>CM075351.1:57930000-59300000 GCA_037693485.1 Kitagawia praeruptora
TTCCTCGGATTTTCCAATCTTAAAAGGAGTCAATTTGTATGTCATTCATGCTCCTAATTCCAACTTTCCGTTTTGGCCAATACCCTTACCTTGCCAATTCCATACTCTTCTCGCTTCATTACTGGAGATTCTCATGAGTCTGCCTATCTGACTCTCTTATTAATTCCCAATTCTATTTCCATCTCTATCAGTCTCTTGTCTTTATTTCTACTATAATCATTTTATGAACCATAATAACCTAATTCTTCATTTCAAATGTCCCGTCGATCCAGAAATTACACCATCCGGAATAAACCTGGATGATTTCTCTAACTTAGATTCACTTCGACATTTCCACAGTCGTTACCACCTAATTTCTCAGAAGGATCACCATCGCTTATCGTTTACTTAGTGCTTTAACAACTAAGCATCATAATTGTCAATTCAAGATCCTCTAGGAAAACAAAATAATCACTATTCCCTATCCATAGGGAATGCTTCCTGAACTTGACGTAGATATTACATGAAGCAGATAAAATTGCAGGAAAGCTTCCAGCATCGCAGCTGGAACAGGCTGGTGAGATTATTAATCATATATCTCCGGTAGAAGACTAAAAGCTTAGCGGTTTGCTTAATCGCTTGCCAACCTCATAATTCTCTATCTTGTTTGCACAGAAATACACCAACATAAACTTGCTTGTCATTCATCATCGTGCCATTTGGCTTATCAGTATTTGTACCATCTCTGTTTTTGGTCATCTACTACCAATTCATTGTTACTTAACCTCCCCTCTCTCTTTCCAAAGAAAAGGCGAGTCTCTTGGGGAATTTGGTCTGGTCTGTCGTAGAGCCTCCTAATGTCGGTAATGTGCTACCGACAACATCAGGAATCGAATCTTTACTTAAACTATCCTTATAATTGATCCTCGCACAATCATCAGACGGAATGTAACTTCCTCTACCACATTATGACCATCAAGGTCCTTTACACTATCATTCTATCTCTTTAGTATGAGCATACATACTTACTCCCTTATACTTAAAGTGTCGGCCACCTCATTGGCCTTTCCTGAATATAACATTTTCTTGAAATCAATATTCTTTGGATCTATTCCAACTCAGGATAGAAGCATCCTCCCTTGAACTCTGCTAGATGAGAGGAAACATATTCCAGTCTTTTTCCAAAAATCATTGCTTCCACCTTTCTGTGGGAACTTTATCACGGTTACTCCCAATCATATCTAGGATATTTCTTATCTCAGTCCTTTCTTATTTTAGGAAAATCTCAACCTTATTGGTTCAATCCATACTTTCTCATGGTTTCACACATGCTTCATCTGGCCTTATTGTTTTTTTTTTTGAAAATATCTGGCCTTATTGTTACTATGTCGTACATTCCTTACCAAACTTCCCTTTTGGAGTTCGGAATATACCTCTTCCCTTATAAGGTTTCTTAGGTTATCCTCATCATTCCTCCTGTATCTTCTGGGTACAGGGTACATCAAACATTATTAACCAACTCTATAACAATTCTTTCTATGTATTTTTCGAGACTCCTTTCCACAAATCCTTACAGGTTATTGATACCTTGGTCGATTCAACTTATATCACCTGAATTCACAATGCCTATTGTTAGGGGTGATGCTATCCTTTGTGCATCCCCCAGGGTTCGTCTTAATATATGGACATTCTATGCTCAATTTTAGTTTCAAGGAATACTTATATCCTATATTTGGCAATTCAATCATATATCCTTAATAAGGGTCTCTTTTAATCATTCTCATCTTGATAGTTTATAGGTAGACTAATGCTAACCTCTTCTTTCAAACGAATGTTAGTCTATATGACCTTCCAAAAGACAACACATGTCTAACTGCTCTTTCTTACAGAACTTGGTAATGGTAGCAAGGATGTTCTGGAAGATATTGGTCGTGTTCAACGTGAATTTCTTAATGCCTAATGCTCCTCTTGAGGACACCAAGTTTCAGATAACATTTATGCATCATACTGCACCATCTCTGACAATCCTCATAACCTTTACTGGTCACCATCCTCATTCCTAACACATCCATGGTATTTATAAAATCCATTATCATGTATCTCAATTCATTTTATATCAAAAGTCCTTGCGGTTGGCACTTGATTAGAAGCACCCCGCTTTGTCCTTACATTGCTGGTTCAGTCACTTGATATTTACTTGTGACTTGGCCTCAACAGCCACATTACAATATGTGAGTTTAGTTACTATCATTACTTTCTAGCAATTACCGACATAGTGTCTTCTTCTTTGATACCTTTTGATCTTTTCAAAATTTTTACTCCATATAAGTCTCACTTGACTTCTCGGTACCGTCTCCGGTCACCTTTCCTTTATTTTTATCATTTCAACTTCTCTTATCAATTTCACGTACCACAAAAGCTTAACACTTCTGGCATAACAACCTTTTCATTTAAGTCAATCCCAGAATTTCTCAGTCCGGCTTGTTTCTTAATTACATTCAACTTCATAATTTTATCCCTACATTCAACTGTAATAATCGGGGTATGTCTACCCACCTGTATAGCGGCTACTTTACCCAATCCACAGGGTTCGCTCCAGTTTCCACTCTCTTCAATGACGTCTTTTGATAATCAGAAAGACAAGGTTTGCCAAAATTCGTTGAATTCCTTTCCAGAATTTTGGGGAAATTTCAGTTAATCTATTCACCCACTAGTAACATGCCACATCTTCCCGATACATATTCGTCCTATTAGTCGATACTACCAAATACCAGTCTTCTTAACAACTAGTCTCAGAAGGAACACTACCGTCGGGGTTAGTCGTTCCTCAACATTGGCACTACCAAGGCCATCCGAATCCGATGAACTGCGCTGTCTAAATGTATTCGAAATTACGCTGTCGTGCTGCATAAGCGCAGACCTATACCTGTATGAGTTGCATCATAATATCTCCCAAAGTTTCCTTCTTCCATTAGGCAACGCCAACCCTGGTCATCACCAACTTTACCTTTAGCTCCAGGAAGATCTTCTCACGTTTATCTTGTCCATTCAAACTTTTATTCTTATAATAAGTCGGGTTACGGGACTACACTTTCTGTAAAGTCCTGAGCAAATCTTTGGTAATACCTTGTGAATTTTATGAAATTTCTCACGTTTGCCAGTGTGGTTGGCCAATCTTCATTTGAAACTGTCTTTAACTTGGTAGGGCCGACCAACACTACTCTTATTGATCATGTGTCCTATTGCTGGACTTCATTTTGCCAAAACTCTTATTTCGAGAACATGTCCTACACCTGTTCTATCAGGTTGCACCTAGAAGCATTCTCAATTACATCTCGACCACTGCTCACCTTGCCTAATCCATTTATGATTCAGTGTCAGAATAAACTTAAGGTAACTACCATAATCCATTCAAGGAAAAGAAAGAATTTAATATTCATCTGAATCACATGCATCTAATGTTTCTGGTTCATCATTCCACTGAATTGAACTGAACTTATAATTGGTTCCTGACGATGGCTTCTTTACTAGTTTATCACAGAGTCACTGGTCTTCTCCTCTTATAGGTTCTGAGATCATTGTCTCGCTTACTACTTCCTTATATACTTTATCCAATCATACCATCGCCTTCCAATGTCTTTATTTTCTAAGTTGATCTATTCATAAAATGGACATTTCTCTGTACCAAACCACCTTACCAATCTCAGTTTGACTTTATAAATTGTAACCTATGAAACCTGCCTTCTCATGGCGAATTACTATTTGATAATATTCAAACTTAACCCATTTATCAAATGATATGACACTTCTTGCCTCTATCTCAATTGTTTCTGGGACTCTGCTCTTCGTCCTATATCGATGACTTTGATAACCAGGCCTCATTCTAACTCCTTTCTCATTATTCTGAAAGTCTCTAAGGATCCTTATCTAACCCCATATAAGATCTCAAGTAATTCCTCAAATCCATCTTACTTGCTGGTACTTCATCCGGCAGTCCAGCTATGAATCCAATACTCATCTTTAGTTCACTTAATAATATCTCAGTCCTTTACGCTCACTTCTCTGAGCACTATACCTTAACTCCTACAGTTTCTTTGGCTGTAGCCCTCATTTCCTTAAGGGTAAAGTCCTTATACTTATCAATATTCTCCTCCTCTGCTGGAACCTCTTCCGGGTCCTCAGTAGGGTACTCTATCGAATCCACCATCCGATCTTCAGCATCAAAACAAGCATCATTGAGTTACTTCTCGTAATCCCCAAGGTCTATCGCCTTACTAGTCGATACAAGAACTAGCTAAGTTACTATCATGATACTTTAGGGTTCCCATAAGGGTTTTATATGTCAATACTACATTATGTAGTCTGACTATGAACTTGGCAAGAGTTCTTATTATCTTAATGAATTTATTGTTTTAACGTCACGTCATCTCTGGGATATATAACGCTCTCTCTGATACCATTTCTGTAACACCCCCAGATCCAGGGTCAGGGATCTGGTCGTTACGGTCTCAATATCCATCCACAAAACCAACATAATTTAAATTACAACCTTGTGACCCAAAACAACAACATAAAACACACCCGTTATAGTCCCAGAGATGAAATCAGAGTAACCAACAATATTATTAATCACGAGTTTGAGTTCTTACAACCCAAAGAATTACAATTGTACAATTACATACTCTTTGCCATCCATTAATAGATACCATAATATAAATACATTTGAGGCTCAATTGCTAACAACTAGCCTACCAGTAGTTGCATCCTCAACAAAGGTAGCCAAGACCTTAGCGGTAAACCTCTGACGGTTGACACCTGCTTACGCTGTGTGCGCCATGCGCGGCCATCTGATCTAGCTGTTGTTGTGATATAAATAAATAAAGCAAGGGTGAGCAATAGCCCACCAGAAATATAATTGAACGGTGATAATATATAACAGTCCAAAATATCTTTGAAACCATATGCCATGCATTAACGATGTAGTACCAATATAAGGTATGAGATGAAGTTACATGGTAACTCAAAAAATATATTTGTTTTGAATAAATATCTGCTATGCAAAAGATAAGCAAGATATTCTCAATTATCATAAAAGAGGAACTTGCAGGAAAATATTGCAATTCCGATTTCAACACTTTTTTACCTTGCCAACACCAACAGTGTTGCAGAAATTTCTCACTTTTAGAAGATGAACTAATACGGGAGCATTGCCGCGCCAGATGCCCTGACGTTTACGATGATCAGTCGTATGTCATGCATCTCATCAGTCGTTCTCTACATGTAGAAGGTAGCTCCGACGGATTTACTTATCTACCGCCCTCTGGAACTCCTCAGCCAACGGTTGGGCTATTGTTGGACCGGCGCCACTCGGCCACTTACGCGTCTCCTAGTTCGAATATCATCCATGACTCTGAAACGTAAAGTTCGTTCCCCTTTTCCCCAAGTGTAACACTTGTTGATAGGACTCCACAAAGTAGTCGTATCTAATTGGAAAAGAAAATTCACCAATATTTCCCAAGCTGATGCTTGTTAATGGATATAAACTTGTTACATCAATCATACCCCTCGAGCGTTGAGGAGGTAACCAAAAGACTCATATCGATGCTTGAAAGAATCAAGATGTGAGTGACAAGATAGTTTTAGCAAGTATAGGACCGGGCAGTCCAGTAAATAACATCTCCAAGTGAGGTCCCCTTATAAAATTTTTGGAAGTTGAGCGAGTATTTAAATCTTCTTATAAGATAGATTTAAACGAAAATAAAGTTTTGGGAACCTCCCGTTGATAAAATAGTCATAAAAGACTTCGAAATATTTTACATAATATCTGAAGGTGAAGGATAACCTTTGAATAATATAAATCATTACAAAAAGAATTCAAAAGAATTTTATTAAATATTCCAAGAATATTTATTAAGTCAATAATAATTACGGAATATTATTAAATCATAATATTGCTCGTAAGTAATCCTCGAATGAATATATAGAATTATTTATTAAATAAATCTCTTCTTAAATGAATATTTAAAATAATATTCATTGAATAAATAAACTTAAATAAATATTTAAAATAATATTTACTGAATAAATCAAACCTTAAATGAACATTTTAAAATAATATTCATTTAACAATTAACAATCCAAATGAATATCCAAATAATATTCATTAAACAAATAATATTCTAAATGAATATCCCAAAATAATATTCATTTAACAAATAATATTCTAAATGAATATCCGAATAATATTCATTTAGTAATCAAAACTTTAAAGGAATATTCGAAGTAATATTCCTTGAGTAAATAGAACTTCCAATGAATATTTTAAAATAATATTCGTTAAGTAAATCAAACCTTAAATGAATATTTGAAAGTAATATTCATTAAATAAATAAAGATCAAATGAATATTCCAAATAATAATAAGTAAGCCAAATGAATATTTGGGAATGATATTCGTCAACCAAATAACTCTAATGAATATTCAAAATAATATTCATTAACTAAATAACTCCAATGAATGATCAAAATAATACTCATTAAATAAATGACATTCTAAATGAATATTAAAATAATATTCATTAAATATTCCTTCACTGAGGTAATACTCAAATAACGTTCCTCGAAAGATTCGTAATCGAATAAAAAATCCTCGAAGTAATAAATTTGTCGCTGGGATCCCTCCGGGTTTCCACGATTATTTATATATTACAAAATATTGACTCCCGGTCTATATTTGAAGAATGAATATCATACGCCCTTCGCTAAGGGTCTTAACCAAACAATCCGGCTTATAACTGATATTTCATATATAGTCTATAAGCCGATATCAATTCAGGGAACAAGTAATTCAATATTAACTTGAAAGTAGGCATGCATGGTATGGCATATGTATAAAACAATCATCATATATATTATCACAACAACAGTTCCAAGTATTGGAAACTTGCCTGGGAATCGAGTGCGGGTAGGGGTAATGTGTCCCGGGTCAGCTCGACAATCTATAAACAATCAGAATATTTAAGATTAACCACTTAACGCTTATTAAAAGGCTAAGTATAAACTCCACTTAAATCGAAATATGTTTTCGAGTTATCTCGTTACGTCTCTTTTAGTGTAACTCTTTTTATCACCGATACGATCCGACATTCGTTCATTATCAAGACATGTCATCATGCTTCTACTTGGTATATACTTAAGTCGTACAAGTTCTAAGGTCGGTCGTTTACGAATCAAGATTATACCTCGAGTTTTATCGCCCGTTTTCTAAGTTATAACCAAAGTCATACCTTTAAGGGGTTCGTTCGCGTTTAACCTCGATTCAAACATTTTTATAAAATCGGAAAACGATCCATTCGACATGTGGTTCTCTCCCACACCTTCCTTTTTACCTCCAATATTTAATTAATAAGATTCGCCACTGATTAAACGACATTTAAGGGAATCAATTTCAATTACGAACTTTCGTTTACGATTTCGAACCACTTTTACGAATTTAATCATAACTCCTAAACCGTAAGTCCATTTCATGCGATCTTTATATCAAAACGAAGCTTGTAACATGATCTAGCTAATCATGGCATAAGTCGAAGCTATGCAGTGAGTTTTATCTACTGTCAAATTCGGATTTCAAGATTAAACGAAAATCGGGCATTACGACGGCTATAAATCGAATGTTCTACTAATCGCAACACTAAAACCAAGCCACACCAAGCATACCATACATCTCATAATCATATTATCCATCTTACAAGTCCAACATCCACTGACCTTAACAACATACCCATCAAATTACATAGATCAACTCAAATCACTAACTAATCATGCTTATAGTCATGCTAACACCCTAACTACACTAAATCATCAAGAACATGCATAGTCTCAAAGTAAGATCTAGGATTTCAAGATCATTATACCTTCTTGAGGGTGTGATATGGCCTTACAAAGCTTGGTATGGTCCTTGTCTAGCTTTAACAACCCTAAGATCAACCAAAGAAACATGAAAATCAAAGTTAGTTCTTGAAGAATACTATTCACCCTCCACTTTAATGATTTTTTTGAAAATGGAAAAAGAAGAGATTGAAGCTAGGATTTTTAGGAGATCATTTATATGAAATGTAAGTCTCACCATAAATGTTTCAAGATCAAACAATGGTGGGAAGTGAGTTTTTGATTCTTGAATTTCAAGAAAGCCGAATGGAAGTTTTGTGGAGAGTTTGGTGTTCTTCACTTGGGGAGGATATTTGACTAGGCTACACTCATTAGAATGCCATGAAATTTTGAACGAATATTGCCCATGGAGTGGAGAGGTTGTGGTTAAAATTTGGTGATTTTATCATGGATATAAATGGAGATATGAATTTTTCTTTGGCTTTGGTTTCTGCTGGGCAGTTTGGTGTTTTCTTGGTTGTTCTTGCTTTTCTCTCTTTCTTTCTTGTTTGACTAGTTGTTGGAAAGTGTTTGTATGATATTTGGTGTTGTATAGCAGCTATGTCACTCTCTAATCCATGTGTTAATCACTTGTGGTTTGTAGGAAATAAGATGACAAAGAGCCTTGTTGTCACATCCTTGAACATACACCTCATTCTTGCTTTTTCTTTTCTTTTCTCATTTTCTTTTCCACCAATTCCATGCAATATTAAACCAGATGATCTTGTAGGGTTTCTCATCTCGTTATGTATTTAAGTCATAATTCCTTTCACGTTCGCTTGATCGCTTAATCTCGTTACAAAGTTCTAACGATTTCTAGAACGCTTATTATTCTAACTCGAATATTTTCATCCTAAATCCTCAAATCATAATTTAAATAAAATCCTTGAATCCTTGGCATTTTAATTCTCTTGTCTTGATTGCATTGATATACTCTTCCCTGCTCGGTCAAATTTTCCATAAAAATAAAGTTCGGATTTTCTGAAATCTTATCGCAATTACATACACTTATTTTCCTCCTGGATCACTAATACGAACTCAGAAATCCGTTCCGAATACCGGGTATAACATTATTATAATAATATTCCAAATTCCACCAAAATCACTATTCATCACTTATTTTTATTTAATTCCTATAATTAGGAAAATGAACCTGGTTCACCCTCGAGTACTGTTCCTTAACCTTTTTACGGAACCGCTGGGCTTATAATAGATATTGATTTGGATGACATGAGGGTATCTATTTCTCTCTAGGGAATCTTATCTTAACTTTCTAGGAGATAGATTATTCTAATCTAAGTTATCACCCAATAGCATCCTTCAGGCCATATAACCTTGGAATATATATATCCTTTCATTATTCATTCTTTAAAGCCAGTATTACAATGTAG
Source organism: Kitagawia praeruptora (assembly GCA_037693485.1). NCBI lineage: Eukaryota > Viridiplantae > Streptophyta > Magnoliopsida > Apiales > Apiaceae > Kitagawia > Kitagawia praeruptora. The sequence continues at coordinate 57,939,296 of CM075351.1, forward strand.
TTGTAACCACTGTTCACTCTTACATCAATGCATAATAAAAGTTTTAATTCTACCAAAAAATCTGGGTTCTTACAACCAGTAATCAACAGCGACCAGCACCTCAGTTCGCCTAAGAACTATGTATTTCTCCTATATGTATCGTGAGAGAACAGAGAAAGAAGAAAACGAATCGTGTTTCTATCCTTAGGACGTATCTCTTCCCCTATACGTTTATTCTGTTCTGTATTGTATATAATACCAAAAATAAACGTAACTGATACTCCATAAAAGGAAAGTAAATATTCTGATTTAATTGCATTAACTGCATCAGGATTTATTTTCAGTTACATAAGCATCAGGATTTGGTCATCAGTAGCATCAGGATTTGGTGTCCATCAGGATCAGGATTTAGTACTCATCAGGAACTGATATCCATCAGGATTTAGCCCATCAGTATTTGATGTCTGACCAAGTCCATCAGGATTTTACTCCAAGTACTGATCCAAATTTCCATCAGGATTTAATCCAAATACTGATCCAATTTCCAGTACTGTTGTAACAAATAAATCTGAAACCTGTTAAAATAAACCAATAATCAATTCTTCTTTCAACTCAATTTACTTATGGATTCCACTAAGAAAATGTCTTAGATCCAAACATGAAAGTTTAAGTTCTCATTACAAGGAACAACTTCCACTTGTTAGTTTCCGGAAATTACATCAAGAACATATTATAAATATGCCTCAAACTTCCCATTTTCTAACAATCCCCCACGAATCCATACAGAAATGCAAATACATATCTATCCTCATCATGACTTGTTTTTCAGAGTAGGTACCCTTCCGGGTTTGAACCCTCCTAAGTCCTCTACTTCGATGGCTACCGGATTCGGATGGAATATTTCACCTTGAATCTTTATCCGTTTGGTGTAACCACACTCCATAGACGACGACAAGTCAAAGGCTATGGTGCTAATCTACGGCTTTGAGACGTTAATGGTCATGTCTCGATCCTGTTCGTCGAATGTTTCAAAGAATAACCCTTTCCTCTAATTGCGACCACACAATTACATTCGCTTAGCTGGGCATCTCCAGAGATGTACTGCTAGCATCTCGTCAAATGACTTGACCCCATTCAGAGTTCAAATAACTCTTGCTATTCTGGCAGTGACAGTACCTTTTAGGTTTACAGGGGATAGACTCCAGATACGTAAATATCAATCTATGTAGTTAAAGGTACAACCAATTCACCCTTACAACTTGTTATTACCACATTGAATACACTTTCGAGGGATCTCCTCTCATGTGTATTGGGTTCCCGCTGTAGATGAATTACTATGGGCTATCAGTCCCATCCCCAACCTAGACTTAAGGACTACAGCATGCTCAAGCCCTTTAGTCAAAGGATCAGCTAGGTTTTCTTGAGTTCCAATAAACTCAACAGCAATAATCCTTTCAGACATTAGACCCCTTATAGACTTCAGTCTAACTTGGATATGTCTCTTTGTTTTCACATTATACTTCTTGCTGTTTATCTTGTCGATAGTTGTACGGCTATCACAATGAACAGCAAAAGCAGGAAGTGGACGACTTACTACAGGTAACATTGACATAAGTCCATGTAACCATTCAGCCTCAGTCCCCGTGGCATCTAATGCACACAACTCAGCCTCAAAGGTAGACCGAGTTATAATAGTCTGTCTAGAAGACTTCCAAGATACTGCTCCACCCGCTAGGGTAAACAGGTATCCAGTCACTCCATTGGAACCAGACTTCTTAGCTATCCAACTTGCATCACTATATCCCTCTAGCACTCCAGGAAACCTCCTGTAATGCAAACCAAGATATACGGTGCCTTTCAGATATCTAATCACTCTATCAAGAGCATCCCAATGAGTCTTGTTTGGACAGCTTGTATATCTTGCTAACTTAGACACTGAATATGAAATATCTGGCCTAGTACCATTAGCAAGATACTGCAAACTCCCAATAATCTGAGAATACCTTAACTGAGACATAGGAACTCCTGAACTATTCTTGACAAGGGCAATTTTAGGATCATATGGAGTGCTTGCAATTCTACAATTTGAATAACCATACTTCTCAAGTATAGATTTCTCTATATAATGAGATTGTGACAAGGTTATTCCATCAGTTGATTGAGTCAACTTGATACCAAGAATCACACTAGCCTCTCCCATATCCTTCATTTCAAAATGCCTTTTCAAGAAACTTTTTGTCTCATTAATAATCTCAATATTGGTTCCAAACAACAAAATATCATCCACATACAGGCACACAATAATACATTCATTTCCTTTAACCATGTAATAGACACACTTGTCACTTTCATTAACTACAAATTCTGAATCTAAAACAGTTTCATCAAACTTTTTATGCCAGTCTCTTGGAGCTTGTTTTAAGCCATATATAGACTTGATTAACTTACATACTTTCCTTTCATTTCCAGAGGCAACAAATCCCTCAGGCTGATCCATATAAATCTCTTCTTCAAGTTCACCATGAAGAAAAGCTGTCTTTACATCCATTTGATGGATGATAAGACCATGTACAGAAGCCAATGCTATAAGCATTCGGATTGTTGTCATTCTAGCAACTGGAGAGTATGTGTCAAAGTAATCAATGCCTTCCTTTTGCTTAAAGCCCTTAGCTACCAGCCTAGCCTTATACTTATCTATTGAGCCATCAGGATTCATCTTCCTTTTAAACACCCATTTACATCCTATAGTAGAACACCCAGGAGGTAGATCAACCAACTCCCATGTTCCGTTAGAAATAATAGAGTCAATTTCACTTTTTATAGCACCTTTCCAGTACCTAGATTCTGAAGAATCCATGGCCTGTCGAAAAGTTAAAGGTTCATCCTCGATATTGTAAGTGATAAAATCACTTCCAAAATCCTTGACTACCTTAGCACGCTTACTCCTTCTAGGTTCCTCTAATTCATCAGGAATAGAGCTACTATCAGGATCTGCCCCCACATTTGTCATCCTTTCCACATGATCAGGAATGGACCTCGATGTCTGAGTGGGATCATCATCAGGAATACCCTCAGGTATACCAGTCTTCATAGGGAACACATTCTCAAAGAATGTTGCATCACGAAATTCAACTATGGAATTATCCACTATTCCATCTATGTCAGATTTTAACACTAAAAATCTCATAGCCGTAGTGGTTTCAATATAGCCCAGAAAGATGCAATCAACAGTTTTCGGCCCTAGTTTCTTTCTCTTGTGTTCAGGGACAAGTACCTTTGCAAGGCACCCCCACACACGAAGATATTTTAAACTAGTCCTTTTCTCTGTCCATAATTCATAAGGTGTCTTGTCCATGTGTTTCAGAGGAACTCTATTCAGAATATGGCAAGCCGTATTCAGAGCTTCTCCCCACATGTACTTAGGCAACCCAGAATTAATCAACATACTATTGATCATATCCTTAAAGGTTCTGTTCTTTCGTTCTGCCACCCCATTAGACTCAGGTGTGTATGGTGGAGTTACCTCATGAACTATACCATTGCTTTTGCAAAATTCATTAAACGAGTTACTCGTATACTCACCACCTCTATCTGATCTCAAACGTTTAAGTATTTTACCAGTTTGTGTTTCAGCTTCAGTTTTGAACATAATGAATTTATCTAGTGCTTCATCTTTATGTTTAAGCAAATAAACATAACAATATCTACTACAATCATCTATAAAGGTAATGAAATATCTATTATGTTCCTTGGTCAAAACACCACCAAATTCACATATGTCAGTGTGCACTAAATATAACACATTCGAATCCCTAACCACATTATGAAAGGGTTTCCTAGTTTGTTTAGCAGTCACACATACTTGACATTTAGATTTCTTATCAATGGCATGTTTTGGAATCAACTCTAAGTTCATCATATTCTTTAGAGCACCAAAATTCAAGTGACCAAGACGTGCGTGCCACAAATCAGATGATTCAACACAATTAACAGAAGGAGCAACATTATTATTAATAAAACTGCCCAGAACAGGCTCAACATTTTTTAAAAATAATCCATCCGACAAGTAACCTTTGCCAAAAAATACACCAGTATTTGTAATAACTACTTTATTACATTTCAAAGAAACTTCAAAACCATTCTTAACTAAACAACTTCCACTTATTATATTTCTACGAATATCAGGAACATGATGCACTCTAGTGAGGGATAGAACACGCCCAGAAGCGAACTTCAGGTCCACGTTTCCTATTCCAAGTACTTGAGCTACACTCGCATTCCCCATCGTCACCGTCATTCCATGAGTCTGTTGATAAGATACAAATAGAGTAATATCAGTACAAATATGTACATTAGCTCCAGTATCAATCAACCATTCATGAGACAAATAAGTGGAAAGAAGTACAGGGTTGTAGGTCACATACCCGTTGTCAGTTCCAGAAGCAACAGCTTCACCAACAACCATGTTAACCATAGACCCACCAGTGATTGCAAGCACAGTGTTAGCTTGTGCTCCCACAACAGGTTTCTTAGCTTTCTTTTCAGGACAGTCCTTGCTCCAATGACCAACCTGTCCACAAGACCAACATGGTTTGTTTGCCTTTGGTTTCTTAGCCTTGTTCTTGTCCTTAGACTTAGTGTTTTCCTTCTTAGTGACAGACTTTCTTTTCTATCCTACAGTCACTACATTCACCTTCGAACTCCCAGCATGCTCAACAGGCATCACATGTCCTTGCTTGGACTTGTGTTGCTCCTGCACAGAGATGTCCAACATCAGGTTTGTCCAAGTGATCTCTCCTTTCTGTCTTTTCAGGGAGAGTGCAAACTCTTCCCAAGACTTAGGGAGCTTTTCAATCACAGACATAACCTGAAACTTTTCAGGAAGGTCCATACCAGACTCCTTCAAAGCATGAACTAACATCTCAAACTCATGCACTTGCTCAGTCATGGATTTAGTATCCACCAGTTTAAAGTCAAGGAACCTAGCCACAGAATACTTTTCCAATCCTTGCGAATCAGTATTTTGTGTCTGGTCAAGCTTCTCCCATAAGAGCTTAGCAGTGTAGGAGTCAGATGAATAAACATCGAATAGAGTGTTCGCTAAAGCTGCCAGAATTGCAGCCCTAGCCACCCCATCCTTTTCCTCCCACATGGTATAAGCCTTAACAGTTTCAGCTTTCTCCTTAACCACAATTGGTTTCTCATACTGCACCACCGGCCATAGACCCTTTACCGTTAACCACAGTTTCATCTTTTTCTGCCAACGAGAAAAACCAACACCCCCACCGAATTTATCAGGCATACCTGACATATCGATAGGTTGTGGGAAACGGTACGTAGTCCAATCAATGGTGGGTATAGTAACACCAGACTCAGAGCTGGTCTCAACAACAGGAGTTTCAGTTTCGTTAACCATCTTGTTAATTAACAATATATAACACAAATATTCTCTTCAAGATTGTTGGGAATTTTACACTAAACACAACAATGAGGCAGTGATATATATTAATAAACAAGAACAGGTAATTAACCAAATAACGAAACAAAACACGAAGGCATAAACAAGAGTATAATCAGTAACTGTAATTAACAAGAAAAGTAAGAACACTTATCTCTCACAGTAGCTTAAGCCAAGACAACAAGAGAGAGAGAGAACACAGCTGAGTCACCAAGCCCTTCGAGAAGACTTGGCTGTTCTTGAAGAGAATATTGCCCCACTTACGTTGTGATTGGGTTGCAGCAATATCACTTCCAGGATAAAACAGCACCGATCAAAGGGTTCACAATAACACCAGTAATCAACAGCGACCAGCACCTCAGTTCGCCTAAGAACTATGTATTTCTCCTATATGTATCGTGAGAGAACAGAGAAAGAAGAAAACGAATCGTGTTTCTATCCTTAGGACGTATCTCTTCCCCTATACGTTTATTCTGTTCTGTATTGTATATAATACCAAAAATAAACGTAGCTGATACTCCATAAAAGGAAAGTAAATATTCTGATTTAATTGCATTAACTGCATCAGGATTTATTTTCAGTTACATAAGCATCAGGATTTGGTCATCAGTAGCATCAGGATTTGGTGTCCATCAGGATCAGGATTTAGTACTCATCAGGAACTGATATCCATCAGGATTTAGCCCATCAGTATTTGATGTTTGACCAAGTCCATCAGGATTTTAATCCAAGTACTGATCCAAATTTCCATCAGGATTTAATCCAAATACTGATCCAATTTCCAGTACTGTTGTAACAAATAAATCTGAAACCTGTTAAAATAAACCAATAATCAATTCTTCTTTCAACTCAATTTACTTATGGATTCCACTAAGAAAATGTCTTAGATCCAAACATGAAAGTTTAAGTTCTCATTACAAGGAACAACTCCACTTGTTAGTTTCCGGAAATTACATCAAGAACATATTATAAATATGCCTCAAACTTCCCATTTTCTAACATAAAATAAGTGGGCCCGCGTATCAATTCCTACTCAAAAAGTCTTGTAAATTACAATCAGTTGTAACTAACAGCATATAGCACTAGTAATTGGGTATTAGATGAAATCAAATTAATAAGCAATACCCTTTTTTAACCATTTGATCATATTATAAATAGAGTGCCCTTCTCCTCCATCCTCACAATCAAATTATTCTCATCACATTCCAGTGATCTAAACTTTGATCTTTTATTTAAAACAAGTATTATATACAAACACATTATGGAGAAAATTTTGATCCGGAAGAAATTTTGTATCCTCCTTGTTCTTGCAGTATTCTGTAAGTCCGTTCTCCCTATGGAGTTGTCGAATCTTCCGGGAACTGAAAGAACATTTTGCGAAAATGATTCTCAATGTCAATTTTTAGCACCTCTTTGCAAACTCATAAATCAAGTACCTTATTGTGATCCGACTTATCACATTTGTAACTGCGAGAATGCCGTTCTTAAGGTTAATGATAAGGATCATCATTACTTACTTGGCTAATTAAATATGAGATGGAATCACATATAAATTCCATCCGTCTATTATTTCGATCTTGTAATTCTGTGTTTTGTCTATCAATTTTATCTCAATCTTTGTGACAACTTAGATGACACTGCTAATAATTTACAAAAGTAAGTAAGAATTTGTTGATTCTAATTGGTTTAATACTCATGCCTGGATAGAGACTCGTGACACTTGTCGTAGATTGATTATTGATAGATGCATGGTTTGAGTCTTTGAGACCTGATCTGTTTAGTGGTTAGTTGTGGACAGTGGGTAACTTAACTCTCCGTTTTTAACTACTCCTATAAGGATTGTTCGCCCCTTTTTGCTTTGTATTCGCAATCTATGTTCTTGATATGTCACAGATCATGGGTTTATTTAGAGCCAGGATTCTCTGTCCCCTTTATGGTGTTCCCTTCTGTGTCCCTTATATAAAATGGGGCTCTCATTTTGTATAGGGGACACAGAAGGGGACACAATGAAGGAGACAGAGGATCCTCACCCTTTATTTATCCCTTTCTAAATCTTTTCCTTGTATATGTACAATGTACTACACTATTTGATAACTTGTGTTATTTTGATTAGTTATTTTAGTTGTTTATTATGTAATTTTTTTAAATAAACTATTTATCATATTATTTTAATTAAATAATTTAATGACATTTACTCACTTTGATACTAATATTAAAAAAACTCATGTTTCAGTTGATCATAATTTAACTATCAATAATATTTATAAGATCTGCATCAAGAGACAACCAAATACTAAAATAGAACTGAAAAACCATTATTAGTCGTTGAATTATTTCTAAATCAATTGTCCAGATTCAATTCATTTTTAGATAAATTTTGTAAACGTATTGTTGGAAATAAAAATGACACTATTAGTTAAATTAATTAAAATAAGGAAATTTAATCAATGATTCATTTATTAAAATCTTTTATTTTTTTTATTTTTTTTTATCTCACATAACTTTTGACTGATTTTTTCAAAAATTTCAATCTTCTTTATTCTAAAATTTTAATTTATTTTATTAAACTTATTTTTTAAAAAAAATCATCGCCGAAATAATAAAAAAAATTATAAAAAAGAATCATAAAGAATGTGTAAAATTTTTTGCATTCCAATGGTACATTACCCATAGTTAAAATTATAGACAAGCTCATTATATTGGTTATATTACTTGTAGTGAAACTCCACATCATCTGTTGCCATATTAAAATAATATATTCCATTTTTAATAATTTGAAATAATAATAACATATCATTTTTAAAATATCTGTAACGCCCCCAAGTCCGCCCTGACCGGGGACCCGGGTCGTCACATTGTCTCGATATCCTGCAGCACACGTTAGCTCAATAATAAGCAAATATTTATTACAACGGAGCGGAACAGTCCCACTCCACAGATCCAAGATCGGTCTCACACTTTATTACAATATGATTATTACATCTCCGAATAATATCTTGTAAAAGTCTATAAAGGTAGAAAAGCAAAAAGGGTTCCAGCTGGTCATTCTAGCCCTTGTCAGCATAGCCTGGAGCTTTTCCCTTGCCTCTGGATCCTTGGCTGGTCGTCTCACCTCTTTCTTTCTTGATAGCTGAACAAATGTTGTAAAGCAAGAGTGAGCAACTATGGTGCTCAGCAAATTCTCTCCTTGCTCGGTGTATAAATATAATAAGATTTATCGAAAGAAATACTAAAAAAAAATGAAATCGGATATCAGAAATCTGACACTTTGACTCATGACTCATCTCGAAAATAGGTACTCAAAAGACTCATCTCAAAAATAGATACTCAAAAGACTCATTTGGTGAAGCTCTGATGACTCAAGATAATTGAATAACTAGTCTTCCATCCTTTCGGTATCTCGGCGGGGCGATCAACTAACCGACCGGGAATACCGTCCTCCAATGACACCGCACTTCGCCCGATCACGGCTACAATACGATATCAACAAATATAATATATAGTATGAATGCTAGCATCATAGTGGGTGATTATATCAACCCTGGCATCATAGTGCCTAAAATATTCTTGTGTCCATATAAAGGTACACAAGTCTCACTTTCTCTAAAATGGGCCTCTTTCCCAAAATTGACCAGTAGAATACAGAATTCCCGAACATTTAATGAACTAACACTTTGAGATAAACTTCACAGGAAATATTTAATTGATCTGGCGGACTGCCAGTTTTACTCAATGTACCATCAATCCGAACAATGGACTGATGTAACTCTCAATAAACATATTTAAATTGGTTGACACGAACAAAGTGCCAATCCTTGACAAGAAAGGCAACTATCTCGAAATAATGAGAATAGTCTTAAAATGAAATATAATGAGTCGTAATGAACAAGTAGTAGCCCTCGAATGATTATAATACTCAAAACTGATGAACGTTAAATAGAATGTTTTTACTTGATCAATGAATAGCCTTCTAACGATCCTCATTTTGTAATTCCTATCAGTTGATTCAAAAGATGAATCAACTAAAAGATGATCAATAAATCATTGTTGAATTTGTACAATAAATTCAACTGAAAATAATAAATTTAACTATCTCGAACGAATGAGATTCGTTTTACTGAATCGAAATAATAGTCGTCTCGAATTAATGAGATCGACCTGATAGCAACGAATTGGTCTCTACGCTTATAGGGAGTATAAATTCACAAGTAAACTAAATTAATAGTATCATAATATTTAACGAGAAATAATGCTCAAAAGAAAATTATTGCATCATAAAGAGCATCAAATAAATCTCATAATTGAAAGCTCGAAAATAATCAATAAATGAAATAATACGAACAGAAATACAAAATTTTCGAGAGTTAGGGTAGGAATGAACTTGCCTCTGTCTCGATGTTAAACCCTACCGAATAATAAAAAGCGTTACCCGCGAGCGAAAGTCTCAAGTCTCAAAAAGAATTTCTATAATAATTATCAAAACGATTTTAGTAAACATGTCATCAATAATCAAGTACTTTCGAAAAAATAAAATTTGAAATATTCTCGTAAACTTAAAATCTCCCTAAAGCATTATTCGCAAAATAATATATTTGAATGAAGACACTATTTGCTTTTCCTATTAAATTTTAATAACTCGTCTCTTTATGATTTCGTATGATTCAAAATAAAGTTATTCGTGAAAGTCTCATTCTAATTATTAGTAAGGGAATTTGCTCACTAAAAGTTCTCTAATTATTTCTAAATGATTGCTAACAATTAATTATTCAAATTGCTCTTCTAATTTAAATTAGCTCTTATAAATTCTCTACAATTCCCTAATTTAATTTATATTAATCTCCCTTTAATCTCACAACAAAATTATTCAAGAATCCATTTTTATTCACATTAAATCCATAATTTATTACTCTCACTTTTTAGAAAATTAAAATTCTATCAGAAATAATCCTAATTTTATTAATCTCACTAACTTCTAATTTCTCTTCCATTTTAATACTCAATCAAATAAATCAAGTAACTTTTCTTTCTTTCAAAACTAATTTAATAATCCTATTTATTTTAAGTGACCAAAATATTATCTAATTTCTTTTCCCTAATTCAAGTATTCCATTATTATTCTCTTTCTAATATTCCCAATATTTCGAACAAGTCCAAACAACAACCAAAGTATTACTCAATTTCCTTTTATTCTTTTTAGAACAAATTTTTAATATACCAATTTCATTATACCAATTTATTTATTAATAAATAACTCAATTTATACATACATATACGTATGTATCGAACACCACCAACCACCGCCACTGCTGGCGGTCGCCGGCCGCCTCCCGCCTCCCCCATTGCTGTCTCCCTCTCTCTCTCTCTGCCTCTCTCTCTCTCTCTCTCTCTCTCTCTCGGTCTCAACCTCTCGTTGTCTCTCCCTCCGCTCAAACCTCTCTCCTTCTCTCTCGCACCTCTCTTTCTCTTCTCCCTCGAAATCTCTCTTAATCTCTCCGCCCTCACTCTCTCTTCCTCCATCATCTCTCTCAATTTCTCTCTTAATCTCTCCGCCCTCACTCTCTCTTCCTCCCTCATCTCTCTCGATTACTCTCTCTGCTCAACCTCTCTCTCACCCTCTCCATTTCCCCCTTCTCTCTGATCTCTTTTCTCTCTTTCAATCTCTCACTCCCTTCCCTGTTTTCCTCCCACCACCGCCGGCCATCATCGCCGCCGTGGTGGCGCCCTCTTCCCACATGCAAGCCGAAATCCACCCCCTCAATTTAACATTCAACCCCACAATCACAATTTTATAACATCAATTGTTCACAATTAAACCCACCACAAAATCTATAATCCTTAAATTATATAAAAATAAAGAAACAAGTTTTGTTTTTGAAGCATAAAACATAAAAACGTATATGATCAAAATATTTATAACCTTATTAAGGATTAATAAAGGCTAAAAATCATACCCTTATGAAAAATCAAGCTTTTAGAATTGATCTCAAAACAATTTTTCTTGAAACCCCTTATAAGTGGGTATCAAATTGAAGGATTTTTAATAAGCTACACTAATATGGAATTGCATGTATGATCAAGCTAGGATTTGTGATGTTATAAGCTTTTCAAATTTGTGTTTGTGAAGGTTTAGTTTTTCTCTCTCTATAATTGTTTTTCTCTCGGTGAATAGAATGAGGATGATGATCATTTTTGATCAAATTTTCTTTTAATAGATACTAACAATCACTTGGGCTCTTAATGGGCTAGGAAGATAATTAAAAGTAAAACCACTTATGGAGGTGGGCTTACACATTCAACTCTAATTATTATTAAAGATATAATACACTTACTACTAATAAGGCCCATCATGATTAATTTGGCTCACAACTTGACCCAATTTATAGAATAGGTGAAGAGCTCATTTATTTGTAAAGGTTAATATTCTATTAAAAAAATACCTATATATATTCTCTATCTCCAGCGAATAATACTCACTAGTATCTCAAAAATAAATAGCATCCTCACTTAACAATAATAATGATATTAATAATAATAAATATCGCCTTTATAATAATAATAGCAATAATATAAATAATAAGTCACAATTAATAGGAAGGTAGCGTTGCACTAATAAATATTTATACGCATTTCTAAAATTTATAAAAATCGAGTTTACTAATTTTTTTATTCGGAGAGGCTCGTCATTAAAATTATTAATGAAAATCACGGTTATTACAATATCGCTAATCATTATAGCCAACTCTATTGAAGTACAACATCTTAAATGTTTTAAAATTTTTACATAAGCAACATTTTATATCATTTTAGCCAACTATTATAATCAACACCGTTGTAGACGTTATTGTGCACAAAATTTAAAAAAATAAATAAAATTTAAAAAAATTGAGAAGATGGATGTAGGCTCGTCGACCGGTCGGATTCAGATCAGATCAACCTAAATCCATATCCGAATCTATTAAGATTTTTCGGATTCGGATTGAATCGGATTAGGAGTCGTATATTTTTTAGGTCGATCCATATTCAATCCGTTCGGATTTCGGGTTATCGGATCGGACCTCCGATCCGTTTAATAAATTTCAAAAATTATTTTTTTTTATTTTTTTAATTTTGAAAATAGTATTTTAAAATCTTTTGACGAAATAAAAATAAAAATTATAATATATACATTGACATATCCAATTTTATATTCCAAAATAATATTATTTATATAAAATTTTATATATTATATATGTTATATACAGTGTTCTAAAAATCGGCCGACTCGGCCGAGTACTCGGACTCATTTCCGAGCTGATTTTGTATTACTCGGATGTTAACTCGGTTTTGAGCTTAACTCGGGTCAACTCGGCATAACTCGGTCCAACTCGGATTAAACTTGGTCCAACTCGGATTGAACAGTAAAAAATTTATAAAAATGAAAAAAAGCGTCAAAATATTAAATCAACATAATAACCTAAGTATTTAATCAAAAATCTTCCAAAATTCCCTCATTCATCTCACTATATAGTTTATTTATAACCAATTTGTGTATAAAATTGATGATTTTTACCTATATGAGTCTGAAACTCATCTTATTTTCAAGTTTAAATCATCGAGTATGAATTGAAATTAATATTTTTTTGTTATTTATGGAAATGTATATTGACAAGAATAGGAGTAATATGCATTATTTCAGTTAATTTCAATTTTGCTATAATATTTGATTTATTCAATGATATATATTTATATTAATAATTTTAATTTATAAAATTAATTTTTTAATATATCTGATTTTTGATCCGAGTACTCATTCCGAGTATTTCCCGATTAATCCGAGTACTCGTGACTCGGTAGGTTCACCGAGTCGATCCGAGTCACGATTTTTAGAACACTGGTTATATATATGTATTATATATATATATATTACTCCCTCTGTCCCATTCATTTCTACCCACTTACTATTTTGGGGTGTCCCATCATTTCTACCCATTCCAAAATTAGTAAAGTTTTAATTATAAAAAACACTATTACACCCACTAACTTTCCTCCACTATCTCAAATTTATAATATAAAACACTATTACACCCACTACTTTCCTCCACTATCTCAAATCTATTATTAAAAATTCATAGGTCCCACCACTTTATCCACTTTTCATCTAATTTTACTCATTTTTCATACAATTTCTTGGTCTCCGTGCCCGAACCCAGTGGGAAGAACCCACTGGGACAGAGGGAGTATATATTACATAAATATGTAAAATATATAATAAATATAATATGTTCGGATCAGATCATTATCGGATCGGATCATACAAAATTCATATCCGCTCATTATCGGATCGAATCATTAAAAAATCAGATTTTTTTTAAAGGATCCATAACCTAATTTAGCTACGTATCGGATCGGATTGAGTCGGATATCCAATGCATTGACATGCCTAGATAGATGTAAGTTGATGAGACCCATTACTATAAATAAGAAAAAATATTTTATTTTAGAAAATGTTAAAAGAATGAAACATTTAAAAATAAATTTTTTAAAAAATCTACTACTCCCTCCGTTCCATCCAATTCGTAACACTTTTTGTCACTTTCTGGCACGCATTTTAAGGTGAATTTTAAGAATAGATTATTTCAAAAAAATAGGATTGTTCTATTTTTATACAAAAAAAGAAAATTTCAAAAATAAATTATGCAACTATCCTTAAAATCTACCTTAAAATACGTGCCAGATACCCTATTTTGAAATGTCAACAATCGACCGGGACGAAGGGAGTAGGGGTGTACATGGATTGATAAAACCGATCAAACCAATCCAAACCGACACTATTTCACCCGATCCAAACCGATTTTTTTAAACCGATATATAATTGGATTGAAAAAATGTTAACCCGATTTAAATGGGTTGGGTACGGGTTTTAATTTTTTTTACCCGAACCAACCCAACCCGATTAAAAAATAAATTAATTTTAATAAAATATTTTTTATATCCATGATCCATTATTACAATGGCCCATTTACATTGACCCAGTTCAGTTAAAATAAAAATTAGTAGTAGACAACCCAGACTAATAGGAAATATTGACTCAACCCAACAACAACAAGTATTCAAACCCTAGATCTCATTGCTATTAAAACTCTTAAGCCTAAGTCGCGACACTAATTCAAATATTCAACCCTAAATCTGATTGTTGTTCTTCCCCATTTATCCAGAAGTGTTTCGTGTACCCAGAAGTGTTCAAAAGTATTATGAGGCTAATAAGATTGAAAGCAGAGTGCCTATTGCTACGTGCTCAAGTCTTTGTACCAATAATGTATATTCATGTATTTTGTCATGCAAACCATTAAAATACATGAATTTTACTGAGAGAAAATAACAACATTTTATCTGTTATAGAAACTATGAAAGGGAGTACTAATTGAGAGAATATAATACGGAGTATACGTTAGCCATTTGGACAAATCGGTCCCACGGTCCTAATTAAAAATAGGGGACCCATACAATATTCTTTCCTGGTGAAGGGTCCCATAAAATATTCGAAACGTCTTATAAAATCATTTACTAATGGCAGATGGCACACGGTCCCTGGCAAACATTTGCCAGGGAACTGTTACACAACATATGGTTCCTACACCGTTGGATCGTTGATCCAACGGCTGGGGTTTAAAAAAAAAATTATACCGTACCGCAGAAACTTTCCGCGGTACGGGGTAATTACAAAACTGCCCCCTGTTTTCACATCAAAAATCTACTGTTCACGGTACCGCAGAAACTTTCTGCGGTACGTGAACAGTGAGGACATTTTTGTAATTACTCCGTACCGCGGAAAGTTTCTGCGGTACGGTGTAAATTTTTTTTTAAATCAGGACCGTTGGATCAACGATCCAACGGTCCTGGAGCCATATGTTGGGAAACAGTTCTATGGCAAATGTTTGCCATAGAACAGACCCCATGGCAGATAGCGGTAGCAATTTGGTATTAGCTGGAATCATGATTACTTAGCAATATATGATTTGAGCATATTATAAATAGAGAGCAATGCTCCACCCCATCTTCACTATCAAATCATTTTATTACTACATTGTAGCTGTCTAAACTTCGCTCTGCACTGCACATTTACATAAAAACGAATTCTTATATACAAACAGATCATGGAAAAGAATTCAATCAGCATGAAACTTTTTATCCTCATTGTCCTTGCAATTTTCTGTAAATTTCTTACTCTTCCTCGCCCCTTTTACGAATTTTCTTTTATGTACATAATTATTTTAATTGTTTTCATAAATTTTGCTGAATAATAATCTTTTTTTGGATTTTTTTGCATGCAAATACAGGTATGAAGTTATCGTATCTTCCTGGAACAGAAGCTACGTTTTGCCAGAATGATTCTGAATGTCTCTATTTCGCACCAATCTGCAAAGTTAGAAATCAAATAGCTTATTGTGACCCTACTTTTCACGTATGTAGGTGCAAAAATCCCGATCTTAATGTCAATTACAAAAACAATGATCAAATCATTAATTAGTTGGTTCATGAATATCAATTGGAATGACATATAAATTCCATTTTTTACTATTATTTCGATCTTGTAATTCAAAATTTATCTATGAAATTTGTCCCTTTCGTAACGTGATTTTTTTTACAACTTATTGACACTCCTACTAATTCACGGAAAAAGAATTTCCTATAATAGCTTCCCGAAATTACAGTACATCGAATGACCAATAAAGAAGAATGAACTTCACATCAACTATTATACGGGTTCAATATACAACAAATTTTACTCATATTTTATAGTGCCTCAAGAAACAGGACTACTCATATAAAAATGTGGCGATCAAATACTTTTTTTTTGATATTTATATATATTTATACACCCATTTTATTTTTAATAATGTTCAAATTCTTGATATTATGTAAAGAAAGCGAGGAAAATACTGCAAATCATGAATAAGTTGATCAAATACATTTTGAGGCCTCCATTCGGAAAAGAAGGTATCAACCTCGAAAGTGCAATTTACCATATTTTATAAAAAAAAATGGAAAATCACTAATTAGAGGTAAGAACACATTGTCCCAACACAAATTTTGAGTCGCTCAAAATTGATATAAAATACGACAAAGCATATATCACATCTCATATAGCCATACATGAAAAAAATAATGTTTGACAATATTTATCTTGTTAATTTTTTCAAGTATATCGGAAATTTATAATTTATTTTATTTAAAAATGTTGTACTCCATATATTCCATAATATTGTAAATACTCAGACTAATCAGTAACCCCTGATTCCTTCACTCTTCTGGGCCGGCCCATACAGAAATTGAGACTTTCATAAGTAGGGGTAAGTTTTATTCTTATTATGAACAATTTTTTCAATTTTTTGCCGGTACTAATGTGAAGTTATTTCAATTTATTTTAGCATGTAAACTAATAAAAAGACGCTGAAGTGGCAGCTCAAACAACAATTCAAGCTTAAGCCTAAGTAGTCAAAAAAAAAAAAACAATTCATGCTAATTCCATGTATCCATGGGTCTGTTTGGCAAACAAATTATAAGTCAATTTATTGCTTATAATTGGGGTGTTTGGGGGAACTTTTTTTCAGAATAAGTCAACTTATTTTAAGACAAAATTAGAGATTCCTAACATTCCAACTTATTTTCCAACTTATTTTTCCAACTTATTGAATCTCAAATATACATTAAATACTTGTATAAAAAAAATTTATTAAAATATAAAATTTTTACCCGAAAATAAGTGCATAAGTCCATAAAAGAAGTTTTGTCAAACGGGCACAATCTTATTTCAACTTATGAAGGGTGCTTGTCTACCCAACTTATTAACTTAACTTATAACTTATTAGATTATAGTCCGTGCTACGCACACGTTAATTTAAATTTAAATTTTATAATGATTATGATATATAATAATAATGATTAAATAAAAAAATAACTTTGTATTTAAGATTAAATAAATTAATATTGAAAAAAATAATATTAACAAAATATTATTTTTCTATATTATAACAAATGCAATCAAAGATAAAATTATTTAGATTTTCTATATCTATTATGTGATAATATGTATTAATAAGCTTATCAAAATTAAAAGATTTATTCAAAGTTTCATTAATAATCTTAGCATAAATATTAAGAGAATATATTAATAGTATTTAAATTTGTATACAAACTTTTTTTAATTAACAATGGGTCAAATAATGAATTTGGATCTTTCTCAAACATAATATGAATACCAAACCTAAAAATGTATTATCCAATGGATCAAAATCAATACAAAATCTTGTCCAAACCTAAATATGGATACTAAATCTTAGGTAAATGTTGTGGAATAAAAACTAGGTTACGAATCTGTATTTAATGGTAGGGTTAGAGAGCTTCGTGTTTTAATGGCTGTTTCCGTGTTCGAGACTAATCGGTCCTCACAGAGTGCCTACGTATCTCGTTATTGAGAATCAAGCCAAAAACGTAGTTCTAGGTGATGGTGCCCTCGAGGCTATGGCGGCGAGAGCTCACCTAGGACGCAGTGGCTTGTATGTCCTTATTCGAGGATCGAGCCAAAACGTAAGTGACGCATTGAGCTTTGCCCAACAACCTAGTTCTGAGAATGAGGGGTCAGACCCTTTATATAGGCTGAGAAGCCCTAAAATCGTAGTAGGGTTAGGTGACTTGGTGGGCAAGTCACCGACTAGAAGAAGGTTCTAGTCTCCTTCCATGTATGAATCAGTTTCCATGTTGAAGTATGTGCCTTGGAGGCTAAGTCAGGTAAGGGTTATATCCTTGTTTGACTCTTATTTACTGAGCTGTTTTATTACCCTTAATATTAATTACGAAATTAATATTATAAATAGGGTTTGGGCCTATCTGATGGGCCCCACGTTTGGACCGTTCTAGGTCTAATTAATGCCACATTAAATGTGTCTTTAGGGCTTATCTTTAGCCCATATCATTTGCCCCCCAACTTCTAGGAAAATTGATCAGGTTTTCCTTGAAGTTATAACGGCCTTATTCGAGACTTGGGTCAGGGTTTATTGCTCTTACGTGAGTATTTTCAACAATATCATCTTAATGTAAAGCGTGGAGCGACCGACGCATTTACGACGATGTTGAACGACACTAAGCGGTGTTAAATGGCACTAGACAGTGCTAATCAGCCATAAACAGCGTTTAAACAGTGTTAAACAATGTTAAATAGCATAAAATGGCACTAAGGGCACTAATCGGTGCTAAACAGCGCTAATCGGCACTAATTTGTGCTAACATGCACTAATCAGTGCTTAAACAGCACTAAACGGTGCTAATCGGCACTAATTTGTGCTTAACCGGCACTAATCTGCGCTAATCGGCACTAATTTGTGCTAACAGGCACTAATCAGTGCTTAAACAACACTAAACGGTGCTAATCGGCACTAATTTGTGCTTAACCGGCACTAATCTGCGCTAATCGGCACTAATTAGTGCTTAAACAGCACTAAACGGTGCTAATCGGCACTAATTTATGCTTAACCGACACTAATCTGCGCTAATCGGCACTAATCTGTGCTAACAGGCACTAATCAGTGCTTAAACAGCACTAAACGGTGCTAATCGGCACTAATTTGTGCTTAACCAGCACTAATCTGCGCTAATCGGCACTAATCTGTGCTAACAGGCACTAATCAATGCTTAAACAGCACTAAACGGTGCTAATCGGCACTAATTTGTGCTTAATCGGCACTAATCTGCGCTAATCGGCACTAATTTGTGCTAACAGGCACTAATCAGTGCTTAAATAGCACTAAACGGTGCTAATCGGCACTAATTTGTGCTTAACCGGCACTAATCTGCGCTAATCGGCACTAATCTGTGCTAATCGGAGAAGACTCGGGACAATTGCAGCCTCTTCCAGGCAGCTAGCCAGCCGACAAGGGTCCTGGTCAGCTGCCAGGTGTTCCTGGTCGGCTGCCAGGTGCTCCTGGTCGGTTGCCTGCAGGTGCTCCTGGTCGGCTGCCAGGTGCTCCTGGTCGGCTGCCAGGTGCTCCTGGTCGGCTGCCAGGTGCTCCTAGTCGGCCAGACCCTTCCCATGGCACCTGGTCGGCTGCCAGTGCTCCTTGGTGGCTGACAGGTGTGCCTTGGTGGCTGACAGGTGCACCTTGGTGGCTGACAGGTGCACCTTGGTGGCTGACAAGTGCGCCTTGGTGGCTGACATGTGCACCTTGGTGGCTGACAAGTGCGCCTTGGTGGTTGACAGGTGCACCTTGGTGGCTGACAGGTGCACCTTGGTGGCTGACAGGTGCGCCTTGGTGGCTGACAGGTGCGCCTTGGTGGCTGACAAGTGCGCCTTGGTGGCTGACAGGTGCACCTTGGTGGCTGACAAGTGCGCCTTGGTGGCTGACAGGTGCGCCTTGGTGGCTGACAAGTGCGCCTTGGTGGCTGACAGGTGCACCTTGGTGGCTGACAAGTGCACCTTGGTGGCTGACAGGTGTTCCTGGTCGGCTGCCAGGTGCTCCTGGTCTGCCAGACCCTTCCCATGGCACCTGGTCGGCTGCCAGTGCTCCTTGGTGGCTGATAGGTGCGCCTTGGTGGCTGACAGGTGCACCTTGGTGGCTGACAAGTGCGCCTTGGTGGCTGACAAGTGTTCCTGGTTGCCTGCCATGTGCTCCTGGTTGCCTGCCATGTGCTCCTGGTTGCCTGCCATGTGCTCCTGGTCGGCCAGACCTCTTCCATGGCACCTGATCGGCTGCCAGTGCTCCTTGGTGGCTGACAGGTGTTCCTGGTTGCCTGCCATGTGCTCCTGGTCGGCCAGACCTCTTCCATGGCACCTGGTCGGCTCCCAGTGCTCCTTGGTGGCTGACAGGTGCTCCTGGTCGGCTGCCAGGTGCTCCAGATTGCCCGGGAGTGCTTGAACGACATTTCAATCTATGTTGAACGACGTTGAATGGCATAAGACGGCACTACACGGTGCTAATCGTTGCTTGAACGACATTTAGTTGGAGGTCGATGTTTGTTCCGGAAAGTGAGAAACCTTCATCAGAACCATCAAACGATTCAACCAACTAACGGGAGGTGCCAGGAGGTCGGCTGAAGCCCCTCAATGGCACTTGGTCGGCTGCCAGGTGCTCCTGGTCGGCCAGACCTTCTCAATGGCACCTGGTCGGCTGCCAGGTGATCCTGGTTGCCTGCCAGGTGCTCCTTGGTTGCTTTGTCGTGCCTCTCAGAGCTTTTCGCAATGCTTGGAATCTCGTTCTTGAATCACGTCCTTGACTTCCGTATGTTGTATACTTCCTTTCAGGGCATAATCAGTCTCTTTGTTAACAAAGACTAACTGATAGTGTTTTATCTTCTTTAAACGTAATTAGCTTCTTAAGCTTAGATAAACGCTCAAGCGCAGCCTGGCGCAATTTACTCACTTGTTGAATCCTTGGTCTTGAACCTTGAGTTCATTCATGGTTGTTGGTTATCATCAACCCTTAACTCTCATTCTAAGATGTAAAAATGATGAAGTCCTTTAGTTCTTGCCCCCCTTGCTACATATGGTAGAGATCTTGATTCTCGGTTGATCGTTCAAGAAGTTCCCTTGCCACTCGGCACTTGACTTCAAGTTTGGTGTGCCATGGCTGGTTGTCAACCCTTTATCTTGATTCTAGGTTTCCAACATTCTTCTTATGCTCACAGGACCTTACTTTGGTTTGAATTCGATTGACGGCTCTTGATCCAAGTTCTTAAACTCAAACGACAAACTCGATTGGAGGCAGACAGCCTTTTTGGCCATCAAGGCTAAAATTTTGTGTCAGGATTTGAGATTTAAGATTTTAAGTATGGAATGACAAAAGACTTCTTATCTCAACACTCTCACTAACGGTTTCTGTGCCTTCAAGGCATTGTCAGGGGGCCAACCAGTTTCAAGATGAGCTTTTAAGAGGGTCTATCGTTCAGCTTACATCAACTAGTGCTGCCAATTTCGAAACAATAGACGGGGCCTTCTAGACCTGAAAGTAAACACTTCCGGCGTAGTTCTCTATCTCAGAAGAAGTAAACTTAGATTAGGCATCAGCCTTAACGTTCTGTTCTCTCGGAATGTGCTTCTCATACCATTCATCAGACTGAGTTATCGCGGCCTTCACGACTCTCAAGTACTTTGTCGTAGTTTGAGATTCTTGACTCTCATGATTCTATCCAAGCCCAATCCAGCTATCAAGGCTTCATACTCAGCTTCGTTGCTGGTTGTTGGGAAGTCCAACTTCAAAACATACTCAACTGTGAACCCATCGGGGCTTTGCAAGACCAAAATTGCACCACTAGATTTTGTTTTTGATGCTCCATAAAAATAGAGCACCCAATATTCCTTCTGATCAGGTATAAGCTCCTCATCTTTATCCTTTCTTCCAGGGGTGGTTATCAAAATAGAGCACCCAATATTCCTTCTGATCAGGTATAAGCTCCTCATCTTTATCCTTTCTTCCAGGGGTGGTTACTGTCTCCTGCCCCCCGACTTCTTGGTTGCGAATGGCACATTCAACCACGAAGTCCGCCAGTGCCTGAGCCTTGATGGTTGTTCGAGGCTTATACGTGATGTCAAATTCTCCAAGCTCAATTGCCCACTTGATCAGCCTTCCACTGGCCTTCGGGCTATGCAATATGTTCCTCAATTGCTGGTCCGTCAGGACTTCAATCTTGTGTGCCTGGAAGTACGGTCGTAGCTTTCTCGAGGCGGTTACCAATGCCAGAGCAAATTTCTCAATGGTAGAGTGATTCAACTCAGCTCCATGCAAGACCTTGCTCACATAGTAGATAGGTCCTTGAACCTTATTCTCTTCTCGAATGAGAACACCACTCAATGCTTGTGCAGATACCGCCAGGTATAGATAAAGAGTCTCTTCAAGACTAGGTTTGGCCAACAACGGGGCTTCAGTCACGAATTTCTTTAGTTGTTCAAAGGCCTCTTGGCTTCCAGGTGTCCACTTAAAATTCTTCACCTTCTTCAATGCTTGAAAGAAAGGTAAGCATTTGTCACCAGATTTGAAGATGAACCTTCCTAGGGCTGCAACTCGGCCCGTCAACTTTTGTACATCTCGTATAAAGCGGGGTGGTTCTATGTCCAAGATCGCTTTGATCTTATCATGATTGGCCTCAACGCATCTCTTTGAAACCATCAGACCCAGAAACTTTTCTGATCCAATGCCAAAAGCATACTTGGCTGGATTCAACATCATCTTGTGGTGTCTCAACACTTCAAATGCCTCTCTCAGGTGGCCTCTCGGCTGGCATGCGTTCGGCCTTGAGTGTTGAACGTCAATGTTCGAAGGTTGAACGTCAATTTTTGAAATCAAGGGTTTTCAATCTCAAGGGTGTTTTAAATCACTGAAATATCTATCAGAGCTGCCGGTCCAAGGCCACGGGGTCTCTGATCAGCCCCACGAGGTCTTGAACCTTCCCTAGGAGGTTTTCAATCTTCATTTCAGGGTCAGATATTCAACGTCGGCGTTCTGGATCGAAAATCCAAAATTACATGTTGGTTTTCAAGTTTCAACCTTTGGATCTTAATTGGAGGTTCATGACCCCCTCAATTTTGTCCTTCATAACTAATCTTGGCTTCATGGCTAATAACTTGTGTCTCTCAACCTAGGATTCGGGGTTGATTCCTCGATTTAGATTTTGATAAATGCAATCCCATGGGCTTCTTGCCTTTTAAACTTCTAAGACGAGAAGTTGCTTGAACTTCTTAATCCCTGTTCAAGGACCCTTAATAATGCATGTTCTCTGTTAGTCTTAATCCTTGGATTCTCAACCCAAGTACTTAAGAAATATTGAAGAGTAGTCAGTCCTTAACATCCTCGGCCTTCCATGGCTTTGATTGTTGCGTGTGGCTTTTATCTGCTTGGCTTTTATCCAGGGTCCTTCACGGACTTAAACTTTTACTTGGTCTTGCTGTAACCTAACTCTTGACCCTTCGGGGTATGCATTTGTTTGTTTTCCATCCGTGTATTTTTTATCTTTGGTACTCGGTCATCCTTGACTTGCACTCATCAGGTGCTTGACACATATAAATAAAATCACACCATCAATGAATGGAAATCAAACTTGCATTAATAACTTGAAATGGGTTCAACCCTTACATAGAGTACTACTATCCTACTCGGAGCAACATGCTTTGCAATAGTTTCAATGAACCTTATGTCTACTTCTACTAGATAAATATGAAGCTAAGTCCTACTAGACTAGGCCTGCATCACTTGATTTTATTTTTGATGCTCCATCAAAATAGAGCATCAAAATAGAGCACCCACCACTCCTTATGGTCTCCACCTTCTTATTCTGAAGTTCACTTCCTGCTTGGGGTACTACCTCCTGCCCCCCGACTTCTTGGTTGTCAATGGTACATTCAACCATGAAGTCAGTTAACGCCTTAGCCTCAATGGCCGTCCGAGGCTTCTGTGTGACGTCCTCTGCTAGCCCTCCTCGGTGTTCCTTATTACTGCGGACATCCATGTCTTCAATCGGAAGGACCTGCCCCCCGACTCCGTCAGGCCTTAACGCGGCTACATAACAACTTCGTGCCATCTTTTGATCGCCTTTATGTTCTCCAACACCATTCCTGGTTGGGAACTTGATCTTCATATGATAAGTTGAGGCAACAGCCTTGAATGCATGAAGTCCAGTCCTTCTGAGGATAGCGTTGTACGTTGAAACCGCCTTGATTACCAGGAAGTTCAACATCTGAGTGGCCTTCTTGGGCTCCTGTCCAATAGTCACAGGCAATTGAATAGTCCCTTCAACTTTGGATCCTACTCCATTAAATCCATATATAGGCATGTTATTGGGGGTCAACTGAGAATCATTGTACCGCATCTTCACAAATGCATCATGAAACAGAACGTCAACGGAAGCTCCATTATCTATCAAGACTCGCTTCACCTCTGAGTTTCCAATCACAGGAGTTATGACCAACGGGTCGTCATGGGGGAACTTCACCCCTTCAAGATCAGAATCATCAAAACCAATTGCAATATCAGTCCTAGCCCGCTTCGGGGCCTCTCCCACGATGTGTATCACTTCTCTGACATAAGCCTTCCGAGAATTCCTTGTTGTGCCGGCCGCAATCGGGCCTCCTGAGATCATGTTGATTACTGGCCCTCGGGGTTGTGGGTTGCGTTCGTGAACGTCATCCCTTCTATTATAATCTCTAATTTGATTAACACGATCTTCACCCTTAGTGAAGTGGCTCAATTTCCCTCTACGGATTAAAAACTCGATCTCATCTTTGAGTTGCTTGCAATCATCAGTGTCATGCCCCACATCTCTGTGGAATCTGCAATACTGATTCTTGTTTCTCTTTGCGGGATCACCCCTGAGTGGCTTCGGCCATCGGAAATCCTTATCCTTCTCAATGTCCAACAAGATTCGACTTCTAGGTGTATTCAACCTTGCATACTCAGTGAACCTCGATCCTTGGTTCTTCTTAGGAGCATAGTCAGGGTCCTCGCTAGTTCGGGGATACTTGTCCCTAGCATCATTCTCGTGGTCATCATACTCATGGTCTTGCTTTCGCTTCTTGGAGTCGTTGTTACCTCTTCCATTGCCCCCCGTGGCTTCCTTCTTCATACTGTCCTCAGCTTTGATATACTTGTCAGCCCTTCGTTGGAGTTCGGCCATGGTTTCAGGAGGATGCTTCGCCAATGACCTTTTAAAGAACAGATCAGTAGTTCCGTGTTCCAAGGCTACCATGACCACCTTATTCTCCAGATCAGTGATGTTCAACGTCTCCTTAGTGAACCTCTGAAGGTAATCTCTCAGATTTTCATTCTTCCCCTGTACCACATACATGAGGGATGCAGAACTTTTCTCATGAACTCTTCCGCTGATAAACTGACTAACGAAAGCAGCACTTAACTCCTTAAAGGAGCCAATCGAGTTAGCAGGCAAACGACTATACCATCTTTGAGCCATGCCCGATAGGGTTTGAGGGAACGCCCTACACTTTAAGGCGTCACTTGCAGGCTGTAGTAGCAGTGCGTTTGAGAATGTCCTAACGTGATTTGCGGGATCACCCGTTCCATCATAAGCCTTAATTGTTGGCATCTTAAACTTTTTTGAGATACGAGCATTCATCACCTCCTCAGTAAACGGGGGTGTGGGATCATCAGGATCCCCAAGTGGCATCAGATCCTTGGGGTTGCTCTTGGGGGTTTCCACCCTTGTTGTTCTTCCAGTTGGGGCGTCGGCCCTTCTCTACCTTCTTGAGGACCTCTCTAAGTCTATAATGGGAATCGGTCCTGATG
This sequence comes from Kitagawia praeruptora, assembly GCA_037693485.1. NCBI lineage: Eukaryota > Viridiplantae > Streptophyta > Magnoliopsida > Apiales > Apiaceae > Kitagawia > Kitagawia praeruptora. The sequence goes on from CM075351.1 coordinate 57,964,994, forward strand.
TTGGAGGAGGTTGAGTTTGATTTAACCTAGCTTGTTCTCTCGCAATATCGTCCTTCAACCTTAAGATCTCGGCCTCACAAGCCTTGATCCTCTCAGCGGTTGTCAAAGGAGGTCCATCATGGATGGTTTGTGTTCTTCTTCTTGGTTCTCTACTAGCACATCGCCTCCTCGGGGCTTCATCACTATCATCATCAGACGATGAATCATCAGTATAGGAGCCAGAGTAGTCAACATACTCTCGATCTCGGATCTGCAAGTCGTGGCCACTAGGTCCAGAACCTTGAGTAATTGAAGGGCAGTTATGTAGACCTTACATCGGGTTGGTATTCATGAGAAGATCCGTAGTATGGATCTGTACCCCTGGTGGTAACGGGCGATTGGGATCAACCAGAGGAGAAACCTCCATCTGAAGAGGGCTGGTTTCTTGACTTAGATGGACGACCACAGGTAACGTTCTCTCAGCATGGGGATTCGTCCCTGGAGGTTGAGAAACTTGAGTTTGAGTGATCGCCCCTGTTGTTGGGGGTACCTGCTCAGTAGCAGGCGAAGCAGAGCTTAGAGGCAAGGCCTCAGTAGAGGTTGGTGGTGTTCTTCGTGTGGTCACCATGGTTGATGTTGTCTTCCCACAGACGGCGCCAAATGTTGTGGAATAAAAACTAGGTTACGAATCTGTATTTAATGCTAGGGTTAGAGAGCTTCGTGCTTTAATGGCCGTTTCCGTGTTCGAGACTAATCGGTCCTCACAGAGTGCCTACGTATCTCGTTATTGAGAATCAAGCCAAAAACGTAGTTCTAGGTGATGGTGCCCTCGAGGCTATGGCGGCTAGAGCTCACCTAGGACGCAGTGGCTTATATGTCCTTATTCGAGGATCGAGCCAAAACGTAAGTGACGCATTGAGCTTTGCCCAATAACCTAGTTCTGAGAATGAGGGGTCAGACCCTTTATATAGGGCGCGTGCCAGATTCACTGTATGATTTTTTTTAAATGATATCTTTGACGAACCGTACGGATGTTAATAGATACTCATTCTAGTGTCTGGAAAAAATAATTAAAAAATAAAAAAGCTCAGTTATGTCGCATCTTAAAGGAAACGTTGTAATCGTACAGATCCCGATAATGGTGCACGCCAGATTCACTGTATGATTTTTTTTAAATGATTTCTTCGAAGATCAAATTGTAGGAATGTTAATATATACTCATTTTAGTGTTGGGAAAAAATAATGAAAAAAATGAAAAGACTCGGTTCTGTCGCATGTAAAAGGAAATGTTGTAATAGTACAAATTCCGATAACAAGGCGCATGTCAGATTCACTGTATGATTTTTTCAATGATTTTTTCGACAATAGAACCGTACGGATGTTAATATATATTCATTTCAGTGTTGGGAAAAAACAATCAAAAAATAAAAAGGCTCGGTTGTGTCGCATCTTAAAGGAAACGTTGTAATCGTACAAATTCCGGTAACAAAGTGCGTGCCAGATTTACTGTATGATTTTTTTAATGATTTCTTCGACGATCAAACCGTACCGATGTTAATAGATACTCATTATAGTGTTGGGAAAAAATAATCAATAAATGAAAAGGCTCGATTACGCCGCGTCTTAAAGGAAATGTTGTAATAGTATAGATTCCTGTAATGGGGCACGTGCCAGATTCATTGTATGATTTTTTTAATGATTTCTTCGACGATCGAACCATACGGAAGTTAAAATATACTCATTTTAGTGTTGGGAAAAAATAATCAAAAAATAAAAAGGCTCGATTGTGCCGCATCTTAACGAAAATGTTGTAATAGTACAGATCATGTTAACGGGGCACGTGTTAGATTCACTGTATGCAGGGCCATCTCCAGCATTTGGGAGGCCCTAGTTTTCAAATATTTTGGAGGCCCTAATTTTTCCAAATCATATAATTTTTCTCCCAATTACCCGGATCAATTAAATCATTTCAATTTTCATTCACAAAATTCTCAGACAAAATATCCACATCCTCGTCATTCAAGATATATCTAATATAGTGATATTTCTAAATTTTCAAAAAATAAAAAATTAATTTGGTTGGAGATCCAAGTAGAACACTATTACATTGACTAGCACCTTTTTTTTTGCTAATTACATTGACTAGTACTTACAAGTGCTTTGTCACAGATTATTGTTTATCTTTTTTTTTTAATATTTCTCGACGATCCAAACGTACGGATGTCAAGATATATCTTATATAATGATATTCCCAAATTTTGAAAAAATAAAAAATTAATTTGGTTGAAAATCTAATCATTTTTGTAAATAATTAACTAATTAATAATGGATACTAACGACTTTCAAACGGATTACCAACGGAATACATACAATTGCAATGGATTCGTAACGAAATGGAAAAATAACCAATCTACTTTTGTAACGAATTAGTATGGAAATATATAGTAACAGACTACCAACAATTACCAACGAACTACTAACGGAATGAACAACAAATAATTTCATTAGTAGGCCGTTAGTAAGCCATTGATAAATCGTTGTAATTCCGTTACTAATATGAAGGTAAGTATATTTACTAACGGAAAATTCCGTTGGTAAGTATCTGTTAATGATCTGTTGGTAATTTTGTTGGTATAGCAACAGAAAATTCCGTTGGTAAATATTTGTTACTGATCCGTTGGTAATTTTTTTGTTGGGAATATTGACTACTACAGCAACATAGAGGCAGTTATATATCGTATTTAACAAGTCCAGGCCAAGCATACAATTAGCGAAACAAAACACGAAGGTAAAACACATGCAAATCAGTAATTGATAGAACAAAGGAAGATAAGAAACCATACCAGAAGCCATAGCTATGCAGGTATCAAATAAGAAATAATCAGCTGAGTCACCAGGCCTTGCAAAGAAGTCCTGATTGTTCTTGAAGAGATAATTGCCTCCACTTACACTGTGTCAGGATGCTGGCAATATTCTTCCAGGATAAAACAGCTCCGAGTTAGATGGTCACAGCAACCAGAAAACTCAACTTCGACTAGCACATCAGTCGCCAGAAAACCCTACTGGTGGAGTACAGAATATAAAGGGAGAACAGAGTGTATAGAGAGAACAGAGAATGTATGGTGTGGACAGTATCTTCAGTGTATCTAACAATCAGTAGCTTAGGTCTCTATTTATAGGAGAGGCCAAACGTAACTGATACCACACAATTAATATTGTAACTCCCTGATTTTATATTAAATAAATCGTAACAGTTACGTTATATATTATCCACATTATGACTTCCAATTAATAGAATAAACACTCAGACTTTACTGTCAAAACCACGCAGAAGTTACTGTCAACAAGTCCTGACAGTACCTTTAAAGTAACTGTCATCAGTTTGAACTTGACAGTAAGTTTACTTTCTGACAGCAACCTTGTTCCTGACAGTAAGTTTTACCTTCCTGACAGCAACCTTGTTCATGACAGCAAGTTTAACCTTCCTGACAGCAACCTTGTTCATGACAGCAAGTTTTACCTTCCTGACAGCAACTTTGTTTCATGACAGCAAGTTTTACTCTCGAGAGTTTACAGGAGTATAGTCCAACTCTTGACAGCATGTTTATAATATTAAAATAAAGCCTCATTCTCATTTCAAGCTTATTCAAGCTACTAACTTCAACTCCATTTCTCTATGGGTTTCACTAAGAAAATTACTTAGACCCATATATGAAAATTTAAGTTCCCATATCAAGGAACAATTTCCAATCGTTAAAATCCAGAATTAACATCAAGAACATAAAATAATTATGCCCTAAAAACTCCATTTTCTAACAATCCCCCACAAATCCATACAGAAATGCTCCAGGTTTTCCATCATGACTTGTTTTTCAGAGTTGGTACCCTTCCAGGTTTGAACCCTCCTAAGTCCCCTACTTCGATGACTACCGGATTCAGATGGAATGTTTCACCTTGAATCTTAATCCGTTTGATGTAATCATGTTCCATAGACGACGACAAATCAAAGGCTATGGTGCCAATCTACGGCTTTGAGACATTAATGGTCTTGTCTCGATCCTGTTCGTCGAATGTTTCAAGGAATAACCCTTCCCTCTAATTGCGACCACACAATTACATTCGCTTAGCTGGGCATCTCCAGAGATGTACTGCTACCATCTCGTCAAATGACTTGACCCCATTCAGAGTTATAATAACTCTTGCTTACTAGCAGTGTCAGTACCTTCTAGGTTTACAGGGGATAGACTCAGATACAACAGTATCATCTATGTAGCAAAGGTACTACCAATTCATCCTTACAGCTTGTTATTACCACATTGAATACACTTCAAGGGATCTCCTCTCATGTGTATTGGGTTCCCACTAATGATGAACTATGATGGGTTGACAGCCCCATCCCCAACCTTGACTTAAGGACCACTGCAGGTTCCAGTCCTTTAGTTAAAGGATCAGCTATATTATTCTGAGTTCCTATGAACTCTACAGCTATAATCCTATCAGACACTAAACCCCTTATAGACTTTAGTCTAACTTGGATGTGTCTCTTTGTTTTAGCATTATACTTCTTACTGCTAATCTTGTCGATAGTTGTTTTACTATCACAATGAATAGCAAACGCAGGAAACGGTCTGCTTACTACAGGTATCGTGGACATAAGTCCATGTAACCATTTAGCCTCCGTCCCCGTGGCATCAAGTGCACACAACTCAGCCTCAAAAGTAGACCGAGTAACTATAGTCTGTTTTGTCGACTTCCTGGATATTGCTCCACCTGCTAAAGTGAACACGTATCCAGTCACTCCATTGGAACCAGACTTCTTAGCTATCCAACTTGCATCACTGTACCCCTCAAGCACACCAGGAAACCTCCTATAGTGTAAACTTAGGTACATTGTGCCTTTTAGATATCTAAGTACTCTATCAAGAGCATCCCAATGAGTTCTGTTTGGACAGCTTGTATATCTAGCCAACTTAGACACAGAGTATGAAATATCTGGTCTAGTATAGTTAGCAAGATACTGCAAACTCCCTATAATCTGAGAATACCTTAACTGAGACACAGGTACTCCTGAAGTATTCTTGACAAGGGCAACTTTAGGATCATAGGGTGTACTAGCGATTCTACACTGTGAATAACCATATTTCTCAAGTATAGATTTCTCTATATAATGAGACTGTGATAAAGTTATTCCTTCAGCTGACTGTGTCAGTTTGAGACCAAGAATCACACTAGCCTCACCCATATCCTTCATTTCAAAATGCCTTTTCAAGAAAGCTTTTGTCTCGTTAATAATCTCAATATTGGTTCCAAACAATAATATGTCATCTACATATAGGCACAAAATGACACACTCACTACCTTTAACTTTGGTGTAGACACACTTGTCACTATCATTAATATCATAACTGAACGGCAATATAGTTTCATCAAACTTTTTATGCCAATCCCTAGGAGCTTGTTTCAAGCCATAGATGGATTTGATCAACTTACATACTTTCCTTTCGTTACCAGAGGCAACAAATCCCTCAGGCTGATCCATATAAATCTCTTCTTCAAGTTCACCATGAAGAAAAGCTGTCTTTACATCCATTTGATGGATGATAAGACCATGTACGGAAGCCAATGCTACTAGCATTCGAATTGTTATCATTCTAGCTACTGGAGAGTATGTGTCAAAGTAATCAATGCCCTCCATTTGCTTAAAACCCTTAGCTACCAGTCTAGCTTTGTACTTATCTATTGAGCCGTCAGGGTTCAACTTCCTTTTAAAGATCCATCTGCACCCGATAGTAGAACACCCAGGAGGGAGATCAACTAACTCCCATGTTCCGTTAGAAACAATAGAGTCAATTTCACTCTTTACAGCGCCCTTCCAGTGCCTAGACTCTGAAGAATCCATAGCTTGTCGGAAAGTTAAAGGTTCATCCTCGACATTGTAAGTGATAAAATCACTTCCAAAATCCTTGACTACCTTTGCACGCTTACTCCTTCGTGGTTCCTCTACCTCCTTAGCAGTAGAGCTACTACTAGGTTCCGCCCCCACATTTGTCATCTTTTCCACATGATCAGGAATAGAACTTGATGTGTGAGTAGGATCTTCATTAGAAGTATCTTGAGGCATACCAGTCTTCATAGTGTAGACATCCTCAAAGAATGTAGCATCACGAAACTCAACTATCGTGTTTGCCACTATACCATCTATGTCAGATTTTAACACTAAAAATCTCATAGCTGTAGTGGTCTCAAGATAGCCTAGAAAGATACAATCAACAGTCTTCGGACCTAGTTTCTTTCTCTTGTGTTCAGGAACAAGTACCTTAGCAAGGCACCCCCACACACGAAGATACTTAAGACTAGTCTTCTTGCTCTTCCATAACTCATAGGGTGTCTTATCCATGTGTTTCAGAGGGACTCTATTCAGAATATGGCAAGCCATATTCAGAGCTTCTCCCCACATGTATTTAGGCAGCCCAGAGTTAATAAGCATACTATTAATCATATCTTTAAAAGTTCTGTTCTTTCGCTCAGCAACCCCATTAGACTCAGGTGTGTATGGTGGGGTAACTTCATGAACTATTCCATTGTTTGCACAAAATTCATTAAAAGCGTTACTCGTATACTCACCACCTCTATCATATCTCAATCTTTTAAGCACCTTACTAGTTTGTTTTTCTACTTCAGTTTTATATATAATGAATTTACTAAGTGCTTCATCCTTATGTCTAAGTAAATAAACATAACAGTATCTACTACTATCATCTATAAAGGTAATGAAGTATCTAAACTGGTCCTTAGTCAACACACCACCAAATTCACAAATATCAGTGTGTACTAAATCTAACAAGTCTGAATCCCTAACAATATTATGAAAAGGTTTCCTTATTTGTTTAGCAGACACACATACTTGACATTTAGAATTCTTTTCTATAGTGTGTTTTGGAATCAACTCTAAGTTAATCATATTTTTAAGAGCACCAAAATTTAAGTGACCAAGTCTAGCATGCCATAAATCAGAAGATTCAATATAGTTAACAGAAGGAGTAATCTTATTAAAAGCACCCAAAACGGGTTCAACATTTATCACAAATAAACCATTCGACAAGTAACCCTTGCCAAAAAATGTACCAGTATGAATAAGAACTACTTTATTACACTTGAGAGAAACTTCAAAGCCATTTGCTACTAAACAACTACCACTTATTATATTTCTACGCATGTCGGGAACATGATGCATTCTCGTCAGGGATAGAATACGTCCCGAAGGAAACTTCAGGTCCACGTTTCCTACTCCATGTACTTGAGCAGCACTTGCGTTCCCCATCGTCACTGTCAAGCTATGACTCTGTTGATAAGATACAAATAAACTAATGTCAGCACAAATATGCACATTAGCTCCAGTATCAATCAACCATTCATTTGACAGATAAGTGGAAAATAGTACAGGGTTGTAGGTAACATACCGGTCTACGTTGGTTTCAGAAGCCAAAGCCTCACCAACAACCATGTTCGCTACAGGCCCACTTGAGGTTCCAAGCACAGCATTCGCTTGAGCTACCCCCTCGGCTTTCTTCGCTTTCTTTGTAGGGCAGTCCTTACTCCAGTGCCCAACCTGCCCACAAGACCAACATGGTTTGTTTGCCTTTGGTTTCTTGGCCTTATCCTTGTCATTTTTAGGTTTATTACTATTACCCTTCTTAGAGACAGCCTTCCTTTTCTGTCCTACAGTAGCTACATTTACCATCGAGCTTCCATGCTCAGTTGGCATCACATGTCCCTGTTTGGACTTGTGTTGTTCTTGCACCGAGATGTCCAGCATAAGGTTGGTCCAGGTGATCTCTCCTTTCTGTCTTTTCAGGGAGAGAGAGAACTCTTCCCAAGACTTTGGAAGCTTTTCAATCACACTCATCACCTTAAACTTTTCGGGGAGGTCCATTCCAGACTCCTTCAAAGCATGCACTATCATCTCGAATTCATGCACTTGCTCAGTCATGGACTTATTGTCCACCAGCTTGAAATCAAGGAACCTAGCCACAGAATACTTTTCCAGACCTTGTGAGTCAGTATTATGTGTCTGGTCCAGCTTCTCCCATAAGAGTTTTGCGGTGTAGGCATCAGAGGAGTACACATCAAACAATGTGTTGGTTAGAGCAGCCAGAATTGCTGCCCTAGCAACCCCATCCTTCTCAGCCCACTTCGCATAACTCTTAACTGATTCAGCCTTCTCTTGATCCACAACCGGCTTCTCATATTCCACAACAGGCCACAGACCCTTTACAGTCAACCACAACTTCATCCTTTTCTGCCAACGAGAAAAGCCAACGCCCCCATTGAATTTCTCTGGCAAGCCAGTCAATTCAACGGGTTGTGGAAAACTATAAGTGGTCCAATCAATGACCCCAACAGATGCAACCGAACTACCACTAGCAGGAATCTCACTATCGTTAACCATTATGCTAAATACTATATAACCAATTATCTCTTCAAGAATGTTGGGAATATTGACTACTACAGCAACATAGAGGCAGTTATATATCGTATTTAACAAGTCCAGGCCAAGCATACAATTAGCGAAACAAAACACGAAGGTAAAACACATGCAAATCAGTAACTGATAGAACAAAGGAAGATAAGAAACCATACCAGAAGCCATAGCTATGCAGGTATCAAATAAGAAATAATCAGCTGAGTCACCAGGCCTTGCAAAGAAGTCCTGATTGTTCTTGAAGAGATAATTGCCTCCACTTACACTGTGTCAGGATGCTGGCAATATTCTTCCAGGATAAAACAGCTCCGAGTTAGATGGTCACAGCAACCAGAAAACTCAACTTCGACTAGCACATCAGTCGCCAGAAAATCCTACTGGTGGAGTACAGAATATAAAGGGAGAACAGAGTGTATAGAGAGAACAGAGAATGTATGGTGTGGACAGTATCTTCAGTGTATCTAACAATCAGTAGCTTAGGTCTCTATTTATAGGAGAGGCCAAACGTAACTGATACCACCCAATTAATATTGTAACTCCCTGATTTTATATTAAATAAATCATAACAGTTACGTTATATATTATCCACATTATGACTTCCAATTAATAGAATAAACACTCAGACTTTACTGTCAAAACCACGCAGAAGTTACTGTCAACAAGTCCTGACAGTACCTTTAAAGTAACTGTCATCAGTTTGAACTTGACAGTAAGTTTACTTTCTGACAGCAACCTTGTTCCTGACATTAAGTTTTACCTTCCTGACAGCAACCTTGTTCATGACAGCAAGTTTAACCTTCCTGACAGCAACCTTGTTCATGACAGCAAGTTTTACCTTCCTGACAGCAACTTTGTTTCATGACAGCAAGTTTTACTCTCGAGAGTTTACAGGAGTATAGTCCAACTCTTGACAGCATGTTTATAATATTAAAATAAAGCCTCATTCTGATTTCAAGCTTATTCAAGCTACTAACTTCAACTCCATTTTTCTATGGGTTTCACTAAGAAAATTACTTAGACCCATATATGAAAATTTAAGTTCCCATATCAAGGAACAATTTCCAATCGTTAAAATCCGGAATTAACATCAAGAACATAAAATAATTATGCCCTAAAAACTCCATTTTCTAACATTTTTGATATGGCAACGGAAAATTCCGTTGGTAAATATCTGTTACCGGTTCGTTGGTAATTTGTTGGTATAGCAGTGACCTCCTCATTCGTTGCCAATCCGTTGGTAAATGCCAACGTTAACATTTCCGTTGCCAGATTCCGTTGACAGAATTGGGTTTTCTTGTAGTGCTCCTGTCTGCAGATTAAGCAAGCAAATAGCTGTTTGTAACCGTGTTCTTTTCCTTTGTGTATGCGAAAACCCCACACTCCAAGCTGATGTTAATATTAGTGCCCAAAATAATAACCACCATTAGTTACAAGCTATTTTTGTAGAAAATTTACATGATAGAAACGATGAGATCCCATCTTTTTATTATTCAGTCTATGAAGTTCGTGTCTTTGGTGGTTGATCTTAATATTGCAGCTATTTATTTTCAAAAATAAAAATAAAAATTCATCTATACAATAAAAATACCTGGAAAACAACTACTTTCCTGATGTCATAACATAAATATCAAAATTTTCTCAAAAATTTATCTTAATACCCTTAAATTTATATTGAAAATCTTTTAATCTCATACTAATCTTAAGATCATCCTCAAAATCAAAATGAACATAAACATAATGAATAAAAATGGAATGCTTTGAGAATTTAATGCAATTTCTATTGATCAAAAAAAAAAAAAGGACATAAGAAGAAAATGTTTCCTTCTTTTTTTTTGTTGACGGGAGAAAATATTTCCTTTTTAATTTCGACTATGAAATTTCCATCTTTTTATTATTCAGTCTATGAAGTTCGTGTCTTTCGTGGTTGATCTTAATATAAAAAATAAAAGCAGCTATATAATAAAATAATTAGTCAAATATCAAATGTATCAATGATTCAATGAATGAAATGATATATTCAAATATTATTTGAAATGTAGGTGTATTCAATTAGCATTTCAAAAGATTTTCTAAAATCTACTCGTATTAAATTCGGATTAAAAGAAATTCATGAAAATCCTAGTGGTATTTAAAAGTATGAATTTTTTTATTTAATAGAAAGGTGTTATTTATTTGATATTTAGTTAAAATTATGAAATTTAGATTAATTTATCAGAAATGTTCTTAAATCCGTCAAGACTACATCAAATATGTAAGATTCTATATCAATTTTGCGAAAATTTGCTTGAAATTATAATCAGTAAACTACTATAAAATTCATAAATTATTGTCAGTAAAATATGGATTGAATACATCCGGGTAAATTCTTGTTGTTTATCCACAATAAAAATCAAAGACGACATGTGTATCATAAAAACTTTTAATTTATAATTTAAAAAATTAATGTGATAAATACAACTTAAATTCAAAAACTTTCAGATTTTGGGTATAATTTTAATACCCTTATTTTGTTTAAGTATAAAAAATTGACATCCAATTGAATATAGGAAACATTGATTTGCAGTTTTGTACTCTCGATTACTGGATTAGAGCCGGCAATTTCGTACACGACACGAAAACGACACGAAAATTACGGGTTTGGTTTGACCTTTGCGGTACACGAACACGAAAGTACACGAACACGAAATAACACGGATGAATTTAGTGTCGGTTTTGGGTTTACCCTTGGGTACACGACACGAAACGAAAATACACGAAATAAATAAATAATTAAATAATTTTATTAAAATTATATGAATACATATTTTAAAATGATATTTTATATATAATTTTTACATAAGATAAATACAAAATAGTTTCAAATTTTAGTTTCACAAGACTTAAGCACACTTCATTCCTTATGACATATTGACTTAAGACTCGACTAGTAAAAAATTAATATTTAAATATTTTTATTTTTATTCAAAAATTACACGAAACACGACACGAAACGTACACGAAATAAAGGTACACGAACACGAAACGAAACGAATTCTTAACGGGTCGGTTTTGGATTTGGCATTACGTACACGAAACACGAAAGTACACGACACGAAAGTATACGAAACGAAGGAATTGCCAGGTCTACTCTCGATGAAAACAAAAATGGAACGACGGAGCAATTTTGTATCGAGTACGAGTCAGTGTTTCAGAAATCAGTAGGTGGTCCAGGGCGGTTGCGGTACCGCCTAGCGCCTAATCAGGTAGGCGAGGATTAATTGGATGGATAAATCGGAACATTAATCGGATATTATAATAATATTTAATATATTAGTCTAATTTACAATTAAACATATCATTTTAAATAAATTAATAGGATTAATCGTATTTCAAAAATCGAATCGGTTGGTTAACTTACAGAAGATTAATCAAAAATTAATCAATTAAATCGGGAATTTTTAGAACAGCGGTTCGAGTCTTTAAGCACTTACTAGAGTGTGCCGTGTACGTTTAATTACAACTGTACGTTTTCTGTTTTTAGGAAAATTATACGAACGTTTAATTCGTGAAACTACTATAATTTAGTAATTTTCAAACTATACATACCACATCTTTACTACTATCTATAATGTATTATACTATATTACTATTATATTAAAGTCGAAATACTGAAAGTTTTTTTTTTCGGTTTGGTTATCCTAATTATTAAAATAAATAATTAAATTATAAAAACAACTCAAAAAGCTAATTACTGATGTTAACATAATTATATTGCGATTAAAATTCCTTCCTCCACATTGAGCTTCTACTTGGACTCTTTTTTCTACTCCAACAACTCAATTACCCATTTTTTCTAAAGATTTTACTTCTAATTAAAACACTTTACCATTTAATTTAAAACTAATATTACAATAATTAATATATATCCAAAATATCACACCATATCTTTCCGTAATTATTTTTAGTAGTAATTTTTGTAATTAAAACACGTTACTTTTTAATTTAAAATTAATCTTGCGATCACTAATATACACCCAAAAATATCTCACCATATATTCAAATTATTATTTTCAGTAATAGATAAGAATCGTTAAATCTAATAATAAGATATATTATATGATTAAATTAATTTACAAAAAATTCAAAGTTTGAACCCGTCAACGATATTTTTAATTTAGAATTTTACAAAATAAAATTTAAACCATGCATATCATTATATAAATTTATATTAAATTAAAAATTAAAAAATTATTAAAAATAAGGATTATATAAAAACATAATTATAATGTTAAATAAATTTACGACTATTTGTGTTGTTTTGTGGGGCATATGGTTTTGGAGGAACAAAAGAGTTTGGAATGGTCAAATGATAAATCCGGCTATAGCTATGGAGAACAGCTTGAACTATTTTAGACAATGGAAGGTGGTCAGGTCTGGTTTAAAAAAAGGAAGTAGCTGTTCCAATAGGAGCAACAAAGTTGATAGTAAATGGTTGCCTCCAGAGCCAGGGGAATTAAAAGTTAATGTAGATGCTTCATTTTTTGCAGGGGCAGAGACGTTTTCAGTTGGGATGGTCATACGTGATCATGAGGGTTTGTTTGTAGAAGGTAAATGTCTCACCCTTCCATGCCCAGCAACAGTGGTTGAAGCTGAATGTATTGGAGTTAGGGAAGCTCTTTCATGGGTCTTGAAGTATCCAGGAAGAAGGGTGTTGCTCGAAACAGACTCGTTGCTTACAGTAAATGCGTTAAATGGTCGAAGTGAGAATCTGTTGGAATTGGGACACATAGTGGATCAGTGTAAGAGGTTGATTCAAAGTCTACCTACAGTCCGTGTTAGTCATATTAGAAAGCAAACAAATAGGGTGGCTCATAACATGGCTAGGATACCCTGTTCTTTGTATTGCTTTATTGTGTTTTCATCTCCTCCTACACATTTGGTGGAGACCATTTTCAGTGAGTCTTTGATTTAATGAAAGAGAAGTTTATTTAAAAAAAAAAAAAAAACCCGTGCTTTGCACGGGTTATAAGCTAGTATATACTATAATAAGCGAAAAGGGGTATGATTTTGTATTTTGGTTAACCCTTTTTTTGGTTATCCCTCATTTTTTATTATCTCACATCCACAATCGTTAAATCACTAACTCAAATAGATCATAATCGTTAGATATAATAATACTAAAAAGTTGTTATATATAAAAATTCATGGTTCGATTACCGCCAACAACATATTAATTTATATTTAATACTAAAATTTATTACATACAAAGATGTAAGGTTCGAATTATTCCAATAACATATTTAAATTAATATTTATAATATTATATTATATTATAAACAAATTTTAAAAAATTAAAAGTAACTCGTGTTTTGCACGAGCTAAAAACTAGTACGTTTAAGTCGCGAAACTACTGCAATTTATTATTAACTTTGAAATAGTGTTGAAATTTGACACCTAGCTGGCTAGCTCGTAAAAAGAAATTGGTTGGAAGATAAATTAGAGATAAGGTGGTTGAGAGATGGAGTAGAGGAAATGAATACACATTTTAGGGTCATACAATTTTCTTTGGTAGTTTAGAGTTGTATTTTTCATTTGGCATGTTACAAATAAGGGGTAACTCGTTTAGTCATTTGACAAGAGCAAAATATATAGTCACAATTGAATTTTGTCGGATACAGTACTTTTTCTTCGCTTTTGGTGAAATTTAAATTTGATGGTTTCTCGTCAAAATAAATACTCCTTCTGTCCCACTCAATATTTTACATTTGCGGACCAGTTTTCGGTACGAATTTTAAGGTACATTTTAAGTATAGTTCTATAACTTATTTTTGATACTATTTTTATACAAAAAAAAATATCAAAAATAAGTTAGAAAACTATCCTTAAAATGCACTTTAAAATGCGTGTAAGATAAGCAATTTTTTATTTAAAGAAATAGATAGAACGAAGGGAGTATATTTTTAAATAATATTATTACCGGTTTAACCCCCTGCGGCCCCAGCCCAATACAATATCCAGTGTAACAGTATTGAGCCTAGCCCATTTGAGCACAGAGGAAGCTTCCTGGAAAGTGGCTTCCCACACACATTTCATCTCTAGACACCACCACTATATATTCAACACTCTACAACACTTCATAGAAGGACTCTACAACACTTCATAGGAGATAAGTTTGAGAGAGTGTTGCAAGTGAACAGTAGAGTGTTACCACGAATTAACAGAAATCCAACGCAAACCCAGATTATTGCAAATATATGCAGAAAATAACCACTGTAAATTGATTCACACTTGAAGGGTCATTTGCAATAAAATAAATTGTAATTTATTTTTATTTTCCATTACATCAGATGTAAAATGCTATTTCATTACAATATGAACGTAACGGTTCAGATTTTATATCATTTTTTGATTAAAAATTGCATCATATACAAAATCAATTTCTATGTAATTTTGTGTATTTATTAATTTTTGCGTAATCTTTTAATCGGTACGGTTGAATTTTTGTAAAAACTATTGAAAATATGAATTTGAAGCCGCATAGGTAGATTCTCTTTACCGTATTCTTATTATGAACAATTTTTTCAATTTTTTGCCGGTACTAATGTGAAGTTATTTCAATTTATTTTAGCATGTAAACTAATAAAAAGACGCCGAAGTAGCAGCTCAAACAACAATTCAAGCTTAAAACAATTCAAGCTAATTCCATGTATCCATATTCTGTGTAAGAAATGGTTGCGTAAGCTAATGTTAATTTAAAAAGTTACATATACAGTATTGGTAACTTGAACCCTTTTTTTTTTTTTTTTTTTTGAATTTTCCAAGTTGTTAAATATCGAAATATTAATATATTTATAAAATTTTAGTCATAATTTCATTAATTTAATTTAACTAAAATTTTGAGTTAGAAGCTCTACTATAATGCATTCATATTTTGGGAAGATCATAGATTAATGCAGATAGCTCTTCAAGATTTGAAAGACCGAGGTGTATCTTTAAGTTTTGTTAAACGGTTCGCGAACGAAATAGTTCATTATCTTACGAGATATATTAGTTATATAGCCGATCGTACTTGGAGGATGGATAATATCCATTCCGATTTTAAGGATGTAATTTTAAATGATTTAATGAATTAATGCATTTTCCTTGTGGCAAAAAAAAACTAATTCTTTAAATAAAAAAATGATTAGATAAAAAAGGAAAACTAAATATAAAATTTAAATTTATAAGATTTTGCGTGTAAATGAAGATTTTACACCTATATCTTTTAGATATAGAAGGTTTAACAAACAAAACTGACATTTATATTTTGAGGTATTTTGGAGTGAGGTAGAAATAAGATTGTGTTAAATATCAGTTAATAGTAGTAATAAATATATCTTAATAATTTTTTTTTATTAAATTTGCTTTTTGGAGTTTTTGTAATTTGTTGGATAGCATAGAATATTGATGTACAGCTAGTAAAACTTTTATATGTCCGTTACAGTCTGTAACTTACCCCTGCATAGATACAAGGGGCGGAAATGAGTAGTTTGGTGCAAGACAGAATCTAAATTTATGATCAATATTCTAAATTTATGTGTAGTTTTCGGAGAACTCTATAATTTTTCTTTAAATAGATAACGAGCAAAATTCTAAATCATCATTGCTCTAGCTTATTACATTAGTCCAGTCTTTATTTCGCACATTGCAGTTTTCTTACACAAATCTTTAATCTCTAAATATTTTTACATCATGGAGAAGAATTTGCTCAGCAAGAAAATCTTCGTCATCATCGTACTTGCAACATTTTGTACGTCCCTTCTCTCACTCGAAATTTAATTTTTGTTTATCCTATCTCTACGATTTTAATTTTCGAATAAAGAATTTTGTGTCGGAAATAATCTTTAGTTTCGGATATATATTTGCAGGTATGGAGTTGTCGAATCTTCCCAGAACCGAAGCTACGATATGTCAGAGGGATGATCAATGTCAATATTTGGCTCCTGTATGCAGATTAAGCAAGCAAATAGCTGTTTGTAACCGTGTCCTCTTCCTTTGTGTATGCGAAAACCCCACACTCCAAGCTGATGTTAATGCTAGTGCCCAAAATAATAACCACCATTAGTTACAAGTTGTTTTTGTAGAAAATTTACATGATAGAAACAATGAGATCCCATCTTTTTATTATTCGGTCTATGAAGTTCGTGTCTTTCGTGGTTGATCTTAATATAAAAAATAAAAGCAGCTATATAATAAAATAATTAGTCAAATATCAAATGTATCAATGATTCAATGAATGAAATGATATATTCAAATCTATACTATTATATAAATTCCGAAACATTGAAAGTTTTGGTACCTGTTTTTTGGTACCAATTTTTTGGTACCTGTTTTTTGGTACTTCGTGAATTTACTTATGTACCCTTCATTATAAAGAAAAAAATATATTAAAACACCTAAAATAAATTTTAACATAATATAATTAATGGTAATTAGTCGATTGCCTTTTTCATATTTACTTTTAGTTGAAGATGTTACCTTTTATCATATCTTCCAATCATTAATATTAACTTTCGAATTAAAATATTAGTATAATCCGTAAACATGTATATATTAAATAATATTAATTAAAATTAAAAATTATGTAAAAAATAATGATTATATAAATTGGTACCAGTTTTTTTGTACCTATTTTTTGGTATTTCATGAATTTACTTATTTACCCTTCATTATAAAGAAAAATAAATATTAAAACACTTAAAATAAATATTAACATAATATAATTAATGATAAGTAGTCGATTGCCTTTTTCATATTTACTTTTAGTTGAAGATGTTACCTTTTATCATATCTTCCAATCATTAATATTTCATTTCGAATTAAAATACGTTTCCTTTTTGATTTAAAACTAATCTTACAATCATTAATATACTTCGTGAATTTACTTATGTACCCTTCATTATAAAGAAAAATATATATTAAAACACCTAAAATAAATTTTAACATAATATAATTAATGGTAATTAGTCGATTGCCTTTTTCATATTTACTTTTAGTTGAAGATTTTACCTTTTATCATATCTTCCAATCATTAATATTAACTTTCAAATTAAAATACGTTTCCTTTTTGATTTAAAACTAATCTTACAATCATTAATATATACCCGAAAATATCATACAATATTTTTCAATTATTAATAAAATATATTAAAAATATACTTTGTTTATAATAAGGAAACATTAGTATAATCCGTAAACATGTGTATATTAAATAATATTAATTAAAATTAAAAATTATGTAAAAAATAATGATTATATAAATTGGTACCAGTTTTTTTGTACCTATTTTTTTGTATTTCGTGAATTTACTTATTTACCCTTCATTATAAAGAAAAATATATATTAAAACACCTAAAATAAATATTAAAACACCTAAAATTAATATTAACATAATATAATTAATTGTAAGTAGTCGATTGCCTTTTTCATATTTACTTTTAGTTGAAGATGTTACCTTTTATCATATCTTCCAATCATTAATATTTCCTTTCGAATTAAAATACGTTTCCTTTTTTATTTAAAACTAATCTTACAATCATTAATATAAATCCGAAAATATCGTACCATATTTTTTAATTATTAATAAAATCTATACTATTATATAAAAACCGAAACATTAAAAGTTTTGGTACCTGTTTTTTGGTACCTATTTTTTGGTACTTCGTGAATTTACTTACTTACCCATCATTATAAAAAAAATAAATACACCTAAAATAAGTAATAACATAATATAATTAATGGTAATTAGTCAAGATACTACCTTTTATAAACAACTAAAAACATCAATCGTATCACATCTTTCCATCATTAATATTTTCTTTCGAACTAAAAATCTAAAACACGTTACCTTTTTAATTTAAAACAAATCTTACAATCTAAAATAAGTAATAACATAATATAATTAATGGTAATTAGTCAAGATATTACCTTTTATAAACACCTAAAAACATACTCCCTCTGTCATACCCATTTCTTTACATAAAAGTGCGTGTTTGACACGCATTTTTATGGTGCATTTTAAGGATAGTTCTATAACTTGTTTTTGATATTTTATTTTTTTGTATAAAAATAGAATAATCCTATTTTTATACAAAAAAATGAAATAAAAAATAAGTTATAGAACTATCCTTAAAATGCACCTTAAAATCCGTGCCAGAAACTGGTCCGCAAACATAAAGAATTCAAAGGGACGGAGGGAGTAAATCGTATTATTTCTTTCCATCATTAATATTTTCTTTCGAACTAAAACACGTTACCTTTTAATTTAAAACAAATCTATACTATTATATAAAAGTCGAAACATTAAAATTTTGGTACCTATTTTTTGGTACTTATTTTTGGTACTTCATGAATTTAATTATTTACCCTTCATTATAAAAAAAAATACACCTAAAATAAGTAATAACATAATATAATTAATGATAATTAGTCAAGATACTACCTTTTATAAACAACTTAAAACATCAATTGTATAATATATTTCCATCATTAATATTCCTTTCGAACTAAAAGTCTAAAAGACGTTACCTTTTTAATTTAAAACAAATCTTACAATCTAAAATAAGTAATAACATATTATAATTAATGGTAAGTAGTCAAGATATTACCTTTTATAAACACCTAAAAACACCAATCGTATCATATCTTTCCATCATTAATATGTCCTTTCGAACTAAAACACGTTATCTTTTTAATTTAAAACAAATCTTACAATCATTAATATATACCCGAAAATATCACATTAATATAATAAAATTAACGGTAATTAGTCGATTGTCTTTTTCATAATTACTTTTAGTTGAAGATATTACATTTTATAAACACGTAAAAACCTAAATCATATCATATCTTTCGATCATTAATATTTCCTTTCGAACTAAAACACATTACCTTTTTAATTTAAAATAAATCTTTCAATCATTAATATATAACCGAAAATATCACACCATAATTTTCAAGTAAAATGTAACACCTAAAATAAATAACAATATAATATAATAAATTGTAATTAGTCGAATGCATTTTTCATATTTACTTTCAGTTGAAGATATTACCTTTTATAAACACCTAAAAAGATCAATTGTATCATATTTTTCAATCATTAATATTTCTAATTAAAACACGTTACCTTTTTAATTTACAACAAATCTTACAATCATTAATATATACTCGAAAATATCACACCAAAATTTTCAATTATTAATAAAATATATTAAAAATCATATACGTTGTTTATAATAAGGAAACATTATTATAATCTGTAAACATGAGTATATTAAATTATAACAAATTAAAATTAAAAAAATTATTAAAATAATGATTATATAAAAACATAATTTTAATATTAAATAAAATTTATAACATAATACAAGAAACCTGTGCACTGCAATACTAATAATTAATCGATTATCTTTTCAACTAAAACATATCATCTTTCTATTTTTTCTAATTAATTTCTTTTTTTTTTCTAGAAATATAACGGACAACGTTAATTTCTCATTTTCTAAAAAAAAACTAGGAGCAATTTTAATTATTAGTTGAACGTAATTAAATTATAATTAGTATAAACTAATCAATTACCTTTTTCACCTAAAACATGTCACCCTTTTAATTTTCCCGTTTTCTTTTCTATTTTCTCTAACTAAAATATCTCATTTTTCAAGTATATTAAGGGCAGTTCTATTATACGAAATAAAATAGTAATATGATAATGCTAATAATTAATCGATTAACTTTTTCAGTTAAAACATATCATTTTTTCTGTATTTTATAATTAAAATCAGAGAAATTGCCCAAAATACCCACTTTTCCCCTACCCACTGCCCAAAATACCCGTTTCTGAAAATTCCGCCCTAAATACCCACGGTCTACGCATTCTGAAAATGCGTGGTCTGGGATACGCATGTTGAACATGCGTATCTAGGGTCACGCATTCTCAGAATGCGTGATGACGTCAGCTGACGTCATTCTCACACTTACCACATCTGAGCTCCGGCGACCAAAAAATCGCCCAAAAATAGCCATCGTCCGTTCTACTTATTCAGGCCACCTCCATTGCTTCTGAGAGCATCAAAAGGAAGCCCTCACCTCCGTAATCCCTTTCCCATGTTTGGTTGGTTGTTTTATGGCCCCGCAGGGGCGTCACGAGCAAGTCGGAAAATCAATCGGATAATGGATCTCGAATTGGGTCTTCTTATTCCGGCAAAATAAACCACAATTGAAGGACATAGGATTGTAGAGGGTGGAGAGTCGATCATTTTGATATGTAGAACGTGTATGCTCGAGTGCTGGAAAGCTATGAACGATTGTGCCAAATTTTTGGCCGGAAAAACGACGCCGGACGCGAGCTGGGGACGATGAACAGTGACTATAGATATGCATGTTGAACATGCGCATCTCAAGTCACGCATGTTCAACATGCGTAATCAGGGTTACTGTTCACGTACAGAATTTGAATTTAACAAAGGCCACGCATGTAAGACATGCGTATACCCTGTACGCATGTCCCAAATGCGTGGTCCGTGGGTATTTTGGGCGGACGTTTCAGTCTTTAGGTATTTTGGGCACCCAGAATTAATATGTGGGTATTCTTGTTTTTCACCCTTAAAATCCCTCTTTTCCTAGAAATATCACAGGCAACAATAATTTCTCTTTTTCTAAAAACATTACAAGCAATTTATTTAGTAAAATAACATAATTAACTTATAATTACTATAAACTAATCAATTACCTTTTTTTACCTAAAACATGTTAGCTTTTTAATTATATCTAACCAAATCCTCTATTTTTCCAATTATATCATGGGCATTCTATCTAATAAAAAAATAATTTTATAATTACTTATAATTAACCGATTATCTTTTTCAACTAAAATCCATCATCTTTTCTAAATTTTTAACTAAAATTCCTCATTTTCTAGAATTATCACGAATAACATTTATATAATTATCATCATATAATCTCATTTAAAAATTTAAGTCTCCAAAAATCATGTTTTAAAAAAATTAATTCAAATAATTAAAAATTTTAATATCATATTAAAAAAAATCCGTGAATCGCACGGGTTTTAAGCTAGTATTATTTAAAATGTAGGTGTATTCAATTAGCATTTCAAAAGATTTTCTAAAATCTACTCGTATTAAATTCGGATTAAAAGAAATTCATGAAAATCCTAGTGGTATTAAAAAGTATGAAAATTTTTATTTAATAAAAGGTGAATTTTATTTGATATTTAGTTAAAATTATGAAATTTAGATTAATTTATCAGAAATGTTCTTAAATCCGTCAAGACTACATCAAATATGTAAGATTCTATATCAATTTTGCGAAAATTTGCTTGAAATTATAATCACTAAACTATTATAAAATTCATAAATTATTGTCAGTAAAATATGGATTGAATACTTCCGGATAAATTCTTGTTGTATATCCACAATAAAAATCAAAGACGACATGGGTATCATAAAAACTTTTAATTTATAATATAAAAAATTAATGTGATAAATACAACTTAAATTCAAAAACTTTCAGATTTTGGGTATAATTTTAATACCCTTATTTTATTTAAGTAACTCGATCGGATTCATAAGCGGTTCTTCTGGGGAGTTAACACGTTTATTGACAAGGAGACAGCTAAGTTGCATCTTTTACAATGGGAGAAGATTTGCAAGCCTAAGGAATATGGTGGGTTGGGATTTTCTTCCTTAAAGGATCGTAACGCTGCTCTCCTTTTCAAATGGTGGTGGAGATGTAATGAGGATAGGGGCAAATTCTGGAACGTTTTCTTGCAGCACAAATATGGAGTAGACTTCTCAGTTAAGCTTGCTAGTTTTTCTAACAACAATGCAGCTTCCTCCATTTTTAAAAGCATAATTGAGTCTGGTTTGCAATCCATCGCTAATGGGAAGGTGTCAGAGTCTTTTCAATGGCGGGTAGGTCAAGGGTCTCATATTCTATTCTGGAAAGACCTCTGGTGTGGTTCCAGGCCTTTGAAGGATGTATTTCCTAGACTTTACGATCTGTCTTTATTTAAGCAATCGAACCTTAAGAGTTTCAAGAATTGTTGGTCGTTAGACAAGAGCTGGGAATTCTTATGGCGTCGCCCCCTTAGAGCGTGGGAGGATTCAGATGCTCATTTGCTAGATAATTGTGTTAATTAAGTGGAGTTTAAGGATAGCAGGGATAGGCTTGTTTGGCTCCATAACAATCAGGTTTTTACCACTAAAGAGTGTTATCGTTCATTGGTTTCTTCCTCCAACTCTTCCTTTTTTTGGAAGATAATTTGGAAGATTAAAGTTCCCCCGAAAGTTCAGGTTTTTCTGTGGAAAATTGAGCATAAAATATTGCCTACAAACTCATTCCTAAGCTCTAGATTAAGATTCTCTGATTTCGACTCAAGGTGCAGATGGTGTGGTAGCCACGAAGAGACATTGGATCATTTGTTTCTCTACTGTGAGCTGGCTACTCGATGCTGGTCTTACTTCTCCTCCTGGTGTGGCTTTATTTTTCCTCATAATTTATCTCCTTTCTCGCTTGAGAGATTAATGTCTCTGAACATCATTTCCATTGGTTCTATGGAATGGAAAATAATGATTGCAGTGGTTTTGTGGACTATCTGGCTAGGGCGTAATGAATATATTTTTCAGGGCACGAAAATTAAGAAGGAGGTTTGCCATAGATTGATCACTTTGCGATCATTTAAATGGCTCGAGGCAGTGGATTTTATTAACTCTAAATTCTACAAATTCTGGGGGGTCAATCCAGTTGGTGCAGTCAGATTAAGTTTTTTAGAAAGTAAAGTTTCCTTCTGGTCCAAGATTTTTCCCAGGTTTGATTTAGTGTGCTCGGTTGATGGGTCCTTCAAATTGGAAGACAGTGGTAAAGCCGGTATAGGAGGGGTTGTAAGGGACACTACAGGTCAGTTGAGATTTATCTTCTCTGGCCCAGTTCAAGTTGTGAATGTGTTCGAAGCAGAACTTAAGGCACTTGAATATTTAGTTGAAATTGTTCATACTGCACAGCACGCGAGATATAATCTACTATTCTGTTCAGACTCTATAGAGGCAGTGAATCTTTTTATTAAGAGAAGGCTTTATGGAGATCTTCAACATTCATTCCCATCGTACAGTAATATCAGTTTTATGCACGTATCTAGGGTCTATAATGCTGAGGCTGACAGGTTAGCAAAAGAAGGGATTCAGAGACCATATTTGATTGGAGCATGGGTCTAGTAAAGCAGATGTCCTTTTTCTATAGTTATAGGAGAGTTTTTTGGAGGCTGAGTACTCATTACCAGTTGGATGGCCTGTTGGTTCTTCACTATCATCTAGGTATTATCCTCTTCTCATGGGCTATAAAATGCATCCAGTTGCATTGCTTAGTTGCTCTATCTTTTCATATCATGGACAATCTTTGGTTTCCTCCTCAAGAGAAAGTTATCAAGATTAATGTCCATGGAGTGTTCGATGAATTTCCTCTGCCAAATGGAAATGTTAATGGGATCGGTATTGTGGCTTGAGATCATGGTGGTAACTATCTTTGGGGCATAATGGGTCCTCTCAAGGGTATGGTTGGTTTCCAGTCTCAAGTGTGGGCCATCCATCTGGCGCTTAAGCAAGCATTCATCAGGCAAATCCCCCATGTGTGTATTGAGTGTGACAATGTCCATGCTTTTGGAATGATAGTTGATCAAGACGCAGAAGTTCTGGAGGAGGAAAATGTGGTGGATGCTGTGCAACAAATTAATATCCTTTATGCAGAATATAATAAGGATATGGTCGACCCTTCTCGCCAGAAAAGCTGCAGTATTCACTCAGTTTTTGCAACTAGAAATAGTGCCCCTACGTTCATGGCTGAGTATGGGCTGCGTAATTGTGCTGACCTTGTAGAGGTCCCTAAACCTTTTGGAAGATTGGCTGAGATTCTCGATTTGGACAATGGCTTGGGGCCTCATTCTGCTGCTTTTGAAGTGCTTCCGAACTTTGGGATGGGTGATATCATTCATTCGACTGGTTCCTCCTCATCTTCGTTCAAGGTTGGAGAACCTTCTCAAGTCGCCGCAGCTCCGGTGAGAAGGCCATAGTTCTACTTGCCTAGCTCCTCTAGCTTCAGCCCCCTCATTGGCGTCTAGTATTTTCTTTAGGCTGCTTATTCTATCCTTTGTCTTTTGTCTCTCCAGTGCATCTTGTAGTAAGATGCTGCTGTATTTCTCCCTGTTCTGCGGTTGTTCTAGGTTGTAAGTACCGCTAGGCTTTTAATTTATCTATTTCCTGCTTATCTAAAAAAAAAGTATAAAAAATTGACATCCAATTGAATATAGGAAACATTGATTTGCATGCGCTCCTCGATGAAAACACAAATGGAACGACGGAGCAATTTTGTATCGAGTCTTTAAGCACTATTGTTCACTTACTAGAGTGTACGTTTAATTACAACTGTACGTTTTTTGTTTTTAGGAAAATTATACGTACGTTTAATTCGTGAAACTACTGTAATTTAGTACTAGTACTTTTTAAACTATACATACATTTAAGTGGGTGAAAGACAAAAATACCCATTTTTTTATGTAACAGTAACAAAAATACCCATTTTCAAAATTGTTGATAAAAATATCCGATGAAATACGCATTTGTCAAATGAGTATATGAGATACGTATTTGGAAAATGCGTGTCCTTTATAATTTTTTTTTCTTTTTTTATGATTCTGCTTGATTTGGAACACGCGGCTCTGTTTTCTTTTGTTTGTATCAGGATCGTGATTTTCATGAATTTCATGGCAAGTGGGCAACATGCTCTTCCATATCTCCTGCATGTGTCCTGCGAGTCCAAATCTTTTACACCACTTTAGGTGTGTCACTCCATGTACCATTGTTTTTGATTGGATGGTTGGTGTGAATGCGGGGGTCCAATTCATTAATATAAATGGGACCCCCTACATTCACACCAACCACCCAATCAAAAACAATGGTACATGGAGTGACACACCTAAAGTGGTGTAAAAGATTTGGACTCGTGTCCTGCAATCACATGTATGTGTCAGACGAGAGTCACGAGACTACTTAAAAGTGCATCTTAGTTGTTCATTTTTTAAACAAGATACGCATTATATAAATGCATTTCATCCTAATACCCCATTGTCTCTTGCGTATTATTTACAAAATGTGAAGGATAAGCATTTGCCAAATGCGTATTTCAAATACCCATTTGACAAATGCGTATTGAAACAGGTATTTTTGTCAGCTTTTTCAAAATTGGGTAGTTTCGTTACTATTACTCTAAAAAACGGGTATTTTTATCATTTTTTCCGTTTAAGTCGTGAAACTACTGCAATTTATTACTCCCTCTGTCCCATGTAGAACTTTACATTTGCGGACCAATTTCCGGTACGAATTTTAACGTGCATTTTAAGGATAGTTCTATAACTTATTTTTGATATTTTTTTATAAAAATAGAATAATCCTATTTTTATACAAATAAAAATATCAAAAATAAGTTATAGAACTATCCTTAAAATGCGTGTTAGATGCGTAATTTTTTATGTAAAGAAATGGGTGGGACGGAGGGAGTATTAACTTTCAAATAGTGTTGAAATTTGACAACGCTCGTAAAAAGAAATTGGTTGGAAGATAAATTAGAGATAAGGTGGTTGAGAGATGGAGTAGAGGAAATGAATACACATTTTAGGGTCATACAATTTTCTTTTGATAGTTTAGAGTTGTATTTTTCATTTGGCATGTTACAAGGTAACGTTTAGTCATTTGACAAGAGCAAAATATATAGTCACAATATTTGACAATATATACTCCGACCATATTATAGTTGCATCCGCAAACATGATGAATAAGCGTTTGCTAGGACGGAATCTGTTCATCATCTTCGTTCTTGCAATTTTTTGTTAGCCCCTCTCTCTCTCCCCCTCTCTCTCGATCTCTCCCTCGATTTACACGCATTTTTTTATCACTATAGTATTTTCTGGTAATGAAATCACATAAAAAAAAAATTAAGATGATCACAAAGGGTAATGCAAGCACTTACAATTTTTTTTACTCCTTGGGAGATTGATGCAGGTTTGAACTTGGGAAATGTGCCAACAGCAGAAGGGTTGATAAAATGTTGTCAGGTAGATGTCGAATGCGATGTTATCGATCCATATTGCAAAGCTATAGGAGTAAATCCTGAGTGTAACAAATTCTTCCATATATGTACCTGCAAAATTTGGAATTCCGAGGATAAACTCTCGCCTAATTTTCCTAAACTACCCTTTTTGAAAATTGTATAGCAATTAATGAGCAATGACCAAGAGTAAAAAATAGCTCATTTTCTTAAAAGTCAATGCATTTATAATGGACATAAGAGGAAATGTATCATCTAATTAATGTTTTCTTAAGATGCGTAATTTTTCCAAAAGAGACTTGTATTGTGGGACGGAGGGAGTAATAAACTTGTCCACCGCAAATTAAAGACATAATTAAAGACCATCCTTTATTTCGTTATCTACCTAATTATTGTTGTAGTAATGTTTTTTTTTTTTTTGCTAAACTATTGTTGTTGTAATGTTATGAGTAGTGATTAGCTGTAGTATGAGAAAAATGTTTGGCTACAGTTTCTTTTTTTTTTTGTCAAAAGAAACTTCACGTTAATAAATTGTACCAGAATACAATGTTCGGGGAAAAGGAGTTTTTTTTATCCCAAAAAGTTTATCATCTAATCGAAGGGCACGCATGTTGCCCCCGAACATTTAGACAATAACACCTTCAAGTAGGGGTGAGCATCGGGTGGTTTGGGCGGTTTAGGACCGCCAAACCAACCAAATCATCCAAACCAACCAAATCATAAATTTCGGGTTTTTAATTTTTCAAAGCATAACCAAACCAAAAACCATAACATTTAAAAAAAAATCAACCTAATTATAACGGTTTGGTTTGGTCAGTTTCGGTTTAAAACCATTATTAAATAATAAAAAAGCGACAACAACATGTGTGAACCAATAATAGCATAAAACTAGCCAGGTATCGTTTCACTTTCTAGGACACAAGTGCAGTCACTGCAACTAGGGCTGTCAATGGATCAGATCTGGATCGGATCAAGCATGATCCATATCCTGATCCATTTAATTTTACCGGATTCGGATTCGGATCGGATTATAGCCGGTTTTTTTTCGACATGATCCATATCCGGATCCGTTAGGATCACGGATTATCGGATCGGAGCTCCGATCCGTTTATATGTAAAGAAAAAAATCGTTAATTTAATTCAACAATTTATGAATAATAATAGCAACATTTTGAAATGTAAAGTACACAAACAAATATTACAAGTCTTTGTTATTTTTTTTAAGTGTTGAGGTAGCTAGATTTTTTAAGTATTTGTTTTAGGACCTGCTTTTGCAAATGCATGAGGTGTGTATATTTTAATCCTTCTTTATATGCATTTGGAGTATGAATCAATTTTTGTTGGACATAGCAATAACATTGGTGTTTAGCATATATTAGCAGGTCGCATGGTAGCCACCATTTATATGTTTAAATGCAGGTAGGAAATTTATATCAGAATGTTTAAAAGACTCTAAAATAAATTATGTAATATATATATATATATATATATATATATATATATATATATATATATATATATGGGAAAAGAGTATCTAAAGCACACAATAGAGAAGTTTTCTATTAGTGCGGCTTAAAATATGATAAATTAATTATTATTTGAACAATCCAACCGTACGGATGTTAAATTTATACAAAAATATGTGAATGTACAAATTTTTGTGTAATTAATTATTTGGAACTATAAATTTATAGCAATAAGATTATGATAAATCTGTGTCATTGAATATATATAGAAAATAGTATTATTATAAAAGTGATGCTCCACTATTTCAAATATAATAAAAATTTGTATTACAATGTTATTTCGAAATAAACTTTTCATCCGTACAGTTGGATTATCAAAAATAATAATAAAATACAAGATTTAAGGTGCACTAATAGAGAACTTCTCTATAGTGTGCTTTAGAAACTCCATGCCCTATATATATATATATATAACCGGATCGGATCTTTAACGGATCGGATCATATTAAATACATATCCGCTCCATTAGCTTTCGAATTTTTTCCGGATCGGATTTTTTTTATATGATCCATATCCGCTCCATTAGCCTTTGGATCGGATCGGACCGGATATCCGATCCATTGACAGCCCTAACTGCAACTCGTACAACACCAGTGTGATCACGACAGGCAACAATCAACAGTAGTAAGGTTATGCTGGGGAAAATGATTGGCTAAAAACTTGTTGTATAATATTTGACATAAAACTAAAGAAGCCACCAAGTTCCATAGTTGTTAATAGATAATTGTATTGCTTATTTATTTATTTTTGACAAATTATAAGCAGGCTTCATTAATAATTGAAAGAGGTCCAGTCGAGACAACTCCCCAACTGACCGTACAATCAGGTTGAAAAACAAATGAACGAGCTAAATAATTAGCCGCTTTGTTTCCAGATTGTTTAACCAAATGAATATAAATATTCTTAAAATTAAAAATGACTTCCATGGCCGTCCGAGCAATCCAGCCTGCATCATTCCTGAAACCAGTAGCTTCACAATTGACCCTCACAATAATTCTGTGGATATAGCGGTGTTCAGAGGACTCAGTTGTAGACACTGAGCTTAGAGGTAGCAAGAACCTCATATTATGAACAAACTTTTGTTGTGAAAGGTGAGCACATGCAATTTTCACCACCGTCTCAAACTTACCCCAACTATCTACATGCCGGAAACCAGCTATACACTACAAGAAATCTTGCAATAGACGACACGTATCAGACAACACCCATGGAAAAAAGTGTTGCCCAAAATGATCAGACAACTGTTATTTTCCTACTCGAGAAAGTATTGCGTAATCCAGCATTCACACAATGGGCTAAAACCGTTGTGTGATACATCTTACCAGACAAGCATTTCTTGACCAGGGGTGTTGTGTAAATGCATAAGTATTTTTAAGATTAGACAAGCATTAGCAAATAAGTGTTGTGTGAATGCCTGCAACACAATATCCCGGAAAACCGTTGTTGTATTCAGACAAGTGTTTTTAGGTCTGTTGTCTAAGTAGCAGGCATACAATATGTTATTCATAGTGTTGTGTGATAGTGAACCAACACACAACATTTTTTAGAAATATTATGTGAATGAAGCATAGACAATACTTCGTAAAAAGTATTGTTAGAATGAGACAAGTAGTTTCCAATGTGGTATTGTGTAATGATATTTAACACAAGTGTTTTACATAGTGTTGTATGAACTTAATCCAACACACAACAGGTTATGGCCTATTGTATATTTCAACGCATACAAGTGTCTTCTGTTTAAAACTGTTGTCTAATAAACTGTACATGAAAAAAAAATATATATTAACATTGTTAAATTTAGAAACACTCCCAACGGATAAAATAAATTAAAATGATACTACCAAACAAAAGATAACAAACGTCTTTTTTATATAATACCAACATCTGAGTATATAATTATACAAATTCAAAATGGGGTTAAGAGTTACAAGATCACTCTTACCCTATATTTAAATACTACCATAGAGTATCAACAAAAACTTCATTGCAACCACTTTAAATTTATTCCTACAGGTACTAAAGGAATAGTTATTCCATTGGGTAATCAGTTTCTTTATCCTTTCTTCTTGTTCCTGTGCAGCTTGACCTCCGGTATAATAACCATTCTGCAACTGCAACAAAGTCCGAGGTTCAGATAAAGATTGTTTGTTATCCTCTGTAATTGGCAGAGCATGCACTAATTGATTTTTTACATGAGCATAGTTTTTTTGTTAATGACAACATCTTCTTGCTACATATCAAAAGTATTAATCTGGTTACTGATTTAATGACAGTGACCCTGATCAAACAATACCTGATGTCAGATATAGATACAGAGAAGTACGAGCTATGTGCGAATGACAAACTGAATGGCTTGCAATTGATATTTCTAATGTGTGATATCAATGAGAGTCACCCATCATGAGCCAAAGACACTCTCAGACGGAATTCAAAACTAGAGATTATAGATAATTAGGTCACAATATTAATCAAATAAAAAAACCCTTTACACATGATCAGACCTGTGAGGCCAGGCCTTTAGATCTTCTTCAGATGGTTTAAGTAGCAAGTCAACATATGATTTCCCGTTGGAGTCACTAGGTGGCAGAGGAGGGTTTTCATATCTACTGCAAATTGGGATACACGCACACACCTCACATGCATGAAAGTAAGCACTAAGCACATCTAATATTTTTTTCTGAAAATGTCACTCTAGATAGCAAGATGATCTTCTTTGTTCAAACTTCTATTTGATCATTCAAAACAAATACTCATATGTTAGAAAATGGAGTTTTTAGAGCATAAGTATTTTATGTTCTTGATGTTAATTCCGGATTTTAACGATTGGAAATTGTTCCTTGTTATGAGGACTTAAATTTTCATATATGGGTCTAAGTAATTTTCTTAGTGGAATCCATAGAGAAATAGAGTTGAAATTGGTAGCTTGAAAGAGCTTGAAAATGAGAATGTGTATTTGTCCCACACTGAAATGAATAAAGGGGGTTGTTGGCTTCATATAGAATCACACACATGGGTAGTGTACAACTACTAAGGTGTATGATGGTGCATGGTGTTACTGTGTGCTCCACGCGCACACACACACACGCGCGCCGCCGCCCGCTTCGCCACGCCACGTCTCGTCTCGACTCGGTCGAAGGGCGATTTGGGCGAATATCTTGGCGTCTCGCGTACGCGAGGCGACCTGGGCGAGGGATTTTATTTATGTGTTTAAATATATTTTAATTAGAATAAATATATATATATATATATATATATATATATATATATATATATATATATATCGATTGGGATCAGTACTTGGAATAAATCAGGAACTGGTCAGACATCTGATACTGATGAAATCCTGAAGGTACTACCAGATCCTGATGACTTGATCAAATACTGATGGACCTTAAGTCCTGACGGTACCAGATCCTGATGATCAAATAATGATGGACGTACATCAGATCCTGACAGACTAAAATCCTGATAGATCAGATCCTGATGTTGTGTCTTGGACAGAATTTGATTATATATATATATATATATATATATATATATATATATATATATATATTCAGATTAATTAAAATAAAAACTGATATGTGTGGATAATATATATACGTAACTGTTACGATTTATTTAATTGAAAATCAGCTGTTACAGCCGTTTTGACTATATTAAATCGACCGTTTCGTTTTATTAAATGGAATGGGGGTTACAATATTAATGAGGGTGATATAAGTTACGTTTGGCCTCTCCTATAAATAGAGAGCTAAGCTACTGATTTTAGTGAACATACACTGAATATACAGACCACACCCTATATTCTCTTCTTTTCTCTATACTCTCTGTTATCCTCCTGCTATAGTTCTTTTACTTAAGGTTTTCCGGCGACTGAGGTGCTAGTCGAAGTTGAGTTATCTGGTTGCTGTGATCATATAACTCGGAGCTGTTTTATCCTGGAAGAATATTGCCAGCATCCTGACACAGTGTAAGTGGGGGCAATTATCTCTTCAAGAACAATCAGGACTTCTTGCAAATCCTGACGACTCAGCTGTTTTCATTCTTGTTTGATATACTGGTATAGCTATGGCTACTGGTATGTCGTCTGTCTTTCCTTTGTTCTTTCAGTTACTCATATGCATGTGTTATACCTTCGTGTTTTGTTTCGTTAATTGTTTGCTTGGCCTTGGCTTGTTAAATACGATATATAACTGCCTCTATGTTGCTGTTTTAGTCAATATTTCCAACATTCTTGAAGAGATAATTCGTTATATAGTATTTAGCATAATGGTTAACGAGAGTGAAATTCCTGCTAGTGGTAGTTCGGTTGCATCTGCTGGGGTCATTGATTGGACCACTTACAGTTTTCCACAACCCGTTGAATTAACTGGCTTGCCTGAAAAATTCAATGGGCCGGGGGAAAATGCTTTTCTCGTTGGCAGAAAAGGATGAAGTTGTGGTTGACTGTAAAGGGTCTATGGCCTGTTGTGGAATATGAGAAGCCGGTTGTGGATCAAGAGAAGGCTGAATCAGTTAAGGGTTTTGCGAAGTGGGCTGAGAAGGATGGGGTGGCTAGGGCGGCCATTTTGGCTGCTCTCACGAACACATTGTTTGATGTGTACTCCTCTGATGCCTACACCGCAAAACTCTTATGGAAGAAGCTGGACCAGACACACAATACTGACTCACAAGGTCTGGAAAAGTATTCTGTGGCTAGGTTCCTTGATTTCAAGCTGGTGGACAATAAGTCCATGACTGAGCAAGTGCATGAGTTTGAGATGATAGTGCATGCTTTGAAGGAGTCCGGAATGGACCTCCCCGAAAAGTTTAAGGTGATGAGTGTGATTGAAAAGCTTCCAAAGTCTTGGGAAGAGTTCTCTCTCTCCCTGAAAAGACAGAAATGAGAGATCACCTGGACCAACCTTATGCTGGACATCTCGGTGCAAGAACAACACAAGTCCAAATAGGGACATGTGATGCCAACTGAGCATGGAAGTTCGAAGGTAAATGTAGCAACTGTAGGACAGAAAAGGAAGGCTGTCTCTAAGAAGGGTAATAGTAATAAACCTAAGAATGACAAGGATAAGGCCAAGAAACCAAAGGCAAATAAACCATGTTGGTCTTGTGGGCAGGTTGGGCACTGGAGTAAGGACTGACCTACAAAGAAAGCAAAGAAAGCCGAGGGGGTAGCTCAAGCGAATGCTGTGCTTGGAACCTCTAGTGGGCCTGTAGCGAACATGGTTGTTGGTGAGGCTTTGGCTTCTGAAACCAACGAAGACCGGTATGTTACCTACAACCCTGTACTAATTTCCACTTATCTGTCAAATGAATGGTTGATTGATACTGGAGCTAATGTGCATATTTGTGCTGACATTAGTTTATTTGTATCTTATTAACAGAGTCATAGCTTGACAGTGATGATGGGGAACGCAAGTGCCGCTCAAGTACATGGAATAGGAAACGTGGACTTGAAGTTTCCTTCGGGTCGTATTCTATCTCTGACGAGAGTGCATCATGTTCCCAACATGCGTAGAAATATAATAAGTGGAAGCTGTTTAGTTGCTAATGGCTTTGAAGTCTCTCTCAAATGTAATAAAGTAGTTCTTATTCATACTGGTACTTTCTTTGGCAAGGGTTACTTGTCAAATGGTTTATTTGTAATAAATGCTGAGCCCGTTTTGGGTGCTTTTAATAAGATTACTCCTTCTGTTAACTATGTTGAATCTTCAGATTTGTGGCATGCTAGACTTGGTCACTTAAATTTTGGTGCTCTTAAAAATATGATGAACTTAGAGTTGATTCCAAGACATACCATAGAAAAGAATTCTAAATGTCAAGTATGTGTATCATGCTAAACAAATAAGGAAACCTTTTCATAATATTGTTAGGGATTCAGACTTGTTAGATTTAGTACACACTGATATTTGTGAATTTGGTGGTGTGTTGACTAAGGACCAGTTTAGATACTTCATTACCTTTATAGATGATAGTTGTAGATATTGTTATGTTTATTTACTTAGACATAAGGATGAAGCACTTAGTAAATTCATTATATATAAAACTGAAGTAGAAAAACAAACTAGCAAGGTACTTAAGAGGTTGAGATCTGATAGAGGTGGTGAGTATACGAGTAACGCTTTTAATGAATTTTGTACAAGCAATGGAATAGTTCATGAAGTTACCTCACCATACACACCTGAGTCTAATGGGGTTGCTGAGCGAAAGAACAGAACATTTAAAGATATGATTAATAGTATGCTTATTAATTCTGGGTTGCCT
This sequence comes from Kitagawia praeruptora, assembly GCA_037693485.1. Lineage (NCBI taxonomy): Eukaryota > Viridiplantae > Streptophyta > Magnoliopsida > Apiales > Apiaceae > Kitagawia > Kitagawia praeruptora. The sequence continues at coordinate 57,999,374 of CM075351.1, forward strand.
AAATACATGTGGGGAGAAGCTCTGAATACGGCTTGCCATATTCTGAATAGAGTTCCTCTGAAACACATGGATAAGACACCCTATGAGTTATGGAAGAGCAAGAAGACTAGTCTTAAGTATCTTCGTGTGTGGGGGTGCCTTGCTAAGGTACTTGTCCCTGAACACAAGAGAAAGAAACTAGGTCCGAAGACTGTTGATTGTATCTTTCTAGGCTATCTTGAGACCACTACAGCTATGAGATTTTTAGTATTAAAATCTGACATAGATGGTACAGTGGCTAACACGATAGTTGAGTTTCGTGATGCGACATTCTTTGAGGATGTTTACCCTATGAAGACTGGTATGCCTCAAGATACTTCTACTGAAGATCCTACTCACACATCAAGTTCTATTCCTGATCATGTGGAAAAGATGACAAATGTGGGGGTGGAACCTAGCAGTAGCTCTAACCCTAAGGAGGTAGAGGAACCACGAAGGAGTAAGCGTGCAAAGGTAGTCAAGGATTTTGGAAGTGATTATATCACTTACAATGTCGAGGACGAACCTTTAACTTTCCGACAAGCTATGGATTCTTCAGAGTCTAGGCACTGGAAGGGCGCGGTAAAGAGTGAAATTGACTCTATTGTTTCTAACGGAACATGGGAGTTAGTTGATCTCCCTCCTGGGTGTTCTACTATCGGGTGCAGATGGATCTTTAAAAGGAAGTTGAACCCTGACGGCTCAATAGATAAGTACAAAGCTAGACTGGTAGCTAAGGGTTTTAAGCAAATGGAGGGCATTGATTACTTTGACACATACTCTCCAGTAGCTAGAATGACAACAATCCGAATGCTTGTAGCATTGGCTTCCGTACATGGTCTTATCATCCATCAAATGGATGTAAAGACAGCTTTTCTTCATGGTGAACTTGAAGAAGAGATTTATATGGATCAGCCTGAGGGATTTATTGCATCTGATAATGAAAGGAAAGTATGTAAGTTGATCAAATCCATCTATGGCTTGAAACAAGCTCCTAGGGATTGGCATAAAAAGTTGGATGAAACTATAGTGCCATTCAGTTATGATATTAATGATAGTGACAAGTGTGTCTACACCAAAGTTAAAGGTAGTGAGTGTGTCATCTTGTGCCTATATGTAGATGACATATTACTGTTTGGAACCAATATTGAGATTATTAACGAGACAAAAGCTTTCTTGAAAAGGCATTTTGATATAAAGGATATGGGTGAGGCTAGTGTGATTCTTGGTCTCAAACTGACACAGTCAGTTGAGGGAATAACTTTATCGCAGTCTCATTATATAGAGAAATCTATACTTGAGAAATATGGTTATTCACAGTGTAGAATTGCTAGTACATCCTATGATCCTAAAGTTGCCCTTGTTAAGAATACTTCAGGAGTACCTGTGTCTCAGTTAAGGTATTCTCAAATTATAGGGAGTTTGCAGTATCTTGCTAACTATACTAGACCAGATATTTCATACTCTGTGTCTAAGTTGGCTAGGTATACAAGCTGTCCAAACAGAACTCATTGGGATGCTCTTGATAGAGTACTTAGATATCTAAAAGGCACAATGTACCTTAGTTTACACTATAGGAGATTTCCTGGTGTGCTTGAAGGGTACAGTGATGCAAGTTGGATAGCTAAGAAGTCTGGTTCCAATGGAGTGACTGGATACGTGTTCACCTTAGCAGGTGGAGCAATATCCTGGAAGTCGACCAAACAGACTATAGTAACTCGGTCTACTTTTGAGGCTGAGTTGTGTGCGCTTGATGCCACGGGGACGGAGGCTGAATGGTTACATGGACTTATATCCGCGATACCTGTAGTAAGCAGACCTCTTCCTGCGCTTGCTATTCATTGTGATAATAAAACAACTATCGACAAGATTAGCAGTAAAAAGTATACTGCTAAAACCAAGAGGCACATCCAAGTTAGACTGGAGTCTATTAGGGGTTTAGTGTCTGATAAGATTATTGATGTAGAGTTCATAGGAACTCAGAATAATATAGCTGATCCTTTAACTAAAGGACTGGAACCTGCAGTGGTCCTTAAGTCAAGGTTGGGGATGGGGCTGTCAACCCATCATAGTTCATCATCAGTGGGAACCCAATACACATGAGAGGAGATCCCTTGAAGTGTATTCAATGTGGTAATAACAAGCTGTAAGGATGAATTGGTAGTACCTTTGCTACATAGATGATACTGTTGTATCTGAGTCTATCCCCTGAAAACCTAGAAGGTACTGATACTGCTAGATAGCAAGAGTTATTGTAACTCTGAATGGGGTCAAGTCATTTGACGAGATGATTGCAGTACATCTCTGGAGATGCCCAGCTAAGCGAATGTAATTGTGTGGTCGCAATTAGAGGAAAGGGTTATTCCTTGAAGCATTCGACGAACAGGATCGAGACAAGACCATTAATGTCTCAAAGCCGTAGATTGGCACCATAGCCTTTGACTTGTCGTCGTCTATGGAACATGATTACATCAAACGGATTAAGATTCAAGGTGAAACATTCCATCTGAATCCGGTAGTCATCGAAGTAGAGGACTTAGGAGGGTTCAAACCCGGAAGGGTACCGACTCTGAAAAACAAGTCATGATGTAAAACCTGAAGCATTTCTGTATGGATTTGTGGGGGATTGTTAGAAAATGGAGTTTTTAGAGCATAAGTATTTTATGTTCTTGATGTTAATTCCGGATTTTAACGATTGGAAATTGTTCCTTGTTATGAGGAATTAAATTTTCATATATGGGTCTAAGTAATTTTCTTAGTGGAATCCATAGAGAAATAGAGTTGAAATTGGTAGCTTGAAAGAGCTTGAAAATGAGAATGTGTATTTGTCCCACATTGAAATGAATAAAGAGGGTTGTTGGCTTTATATAGAATCACACACATGGGTAGTGTACAACTACTAAGGTGTATGATGGTGCATGGTGTTACTGTGTGCTCCACGCGCACACACACACACAAGCGCGCCGCCGCCGCCCGCCTCGCCACGCCACGCCACGCCACGCCACGTCTCGTCTCGACTCGGGTCGGCTCGGTCGAGGGGCGATTTGGGCGAATGTCTCGGCGTACGCGAGGCGACCTGGGCGAGGGATTTTATTTATGTGTTTAAAAATCCTGAAGGTACTACCAGATCCTGATGACTTGATCAAATACTGATGGACCTTAAGTCCTGACGGTACCAGATCCTGATGATCAAATACTGATGGACGTACATCAGATCCTGACGGACTAAAATCCTGATAGATCAGATCCTGATGTTGTGTCCTGGACAGAATTTGATAATATATATATATAAATATATATATATATATATATATATATATATATATATATATATATATATATATTCAGATTAATTAAAATAAAAACTGATATGTGTGGATAATATATATATGTAACTGTTACGATTTATTTAATTGAAAATCAGCTGTTACAGCCGTTTTGACTATATTAAATCGACCGTTTCGTTTTATTAAATGGAATGGGGGTTACAATATTAATGAGGGTGATATAAGTTACGTTTGGCCTCTCCTATAAATAGAGAGCTAAGCTACTGATTTTAGTGAACATACACTGAATATACAGACCACACCCTATATTCTCTTCTTTTCTCTATACTCTCTGTTATCCTCCTGCTATAGTTCTTTTACTTAAGGTTTTCTGGCGACTGAGGTGCTAGTCGGAGTTGAGTTATCTGGTTGCTGTGATCATATAACTCGGAGCTGTTTTATCCTGGAAGAATATTGCCAGCATCCTGACACAGTGTAAGTGGGGGCAATTATCTCTTCAAGAACAGTCAGGACTTCTTGCAAATCCTGACGACTCAGCTGTTTTCATTCTTGTTTGATATACTGATATAGCTATGGCTACTGGTATGTCTTCTGTCTTTCCTTCGTTCTTTCAGTTACTGATATGCATGTGTTATACCTTCGTGTTTTGTTTCGTTAATTGTTTGCTTGGCCTTGGCTTGTTAAATACGATATATAACTGCCTCTATGTTGCTGTTTTAGTCAATATTTCCAACATCATAATCGCGCCATGTTCAGATTTTTTTCCTAACACAAGAATATTACCAAATAAGATGTAACCAGTTCAAAAGAAGTAAGGGTTATTATGACAACATTCAACATATTGCACACCCTCGACTCTACTGGGGTGATAAATTATACAGTAGTAACATACCAACTAGGCAAGTAGGCAACCACAGCACCGATCCTAAAATCCTAAAATCTCATAACAAACTGGATACTCTCGGAAGCCGTGTCACCGATCCTAAAATCCTCAACTCTTCTTTAGGATCAACAATTGTGACGCTTTTAGAAAGTTTCATCCAAACAAGAGAAGGGGAAGATGCAAGCAAAAACTTTATGAAATGAAGCTCAGACCTTGAACCCACCATTTCCTTCATATACACAAAATGTTCATATGTATTGCGATTCAATAATAGCATCCCCTCTGTTAAGTTAAAACTTTATTACAAGCAAAACAAATAGCATCGAGCACGTAACAAGTTGAACAATCAATATATATCGACAAAATGAAGCATTGAAACTATAATAATTAATCAAGAAAAGAGTAAAAATGTAAGTAAAGAAAACAAAGAAAGATTATTCACCTGCTTTGTTACACTTTGATTTAGGCGTAGCTGCTGTCTCTCTGAATCTCTCTCTCTGAATCTCTGAATCCTAGCTCTCTCTGTGAAACCCAAATCAATGATCAAAACCCAAATTAGACAAAGTGAAACCCAAATTAATTTGAAACCCATATAAAAAGAGTATTTAATCGGGGAGAGAAGATGTTAAAAGATATGTGGCGAAGGAAAAGTTGGAGGAGATAATGAGGAGAAGGGGGGAAATGAAACCCTAAAAGTTTTGGGTTAGGGGGAAAAGTATCGCGCCTTCAACATTTTCAACATTTTACAGTGTTCCACTTCATTTTTTAATTTTAAATATTTTGGTAATAATTAATTTTATTTAAATTTTATCAAGAATTTATTTGATTTCGATTTTAAAATTTTAAATTTTACATATATATATATATATATATATATATATATATATATATATATATATGCATTTCTTATATATTATAATAGTTTAAAACCCGTGCGATGCACGGATTTTTTTAAATATAATATGAAAGTTTTTCATATGAAAGTAGCACTTTTACTACGTTTTTGTTAAAATCTCGTACAACCCAACCTTTTAATTTTTTTGATTAATTTTTCTCAATACTAAAACAAGTGTTTATTAACACCCGTACGGTTCGATCGTCGAAGAAATCATTAAAAAAAAACGTTCAGTAAATCTGGATCATGCCCCGTTACTGGAAGCATCACTTTTACTATGTTTTTCTTAAAATCTCGTACAACCTGACCTTTTTATATTTTGATTATTTTTTTCCAACACTACAATGAATATCTATTAACATCCCTACGGTTCGATCGTCGAAGAAATCATTCAAAAAAATTGTTCAGTGAATCTGGATCGTGCCCCGTTACAGGAAGGATCACTTTTACTACATTTTTGTTAAAATTTCATACAACCCGACCTTTTTATTTTTTGATTATTTTTTCCCAACACCACAATGAGTATCTATTAACATCCGTACGGTTCGATCGTCCAAGAAATCATTCAAAAAAATCGTTCAGTGAATCTGGATCGTGCCCCGTTACACGAAGCATCACTTTTACTACGTTTTTGTTAAAATCTCGTACAACCCAACCTTTTTATTTTTTGATTATTTTTTTCCAACACCACAATGAGTATCTATTAACATCCGTATGGTTCGATCGTCGAAGAAATCATTTAAAAAAATTATTCAATGAATCTGGATCGTGCCCCGTTATAGGAAGCAACAGTTGTACTACGTTTTTGTTAAAATACCGTACCACCCGACCTTTTTATTTTTTGATTATTTTTTCCCAACACTAAAATGAGTGTTTATTAACATCCGTACGGTTCGATCGTTGAAGAAATCATTCAAAAAAAGTATTCAGTGAATTTGGATCGTGCCTCGTTAAAGGAAACATCACTTTTACTACCTTTTTGTTAAAATCTCGTGCAACCCGACCTTTTTATTTTTCGATTATTTTTTCTCAACACTAAAATGGGTGTTTATTGACATCCGTACAGTTCGATCGTCGAAGAAATCATTAAAAAAATTATTCAGTGAATCTGGATAGTACCCCGTTATAGTAAGTATCACTTTTACTACATTTTTGTTAAAATCTCGTACAGCACGACCTTTTTATTTTTTGATTATTTTTTTCCAAGACTAAAATGAGTATTTGTTAACTTTCGTATGGTTTGATTGTCGAATAAATCAATCAACAAAATTTATACATTTGAACAAATCGGTTCCACAAGTTGTAACCCATGAGAAATATATATTCTTAGATAAAGACACAAAGGCTGAATGCTGATCCAATTTATAGATATGTGTTTAATACTCAACAAAGAAAAATGGGCTTGAGAATAGGGCAAAAGGTCACTTTCCCTACTGTACTTTTGTAAAATTTCCGTTTAGCCTACTGTACTATCGAAGGCATCACTGCACTTTCCTTTTTTTCTCTTTTCCCCATCGCCGTCTGTTTGACTTAACTTCCGTCCATTTGACTAACGGATGGCTGACTTGGCTGCTGAGTCACACTCCACGTAGATGGACACGTCAGCAAAATAAACTCCAAATTAAACCCTCAAATAAACCCCCAAAATAAACCTCTAAATAAAAAGAAATAAAACAAAAAACAAAAAGTAAAAGGAAAGAAAAACAGAAACAAAAAGAAACAGGGGGTGGATGGGAGGTGGCGGAGTTGCATGCGATTGGGGAAGAAGAACGGGAGAGATTGTCTGTTGTTCTCGAAACTACAACTCCTAATTCAAACATCTTCATTCCCATCCCCCTCATACCCACCACCAATCTCACAAACCCTCTCTTCAACCTTCACAACCGACAATCTCGGCTGCCTAAACAACTCATGCTGCTACAAACCACCACCACCGCCACGGTGGTGTCTTCTTTCTTCCCTCCCTCTATTTACAACCCTAATTACAACCCTATTTACAACCCCCTATTTCTTCCCAAATCTTCTTCCCCCTTATTTATAACCCTAATTTCTTCCCCAATCTCTATTTTCATACACATATAACACACACACACACACTCGTATATAGTCACACACAGATCGACAACTGATGGGTGGCAAATCTCAATTGGATTTATAAATTCGAAAAGTGATTTTCCAAATATTACACTTTTGGCTGGGGTAGAGGAGCGTAGGTAAAAAAGAGAGGGTAAAAGGAGAGAGTCATGTGGAAAAAGCAAAACATTTCAATCAATTTGTCTAAGTACTATATACTATGCTCCACCTTATGCTACACAACACTGTCCCGGTGTCCCCTGTTTCTTTTTGTTGTGTGCCTGTTTGTGTGTGTTAAAGTTGCATGCTTCTGTTCTTCTTTTCCCACTCTTGTACTGTTCGAGTAAAATGAATTTTTTAGGGGAAGAACTTCTCTAATTTTATTATGAATTTATTCTTTTTATGATACTTTTTATAATTTTTAATGAAAAAATTACGATTTTTCTTTAAGTTTTTATAATTTTTTAACGATTTTTTTGAATATTTTTATAATTTTTTATGATTTTTTGAAAGTTTTAATGAATTTTTATGATTTTTAAAGTTTTTATTAAAAAAATTAGGGTTGTGCTGATGTGGCGTTCATGTGGCAAGCTGACAGTGCATCACAGTCAGCATTTTAACAGTCAAGCTGACGGAGAGAATTTTTGACTGACGGCGATGGATAAATGGAAAAAAAGGAAAGTGCAGTGATGCATTCGATAGTATAGTAGGCTAAACGGAAATTTACAATAATACAGTAGGAAAAGTGACGTTTTGCCCCTTGAGAACAATATCATGATCTTTCATGAGATTATAATACAAAAAATCTATAAAATAAGTGGGGCCGCGTATCAATTCCTACTCAAAAAGTCTTGTAAATTACAATCAGTTGTAACTAACAGCATATAGCACTAGTAATTGGGTATTAGATGAAATCAAATTAATAAGCAATACCCTTTTTTAACCATTTGATCATATTATAAATAGAGTGCCCTTCTCCTCCATCCTCACAATCAAATTATTCTCATTACATTCGAGTGATATAAACTTTGATCTTTTATTTAAAACAAGTATTATATACAAACACGTTATGGAGAAAATTTTGATCCGGAAGAAATTTTGTATCCTCCTTGTTCTTGCAGTATTCTGTAAGTCCGTTCTCCCTATGGAATTGTCGAATCTTCCGGGAACTGAAACAACATTTTGCAAAAATGATTCTCAATGTCAATTTTTAGCACCTCTTTGCAAACTCATAAATCAAGTACCTTATTGTGATCCGACTTATCACATATGTAATTGCGAGAATGCCGTTCTTAAGGTTAATGATAAGGATCATCATTACTTACTTGGCTAATTAAATATGAGATGGAATCACGTATAAATTCCATCCGTCTATTATTTCGATCTTGTAATTCTGTGTTTTGTCTATCAATTTTATCTCAATCTTTGTGACAACTTAGATGACACTGCTAATAATTTACAAAAGTAAGTAAGAATTTATTGATTCTAATTGGTTTAATACTCATGCCTGGATAGAGACTTGTGACACTTGTCGTAGATTGATTATTGATAGATGCATGGTTTGAGTCTTTGAGACCTGATCTGTTTAGTGGTTAGTTGTGGACAGTGGGTAACTTAACTCTCCGTTTTTAACTACTCCTATAAGGATTGTTTGCCCCTTTTTGCTTTGTATTCGCAATCTATGTTCTTGATATGTCACAGATCAAATTTCTTGATACTCCTATAAGGATCCTATTTTGGTGGATTTGAGTTACATGGCCCCGCAGCAACTAAATGTAACTAAATCAGCAAGTAAATGCAATCCAAATCAGCAACTGAATGCAATTTTTTTTTTAAAGGTGGGATTCTATTTTGGTGGGTTTGGGTTGCATGGTCCCACAGGGGCAACCACTTTCAATTGAATGCAACCACTTTCAACAAGTTGAATGTGGTTGCATTTGGTTGAATATTGCCCATATAAATTCCCATCCGTCTATTATTTCGATCTTGTAATTCAGTGTTTTGTCTATCAATTTTATCTCAATCTTTGTGACAACTTAGATGACACTGCTAATAATTTACAAAAGTAAGTAAGAATTTATTGATTCTAATTGCTTTAATACTCATGCCTAGATAGAGACTTGTGAAACTTTATTGTCTTCTTTTTTCTCTCAGTTATATGAGAGTCGACCTTCCTTAACCACCATTACCACCGCCCCTTTCTCCATCTTCATCTCTTTCTCCCATCCATCCATTCTCCATTCCTCCCCCAATCATCTAATCCCTTCTACTTTGCTTTTGTTCCTTTTCTTTCAATAAAAATCGAACCAAAACCAAAAATCTTAGAATTTATTTCTTAGATCTATATTGGTTTTGTGACCGATTCCAAAAATAAAAAATACCTTGAGGTTAAAATTCTCCTCCTTAACATCATTCCAAAATTTGGTGTTATTCCGAGGTCGTTGAATTTCGGTTGTCGTCTCGTCTTTTGACGTGTGTCTTCCCTTTTGGGTTGTTGATGTATGTTTTGTTGCTTGTATGGGTTTTGTTCCTGACTCCTTTGAAAAAGATTTATGTGGTTTTGGGTGAGATCTATAATGCGTGCATTAGATTTGAGCTAGTGTCGGATATTGCAAGAGCTTACTTTTCACAACTAAAATTTGTTCATTTTATGAGATTTTTCACTTTCGGCATGTCTATAGCTGGTTTTCGGCATGTAGATAGCTGGGGTACTTTCGGCATGTCTATAGCTGGTTTTCGGCATGTAGATAGCTGGGGTGTTTCTGAACATTGGGCTACAGGTGGTGCGTATGTGAAGGTCATTTGCAATATTACTGGTTTCAAGACTGGTGCAGGTTGGATTGATCGAGAAGTCACTCTAATCTTTTTTATTTCGAAGAATTTTAAAATTCATGATGTAAAACAGTCTGCAAACATAAACGACTATTTGGTTGGCTCATTTATTTGTTTCTTTCCAGATTGTAGTATCAGTTCAGGGACTTGTCCTGGCTGTAATTTGGTTGTTTGAAGTTAATACAATTGCTTTCGTAAAAAAAAAAAAGATAGAGACTTGTGACACTTGTCATAGATTGATTATTGATAGATGCATGGTTTGAGTCTTTGAGACCTGATCTGTTTAGTTGTTTTTTGTGGACAGTGGGTAACTTAACTCTCGGTTTTTAACTACTCCTATAAGGATTGTTTGCCCCTTTTTGCTTTGTATTCGCAATCTATGTTCTTGATATGTCACAGATCATGGGTTTATTTATCCCTTTCTAAATCTTTTCCTTTAATATGTACAATGTACTACACTATTTGATAACTTGTGTTATTTTGATTAATTATTTTAGTTGTTTATTATGTAATTTTTTTAAATAAACTAATTATCATATTATTTTAATTAAATAATTTAATGACATTTACTCACTTTGATACTAATATATTTAAAAAAACTCATGTTTCAGTTGATCATAATTTAACTATCAATAATATTTCAAATGTTTCAAATGTTTTCACTCAGACATTGCAAAAACTCATGTTTCAGTTGAACGTTCATCATGTTTCAAATGTTTTCACTCATCGGGTATCATACCTAAGGGATGTAACTCCTCCTTTATAGCCTTAATTCCGAAGTCTGGCATTGCAAAAACACCGGCAGATTTCAGGCCAATTAGTCTAATGAATGCCGTAATGAAGTTGCTTACTAAAGTCCTAGCTAGAAGACTCAAAAAAGTGATGAACGTTCTTGTATTAGACACCCAATCAGCTTTCATACAAGGGAGACAAATCTCAGACTGTATCTTGCTAACTTCTGAGATATACACAGCATTAAAATCAAACAAAAGTGAAGGTGTAATCTTGAAATTGGACTTCGAGAAAGCATTCGACACTGTAAAATGGGACTTCTTGTATCAGGTTCTGGATTGCATGAACTTTGATAGCAGATGGATTATGTGGATGAGGTCAATCTTTGAATCAGCTCAAATCTCAATTCTAGTGAACGGTTCAGCTACTAATGAATTCTCTCCTAAACGAGGTCTTAGACAAGGAGACCCTTTGTCCCCTTTGCTCTTTAACTTGGTTGGGGAAGTTCTGGCACAGTTGCTCAGCACAGCGAGTAGCAAGAAAATATTCTCGGGTATTACTCTCCCAAATTGCAAGTCAGAAATCTCTCATCTTCAATTTGCTGACGATGTAATTCTTTTTATCCGTAATGATATCAAGTCAATTCAAGGTGTGAAAACAATCTTACAATGCTTCTACTTACTCTCCGGATTAAAGATAAATTATCACAAGAGCAGTCTTTTCGGATTCAAAGAAAGTTGTCACACTATGAAAGTTTGGGCTGAGCAGATTGGTTGTAAAGTAGAATCTGGGCCATTCAAATACCTTGGAGCAACGATAGGAGCAGCCCCAAGTTCCATTAATTTTTGGGACCCTTTAATATTGAAGGTTGACAACAAACTACGTTCGTGGAACTCGGATCACCTTTCAACGGCTGGAAGGCTGGTAATGTTGAAGGCAGCCATTGATAGTATACCGGTCTACTGGTTTAGCTTGTTCCTTATCCCAAAGTCAGTATTCGACAAGTTGGAAAGAATGAGAAGATCATTTCTCTGGGGTGATTTGAAAAATGGGACACGAAAAATTCATCTGCTTAACTGGGAAAAGGTTTGTAGTCCCAAAGAAAATGGAGGACTTGGTATAATTCCTCTTCGAACCAGAAATATGACTCTTTTATCCAAATGGTGGTGGAGATGTTATTCGGAAAGGAGAAAATTATGGAATCAAATTTTGTCCCAGAAATATGGCAATGAGTTTCATTACAATTTGGAGAGAATTATGAGTGGACCTTCCTGCTCCTATATGGTGAGAAACTTCGTCAGTCTCAAGTCAGTCAGTGGTGTAACACAACATCTTTCATCTCAAAACTTCAAATGGTCGGTAGGCACAGGGGACATAGTTTATTTTTGGGAGGATAATTGGAATGACACTGGGCCAATCATGCGGATTCTGCCTAGATTGTATAGAATTTTGAATTTTAAACACTCTTCAATCAAGAATTTTCTTGAAGCATGGCAGATTAATAATAATTCTGAGGGTATGTGGAGTAGGGCAATTCTTCAGAGAGATAGTCAAGCTATTTCTTTGCTTACCAACATTATCTCTCGAGTAAAGTTGACAAGGAAGGATGATGCATTAATCTGGAAACCTAGTAAGGGTGATTTCAGCACAAAGAGTTTTTCTAAAGTACTCATACAGCAAACTGCCATTCCTTCACCACAGTCGAATTTCTGGAACCAAATTTGGAATGCTAAAGTGCCTCCCAAAATTGTTTTATTTCTATGGAAAGTTCTTTGGGGTATCCTTCCAACAAGAAAATTCCTTAATAGAAGATTGGAAAACTTATCTAACATCTGTATATGGTGTGATAAAGAAGAAGAATCAATCAATCATTTATTCTGGAAGTGTGAGTTAGCTCAATGGGCTTGGGATTTTGTTGGAAAATGGTGGAGTGTGTCCAAGATGCTAGTCAAAATCCATCACTTCTCGTTGCCTGAAGTGCTCTCATGTATTAAAAACGCCACGGGTAAAAAATTTTGGAAATTAGTTGTAGCGGCTACAACATGGTCCATATGGTTATCAAGGAACGAATTTCTATTCGCACAAAAGAAAATAACAAAGCCATCTCTTGAATTCATTATAACTACTCGAGTTAGTAAGTGGGGGAGAGCATCAAAATTGTTGGAATTTGGAGAGGATCCTTTATGGCTGGTCAACCCACAGGGTGCAATAGCACTATATCTTCACAACATCTCTTCAAACTTCTGGAAATTCAAATACCAGTCTTTTGATTATGTTGGTAGTGTAGATGGTGCATGGGAAGTGTATCCTGATGGCACCATACAGGGAGGCATTGGAGGGTGTTTAAAGAATAAAAACGGTACCACAGTTTATGTATTTTCTGATCCTATTATGGTATCTAATAGCACTGAGGCTGAGATAGAAGCCATCTTACATCTGGTAAGAACTCTAATACAAGGTGAATTCAAGTCCAAGTCAGTTGCTATCTTCTCGGACTCCACCTCTGCATTGCAACAAATTTGGTCAGGTCTGAATCAATATTATCCTGTACATGGTCCAATTAATGATCTCAAGCATTTGGTGGGTTCTTTATTCACTCTTCACTACGTTCCAAGGGAGCTTAATGAGAATGCAGATTCATTGGCAAAATCTGGCCTGAATAGAAAAAATTTCTCCTATTGGATTTAAGCTCCGTCATGCTTAAATCTATTCTTTTAGACCTTTCTTCATCCAATGGTTTGGGCCCCATTCAGTAGTTTCAAGAGTAGTTGTTGATGCTACAATGTTATTGTTTCTGTCGGAGGTGGTTTAGCCAGATGTTGACATTCTACAGGATTCAAAAGGAAATGAAAAGGTCTTGGCGCACCATGCTTTTAACAAGGCAGCAGAAATAAATAAAGGAGTGCAGTCATCAATATTCTGGAAGCTTTATTCACCGATGCCAAAGGTATAGTGAAGATAGATGTTGTAGATGATCTTCGAGTCGGGAGGTGTATGCCTTCTCAGTTTCTTTTTATCCTGGAACCTCTCCAGAAGCTTATGGACGTGGAGTTTTGTGTGCTTTGGTATCAAGTTGTTGCGTCCTATTATGTAATTCTTTTGGATTCTGTACTATCAGTGGCTGTCCTTTGTACTCTTATTCTATTGTTCTAATAATATTTCCTCTGTTTAGCAAAAAAAAAACTATCAATAATATTTATAAGATCTGAATCAAGAGACAACCAAATACTAAAATAGAACTGAAAAACCATTATTAGTCGTTGAATTATTTCTAAATCAATTGTCCAGATTCAATTCATTTTTAGATAAATTTTGTAAAGGTATTGTTGGAAAATAAAAATGACACTATTAGTTAAATTAATTAAAATAAGGAAATTTAATCAATGATTCATTTATTAAAATCTTTTATTTTTATTATTTTTTAATCTCACATAACTTTTGACTGATTTTTTCAAAAATTTCAATCTTCTTTATTCTAAAATTTTAATTTATTTTATTAAACTTATTTTTAAAAAAAATCATCGCCGAAATAATAAAAAAATTATAAAAAAGAATCATAAAGAATGTGTAAAATTTTTTGCATTCCAATGGTACATTACCCTTAGTTAAAATTATAGACAAGCTCATTATATTGGTTATATTAGTTGTAGTGAAACTCCACATCATCTGTTGCCATATTAAAATAATATATTCTATTTTTAATAATTTGAAATAATAATAACATATCATTTTTAAAATATCGCTAATCATTATAGCCAACTCCATTGAAGTACAACACCTTACATGTTTTAAAAATTTTACATAAGCAACATTTTATATCATTTTAGCCAACTATTATAATCAACACCGTTGTAGACATTCTTGTGCACAAAATTTAAAAAAATAAATAAAATTTAAAAAAATTGAGAAGATGGATGTAGGCTCGTCGACGGGTCGGATTCGGATCGGATCAACCTAAATCCATATCCGAATCTGTTAAGATTTTTCGAATTCGTATTGAATCGGATCAGGAGTCGTATATTTTTTAGGTCGATCCATATTCAATCCGTTCGGATTTCGGGTTATCGGACCGGACCTCCGATCCGTTTAATAAATTTTAATTTTTTTTTTAATTTTGAAAATAGTATTTTAAAATCTTTTGACTAAATAAAAATTAAAATTATAATATATACATTGACATATCCAATTTTATATTCCAAAATAATATTATTTATATAAAATTTTATATATTATATATGTTATATACAGTGTTCTAAAAATCGGCCGACTCGGCCGAGTACTCGGACTCGGACTCATTTCCGAGCTGATTTTGTATTACTCGGATGGTAACTCGGTTTTGAGCTTAACTCGGGTCAACTCGGCATAACTCGGATCAAACTCGATCCAACTCGGATTGAACAGTAAAAAATTTATAAAAATGAAAAAAAGCGTCAAAATATTAAATCAACATAATAACCTAATTATTTAATCAAAAAAAATTCCCTCATTCATCACACTATATAGTTTATTTATAACCAATTTGTGTATAAAATTGATGATTTTTACCTATATGAGTCTGAAACTCATCTTATTTTCAAGTTTAAATCATCGAGTATGAATTGAAATTAATTTTTTTTTGTTATTTATGGAAATGTATATTGACAAGAATAGGAGTAATATGCATTATTTCAGTTAATTTCAATTTTGCTATAATATTTGATTTATTCAATGATATATATTTATATTAATAATTTTAATTTATAAAATTAATTTTTTAATACATCCGATTTTTTATCCGAGTACTCATTCCGAGTATTCCCCGATTAATCCGAGTACTCGTGACTCGGTAGGTTCACCGAGTCGATCCGAGTCACGATTTTTAGAACACTGGTTATATATATGTATTATATATATATATATATATATATATATATTACATAAATATGTAAAATATATAATAAATATAATATGTTCGGATCAGATCATTATCGGATCGGATCATACAAAATTCATATCCGCTCATTATCGGATCGAATCATTAACGAATCGGATTTTTTTTTAAAGGATCCATAACCTAATTTAGCTACGTATCGGATCGGATTGAATCAGATATCGAATGCATTGACTTAATTTTTTTACGTATTTTCTTTTACGTACATAATTTTTTTAATTTTTTCATAAATTTTGCTGAATACTAATTTTTTTTCGAATTTTTTTTGCATGCAAATACAGGTATGAAGTTATCGTATCTTCCTGGAACAGAAGCTACGTTTTGCCAGAATGATTCTGAATGTCTCTATTTCGCACCAATCTGCAAAGTTAGAAATCAAATAGCTTATTGTGACCCTACTTTTCACGTATGTAGGTGCAAAAATCCCGATCTTAATGTCAATTACAAAAACAATGATCAAATCATTAATTAGTTGGTTCATGAATATCAATTGGAATGACATATAAATTCCATTTTTTACTATTATTTCGATCTTGTAATTCAAAATTTATCTATGAAATTTGTCCCTTTGATTTTTGTTGCAACTTATTGACACTCCTACTAATTCACGGAAAAAGAATTTCCTATAATAGCTTCCCGAAATTACAGTACATCGAATGACCAATAAAGAAGAATGAACTTCACATCAACTATTATACGGTTTCAATATACAACAAATTGTACTCATAATTTATGGTGCCTCAAGAAACAGGACTACTCATATAAAAATGTGGCGATCAAATACTTTCTTTTTTTGATATTTATATATATTCATACACCCATTTTATTTTTAATAATGTTCAAATTCCTGATATTATGTAAAGAAAGCGAGGAAAATACATTTTGAGGCCTCCATTCGGAAAAGAAGGTATCAACCCCGAAAGTGCAATTTACCATATTTTATAAAAAAAATGGAAAATCACTAATTAGAGGTATGAACACATTGTCCCAACACAAATTTTGAGTCGCTCAAAATTGATATAAAATACGACAAAGCATATATCACATCTCATATAGCCATACATGAAAAAATTAATGTTTGACAATATTTATCTTGTTAATTTTTTCAAGTATATCGGAAATTTATAATTAATTTTATTTAAAAATGTTGTACTCCATATATTCCATAATATTGTAAATACACTACACCATAAAACGACTACACCATAAAACGGATACAGCAACGTCTGAAATACGTTGCAATATGCCCTAAATTCGTTACAATAGGTTTATGGCAACGATTATTGAAAAATTAGGCGTAAGGTTTGCTCTGGTTGCCATAGGTACCTTATGGCAACGAATTTAGTACCATATTGCAACGTTGAATTATCGTTGCAATTAGGGTATATGGCAACGATTTAATGGCTATAGCAACATGTTTAACATCGTTGCAATATCTTTGGAGAAGCTATGACTTACTTTTTGTAACGATTTCTTTTGTGTTAATTGTTGCAATACATGGACTATTGCAACATTTATGGACATATATGGCAACATTTATGTAACTATTGCAACGCTGAATAAAAAATCTAGCATGACCTTTAGATTTTATAAACATCCACCAATTTTAATTGGTATTACAACGAACCAAGCAGTTCAGTTCCAACATCAATACATAAAATGACCAAGTTCAAGCAAAATAACTAAGTACAAGTGACACACAATCTAACTTAGTATTACATAAAACTAAGAATAAACATTTTGTAAACATGAGTCATGGCCTATCATCATGATGTTGCTTCCTCTTCCTCTTTCTTGCTCCCCTTTAGTTTCCAAACAGTGAACGAAATGTTGCCTCAGGCATGAGATCAGCAATGGAGGGGGTTTTCATGCAGCAATTTGGTTATTGATATTTGAAGGTTGTGCAGAGCAAAAGCACCAGACATTGACTGACTGGATAACCTCATCGTTTTCCCATGTCCACCATATCTTCCACCCAGGCTTGCCTACAAGACGATACTGATAGAAGTTTTAGATGGTAACCCTTGCCTACACGGGAGAGTCAGGTCAAAGGTGAGTGACATATAGCTAAAATAAACATTAATTGCTTTCTAAATAGAAGGTCAGAACAGTTAGTAATTCAGATAGATAGTAATGCACTAACTATTATGAAACACTTTAAATCCCCTCCACTCTACAAAGGTACAAAGCTTGGGACCGCGACTGAGAATCATACTGGCTGAGCTCTCGGACAACCTTACAAGTTTGCCAGCAATTAGGTTCTACTCTTTAGAAAAATGCAGATCAGTTTTAAACAACATGGTTGCAACTATATGAAACTAGTGCAGGATTGACTTCACTTGATGAATGTTATGATGTACAAAGGTCATGTATACAGTGGAGCATCTTTATGGCGAATATGATTGTATGGCTAGCTTTCTAAAAAATGTTGAAACAAATAGCACCACATTCTTCTGCATTACAAAGCACCCAATGTTTGAGATTTTTAGTTGCCATCATTCAATCGAATCAATGTACTAAAACTGAAGATATTAAATGGTTTCAAAAAAAATATTGCTAGCTGCCACAAAATTCTATCTAATAAAAACACAAAACCTGATGATTTTCTAATCAGCATACATATCTGATAAAGCTTCTCAAGCATCAACTTCACAAATTATCACTATGTATATTCCTATATAAGTAATCAACATTTACTGGTTACAATACTAGAAATACATAGAGGCGAGACAAAATAAAGAAAGATGCACGGATCACTTTCGGTGGGTCCTAAAGATTTCAAAACTATAAGAACAGAGGTTCTCGCAAACCAAAACCCTGAGTACATATACGCACATAGTTAGATTTCCTACTCATTTCCTACTCGGAGAAAACTTTTGATAGATGCATTATATTGTCTATGAATGTATTTGAGATATGGCAACTCCAAAAAAAAAAGTAAAAACAGCCTGCATATTAACACGCACCTTAACATCATTTAGGACTTCAAGAAATTTCTTTGGATTTGAGAATCCATCTTCAAAGTTTTCTACAACAACAATATTATGGAGAAGCTGAGACAGAATTTGCAAGAATTTAAAAGGTGGGTGAGAAAGAAACAACCTGGCCCTTAAATGCACACCATTAAAAATGATTTTAAATTGTAATTAAAAGCATGGTACCAAGCAACCCAAATAGGGCTCCAGAGGAAGTAACAGTTGGCCTATCTTGAAGAAAAGTGCAGCCACCATGCTTCCAGTGATAGCAGAGAGTAAACGCAAAGGAAAAATAAAAGTAAACGCAGAGTATATCAGAGGAAGATGATAACTATAATAGATCTATTAATTGATTTAAAAATAGGCAATATTAGCTTCTAAAACTAGAGAGGAGGGATGTGGGAGGGAGAGAGAGAGAGAGAGTACCACGATTAGGTATCATCGACCAAGAATTTAATCTGTATTGCAGTTAGCACATGTCGACCATCTTGTAACAAGTCTGGGTCCCATAAACTATATATTTGAATTCTACTGACATAGCATACAACAGGAGATCTTACTAGTAAATAAATAAATACATAAATGATGAAGACATACAAATCTAAGTTACAACATTAGTAATGCAGAAAAGGCAAAACCAAAGGTGACCAACTGGAGAACTACTAAGTAACTAAACTCATACCTCGTGTCCAAGTTTTACTCCCATTTCATGAGACATTCTAGCAGAAACACTCATAGCAGCAACACGACGAGGCTGGTACATCAATTCTGTAAAATTTAGCCAGCATAATGAGATTAAAGATTAATGCCACTAATTGGCTCTAAAACACACCAGTGTCTTCCAGTGGCTTTAAAGATTAAAGATTTTACTATGTTTAAAGATACAAAATTAGAAAACTACCTCATAGTTTGGTGCCAAGCCAGGATGATTGCCAGACCAGGAGGAAAGGTAGTATGGAGTTTCTCTACCAGCAAGAGCAGGAGCAAACTTCTCAACCTATAATACATAAAATTGATGTGGGACATAAGCTCAACAAGTACACGGGACTTAAATTTACATAGAATTAAATTTACATAGAGAGATTGATTTGGAAAGACAGAGTTCACAGTGATTATGCGTTCCAAAAAATCTGAAAAAACAAATGCAACTGAACGAGAGGACAACACAGTTCTAGCAATAAATTTCTAGACTAGTCCGAGATAATACACTGCACTGGCAACGAAATATGCGAACAAATTCTTCTTTCGTCAAGTCCTTTGTCTACAAAGAAACTTCATCAATAATTTTCATAAATGAAATTGAATGACAAACAAAAGATCTATAAAAAGTTGGAGAGTAATTTCAATCCTAACCTGTTTAATATCATCTTCATAGTCATTTGCAGTAAAATTAATATCAGCATTAGGCCCCCGAAACTTAATAGCAGCACGATTATAAGCCCTACATTAACAAAATTTTGGTACTCAAAACTACAGCAAGTGAAACGAAGTTAAGATCCAAAACTAGGTAATTAAATAAACCCAAACCTTGCAGCAGTAAGCAGTGTCAAATCCACCTAAAAGAGCCAACAAAACACCATCAACATTTCCCTCCGTAACAGAAACTAATTGCACTAAAAATTAATCACATTCTAAATCGAATTTCTTACCTAAATAAACTTGTCATCCGCAATCCCTGTTAAACAAAAATCAGAACACACAACCACAATTAATTCAACAATTAATCTGCATAATCAAATTAAGGAACATATCTTGTTCGATCTTGAGCGTTCATCTAGCTTGAATCTTCCGATTTGAACCCTAATGAAGTTCGCCTCTTTCTCCTCTTTTGCCTCTTCAGTGTATTTGTGTGTTTTTATCAAAGTGTTTTGTGAATGTATTTGTTTAGGTGTATTATTTTATTTTTCTTTTTTTAGTAATCCCAATTGTCTGTGAGAGCGGGGAAAAAAATTTAGAGAGCCCGCTTCTTTTTAATGAGCCCGCCAATATATTTTGGGCCCAAATTCTGATTCTATAACAACAGTTTCTAATATCGTTGCGATTGATGTCAAGTTTTGTCTAATGCAACAATTTCCTAATTCAATTGCAACGCGTTTAAAAATCGTTACAATATCTTTGAAATTGTAAATTTTTTTGAGGAAATAACAACGATTTTTGAGTTTTTTTTCAGAGTTGGTTGCAAAAACCATTTATGGTGTAGTGATACTCAGACTAATCAGTAACCCCTGATTCCTTCACTCTTCTGGGCCGGCCCATATAGAAATTGAGACTTTCATAAGTAGGGGTAAGTTTTATTCTTTTTTTTTTTTTTGAAATAAACAGATTTCATTAAACCGGAAAATCCAACAGAATAGTCTCCACCAAATGCATAGGAGGAGACGTAAAAACATGATGGCAATTGACTAAACAGGGCATCCTAGCAAGCTCATGTGCTACCCTATTAGCTCGATTCCTAACAAAGTGAATAGAAGTTTCATTTAGCTCGCTAAGAAGCGCTCTACATTGCTCCAGAACTTCTCCCACTTCAAGAAGATTAACAACTCTGTTCTTGACACCTTGCACTATTAGAAGGGAATCCGTTTCCAGATGGACTTGGCTATTTTGCAGCTGCAGTGCTTTGATCCATGATAATGCCTCACAGACTCTGATTGCCTCTGCCTCAAACACAGATGAATGGGACACCAAACAACTTGTTCTTCCTAGCATAAAACTTCCTCTATGATTTCTGAGAACCATCTTGTTGTGAAATAAAAACTAGGTTATTAGATTGCGACTAGGGTTTGTTTGTATTTAATGCTAGGGTGCGTGAGCTTCGTGCTTTAATGGCTGCTCTCGTGCTCGTGGCTGAATCTGCCTTCACAAGATGCCTACGTACGTTGATGAATATCAAAGATCAAGCCAAAAAACGTAGTTCTGAGAATGAGGGATCAGACCCTTATATAGGCTGTAGGAGCCTTAGAATTCTGGTAGGATTTGTATACTTGATGGGCAAGCCACCGCCTTGAGGAAGGTTCTAGACTCCTTCCTTGTAGGAATCAGTTTCCATGTTGAAGTAGGTGCCTTGGGGGCTAAGTCAGGCAGGAGTAATATCCTTATTTGACTCTTATTGCTGAGCTGGTTATTACCCTTAATATTAATTACGAAATTAATATCATAAATAGGCTTCGGGCCCATCTGGTGGGCCCCACGTTTGGACCATATTGGATCTAATTAATGCTACATTAAATGTGTCTTTAGGGCTTATTTTTAGCCCATATCATTTGCCCCCCAACTTCTAGGAAAACTGATCAGGTTTTCCTTGAAGTTTTAACTGCCTTTTTCGAGACTTGGGTCAGGGTTTGTTCTTTTTACACTAGTGTTTTACGAGTATCCTCTTAATGTAAAGCGTGGAGCGACCGACGCGTTTACAACAATGTTAATTCGATGCTAATCGGCACTAACCAGCCTTAACGACGTTTAAACGATGTCAAACGGCGTTGAACGGCATAAAACGGCACTAAACGACACTAAACGGTGCTAAACAGCCTTGAACGATGTTTAAATGGTGTTAAACGACGTTAAACGGCATAAAACGGTGCTAAACGGCACTAAACGACACTAAACGGTGCTAAACGGCCTTAAACGACGTTAAAAGGAATAAAATGGCGCTAAACGACACTAAACAGTGCTAAACAGCCTTAAACGACGTTTAAACGGTGTTAAACGACGTTAAACGACATAAAACGGCGCTAAACGACGCTAAACGACACTAAACGGTGTTAAACAGCCTTAAACGACTTTTAAATGATGTTAAACGGCGTTAAACGGCATTAAACAACACTAAATGGTGCTAGACGACACTAAACGGTGCTAAACGGCACTAAACAGCACTAAACGATGCTTAAACGTTGTTAAGCGACGCTAAACGGCGCTAAACGGTGCTGAACGGCACTGGGCGTCACTAAGTGAAACCGGGCGTCACTAGGTGAAGTCGGGCGTCACTAGGTGAAACCAAAACCAATAAGGCAAACGAGGTAGTCAAGGCAAACGTGGCTAGCAAGGGGGTCAAGGCATACAAGGCAGGCAAGGGGAGTCATAATCCACCTCGGCCAAGCCCCTCCAAAAACCACCTCGGCCCTGGCACTTCGGCCAAGGCCAACAAGGCAAACAAGGTAATCAAGGGAGACAAGGCAATCAAGGCAGACAAGGGGAGTCATCATCCACCTCGGCCAAACCCCCCAAGGAACCTCTTCGACTGGCCCACCTCGGCTGGGGTAGTCATGGCAATCATGGCATTCAAGGAGGACAAGGCAGTCATGGAATTCAAGGAAGACAAGGGGGGTTGTTTCTCACCTCGGGCAAGCTTCTTCCATGCTCACCTCGGCCAGGCCACCTCGGTTGCGGTAGTCATGGCATTCAAGGAGGACAAGGCAATCATGGAATTCAAGGGGGTTGTTTTCCACCTCGGCCAAGCCTCTTCCATGCTCACCTCGGCCAAGCCACCTCGGCTGAGGCCTTCTAAGGGCCTCCTTGCTTTTCCTCTTTGTCCATGCCTTTCATGGGCATGAAACGGTGCTAAACGGCTCTAAACGGCGCTAAAATAGGGATTGGGGATCAAGGGACAAGGCCACCAAGGCTAACAAGGTAGTCAAGGCAAACAAGGTAGTCAAGGCAGACAAGGGGAGTCATCATCCATCCCGGCCAAACCCCTCCAAAAACCACCTTGGCCCGGGCACTTTGGTCGAAGCCTTCAAAGAGGCTTTTCAGCCCATTCTACTCGACTAGAGGCCAAGATCAACAAGACAAACAAGGCAGTCATGGCATTCATGGCAAACAAAAGGGGGGTCAAGGCAGGTCAGATTTCTTCTCGGCCATGCCTTTCCATGCCCACCTCGGCCAAGCCACCTCGGCTGGGGGCTCCTTGGAGTCACCTCGGCCTTGGCACCTCGGCTAGAGGCCTCTTAGAGGCACTCCGGCCTTAGCACCTCAGCTGGAGCCTTCTTGGAGGCACCTCAGCTGATGTGTCTCTAGGGGCCTTCTCGGCTGAAGCTGCTCGGCTAGGGGCTCTCTTGGGAGCTTCTCGGCCTGGTTTATTTGGTCGTTGCCCTTTGAGGTGCTGCTCGGCTGCAGCAGGTCGGTTGAGGCCCTTCAAGAGGGAGCTCGGCCAGAGCAACTCGGCTGAGGCCCTTGCGGGGTGTCTTCGTCCTTGCTTGCTCGGCCATGAATCTTTATTGAGTCACCTCGACTGGCAGTCTTCGGCGGATGCCCTCCTTGAGGTGCCTCGGCCTGAGCTGCTCGGCCTTGAGGTCCTTCGTGGGGGAGCTCGGCCAGCATCTCCATGGAGTCTTCTCGGTTGAGGCTGCTCGGACAAGGGCTGCTGTGAGCTTCCTTGGCTGTAGCAGCTCGGTTGTTGGCCTCACGGGGGCTTCTCGGCCTGGTCTGCTCAGCCTAGGGATTGTCTCGAGGCACCTCGGCCTTGGCACCTCGGCTAGAGGCCTCTTGGAGGCACTCTGGCCTTGGCATCTCGGCTGATGTGTCTCTAGGGGCCTTCTCGGCTGATGCTGCTTGGCTAGGGGGCTCCCTTGGCAGCTGGTCGGCTGATAGCTACTCGGCTGAGGGCTTCCTTAGCTGCTGCTCATCTGATAGCTGCTCGATGGAGGGCTCCCTTGGTAGCTGGTCGGCTGACAGCTACCTTGAGCTACCCGGTTGGCCGTACCTCGGTCCTTGAACCTCAACGTCAGTATATGAACGTCGATATTTGGACCTCAATGTCAGTATTCGAACATCGATATTTGGACCTCAATGTCAGTATTCGATCGTCGAATGTCATTATTTAAAGTCGATGACCAAACAGACATCCTTGACTTCAAATTAGCTCTCATAACTTTCATGACCTTCTGGGTCTTAACTCGCTTGTTGAATCCTTGATTCAAAACCTTGAACTCATTCATGGTTGTTGGCTATCATCAACCCTTAACTCTCATTCTAAGATGTAAAAATGATGAAGTCCTTTAATTCTTTCCCCTTTGCTTCATATGGTGGAGGTCTTGCTTCTCGGTTGATCGTTCGAGAAATTAATTCCCTTGCCACTCAGCACTTGACTTGAAGTCTGGTATGCCTTGGCTGGTTGTTAACCTTTTATCTTGATTCTAGGTTTCCAACCTTCTTCTTATGCTCACAGGACCTTGCTTTAGTTTGAATTCGATTGATGACTCTTGATTCAAGTCCTTAAACACAACGACAAGCTCGATTGGAGGCAGAAAGCCTTTTCGGCCATCAAGGCTTAAATTTTGTGTCGGAATTTGAGATTCAAGATTTAAGTATGGAATGACAAAGGACCTCTTATCTCAACACTCTCACTAATAGTTTATGTGCCTTGAAGGTATTATCAAGGAGCCAACTAGTCTCAAGATGAGCTTTAAGAGGGTCTATTCTTCAGCTTACATCAACTGGTGCTACCAATTTCAAATTGATGGTGGGGTCTTCAGGCTCCGCATAATTCTCTATCTTAGAAGAGGCAAACTTAGATGGGGTATCGGCCTTAAAGTTCTCTTCTCTCAGAACGTGCTCCTCATAGCATTCATCAAACTGAGTCATAACAGCCTTCACAATTCTTAAATACTTTACCATAATTTCATCCTTATCTTCAAATTCACCATTCACTTGTGAGACTACCAGTCTTGAATCTCCACAAACTTTGAAGTTCTTGACCCTCATGATTCTAGCCAAGCCCAATCCGGCTATCAAGGCTTCATACTCAGCTTCGTTGTTGGTTGTTAGGAAGTCCAACTTTAAAGCATACTCAACTGCGAACCTATCAGGGCTTTGAAAGACTAGGCATGCACCACTAGATTTTTTTTTTGATGCTCCATCAAAATAGAGCACCCAATATTCCTTCTGATCAGGTACAAGCTCTTCATCTTTATCCTCTCTTCCAGGGGTGGTCACTATCTCCTACCCCCCGACTTCTTGGTTGCCAATGGTACATTCAACCATGAAGTCAGCCAATGCCTGAGTCTTGATGGCTGTCCGAGGCTTGTATGTGATGTCAAAATCTCCTAACTCAATTGCCCACTTGATTAGCCATCCACTAGCTTTTGGGCTGTGCAATATATTTCTCAGCTGCTGGGCCGTCAGGACTTTAATCTTATGTCCTGAAAGTATGATCGTAACTTCCTCGAGGCTGTTATCAATGCCAAAGAAAATTTCTCGATGGGAGAGTAATTCAATTCAGCTCCATGCAACACCTTGCTAACATGGTAGATGGGTTTCTGAACCTTTTTCTCTTCTCGAATGAGAACGACGCTCAAAGCTTGTTCGGATACCGCCAGGTATAAATAAAGAGTCTCCCCAGGACTAGGCTTGGCCAACAACGGGGCTTCATCCATGTACTTCTTTAATTATTCAAAGGCCTCTTGGCTCTAAGGAGTCCACTCAAAATATTTTACCTTCTTCAATGCCTGAAAGAAAGGCAACCATTTGTCACCAGACTTGAATATAAATCTTCATAGGGCTGCAACTCGGCCCGTTAATTTCTGTACGTCTCGTATAGAGTGGGGTGGTTCCATGTCCAAAATCGCTTTGATCTTATCAGGATTGACCTCTATGCCTCTCTTTGAAACCATCAGACCCAAAAAATTTTATTGATCCAATGCCAAAGGCACACTTGGCTGGATTCAACATCATCTTGTGGTGCCTCAGCACTTCGAATGCCTTTCTGAGGTGCTTAATATGATCTGCCTTGAATAAGCTCTCGACTAACATGTCATCTACGTAGACCTCCATGGTCTTCCCGGTCAAGGGTGCAAAAATCTTACTTATTAGCCTTTAGTAAGTGGCTCCTGCAGACTCCTCATCTTGGATTGACATCAATCTAGAGTTTCTAAAATAACCTTTCTCAACTCGCTTGGCCGTCATGGCTTCCATGTTTGTCTTGGTCTTGGGCTTCTCAGCGGCCTCTCGGCTGGCATGTGTTCGGCCTTGAGTGTTGAACGTCGATGTTCGGAGGTTGAACGCCAATGTTTAAAATTAAGGGTTTTCAATCTCAATGGTGTTTTAAATTACGGAAATATCTATTAGAGCTGCCGGTCCAAGGCCATGGGGTTTCTGGTTAGCCCCACGAGGTCTTAAACCTTCCCTAGGAGGTTTTCAATCTCCATTTCAGGGTTAATATTCAAGTGTTGAACGTCGATGTTCAGATATTCAACGTCGGCGTTTTGGATTGAGAATCCAAAATTACATATTGGTTTTCAAGTTTCAACATGAAGTTTCAACCTTTGGATCTTAATTGGAGGTTCATGACCCCCTCAAGTTTGGCCTTCATAACTAATCTTGGCCTTCATTGCTAACAACTTGTGTTTTTCAACCTAGGATTCGGGGTTGATTCCTCGATTTAGATTTCGATAAATGCAATCCCGTGGGCTTCTTGCCTTTTAAACTTCTGAGACGAGAGCCTGCTTGATCTTCTTGATCCTTGCTTAAGGTTATCCATTGGCCTTCATCCTTGGATCCTTAATCCAGGTACTTAAGAAATATTGAAGAGTAACTAGTCCTTAACATCCACGACCTTTCATGGCTTTGATTGTTGCATGTGGCTTTTATCTGCATGTCTTTTATACAGGGTCCTTCACAGACTTAAACTCTTACTTGGTCGTGCTGTAACCTAACTCTTGACCCTTCGAGGTCTTTATTTATGCATTTGTTTGTTTTCAATTCGTGTATTCTTTTATTTTCGGTACTCGATCATCCTTGACTTGCACTCATCAGGTGCTTGGCACATAAATAAAATCACACAATCAATGAATGGAAAATAAACTTGCATTAATAACTTGAAATGGGTTCAACCCTTACATAGAGTACTACTATCCTACTCGGAGCAACATGCTCGGCAATGGTTTCAAAGAACCTTATTTCTACTTCTACTAAATAAATATGAAGCTAAGTCCTACTAGGATAACTTGAGCCCATCGGGGCTTTGCAAGACTAGGCCTGCACTACTTGAGTATTTGCACGCTCCGGGGCCTCTCCCACGATGTGCATCACTTTTCTGGCATAAGCCTTCCGAGAATTCCTTGTTGTGCCGGCCGCAGTCGGGCCTCCTGAGATCATGTTGATTACTGGCCCTCGGGGCTGTGGGTTGCGATCTTGATCGTCATCCCTTTTATAATCTCTAATTAGATTGCCACGATCTTCATCCTTAGTGAAGTGGCTAAGTTTCCCTTTACGGATCATAAACTCGATCTCATCTTTGAGTTGATTGTAATCATCAGTGTCATTCCCCACATCTCTGTGGAATCTACAAAATTGATTTTTGTTTCTCTTTGCGGGATCACCCCTGAGTGGCTTCGGCCATCGGAAATCTTTATCCTTCTCAATGTCCAACAAGAGTCAACTCCTAGGAGTATTCAACCTTGCATACTCCGTGAACCTTGGTCCTTGGTTCTTCTTAGGGGCCGAGTCAGAGTCCTCGTTAGTTCGGGGATACTTGTCCCTAGCGTCATACTCTTGCTCTTGCTTTCGCTTCCTCAAGTCATTGTTACCTCCTCTATTACCTACTGTGGCCTCTTTCTTCATGTTATCCTCAGCTTTAATATACCTATCAGCCCTTCGTTGGAGCTCGGCCATATTCTCAGGAGGATGCTTCGCCAATGACCTTTTAAAGAAGAGATCAGTGGTTCCGTGTTCTAGGGCTACCATCGCTATCTTCTTCTCCAAATTAGTGATATTCAACGTCTCCTTAGTAAATCTCTTGAGATAATCCCTCAGATTTTCATTCTTTCCTTGCACCACATACATAAGAGATGCAGAGCTCTTCTCATGAACTCTTCCGCTAATGAATTGACTAACAAAAGCAGTACTCAACTCTTTAAAAGAGCTAATTGAGTTCGTAGGCAACCGACTATACCATCTTTGAGCCATGCCCGACAGGGTTTGAGGGAACGCCCTACACTTTAAGGCATCACTTGCAGGCTATAACAGCAGTGCATTTGAAAACGTCCTGACATGATTTACGGGATCACCCATTCCATCGTAAGCCTTAATTGTCGGCATCTTGAACTTCTTTGAAATACGAGCATTCATCACTTCCTCAGTAAACGGGGGTGTGGGATCATCAGGATCTCCAAGTGGCATCAGATCCTTATGGTTACCCCTGGGGGTTTCCACCCTTGTTGTCTTTCCAGTTGAGGCATCAGCCCTTTTTTGCCTCCTTGATGGCCTCTCCAAGTTTATAATGGGGATCCTCCCTGTGGTTGGAGGAGGTTGGCTTTGATTCAATCTAGCTTGCTTCCTCGCCATATCTTCCTTCAACTTTAAGATCTCGGCCTCATGAGCCTTGATCCTCTCAGCAGTTGTCAAAGGGGGTCCATCATGGATAGTTTGAGTCCTCCTTCGAGGTTCTCTACTAGCACGTCGCCTCCTCAGGACTTCATCACGATCATCATTATCATCAGATGATGAATCATCAGTATAAGGACCAGAGTAGTCATCATACTCTCGATCTCGAATCTGTAAAGCATGACCGCTTGGTCCAATTCCTTGAATAGTTGAGCAGACCATACATCGGGTTGGTACTCACGGGGAGATCTGTAGTGTGAATCTACACTCCCGGTGGTAAGGGGTGGTTAGGATTAACCAGAGGAGAGACCACCATCTGAAGAGGGTTGGTTTCTCGATTTGGATGGACGACCTCAGATAACGTACTCTCAACATGGGGAGTCGTCCCTATAGGTTGAGAAACTTGAGGTTGAGTGATCGCCCCTGGAGGGACTTGTTTAGTTACGGGCGGAGCAGAGCTGAGGGGCAAACCCTCGTTTGTGACTGGTGGTGTTCTTCGTGAAGTTACCATGGTTGATGTTTTTTTCCCACAGACGGCGCCAAATGTTGTGAAATAAAAACTAGGTTATTAGATTGCGACTAGGGTTTGCTTGTATTTAATGCTAGGGTGCGTGAGCTTCGTGCTTTAATGGCTGCTCTCGTGCTCGTGGCTGAATCTGCCTTCACAAGATGCCTACGTACGTTGATGAATATCAAAGATCAAGCCAAAAAACTTAGTTATGAGAATGAGGGATCAGACCCTTATATAGGCTGTAGGAGCCTTAGAATTATGGTAGGATTCGTATACTTGATGGGCAAGCCACCGCCTTGACGAAGGTTCTAGACTCCTTCCTTGTAGGAATCAGTTTCCATGTTGAAGTAGGTGCCTTGGGGGCTAAGTCAGAATATTAATTACGAAATTAATATCATAAATAGGCTTCGGGCCCATCTGGTGGGCCCCACGTTTGGACCATATTGGATCTAATTAATGCCACATTAAATGTGTCTTTAGGGCTTATTTTTAGCCCATATCACATCCCTATCTTGAATGTTGCTGAGTTTGGAACAAAAGAAGCATCCACGTTGATTTTCAGAACTCCTTCAACTGGAGCTTTCCATTTAAATTCATGCACCTGGTTCCTCTGTTGACTAGACTGGTTTTTCCTGTTATCTCTGCCCCTAG
Organism: Kitagawia praeruptora; assembly: GCA_037693485.1. Lineage (NCBI taxonomy): Eukaryota > Viridiplantae > Streptophyta > Magnoliopsida > Apiales > Apiaceae > Kitagawia > Kitagawia praeruptora. The sequence goes on from CM075351.1 coordinate 58,029,475, forward strand.
CATTCCTCCATTCTGTAACAGTCTTAAAACTACTATCCTTAGCAATAATAGCAGTACCATCCTTCCCTTCCCAAACTTTCTTATTCCTCCACCCCCATATGCCCCAGAGAACTGTGCAAACTTTAAAGACCTCCTCCTCCTCCCTTCCTGCAGCTACTTTATTCAATAACCAAAGAGAAACATTTTCGACATAACTCATATCATAAGTAAGGCCCACATAGTTCCAACATTGAGCAGCAAAATGACAATCAAAGAAAATATGAAAAAGAGTTTCCACATCAATACCACACAGAGGACCGTTAATTGACAGCACCACACCTTTATATTGCAATCTCGATCGAACTGGGATTGTGTTGCGGCAAAATCTCCAGATAAAAATTTTTATCTTGTGAACAATTTTTTATTATGAACAATTTTTTCAATTACTAATGTGAAGTTATTTCAATTTATTTTAGCATGTAAACTAATAAAAAGACGCTGAAGTAGCAGCTCAAACAACAATTCAAGCTGTTGTGGAATAAAAACTAGGTTACGATTTGTATTTAATGCTAGGGTTGGTGAGCTTCGAGCTTTAATGGCTGTTTCCGTGTTTGGGACTAATCGGTCCTCACAGAGTGCCTACGTATCTCGTTATTGAGAATCAAGCCAAGACGTTGTTCTGAGAATGAGGGGTCAGACCCTTTATATAGGCTGAGAAGCCTTAGAATCGTAGTAGGGTTATGTGACTTGGTGGGCAAGTCACCGCCTAGAAGAAGGTTCCAGATCCTGGTATGTAGGAACCAGTTTCCATGTTAGAATGTGTATCTTGGAGACTAAGTCAGGCAAGAGTAATATCCTTGTTTGACTCTTATTGCCGAGCTGGTAATTACCCCTAATATTAATTACGAAATTAATATTATAATTGGGATTTGGGCCCATCTGGTGGGCCCCACGTTTGGACCATTCTAGGTCTAATTAATGCCACATTGAATATGTCTTTAGGGCTTACTTTTAGCCCATATCATTTGCCCCCCAACTTCTAGGAAAACTGATCAGGTTTTCCTTGAAGTTATAACGGCCTTAATCGAGACTTGGGTCAGGGTTCATTGCTCTTACGTGAGTATTTTCAACAATATCATCCTAATGTAAAGCGTGGAGCGACCGACGCATTTACGACGATGTTGAATGACACTAAACGGTGTTAAACGGTACTACACAGCGCTAGTCAGCCTTAGACAACGTTTAAACAGTGTTAAACGATGTTAAATGGCATAAAACGGCACTAATCAGTGCTAAATGGTGATAATCGGTGCTTAAATAGCACTACACGGTGCTAATCGGCACTAATCTGTGCTAACATGCACTAATCGATGCTTAAACAACACTACACGGTGCTAATCGGTACTAATCTGTGCTAACATGCAATAATCGGTGCTTAAACAGCACTACACGATGCTAATCGGCACTAATCTGTGCTAACATGCACTAATCGGTGCTTAAACAGCACTACACGGTGCTAATCGGCACTAATCTGTGCTAACATGCACTAATCGGTGCTTAAACAACACTACACGGTGCTAATCGGCACTAATCTGTGCTAACATGCACTAATCGGTGCTTAAACAGCACTACACGGTGCTAATCGGCACTAATCTGTGCTAACATGCACTAATCGGTGCTTAAACAGCACTACACGGTGCTAATCGGCACTAATCTGTGCTAACATGCACTAATCGGTGCTTAAACAACACTACACGGTGCTAATCGGCACTAATCTGTGCTAACATGCACTAATCGGTGCTTAAACAGCACTACACGGTGCTAATCGGCACTAATATGTGCTAACATGCACTAATCGGTGCTTAAACAGCACTACACGGTGCTAATCGGCACTAATCTGTGCTTAAACTAACCTCATTTTTGTACTGAAAACCATCCTAGATTTACTGAAAAAGTCGAGATTCAGGACTGAAAACTATCCGAGGTTCGTCGAAAAAGTCAGGATTCAGGACCACGAACTGACCCGTGATCAGCCGGATCTAGGGCCAGCTCGTGGTCGGCCGAAGAGCTCGATTTCAAGGTGGTCGGCCGGGAGGTGGCTTGAACCAGGGTGGTCGGCTAAAACCCCTCTTTAAGAGGTGGTCGGCCGGGAGGTGGCTCGAAGCAAGGTGGTCGGCTGAAGCCCCTCTTTAAGAGGTGGTCTGCCGGGAGGTGAATCGAACCAAGGTGGTCGGTTGAAGCCCCTCTTTAAGAGGTGGTCGGCCGGGAGGTGGCTCAAACCAAGGTGGTCGGCTGAAGCCCCTCTTTAAGAGGTGGTCGACCGGGAGGTGGCTTGAACCAAGGTGGTCGGCTGAAGCCCCTCTTTAAGAGGTGGTCGGCCGGGAGGTGGCTCGAACCAAGGTGGTCGGCTGAAGCCCCTCTTTAAGAGGTGGTCGGCAGTGGTCGATTGCCTATCGGTTAGCTAAGCGATCCGGACATGAAAACCCTCCGTGGTCTTGAGGATCAAGGATCTTGTTCTTGATCTCAAGTTACTATCTTGGTCATTTGTGACTTCATTATCTTAAGGATCAAGAATCTTGATCTTGATCTTAAGTCGCCATGGATCCAGGATTCAAAACCATCCGTGATCCTAAGGATCAAGAACCTTGATCTTGATCTTTAGTCGTCAGTTTGGTCCTTCGTGACTTCTGACGATACTACTCCTTAGCTTATGATTAGCACTGCTAATCTTGTGATTATGGTTGATCTCCTTAATTAACTCCTTAAGCGTACTTAGCTTTTCAGAAGTCATTTGTTTTGCAGCTCCAGCGATTATATCTGCTATTTCTCTTCTGGCATATATGAATTATAACGATTATTTCTGTAAAACGTGGATAGTTTCTGTCTTTTATTTCATCTATAAATGATAGACTACCTGTAAACGCGAACCAAGCTGAGATTCAACTTGATGTAGCAGGTCATGCATTTTCTATAAAAGAGAAGAAGTAGCCTTCATTTCAATTCATTTCTTCATTTCAGAGCTCTCAAATTCTTAAGCTCTCTAGCTTTCAAGTTGCAAGATCAAGTTCCAGCTGTGAGATCAAGTTTCATCTTCAAGATCAAGATGTCGGAAGGTGATCGTCCAATTGCTCCCCCTGTCTCCATGATGGAAGCTATGGCGAAGAGGAGTAGGATGAGAACAGCTAAAGGTAAAGAAGAAATCAAACCTCTTTCATATGTTGAGCATAGATTTGAATCCTTATTAGATCTACTAAACACCATGAGGGACACCTTCCCAAACTGTGCTGGCTTAGATGCTTTTAACAGTCCTAGTAAGTTGAAGGAAAAATATGTCCAGGAGATAAGGGACACATATCATTTTCCAAGTGCTATCAAAGTTCGTCTTCCCAACCCATCAGACAGGACCTGCAACTGGCATCCTGAGAGGATTTGTGTTCACTGGGGTGCCCTGGATGCTGGGCTCAGATTCCCGGTTGATAACTTCATCATTAGATTATTGGCGGAGTATCAGATCCATCCTTGTCAGTTGTATCCCAACGCTTGGAGGTATATCTCTATTTTTTTGATAAGATGTCATCAATTGGGGATTCTACCGATCACTACAATGTTTAGAAGCATATTTGGGGCCACTAACTCTTCCGATCACAAGAAAGGATGGGTTAGCCTTAAGCACCGAGCTAAAATCCCACACATGGTGAATCCCTTCTCCTTTCCAAATTCTCAGCATTTCTGGGAAAGGGAGTTTGTAGTTCTTGAATGGAAAGGTGGTGATTGGGGCAATTTATTTGTGAAGAGATTCGGATACGTAGAAGATAGTAAACACTTCGTGTGTGACCTTGATGACTCAGAATTAGTGGATCGAGATAAGCTTCTTGCCGACGATGGCTGTACACAATATAAAACTTTTCTGAATGAAAAGAACCTTATTGAGGCTGGCCTTAGCTTTCTTTCCATTGAGGGTAACTTTCTTACTTGAACTTATTATGAACTCTGTTTGTTCTTATCCCGATGTTTTTCTCTTTGTATTTCAGCCGCCGAGGAGATTGACAGCCGTCCTCAGAACCAGCCGACCGTGACCAAGAGGATGAAGAAGAAGGCTACGGAATTACTGAATCCCACTAAGCCTCATATCCCTAGTTTCTTGGAGTGCTGCTTCCAAGGTGGGAAAAGATCCCGTAACGCTGATGGGGTTATCAGGACCCCTTTTATACCGTCGTGGGGCATATGTGAACAAGACTCGGTTTGTGGGAGTCCTGACCTAGCTCTAGACTGGTCCAAGCTTTCGATTACTCCTCCTGATAAAGTGACTTTACATGCCGAGGACAAAATGAACGAGAATCAACTTCTGGGCGCTCAAGCCTTGAATCAGGTATGACACTCCTTTTAGTAAGTTCAGTGTGATTTAGGCTTTACAAATTTCTTATGCCTTGTCAACTTTTTGTTGCAGGCTAATGCCTATTTTCAGGCAGTTTCCACCCAAGGTTTGGCTTTCAGGGATGAGAATATATCCTTGAAAAATGATTCAGCAAGGTTCAAGGAAGAGATTGATGACCTACATTCTCAAGTTGCCCATGCCGAAGCAAATGCTTTATCCTCCCGAAAACAACTTGCTTCTGTAGCTCGAAAGAGGATGGATGACGCCAACAAAGTGATCCAGGCCTATCATAAGACTCAAGAATTTCTTAAGTTCATCGATGATCATGATGATGAGATGCGTCCCTTCAACATGTCTGTTGGTTGGGATAAGGCTATCAACGCTGTGAGCCATAGGCATCCTTCTGTTGTCAACCCGGCTGATTTTCCTTGCCCTAACTGGGGCGTCAACCCGGCCAACCTAGCTTCTGGTTCGGGAACTAAAATTGTTCCTCAGACATCAGGATCCAACTCTAAGGGAGCTGTCCCAGTTACTAGCCAGGACTCATCCTCTTCTGGTTCTCGTGGAAAGAAACCCCCGCCAGCAAGGAAAGTTGGAGTGGTTCGACAACCAATCCCTGGTAAGAGATTGATCCGAAATGAGGGCAGTTCTTCTAGTTCCTCTTCTGAAAAAGAAGAAACTGAAGCTGCTACAGTTCAGCCGATGGCGGTGACCGAGCCTGATGATGGTTCCGAGGAGGAGGACTCAGATGAGGATGGCTCAGACGAAGAAGAATCAGACTAGGAGTAGAGGGGAACGGCCTTGCATGGCCTTATTAGCCGCATGTGGCTTTGTACTTTCATCAACTTTTATTCAGCGTCCTTCGGGACTTAAACTTTATCTTGCTGTGTTGTAACTTGTAACTTAACTCGAATTGTGGCCCTTCGGGGCGTTTTATTTATGCATTTGTTTCCCTTATTCGTATGTTCTTTTATTTTCGGTACTTGGCCTTTCTAGGCTTACACTCAACAGGTGCTCTGTACATAAATAAAACATAGAATCATGGAACGGAAAACAAACTTGTATTAATAACTCAGAATGGGATTCAACCCTTACATAACTTGTTATTGTCCTACTCGGGGCATTAGGCCCTGAAATGGTTTCATCGAACCTTATTTCTACTTCTCCTAATAAATAGATAATGAATTAAGTCCTTACAAGGATAGCTTAAACATAATAAATCTTGAGGTTCAATGCATGCCATGTACGGGGCACCTCAACCCCGTTCAAGGTCTCTAACTTGTATGATCCTCGTCCTAGTGTCTTCCTGACTCGGTACGGCCCTTTCCAGTTAGGAGCTAGTTTTCCCTTCTGACCAACTCCAGAAGCCTCGATCTTCCTTAGAACTAAGTCACCTTGCTGAAAGAACCTTTCCTTAACTCTGTGGTTGTAATGAAAGGATGCTTTCTTTTGATGCTCCACATTTTTGGCGTTTGCCTCGTCCCTGACTTCATCAATCAGATCTAGGGCGAGCCTCATGCCTTCTTCATTAGTCTCAGGTTCAAATGCCTCAATTCGAGGTGATGCATGCATGATCTCCAGTGGCACGACTGCCTCAGCTCCATAAGCTAGTAGAAACGGGGTTGCTCCGGTGGTCACTTTACAAGTAGTGCGATAAGCCCAGAGTATAGGTAGCAGCTCATCTACCCAAGTGTTCCTTGAATGTTCGACCCTTTTCTTTAGTCCATCAAGGATGATTCGATTGGCCACCTTGGCCTGTCCATTTACTTGCGGGTGTGATATTGAAGTAAAACGAAGCTCAATAGCGTTTTCCTCACAGTACTTTTTGAACTCCTCATTGTTGAACTGTGTCCCATTATCCGTTAAAAGGACTCGCGGGATTCCATACCTACAAATTATGTTCTCCCAAAAGAATTGGGCAACTTGCTTGGTGACTATCTTGGCTAGAGGCTTAGCCTCAATCCACTTGGTGAAGTAGTTAATGGCGACTATCAGAAACTTTCTCTGTACTGAAGCCATGGGGAAAGGACCTAATATGTCCATCCCCCACATTGCAAACAGAATGGGAGAATTGAATGATGTTAACATCTTAGGCGGCTGCCTTACAATTGGAGCATGCTTCTGGCACCTATCACACCTCTTGACATAATTCTATGCATCGGCCAGCATCTCTGGCCAATAGAATCCCAGACGAGCTATTTTGTGAGCCAGGGCCCTGCCCCCCAAGTGCTGCCCGCATATCCCTTCATGAACTTCCTCCAAGGCTTCTCTTGCCTCTTGGGGCCTCAAGCACTTCAAGTAGGGGACGACAAACGATCTCTTATATAGGATGCCTTTAATCAAGGCATATCTCAATGCTCTTACTCACAGCTTTCGTGCCTCCAAGGCATTGTCAGGGAGCCAACCTGTTTCAAGGTAAGCTTTGATAAGATCTATCCAACAGCTTCCTACATCAATTGGTGCTACCAACTTAGAGTTGACAGTCGGGGCCTTCAAGACCTGAAAGTAAACACTCCCTGCATAATTTTCTATCTCAGAAGAAGCGAACTTAGAGAGGGCATCGGCCTTAACATTCTCTTCTCTTGGAATGTGTTCTACGTAGCACTCATTAAACTGAGTCATGACAGCTTTCACAACTTGCAGATATTTTGCCATAGTTTCATCCTTGGCCTCAAATTCACCGTTCACTTGCGAGACTACCAATCTTGAATCCCCACAGACTTTGAGGTTCTTGACCCTCATGATTCTGGCCAAGCCTAAACCGGCTATCAAGGCTTCATACTCAGCTTCATTGTTGGTTGTCGGAAAGTCCAACTTCAAAGCATATTCGACTGTGAACCCATCGGGGCTTTGCAAAACTAAACCTGCACCACTGGATTTTGTTTTTGATGCTCCATCAAAATAGAGCACCCAATACTCCTTCAGATCAGGTACAAGTTCTTCATCTTTATTCTCACATTCTTGGTTTGGTACTATCTCCTGCCCCCCGACTTCTTGGTTGCTAATGGTGCATTCAACCAGGAAGTCAGCCAATGCCTGAGCCTTAATGGCCGACCGAGGCTTGTATGTTATGTCAAATTCTCCGAGCTCAATTGCCCATTTGATCAGCCTTCCACTGGCCTTTGGGCTATGCAATATGTTCCTTAACTGCTGGTAGGGTTTGAGGGAACGCCCTACACTTTAAGGCATCACTTGTAGGCTGTAACAGCAGTGCATTTGAAAACATCCTAACATGATTTACGGGATCACCCGTTCCATCGTAAGCCTTAATTGTCGGCATCTTGAACTTCTTTGAAATACGAGCATTCATCACTTCCTCAGTAAACGGGGGTGTGGGATCATCAGGATCTCCAAGTGGCATCAGATCCTTATGGTTGCCCCTGGGGGTTTCCACCCTTGTTGTCTTTCCAGTTGAGGCATCAGCCCTTTTTTGCCTCCTTGATGGCCTCTCAATGTTTATAATGGGGATCCTCCCTGTGGTTGGAGGAGGTTGGCTTTGATTCAATCTAGCTTGCTTCCTCGCCATATCTTCCTTCAACTTTAAGATCTTGGCCTCATGAGCCTTGATCCTCTCAGCAGTTGTCAAAGGGGGTCCATCATGGATAGTTTGAGTCCTCCTTCGAGGTTCTCTACTAGCACGTCGCCTCCTCAGGACTTCATCACGATCATCATTATCATCAGATGATGAATCATCAGTATAAGGACCAGAGTAGTCGTCATACTCTCGATCTCGAATCTGTAAAGCATGACCGCTTGGTCCAATTCCTTGAATAGTTGAGCAGACCATACATCGGGTTGGTACTCACGGGGAGATCTGTAGTGTGAATCTACACTCCCGGTGGTAAGGGGTGGTTAGGATTAACCAGAGGAGAGACCACCATCTGAAGAGGGTTAGTTTCTCGATTTGGATGGACGACCTCAGATAACGTACTCTCAACATGGGGAGTCGTCCCTATAGGTTGAGAAACTTGAGGTTGAGTGATCGCCCCTGGAGGGACTTGTTTAGTTACGGGCGGAGCAGAGCTGAGGGGCAAACCCTCGTTTGTGACTGGTGGTGTTCTTCGTGAAGTTACCATGGTTGATGTCTTTTTCCCACAGACGGCGCCAAATGTTGTGAAATAAAAACTAGGTTATTAGATTGCGACTAGGGTTTGCTTGTATTTAATGCTAGGGTGCGTGAGCTTCGTGCTTTAATGGCTGCTCTCGTGCTCGTGGCTGAATCTGCCTTCACAAGATGCCTACGTACGTTGATGAATATCAAAGATCAAGCCAAAAAACTTAGTTATGAGAATGAGGGATCAGACCCTTATATAGGCTGTAGAAGCCTTAGAATTATGGTAGGATTCGTATACTTGATGGGCAAGCCACCGCCTTGAGGAAGGTTCTAGACTCCTTCCTTGTAGGAATCAGTTTCCATGTTGAAGTAGGTGCCTTGGGGGCTAAGTCAGGCTGGAGTAATATCCTTATTTGACTCTTATTGCTGAGCTGGTTATTACCCTTAATATTAATTACGAAATTAATATCATAAATAGGCTTCGGGCCCATCTGGTGGGCCCCACGTTTGGACCATATTGGATCTAATTAATGCCACATTAAATGTGTCTTTAAGGCTTATTTTTAGCCCATTTCACATCCCTATCTTGAATGTTGCTGAGTTTGGAACAAAAGAAGCATCCACGTTGATTTTCAGAACTCCTTCAACTGGAGCTTTCCATTTAAATTGATGCAGTACTTCTATAGTTTGCATCTCTTGAGATTTTAAGAATCTTACATTGATATTATTAGTATGGTAACAGGTCATATTAAGTATTTATGTCAAGGAAATATATTTCCTTGTTATTAGCTTAATTATTCTTAGAAAGTATCTTTGTTTAGAAGTAAGCCCTATAAGCCTGTATAAATAGGCAAAACTTATTCCTGAAGGGATATTATTGATATTGAATAATTTTTACAACCCTAATCTTTTATCTTTTGTCTGCTATTCTCTATTCTTTATTCGTATCTGCTATTCTCTTCGCATCTTCACCTTTCTTGTTCAGTTGGTTCACCATTAAGTGGTATTCAGAGACAGTACTTTTAGATATTCATCTAAAATCGATCCTATATACATTTCCGCGCATCACCTACTCTATTTAAATTATGGGAGATTTTGTAACCTTGGATGTTCTTGATACAAAACTTGCAAAGTTATCTGAAGAATTGGCAGAGAAGTTTGAGAAGAAGATTGACGGTGCTCTAGCAAGAATTATGGAACATCTAAAGATTGGCACCGAAACAACCAAACAAATTTCAGAAACAGGTACTGATTCAGTTGGAAGCAAGGGAGAATCATCAAAAACGGAACAACACAAGTCACATGACAATAGTTCTTTTGTCCATAATGCTGATATCCAAGACGTGATTCTCAGAACTTTAGGGAAACAAAGACAACATGAAAGTTTTTTTAATAATCCTCGAAAAAAACTTTCCGAATTTCAAATTGAGAGTGACGAAGAAGATTTAATGGAGGATGCTCAAGAAAAAAATTAGACAGATGATAAACGCCTCAAATCAGGACTAAGTCCATATAGTTCTTTACCAGAATATAAATTGAAAGCAGATATTCCAAATTTTTATGGAAATTTCAAGATCGAAGAATGCTTGGATTGGTTTTATGAAGTGGAAGCTTTTTTCTTATTTATGGATGTTCCAGATTCATCAAAGGTGAAACTTGTCTCTTACAAACTCAAAGGAGGTGCTGCGGCTTGGTGGGTACAATTATGTGAAGATCGTACTATCTATAACAAGCCACCTATTCGTACTTGGGAGAGAATGAGAAAGCTGATTCGTGCTGAATTTTTACCTCAGGATTACAAACAACAACTCTTTGTTAAACTACAACATTGTCAACAAGGAGCAAAGTCAGTTGATGAATATGTGTCAGAATTTTATAGCTTGGTAGCAAGAAACCAACTTTATGAGTCAGAGGAACAACTTGTGTCACGATTTATTGATGGGTTGAATCGGTTAATTCAGCACGGGATGACACAATCCGTATATACTATGGTAGAAGCTATCCAGCAGGCAATGAATGTGGAACGTCGTGTTTTGCATACACCTAAAGCACCTCTAAGACCAACTTACCGTTTCCAAGCAAACCCTCGCCCCCATTTTCCATATAACTTTAATACTTCATAATGAAATCAAACATCATTTTACCAGTCCACTCTTGATCATCTTGGTGATATTCCACCATCTCCTTTTATCAACAACCAACCGTACACAAATTTTACACATTCTCAAACACCGCCACCAAAACAAAATACACCCATTCTGCCTACTCCTCAAGAACCTCAACCCTCACGTTCTCAAAAATTTTCTCCTACATATCGGCAGGCCCATCAAGTAAATACCCGTTTCGCTAATAAAAGTACCCAGAATTTTCCACCACAACCCAAATCTCAAAATATTTATGCCAAGTTTCATGGAGATAAGTGCAACAAATGTCAGCAGCCTGGGCATACGTCAAGTGATTATCGTAAATTTAATGGTCTTGTTAGTGCTCCTCAGCTTGAGAATGATGTACAAGAAGATGCGGAGAGTGAGAACGATGATTGTGAAGACGTGTATGAAGCACATGGTGATCATTTTCTGGGCATCATCTCTCCATTGTTAGTTACTCAGCCTTGTCATTCTCAAAGGCATAAAATTTTTAGGTAAAAGTGTGATATTGGAGGAAAGATATGTGATGTGATCATGGATAGTGGTAGTGTAGAAAATTACATTGCTTCCAACGTGGTGGAGAAATTGGGTTTGCCAGTCAAACCACATCAGCATCCTTATTCCGTTGGTTGGATTATGGATTCCTCATCTCAGCACATAACTCATCAATGTTTAGTAAAATATTCTTTTCCAAACTTTGAAGACACTGTTCTTTGTGATGTCATCGAAATGAATGCTACTCATCTTCTTCTCGGAAGGCCTTGGCAATATGATCTCCGTGCAGTTCATAATTGTTATGAGAATACTTATACATTTTACAAGGATGGAAAAAAGAAGGTATTGCATCCTTCTACGTCTTCTCCTCTCATTACAGAATATAGTGATGGCCTCACTAGTGCGTTGGTTGCAACTATTGCTCATTCTGTACATAAGACTTATACTTTAAATTCTCATGAAGATACCAAACCTATGATTGACATTCCTGTCAAAGTACAACCTTTGTTAGCACAATTTGCTGACTTATTTCCAGATGATTTACTCGCGAGTTTACCTCCTTTGCGTGATCTTCAACATCAAATTGATTTCATTCTGGGTGCTTCTCTTCCTAATCAAGCACACTATCGTTTGAGTCCAAAAGAACATGAAATCTTGCAAGGGTAGGTGAATGATTTGTTAGATAAAGGTTTGATAAGACGTAGCATAAGTCCTTGCGCTAGTCCTGCTTTTTTGGTTGGGAAGAAGGATGGTGGATGGCGAATGTGTATTGATTGCAGAGCTTTGAATAAGATAACCATTCCTTACAGATTTCCAATCCCTCGAATTGATGATATGATAGATATGCTTACAAGTTCTACAATTTTTACGAAGCTTGATTTACGTAGTGGGTATCACCAAATTCATATCCGTGAGGGTGATGAATGGAAGACTGCTTTTAAAACACGTGAAGGTTTATATGAATGGTTGGTGTTACCTTTTGGTTTTTCTAATGCTCCTAGCACATTTATGCGACTCATGAATCAGGTTTTGCAACAATTTATTTGTCATTGTGTTCTTGTTTATTTTGACGATATTTTGATTTATAGTCAAAGTGAAGAAGCACATATACGACACCTTTCACAAGTGTTCCAGGTGCTCTCTAATAATGCTCTCTATGTGAATCTAAAAAAGTGTACTTTTCTTTCACACAAAGTCACATTCTTGGACTACATTATCTCAGATAAAGGGATTATGGTGGATGAGTCAAAAATCAAAGCAATTGTCGATTGGCCTACACCTAATTGTATTCGTGATGTACGAAGTTTTCATGGTTTAGCTTCTTTTTACCGACGATTTGTGAGAAATTTTAGTACTATAGCTGCTGGTTTGATAGATTGCATGAAGCACGAAAAATTTAAATGGACTGAAGAAGCTGATAGGAGTTTTAATACTCTTAAACAAAAATTATGCACTGCACCAGTGCTTGCTCTGCCTGATTTCGAGAAACCATTTGAAATTGACTGTGATGCATCAATTATTGGTATTGGTGCTATTTTGTCTCAAGAGGGTCATCCAGTTGCATATTATAGCGAGAAAAATTCTGATACTCGAAAAAAATGGTCTACTTATGAGTTAGAATTGATAGCTCTTGTTCAAGATTTGAAGCAATGGCATCCATATCTTGTTCACAGGGAATTTATTGTTAACACAGACAATGAAGCTTTAAAATTTTTGAGGACTTCAGCAAAAGTAAATCGAATGCATGATCGTTGGCTCTCTACTATAACCAAGTATACTTTTTCGGTGAAGCATAAAAGTGGAAAACTAAATCAAGTTGCAGATGCTTTGAGTAGACCTGCTCATCTCTTAGCAACCATTCGGAATGAAAGTGTGGCTTTTGATTATTTGAAGGATATTTATCGTGATGATGATGACTTTAAACTTTTGTGGGACAAGTGTAGCTCTTTTGCACATGGTGCTGATGACTTTCTTATCCGGGATGGTTTTCTTTTTAAAGGACTTCGTCTATGCATTCCTCAATGTTCTTTGCGAATTCATCTTATTCGTGAATTACATGGAGGGGGACTAGGTGGTCACTTTGGACGTGATAAAACAATTGCGCTTGTCGAGGAAAGATATTACTGGCCTTCTTTAAAACGTGATGTTCAACGATATGTTCAAAGGTGTATGGTTTGTCAACGTTCTAAAGGCACTGTCCAGAATACAGGCCTTTATACTCCTTTACCCGTTCCAGAGGCTCCGTGGGTTGATGTTAGCATGGATTTTATATTAGGCTTACCTCGTACTCAATGAGGTAACGATTCTGTGATGGTGGTTGTTGATCGTTACTCAAAAATGGCCCATTTTATTGCTTGCAAGAAGACTACTGATGCTTCTAACGTCGCTTACTTGTTTTTTAAAGAGGTGGTTCGTTTACATGGTGTGCCTAAATCCATTACTTCTGATCGTGACACCAGGTTCTTAAGTTATTTCTGGAAATCTCTTTGGATGCGTTTGAGAACTTCTTTACAATTCAGCACTACTTCTCATCCTCAAACTGACGGACAAACAGAGGTAGTTAACCATTCGTTAGGAAATTTAATTAGGGCGAAAGTGGGTGACAAGGAAAAATAGTGGGATATTCTTCTTCCTCATATGGAGTTTGCCTTTAACACATCTGTCAATCGCTCTACTGGTAAAACTCCTTTTGAAATTGTTTATTCCAAGGTGCCTAATCATGTCCTTGATCTTGTACTACTTCCAAAACTTCAAGGTTCTAATGCACAAGCAGATAATTTGGTGGAGAAAGCTTCACAAATTCATCATGAGGTGCGAACAAAGATTGCAGATTCTAATGCTAAATACAAGGCAGATGTTGATAAGCACAGGCGTCTAAAGCTCTTCCACGAAGGCGAGTTGGTTATGATTTATCTTCGCAAGGAGCGTTTTCCTGTTGGTACGTATAAGAAGACAAAGATGAAGAAGTATGTTCCTTTCCGAGTGCTTAAGAAAATCAGTGACAATGCTTATGTTATTGACCTTCCTTCCGATTGGAGCATTTCCAATATCTTCAATGTGCAGGAAATCTATCCATTTTATGGAAACACTGCTGCCATTTCACCCACAACAACTCAAGGATGAGTTTTTTTTTCAAGGAGGGGGCATTGATGCAGTACTTCTATAGTTTGCATCTCTTGAGATTTTAAGAATCTTACATTGATATTATTAGTATGGTAACAGGTCATATTAAGTATTTATGTCAAGGAAATATATTTTCTTGTTATTAGCTTAATTATTCTTAGAAAGTATCTTTGTTTAGAAGTAAGCCCTATAAGCCTGTATAAATAGGCAAAACTTATTCCTGAAGGGATATTATTGATATTGAATAATTTTTACAACCCTAATCTTTTATCTTTTGTCTGCTATTCTCTATTCTTTATTCGTATCTGCTTTTCTCTTCGCATCTTCACCTTTCTTGTTCAGTTGGTTCACCATTAAAATTCATGCACCTGGTTCCTCTGTTGACTAGACTGGTTTTTCCTGTTATCTCTGCCCCTTGCATTCCTCCATTCTGTAACAGTCTTAAAACTACTGTCCATAGCAATAACAACAGTACCATCCTTTCCTTCCCAAACTTTCTTATTCCTCCACCCCCATATGCCCCAGAGAACTGTGCAAACTTTAAAGACCTCCTCCTCCCTTCCTGCAGCTACTTTATTCAATAACCAAAGAGAAACATTTTCGACATAACTCATATCATAAGTAAGGCCCACATAGTTCCAAGATTGAGCAGCAAAATGACAATCAAAGAAAATATGAAAAAGAGTTTCCACATCAATGCCACACAGAGGACAGTTAATTGACAGCACCACACCTTTATATTGCAATCTCGATCGAACTGGGATTGTGTTACGGCAAAATCTCCAGATAAAAATTTTTATCTTGTGAACAATTTTTTATTATGAACAATTTTTTCAATTACTAATGTGAAGTTATTTCAATTTATTTTAGCATGTAAACAAATAAAAAGACGCTAAAGTAGCAGCTCAAACAACAATTCAAGCTGTTGTGGAATAAAAACTAGGTTACGATTTGTATTTAATGCTAGGGTTGGTGAGCTTCGAGCTTTAATGGCTGTTTCCGTGTTCGGGACTAATCGGTCCTCACAGAGTGCCTACGTATCTCGTTATTGAGAATCAAGCCAAGACGTAGTTCTGAGAATGAGGGGTCAGACCCTTTATATAGGCTGAGAAACCTTAGAATCGTAGTAGGGTTAGGTGACTTGGTGGGCAAGTCACCGCCTAGAAGAAGGTTCCAGATCCTGGTATGTAGGAACCAGTTTCCATGTTAGAATGTGTATCTTGGAGACTAAGTTAGGCAAGAGTAATATCCTTGTTTGACTCTTATTACCGAGCTGGTAATTACCCCTAATATTAATTACGAAATTAATATTATAATTAGGGTTTGGGCCCATCTGGTGGGCCCCACGTTTGGACCATTCTAGGTCTAATTAATGCCACATTGAATGTGTCTTTAGGGCTTACTTTTAGCCCATATCATTTGCCCCCCAACTTCTAGGAAAACTTATCAGGTTTTCTTTGAAGTTATAACGGCCTTATTCGAGACTTGGGTCAGGGTTCATTGCTCTTACGTGAGTATTTTCAACAATATCATCTTAATGTAAAGCGTGGAGCGACCGACGCATTTACGACGATGTTGAATGACACTAAACGGTGTTAAACGGTACTACACAGCGCTAGTCAGCCTTAGACAACGTTTAAACAGAGTTAAACGATGTTAAATGGCATAAAACGGCACTAATCAGTGCTAAATGGTGCTAATCGGTGCTTAAATAGCACAACACGGTGCTAATCGGCACTAATCTGTGCTAACATGCACTAATCAATGCTTAAACAACACTACACGGTGCTAATCGGCACTAATCTATGCTAACATGCACTAATCGGTGCTTAAACAGCACTACACGGTGCTAATCGGCACTAATTTGTGCTAACATGCACTAATCGGTGCTTAAACAGCACTACACGGTGCTAATCGGCACTAATCTGTGCTAACATGCACTAATCGGTGCTTAAACAACACTACACGGTGCTAATCGGCACTAATCTGTGCTAACATGCACTAATCGGTGCTTAAACAGCACTACACGGTGCTAATCGGCACTAATCTGTGCTAACATGCACTAATCGTTGCTTAAACAGCACTACACGGTGCTAATCGGCACTAATCTGTGCTTAAACTGACCTCATTTTTGCACTGAAAACCATCCTAGATTTACTGAAAAAGTCGAGATTCAGGACTAAAAACTATCCGAGGTTCGTCGAAAAAGTCGGGATTCAGGACCACGAACTGACCCGTGATCGGCCGGATCTAGGGCCAGCTCGTGGTCGGCCGAAGAGCTTGATTTCAAGGTGGTCGGCCGGGAGGTGGCTTGAACCAGGGTGGTCGGCTGAAACCCCTCTTTAAGAGGTGGTCGGCCGGGAGGTGGCTCGAAGCAAGGTGGTCGGCTGAAGCCCCTCTTTAAGAGGTGGTCGGCCGGGAGGTGGTTCGAACCAAGGTGGTCGGCTGAAGCCCCTCTTTAAGAGGTGGTCGGCCGGGAGGTGGCTCGAACCAAGGTGGTCGGCTGAAGCCCCTCTTTAAGAGGTGGTCTGCCGGGAGGTGGCTTGAACCAAGGTGGTCGGCTGAAGCCCCTCTTTAAGAGGTGGTCGGCCGAGAGGTGGCTCGAACCAAGGTGGTCGGCTGAAGCCCCTCTTTAAGAGGTGGTCGGCCATGGTCGATTGCCTATCGGTTAGCTAAGCGATCCGGACGTGAAAACCCTCCGTGGTCTTGAGGATCAAGGATCTTGTTCTTGATCTCAAGTTACTATCTTGGTCATTTGTGACTTCATTATCTTAAGGATCAAGAATCTTGATCTTGATCTTAAGTCGCCATGGATCCAGGATTCAAAACCATCCGTGATCCTAAGGATCAAGAACCTTGATCTTGATCTTTAGTCGTCAGTTTGGTCCTTCGTGACTTCTGACGATACTACTCCTTAGCTTATGATTAGCACTGCTAATCTTGTGATTATGGTTGATCTCCTTAATTAACTCCTTAAGCGTACTTAGCTTTTCAGAAGTCATTTGTTTTGCAGCTCCAACGATTATATCTGCTATTTCTCTTCTGGCATATATGAATTATAACGATTATTTCTGTAAAACGCGGATAGTTTCTGTCTTTTATTTCATCTATAAACGATAGACGACCTGTAAACGCGAACCAAGCTGAGATTCAACCTGATGTAGCAGGTCATGCATTTTCTATAAAAGAGAAGTAGCCTTCATTTCAATTCATTTCTTCATTTCAGAGCTCTCAAATTCTTAAGCTCTCTAGATTTCAAGTTGCAAGATCAAGTTCCAGCTGCGAGATCAAGTTTCATCTTCAAGATCAAGATGTCGGAAGGTGATCGTCCAATTGCTCCCCCTGTCTCCATGATGGAAGCTATGGCGAAGAGGAGTAGGATGAGAACAGCTAAAGGTAAAGAAGAAATCAAACCTCTTTCATATGTTGAGCATAGATTTGAATCCTTATTAGATCTACGAAACACCATGAGGGACACCTTCCCAAACTGTGCTGGCTTAGATGCTTTTAACAGTCCTAGTAAGTTGAAGGAAAAATATGTCCAGGAGATAAGGGGCACATATCATTTTCCAAGTGCTATCAAAGTTCGTCTTCCCAACCCATCAGATAGGACCTGCAACTGGCATCCTGAGAGGATTTGTGTTCACTGGGGTGCCCTGGACGCTGGGCTCAGATACCCGGTTGATAACTTCATCATTAGATTACTGGCGGAGTATCAGATCCATCCTTGTCAGTTGTATCCCAATGCTTGGAGGTATATCTCTATTTTTTTTTATAAGATGTCGTCAATTGGGGATTCTACCGATCACTACAATGTTTAGAAGCATCTTTGGGGCCACTAACTCTTCCGATCACAAGAAAGGATGGGTTAGCCTTAAGCACCGAGCTAAAATCCCACACATGGTGAATCCCTTCTCCTTTCCAAATTCTCGGCATTTCTGGGAAAGGGAGTTTGTAGTTCTTGAATGGAAAGGCGGTGATTGGGGCAATTTCTTTGAGAAGAGATTCGGATACGTAGAAGATAGTAAACACTTCGTGTGTGACCTTGATGACTCAGAATTAGTGGATCGAGATAAGCTTCTTGCCGACGACGGCTGTACACACTATAAAACTTTTCTGAATGAAAAGAACCTTATTGAGGCTGGCCTTAGCTTTCTTTCCATTAAGGGTAACTTTCTTACTTGAACTTATTATGAACTCTGTTTGTTCTTATCCCGATGTTTTTCTCTTTGTATTTCAACCGCCGAGGAGATTGACAGCCGTCCTCAGAACCAGCCGACCGTGACCAAGAGGATGAAGAAGAAGGCTACGGAATTACTGAATCCCACTAAGCCTCATATCCCTAGTTTCTTGGAGCGCTGCTCCCAAGGTGGGAAAAGATCCCGTAACGCTGATGGGGTTATCAGGACCCCTTTTATACCGTCGTGGGGCATATGTGAACAAGACTCGGTTTGTGGGAGTCCTGACCTAGCTCTAGACTGGTCCAAGCTTTCGATTACTCCTCCTGATAAAGTGACTTTACATGCCGGGGACAAAATGAACGAGAATTAGCTTCTGGGCGCTCAAGCCTTGTATCAGGTATGACACTCCTTTTAGTAAGTTCAGTGTGATTTAGGCTTTACAAATTTCTTATGCCTTGTCAACTTTTCGTTGCAAGCTAATGCCTATTTTCAGGCAGTTTCCACCCAAGGTTTGGCTTTCAGGGATGAGAATATATCCTTGAAAAATGATTCAGCAAGGTTCAAGGAAGAGATTGATGACCTACATTCTCAAGTTGCCCATGCCGAAGCAAATGCTTTATACTCTCGAAAACAACTTGCTTCTGCAGCTCGAAAGAGGATGGATGACGCCAACAAAGTGATCCAGGCCTATCATAAGACTCAAGAATTTCTTAAGTTCATCGATGATCATGATGATGAGATGCGTCCCTTCAACATGTCTGTTGGTTAGGATAAGGCTATCAACGCTGTGAGCCATAGGCATCCTTCTGTTGTCAACCCGGCTGATTTTCCTTGCCCTAACTGGGGCTTCAACCCGGCCAACCTAGCTTCTGGTTCGGGAACTAAAATTGTTCCTCAGACATCAGGATCCGGCTTCAAGGGCAGTCATGGACGTTCTGGATCCAACTCTAAGGGAGCTGTCCCAGTTACTAGCCAGGACTCATCCTCTTCTGGTTCTCGTGGAAAGAAACCCCCGCCAGCAAGGAAAGTTGGAGTGGTTCGACAACCAATCCCTGGTAAGAGATTGATCCGAAATGAGGGCAGTTCTTCTAGTTCCTCTTCTGAAGAAGAAGAAACTGAAGCTGCTACAGTTCAGCCGATGGCGGTGACCGAGCCTGATGATGGTTCCGAGGAGGAGTACTAAGATGAGGATGGCTCAGACGAAGAAGAATCAGACTAGGAGTAGAGGGGAACGGCCTTGCATGGCCTTATTAGCCGCATGTGGCTTTGTACTTTCATCAACTTTTATTCAGCGTCCTTCGGGACTTAAACTTTATCTTGTTGTGTTGTAACTTGTAACTTAACTCGAATTGTGGCCCTTCGGGGCGTTTTATTTATGCATTTGTTTCCCTTATTCGTATGTTCATTTATTTTCGGTACTTGGCCTTTCTAGGCTTACACTCAACGGGTGCTCTGTACATAAATAAAACATAGAATCATGGAACGGAAAACAAACTTGTATTAATAACTCAGAATGGGATTCAACCCTTACATAACTTGTTATTGTCCTACTCGGGGCATTAGGCCCTGAAATGGTTTCATCGAACCTTATTTCTACTTCTCCTAATAAATAGATAATGAATTAAGTCCTTACAAGGATAGCTTAAACATAATAAATCTTGAGGTTCAATGCATGCCATGTACGGGGCACCTCAACCCCGTTCAAGGTCTCCAACTTGTATGATCCTTGTCCTAGTGTCTTCCTGACTCGGTACGGCCCTTCCCAGTTAGGAGCTAGTTTTCCCTTCTGACCAACTCCAGAAGCCTCGATCTTCCTAAGAACTAAGTCACCTTGCTGAAAGAACCTTTCCTTAACTCTGTGGTTGTAATAAAAGGATGCTTTCTTTTGATGCTCCACATTTCTGGCGTTTGCCTCGTCCCTGACTTCATCAATCAGATCTAGGGCGAGCCTCATGCCTTCTTCATTAGTCTCAGGTTCAAATGCCTCAATTCGAGGTGATGCATGCATGATCTCCAATGGCACGACTGCCTCAGCTCCATAAGCTAGTAGAAACGGGGTTGCTCCGGTGGTCACTTTACAAGTAGTGCGATAAGCCCAGAGTATAGATAGCAGCTCATCCACCCAAGTGTTCCTTGAACGTTCGACCCTTTTCTTTAGTCCATCAAGGATGATTCGATTGGCCACCTCGGCCTGTCCATTTGCTTGCGGGTGTGCTATTGAAGTAAAACGAAGCTCAATAGCATTTTCCTCACAGTACTTTTTGAACTCCTCATTGTTGAACTGTGTCCCATTATCCATTACAAGGACTCGCGGGATTCCATACCTACAAATTATGTTCTCCCGAAAGAATTGGGCAACTTGCTTGGTGGTTATCTTGGCTAGAGGCTTAGCCTCAATCCACTTGGTGAAGTAGTCAATGGCGACTATCAGAAACTTCCTCTGTGCTGAAGCCATGGGGAAAGGACCTAATATGTCCATCCCCCACATTGCAAACGGAATGGGAGAATTGACTGATGTTAATATCTCAGGCGGCTGCCTTACAATTGGAGCGTGCTTCTGGCACCTATCACACCTCTTGACATAATTCTGTGCATCGGCCAACATCTCTGGCCAATAGAATCCCAGACGAGCTATTTTGTGAGCCAGGGCCCTGCCCCCCAAGTGCTGCCCGCATATCCCTTCATGAACTTCCTCCAAGGCTTCTCTTGCCTCTTGGGGCCTCAAGCACTTCAAGTAGGGGACGACAAATGATCTCTTATATAGGATGCCTTCAATCAAGGCATATCTCAATGCTCTTACTCACAGCTTTCGTGCCTCCAAGGCATTGTCAGGGAGCCAACCTGTTTCAAGGTAAGCTTTGATAAGATCTATCCAACAGCTTCCTACATCAATTGGTGCTACCAACTTAGAGTTGACAGTCGGGGCCTTCAAGACCTGAAAGTAAACACTCCCTGCATAATTTTCTATCTCAGAAGAAGCGAACTTAGAGAGGGCATCGGCCTTAACATTCTCTTCTCTTGGAATGTGTTCTACGTAGCACTCATTAAACTGAGTCATGACAGCTTTCACAACTTGCAGATATTTTGCCATAGTTTCATCCTTGGCCTCAAATTCACCGTTCACTTGCGAGACTACCAATCTTGAATCCCCACAGACATTGAGGTTCTTGACCCTCATGATTCTGGCCAAGCCTAAACCGGCTATCAAGGCTTCATACTCAGATTCATTGTTGGTTGTCGGAAAGTCCAACTTCAAAGCATATTCGACTGTGAACCCATCGGGGCTTTGCAAAACTAAACCTGCACCACTGGATTTTGTTTTTGATGCTCCATCAAAATAGAACACCCAATACTCCTTCAGATCAGGTACAAATTCTTCATCTTTATTCTCACATTCTTGGTTGGGTACTATCTCCTACCCCCCGACTTCTTGGTTGCTAATAGTGCATTCAACCAGGAAGTCAGCCAATGCCTGAGCCTTAATGGCCGTCCGAGGCTTGTACGTTATGTCAAATTCTCCGAGCTCAATTGCCCATTTGATCAGCCTTCCACTGGCCTTTGGGCTATGCAATATGTTCCTTAACTGCTGGTCCGTCAGGACTTCAATTTTGTGCGACTGGAAGTATGGTCGTAGCTTCCTTGAGGCCGTTACCAAAGCCAATGCAAACTTCTCTATGGTTGAGTAATTCAACTCAGCTCCATGCAAAACCTTGCTCACATAGTAGATAGGTCTCTGAACCTTGTTCTCCTCTTTAATGAGGTCGGCACTCAATGCTTGTTCAGATACTGCTAGGTACAGATAAAGAGTCTCTCCGGGACTTGGCTTGGCCAACAGCGGGGCTTCAGCCATGTACTTTTTCAATTGTTCAAAGGCCTCTTGGCTTTTATTAGTCCATTCAAAATTTTTCACTTTCTTCAATGCTTGAAAGAAAGGCAAACACTTGTCACCAGACTTGGAGATGAATCTCCCTAGGGCCGCAACTCGGCCAGTTAGCTTCTGTACATCCCTCACAGAACGGGGTGATTCCATATCCAGAATTGCCTTGATCTTGTCCGGGTTGGCTTCTATGCCTCTCTTGGAAACCATCAATCCCAAAAATTTTCCTGATCCAACATCAAAAGCACACTTGGTTGGATTCAACATCATCTTGTGGTGCCTCAGCACTTCGAATGCCTCTCTGAGGTGCTTGATATGGTCAGCCTTGATTAGGCTCTTGACTAACATGTCATTAACATAGACCTCCATGGTTTTTCCAATCAGATGGGCGAATATCTTATTCACCAATCATTGGTAAGTAGCTCCTGCATTCTTTAGACCAAAAGCCATAACAAGATAGCAGAAAACACCAAAGTCAGTTATGAAAGATACCTTAGGGATGTCCTCCTTGTGCATCTTAATCTGATTGTAGCCGCTGAAACCATCCATGAAGCTCAACATCTCATGTCCAGCTGTAGCATCTATCAACATATCAATCCTAGGCAGAGGAAAACAATCTTTTGTATATGCAACATTCAGATCAGTGAAGTCTATACACATCCTCCATTTCCCATTTGCTTTTTTGACCATCACAGGGTTTGCTAACCATTCGGGGAACTAAATCTCTTCAATAAACTCAGCCTCTAAGAGCTTGTCAATTTCTTGCTTAATGGCTTCCTGCCTCTTAGGAGCAAAGTTCCTCTTTTTCTGCTTTATTGTTTTCCGTTTGGGATCAATATTCAGTTTATGAGTTATGAGTTGGGGATCAATCCCTGGCATGTCGGCAGCTATCCAAGCAAACACATCACTATTCTCCTGTAAGAATGCTATCAACTCTCCCTTAAGAGGTTCCTGTAGAGAAGCTCCTATATAGGTAACCTTCTCAGGGTCGCCCAGCACTAGAGGAATGGGGATCAAATCCTCTGCTGGCTTCCCTCGGTGTTCATCGTCACCACGGACATCCATGTCTTCAATTGGGAGTACCTGCCCCCCGACTCCATCAGCTCTTAATGCGGACACATAACAACTTCTTGCCATTTTCTGATCACCCTTTTGTTCTCCGACCCCATTCCGGGTTGGAAACTTAATCTTCATGTGGTAAGTGGAGGCAACAGCCTTGAACGCATGAAGTCCAGTCCTTCCCAGGATTGCATTATAGGTCGAGGCTGCCTTGATTACCAGAAAATTCAACATCTGAGTAGCTTCCTTAGGTTCTTGTCCAATGGTCATGGGCAACTGAATAGTACCCTCGACCTTGGACTCAACTCCATTGAATCCGTAGATGGGCATGTTGGTCGGGGTCAACTGAGAATCAGTGTATCCCATCTTTACAAAAGCATCATGAAACAAAATATCAACAGAAGCTCAATTGTCTATCAAGACTCGTTTCACTTCCGAGTTCCCAATTATAGGGGTTATGACCAACGGGTTGTCATGGGGGAACTTCACCCCTTCAAGATCAGAATCATCAAAACCAATCATTGTTTCAGTCCTAGCACGTTTCGGGGCCTCTCCCACGATGTGCATCACCTCTCTGGCATACGCTTTTCGAGAGTTTCGAGTTGTACCGGCCGTTGTCGGGCCTCCCCAAATCATGTTGATAACTGGCCCTCGGGGCTGTGGGTTACGATCACGATCGTTATCCCTTTTATCATTGTCTCTCCTTTCGTAATCCCTCCTTTGGGTTCCACGATCCTCACCCTTAGTGAATTTGTTCAATTTTCCTTTACGGATTAAGAACTCAATCTCATCCTTCAATTGCCTACAATCATCTGTATCATGCCCCACATCTCGGTGGAACCTGCAGTATTGGCCCTTGTCTCTCTTTGCGGGGTCACCCTTTAGTGGCTTCGGCCATCGAAAGTCCTTATCCTTCTCTATCTCTAACAAGATTTGACTCCTAGGAGCATTCAACCTTGCATAATCAGAAAATCTCAGTCCAAAATTCTTCTTTGGTGGTGAGTCGGAGTCTTTGCTAGTACGGGGATACTTGTCCCTAGCATCATACTCCTGATCCTGCTTTCTCTTCTTTGTATCATTGTTACCTCGGCCATTGCCTACTGCAGCCTCCTTCTTTATACTATCCTCAGCCTTGATATACTTGTCAGCCCTTCGTTGGAGCTCAGCCATATTCTCGGGAGGATGCTTCGCCAACGACCTTTTAAAGTATAGGTCGGTGGTGCCATGCTCCAGGGCTACCATTGCCACCTTATTTTCCAGATCAGTGATGTTCAAAGTCTCCTTGGTGAACCTCTTAAGATAGTCTCTCAGATTTTCGTTCTTCCCTTGTACCACATACATAAGGGATGCAGAACTTTTCTCATGAACTCTTCCGCTGATAAACTGACTAACGAAAGCAGCACTTAACTCCTTAAAGGAGCCAATTGAGTTTGCAGGCAGCCGGCTATACCATCTTTGAGCCATACCCGACAGAGTTTGAAAGAATGCCCTGCACTTCAAAGCGTCACTTGCAGGCTGCAACAGCAGTGCGTTTGAGAATGTCCTAACGTGATTTGCGGGATCACCCGTTCCATCATAAGCTTTAATTGTCGGCATCTTAAACTTCTTTGAGATACGAGCATTCATCACCTCCTCAGTAAACGGGGGTGTGGGATCATCAGGATCCCCAAGTGGCATCAGATCCTTGGGGTTGCTCTTGGGAGTTTCTACCCTTGTTGTTCTTCCAGTTTGGGCATCAGCCCTTCTTTGCCTTCTTGAAGGTCTCTCCAGATCTATAAAGGGAATCGGTCCTGATGTTGGAGGAGGTTGAGTTTGATTCAGCCTAGCTTGTTCCCTTGCAATATCTTCCTTGATCCTTAGAATCTCAGCCTCATGAGCCTTGATTCTCTCAACAGTTGTCAATGGAGGTCCATCATGGATAGTTTGTGTTCTCCTTCTTGGCTCCCTACTAGCACGTCGCCTTCTCGGGGCTTCATCACGATCATCATCATCAAACGATGAATCCTCAGTATAGGGGCCAGAGTAGTCATAGTATTCTCGATCTCGGATCTGCAAGGCGTGGCCACTAGGTCCAACTCCTTGAGGAGGAGGGTAGTTAGGCAGCCCATACATTGGGTTGGTGTTCACGGGGAGATCCGTAGTATGGATCTGGACCCCATATGGGGGGTGGTTAGGATCGACTACCAAGGGAGAAACCACCATCTGAAGGGGATTAGTCCCTGGATTTGTGTGGACGATCGGAGGTAACGTACTCTCAACATGGGAAGTCGTCCCTAAGGGTTGAGAAACTTGATGTTGAACGATCGTCCCGGTTGTTGGGGGCACCGGATCCGTGGTGGTGGAGCAGAACTGAGTGGCAGAGGCTCGGTAGTGGTCGGTGTCCTTCGTGTTTGAACCATGGTTGATGTCTTCTTCCCACAGACGGCGCCAAATGTTGTGGAATAAAAACTAGGTTACGATTTGTATTTAATGCTAGGGTTGGTGAGCTTCGAGCTTTAATGGCTGTTTCCGTGTTCGGGACTAATCGGTCCTCACAGAGTGCCTACGTATCTCGTTATTGAGAATCAAGCCAAGACGTAGTTCTGAGAATGAGGGGCAGACCATTTATATAGGTTGAGAAGCCTTAGAATCGTAGTAGGGTTAGGTGACTTGGTGGGCAAGTCACCGCCTAGAAGAAGGTTCCAGATCCTGGTATGTAGGAACTAGTTTCCATGTTAGAATGTGTATCTTGGAGACTAAGTCAGGCAAGAGTAATATCCTTGTTTGACTCTTATTGCCGAGCTGGTAATTACCCCTAATATTAATTACGAAATTAATATTATAATTGGGGTTTGGGCCCATCTGGTGGGCCCCACATTTGGACTATTCTAGGTCTAATTAATGCCACATTGAATGTGTCTTTAGGGCTTACTTTTAGCCCATATCACAAGCTTAAGCCTAAGTAGTCAAAAAAAAAAAACAATTCAAGCTAATTCCATGTATCCATGGGTCTGTTTGGCAAACAAATTATAAGTCAATTTATTGCTTATAATCTTATTTCAACTTATGAAGGCTGTTTGTCTACCCAACTTATTAACTTAACTTATAACTTATTAGATTATAATCCGTGCTACGCACACGTTAATTTAAATTTAAATTTCATAATGATTATGATATATAATAATAACGATTAAACAAAAAAATAACTTTATATTTAAGATCAAATAAATTAATATTGAAAGAAATAATATTAACAAAATATTATTTTTCTATATTATAACAAATGCAATCAAAGATAAAATTATTTAGATTTTCTATATCTATTATGTGATAATATGTATTAATAAGCTTACCAAAATTAAAAGATTTATTCAAAGTTTCATTAATAATCTTAGCATAAATATTAAGAGAATTTATTAATAGTATTTAAATTTGTATACAAAATTTTTTTAATTAACAATTGGTCAAATAATGAATTTGGATCTTTCTCAAACATAATATGGATACCAAACCTAAGAATGGATTATCGAATGGATCAAAATCAATACAAAATCTTGTCCAAACCTAATTATGGATACTAAATCTTAGGTAAAGACTATCTACTAATTTATGATATATAGATATAGATATGTTGATAAGTTGAAAGTTAGTAACGACGTACTTTTTCCCAACTTACTTTTTAATACTTGATTTTTTTTATTTGTTTAATATTTTTCATTTTTACATTTGTATTTGTAAAAGTCATATGCATGTATTGAGATTATTATATTAAATAATTAATATTTTTTAATTTAATTTAATAAATATTTTACCAACTTATAAGTAAATTCATCCCAATACTTATATAACTTATAAGAATTTTTCTACTTATCACTTATATGACGCTTATTCATTTAAGTTATAAGTTACATATTTTAAGATATCCCAAACGTCCACCATATTGTGTGTAAGAATTGGTTGCGTAAGCTAATGTTAATTTAAAAAGTTACACATACAGTATTGGTAACTTGAACCAATTTTTTTTTTTTTTGAATTTTCCAAGTTGTTAAATATCGAAATATTAATATATTTATAAAATTTTGGTCAAAAATTCATTAATTTAACTAAAATTTTGAGTTAGAAGCTCTACTATAATGCATTCATACTTTGGGAAGATCATAGAGAATGTAGACATCTCTTGAAGATTTGAAAGATCGAGATGTGTCTTTTAAGTTTTGTTAAACGATCCGTGAATGAAATAGTTCATTATCTTTATCTTGCGAGATACAGTAGTTCTATAGTCGATCGGAGGATGGTTAATATCCACTCCAATCACTACAAGAAAACAAGGCTAAATGTGACCAAATAAATTCGACCGCGGCTAAATATGACCGAATTCGGTCGACCATTTTTGGCCCGGCTAAATATGACCGAATTCGGTCGAATTTAGCCGCGGTCAAATTTATTCGATCGAATTTAGTACCAAATGTGACCGATTTTTTTTTGACCGAATTCGGTCATATTTAGTAGGGGAGCGGGAAAATTGCCGCCCAATTTTTTCCGAAATGTTGCCGAAATTTGGTCAAATTTATAAATATGACCGAATTCGGTAAAATATAAAATTCGACCAAATTTTGTCGAATTTACCCGCATTAAATTCAACCAAATTCGGTCGAATTTAATAATTGTAACCAAATTCGGTTGAATTTATTATTTTCAGAAATTGAAAATTTGTTATTAAATATTTAAATGTTTGTACACATCATGAACAAATATTTATAAATACAAGGATAACGTTATTTATATGTATAAATTTAATTTGTTCGTAAAAAATATTCATATGATAGGAGAAAGTTAAATTTTTATTTAGTAGATTTTTTAAATAAATTAAATAAGTATCTAATTAGTTTGAAAAATTATTATTAAATATTTAAATGTTTGTACACATCATTAAAAAATATTTATAAATACAAGGATAACATTGTTCATATGTATAAATTTAGTTGAGTGTGAAAAATATTCATATGATAGGAGAAAGTTAAATTTTTATTTAGTAGATTTTTAAATAAATTAAGTAAGTACCTAATTAGTTTGAAAAAATATTATTAAATATTTAAATGTTTGTACTCAGCATTTAAAAATATTTATAAATACAAGGATAACATTATTCATATGTATAAATTTAGTTTTGTGTAAAAAAATATTCATATGATAGGAGTAAGTTAATTTTTATTTAGTAGATTGTCTAAATAAATTAAATAAGTATCTAATTAGTTTGAAAAAATATTAAAAAAATTATGAGGGTATTGGAAATACATACGGTATATAAAGTAATTTTTTTAACAAAAAATAAAGAACAAGTTCGACCAAATTTGGTCGAATATAATAAATGTGCTTCGTCCCAGATTGTTGTTTCTATTTTTTTAAAAAATATTTCTCGACGATCCAACCGTACGGATGTCAAGATATATCTAATTTAGTGATATTCCCAAATTTAAAAAAAATAAAAAATTAATTTGGTTCGAGATATTAGTAGATCACTACTATTCTAACTAGTACTAGTAACTAGTGCTTTGTCACTGATTGTTGTCTCTATTTTTTAAAAAATATTTCTCTACGATCCAACCGTACGGATGTCAAGATATATATAATTTAGTGATATTCCCAAATTTTCAAAAAATAAAAAATTAATTTGGTTCGAGATCTTAGTAGATTACTACTATTCTAACTTGTACTAGTAATTAGTGCTTTGTCACTGATTGTTGTCTCTATTTTTTAAAAAATATTTCTCGATGATCCAACCGTACGGATGTCAAGATATATATAATTTAGTGATATTCCCAAATTTTAAAAAAATAAAAAATTATTTTGGTAGGAGATCTTAGTAGATCACTACTATTCTAACTGGTACTAGTAACTAGTGCTTTGTCACGGATTGTTGTCTCTATTTTTTAAAAATGTTTCTCGACGATCTAACCATACAGATGTCAAGATATATATAATTTAGTGATATTCCCAAATTTTCAAAAAATAAAAAATTAATTTGGTTCGAGATCTTAGTAGATCACTACTATTCTAACTAGTACTAGTAACTAGTGCTTTGTCACTGATTGTTGTCTCTATTTTTTAAAAAATATTTCTCGACGATCCAACCGTACGGATGTCAAGATATATATAATTTAGTGATATTCCCAAATTTTCAAAAAATAAAAAATTATTTTGGTTGGAGATCTTAGTAGATCACTACTATTCTAACTAGTACTAGTAACTAGTGCTTTGTCACGGATAGTTGTCTCTATTTTTTAAAAAATGTTTCTCAACGATCCAACCGTACGGATGTCAAGATATATATAATTTAGTGATATTCCCAAATTTTCAAAAAATAATAAATTATTTTGGTTGGAGATCTTAGTAGATCACTACTATTCTAACTGGTACTAGTAACTAGTGCTTTGTCACGGATTGTTGTCTCTATTTTTTAAAAAATGTTTCTCGACGATCCAACCGTACGGATGTCAAGATATATATAATTTAGTGATATTACCAAATTTTCAAAAAATAAAAAATTAATTTGGTTCGAGATCTCAGTAGATCACTACTATTCTAACTAGTACTAGTAACTAGTGATTTGTCACTGATTGTTGTCTCTATTTTTTTATAAATATTTTTCCACGATCCAACCGTACGGTGGTCAAGATCTATCCTTTCTAATGTTATTTTCAAAATTTCAGAAAAAAATAAATTAATTTGGTTCGGTAATTTAACGGTCAACTAGTAATTTGACTAGAACCCCTAAACAGGGTTTCGTCAGGGTTTAGTGTTTCGATTTTTTTAAAAATATTTCTTGATGACCCAACCGTACTGTGGTCAAGATCCATCATTTCTAATGTTATTGCCAAAATTTCAGAAAAAAATAAATTAATTTGGTTTGTTAATTTAAAAGTCAACTAGTAATTTGACTAGAACTCCTAAATAGGGTTTCGTCAAGGTTTAGTGTTTCAATTTTTTTAAAAATATTTCTCGATGACCCAACCACATGGTGGTCGAAATCCATCCTTTTTAATGTTATTGCCAAAATTTCAGAAAAAAATAAATTAATTTGGTTTGATAATTTAACAGTCAACTAATTTGGAAAATAAATTAAAAATAAAAAAAAATAGAAAATAAATCCAAAATTCAATTTAAAATTTATGCATACCAAAGTAGTCATACTCACTATTTGTGAGATGAATCTTAACCTACCTTCACTAATCTTCCATTTTTTTTAATTTTTCCCCATTTTTTAACTAGTTTGTAAAATAAATTAAAAAATTAAATAAAAATAGAAAAAATGTCTATTTTTGAACATAAAATTTGGTTGTATGACTACGTGGGTGATTATAAATTCTGGAAAAAAATGCCTTTTTTTCTATTTTATTTAATTTTTTGGCCTTTATTCCAATTTTTATTAATTTTTTAAATTAATCAATTCAACTGAATTTTGACCAAATATTAATTCGATCGAATTCGGTCGAGTTTAGCCGAGCTCCTAATTTCAACTATATTTGGTCGAATTTAGCTACTAAATTCGACCATATTTGGTCAAATTTAGCCGTGTTATCATTATATTTGAATTTCTCCGTCATCGTCTACGTGGCTATCTCTCATTGGTCAATTTAGTATCACATGAATTGATGAGTCAAGCAATCTAGGCCCTTAAATAAAACTAATCCTAGCCATACATTTTACTAACATACATATATATAATATATATGCACACATAAAACTAAAACCCACCCCCCAACAATCTGATCTACTGAACTCCCCCCTCCCCCCACCCCCCAACCCCTGACGCCTGCCCCCCACCCCCACTCCCGGCTACCCCCCCTCCCATCAATTTATTTTTATTTTTCTGTTTTTTTATGTTCTTGAGTTTTCAAGAATCAAACCAACATTTGGAGGCGTTATCGGTGTCCGATTTCAACGCTCTTATAGTCGAATCGAAGCCCTCATCATCCTCTATCCAAAAACATGATCAGATTTTGGTGGGGTATAATTTATGAATTTCTCCTATTTTTTTAATTAAATTCGAATTACCTATAAAATTATGAATTTTTGTAAACGTGTTTGGTTGCTGATTTTGATGTTACCATCGTGTAGAGTATGTTTTTCTAGTCAATTTCATATATTATATGTTGAATTTCGAGTTCAACATATATAGAATTCGAAGTTTGATTTTCGTGTTCTTCGTGTTCTTGATGATCGAAGCACTTCTGGAAGTGTTATTGAACTCCAATTTTGATGTTCTAGTTACCAGAATGAATCCCACATGATGTTCAATTCTTGAGCAGCAGATTCTGCTGCTTTTTTTAAAAAAAATTAGTGCACGTTAAATACGATCGAATTGATCACATTTAGTATAAAAATACGACTATATTTGATCGAATTTAGTGTAATAAATTCGACCAAATTCGGTCGAATTTAGTACACTTTGGGCGCCAAAATTTAAAATTTTGAATTTTTCGCCAAAATTTGAATTTTTCAAAATTTTGGAAATTTCGGTCGAATTTATAATTTGACCAAAATTGGTCGAATTTAATACTACTAATTTTGACCAAATTTGGTTGAATTTATCCTAAATTTGACAGCACTAATCGGTCAAATTTATCCTAAATATGATCGAATTATTCGGTCGAATTTATCCTAAATTCGACCGAATTACTAAATTTGAACAGCGCAAATATGACCAACAGAAATTCGGTCATATTTTGCTAAATTTGACCGAATTCGGTCGAATTTAGCTAAATATGACCGAATTTTTTCGGTCATATTTAGTCGTTTTTCTTGTAGTGAATATTAAGGATGTAATTTTAAATGATTTAATGAATTAATGCATTTTCCTTATGGCAAAAAAAAAACTAGTTCTTTGAATAAAAAAATGATTAGATAAAAAAGGAAAACTAAGTTTACAATTTAAATTTTGTAAGATTTTGCATGTAAATAAAGATTTTACACCTATATCTTTTAGATATCGAAGGTTTAACAAACAAAACTGACATTTATATTTTGAGGTATTTTGGAGTGAGGTAGAAATAAGATTGTGTTAAATATCATTTAATAGTAGTAATAAATATATCTTAATAATTTTTTTTATTAAAGTTGCTTTTTGGAGTTTTTGTAATTTGTTGGATAGCATAGAATATTGATGTACAGCTAGTAAAACTTTTATATGTCCGTTACAGTCAGTAACTTACCCATGCATAGATACAAGGGGCGGAAATGAGTAGTTTGGTGCAAGACAGAATCTAAATTTATGATCAATATTCTAAATTTATGTGTAGTTTTCGGAGAACTCTATAATTTTTCTTTAAATAGATAACGAGCAAAATTCTAAATCATCATTGCTCTAGCTTATTACATTAGTCCAGTCTTTATTTCGCACATTGCAGTTTTCTTACACAAATCTTTAATCTCTAAATATTTTTACATCATGGAGAAGAATTTGCTCAGCAAGAAAATCTTCGTCATCATCGTACTTGCAACATTTTGTACGTCCGTTCTCTCACTCGAAATTTAATTTTTGTTTATCCTATCTCTACGATTTTAATTTTCGAATAAAGAATTTTGTGTCGGAAATAATCTTTAGTTTCGGATATATATTTGCAGGTATGGAGTTGTCGAATTTTGTGTCGGAAATAATCTTTAGTTTTGCACGAGCTAAAAACTAGTACGTTTAAGTCGCGAAACTACTGCAATTTATTATTAACTTTGAAATAGTGTTGAAATTTGACACCTAGCTGGCTAGCTCGTAAAAAGAAATTGGTTGGAAGATAAATTAGAGATAAGGTGGTTGAGAGATGGAGTAGAGGAAATGAATACACATTTTAGGGTCATACAATTTTCTTTGGTAGTTTAGAGTTGTATTTTTCATTTGGCATGTTACAAATAAGGGGTAACTCGTTTAGTCATTTGACAAGAGCAAAATATATAGTCACAATTGAATTTTGTCGGATACAGTACTTTTTCTTCGCTTTCGGTGAAATTTAAATTTGACGGTTTCTCGTCAAAATAAATACTCCTTCTGTCCCACTCAATATTTTACATTTGCGGACCAGTTTTCGGTACGAATTTTAAGGTACATTTTAAGTATAGTTCTATAACTTATTTTTGATACTATTTTTATACAAAAAAAAAAATATCAAAAATAAGTTAGAAAACTATCCTTAGAATGCACTTTAAAATGCGTGTAAGATAAGCAATTTTTTATTTAAAGAAATAGATAGAACGAAGGGAGTATATTTTTAAATAATATTATTACCGGTTTAACCCCCTGCGGCCCCAGCCCAATACAATATCCAGTGTAACAGTATTGAGCCTAGCCCATTTGAGCAGAGAGGAAGCTTCCTGGAAAATGGCTTCCCACACACATTTCATCTCTAGACACCACCACTATATATTCAACACTCTACAACACTTCATAGAAGGACTCTACAACACTTCATAGGAGATAAGTTTGAGAGAGTGTTGCAAGTGAATAGTAGAGTGTTACCACGAATTAACAGAAATCCAACGCAAACCCAGATTATTACAAATATATGCAGAAAATAACCACTGTAAATTGATTCACACTTGAAGGGTCATTTGCAATAAAATAAATTGTAATTTATTTTTATTTTCCATTACATCAGATGTAAAATGCTATTTCATTACAATATGAACGTAACGGTTCAGATTTTATATCATTTTTTGATTAAAAATTGCATCATATACAAAATCAATTTCTATGTAATTTTGTGTATTTATTAATTTTTGCGTAATCTTTTAATCGGTACGGTTGAATTTTTGTAAAAACTATTGAAAATATGAATTTGAAGCCGCATAGGTAGATTCTCTTTACCGTATTCTTATTATGAACAATTTTTTCAATTTTTTGCCGGTACTAATGTGAAGTTATTTCAATTTATTTTAGCATGTAAACTAATAAAAAGACGCCGAAGTAGCAGCTCAAACAACAATTCAAGCTTAAAACAATTCAAGCTAATTCCATGTATCCACTATCCATATTCTGTGTAAGAAATGGTTGCGTAAGCTAATGTTAATTTAAAAAGTTACATATACAGTATTGGTAACTTGAACCCTTTTTTTTTTTTTTTTTGAATTTTCCAAGTTGTTAAATATCGAAATATTAATATATTTATAAAATTTTAGTCATAATTTCATTAATTTAATTTAACTAAAATTTTGAGTTAGAAGCTCTACTATAATGCATTCATATTTTGGGAAGATCATAGATTAATGCAGATAGCTCTTGAAGATTTGAAAGACCGAGGTGTATCTTTAAGTTTTGTTAAACGGTTCGCGAACGAAATAGTTCATTATCTTACGAGATATATTAGTTATATAGCCGATCGTACTTGGAGGATGGATAATATCCATTCCGATTTTAAGGATGTAATTTTAAATGATTTAATGAATTAATGCATTTTCCTTGTGGCAAAAAAAAACTAATTCTTTAAATAAAAAAATGATTAGATAAAAAAGGAAAACTAAATATAAAATTTAAATTTATAAGATTTTGCGTGTAAATGAAGATTTTACACCTATATCTTTTAGATATCGAAGGTTTAACAAACAAAACTGACATGTATATTTTGAGGTATTTTGGAGTGAGGTAGAAATAAGATTGTGTTAAATATCAGTTAATAGTAGTAATAAATATATCTTAATAATTTTTTTTTATTAAATTTGCTTTTTGGAGTTTTTGTAATTTGTTGGATAGCATAGAATATTGATGTACAGCTAGTAAAACTTTTATATGTCCGTTACAGTCAGTAACTTACCCCTGCATAGATACAAGGGGCGGAAATGAGTAGTTTGGTGCAAGACAGAATCTAAATTTATGATCAATATTCTAAATTTATGTGTAGTTTTCGGAGAACTCTATAATTTTTCTTTAAATAGATAACGAGCAAAATTCTAAATCATCATTGCTCTAGCTTATTACATTAGTCCAGTCTTTATTTCGCACATTGCAGTTTTCTTACACAAATCTTTAATCTCTAAATATTTTTACATCATGGAGAAGAATTTGCTCAGCAAGAAAATCTTCGTCATCATCGTACTTGCAACATTTTGTACGTCCCTTCTCTCACTCGAAATTTAATTTTTGTTTATCCTATCTCTACGATTTTAATTTTCGAATAAAGAATTTTGTGTCGGAAATAATCTTTAGTTTCGGATATATATTTGCAGGTATGGAGTTGTCGAATCTTCCCAGAACCGAAGCTACGATATGTCAGAGGGATGATCAATGTCAATATTTGGCTCCTGTATGCAGATTAAGCAAGCAAATAGCTGTTTGTAACCGTGTCCTCTTCCTTTGTGTATGCGAAAACCCCACACTCCAAGCTGATGTTAATGCTAGTGCCCAAAATAATAACCACCATTAGTTACAAGTTGTTTTTGTAGAAAATTTACATGATAGAAACAATGAGATCCCATCTTTTTATTATTCGGTCTATGAAGTTCGTGTCTTTCGTGGTTGATCTTAATATAAAAAATAAAAGCAGCTATATAATAAAATAATTAGTCAAATATCAAATGTATCAATGATTCAATGAATGAAATGATATATTCAAATCTATACTATTATATAAATTCCGAAACATTGAAAGTTTTGGTACCTGTTTTTTGGTACCAATTTTTTGGTATCTGTTT
Organism: Kitagawia praeruptora; assembly: GCA_037693485.1. NCBI lineage: Eukaryota > Viridiplantae > Streptophyta > Magnoliopsida > Apiales > Apiaceae > Kitagawia > Kitagawia praeruptora. The sequence continues at coordinate 58,065,419 of CM075351.1, forward strand.
TTTGGTACTTCGTGAATTTACTTATGTACCCTTCATTATAAAGAAAAATATATATTAAAACACCTAAAATAAATTTTAACATAATATAATTAATGGTAATTAGTCGATTGCCTTTTTCATATTTACTTTTAGTTGAAGATGTTACCTTTTATCATATCTTCCAATCATTAATATTAACTTTCGAATTAAAATATTAGTATAATCCGTAAACATGTATATATTAAATAATATTAATTAAAATTAAAAATTATGTAAAAAATAATGATTATATAAATTGGTACCAGTTTTTTTGTACCTATTTTTTGGTATTTCGTGAATTTACTTATTTACCCTTCATTATAAAGAAAAATATATATTAAAACACCTAAAATAAATATTAACATAATATAATTAATGATAAGTAGTCGATTGCCTTTTTCATATTTACTTTTAGTTGAAGATGTTACCTTTTATCATATCTTCCAATCATTAATATTTCCTTTCGAATTAAAATACGTTTCCTTTTTGATTTAAAACTAATCTTACAATCATTAATATACTTCGTGAATTTATTTATGTACCCTTCATTATAAAGAAAAATATATATTAAAACACCTAAAATAAATTTTAACATAATATAATTAATGGTAATTAGTCGATTGCCTTTTTCATATTTACTTTTAGTTGAAGATTTTACCTTTTATCATATCTTCCAATCATTAATATTAACTTTCGAATTAAAATACGTTTCCTTTTTGATTTAAAACTAATCTTACAATCATTAATATATACCCGAAAATATCATACAATATTTTTCAATTATTAATAAAATATATTAAAAATGTACTTTGTTTATAATAAGGAAACATTAGTATAATCTGTAAACATGTGTATATTAAATAATATTAATTAAAATTAAAAATTATGTAAAAAATAATGATTATATAAATTGGTACCAGTTTTTTGGTACCTATTTTTTTGTATTTCGTGAATTTACTTATTTAACCTTCATTATAAAGAAAAATATATATTAAAACACCTAAAATTAATATTAACATAATATAATTAATTGCAAGTAGTCGATTGCCTTTTTCATATTTACTTTTAGTTGAAGATGTTACCTTTTATCATATCTTCCAATCATTAATATTTCCTTTCGAATTAAAATACGTTTCCTTTTTTATTTAAAACTAATCTTACAATCATTAATATATATCCGAAAATATCGTACCATATTTTTTAATTATTAATAAAATCTATACTATTATATAAAAACCGAAACATTAAAAGTTTTGGTACCTGTTTTTTGGTACCTATTTTTTGGTACTTCGTGAATTTACTTACTTACCCATCATTATAAAAAAAATAAATACACCTAAAATAAGTAATAACATAATATAATTAATGGTAATTAGTTAAGATACTACCTTTTATAAACAACTAAAAATATCAATCGTATCACATCTTTCCATCATTAATATTTCCTTTCGAACTAAAAATCTAAAACACGTTACCTTTTTAATTTAAAACAAATCTTACAATCTAAAATAAGTAATAACATAATATAATTAATGGTAATTAGTCAAGATATTACCTTTTATAAACACCTAAAAACATACTCCCTCTGTCCTACCCATTTCTTTACATAAAAGTGCGTGTCTGACACGCATTTTTATGGTGCATTTTAAGGATAGTTCTATAACTTATTTTTGATATTTTATTTTTTTGTATAAAAATAGAATAATCCTATTTTTATACAAAAAAATGAAATAAAAAATAAGTTATAGAACTATCCTTAAAATGCACCTTAAAATCCGTGCCAGAAACTGGTCCGCAAACGTAAAGAATTCAAAGGGACGGAGGGAGTAAATCGTATTATTTCTTTCCATCATTAATATTTTCTTTCGAACTAAAACACGTTACCTTTTAATTTAAAACAAATCTATACTATTATATAAAAGTCGAAACATTAAAATTTTGGTACCTATTTTTTGGTACTTATTTTTGGTACTTCATGAATTTAATTATTTACCCTTCATTATAAAAAAAATACACTTAAAATAAGTAATAACATTATATAATTAATGATAATTAGTCAAGATACTACCTTTTATAAACAACTTAAAACATCAATTGTATCATATATTTCCATCATTAATATTCCTTTCGAACTAAAAGTCTAAAAGACGTTACCTTTTTAATTTAAAACAAATCTTACAATCTAAAATAAGTAATAACATATTATAATTAATGGTAAGTAGTCAAGATATTACCTTTTATAAACACATAAAAACATCAATCGTATCATATCTTTCCATCACTAATATGTCCTTTCGAACTAAAACACGTTATCTTTTTAATTTAAAACAAATCTTACAATCATTAATATATACCAGAAAATATCTTTAACATCCCGACTTTTCGAGATATTAATTCTAAATCAAAAACTAAAATAAAACGAATTCTTTATTCAAATAAACCAAATTATTCCATAAAGTCAAATGCAGCGGTCAAATTCAATATTCTAAAATCATCAAATTGGAGACGCAACTCCACAAATCCAATATTCAATATCTAATAAAGTACTAATAATTTATTCAATAATCCGATAAGTCTTTTCCAATAATAGCATCTAAATCAAGTAGCACGAAATCCACGCAGTTCAAATCTTTAATCTTAATAAGCTTCCAAAAGTCCGAGCCTGAAACATATTAAAACAATGAGCTGCGAAGCCCAGCAAGTAACCATCGCCCAACGGCTCGAAACAATATTTTTAAAAGAGAACAAAATTTCTGAAACTTTAAATCGATACAAAAATCAAAATAGTAAAATCACATTTTATTCCCACAGTTCTAAATTACGGTCACACTATACCAGTGACACGGTTCTATGTTCGATGGGGCCAGTTTACGTATCTATGTGTTTCGGAACGTGCGTAAACTAGTTCTATGATTCGATATGTCACACTATCCAGTGACCGGATTCTATGATTCGATACGCAACTAAAACTGGGGAATTCTATAATAATTATTTTCTAAAATCAATTTTCGATATCACAATTTCGATAACTAAATCAAACAGATATTTTGAAACAGAATAAAACAAATTTTATAATAGTAGTGAGCAACGAAAAGTCACTTACCTTAAACGCGACCAAACACTTACAAATTAATGCCCGAACAATCCTAAAAATTTAATCAAACAAAGCTTAGCAAATAAAACACTTATTTATTATTTACTATAACACAATCAGGCCCTAAATTAAATCATACAAATAACATAGAACAACATAGTAATCTTAAAGTCTAGCCAGACATATAAACAATCGAAAATTCCAAATCCAAATAAATATGTAAATTAAATACTCAACCTATATTCTTAACATGCAACTGTACAAATAAGTCAAACACATTTTTTTTTCTTTTCTTAATACTTAATTACCATTACGCATGCATGTACTATGAACTAACCCTTTTTCTTTGTTTTACATTATTTAAAATAATGATCACAAATTAACAATTGGTTAATGATTTATCAAATAATCAAAACCAAATATCTAAAATCTATTGCACGTGAATGACAAAGCTAATATTTATCATTACCGTAACTAACAAAAACATGCATCCGTCAGATAATTATGTAAACAAGAAGTCGAATTCAAATTAAACAGTCTTTAATTATTTTAAACTTATGCTATATAAATCAATTAATCCACACAATTATGATTAAAAATGTTCATGTCTACGTAACCTGATTACAGAGTAATGTTGGGCTTAAACCCAATACGGTAGTATGGGCCTTGGTGATACAAGTCATATATTGATAAGATAATAATTGTATGGAAAGACAATTATTATAGATGGTATGTCTTGTTCACAAAGTTAGGTAATTAGGTATCAAGAATGGCAAGTCTTGGTGGCTAAGTTTTGGGTGGATATATAAACATAATTATATTATGTTTTATGTATGCTTGAGTATTGTTTTGGCTTGAGTATCGTGTGAGTGATACACCGAGTGATTGATGTATTATTGATATTGTTAAGATTAATAATACGAGTTTGGGACGTGGGTTTTTCGCGTCAAATATATTTGTGTGTTTGTTTTGTTTTGCTTTGCTTGTTTGAATCTCGTAATTGAGTAGCCCCTAACCTAACAAGTGGTATCAGAGCCGAGGTTCGTGATGGAAAAGGTCGGGGGATTCGAGATTGAATTGTTTACTGGAAGAAACAATTTTACTTTGTGGCAGAGCACGGTGAAAGATCTGTTGATTCAATGAGGGTTGTATGCAACTCTTGAAGACAAGAAGCCTGATGATGTGGAAGATCCAAAGTGGGCAGATATGAAGTTACGTGCAGCATCGACAATCCGGTTGGCCCTTGCACCGAAAATCAAGTATGATGTTCTTGAGGAGGATAACCCTAAAAAATTGTGGGAGAAGTTGACGAAGACGTATCACTCAAAGTCATTGGCAAATAAGTTGTTCCTCAAGAAAGATTTGTTCGGGCTCAAGATGGAAGAAGATGGAGATTTGAGAGATCATCTGAATCGTTTTAATGGCCTGATCAACCAGCTGAATAATTTGGATGAAAAATTGAAGGATGAGGACAAAGCTGTTCTTCTACTTGTATCTCTACCAAAGAAGTATAGTACTGTGATTACTTCGTTATTGGTTGGGAATACGGAGTTAGCTTTGGATGAGACTATTGTTGTTCTTCTGGAGTCTGAAAGATTGATGAAGCAAGGATCGAGTGACGCATCTGATGGAAGTGCACTCGTGGTTGATGCACGTGACAAGAAAAAGAAGTCTAGTAAGAGACATAACCCTAATATCAAGTGCTTTTATTGTGATGAATTGGGTCATATACAATCCTGGTGTCCAAAGGCAAGAGAAGACTTGAAGGAGTTGAAGAAAACTCGAGGAGGGGGTAGTGTTTCGCTTGTGGAAGGTGATGCTCTTTTAGTACAAGAAGATAAGGGATCGAAAAAAGAATGGGTGCTTGACTCGGGATGTTCTCATCACATATGTGCTAGGAGGGAGTGGTTCTCGTCCTACAAGAAGTGTGATGGAAAGATGGTCGCTTTACCAAACGGTAAGAGGGTAAAGGTTGCTGGCATTGGTGAGGTAATGATGAAACTTCACAATGGTCGTGTTCGAAAGTTAACTCAAGTGAGGTACGTATCGGAGTTAAATCGAAATCTAATTTCATTGGGTAAATTAGTTGATTTGGGATATACTGTTATGATAAAGAACGGTATTTTGGAGGTCACTAAAAGAGATTTAGAGATACTCAAAGGATGGAAGGACAAAAGAAATCTTTTTGTGCTAGAAGGAGAGGTTATTGTTCGAGGGGAGGCATTGGCGGATGGACGTCGATGTCTTGATGGTGACCGTTAAATCGGTTGTGTATTGTACCGTATTGGGTTGAAGGGGAGGATTGTTGGGCTTAAACCCAATACGGTAGTATGGGCCTTGGTGATACAAGTCATATATTGATAAGATAATAATTGTATGGAAAGACAATTATTATAGATGGTATGTCTTGTTCACAAAGTTAGGTAATTATGTATCAAGAATGGCAAGTCTTGGTGGCTAAGTTTTGGGTGGATATATAAACATAATTATATTATGTTTTATGTATGCTTGAGTATTGTTTTGGCTTGAGTATCGTGTGAGTGATACACCGAGTGATTGATGTATTATTGATATTGTTAAGATTAATAATACGAGTTTGGGACGTGGGTTTTCCGCGTCAAATATATTTGTGTGTTTGTTTTGTTTTGCTTTGCTTGTTTGAATCTCGTAATTGAGTAGCCCCTAACCTAACAAGTAATTCAAATTGCACTAGCGTAAACATATAAAATATTTGTTCATGTAGATTGATTACATATAATAAGAGACATGAGAAACAAGGCTTGCACACATGTATAAATTATACCATTCGAGTTAATTATGCATTCATAAGCAGTAAACTCAAAGGGGACCAGCATAAATCAATAACATGTATTTTTATATACAAATAACAAGTCACAAGAATTATCCAGTTAGCAAATAAAAGCACGCAAAACACAATTAATAAGAACAAACGAAAAAGAAAAAGAAGAAAGCATACCTCTCGACGTTTCTGTACGATATATTCATAAGCTAACGAGTTATTATATAGGCCTCTAAACCCTAAAATAATTTAGGTAATTCTAAAATTTGCTACTAATAAAAATTGTAACCTTTCCAAGTAATACCTAAATTAAAAATATTCTAATTCATATAAATATCTTAAATTCAATGATATCGATTTTGTAAAATCTTTTCACACTTCTTTCCAATAATAACGAATCTTATCTTTATTCTAAATAACTTGTACAAAAAAGTATTCCAGAATTTTCTAAATAAAATAAATCTAAAAAAAAATTACTTAATAAATAAAATATATACGGGATTTTACATTCTTCCCTACTTAAAAGAATTTGGTCCCCAAATTCACAAAATATAATCAAATAAGTTACAAGTGAAAAGAAATCATACCTTAATTACGATTATTCGCGCGACTTCCCGTGAGCATAAATACACGTCCAGTGGTCTTGTTATCTGCTTCCTTCCTTGGTGGTGGATTATGTGGGCATTGAGCAATCCTGTGTCCGACTTCACCGCAATGAAAGCACGCGCCTCTATTCCAGCGACACTCTGTATCAACATGATTCCCGCCACACCTAGTGCACTTATCTTGATTTTCTTGACCTCCTATTCGATCATACACGTAAGGTTTCTTGAGTGGTCCTCCTTGAGAAGATTGTCCACCAGTTGGAGCGGACCGTTTCTTGTTCCAATTGCCTGTTCCCTTTTCGGATTCTGCTAAGCCCCTCTCAATCACCAAAGCCTTGTTGAGCACAGCCTCATACGTTTGAAGTTCAAAAGATGCCACCGAATTCCTAATGTCGGTTCGAAGTCCCTCTTCCAATCTTCTTGCTCGGCTGCTTTCATCTACCACTAAGGTCGGCGCATACTTTGCAAGCTTTGCGAATTCTGCTTCGTATTGCACAACGGACTTTCCTCCCTGCTCGAGCCGAATGAAGTCCCTCTCCTTTTGCAGACGAACTGTTCTCGGGAAGTACTTATCTTCTAAGGCCTTCTTGAACTTTGCCCATGTGTATGGTTCATGATCTCCCTCAGTGGTTGCAGTCTCGTTCTTTCTCTTCTCCATGAGCCACCAGTCGTAAGCACTTCCTTGAAATTAATACACAGCTAAGGTGGCCTTCTGCTCCTCATTGCTACCGAGAAGTCCGAAAGCTTTTTCCATCTCCTGTATCCACATCTCGACTATGGCCGGATCAGTTGCCCCATCGAAAGTTGGTGGGTTCAAACGCTTGAACTGAGAGACAATATTCTGCTGTCTGAGTTGCTGATTCACGAACGTAGCCAAAGTCTCAACTAGCTGGTCGAATACATTTCCACCATCACCATTGTTGTTGCCATTCTGATTGTTGTTGCCCTGATTACCATTGTTGTTGCCATTGTTGCCTTCTCCGTCCATCTTTTCTAAAAACAACAAACTTCCAAACTTATAATCAATCATCAAAAAGCACAAAAGTCAAACTGGTCAAATAATCACACAAAGTGTCCTAAATTCAAAATAATTTACTGACTTAAAGGTCAAAACCTATACGATAGTCTATAGGATCGCTCCTAGGAAATGTACTAGTCCCATACCTAATACACTCCGAAGGAAAACCTAGGCTCTGATGCCAACTTTAACATCCCGACTTTTCGAGATATTAATTCTAAATCAAAAACTAAAATAAAACGAATTCTTTATTCAAATAAACCAAATTATTCCATAAAGTCAAATGCAGCGGTCAAATTCAATATTCTAAAATCATCAAATTGGAGACGCAACTCCACAAATCCAATATTCAATATCTAATAAAGTACTAATAATTTATTCAATAATCCGATAAGTCTTTCCAATAATAGCATCTAAATCAAGTAGCACGAAATCCACGCAGTTCAAATCTTTAATCTTAATAAGCTTCCAAAAGTCCAAACCTGAAACATATTAAAACAATGAGCTGCGAAGCCCAGCAAGTAACCATCGCCCAACGGCTCGAAACAATATTTTTAAAAGAGAACAAAATTTCTGAAACTTTAAATCGATACAAAAATCAAAATAGTAAAATCACATTTTATTACCACAGTTCTAAATTACGGTCACACTATACCAGCCACACGGTTCTATGTTCGATGGGGCCAGTTTACGTATCTATGTGTTCCGGAACGTGCGTAAACTAGTTCTATGATTCGATATGTCACACTATCCAGTGACCGGATTCTATGATTCGATACGCAACTAAAACTGGGGAATTCTATAATAATTATTTTCTAAAATCAATTTTCGATATCACAATTTCGATAACTAAATCAAACAGATATTTTGAAACAGAATAAAACAAATTTTATAATAGTAGTGAGCAACGAAAAATCACTTACCTTAAACGCGACCAAACACTTACAAATTAATGCCCGAACAATCCTAAAAATTTAATCAAACAAAGCTTAGCAAATAAAACACTTATTTATTATTTACTATAACACAATCAGGCCCTAAATTAAATCATACAAATAACATAGAACAACATAGTAATCTTAAAGTCTAGCCAGACATATAAACAATCGAAAATTCCAAATCCAAATAAATATGTAAATTAAATACTCAACCTATATTCTTAACATGCAACTGTACAAATAAGTCAAACACATTTTTTTTTTCTTTTCTTAATACTTAATTACCATTACGCATGCATGTACTATGAACTAACCCTTTTTCTTTGTTTTACATTATTTAAAATAATGATCACAAATTAACAATTGGTTAATGATTTATCAAATAATCAAAACCAAATATCTAAAATCTAGAGCTCAATTCCACCATAAAATATGCAATTTAAATCATCCAACCTTAAGATAATAACCCTGCACAAACTCACTAAAATGCATCAAAAACACAACATACTTGAGACCAAAACATCAATTTAAGCCGAAATGGAACGCTCCAAGTGGATATAAAATCCACTTATCACACCCCCAAACTTAAACCAATGCTTGTCCTCAAGCATACACAAATATAACTATATACAACTAGCTAGTACCACTTCCGTAGGTGATCACGGTTGCATTTGGCATATGCAACAAGCCCTTTAAACCACTAGGCAGCCCTAGTGGACGAGTAAGGTCTCGTGAGGGCCTATAGCGAATGTACCCACAAAATCCAATGCAATGCAATGCATGAATGCAACTAACATGGAAATGCAATTAATCTAACCTACCATACCTTGAAATCCTCTCATGCCATATCAACTTAAGAATCAAAGTAAATACGTAATGTCTTGGTGTCGAAAGTGCAAGTATTCACATAGTCTACTCAATGAACATGCATAAGTTCTCACAAGCCCATGTCAAGTGTAAGAATAAGTTAGTAAACATGCTAAGCCTACAAGAGTACATCTTTGAGACAACACTCGGGATCTCATACGCAAGAACAAGCAAACACTCACAATCCACTCACAAAGAATATTCACTCAAGAACAAGGGTAAGTGTATCACTCAATTCCAACAAAATCATAAGCATGCTTGACATTTGGTATCAATCTAACTCTTAACACAACATACATCAATGACGATAATCAAAAGGTCTTTATTTGGGTTGTAACGGGGCTAGGGACAAGGTATGTCAAATAAGCCAAAATAGGTGAAGTGTCAAAAGCTAGTAAGTACCATAATACATCATACACAACACCATATTTCCCCCCACATAATTTTTACTAAAAACAAGCACTCGACTAGTCGACTTAAGTAGGATCGCAACAAACACAAACATGCTCTCATAATATATATATATATATATTTTTTTCTCTTTTTTTTTCCTTTTTTTTTTCTTTTTTTTTTCTTTATTTTTTTGTATTTTTTTGTATTTTTTTTCTTTTTTTTTTCTCGAGAGCTAAATATAACACAAACAATAATATAAACAATAACAATGATCCCATGAATTTATTACATATGCCGACTATCAAGCAAACAACCAAACCCAATTTTCAATATTTCCCCCAAAAGTAAGACCAACAATAAACCCCTCCTTGCACACCTTATTACTCCCTTAAGCACTCTACTAGCCTTTGACAATGCGGGTTCAAATTAATGTAAGGCCAATACAAGAAAAAGGACTAGGCAAGTAATGTGGTATGTCACCGAAAAATAGGATTAAGCTCAACGGGTTAACTAATTGATCATGTAAACATGGTTTGGTAATATGGGAAAATATGTGGTTATTCCTAAATGCCTTTATCATTTTAATCGTCAAATAATGTCATGCGTTTTAAGAAAGACCTCAAACAACTGCTAGCAATGCAAACAATCCGTGGACACTCAAGCAAACGAATAAATCGCAACAAATATGCAATATGGCTCAAAATCTCACTTGGCGGGAAAACATACTCAATCCCAAGCAAAAATCTCTCTAATGCACCTACTTGTATTCAAAGCCTGAAAACTAAATCATCTTGCACATATTCATGTCCTTCTAATCACTTACAACATTCAATAAGTCTACTAGCTTCAACTTACTAGTGTATGTGTGTGCAGAAGAACAAAGCATATCACTTCTCAATCAAAAGCGTCAACAACACAAAATTCCTATCAAGCATGGGTGCAAATGCAACTATAATGAACCCCCATGATATACGAACATAAAAACAGAATGTCCTATATGAAACAAACGTAGATAACACAAACATAAATGCATAATTTACTACTACTAATATGCAAAGCATGAAATCCTACATGAACACAATGACTAACAATCACATATATATACACTACTTATCCCTCAAACCACCCCCAAACTTAAAATATTCAATGTCCTCATTGAATGGAAGTAAATACAAGGGATAGTAGAAAACATACCTAAATAAAAATGCCAAAAAGCGTGGGTTACCTCCCACGAAGCGCTTCTTTAACGTCAATAGCTTGACGTTACTTCCAAGCCTCCACTAAGGATGATAATAGTTCGCCTGGTCCTCTCTATCGCAATACTTCATCATCATCTCGGCGGCACACCTTCTGCCCCTTCTCCTCGCTTGGCCTATTCGTATAACTGCTATATCCAATTCCAATGCCTTCATCTGTTGACCCAAAATCTGTCAATTTGTAGAACAACACACACTCGCGGGCTTCGCTTGAATATAATGGAGGAGGGTAAATGTAAGTTTCTGAAGCCTTTGGTTCCTCAACGAGAACTTCCTCCATTGGCTCTAATGCGCTACCTCCATCTTTAAAATCTGAGACAAGTAGAAGATCTGCATCTTTCTCATGTTCATCAGCCTCTTGGTTCGCACATACCAATTCTTGAAATTTGCGTAGCTCATCAGTGTCCTCTTGGTACGCACATAACAATTCTTGAAATTTGTGCAGCTCATCAATGTTTGTCTCAAATTGTGCCCTTTCGAAATCATCCACCTCACTAGCTTGATCAAATTCCTCACATGTCTTGTGAACACTCTCCTCTTCGTGGAAATTGTCTTCTTCAATTATGCATGCAGTACCTTGCTCCAAGTCACCGTTATTTTCTGGAATTGCTTCTGGTATGAATTGTTGTTTCTCTTGTTCCAAGGCTCTCACAGCTTGAGCAACTAGAATCTCCAAAGATTTGAGAGACTCCTCATTACTCTTCACAAGCATCCTAATCTCTTCCCTAGTAGGAACCTCATCTGACTGAAAAGTAGGAGTAGGTTGCTGATGTTGAAAATCTTCACTACCAAAGAAATATGACATATCCGGAACATCTTGCTGGTACTGTTGAGGATGGTATTGAAAATATGGTTGTTTCTCATAAGTGACATATGGATCAACTCCTTCGTAGTAACAATATTGTGAGGGATCATGAACGCCCAAACACCGCTCACATTGCTGAGGCATGGATGTCCTCGAATATGCCCACCATGGCAACTCCTGGCCTGTTATCTTCAAACACTCAAGTACCTGAAACACACCGAACTAAACAAAATAGGTAAGAAAAATAAATCCGAGTCAGTGAACTCTAACGACCACTATTGACAAGCACATAAACCAAAAATAAAACACCGATGATCCCCGGCAGCGGCGCCAAAAACTTGTTTTTGTACTAAATCACGCAAGCGTACGTGGTCACAAGTAATACATATATAAGTCAAGTTCGTTCCCACAGAGATCTTGGTTTTTAATTTAGTTTAGTACCTATGCAACAATGTATGATTATTATTCACTGCTAAGACAATTAACAAATTGGGTTTTGATTAACTAAGATTAACTAAAAAAAACAAATTAACAAACTAAGAATTAACTAACTAACTAGAATTTAAATAAAATTACTTCTGCAAGAGAAAACATGAAATCCTAACTTCATTAAATACTTTGCTTAGATCTGACGCCTTTAATCACTATATGCAATGGTTATGAAATCTGATCGGACAACACGAAACAAGTACACGCTACCTCTCAGTATACGTATACCAAACTAAACATACATCCACAAAAGAGATAGAAGATGAATAGACACCAATTATGCTTAGACCCTATATGTCTATAGAATTTGAAAACATAACGGTTGAAGAACAAGTTATCCATAAAGATCACACAGGGCAGTATAAGTATTTTCATCTCATACTACGAATCATGTTGATAAACAATCATGAACCTATGCTAGCATGGCAAGTTCTAAATCTCAAGATCCACTTTCACTTCACAAGAGATTAACAAATTAGATGTTAGCTACGCATCTAACAATTAAGCATAACCATACGAGGATATCAGATATACATCACACACAGATCTTTAAAGCATCAAGATACTAAAGCTCCATAAATAAATCCGTTAGAATCCCATGACAACGATTAGCTCATAATCGAACCTCTCATCATCATGGGATCTGATGAAACCATCAGATCCCATGATAAAAACAAAGTATGAAAATATACAAATAAACCTAGGTAATTGATATATAATGGTTTTACTCCTAATGATAATGATGATATATTTTTACAAGGGTTGGATGTGTTTATATAGGCTCTAGACATCTTGCCCAACAAGAAAATACCAAATCAGAATTATAATAGAAGTACGTTTCCGAAACTGATTCTGATTTAAAGGGAAATTCGCAGCTATCTTTCCTTCATTAATTCTGGAACGTTCCAGCTGCAATTGGGCCTCTGGACCACTTTAGAATGATAGAAAATCTCGTTATCTTCGCGTGGACTGCTTACGGGCCTCAAACGGAGTTGTAGAACTCAATATATGGCCAAAACAAAAATCCGAAATCTGGCAGAATTTTTACGCGCGCTGGCTGCGCTGTAGCTACTGTTCATAGCGCTGGCTGCGCTCCTTTGTGCGCTGGCTGCGCTCCTTTGTGCGCTGGCTGCGCTCCTTTGGCTACCGGGAGCTGATTTTGGCTGATTTTCTTCGTTTTAACTCCTTTTTCCTTCGTTTCTTTTGCAAATTATCATTTTTCACTTCTAGAGCTCAATTCCACCATAAAATATGCAATTTAAATCATCCAACCTTAAGATAATAACCCTGCACAAACTCACTAAAACGCATCAAAAACACAACATACTTGAGACCAAAACATCAATTTAAGCCGAAATGGAACGCTCCAAGTGGATATAAAATCCACTTATCATCGAGTAAGAATAGAATTATCCTAAGGACAAGCCTTGTTCAGATTAGTGAAATCTACACAAGTCCTCCATTTCCTATTAGGCTTTTTTAACGAGAACCAGGTTAGCTAACCACTTTGGGTAGTAAGACTCTTTAATTAAGCCAACATTTAACAATCTATCAACTTCTTCCTTTAATGCAATAGCTCTTCCTCACTTATCAGACGTTGTTTTCGCCTTATACCCTTCATGTCAGGATCTATATTCAAGTGATGACACATGATCTTTGGGTCACTTCCCATTGTATCATCATGACTCCAAAAAACATCTGAATCCCTAGCATCCACCAAAACTAAGATTGTATCTTCTGTTGAACTAGTCTTTTCCACCGATTGAGGCGTTCTTGAATCAAAATCAAAATCAAAACTTCGAGGGGTCTTCAATCGATGCTTCATCCTTGAAGGGCACGTCCTCTTTAAGAGGGAAATCTTCCTCAACAAGGGAATTTGCCAGGCCTTCCAAAAACATTCTTCTTCCCACGATCTACTTACCTCTATTACTAATTGATTTGATATCATCAGAATTTTCTTCTTCAAGCTCTTCTATAATCCCTTCTTGAAAGTCATCAAAGTCGAGTTATCTGAGGCGCGCCCTCTGGGTGGACGTTTCCTCATCTTCTGGTTCTTGAATAAAATGATGAGCCTGAATTTCTCCCTTGATGTTCATGATTCCTTCAGAGCTTCTTTCAGTGAGGGTGCGCCCCATCTCTTTGTCTCCTGAAACCTTCATTTCCTTCAACAAGGGGCGCCCTATTAGGGCATTGTGAACTGACTCCTGACCCAAAACCATGAATTCCATCATCTGAGTTATTGGGAAAGAACCTTCTCCAAGAGTTACGATAACCTGATTGCACCCTTCATTTTGACAACTTCTACTAAAAATCATAAATTTATGCATTCTCTGCTACCATGTCTTTGTCCGGAAGCGACACCTTCTTGTAGGTATTGTAATATAGAATATTCCCCGAACTTCCATTGCCCGAATCTGAAGAACACATTCCTCATCTTCATTACAAGTGATATCTGCAGACTCCCCCTTGAACAATTTTGGTGGCCTTAACTCCATGCTATTCACATCGGTGAGAGGTATATCTTGCCTCTCAAACATATCTTTCCGAAGCATTGTTGCTATTAGCCCCCAAGTGATGTCTTCCAAAGATAGTGTGTATACTTCCTTCCTTGGAAAATTTCTTCTCCTCAATTTTGTCCTCATCACGGAGGGCGTGCCCTCCGTTCTTCCTCTCAGGATTCTCCTTATGCTTCTTGACTTCTCTAACAATCCAATCGATCAAGTATCCTTCCTTGATCAGATCTTCAATTTCATCCTTCAGCTGACGAAATTCATGAATGTTGTGACTTGTCGACTCATAGTACTCACAGTGCTTCTTCTTATCCTTGCTTTTCCAAGCAGACGGAAGAGCCGACTTCTTAAAAAGCCCTTTATTCTTGTTCACCTCAAAGATGTGTTCAATCGAAGCCACCAACAGAGTGTAATTATTTGTCCTTCGATCATGAGAATACGTATCTGGAGTTCCCCATTCTCTTCCAACACTAGTTGCATTCACTCCGTTAGCACCGATTCTGGTACGATATACAGGACTTGTAATCTTCCCTTTATCGTTCCATGAGCTTCTATCTTCCGATTTTCTACCCAGGATTGCTCCACCATCTTAAAAGATTCAGCCTGTGCAAAAACATCAACCAAAATAGCTGAATCCATTTCTTGGAGACGCTTCCAGAAATCCGTCTCTACTTGCAAACCAGCTATAAAGAAACTCTTAAGTGTCTCATCGGTTGTTCCTCTAACCAAAGCAGATTTTGCATTGACTCTTTTGAAGTAAGATTGAAGACTTTCTCCTTCTTTCTGCTTGATGTTGGACAGAGTTGTAACGGGAGGAGCATACTTCACTGCTGCTTGGAACTTGGCTAAGAATGAAGTCTTCATCGTCTCCTAATAGGTAATCACTCCAGATCCGAGCTTTTGAAACCATTGCTAAGCATTCTTACTGAAATTTGTTGCCAGCAGACGACATCTAGCCAAGTTAGTTACTTGGTAAACATCCATCTCAATGTCAAAACATCCTAAGAACTCCACAGGGTCTGCATTTTCATGAAAACGTAGATCATTGGTCATAGATCTATATCCTGTAGGGAGCTGTGCCTCTCTAACCTCTGTTGAAAATGGAGAAGGAGTTTGTGTCATAGCAGATATCCTTCCACCATCCAAGTGAGAAAGAAGCCTCTTCAAGTTGATGACATTAAAGATGCCCACACTTGAGTATAAGTTGAGTACCCCCCAGGGGTAAAGGTTGAGCCGTCGTCTGAGCATTTCCTAGAACTCCGGCATGAAGTTGTGTGAGAATTACATCTTGAGTATAATTTTGTTCCTTTTGACCTTGAGCTTGTGGATTTCCTTCAATCTGTGGATTCCCTTGAGGTCGTGGATTTCCCTGAGAAACTCCTTGATGCTTTACTTTAGAAGGAGGGCACGCCCTCGACCTCACTTCACTAGAAGTACTTGAAGAAATTTGAGTGATGCGAGGAGCTCTACCTCCTAAGGGCACGTCCTCTTTTTTGTGAAGTCACCTCTCTCCTTGATACTTCTTCATCCTCTAATCTTCATGGTCTCAGCTACTTCTTCTTCCAGCATCACCTTGAGGAGGGGCTTGTTCATATCCAAGGGGCCACGACCTGTGATCAGGGGGCACGCGTTGTGGAACATCATCCCGAGGAAGGGCTCGCTCATGTCCAAGGGGCCTCGACCTGCAATCAGGGGGCGCGCGCTGTGGATCACGGGACCTCGATTCCAAGTGCTTTTCCTTCTTCTAATGCTCAAGGAGTACCATTCTTAAATTGTCGTCATTAAGCCTTACACCTAGGCGTTCCTTCAAGCTAGCAAAATCTCTATTTTCCCTATCAAGCCTCTCTTTGTCACGTTAGATTTCGCTGAGGGCGCACCCTGACCAATGTGGGTGAGGGGGCGCCTTTTCCTAAATAGCCGACATCCTAAAATGACGAACTTCTCCATTAGGATGTTCAACAACAGGGGCTCCTTCTTCAAAATAATCCATCCTTCAAGGAGTCACCAGTTGAAACCTCCTATCTTGCACATCCTCCCCTCCTCAAGAGCTTCCTTTGACCAAGATACTATCAAGTGGATTTATGACTTCAGAGTTCAGGAAGCTGCAACCATCAAATCTAAGAGGATTGCACTAGGGCTTCAAAAGGCTGTTGAGATGAAGGGCGCATCCTTAAAAGTGGGAAGACTTTTGCGATCGGTCGAAATCCCAACTCCACCTACTAAAGACAATGGTGAGAGCAATTCTTACTCAAACATGGAGGAGACTTCTACCAAGGCAAATGCTTTCAATCCTCCAATAGACCCGTGCATGGCGCGTCCTACCAGCACAATCTTGCATTCTCGAAAAAGTTGAAAATTTCACTCAACTAAGACTAGGGAAAGTGTACATGGACTACCCCATAGACTAGGAGGTAATTAATTTACCTTGTAGTCTACTATTCAGGCATCACCCTACTTCGATCAATTACTGGTATAACACGGAACCAGAGCATCATCCTATTGATAGTGGGGTCATAAACCTCACCCTAAAATGTTTACAAAATGGTAGTGAGCACTCTCCGGTCACGAGCTATTCCAAATCTCATCCCATGAAGGGGCATCTCAATGTGAGGCATCTCACTAGGAGGCATCCTATGAAGGGCATCTCACGAAGAGGCATTTCACTAGGAGGCATCTATTAAAGGGCATCTCACGAAGAGGCATCTCACAAGGAGGAATCCTATGAAAGGCATCTCAAGAAGAGGCATCCTCGTGGGGGTATTCCGCTGTTCACACAAATTGTCCTGAAATACATGTATATGTAGGGCTAGGGAGGTGCATCAGTACTACCCCCCAGCATCAGAATATCATTCCTTAAAGAAGTGTCTCTTAAAGAGGCATCCCAAGAGGGGAATTGTAAGAGAGAGCCGTTGGAGTTGCTGAGGGCGATGACAAGGTCTTTTCTAGTCCGGATGAATGTCATTCTTGTGTAGAGGGGCTTACTCATGACCTTGGGGCCTCAACCTGCCTATCAGGGGGCGCACTCTAAGATTCATGGGGCCGCACATCAATACAATTTTCTTCAAGCAAAAGATATGCCATGGATCGTTGCGATCATACGTGCAGACGAAGCCACAACATGAGGTTGATAAGTTAGGGCGCGCCCTGGTGCCTATCATTCAGGTCATTGTAAAGCTGAGGGCGCGTCCTCTGTAGCAAAGTATTGTTTCTTCATAGAGGGGCTCGCTCACGACCTTGAGGCCTCAACCTGATGATCAGGGGCACACTCTATGGTTCGTGGGGCCGCAACTCAACAACTTCTTTCCTTCTGGAGTCCAAGCAGTAAATTACCCTCGTAGATATTGGAGTCCGCCTGAGCATTTGCATCTTTCCTTGAAGGCGCGCCCTAACTGGAAAGGTCCTCTGAGGGAGAGCCCCATGAGGGCGCGTCCTATGTTGGAGGATTTTCCCGAAGTTGTGCATTTCCCTGAGGTTGAGGATTCTCACCCTCTCTTCCACCAGTTGCACTATGAGAAATCAAGGGAACAATTGTAGGACCTTTCTCTCTTGAGGGCGTGCCCTCAGCAATATGTCGAGCCTCACTTTGGCGATTAGGCCAAACAACGTCATTCCTATATCATTAGCTTCATTATCTTCCAACAAAATCTCCAAGAAGGGATCTCTCGTGTCCAAGGGGCCTCGACCTGTAACCAGGGGGCACGCGCTGTGGATCACGGCCTTGAGGAAGGGCTCGCTCATGTCCAAGGGGCCTCAACCTGTAATCAGGGGGCACGCGCTATGGATCACGGGGCCTCGATTCCAAGTGTTCTCCGTTCTCTTGGCCAGGCAAACCCCTATAGGCCTTCTCATCAGGTAAACCCCTGAAGGCCTTCTCATCAGGTAAACCCCTGGAGGCCTTCTCATTAGGTAAACTCAACCTGTAACTTTACACATGCAATAAATATATAGAGCAAAATAATATAGAGGTTGTATATTACCTGGAGGCGCGCCCAGTCAGGGGAAGGCGCGCTTCGTAATAATCTTCTGAGGCATGTTCTGCATGAATTAGTAAAACTCACCATTTGCAGCTTTCTTCTATATCATCTTCCATGGGTGCGCCCTGTGGCACGCCCTGGCAGTGCGCCCTTGATAAGAGATGCTGCACCTTTTAGAAAATCTTTGAGGCTTCTATTGACGTGACCTCCTCCAAATTGGAATGTGGCGATCCACAAATTCTTGAGATCTGAATGAGGCGTTCTGGAGATGTGGAGATGTGTTCAACCATTGAATTCTCCTAGAAGTTGGAAATCATCTAAGCCTCAACTACCACCCTCAGGGCACGCCTTGAGATTCCTTGGGGATTCTCTTTCATCATCTTCTTCCTACAAAAGTTCAAGAAACAAATAATAAAATTCACAACAAAACAAGTCAAGGGTTACCTTGAGGGCGCATCCTAATGGTGAGGGCGCGTCCTGAGATGGTGAGGGCGCGTCCAGATGGTGAGGACGAGTTCTCGATAATTGCGCCTCTTCCCTAGAACATCCTTCTTCAAATCATATTTGAAGTGTTAAAATCTTATCATCTACTAAAGCCCTCTCCTAACAACTTAAGCTTTCAAGTTGTTAACTTGGCAGATTTCCAAGGCCATCTGCATTTTGCTTAAGCTTAATAAAAAAATCAACATTTCTTGCTGATTTACCAGGAAATTTTACTTGTTACTGCATTAAACACCACTATTTTGGTACATCGTAAATTTACTTATGTACCCTTCATTATAAAGAAAAATATATATTAAAACACATAAAATAAATTTTAACATAATATAATTAATGGTAATTAGTCAATTGCCTTTTTCATATTTACTTTTAGTTGAAGATGTTACCTTTTATCATATCTTCCAATCATTAATATTACCTTTCGAATTAAAATACGTTTTTCGGGTATATATTTTTAGATGTTTATAAAAGGTAATATTTTCAACTAAAAGTAATTGTGAAAAAACCAATCGACTAATTACCATTAATTATAATATGTTATTATTTATTTTAGTTGTATTAGGGTTTTACTACCTCCTTCCCAACCAAATGTTTACATTTGGTTTGGGCACGGAGACCAAGGAAAAATATAAAGGAGGAGAGAAGTAGGAAAAATGAGTAAAGTGGTGGGACCCATCACTATATAATGTATAAAATGAGTTAGTGGAGAAAATTAGTGGATGTAGTTGATTTTTATATTATAAAACTTTACTATTTTAGGAAAGTTTAGAAATGTAAAGAATTGGATGGGACATCCCAAAAAGGAAAGTGTAAACAAATAAATGAGACAGAGGGAGTAATTGATTTGTGATGTTATTGGATCCGCTAGGAGGCTAGGATCGTATGCAATAACTTAAGAGTAACTTAGCATCGTACTCTGGTCTTATTATATTCTAATGCTTCCAAAATAAGATTCTTCACAGCTTTTGCATCCTCATTTATGGAATGCTGTTATATTAACTTCCAGGACATTTAGGTGTTAAACCCTTTCCTCCAGTGACATACAGAATGATTACAACTGCTGTGTTCCTGAAAAGATCTTCTGTCTGATTAACATGGCTTAGTTTTGAGAACCACTTGATTACAAATATTGGCTCCTATATAGCGTGAAAGAAACTACTTTTAGTTATTTGTTATAGTAAGTGGAATAACACGTTTTGACTTTCGAATTGTACTTTGACTCATTCTACTGTTTTTTTTCTTTTGCTTAAGATTCTACTGAAAATTGATATGGTGTAAAGGATCTAAACCTTGTATACGTGCTATGATCTCTTAAAATTCCTGTTGTAAGATTCCAAATGAATAAATTGTTTTTTGAATATGAATATGAGTTGTGATGATTCTTTCATATTGAAGTGTCTTCGTAATGAAAGGAGTAGTATATATGATAAGGCAAAAGCAACCACAGAATATCAATGTGAGATGCTTGTGTAGTTGTGTCCCATGTTTTGCAAGTGATATTAATATCTGCATATTTCTGAGCTCCTTTTTGTCTGTGCAGAATAACTATAAACTATTATGATCGGGTGCATAAGTTGTTTTCGTTTACTGCATGCCAACCACATTGCTGTTCACTAGCTTATTCCAACATTGCCTTTGTTATTCTTCTAACATATTCGAGATTAACATTAACATTATAATATCAGGACAGAACTCTGTCGCTTCAGTGGTTCCAAAATATATCCTGGAAGAGGCATCAGATTTGTCCGTGCAGATTCTCAGGTTTTCTCATTAGTTGATACTTAAAAAATAGACTATTATTTTTTGCATGATCGAGTGTTCCAACTGCTCATAGTTTGGTTAACATATTTATTGATTTCTTCTTTTAGGTGTTCCTTTTTGTCAATTCAAAATGTAATTGAGGTACTTCCACAACAGGTTGAAGCCTTCCAAACTTACTTGGACGGCTATGTACAGAAAGCAGCATAAGAAAGTGAGTGTATCTTGTTACTGTGAATTACTTTGGTTCATTATTCTTCCTGGATCTTTCTAAAATTGTTTAGATGCAAAAATATGAATTCTAATTCAAGTCCTACCAAATTTAAGCATTTAGACTTGCACTTTAATTTGTCATTTGCATTGTAAAAGTTTGCTATGACTCTCTACAACTTCCTTCACTTTTAGTCTCAAAAGAATCTCTTCGTATCAAATTGTAGTTTCTGATGAAAATAGAACAGATTTACACACACTATTATGTATAAATCAGAATACACTTAAAAGACTACATTGTATTAAGTTGTGGCTATTCAAAACCCAATACATGTCAGTGAATATATAGCTAAACCCACGTAATAGTTTCCTAAAAACAAACAACTAATGCCTACGTTATCTCCATTACACCAGACTTATTCAAACATAATCTCCTATAATTGCTCCACATCTATTACCTGCCAAACTAATTAAATAGCAGACTAAAATAAATATAACCATGATTTGTAAATGCCAGCTAGGATCACGTCAACTTTGGATTAATCCCAACAATCACTTCCTTAATCCAAAGTTTACATCGTCCAAATCTTTGACAAAATTAACACCAGCATGAATGCCAACCAATATTCGGAACAACATATATCAGGATGTAGCACTTGTCTTCCTTTGCAAACCGCTCAACCAAAGACGCCGTTGTATGTTCATAATAATTCGAAGAACATCCAAGCCAGCAATTTGACAATCTCTCTTGTGTAATCGAATCACCTAAAATGTTCTTCAACACCTTCCTTAGCCCGTTTGGCTTGTTGCATTGTACAACATCTGAAGCCCGTTTGGCTTTGTTGTGTTCTACAGCATCACCCGTTCTACACTTTCAATGAGCCCGTATGGTTTTTTTTCATAACATAAGCCTGTATGGCTATCAACTGAGCCCGTATGGCTTCTGTTTGCCCGTAAAACAAAACACACTTCAGTGCCCGTCTGGCACTATACTCATTCACTAGCTCGTTTGGCTACTACTGTGCCCATCTGGCAATCTTTTCTTTGTCGCCCATCTGGCAAGATCAATTGCAAGCCCCTATGGCTTTCTTTATCATAGGCCCGTGTGGCCTGAATAATATTGCGTTGTACAACACCCTCTGTAATGCTTCATCACATTGCTACACCATCTTTTTGGTGACTCTTTCTGTGAAAAGCTATTCTCTCCTCTTTGTCGCGACACGGTTCATACACCAGCACATCCGAGACATACACACAGTTCTAATACTACACAGACCCAACAACATTGTCGCCATTTCGAGCCATCGGAGATCGTGCTCCGCCACCAGCCTCACCCTTGTGCCGGTGCAATACCGTCTTCATCGCTGCTCTGTTCAGCCACTGCCACCGTAGTTACTGTCAACACAATTACCAATTCTTTAATTCGCTGTAGCAACACTTTCTTATGCCTCAAGGATCGGAAAGAAGGTTGTTAAACCTTGATACTCCCCCTTCAAGCTCTGAAACCAAATGATGAAAATAGAACAGATTTACACACACTATTATGTACAAATCAGAATACACTTAAAAGACTACATTGTATTAAGTTGTGGCTATTCAAAACCCAATACATGTCAGTGAATATATAGCTAAACCCACGTAATAGTTTCCTAAAAACAAACAACTAATGCCTACGTTATCTCCATTACACCAGACTTATTCAAACATAATCTCCTATAATTGCTCCACATCTATTACCTGCCAAACTAATTAAATAGCAGACTAAAATAAATATAACCATGATTTGTAAATGCCAGCTAGGATCACGTCAACTTTGGATTAATCCCAACAATCACTTCCTTAATCCAAAGTTTACATCGTCCAAATCTTTGACAAAATTAACACCAGCATGAATGCCAACCAATATTCGGAACAACATATATCAGGATGTAGCACTTGTCTTCCTTTGCAAACCGCTCAACCAAAGACGCCGTTGTATGTTCATAATAATTCGAAGAACATCCAAGCCAGCAATTTGACAATCTCTCTTGTGTAATCGAATCACCTAAAATGTTCTTCAACACCTTCCTTAGCCCGTTTGGCTTGTTGCATTGTACAACATCTGAAGCCCGTTTGGCTTTGTTGTGTTCTACAGCATCACCCGTTCTACACTTTCAATGAGCCCGTATGGTTTTTTTTCATAACATAAGCCTGTATGGCTATCAACTGAGCCCGTATGGCTTCTGTTTGCCCGTAAAACAAAACACACTTCAGTGCCCGTCTGGCACTATACTCATTCACTAGCTCGTTTGGCTACTACTGTGCCCATCTGGCAATCTTTTCTTTGTCGCCCATCTGGCAAGATCAATTGCAAGCCCCTATGGCTTTCTTTATCATAGGCCCGTGTGGCCTGAATAATATTGCGTTGTACAACACCCTCTGTAATGCTTCATCACATTGCTACACCATCTTTTTGGTGACTCTTTCTGTGAAAAGCTATTCTCTCCTCTTTGTCGCGACACGGTTCATACACCAGCACATCCGAGACATACACACAGTTCTAATACTACACAGACCCAACAACATTGTCGCCATTTCGAGCCATCGGAGATCGTGCTCCGCCACCAGCCTCACCCTTGTGCCGGTGCAATACCGTCTTCATCGCTGCTCTGTTCAGCCACTGCCACCGTAGTTACTGTCAACACAATTACCAATTCTTTAATTCGCTGTAGCAACACTTTCTTATGCCTCAAGGATCAGAAAGAAGGTTGTTAAACCTTGATACTCCCCCTTCAAGCTCTGAAACCAAATGATGAAAATAGAACAGATTTACACACACTATTATGTACAAATCAGAATACACTTAAAAGACTACATTGTATTAAGTTGTGGCTATTCAAAACCCAATACATGTCAGTGAATATATAGCTAAACCCACGTAATAGTTTCCTTAAAACAAGCAACTAATGCCTACGTTATCTCCATTACACCAGACTTATTCAAACATAATCTCCTATAATTGCTTCACATCTATTACCTGCCAAATTAATTAAATAGCAGACTAAAATAAATATAACCATGATTTGTAAATGCCAGCTAGGATCACGTCAACTTTGGATTAATCCCAACAGTTTCTTGCTGAGAAATTCAATCTCTCTTTCAAAGCCTTATAAAATCTACTTGTTTTGTCCATCAGGATGCTGAGCAAGAGGCAGTAAAAAAGAGGCGCCGTGCCACCAAAAAGCCTTACTCTAGATCCATTGTCGGTGCCACTTTGGAGGTAATACAGAAAAGAAGAACTGAGAAACCAGAAGTTCGAGATGCTGCAAGAGAGGCTGCTCTGCGGTGTGTTTCCCTGTTATTTCTGTTAATCTTATTTAGACAAGTTTCTGTCTTGTGCTGTCTACACAAGTTCTTTATATCTTGATATTTTTTGTGTATTATTACTTAATCCACCAGCATACATTTCTATATGCAGAGAAATCAAAGAAAGGATCAAGAAAACTAAAGATGAAAAGAAGGCCAAGAAAGCTGAGGTTGTTATTAATATATCAATAACATATAATTGCAAAATAAATATATATTAATGTTAATTATCCCCATATCAAAAATATGAGATAATT
Organism: Kitagawia praeruptora; assembly: GCA_037693485.1. Classification (NCBI taxonomy): domain Eukaryota; kingdom Viridiplantae; phylum Streptophyta; class Magnoliopsida; order Apiales; family Apiaceae; genus Kitagawia; species Kitagawia praeruptora. The sequence goes on from CM075351.1 coordinate 58,090,257, forward strand.
ATATTAAAATAACAATAATAATTAAAACATATAAAATCACCATAATATATTAATATAATCAATATTAAACTCAGAAACATACTAAATAATATTATAATATAAAAACATTAATATTATTATTATTAATATTAATATTATAAAATTTAAAATAAATATTAATATAAACATATCAATAATAATATTAATAATAATAATATTATTATTAATATAAACCAACAAATTAATAAAAATCTTAATATTAATATGGTTTTGTGGGCCTAATAATTATATTGTGATATGTGTAAACATTTAGATAAAACACATAGTTAGGTCAAAAATATTTATTAAAAAATAGATTATAGATACTCTTTTAAAAATAATAGATTTAAAATGTCTAACTGTATTATTATTGAAATATGATACTTTGTAGATAACATATCACAATGTACATGAGTGCAAACCAAAATTTTAGCTAATTTAATATAAATTACAAGAATATTAAATCACTATCACACGTGCAACTGGTTTCACTTACTCGGCATAGTTTACAATAATGTTTTAATAGATATTTTTCTTTGTAATATTTAGTGTAATGAAAGCCTAGGTGCTCAATTAACGATAGTGTTGACAGATGTTAAATATATCAATAATGTGATATATTATATTTTGTTAAATATTTATAATATATCACATTATGTTTTAGTTGATATTATTATAATATTATATGTTATTATATCATATAATTATTTTATGTTTCTTAGTATATCGTAAATTTACTTATTTAACCTTTATTATAAAAAAAATATATACAATATCTATACTATTAAAACACCTAAAATAAATAATAACATTATATAATTACGGTAATTAGTCGATTGTGTTTTTCACATTTACTTTTAGTTGAAGATATTACCTTTTATAAACACCTAAAAACATCAATCATATCATATCTAGCAATAATTAATATATAACAAAAAATTTCACATCATATCTTCTAATCATTAACAAAATATAATAAAAATCTGTATACTACGAATAATGACCATATTTTTAGTAAAAAAAATCAAACAACAATAATACCAAAATATATAATAATAAATATATATATAATAAATAATATATTAAATTATATCCAAATAATATAAAATATTATTATTATAATAATAATATTATATAAAACAATAATTTTATATATAATAATTTAATATTATTTTATAATATTATAATATTAATATTGTTTTCTTCTTACTAAAACCTTCATTTTTCTAATTATTTTACCGGCATTTTTATTTAATAAAAAAAATAATATTATAATACTAATAATTAAACAATTACCTTTTCAGCTAAAAATAACATAATTATATATAATTATTATTAACTAATCAATTACCTTTTTCAGTCAAAACATGTTACCTTTTATCTTTTCTGTAACTAAAATCTCTCTTTTTCCAATTATATCATGGACGGTTACCTTTTTTCAGCAAAACATGGAGTACCTTCTTTCTTTCTTCTTACTAAAACCTCAATTTTTCAAATTATATTACAGGCGTTTCTATTTAATACAAATAAAATAATAATATTATAATACTAATAATTAACCGATTACATTTTCAGCTAAAATATATCATCTTTTCTATTTTTTCTAATTACATTCCCTTTTTTTCTAGAAATATAACGGGTAGCGTTAATTTCTCATTTTCCGAAAACTATGAACAATTTTATTTCGTAAAATAACATAATTAAATTATAATTACTATAAACTTATCAATTATTTTTTCACATAAATCATGCACGTTACTTTTCTATTTTCTCTAACTAAAATCTCTTTTTTTTTCAATTATATCACGGACGGTTCTATTTAATAAAATAAACTAATAGTATTATAATATTATTAATTAACCGATTATCTTTTTCAGCTAAAACATATCATCTTTTCTATATTTTCTAACTAAAATCCCTTTTATAATAGAAAAACCACGGACAATATTATTTTCTCATTTTCTAAAATGCGAGCAATTGTATTTAGTAAAATAACTTAATTAAATTATAATTACTATAAACTAATTAATTACCTTTTTCCCTTTCTGTATGGACAAAAGGTCACTTTCCCTACTGTACTATTGTAAAATTTCCGTTTAGCCTACTATACTATCGAAGGCATCACTGCACTTTCCATTTTTTCTCTTTTCCCCATCGCCGTTAGTCAAGAATTGGCTCCGTCAATTTGACTGTTAAAATGCTGATTGTGATGCACTGTCAGCCTGCCACGTGGACGCCACATCAGCACAACCATAATTGTTTTTATAAAATATTATTAAAAACTTTAAAAAATCAGAAAAACTTTAAAAAATCATAAAAACTTTTAAAAAATCATACAAATTAAAAAAACACACAAAAATATTAGGGTTCATAATTTAATCTTTGAATATCCGAATCGAAGCTTGCAATCTCTACTATCATAATCTGCCATCAAATCATACCCAGGTTATCATCTTGAATTTTTATAATTTTTATTATGATTATTCGAATTTTAGGGTTCATAATTATTCAAATATTATATTATATTTATATTAATTATAATATAAATAATTAATAATAATATTATTAATAATATATTATATTAATAATATAATATAATGTATATTAATATTATTATATTAATATTATTAATATAATAAATAATATTAGTATGGGATAGTTTCAAAACTACCCATGTGAAGTATTAGATTTTTAAATATATACTACCAATCTTTCGAAAATTCTAAAAATACCGACCTTGTTTTCAAAATTCAAAAAATACTACCTTCCTCAATTCCAACTTTTGCAACCTCATTTGCAACTTCCAGTTTTCAAATTTCTGATTTCATGTTCTGGGGTTCAGATGTCATTTTCGACCTCTTTTTTGGACTCTAATATATATATATATATATATATATATATATATATATATATATATATATTAGAGTCCAAAAAAGAGGTCGAAAATGACATCTGACAAATGGAACTTGAAATCAGAAATTTGAAAACTGGAAGTTGCAAATGAAGTTGCAAAAGTTGCAATTGAGGAAGGTAGTATTTTTGGAATTTTGAAAACATAAAAGTATAATGAGGTAGTATTTTTGAAAAAATGATTTTATAGAAGTGAAAAAATAGTTGGGTGGTAGTAAAATTGGAAATAATTATTTAGCAAAAAAAAATGGAAATAATTATTAAAATCTTATTTATTTATGTAAATATCCCTATTAATATTATAATATTATATTATTTAATCAAATATTATAATATTAAACATAATATATTAAATATAATATTATTAATATAATTTAATATAATTTATTATTATTATAATTAATATTATTATATATTAATAGTAATATATTATATAATAATAAATAAAATTTATTATTTATAATATATTATTTATTATAATAATATAATTATTATTATAGTATTTTATTACTATTTTGGTGATTATTATATGTGTTATTTTATTAATAATAAATTATTAAGTCCATGTAACCATTCAGCCTCCGTCCCCGTGGCATCAAGCACACACAACTCAGCCTCAAAAGTAGACCGAGTTACTATAGTCTATTTGGTCGATTTCCAGGATATTGCTCCACTTGCTAAGGTGAACACGTATCCAGTCACTCCATTGGAACCAGACTTCTTAGCTATCCAACTTGCATCACTGTACCCTTCAAGTATATTAATTAATATTATTTTATTTTGTGTTTTATAATATTATATTAATAATATTATTATTATTATATTAATATTTTTACATTAATTGTAAATAATATATATTTTATATTAACATATAAATATTTTATATTAATTATAATATAAAACGAGTAACAATTATGTCTTTATACAAAAAAAAAGAAAATTTAAAAAATAAGTTATGGAACTATCCGCCAAATGCACCTTAAAATCCGTGTCAGAATTACGTTTCCCAATGTAAAGAATCAGTGGGGACAGAGGGAGTAATATTATAATATTATTAATTAATCAATTACTTTTTTCAGCTAAAACCTAACATTATCTATACTTTCTAACTAAAATCCCTCTTTTAATAGAAATATTAGAAATATCACGAACAAAATTAATTTCTCCTTTTCTAAAAACATTACGAGCAATTGTATTTAGTAAAATAACGTTATTAAATTATACCAATTGATTTTACTTATTTATCCTTACTCAATTATAAATCTATTAACTAATCAAATTTTTTTTTCAAGTTACACATATTATTTTTCTATTTTTCAAGAATTAAATAATTTCCTTTTTCACGTAAAATACAATATCTTTTATATTTTATCTAACTAAAATTTCTCCTTTATTAATCAATTTCCTTTTTCAGGTTAAACATATTATTTTTTTAATATTTTTCAATAATTAAATAATTTCCTTTTTTCATGTAAAATAGAATATCTTTTACATTTTATCTAACTAATATTTCTCATTTTTAAAAACATTACAAGCAATTTTATTTAATAAAATAACATAATTATATTATTAAATCTATTAACTAATCAATTACCTTTTTTAGTCAAAACACGTTACCTTTTCTCTAACTGAAATTTCTCTTTTTCCAACTATATCATGGTCGGTTACCTTTTTAAGCCAAAACACGTTTCCTTTTTTCTTTTCTCTTACTAAAACCTCCATTTTCCAATTATATCACGGGCGTTTCTATTTAATAAAAATAAAAATATTACAATACTAATAATTAACAGATTACCTTTTCAGATATATCATCTTTTCCATCTTTTCTAATTAAATCCCATTTTTTCTAAAAATGTAACGGGCAATGTTAATTTCTCATTTTCTAAAAACTATGAACAATTTTATTTAGTAAAATAACATAATTAAATTGTAATTACTATAAATTAATCAATTACCCTTTTCACATAAATCATGTCATCTTCACGTTAGCTTTCTATTTTCTCTAACTAAAATCTCTCTTTTTCCAATTATATCACGGTCAGTTCTATTTAATAAAATAAACTAATAATATTATAATATTATTAATTAATCAATTACCTTTTTCAACTAAAACATAGCATTTTCTATATTTTCTAACTAAAATCCCTCTTTTAATAGAATGATTAGGAATATCACGAACAAGATTAATGTCTCCTTTTCTATATTTATAATTACTATTAATTAATCATTTACCTTTTTCACCAATATCCATATTACCTTTTTAAGTTTCTCTAACTAAATTTTTTATTTTTCTAATTATATCACGGGCATTATATTTAATAAAATGAAGCAATAATTTTATAATTACTAATAATTAATGGATTACTATTTTTAACTAAAACCTATCATCTTTTCTATATTTTCTAACTAAAATCCCACATTTCTAGAAATATCACGGATAACATTTATATAATTATTATCAAATCATTTCATATAAAAATGTAAGCCTCTAAAATTCATGTTTTAAAAAAATTAATTGAATTTAATGAACATTTCTTATATAATATTAAAATAAATTCGAACACTAATAATATAATATTATATTTACAAATTATTATTATTTATTATAATAAATAATAATAATTTGTAAAAACATATATTATTATTACGAAAATAATAATTTATTAATATAATATTTTTTATATATATATAATTAATAATAATTTTATTATTTTTAAATTGTATTTATTTTAATAATATATTATTAAAATATTAATAATATATTATATATGTGTATTTAAAATATATTTTAATTATAAAAATATTAATAATTTGTAATTATATGTTTTTATTTTGTTATTATATTATGTTATATAATATAATATTATTTGTAATTAATATTATAATAATAATATTATTATATTATTTTATTTTTTCATTTTAATAGATTTTTTATATTATATTATTAGTTAATATAATATTAATATTAATATTATTTAATATTTATTATATGATAACAAATATTATTTGTTGAATTTTATAATATGTTTTATTCATCGCAATATATTATTGCGATGTGATTATGGTCATTATATTAAAATTATTTCCAATGTAATAATAACCTATAGGGTCACACACTTAGAACGTCTTAAAAGGAGTTTTAGTTTAAATTAAGAATTTAAATTAAATCATTATTAAATTGAGAATTGGCTATTTAATTAATTGGACTGGTCCTAATTAATTATCTAAGCAAATTCGAATTTAATAAAGTAAGAACAAAATTGGATTTAAGGAAGTCCAATAATAAAATCAGAATAGAAATAGAATTGGGTTTAAGGAAGCCCAATTCGGTTTTTTGATTTTAGCCCATTATCTCTCTCATATAAATACATAATGATGTATTACTTTAGGGTTAAGAGTCATTAAATCGTTTTTGACAAAACCCTAGCAGCTTCATTTTCGAGAGGCTGTTCTTCGCGGGCTAGTACCTGGCTCCCTGGATCGTTGGACGATCGGACGTTCGTGTGGATTACCTTAGAGACACGGATCTTGACGCAAGGACTGTGTGTGGTGATTACAAGCAAGGATCTCCGTTGAGTTCGTGAAACAAGATCTTATAAAGGTATGATTCGATTTCACCATTATCTGCCCGGAATTATACATGGATCCTGGTTTGGGTTTCGAAAATTTTGTTTTATTTACGTTTATCCGCTGCGTTTTATGCCTCGGAACCCAATAATGGTATCAGAGCTACGTGTATAAGGGGTTGATTTGGTTACGTGTTTACTGTATATGATGCGAGTATGCATGTTTTGCGAATCTGCCATGTTTATGTTCTTATATATGTTGTTTATAATATGTTATGATGCATATATATGGTTCTGTTATGATTTAAGATGATTGAGATGATCATATGATGATTATATAATCTGTATATATATTGATATATATATATATATATATATATATATATATATATATATGATTAATGTTTGTTCTTGATATGGGGATTGTATACGATACGATTTCTGTATACGCTGTGCAAATATGGTGAAATCTTTCCAGTGTCCAATTTTTGCAAACGATATGTGTTTTCTGACTGAAAACGAGCATCTGAACAAAACTGATAGGCGTTTGATGCCGTTTATTGCATGAAAAAGACGATTTATTGTTTTCAGAATTTGATACTGATTTTCTGATTTTTGCGGTATATGATTTCTTTGATTGGATCATCTGAAATATGATATGGTATAACATGATTATATAATATGACATGTTATTTAATTGTTACTTGAGCATGGTGATGGTTATGGCCTTAAGACCCTTAGATTAATGGTTTTGGTTTTATAAATACGACTTGCATGTCGTTTTCTTCATTCTTGTAATTGTTGAACCTCGAATGTAACTCGAGTTTTATTATTTAAGTACTTTAGTGTAGATTGTATTCAATTATTCAATGTAATGTAATTGAAGATTGAAGGATGGTCCAAGAGAAGTGTTAACTCGAATAACTTGTAGAAGGGGGGGGTTGAATACAAGTTATATATAATCGTGTCTGATTTTTGCTTGATTATATGAACAAGAATAAACGAATGAATCAAACTTTGTTTGTATTAATAAGATCAAATACAAACTCTACCAAAGGTGTACAAATACCTTTAGCAGCTGCTGACAATACAAATCTCTCTCTCTCTGTTTGTTTCGAACTCTCGAATACAAACCTTATACAGAGCTACGCACACGAACTCACAACACACGCTTGTTCGACTACGACACTTTTTACAATGATATTGAGAGAGTATTTATAATGCTACCTATCAACTACTAACAAAAAGATATAATCTATACATGACAATGTTCTGCCTTCTAGTCGATAGTTTCCATCAATAAAAAACTCTTTCCTTCATAATATCTTCTTGCTTGTTCTTCAAACAACGATCCTGTTTTATAGCACTTGCCAGTTTCTGTAGCATCCATAATGACATCATCAGTAACAAGACTGATATCAGGATTTCATCTTGCATCAGTATCTGATCATCATCAGTATTAGACCGTTATTAGGATTTGCTCTTTGTTCCTGACATGTAGTCTCTGATACACTGTTCATTCCTGACTAAACTATACAGATAACTGTCTTACACATAAATCCTATATAAAGTGCTAAATCCTTTATAAGATCAGGATTACAAGAAGTATAATGTGTAAATTCTATTCTTAACATCACAACTTATGAATTATTCCTAACAATCTCCCCCTATTTATGTTTTAAAATCTGAAGCATAAATCTAAGTTGTGGATGTCAAAACATATAACAATACAACCAGAATAGAATTTTATGAATGTAGAATTATGAAGTTAAGTACCTCCTTCCCAGATGTAAACGTTTATCTAGTACTTAGAAGAAAGAATTTTAACTATTAATGCTGCTCTTCCTTTACCACTTCCTAGCTGAGATTCACCACTGTCACTCCTGGTTCTTCTTTTTACTTCCCTTTGTCTGCTCTTTATCTCCCCCAGTCTGGTGTTGTTGTTGTTGTTGTTGTTGTCTTTGAAGTCTTTGAATTGTCTTTATCTCCCCCTTTTTGACATCAGCAACATTAATTCCAAGAGATTCAGAAACAGAACAAATGATATTCATCAGAACTGCTTGATTTTCCATAATTGTGACTTGGTTATCTTCAAGTGATTGAAGTCTTGTTTGCATAGCAATTTGAGAATTCTGAATATCTTTCAAAACATCAGAATGAACTTCAATGTTGGAAGTGCTTCTAGTATCTTCAGTATCAGAATCAGAAAGAACTGTATCTTCAAGTCTTGTAGAAGAAGTTGCTTGAGTTGTATGATATTCAAGTAATAAAACCTGATTAGAAGTATCAACATCTTCATCTTTCTGATCTGGAACTGAAACATGATCATCATCTCCTTCACCAGTATTCTGTGTACTAACATCTTCAAATCCTGACTCCTTCTTAGAGTGATCAGAGACTGTAGATGTCTCAATTCTAGCTGATATTGGAAGTACATACAAAGGAACACTAGGATCATTAGGAACTTCATCTGGTACATATGTATCAAGAGATTGCTTTATCCTGGCACCTCTTCTGTTAATGATTCCTGCAAGCCTCTCCTTTTGCTTCTGAGCTTTAACTTCTGGCTTTGCATTGTGATGTGCTAGGTCATTCTTCTGATACATTTTGATGAATGAATAAGTACCAGCATCCATATCTAAATTTTCAGACCAAGATTCAGGAAAAACCTGATCCCAGAAATCAAATGATGGTTTCCTAATTTTCTCTTCCTCACTATGGAGTTGATCATCCATACCCTCATTCTCACTTTGACTTACTAAAGTCAACACTCTTTCAACCTCACCTTTTGCCTGGTCAGGAGCCAGCCTCTCTGTTTGTGGATCTAAGTCCATCTTTTCAAGTGTATCACTCAAATTTGGATAAGTGCTATCATGACCTAAAGAAAAATAGGGTTTAGAAGGAGTTTTTATACCTGAACTCACATGGAGAGAGGGTTCCTCATTTGGCATGTGGCTTGAGGTTTTCTCCAAGGAGTGAGCTGCTATAATCTCTGAACCCTTACAATCACCTTCTTTCCTTCTAGAGACTACAGGCTCCAGTATACCACTTTCAGGTTCTTTACTAGACTCTGATGTCTTCAGTAATACTTCATTAGACACCATAGTTAGTACATCACCGTCTTTAAGTGTTGTTTGCTGAGACACACCCTCAAGGTGGATAGACTCTGACTGAACAAAATTTGTTTGATCTTCAGAAAAATCAACCAAAGTCATTCCTCCCATATCATAGGATATCTCACTTGCATTCTCAGTCATCACAGAAGTCCTTTCAACATCAGCTATCACAGCTCCTGAGTCATCCAACCTCTGACTAGATGGTTCTTGTGTTACAGTGACTGTGATCTGATCTTTCCTACTATTCACCACTGGTGCAATAGTATCTTCTGTTGACTGCTTCTCTCTATCTACTTCCTCCAGTTGTTCACCTTGAGCTAAAGCATCTTCAATAATGACATCCTTGTCAAATAAATATGCATGAAGTGATTGAAGTGCAACATGCTTCGAGAGTCCAAATTTCTTGACTAATTGTCTTCTGACAGATACATAGAAATACATCTTCATTAAGTCAAGTCTTTGATGTAGAAGTCCATATTCATCTGGAAATAAAAGTTTTGGTACTCTTTCAACCAAAAAATCTAGAACAGGCCTTGACAACTTCACTTTGAGAGAAATTAGTCCCATAGCCAGTCTGTATGATAATGTAGTTTCCCATGAAGAATCAATATCCAGATCTCTCTTGTCAAATACTGACATAGATGTAGCTTGATGTGGAGAAATCTGCATAATGTTAGTTGGACTAGACTTTGTGTGTGTAGGTGACAATTGAATCTTTCTCCTTGTTCTCCTGGTATAGTGAGCAAAAGATTTATCCTGAGAAGACTCAAGAGGTGTAGACACAGAATTGATCTTGGGATGAGATCTTTGTTCAATAGACACAGTCTTTTGAGAGACAGTATCCAGTAACTGTTTTCCCTTTTTAAGAACTACAACCTTTTAAAAGACTGCAGCCTGGCTGTGACTAGGTTTTTCATCTCTATGTGCTAACAGAGAAAGTTGATTTGCAGCCTTCAATTCTGCTCTCTCAGCAAGAGTTAAATCATCATCATCTTCACTAGAATTACTACTACTTGACACAACAAATCTTCTCTTCCTTACAACTGATGTCTTTTGAGAAACACCAGAGGTTGGTTTCTTTGAAACAATAGGCTGTGGATCAAAATTTGGTTCTTGAATTGTTTCAGAGACTATAATGTTTTGGGCTACTTGGGTAGACACAGGTGGGTTCTCCTCCAAATGAGATTCCTGAGCCATTTCACCACAAAAGAAGGAAGAATTGTAGAAAGTAGGAAGATGAGTTTTAAGAATTACCTGAAAATGATGTGGATAATGAATTGCAGGTATTTCATCTAGATTCTTTTCATTGTCCTTCTTTGTAATGTCAGAGAAAATTCTCTTTTGCTGTTCATAAGAAGAAACACAATGTTCCCTACCAAATCTAGCTTCAACATCAGAAATAAAATGGTTAATAAACATTTGTATAAATCTATGATAATAAACCATTTTCCTGTTTTGATCTCTTAACCCAAGTTTAATACTCATCTGACTTAAGATAATGTGACCAATGTTAATTACTCTGTCATAAAGCAAACTATAAGCAATATGTGATGTAACAGAAGTAATTTGATGAAAAGAACTACATTTACCAGTAAAACATTTAGCAATTTGATCAAAGTAAAAAGACCATTCCTTTCTAAGAAAAGACCTATTCAACTGGCTCATATTATCTAGAGGTCCACTATAACCTAACTCAGACAACATAGTTCTTACATTATCATCAGATGGTTCACTCTCATAAATATCTGTAACAGGTAAGCAAAGTACTGAATTAACAACAGATTCAGTAATGTCAAATGAATCTTGTCCTAAATGTAGAACAATCTTACCTGATTGACTCTGAGTAGAATCAATTACCTCAGCATTCTCCCAAGCTTGTGAAACAGCTACTTGATTAATTTGTGGAGATGCTGTCAATGCATAACTTAATGGTCCATTTGCCAGAAAGTCCATGATTGGATGAAAATCAGATGACACTCCTTCCTTGTTGGTGATAGCTGCTACATGATTGTTTGTCATAAAATCAAAGTCACCAAACTTGAAGGCTACTGATTTAGGTAATCTTCTTTGAGCTGCCATTTTTTTGATCTGAAAAGAACTTGAAAAATTCTTGAAATGGATTAGTGATTTTGAAAACTCAAGAGTGTTTTTGCTTTAGAGAATGTAAAATTAGAGAAAGCAATTACACGATTAGAGTGTCAAAACAAATATATTTCACAAATATTTCAGACCACTATCCCACGTTGACACGTAGATTGACAGGTGTCAGTCCCTGAAAAGTGCGGTTACCCACGATTTTTGGAAAATAAAATCCAAAATTGATTTTTATGAAATAAATCAGGGTATTATAAATAATCAATACTGATCAGCTTCCTTTTCCTGTTGATAATCACAAAATACAATGTGATAATAATTCTCAAATCCTGATGATCACACATGAAATCCTGATCAATATCATCCTGATTCCAGAGACTTAATATGGAGTTTTCACGTGGCATTTTTCTTTTATCTGAAAAAGAAATAAACAATTAATCTGAACAAAAATCAATTGGTTAGATATATTCAATATTTCTTGAAAACAAGAAATACAGTCACACACAATAACTAGCATCTGACTTCATTAAGACTTCCAAGTGACTGTTCAGCTTCTCACGTCTTTCTTTAAAAGAAACAGACTCATCATGCCATTCTCCATAAACCTTTCAATTTCTTTTCTTCTCAATAATGCTTCTCAAACCAAAATTCCCTTCAAACCCATTCTTTAGATCTTTCACGGTCGATGAACATCCTGTTCTTGATCATCTCTTTGAAAAGACAACTCTTCTCATCGAACTAATCATGAGTGGATTGGTTTTCGATAATATCCAGAGGTTTCTCCTAGAACATCCATCTGTTGGATACAATCTTCCCCTAATCTCCTCAAAACTTGAGGATGAAGAATTTGGCCGAGAGTCTGAGGTTGATCTTGATGGAGATGCTATTCATTTAAGTTAGCTGCTCTCATTCAAGTCGCCCAGACAAGGAATCCAAGAGTAGACGAAGCTGTTCAAATCCCCTGATGGATTTCTTGAGATGCTCATTGTCCTGTACCTCAGAATTCATATCAATAGACAAGTATAGAATTATCAGTAGAAATTAGACAAAAAGATGTTGTATTTCATTTCCATATATGTAATGATTTCAATTAATGAAAATACAATTTCTTGTTATCTACTTGTCTTTTGATTACTGAATGATGTATAAATTATCAGTATGCAAATATTAAAACTTGCTGGCATAGACTTAACACATCTCAGAATTAGATTACTACTCAAAGTAAACGTCAGGATCTGAAACAATTTTCATAATCCTGATACTGACACAATACTGATGACGTCAGCATCCTGATAACAAATCTAATCCTGATGATTATTAACAAGTCTATCATACTGAAATTTATCAAGGCAAAGTGTTATAGCTAAAGCATTTAACAATTAAATATAGATCCTGACAAGAATATCAAGTCTATAAGCTAAAAACAACATACCTTGCTACATTTGCAGATGTTAAAGATCTAAAAATTTAACATTCCTAACTCACTTACTAGTTTACTGAATATAGTCTCATCAAGTGGTTTAGTTAGAATATCTGCAAGCTGTTTGTCAGTAGGAACAAAATGAAGTTCCACAGTACCATTCTCAATATGTTCTCTAATAAAATGATACCTGACATCAATGTGCTTAGTCCTTGAATGTTGAACTGGATTTTCTGCAATTTTAATAGCACTAGTATTATCACAAAACATAGGAATATTACTAAGTGTCATACCATAATCCATCAACTGATTTCTTATCCAAAGGAGCTGTGCACAACAACTGCCTGCTGCTATGTACTCAGCTTCTGCAGTTGAGGTTGAAACAGACTGTTGCTTCTTGCTTGCCCAAGAAATCAATCTATTTCCCAAGAATTGACATGTACCTGTAGTGCTTTTCCTGTCTATCTTACACCCTGCATAATCAGAGTCTGAATAGCCAATTAGAAAGAAATCAGATTCTCTAGGATACCACAAACCAAGATTTGGAGTTCCTTTGAGATATCTAAAAATTCTTTTCACTGCAATTAAATGAGATTCCTTAGGATCACTTTGGAATCTAGCACATAAACAGGTAGAAAACATTATATCTGGCCTACTTGCAGTTAGATATAACAATGAGCCTATCATGCCTTTATAACTAGTATTATCCACACTCTTCCCCTTAGGATCAGAGTCTAGTTTAGTGGCTGTTGCCATGGGTGTTTTTGCAACTGCACAGTCTTGAAAGTCAAACCTTCTTAAAAGATCTTTGATATACTTTGACTGATTAATGAAAATACCAGTCTCAGTCTGTTTGACCTGCAAGCCTAAGAAATAATTTAATTCACCCATCATGCTCATCTGATACTTAGACTGCATAAGCTTGCTAAACTTAGCACACAACTTTTCATTAGTAGAACCAAAAATAATATCATCAACATAAACTTGAACTAAAAGCAATTCACCTTTTATCTTTCCAAAGAATAGAGTTTTGTCAATTGTACCTCTTGTGAAGCCATTTTCAAGAAGAAATTTAGACAAAGTCTCATACCATGCTCTTGGTGCCTGCTTTAGTCCATAGAGTGCCTTGTCAAGTTTGTAGACATGATTTGGAAACTTTGGATTAACAAATCCAGGTGGCTGTTCCACATACACTTCCTCATCAAGTTTGCCATTTAGAAAAGCACTCTTTACATCCATCTGGTATACCTTGAATTTTGAATGAGCTGCAAATGCAAGAAACATTCTGATTGCTTCCAATCTTGCTACAGGTGCAAAGGTCTCATCATAGTCAATGCCTTCTTCCTGAGAATAACCCTTGGCCACCAGTCTTGCTTTGTTTCTTACAATCATACCGGATTCATCTAGCTTGTTTCTGAAAACCCATCTTGCACCAACAATAGATCTATCTTTAGATCTTGGTACCAGTTTCCATACTTTGTTTCTCTCAAACTCATTTAACTCCTCCTACATTGCAATTACCCAATCAGGATCCTGTAAGGCTTCTTCAACCTTCTTAGGTTCATTCTTTGAGAGAAAGCAACTATACAAGCATTCATTTTGAATTGATCTTCTAGTTCGAACACCACTGTTAGGATCACCAATAATCAAATCTTCAGAATGATCCTTTGTCCATTTTCTAACAGGTGGTAGATTAACTCTGCTAGTCTCTCCCCCTAAGTTAGTGGTATCTCTTGTAGAAGAATTCTCTCTACCTTCAAAAACTCTCCTTTGATCAATAGAATCATTAGATTCCATATTGCTGCTAGTTACTGATATTTCCTCAGTAGACTCTGAAAGATCAGTTCCTGATGGAGTAGACTCAGAAACGTCAATTCCTGATGGAGTAGACTCTGAAATGTCAATTCCTGATGGAATAGACTCTGAAAGGCTAGTCTGCTCCTGATGATCTCTGTGTTCTCTTTGATTTATTTGCTCCCCCTCAACAGTAGCATTCCTTTGAGAAGCAATAGAAATTCCTTCTAGAGAACCTTCATCATCACTGGAGAGTATCTCAGAATTCTTCAGATTTTCAAATTCCAATTTGTCATGGCTTTCATCAGTTTGCAGAATTCCAAATTTCTTATCATCAAATGCAACATGAATTGATTCCATAACAATGTGAGTTCTGAGATTATAAACTTTGAAGGCCTTAGATGCTGAATATCCTAGAAAAATTGCTTCATCTGATTTGGCTTCAAATTTTCCAAGTTGTTCTGGATGAACTTTTAGGACATAGCATTTGTATCCAAAGATGTGAAAGTATTTCACACTTAGTTTCTTTCCTTTGATCATCTCATAGGGAGTTTTTCCATGACAATTTACCAAGGTACAGTTTTGAGTGAAACATGCAGTGTTAATAGCTTATGCCCAAAAGTAGGTTGGAAGTTTTGCATCTGCAAGCATGGTTCTTGCTGCCTCTATGAGAGTCCTGTTCTTTCTTTCCACTACACCATTCTGTTGAGGTGTACCAGGTGCAGAAAACTGTTGAGTGATTCCATTGTCTGCACAAAACCCCTCCATTGTAGAATTCTTGAATTCTGTACCATTGTCACTTCTAAGTACTTTAACTTTGTACTTAGAGTTATTCTGAATATTCTTGATAAGTTCAATGATTTGCTGAGGAGCTTCATCCTTCTTATGTAGAAAGAACACCCATGTGAACCTTGTGAAATCATCCACTATAACTAGAGCATATCTTTTCTTGCTGATAGACATAATGTTTACTGGACCACATAGATCAAGATGTAGCATGTGAAATGGTTCAGTAATTGAATTTTCAGTCTTGCTCTTGAAAGTGGTTCTACTTTGCTTTCCAAGCTGACATGCATCACAAAGTCCATCTTGCACAAAATTTGCCTGTGGTAGGCCTCTCACCAAATTGTGCTTAACAAGTTGATTAAGCTTCTTGAAATTAAGATGTGAGAGCTTCTTGTGCCAATTCCAGCTTTCATCACTTGTTGCTTTGCTGTAGAGACATCTAACAATTCCTTTAGATGTATCACTTAAGCTGGCTTCATATATGTTACCATGTCTTTGACCAGTTAGAACAATGTCTCCATTCTGCATATTCAAGATTTTGCATCCTTCTCTGTCAAAGATTGATTTGTAACCTTTATCACCCAGTTGACTTATGCTTAAAAGAGTATGTTTCAAGCCTTCAACCAGTGCTACATTTTCTATGATGACATTCCCCAAAACAATTGAGCCATATCCCAGAGTTTCTCCTTTGTTGCCATCTCCAAAAGATATTACTGGGCCAGCTTTCTTCTCAAACTTTGTAAGCAGGGACTTCTTTCCAGTCATATGTCCAGAGCATCCACTGTCCAAGATAATTGAATGCTTCTTTCCTGTACCCTGCAAACAAAAAGTAACTAGTTAGAATTTTTTAGGACCCAACTTTGATTGGATCCTTTCTTACTAGATTTAGAGACAACAGGCTTTGAAGATTTTGCTTTTATTTTACCTGTTGCAGAGTCAACCTTAGATTCTAATCTCACAAACTGTTTGTGACTAGGAGTTTCAGATTTCAAGGAATAATAGTCATAATACAGTTCATGATATTCTCTACACATGTAAATGGAATGAAGTAAACTACCACAATGATAACAAGCTTTTTGTGGTTGGTATTGAATTTTCTGAGTCTTGGGGAATCTGGACTCAGTTTTCCAAGAAGGTTTTTGATTGCAGTCTAGGGCCAAATGATTATGATTTCCACACTTATAGCATTTTTTCCTAGGTGCATCAGGTACATTCTTGTAATTATTCTCTTTGTTAATACCTTCTTTTCCATTCCTATTTCTTTTGATCTTGCTAGACTCTGAAAGACCATCTAATCTCTGTTTCAACTGAGACTTAGACAGAAACCCTATGTTTATATTCTTAGGTTTCTCTAACACTTTCTCATCTGAATTACTATTGTTAATCCTTTTGTGTACAACAGGGGTACCTTTTGAATCAACAAATTTAACATGATTAGGTTCAGAAACAATTTTCTTACCTTCAGATTTAGATGTGTTAGCTTCTACCTTACTATCATCATTGATAATAGCTACTTTTTCTTCTTGTCTAGCCTTATCAAAACCTAAACCATTAACCTTACCACGAATTCCACTTTCAAAGATTTCTATAGTCTTTTTACTGGAATTGTTAATGGTCTTAATCACATCTCTCTCTTCTTCTAGTTCTTTTCTGACATAGTCATAAGCCTCAAGAATAACACTATAATCATGCTTAGCTTTATCAGAACTTAACTTGTATTCTTCCATTTGAATTAATTCAGATTCAAGAAAATTATTTCTATCAACTAATTTATCATTCTTAATCTTAAGTTCATCTCTTTCACAAGTAAGAATTCTAAAATTAGTCATAAGATTCTTAAACTCAGCATGGATAGATCTAATTTCATCAGAATTTAAGCTATCAAATGAATCAAGAGAGTGAAGTGATACCTTAACAGAGGATGGAGAAGTTTTCTTTGGAGATCCAGGTTTGTCTGAACTATTTGCCATCAATGCAATGTTGTCATAATCCAATTCATCTTCAGAATCACTGGAATCAGCCCAATCCTTCTGTGTGACCATAAGTGCATTACCTTTTCCTGAATTCCTAGGCTTCTTACACTCACTAGCAAAGTGTCCAAGCTCGCTGCAGTTAAAGCACTTTATCTTGGCCTTATCAAGCTTGACAATTGTACTTTTGCCTTTGTCACTCTTCTTCTCCTCCTTCTTTTGAAAAGGTCCTTTGCTAAATCTTCTCCTGTTGAATCTTCCTTTCTTGAAAGCTTTAGCAAACATAGCAAAGAGTTCCTGCATCTCAGATTCAGAATCATTGTTGTCAGAGTCCATATCAGTAGTCTCTGACTCAGAACTTTCTTTGCTTTTTTTCTTCCTTGAATTCTTTACAGCAATCTCTTCATGTTATTCTTCAGGAAGCTTCTTTACTTCAGATTGAGCAGTAAGCGCAATAGTCTTCATCTTTCCTTCACTCATGCTCTTCTTCTACTGCTTGTCAAGTTCATAAGCTCTCAATTTTCCATATACTGCCTCTAATGAAATCTCATCCAGATCATTAGCTTCCTCAATCGCAGATATCTTCTCATTGTAGAAATCAGGCAAAGCTTTCATGAACTTTGTATTCATATCCTCCAAGTCATAATATTTACCATGCATGGCCATCTCATTGATGAGTTTTGTAAACCTATCAAAGGTATCAGTAAGTGACTCACCAGACTTGGATTCAAAGTACTCATACTGTTGTATAAGTAATGTCCTCATATTCTTCCTGACAGGCTTAGTTCCTTCACAGTGAACCTTAAGATTGTCCCATATATCCTTAGCAGTTTTACAAGAGAGAACATAGTTAGTGAGAACAGAATCAAGACTGTTGAATAATATGTTTCTCACTTTAGCATCTTTAAGAACATTCTCCTTGTCTTTATCTGACCATTCAGATTTTGGCTTCTCTGCTGTATGTTCTGGAACAACCACACCATCAACAGTTGCTTGTCCAACGACCTTTGTTGGAACAAAAGGTCCATCTCTGATTCTGTCAAGATAATCAGGATCTGTTGCTTCCAGATGATGCAACATCTTTACTTCCCATAGAGTATATTCGTTTCTCTTGAGCATAGGAATTTTAGTATTCTCATCCTTATAACCAGACATGATTGTAGATCTTTATGATTATTCGAAATCAACCTTCTCTGATACAAATTGTTAACTCGAATAACTTGTAGAAGGGGGGGGGGGTTGAATACAAGTTATATATAATCGTGTCTGATTTTTGCTTGATTATATGAACAAGAATAAACGAATGAATCAAACTCTGTTTGTATTAATAAGATCAAATACAAACTCTACCAAAGGTGTACAAATACCTTTAGCAGCTGCTGACAATACAAATCTCTCTCTCTGTTTGTTTCGAACTCTCGAATACAAACCTTATACAGAGCTACGCACACGAACTCACAACACACGCTTGTTCGACTACGACACTTTTTACAATGATATTGAGAGAGTATTTATAATGCTACCTATCAACTACTAACAGAAAGATATAATCTATACATGACAATGTTCTGCCTTCTAGTCGATAGTTTCCATCAATAAAAAACTCTTTCCTTCATAATATCTTCTTGCTTGTTCTTCAAACAACGATCCTGTTTTATAGCACTTGCTAGTTTCTGTAGCATCCATAATGACATCATCAGTAACAAGACTGATATCGAGATTTCATCTTGCATCAGTATCTGATCATCATCAGTATTAGACCGTCATCAGGATTTGCTCTTTGTTCCTGACATGTAGTCTCTGATACACTGTTCATTCCTGACTAAACTATACAGATAACTGTCTTACACATAAATCCTATATAAAGTGCTAAATCCTTTATAAGATCAGGATTACAAGAAGTATAATGTGTAAATTCTATTCTTAACATCACAACTTATGAATTATTCCTAACAAGAAGGAGCAACCAAGAAGACAAGAAGAATGAAGACATGTAATTTGTATTTATGTTTATTCCACCATAGATTGACCTTGATCCTTTCATTAGCTTGAGAGGATCATATAGGATAAAGGCCATAACCAATCACGTTTACATACTGCACTTACTTTACATATGATGTATGAATGTATGTGTATGATACATAGAGATGCATGCTTTAATTAGATTAATCATTTATGAATGAATGTATTAGATACATCACCCATGTCATGCCTGCTTAAACAAGATAAAATCTGTAACGATTCAAGATTTTAAAATTAACAAACGATCATGAGATTCTTGTGTTTATGAAAAAAGGATTTTTAAAACACGGAATTAAATATGGATTTTTGATATATAAAATTGGGATTTTCTGTCAAAAGCGGATATGCGTATTCGTAAGTTTAATGGGTATTAAGTGTGACCATTGGGATCCTCCATCTACCTGGGAAATGAACAATTGAAGATGTCAACTTGAAATATTTGGTTCAAGGAAAATTGAGGATCTCTTTATGATGTGATCATGATCGTTATAAATTTTCTAAACCCCTTAACAAAATATTAAGTTTTAATCAGATGCTTTCCAATGAATGAACACTCATCGAATCCTAGATCGACAAGGGGAATGACTGCCAGTGGCAGGGGACTCCTGTCTATCGTGGTGAGATGCGACGAATATAAACGGTTATATTCGGCCGTTGTATCATTGGATCTAACTTAACTGAGTCGTCATAATGAGGTGAAAATAAACGGTTATATTCAACTATTATGAACTTAGAAGCATAGAGTTTGGTTAAAAATCTATTAGATAGATAAGATCAATCGTTGTTCACCAAACTATCCAAAAATTATATATGATATAATTGACAACTGTTGTCTACCTAAATAATCATGTTTTAAGGACTACCAGTGGTTGACTTAGGACATGACGAAATATGGATCTTGGCTCACTAGAAAGATTTATGGGATATGCTTTCTGAATTAATAGTAAGGGCTATTAATTTGATAAAAATAGTGGGAGATATATTATGAATATATCATAATCATTTGAACATAATAATTTATAACCCAGACAATCTAATGTTTATTTTGTGCATTTATCATTGTAGATACTAATGGCAAACAACACAAACACACTATCCGTACGATCAGTCCTTGAAAAGGACAAACTGACAGGAGGAAACAACTTCCTAGACTGGCAGAGGAATTTGAGGATTGTCCTCAGGTAGGAGCGCAAGCTTCATGTCATTGATATCCCTCTGCCAGGTCCCCTTCCTGAGAACGCTACTGTTGAGGAACGAGCGGCCCGTACAAGGGATGAGAATGATGCAAATGATGTTGCATGTCTCATGTTGGCAACTATGAGTGTTGAGCTTCAAATACAACATGTGAATATGGATGCATATACTATCAATGAGCACTTGCAAAGCATGTTTGCAAGCCAAACTCGTCAAGAAAGGTTCAGCACGAGTAAGTCACTCTTTAATTGCAAACAAGGGGCAAGTGAACTAGTTGGCTCACATGTTCTGAAGATGATTGGTTACATTGAGTACCTTGCTACTTTGGGTTTCCCGATTGGTCTGGAAACTGGTATTGACCTAATCATGAATTCTTTGAACAGAAAATTTACTCAGTTTGTTGTGAACTACAATATGAATGAATTTGACAAAACACCTACTGAATTGTTGGCTATGTTGAGGACATATGAAACCAACATGTAGACAGCTGAACCTGCTCCCACACTGATGGTGGGCAATAAAGGTAAGGCCAAGGGGAAAGGCAAGTGGAAGGGTAAGAAGAAGATTGAATCTGATTCTACACCCAAGCCAAGGTCAGGTCCCAAACAGGTTTTAAAGCCTAAAGGTGGTGTTGCTAAGGGTGAATGTCACTACTGTAAGAAAACTGGTCACTGGAAGAGAAACTGTCCTGTTTATTTGGAGAATCTGAAGAAAATGAAGGGTGTTCAGATTTCTGGATCAGGTATTTATGTTATAGAAGTCAATTTGTCTATTTCTACATCTTGGGTATTGGATACCGGATGTGCTTCTCACATTTGTATAAATGTGGAGGAACTGCAGAGAAGTAGGACTTTGGCTAAGGGAGAAGTGGACCTACGAGTTGGCAATGGAGCAAAAGTTGCTGCTTTAGCTGTAGGCACTTATTATTTATCTTTGCCCTCTGGGCTTGTTTTAGAACTAGAAGACTGTTTTTACGTGCCTGCGATTCGCAGAAACATTATTTCTGTTTCTTGTTTGGACAAGAAAGGTTTTTCGTTTACAATAAAGAACAACAGTTGCTCTTTTGCTTTGAATGATTTAACCTATGGTGTTGCGCGTTTGTTTAATGGTTTATATGTTCTTGATTTAGATAATCCTGTCTATAATATAGAAAACAAACGACTTAAAGTCAATGACTCAAATCAAACATACCTCTAGCATTGTCGTCTAGGCCATATAAAAATGAGAAATGCATATCCAAATTACATAAGGATGGATACTTGGATAAGTTTGATTTTGAATCATACCAAGAATGCGAATCTTGTTTGCTTGGTAAGATGACTAAAGCCCCTTTCACTAGTAAGGGTCAAAGGGCCACTGAACGTCTGGGGCTAATACATAGTGATGTATGTGGCCCAATGCGTGTGATGGCTAGAGGAGGCTACTACTACTTCATAACATTTACTGATGATTTCAGTAGATATGGATATGTATATCTTATGATGAGTAAATTCGATTCTTTTGAAAAATTCAAAGAATACAAGGCTAAAGTAGAGAAGCAAATTGGCGGAGGTGCAAGTATTAAGATTTTACGATCCGATCGTGGGGGTGAATACTTAAGCACCGATTTAAAAGAGTATTTAAAAGAGTGTGGTATTGTATCACAACTTACTCCGCCAGGTACACCTCAATGGAATGGAGTTTCAGAGAGGAGAAATAGCACCTTGTTGGACATGGTGCGATCGATGATGAGTCATGCAGATCTTCCAATAAGTTTCTGGGGTTATGCTCTAGAAACAGCGGCTTTTACACTTAACCGTGTTCCTACTAAGAAGGTTCAAAAGACTCCATGTGAAATATGGAAGGAGAAACGGTCAGGCATGAACTTTATGAAAGTTTGGGGATGCAAGGCGTTTGTGAAACGTCAAGTATCTGACAAGCTTGGACCTAAATCCGAAGAGTGCAATTTTGTGGGATACCCTAATGAAACAAATGCGTATTATTTTTATAGTCCTTCTGAGCAGAAAGTGTTTATTGCTCGAGATGCTGTCTTCATGGAAAGAGATTTTGTTTCCAAAAGAAATAGTGAGAGAACTATAGATCTCGATGAAGATCGAGAACCACAAAATAACATTGAACCTGAAGTGGAACAAGAGAAGGATAATGATAATGCTCAACAAACACAGGTTGTTCGTAGAACTGGTAGAATTCGCCATGAGCCAGAGAGATATGGATTTCTCTTGACTCAATGTGGTGATTTGATGCTTATAGATGAAGATGAATCTCTCACATACCAAGATGTTATGAACAGTCCAGACTCTAAGAGATGGCTTGAAGCCATGAAATCCGAGATGGATTCCATGTACGAAAACCAAGTATGGACTTTGGTTGATCCACCTGAAGGGGTAAAACCCGTAGGGTGCAAATGGGTTTTCAAGAAGAAAACTGACATGGATGGAAATGTTCAGACCTATAAAGCATGGCTGGTTGTAAAAGGTTTCAAACAAATTCATTGTATTGACTATGATGAAACTTTTTCACCAGTGGCTATGGTCAAGTCCATAAGGATTTTGCTTGCCATTGCAGCATTCCATGATTATGGAATCTGGCAAATGGATGTCAAAACAACCTTCCTTAATGAAAGCCTTGAAGAGGATGTGTACATGACACAACCTGAAGGTTTTGTCGATCCAAGGAATGTTGGCAAGATATGTAAATTACGTCGATCCATTTATGGATTGAAGCAAGCCTCTAGAAGATGGAATATTCGTTTTGATGAAATAGTCAAAGAGTATGGCTTTGTTCAAAACGAAGATGAATCGTGTGTTTACAAGAAGGTTAGTGGGAGCCATGTGGCATTCATAGTACTATATGTTGATGATATACTACTAATGGGGAATGACATACCTTCTCTAAAGGCTGTTAAGACTTGGTTAGGGACAACTTCTCTATGAAATACTTAGGAGAGGCAACCTACATTCTAGGAATGAGGATCTATAGAGATAGATCTAGAAGGATGATCAGTCTAAGTCAGAGCACATACATTGATAAGGTTTTGCATCATTTTGGTATGCAAAATGCAAAAAGGGGATATGTCCCCGTGTCTCAAGGGATAACAATCTCTAAAGACCAGTGTCCGAAATCATTGGATGAAAAGGACCACATGAGTAAGGTTCCATATGCCTCAGCAATTGGATCTATCATGTATGCAATGGTATGTACTTGCCCAGATGTTTGTATGCTTTGAGCATGACGAGCAGATACCAGTCTAATCCAGGTGAAGGTCACTGGACGACAGTCAAGAATGTTCTAAAGTACCTGAACAGGACTAAAGATTCATTCTTGGTGTATGGAGGAGAGGAGAAACTGGTTGTAAAAGGTTACACCGATGCAAGTTTCCAAATACACAGGGATGATACTGTATCACAGTCTGGTTTTGTGTTTTGTCGAAACGGAGGTAACATACACATATGTAAAGTGCACACAAATGATAACATTGCAGACCTACTGACCAAAGGCTTGTTGCAGCAGAAGCACGATGGTCACACTAGTTACATGGGTATTAGATACATGGGTGATTGGCTCTAGTGCAAGTGGGATATTGTTAGTGTAGGTGCCCTAGAGGCAATACATTGTTTTTTTTTATAAACCCTTATGTCATTTGATTATTCATTAAACGTATTTATTATGACTTTAATTACTGCGATATATTTGTTAGCATAATAAATGTCCTTAGAATCATGATACACATTGTATAGTGATAAGTGCATATTTTTGCATATTTTTATTACCTATTTATTGCTTGAACTCGTATTTTAATAATTTATTTTGTTGTATTTCAGGAAATTCGTAAATAAATAAAGAAATGGCAAAATAAAGAAATAAAGTGCAAGGAAGGGAAAAAGAGGAAGAAAAAGGAGCAAAAAGAAAAAGAGGAAAAAGAATTAGGAGTTTGGTGGAAAGGGAATCTTTGAGGACACATGGAAGGTGGAGATCATCCCAACACACTAAAAAAGTGTATGGCCAAGATCAACTCTACCAAAGCTTAATGGGGAAGGAATCTTTTAATGACTAGGATTACACCACCACACACCCCAAATGTAGGGCCAAGATTAACCCAACACACCCCCTACACCCTAATTCTCATCCTATAAATACCCCCTCATTTCCCTTGTAAAAAAACAACTTAAATTAGAATAGATTTTAGTGTAGTGTAGTTTTAGGGTAGATTTAATTTCTTGTTTTGTAGTTTTAAATCTTGTAAACACTCTCTTTTTAATTAATGCAAATTTCCATTTTCTTTAATTTCTTGTCTTGCTCTTTCGTTATCGTTGCATTGTTTCGTTATTTTCGTAATTCCGTTTAGTGGATAAAGTAGCGAAATGCTAACCACTAGGGGTTGAGAGTAACGAAACTTTGGTTTCGATTTCGTAGTACATCAAGTTTTTAAATCTTAATTTTCGATTTCGTTATTTTAAATCTTAATTTTTAGCACATCAAGTTTTTGGCGCCGCTGCCGGGGACTAATTATTTTTCGCGCCTTAATTTTTAATTTTTCGGATTAGTTTTATTTCTTGCCTTATTTTTATCTCGTTTTTTTAGGAAAGTTTGAAATTCAGGAATCTCTCACGGAGCTTGGAACAAATTGGAATTTTTGGAAGCGTGCTTCGGTAACCCGTATTTCTCTCTTTTCGCCTTTTTATTTTAAGAAAATCACAAAAAAATTGAAAATTTAAAATCCAAAAAATTAGCTAATAAATACATAATTGTTGCATCATGCATTCATCACGTAGGTGCACATCATATAGATTTTTATTTTCTTATTTTTAATTTTTCGTACCTTATAATTGTGGTGATCGCTGGAGGACCCAAAGGTACGTTAAATTTCTTCTTTTCTTTAGTTAGAGCACGTAGTTAAGCGTCCATAAATGTTTCTAATTTTTTATTATTTCGTTGTTTGTTGCATCATTTATAAATAAATTTTAAGGGCAAAACCACTTATAAGATAAGGAAAGAGATTTCATTACTCTTTCCTTGGCCCAAAAACAATTTAATCCATCATTTTGCATACCCTAGCCTTTAATAAAATTAATTAGACGTTAGCCCCTAGGAATTTCGCGCTCAATTAGGAAGGTACCTAAGAAACGAAGTAATCATTAATTATTCTGACTCTTTGGTGTCTAGGCAAGCGAAAGCTTACTTGGCCAATTAAGATTTGGTGTCTAGACTGGTGTTTAGCCTCTTGGCAATGCTTGCACCTATCTGGCCAAATCGGTCTGAATAAATTCTGATTTACCGAGTTTTTGGTGGTCTTTACGGTTAGGAGCAAGGTCTAGTTATTTTATTAGGGAACCTAGGTTTAGAGTTTTCTTTTAATTTTACACCCTTTCTTTTTGTTTGTTTAAATTTTTCGCACTTATTTGCTACGTGTTTCTTTTTATGGTTTATGCGAACTACGTGGATTAGGGATAAATCTTCTAGACTAGTGAGATCATTTGAGATTTCTTCCTCGTCTGATTCCGAGTCTTTAGATACCTCCGATTCAGTAGTAAATGTGGCCATGTCTCTTAGGGACCGTTGCTATCCTACTCGTTCCGCCCAACCATCGTGTATCACCCTTCCTCCCGTTAATGGTAATAATTTCGAAATTAAAGCTCACCACATCAGTATGTTACCTAAATTTAACGGGAGCGATGGTGAGGGTCCCTATCTGTTTCTCCATGAATTCGAGGAGGTTTGCACTTTGCAAAAACTCCAACATCTTTCCGAGGACTCCATTAGGTTAAGACTAATCAACTTCGCTTTAAAAGAAAATGTAAAAAAATGGTTGTATAGTCTACCCATTAATTCTATCTCCACGTGGGAGGGGTTTGTGGTCATTTTTCTAAAGAAATATTTTCCAAACCATAAGACTACGAGGATTACAAACGAAATAAATCAATTTCATCAAAAAGGAAACGAGTCTTTTTGGAAATATTTTGATCGTTTTAAAAATCTTTTGTCACAATGCCCCCACCACGGAATAGAAAAATGGAGACTTTGTAAGATCGTTTATGAGGCCCTAGATGGTCCAACAGTCGCGTTGTTGGAGTCTACGTGCCAAGGAAAATTTATGGAGAAAGATGAGGACGAGGGTTGGAAATTTTTTGAAGAATTAGACGAGAAGACAATGTTGTGGGAGTCCACTAGGGAACCGAATAAGTCTAACGAATCGTCTAGTTCATCTAAGGGTTTGCATTCGATTGGGAGCTCAATTGCAACCGATGCCAAATTAGCTACTCTTACTAGGCGACTCGAAGCTTTAGAAACCCATAGTGGTCCCCCACCTATGTCCATGTACCCAAATTATAATCCTTCGAACTTTGAGTCTCAACCTTATCCCGGATATGATCAAATTAATGCGGTGTCTCAACCACCCACGAGGAATGACCCGTTTTCTCCTACTTATAATCCCGGGTGGAGGAATCACCCAAATTTCTCGTGGAACCAAGGGCCAAATTGCCAAAATCCACCTTCTTTTCAACCTGCTTTTCAAAGGCCTAATCAAAATTCTTTCTCGACTCCAAATCAAGGTCCCTTTCCAAACCCTACTCAAAATCTCGGTCCTTATCCGACTCAACCTTCTTATCCAAATCAAGCACCCGCCCACCCACCCGGCTTTCATGAGTCGGATAAAAGACTTAATTCGTTGGAAAAGACTCTTGATGCGCTTTTAAAATCAACGACTAATTTGGCTCAATCTCAACAAACCTTCATGCAAACCATGACTCAAGATAGGCAACTTTTAAATGCTAGTACTCAAGCCATATCTAAGTTAGAGGTTCAAGTGAGTCAATTAGCCAACGCCATGTGTGAGCGAGAGAAGAATAAATTTCCAAGTCAACCGGAGGTCAACCCTAAATTCCCTCTCAATCAAAGACCTCATGAAAATGTTAACGCTGTCATTTCTTTAAGGTCGGGGAAACAAGTTGATACTCATGTTGGAATCGAGTCTCCCGAAGATGAGGAAGACGAGTCAAATGTTGAATCAAATCCTAAACTCGATCCTTCAAACCATATTCCAAATCCCGAGCCTTTCGTATCATCTAATCCCGCACCTTTAACTCTTGAACCTTCATTTTCCAAATCAATTCCCAAGTCATCAGAATCTTCTCATAAATCACCGTCACCAAATGAATCTTTGTCTTTTAACAAATCTCCTCAAAATCCATTACCGAAGAACCTAGCGAACGAGTCTTTAAGCCAAAAGCTCCTTATCCTCAAAGACTCGTTCCTCCTAAACAAACGGCTCAAATGGAGAAGATTTTGGAAGTATTTAGTCAAGTCAAAATAAACATTCCTCTTTTAGATGCCATTCAACAAGTCCCTTCTTATGCCAAGTGTCTAAAAGATTAATGTTCTCACAAACGTTCTACCCACGTCCCTAAGAAAGCCTTTTTGACTTCTCAAGTTAGTTCAATTCTTTCAAATCAAATTCCCGTGAAATATAAGGACCCCGGTTGTCCTACAATTTCATGTGTCATAGGCAATACTTTTGTGGACAAGGCGTTACTTGACTTAGGCACTAGTGTGAATCTCCTTCCATTTTCGGTCTATCAAGCCCTAGGTTTAGGCAAACTTCAAAAGACGAACATGACAATTCAATTAGCCGATCGTTCTATCAAAATGCCTAAGGGAATAATTGAAGATGTCTTAATTAATGTCGGTGAATTCATCTTTCCTGTGGATTTTGTTGTCCTCGAGACTCAACCTGTCACGAATCCTAAGAACCAAATCCCGATCATTCTTGGATGACCTTTTCTTGCTACATCCAATGCCTTAATTAATTGTAGGGATGGTTTGATGAAACTCACTTTCGGTAATATGACCATTAACCTTAATATCTTTAATGTCGGAAAAGAACCCAATGAGCTTTATGAACAATCCATAGGGAGCAATCTTGTTGATGACATTGTTAATTGGTCAGACCTTGAAGATAGTGAGATTGAGTCTCTTCTTATTGAGGATTTCAAAAGAAATCACGAAACCAATCGCGAGCTTCAAGAGTCGTATAGGGATATGACCTCGGAAGAGATGCTGAGAGAATTGGATGCCATTTGTTCCCCGTGGGAGACCCCATCCGAGATCGTTAGTAGTGAGCCCGTTGTTCACACTCCCGTGGCTACACCACCCGTATTTGATTTAATTCTTTATCATCCCGAATTTGATCAACAATCTTTAGGGAAAGCTGAACCCCTGTCTTATGTCCTTCCTAGTGATTCTAACCCTAGCCAAACTTTCATTATCTCTAATTTGCTTAAACAAAATAAAGAAGCATTAAATTGGTTTAGGGAGAACATTAGTGACAATTGCTCTTTAGGGTTGAATGATTCCATGTTAATTGAGAAAATCTTTGCTAATCACAATTTTCATAAATTCCTTGATATTTTCTCAAAGCTTCACCCTAATTTTCCGACTGCCATCGGCTAATTCGCTTTATTGTTTTGCCTCCCCTCGTGTAATTAAGGTAGGTATGGGGGAGGATTTGCGTGCATGTGTGTGTTGTTTTTCTTTCGTAGTTTTTAGAAATTTTCAGTCTCCGTCATCCCTTATCAGGTATTTCCTCAACTTTATCCTTTCTCATTTCTCTTGCATTCACATACATTGAGGACAATGCATGATCTAGGTATGGGGGGGTTTTTAGTGTAAATATAAAAATTGAAAAATCAAAAAAAAAAAATTAAAAAATGAAAAATCACAAACAGAGTTCTAATTTTATTCTAGTCTTGTTAATTGATTGCTAGTTGCTTGATGCACCCTTGCATGCTATGATAATCTTATGATCCATTAACTTTTGCCTGAGAAGTGATTTGCTAAAGTTCTTGTCCACACACTTACACTAGCAAGGTGAAGCTAGCAAACTTATTTGAATTGTGCATGAAATTAGAAGGTCATGATTAGGTTTAAGATGATTTGGTCTTCATGCTTTGAGTACAAGTAGGTGCATTGAGGAAACCATTTCTTGAGATTGATTATGTTTTACTACACCAAGTGAGATTTTGAGCCTATATGCACATCTTTTGCAGTTATATTCTTTTGCTTGAGTGTCCACTTGTCATTTGCATTGCTAGCCCTTGTTTGAGTTCTATCTTGAAATGCATGACATTAATTGATGATAAAATGATAAAGGCATTTAGGAATAACCTATATTTCCAAAAATATCCACACCATGCTTACATGATCAATTAGTTAACCCTTTGAGCTTAATCAAATTCTTTCGGTGACACACCACATTACTCGCCTAAGACCTTTTTCTTGTATAGCCTTACGTATTCTTGAGCCAAATTTGTCAAAGGCTAGTAGGAACTTGGTGGAGCAATAAGGTGTGTGAAAAAGGTTTACTTTTATTCATAACTTTTGAGGAAATATTTGTTGTCACCTTGTTAGTCGATTTTCAAATCAAATCTAAAGGAGGATTATTGTTACATTTATCGTAGCTTTCAAAAAAAAAAAAAGGAAAAAAGAAAAGAAAAAAATATATATGAGAGCATACTTATGTTTTTTGTAATCCTCCTTCATTATGACTAGTCAAGGCTTCTTGTTGAAATAAAATAATAATAATAATAATTGTGTGGGGAAGAAGTTTGGTGTTGTGCATGATATTCATGGTGACTACTAGTTTTTGACACTTCACCTTATTTTGGCCTTTCTTGACATACCTTGTCCCTAGCCCCATTACAACCCTAATAAAGATCTTTTGATTATCATTATTAATGTATGTTGTGAGGTATTGCTTGTTTGTTTTTTGCATAAGAGATCTCAAGTTTTGACTCTGAGGTGTGCTCTTGTAAACTTAGCATGGTTACCAATAATTTTTGCACTTGACATGAACTTGTGATCAATCTTGCATGTTCTTTAAGTAGACTACGTGAATCCTTGCACTTTCCACACCAAGACTTTGCAAATTCATTTTGATTCTTAAGTTGATGTGTCATGAGAGGACATGTATGTGTGGTGTGCATTGCCATGTGATCTTTTATACAAACTAGATGGATTTTGTGGGTACATTCACTATAGGCCCTCACGAGACCTTACTCGTCCACTAGGGCTGCCTAGGGGTTTAAAGGGCTTGTTGCATATGCCAAATGCAACCGTCACACCTACGAAAAAGAGTATAGGACTTTTTATCTAGATTTTCTTTTTGTTTTTGTTTTACTCGAGGACGAGCAAAAGATAGTTATGGGGGCATTTGATAAGTGCATATTTTTACATATTTTTATTACCTATTTATTGCTTGAACTCGTATTTTAATAATTTATTTTGTTGTATTTCAGGAAATTCGTAAATAAATAAAGAAATGGCAAAATAAAGAAATAAAGTGCAAGGAAGGGAAAAAGAGGAAGAAAAAGGAGCAAAAAGAAAAAGAGGAAAAAGAATTAGGAGTTTGGTGGAAAGGGAATCTTTGAGGTCACATGGAAGGTGGAGATCATCCCAACACACTAAAAAAGTGTATGGCCAAGATCAACTCTACCAAAGCTTAATGGGGAAGGAATCTTTTAATGGCTAGGATTACACCACCACACACCCCAAATGTAGGGCCAAGATTAACCCAACACACCCCCTACACCCTAATTCTCATCGTATAAATACCCCCTCATTTCCCTTGTAAAAAAACAACTTAGATTAGAATAGATTTTAGTGTAGTGTAGTTTTAGGGTAGATTTAATTTCTTGTTTTGTAGTTTTAAATCTTATAAACACTCTCTTTTTAATTAATGCAAATTTCCATTTTCTTTAATTTCTTGTCTTGCTCTTTCGTTATCGTTGCCTTGTTTCGTTATTTTCGTAATTCCGTTTAGTGGATAAAGTAGCGAAATGCTAACCACTAGGGGTTGAGAGTAACGAAACTTTGGTTTCGATTTTGTAGTTTAATTTAGTTTTTAATTCGTAGGTCGCCCCTTTAAAAATCAATTTAATTGTGGGCCATTTATATCTACTACATCGTTTTAGTTTATTTTTAATTTCGTAGTTTATTTCTTAAATTTTCGTATTTAATAAAAAAAAACCACAAAAATATTAGTTTTATTTTTCAGTAAATATAATTAATTATATTATTATATAATATTATAATATATTAATATTATACTTAAATATAATAATATTATAAATTATTATTAATTTATTATAACATAAATTAATGATATTATTAATATCATTAATTATATTAATTGTTATATAATAACAATTATATTATTATATTATTTATATTATAATATTATATATTAATAATATATTATTAATATTAGTATTATAATATTAATGTTATTAATATTATATTAGTTTTGTTCATATTATTTATTTTATTATTTTATATTAAAATAATTATTCATATATTATTTTAAGATACCCCAAACATATACAAGGATTCCTAATATTCAACTTATGAATTTATAAGTTATAAGTTGAGCTAAAACTTATTTTGACAAACACCCCATAAATGCTTATGGACTTATAAGCCATAAGCTCACAATAATAAGTGGAAACAAACAGGCCCATTGTTAAAGCACGGCCAATGAATACAATTAGCAGAGGAAATTTACGTTGAAATCTAAACAAGCTTTGTAAATTGTATTAACGAGGTATAACATGTGCATATTGGTTTTGTGAAGTGCATTATTGAAAATATGTTCTGTAATGCTTCACATTAATTATACGTTCCCTTGAAGTAAACATGAAACTCACAATCTGAAATTATAAATAATAAATGAATGGTGAAACGATCGATAAAACAAATATGAACATCACAATAGTTAAGTAGAAGTAGACAATTCACGGGAAGCTACAAGAGATTTGTAAATTTCCAGAACTAGTCTGCTATCAAACTCAGCAGGGGAGTAAGGAGTTGGAAGTTGACGACCCATTGGAACTCTCTTCCCACCGAATGCATTCGTATTCTGGTGTTTCACCAAATTTAGCATCATATTCACGTAACCTATCTTCAGCTTCTTCCATAACCTCAATGGCGATGATAATACCCTCTTGAACCTCATTTTTGGGACAACCTTGATCCTCCAAGCTCGTCGAGGGCTCCCTCCTAACCGGACAGTGTTCAGGCTCTTCTGGTATTGGCCCGAACCACTGAATTTCGTGTGTCCCCTTCTCGTCCTCTGGAACCTCTTCATCGTTCCATTTAAAGGGTTCGATAAAAGATATTCCATTGTTCTTCGTTGTTTATTAAAACAAAATTTGAGAGAGGCAACTTTTTTTTTCTTTGAAGAAGTAGTAATGATACTGGAAAGACTGTGCTCTACGCACTATTTATAGCACTTGATAATATATGGATGAAAAAATTATTTTTCGAGAAAAAAGTGGGGGGAGTAAAAAACGTGCAACTTATTTAATGAGTTCTCCAACAAAGTGACACTACAATTGTTTGTCAGATACCCATTGAGGAATATAATCTAATAATCTGGGTTTTATCTACCTGGTCAACAAAGGCTACCTATGTGGCTCTATATGGCGAACAGCATCACTTTAGGTGTGAAATTGATTTGCAAGGAATATATTGGATTCTAATATTTTGTGTGTGTGTCTCAGGCCAGTTCAGGGAATGCAGAGGAAGAGGAAGGAGGGTTGCACGTTTTGGAGTATTTGCTTGCTGCCATTTTGAACATATTTATTTTTGCTGCATGCTTCAAAAGTAACTCCACTAAGTACATGTTTATATGTACTTCCATAGAATTGAAGTTAAAAATATGTAATGAACACGGAGTCATTTTTTTTGAAGATTAATTCAATAATAAAAAATCATCTGGCATTTACATCAATGATCGAGTCAAACAAATAGTAAATTGCAATCGCATAATCTCATGAATAGACAGTTAATTAAACGATATTTTGAAGATAATGAAAATTTTTAAATTTTTTATCTTAATATTTAATATTTTTATTTTTATTTTTCATAATTTTAATATTTGCTTTTTAATTAGAAAGAAAATAAATCATAGAAGATAATAAAAAAAAAAAACGTGTTTGATAGTATTCTAAATGATAGTTTTTTTCATGTATATTGAAAATAGATAAATAATTTTTTAAATTTATTATGTTGTTGATCGGAATTGAACCTTGAAATTTTTAAAGTAATTTATAATACAATATAAATGTTTAATAATAAAATGGTGAAAGTAGATAATAAACTTTTTTAACTAAAATATGTTGTTGAGCGTAAACGAATCTTGAAATTTTAGGAGTAGTTTATAAGATGATATTAATGTTTATAATAATAAGTTGTTGACGAGATTCGAATCTTGAACCTATATAAAAAGTATTTTATATATTATTAAAAGAATATTTTTTAGCATTAAATCTAACGATTCTCATTAATCTGTTTCAAAATTTTACGGTTGCTGTTGAATGTATCAAAAAACCAAATAGAGACTAGTTTACTTATAATATTATACTCCAGTATAGATAAATATGAACTTGTAGTTATGGGGAATCGAATACGATGTGATAGTAAAGAAATTAAATAAATAAATGGAACCCTGAATTAAATTATAACCAAATTTGTACTTTGACACTAGTAGGCGCCCATCTTTGGATTATAAGTTGCCTTAGTGTCCATATTAAATATTGAGAATATTTGGGGTCGGAGAGAATCGAACCTGGGACCTTTGCGTGACTGAGCTCTGATATCATGTTGAGAACCGGTCCATCCAAAATCTTAAGGTATTATAGGAAGGCCCAATCGAATCTTTATATTATATTCTAACACTCCGCTCGGCCATTTTTGGGTCAAATAGTGGATCATCTTTAGAGCATAACTTGCCTTCGTGTCCATATTAAATATTGAGAATATTGAATTTTTGTGTCGAAGAGTGGATCACGGACACCCATCTTTGGAGCATAACTTGCTTTCGTGTACATATTAAATATCGAGAATATTAGGAATTGCAGAGAGTCGAACCTGAGACCTCTGCGTGCCTGAGCTCTGATACCATATTAAAAATTAATGCATCTAAAATCTTAAGATGTTAGGGGAAAACCTAACTGAATCTTTATATTATATATCCTAACAAATTTCTACTTTCTTAGAGCATTTTCGATGAAAAAAGCCCTTAACGAAAAAAACTTACGCGACAAGTATTATATACATTATGTAGCTAGCTTCATTCCTACAAAATCCTTAGATAATATTATTAATTAATAATTATTTTAACCAACCCGAGATGCTCTTATAGGTTGTATACAGTCATTCTTCGATGAAGCATCGTATCTGTACAGTTAAAATGTTAATGCATGCATCATCGAATGGGACAACTTATATTAGCTAATTAAACTGAAATTAATCTTATAAAATTGATGGTTAGGTATCTGAAAGCAATCTTGAATGAGATTTTAAGTGTTATTTTATTGATGTCGTGTATTGTCGTGATATTGCAATTTAATGCCAACTGCTAATAACCTTTTTTTAGCATCTCACAATAATTAAATTGCATGTAATATAGCATTATTATAAAAATAATAATAAAAGTTATTCGAAACGATCACGGAGGAGATAATGTTTACCTGTAAAACAATAGCACATGCTTCGGGTTAGTTGGTAGAAAGAAACAGATCGACACACATTTCTTTAGATAAAATTCCTAATTATTTTAGAATTATATTTATCTCGTGCAGCTATATATGGTACAGGTATGGAGACTGGAGTAACGGCATAAAAATGGGTTGAGTTTAGCATATGATCGAATTGGTTAATAATTAATGAGTTATTATGATTCTGTTGTCTCCCTTTAAAAATCTGTCCTGGAATCTCTTCTATCTAATATATTTTCAAAGTTCCTTCCCTTACGTCCAGTGTTCGAATTAAAATGATCAGTGTCCCCAGAATGATCTTGTTAGCGAACTGCTACTTTTTTTTTAATTAACTGATTTACAACATAGAAGTTAATTTACATGCATTAGAAAATTGTAATATGATCGGTGCATAGAAATCTAACCTAAAAAGAATCTAATGAAATTTTTCGATCATACTTCTAATTTGCAATAATATTTATCATATACTAAGACACATTCTTCCCGTAACAGAATTGAGTTTAATTTTGCCTTTAAGATTCTGAAGTATATATTTACAGGGTTTTTATCATAAAAACTTAGAACATCTCTAATGGCAATATCTCTAATGGCAATATGTATGATGGTTGGCTAAAAAATTTTAAATTAGAAAACAATTAAAATTTTACATAACGGTGACAAGTAAAACTCCAATGGATATAGCTATAACGAAATTGTGTATATTTTTGTCAAGGGATTAAATTGGTTCAACAAATATAGCCAAACAAGTATGGTTATCTATAATTTTTGCCAAAAATAATTATGCATTGGTGTATTTTTTTTTTACATAATCTCTATTTCATGCCACCTAATATGCCACATAGGATAATATTGCTAATGGTTTTATTTGCAAAAATATGATGTGCAACCAAATATAACTGTTTGCAACCACATATTAACTGCATACAACGTCATGTGCAACCATATATGGTTGATTTGGTTGGTTGCAGACCGTATTTTTGTAAAAATGTTTTATATCTAATTAACTTAAAGTTAATCCATTATATCCTTATATATAATAAGTGTAAGGGTATTTTATCCAATTTTTTTGTAATACGGTTGTCGACTTGGATCTTAAAATAGATACATGTGAACCGTTGAATCTAATATTTAAAATTTTATTTGATTGATTAGCATAATATTCAAGAGCTTTTTTCAGAAATATATATCTCACCCCAGAAACTGTTTTTGCAAAAATACTATTTTTTTAAAAAAAATATTTTAAAAAAATACCAACATATTTGTAAAATATTAACTTTTTTTTAAAAATATTTGTAAAAATACGGCTTGCAACTTTTACAACCACGTCTAGAACTGCATCAACCAAAATCAACCAGAAATGTAACTTTTAAAAATTTAATAATTAGAATCATTTTTGGTTATGCCTATGCGGGATCGAGTAATTATAAACTTAAATCCAATTATTAATTTGGTTAAGACAAAACTCTTTTTGAAACTCAATTCTTGATGTGCATGTATCTGTGGGCCTGTTTGGCCTTTCATTTTCATGTGGACTTATGCCTTATAAGGTCATAAGCACTTATGGAGGTGTTTGCCAAAATAAGTTTTAGCTCAACTTATAACTTATAAACTCATAAGTTAAATGTTAAGAATTCTTAACTTTCAACTTATAACTTATTCTCGATATACATAATATATAATGTTGGTCCCGGAAAATATTGCAGAAGGGGGGTTGAATGCAATACTAATAAATTTCAACAACTTAAATAGAGTTTGTAATTTACTAGTAGAAGAAATGCAATCACAAGTAATATCTAACAAGATGTTTCACAAAATAATTGTTTTATTTATTTTGCGAAGTTTTGCTACAACCTTGAGAACAAAATAATTCTCAAGCTTCAAATACTCAAGAGATTACAGTTGTAGAGATCTTCATCTATTGTATAAATAGAGTGCTCTATTTATAGTGTGATAGTCGACTGTACTACCACTATCAGTATGGGTTGTTGAGTTGCTGTTATATTCCTTTTGCAGCTCATTCCATGATTTATTCCCATGTGATCATCACAAAGTAACTTTAAGATACTTTCCACATTTGAGCCACCCAGATCTAGCCGTATTCAATTTTATCTGCTCTAGACTTTACAGGTTGCTCC
The DNA here is from genome assembly GCA_037693485.1 of Kitagawia praeruptora. Taxonomy (NCBI): domain Eukaryota; kingdom Viridiplantae; phylum Streptophyta; class Magnoliopsida; order Apiales; family Apiaceae; genus Kitagawia; species Kitagawia praeruptora. Next base: position 58,127,834 of record CM075351.1, read on the forward strand.
ATGTGATCTCTCGAGCTTCAGTTATAGACTTTCCAAGCTTGCTGTAAAGGTTGAATATTACAACACGCCTGCTTCTTTTGAACATGTATTATGTCGCTTAAATTGACTTAGAAAATTCCTAAATCAATTTGATTCTTTATGACAGTATGTTTGCTTCAGAGTTTGCTGTCAATGGATTGTGCTTTGGTTGACAGTATGAATTCCCGCAGAGATTACTGTCAAGGATTGTGCTTTGATTGACAGTATGAATTTCCCGCAGAGATTGCTGTCAAGAATTCCAAACTTACTGTCACAAACTATATATCAAAGTTGCTGTCATCAGAATCTCCGCCAATGTTGCTGTCAAGTTGAAACTTGCTGTCGACTCAATTAAACTTGCTGTCGAGTTTTGCAACATGTTGTTTCCTTGTAATCTTACTGTCAATACTTGACAGTAACTTTTATTCCTGCTGTCGAACTTCTGTATTTCTTGAGGCTTGAACATGATCGAACTTCTTTCAAGAACTACACTTATTACATGACAGTACTTATTTTGATTACAGGAATACACTTCAGGCTATGACAGTATGTTCTACTTAGTAAAACTAAGTATACCAATAAAACTAGTTAAGTTGTCTAATCCATCACCTATAAATCCCAACATATAATATCCTTCAAATCTTCAAAACCATATCTCTCTCGATCCATTCATTAGAAAATTGATATGTATATGTCAATTAATATTTATATAATATTAATTGTAAAATCCCGTTAATTTTATTTTATTTTATTATTAGATATTAGATTTTTAAGTCATTTTTATTTAATTAGATAGTTATGTTAATTATTAATTTTTAGAATTCTTTTTGTGCAAGATATTTTGAGTAAGGATGATATTTTTTTTATTAGAGGAAAGAAGTGTGAAAAGATTTTAGGAAATCGAGATCTTTTGATTTAGAAAATTTGTGCGGATTAAAATGTGCTAATTTAATTTGGTATTACTTGGAAGAGTGATTAATTATTAGAATATAATGATTACGTTTTCCTTATAAAAAAAATAGGGTTTAGGTGCCTATTTAATAAACCCATTAGACTAGTTAGTGACTTGTACAGATTTCATTGCCTCCACAGACCACAGGTATGTGTTCATGCCCTCTTTTGAATATTAACAAATAGTGTTTATGTGTTTTTCTGTTTATATCACATGAACTTTGAATTATACGTGATTATTATATGTATCTGTCGGCTATATTCTTTTATCATATTATTTGTTAGCTTCTTCACGTACTGTTAGTTTAGGTTATTTATACTACATCGAATTAGACTCGTGTCATCTGTTGCTCTCCTAATTGATGTGTATTGCTTATGATTTAGTCATGCTTTCTTTTATGTTAACGTAATTTATTTCTTGCAAATCGTTTTATTGAAGTTTAAAAAAAAAGGGATTTCTTATGGATCAGTTTAATTTTTACTATCATTTATTTTGTTATGCTAACTACTGTACTAGTTGGCTACTTCCTGTATGCATGGTTATTTTAAAATTATTATACTAGTATAACTTTGTTTAACTTATGTGCATAATTACCATTTCTGATTATTTATTAAAGAAAATTAGTTATTAATGACCCTTTTATGTTAATATCAATGGTTTAATTATGTGTTTCTTTATTTCATTATTAATATCGTAAGAGTTTATTAATTTTGAGTCAAGCTATAATTTATATATGATTTATCGATTATTTTGAATAAATATGTATAGACAAGGTTGGTTTTAAATAAATTTGGCCATGAATTTATTGTGTGTCCAGTTTTGGTACAGGTGAGTGTTCTTCGTAATTCTGTTAATATTAATGCATAAGTGATGTAATGATTTAAGTGTACATGTTAATACACAATTACACATGATAAAGCCAATAAACTATAATGACCTTTCTGCAATTTTACATGTCAATTAGAAAAGTTCCGTGGGTGTCATGTTGGGCTTTAAGCCCATTTGTGTTTCTTTTATATGATTTGTTTGGTTATATTGTTTGACCCAATCTTTATATGATCCAAGTGACTACTTATAGTTGTGCATGGTCAGATTATTTGCGGGATAAATAATTATCTGTTTCGTATTTTTTTAATTAAATTATAGGATCAGTTCGTGTTATTAATTTCGGATTGTTAGTGTCGACTTTGAGGTAAGTACTTTTTGACTTACTTTTATTTTCGGAAAAGATATTGATATTCTGTTTTTGATTTTCGTATAAGATATAAGATTCTGTTTTTGATTTTCGTATAAGATATAAGAATTCTGTTTCGACTTTATAAGATATAAGTATTTGATTTTAGAACTCAGTCTCTACGTTTCGAACCCGTTCTTAATTTACGCTATAGTTCCGGAACTAGCCTTAGATACCCTTAGTAGGCGCACAAGTGTGCAACTTTAGATACCTATTAAGGGCGCGTAATTATTGAACTTTAGATGCCGGTCACTGGCAAAGTGTGGCGAAAGAATAAGAATAAGAATAAGATGCCGGTCACTGGCAAAGTGTGGCCGTAGAGCAAGACTGTGGTATTTTCGATTTTCGTTTCGTTTTATTTCTGTTTTCTACTTCTGTTTCTGTTTTAAATTCTGTATTTTGAAAATATAAAACTTTGGGTTGGATTTATTTTCGCAAAGGTTTTGCAAACTTATATTTGATTTTGAAAATTGTTTTATTAAAACGCCCATTGATTTTTAAGATTATCTGTTAGTCAATTGTACTTGCTGAGCTGTGTAGCTCATTCGTCTCTAATATTTCAGGTTCTGATCTTGGAAGCTTAATGAGAATAAGGATGTGAATTTTGTGGACTTTCGTGCTAGCTGTTAGATGCCTTTATTGGATTAGACTCTTTGCATTATTAGAATAAAGATTGTTATTAAATATTGGATTTATGGAGCTGCGTCTCCGTTTTTATGATTTTGAATTATCGTATTTGACCGCTGCTTTGACTATGTGGAATATTTGGTATTATTGAATAAAGAATTCGTTTTATTTAAGTTTCGTATTTAGAATTAATATCTCGAAAAGTCGGGATGTTACAGTTGGCATCAGAGCCTAGGTTTTCCTTCGGAGTGTATTAGATATGGGACTAGTACATTCCCTAGGATGCGATCCGTATAGGTTTTGGCCTTTAAGTTAGTAAATTATTTTGAATCTAGGGCACTTGTTTGTATGATTATTTGACTTGTTTGACTTTTATGATTTTGATCATTGATTATAAGTTTGGAAGTTTGTCGTTTTTAGAAAAGATGAAGGGAGAAGGCAACAATGGCAACAACAATGACAATCAGAATGGTAACAACAATGGTGATGGTGGGAATGTATTCGACCAGCTAGCTGAGACTCTGGCTACACTCGTGAATCAGCAACCCAGGCAACAGAATATCGTCTCTTAGTTCAAGCGTTTGAACCCGCCAACTTTTGATGGGGCGACTGATCCGGCCATAGTTGAGATGTGGATACAGGAGATGGAAAAAGCTTTCGGACTTCTCAGCAGCAACGAGGAGCAGAAGGTCACCTTAGCTGTGTATCAATTGCAAGGCAGTGCTTATGACTGGTGGCTCATAGAGAAAAGAAAGAATGAGACCGTAATTGCTGAAGGGGAACCGGAACTATACACTTGGGCAAAGTTCAAGAAGGCATTGGAAGACAAGTACTTTCCGAGAACCATTCGTCAGCGAAAAGAGAGGGATTTTATTCGGCTCGAGCAAGGTGGAAAGACTGTTACCGAATATGAAGCGGAATTTGCAAAGCTCTCGAAGTATGCGCCGACCTTAGTGGCAGATGAAAGCAGCCGAGCAAGAAGATTGGAAGAGGGACTTCGAACCGACATTAGGAATTCGGTGGCATCTTTTGAACTTCAGACGTACGAAGCTGTGCTCAACAAGGCTTTGGTAATCGAGAGAGGCCTAGCTGAATCTGAAAAGGCGACAAGCAACTGGAACAAGAAGCGATTCGCTCCAACTGGTGGATTTTCGTCTCAAAGGGGACCCTTCAAGAAGCCACACGTGTACGATAATATTGGAGGACGGGGTGATCGAGAGAAGTGTTCAAGGTGCGGGAAAAATCATCCGGACAAGGACTGTCGATGGAATACAGGTGCATGTTTTCATTGCGGGGAAATAGGACACAAGATTTCTGAGTGCCCACACAACCCACCACCAAGGAATGAAGCTGCACCAAGGAAGGAAGCTGATAAGAAGGTTGGCATTGGACGTGTGTTTCAGCTCACGGGAAATCGCACCAACTATTAAGGTATGATTTATTTTATTTTATTATTGTGAATTTGGGGACCAAATTCTTTTAAGGAGGGAAGAATGTAAAACCCCGTTAATTTTTATTTTATTTTATTATTAGATATTAGATTTTTAAGTCATTTTTATTTAATTAGATAGTTATGTTAATTATTAATTTTTAGAATTCATTTTGTGCAAGATATTTTGAGTAAGGAAGATATTTTTTTTATTAGAGGAAAGAAGTGTGAAAAGATTTTAGGAAATCGAGATCTTTTGATTTAGAAAATTTGTGCGGATTAAAATGTGCTAATTTAATTTGGTATTACTTGGAAGCATAGTCTGAATCAGAATATCCAATTAGATCAAATCCAGTTTCCCTAGGGTACCAAAGACCTAGATTTGGGGTGCCTTTGAGATACCTAAAGATTCTTTTAATTGCAACTAAGTGTGATTCTTTTGGATCAGCTTGAAACCTTGCACAAAGACATGTAGCAAACATTATGTCTGGCCTGCTTGCTGTTAAGTAAAGCAATGATCCAACCATGCCTCTGTAGGTACTAGAATCCACTTTCTTGCCTTTAGGATCTAACTCTAATTTGGTGGCTGTTGAGATAGGTGTCTTGGCAGGTGATGAATCTTCTAAGTTAAACTTCTTGAGAAGTTCTTTGACATACTTAGATTGACAGATGAAGATTCCATCCTTCTTCTGATAGATTTGAAGACCAAGAAAGAATGCTAATTCTCCCATCATGCTCATTTCATACTTGTTTCTCATTAGAGATGAGAACTTTTCACACAATTTTTCGTTTGTTGAACCAAAAAATATGTCATCAACATATATCTGCACAAGGATGATGTCTTTGCCATGGTATTTATAGAATAAAGTTTTATCCACCATACCTCTTACAAATTGATTTTCCAGGAGAAAAGTGGATAGTGTGTCATACCAGGCTCTTGGTGCTTGCTTTAAGCCATATAGAGCCTTGAACAGCTTGTAGACAAAATTATGCAGTTTGTCATTCTCAAATCCAGGAGGCTGTTCAACATACAGTTCTTCTTCTAATTCTCCATTTAGAAAGGCACTTTTGACATCCATTTGAAATACCTTGAATTTGCAGTGTGCAGCAAAGGCTAAGAAAATTCTTATGGCTTCAAGTCTGGCAACAGGTGCAAATGTTTCATCATAATCTATCCCTTCCTGTTGACAGTAACCTTTGGCCACTAGCCTTGCTTTATTTCTTGTCACATTTCCACTTTCATCTATCTTGTTTCTGAAGACCCATTTTGTCTAAATGACTGATTTTCCTTTTGGCCTTGGAACCAGCTTCCAAACATTGTTTCTCTCAAATTGATTGAGCTCTTCCTGCATGGCCATCACCCAATCAGAATCCAACAATGCTTCTTCAACTATTTTTGGTTCCATTTGAGATAAGAAACATGAAAACATGCTGTCAGCAGAGATATTCCTCCTTGTCCTTACACCAGTAGTGGGATCTCCAATAATTAGATTACTGGTATGATCTCTGTTCCACTTTGTTGATTGAGGCAAGCTTCTTGTTTGATGAGATTTCCTTTCATCAATATGAGGATTTGATTCTCCACCATTTTCATTGTTTTGCTCATTTAGCTCAATTTCTCCAGTCTCACAGTCTTGTTGATTGATGCCTGAAATTGTCTGTGATTGGGCTGAGGTTTGATTTAGATTATGAGTATTGACAGTTTCTTTCTCATATCCCATTGATTGAGTGAGACTAGGTTATTCATCAACATATTCTTCTATTTCCAAGTATCCTTGATTCTCAAATCTGAAGGGTTGCATTTGACCATCCTCATGTAACCCTGGAAACTTGGTTTCATCAAACGTGACATTGACACTTTCTTCAATTGTCTTGTGCTCCATGATATAGACTCTATGGGCAGTCCTTTCTATCCCATATCCCATGAAAATGCCTTCATATGCTTTAGTATCAAACTTGCCTTTTCTTTCATGGTTGTCTTTCATCAAAAAGCACTTGCTTCCAAAAATATGAAAGTACTTGACAATAGGTTTCTTTCCTGTCAAAAGATAGTAAGGAGTATTGCCATGAGCCTTGTTGATTAGTGTCCTGTTCTGTGTGTAACAAGCAGTGTTGATGGCTTCTGCCCAGAAATATGTTGGTAATTTAGCATTGCTCAACATAGTCCTTGCAGCTTCAATGAGTGTCCTATTTTTCCTTTCTACAACTCCATTTTGTTGTGGAGTCCTTGAAGCAGAGAATTGTTGAACAATCCCTTGATCTTTGCAGAAGTTTCCAAGTGTAGCATTTCTGAACTCAGTTCCATTGTCACTTCTTAGAAATTGAACTTTTGCTCCAGGGGTCCTGTCAAGTACCCTTATGTGATCAATGATTTCTTGAGCAGCTTCATCTTTTGATTTTAAAAATTTCACCCAAGTGTACCTAGAATAGTCATCTATCATGACCAGTGCATATCTTTTTCTGGATAGTGATTGAATATTCACTGGTCCAAAAATATCCATGTGAATCAACTTGAGTGCTTCAGTGTTAGTGTTGACTTGTTTTGATTTATGCATTGCTTTCCTTAGTTTTCCCATTTGACAATCTTCACACAGTCCTTCTTGACAGAATTCCTGTTGAGGTAGTCCTCTCACCAATTCCTTCTTCATTAACATGTTCCTAGTTTTGAAGTTGAGATGGGAAAGCTTCTTGTGCCAAAGCATGCTATCTCCAACACTTGCTTTGCTGTAGAAGCAAAATATTCTTTCCTCATTTGTTGAGTTTAAGTCTGCAACAAATAGGCTTCCTTTCCTGACTCCTTTCAGAGATAGGCTTCTATCCTTCTTGTGGTAGATTGTGCATTCCATCATGCCAAAGTTAACTTTGAATCCTTTGTCAGTGAATTGACTGACACTGAGCAGATTATGCTTCAAACCTTCCACAAGAGAGATTTCTTCAATGACAACATTTCCAGCTTTTAAGCAGCCATATCCCATAGTGTAACCATTGCTGTTGTCTCCAAAGGTTATTGTTGGGCCAGCCTTCTCAACATATTGTGATAGCAGGGATATATCACCAGTCATGTGTTTGGAACATCCGCTGTCGATTATCCACATGACCTGTTTACCTTTCTTTCCCTGCAAGACAGAAAGAGTTTAATTTGCATTTGGTACCCAAGTCTTGTTGGGTCCTGCACACTCAGTATCATCAGAAACTTTCTCAATATTTAAAACAATATCATCAGAAGATGGTTCCTTGACTTCTTTTATTACCCACTTAGTTTTAGACATTGACTTAGACTTTTTCTTAGTGAGAGCAGTCTTCTCACTTTCTTTAGTAGATTCAGAAGTCTTTGCAGTTTGCATATAAGAACATAATTCATTAGATGAAATTTGCAAATTAAAACATGTACTCATGGCAGTAATTTTGCATGGCATACAATCAATGTTATTACAAACTACCAATTTTCTTTGCATAATGGGGGTTCTGTGTAAGTTCCCTTTCAACACTGTTGCATTAGATATGTTACTAGTTGATTTCTTACAAACATGAGTTAAATGATGTGAGGAGCCACAATTATTGCAAAGTTTCCTGGGTGCCTGCTTAACATACGCATAATTATTCTTTTTATCAATGCCTAGCTTCCCATTTCTGTTTTTGGACTTGGAGACAACTGTCTTGACAATCTGTTCAGAAGGTACTGTCGAGCTATTTTTGACAGCACCTTTTGTACTTGCTGTCTTGACAGTAGGTTTGAAAGTTACTGTCTTGGTTGACTTCTTGACAGTATCTTTGAAAGTTACTGTCTCATCCTTTGTGATAGTTTCTTTTGAACACTTGGTTGGGCTGTTTGATACGGTTTCTGTCATAGTCATTTTGACAGAATCTTTTTCTTTCTTAGATGCACTGTTAGCCCTCTCATCTTCATCACAGAGTTCTTGATTAATAATTAAGGAATTTTCATTAACCTCAAACTCTGTACTTTTGAAAATTGGATTGCTCACATTTTTGAGGATGTGCGGTCTTACAGTATTGTTATCATCATTGTTCTATATAACAGCCTCTTTACCAGATCTCCTAGTATAATCATAGCCTATGCCTATCTTCTTACTTTCAGTATGTTTCTCATGATACTCTTGAACTATTTTAGAGGAATTTCTAAATGCCTTTAGCTTAAATTCATTTTCAGAAATTTCTTTTCTTAGATATTCCTCTATCTCTTTAGCACAGATTAAATCATTTTTTAATCTTTCATTTTCCTGAGCTAAAGAATCAATAGAACTGGTCTTAAGCAACAACACATCATTGTTGTATCTGAGTACTTCATTTTCTTTAGTTAATCTAGAGATTTCTTCATTTGCAGCAGATAAACTAGTGTGAATATTAAACATTTCAGTACTCATTTCCTCAATGGTTTACTTATAGTCATTTAAAGACATATCTAGTAAAACTAAAGATGGTACCTGACATGTCGAGGTTGATGCTTCTTCATCCTCTCTAGCCATCAAGGCTAGATTCACAAATTCCTCTTCTTCTTCATCATCAGATTCATCCCAGCATTTTCCTTCAGCCACATAGGCTTTTCCTTGTCCTTTCTTAAATTGACTTCCAGTTCCTCTCTCCATTCTTTGTATTTGTTTTGGTCTTTTGCATTCAGTAGCAAAGTGACCAAGTTCATTGCAGTTGTAGCATCTAAACTTTGATCTATCTACCATTCCTGTTTTGTATCCTCCCTTGGTGCCAGTAGCAGGTTTTGATGAGCTTCCTTGGTTATATTTTGGAAATTGACCTTGAGGCTTATATGGCTTGTTCCTCCTGAACCTTATATTTTTGAATTTTCTTGCCATAAAAGCCATGGTTGGATTATCCATTTTCTCCATTTCTTCTAGAGTGAAGAATTCTTCATCTTCAACATCTTCTAGTTGAAGGACAACCTTTTCTTCATCTTCAACCACCTCTTCAATTTTCACAGATGAAAATTGAGGTTGTTGATCATTTTGAATTTGCTCACTTGCTTGAAAATGTGATGGTCCTTGAGCAACTAGAGCACCAGCCATGTTTGCCATCAATCCTTTGGATCCACTTTGTATGGCTTTCTTTTGATAATATTCAAGTTCATAAGATTTTAGAACTCCATACAATGTTTCAAGAGAGACAGAGTTTAAATCTCTTCCTTCTCTTATGGCTGTTACTCTATGCTCAAGGTGTTCTGGAAGAGTTAGCAGAAACTTGATATTGACTTCCTTCTTTTCATAAAACTTTCCATGAATCTGGAGCTCAGCTATCAGTTTGCTAAATCTTTCAAACATGTGAGTTAACTCTTCTCCATGCTTGCCCATAAACGCTTCATATTGTGACACCAGTATTTGTTTTTGATTTTCTCTGACCTCTTCACTTCCTTCACATAACAGTTCTATCTTTTTCCACATATCCCTGGCAGAGTTGCATGCTATTATATTTCCACTCATAGCTTTGTCCAGGGTAAGTGCATCTAGTAGAATGAGTTGCAGATGATCATCCAGTGCTACCTTTTCTTTTTCTGAGTCATTATACTCAGTAGGCTTCTTAGCAACCCAATGAGCTGGGATTACTACATCATTAACTGTAGCAGATGGAATTTCCTTTTGAGGAACGAAGGGGCCATTTTCCAGAATACCTAGGAATAATGGATTCTGAGCTTTGATAAATAACATAATCTTCTTTTTCCATATGTTGTAGTTTTCTTTATCAAAAGCTGGAATCTTGATATTACTTGACCTTTGAATACTTGCCATTTGGATCTCAGATATGTGTATTAATCTGAAGGCTCTGATACCAGTTGTTGGTCCCGGAAAGTATTGCAGAAGGGGGGTTGAATGCAATACTAATAAATTTCAAAAACTATTTCAACAACTTAAATAGAGTTTGTAATTTACTAGTAGAAGAAATGCAATCACAAGTAATATCTAACAAGATGTTTCACAAAATAATTGTTTTATTTATTTTGCGAAGTTTTGCTACAACCTTGAGAACAAAATAATTCTCAAGCTTCAAATACTCAAGAGATTACAGTTGTAGAGATTTTCATCAATTGTATAAATAGAGTGCTCTATTTATAGTGTGATAGTCGACTGTACTACCACTATCAGTATGGGTTGTTGAGTTGCTGTTATATTCCTTTTGCAGCTCATTCCATGATTTATTCCCATGTGATCATCACAAAGTAACTTTAAGATACTTTCCACATTTGAGCCACCCAGATTTAGCCGTATTCAATTTTATCTGCTCTAGACTTTACAGGTTGCTCCATGTGATCTCTCGAGCTTCAGTTATAGACTTTCCAAGCTTGCTGTAAAGGTTGAATATTACAACACGCCTGCTTCTTTTGAACATGTATTATGTCGCTTAAATTGACTTAGAAAATTCCTAAATCAATTTGATTCTTTATGACAGTATGTTTGCTTCAGAGTTTGCTGTCAATGGATTGTGTTTTGGTTGACAGTATGAATTCCCGCAGAGATTACTGTCCAGGATTGTGCTTTGACTGACAGTATGAATTTCCCGCAGAGATTGCTGTCAAGAATTCCAAACTTACTGTCACAAACTATATATCAAAGTTGCTGTCATCAGAATCTCCGCCAATGTTGCTGTCAAGTTGAAACTTGATGTCGACTCAATTAAACTTGTTGTCGAGCTTTGCAACATGTTGTTTCCTTGTAATCTTACTGTCAATACTTGACAGTAACTTTTATTCCTGCTGTCGAACTTCTGTATTTCTTGAGGCTTGAACATGATCGAACTTCTTTCAAGAACTACACTTATTACATGACAGTACTTATTTTGATTACAGGAATACACTTCAGGCTATGACAGTAGGTTCTACTTAGTAAAACTAATTATACCAATAAAACTAGTTAAGTTGTCTATTCCATCACCTATAAATCCCAACAAATAATATCCTTCAAATCTTCAAAACCATATCTCTCTCGATCCATTCATTAGAAAATTGATATGTATATGTCAATTAATATTTATATAATATTAATTGTAAAAGCCCGTTAATTTTTATTTTATTTTATTATTAGATATTTGATTTTTAAGTCATTTTTATTTAATTAGATAGTTATGTTAATTATTAATTTTTAGAATTCTTTTTGTGCAAGATATTTTGAGTAAGGATGATATTTTTTTTATTAGAGGAAAGAAGTGTGAAAAGATTTTAGGAAATCGAGATCTTTTGATTTAGAAAATTTGTGCGGATTAAAATGTGCTAATTTAATTTGGTATTACTTGGAAGAGTGATTAATTATTAGAATATAATGATTACGTTTTCCTTATAAAAAAAAAATATGGTTTAGGTGCCTATTTAATAAACCCATTAGACTAGTTAGTGACTTGTACAGATTTCATTGCCTCCACAGACCACAGGTATGTGTTCATGCCCTCTTTTGAATATTAACAAATACTCCCTCCGTCTCTAAATGATCTTCTCATTTAGAATGTCGGTCCTATTCATAACAAGAGACAAATTACTAATTTACGTCTAATCTATAAATCCAAATATAGTCATGAGTGATCTTGTTGGATTCGTATTTATGAGTACTTTAATACAATGAAGTTTTTATATTTAATATTAATACGAAATTGAAGATATTAACAATTAAAAGTGTGCATTGGCAAACGTGTCCAACTCAAATGGGAAAAGTATTTAGAGACGGAGGGAGTAGTGTTTATGTGTTTTTCTGTTTATATCACATGAACTTTGAATTATACGTGATTATTATATGTATCTGTCGGCTATATTCTTTTATCATATTATTTGTTAGCTTCTTCACGTACTGTTAGTTTAGGTTATTTATACTACATCGAATTAGACTCATGTCATCTGTTGCTCTCCTAATTGATGTGTATTGCTTATGATTTAGTCATGCTTTCTTTTATGTTAACGTAATTTATTTCTTGCAAATCGTTTTATTGAAGTTTAAAAAAAAAGGGATTTCTTATGGACCAGTTTAATTTTTACTATCATTTATTTTGTTATGCTAACTACTGTACTGGTTGGCTACTTCCTGTATGCATGGTTATTTTAAAATTATTATACTAGTATAACTTTGTTTAACTTATGTGCATAATTACCATTTCTGATTATTTATTAAAGAAAATTAGTTATTAATGACCCTTTTATGTTAATATCAATGGTTTAATTATGTGTTTCTTTATTTCATTATTAATATCGTAAGAGTTTATTAATTTTGAGTCAAGCTATAATTTATATATGATTTATCGATTATTTTGAATAAATATGTATAGACAAGGTTGGTTTTAAATAAATTTGGCCATGAATTTAGTGTGTCGCATGGTCCAGTTTTGGTACAGGTGAGTGTTCTTCGTAATTCTTTTAATATTAATGCAAAAGTGATGTAATGATTTAAGTGTACATGTTAATACACAATTACACATGATAAAGCCAGTAAACTAGAGTGACCTTTCTGCAGTTTTACATGTCAATTAGAAAAGTTCCGTGGGTGTCATGTTGGGCTTTAAGCCCATTTGTGTTTCTTTTATATGATTTGTTTGGTTATATTGTTTGACCCAATCTTTATATGATCCAAGTGACTACTTATAGTTGTGCATGGTCAAATTATTTGCGGGATAAATAATTATCTGTTTCGTATTTTGTTAATTAAATTATAGGATCAGTTCGTGTTATTAATTTCGGATTGTTAGTGTCGACTTTGAGGTAAGTACTTTTTGACTTACTTTTATTTTCGAAAAAGATATTGATATTCTGTTTTTGATTTTCGTATAAGATATGAGATTCTGTTTTTGATTTTTGTATAAGATATAAGAATTCTGTTTCGACTTTATAAGATATAAGTATTTGATTTTAGAACTCAGTCTCTATGTTTCGAACCCGTTCGTAATTTACGCTATAGTTCCGGAACTAGCCTTAGATACCCTTAGTAGGCGCACAAGTGTGCAACTTTAGATACCTATTAAGGGCGCGTAATTATTGAACTTTAGATGCCGGTCACTGGCAAAGTGTGGCGAAAGAATAAGAATAAGAATAAGATGCCGGTCACTGGCAAAGTGTGGCCGTAGAGCAAGACTGTGGTATTTTCGATTTTCGTTTCGTTTTATTTCTGTTTTCTGCTTCTGTTTCTGTTTTAAATTCTGTATTTTGAAAATATAAAACTTTGGGTTGGATTTATTTTCGCAAAGGTTTTGCAAACTTATATTTGATTTTGAAAATTGTTTTATTAAAACGCCCATTGATTTTTAAGATTATCTGTTAGTCAATTGTACTTGCTGAGCTGTGTAGCTCATTCGTCTCTAATATTTCAGGTTCTGATCTTGGAAGCTTAATGAGAATAAGGATGTGAATTTTGTGGACTTTCGTGCTAGCTGTTAGATGCCTTTATTGGATTAGACTCTTTGCATTATTAGAATAAAGATTGTTATTAAATATTGGATTTATGGAGCTGCGTCTCCGTTTTTATGATTTTGAATTATCGTATTTGACCGCTGCTTTGACTATGTGGAATATTTGGTATTATTGAATAAAGAATTCGTTTTATTTAAGTTTCGTATTTAGAATTAATATCTCGAAAAGTCGGGATGTTACAGTTGGCATCAGAGCCTAGGTTTTCCTTCGGAGTGTATTAGATATGGGACTAGTACATTCCCTAGGATGCGATCCGTATAGGTTTTGGCCTTTAAGTTAGTAAATTATTTTGAATCTAGGGCACTTGTTTGTATGATTATTTGACTTGTTTGACTTTTATGATTTTGATCATTGATTATAAGTTTGGAAGTTTGTCGTTTTTAGAAAAGATGGAGGAAGAAGGCAACAATGGCAACAACAATGACAATCAGAATGGTAACAACAATGGTGATGGTGGGAATGTATTCGACCAGCTAGCTGAGACTCTGGCTACACTCGTGAATCAGCAACCCAGGCAACAGAATATCGTCTCTCAGTTCAAGCGTTTGAACCCGCCAACTTTTGATGGGGCGACTGATCCGGCCATAGTTGAGATGTGGATACAGGAGATGGAAAAAGCTTTCGAACTTCTCAGCAGCAACGAGGAGCAGAAGGTCACCTTAGCTGTGTATCAATTGCAAGGCAGTGCTTATGACTGGTGGCTCATGGAGAAAAGAAAGAACGAGACCGTAATTGCTGAAGGGGAACCGGAACCATACACCTGGGCAAAGTTCAAGAAGGCATTGGAAGACAAGTACTTTCCGAGTACCATTCGTCTACAAAAAGAGAGGGATTTTATTCGGCTCGAGCAAGGTGGAAAGACTGTTACCGAATATGAAGCGGAATTTGCAAAGCTCTCGAAGTATGCGCCGACCTTAGTGGCAGATGAAAGCAGCCGAGCAAGAAGATTGGAAGAGGGACTTCGAACCGACATTAGGAATTCGGTGGCATCTTTTGAACTTCAGATGTACGAAGCTGTGCTCAACAAGGCTTTGGTAATCGAGAGAGGCCTAGCTGAATCTGAAAAGGCGACAAGCAACTGGAACAAGAAGCGATTCGCTCCAACTGGTGGATTTTCGTCTCAAAGGGGACCCTTCAAGAAGCCACACGTGTACGATAATATTGGAGGACAGGGTGATCGAGAGAAGTGTTCAAGGTGCGGGAAAAATCATCCGGACAAGGACTGTCGATGGAATACAGGTGCATGTTTTCATTGCGGGGAAATAGGACACAAGATTTCTGAGTGCCCACACAACCCACCACCAAGGAATGAAGCTGCACCAAGGAAGGAAGCTGATAAGAAGGTTGGCATTGGACGTGTGTTTCAGCTCACGGGAAATCGCACCAACTATTAAGGTATGATTTATTTTCTTCGTGATTTATTTTATTTTATTATTGTGAATTTGGGGACCAAATTCTTTTAAGGAGGGAAGAATGTAAAACCCCGTTAATTTTTATTTTATTTTATTATTAGATATTAGATTTTTAAGTCATTTTTATTTAATTAGATAGTTATGTTAATTATTAATTTTTAGAATTCTTTTTGTGCAAGATATTTTGAGTAAGGATGATATTTTTTTTATTAGAGGAAAGAAGTGTGAAAAGATTTTAGGAAATCGAGATCTTTTGATTTAGAAAATTTGTGCGGATTAAAATGTGCTAATTTAATTTGGTATTACTTGGAAGAGTGATTAATTATTAGAATATAATGATTACGTTTTCCTTATAAAAAAAAATAGGGTTTAGGTGCCTAATTAATAAACCCATTAGACTAGTTAGTGACTTGTACAGATTTCATTGCCTCCACAGACCACAGGTATGTGTTCATGCCCTCTTTTGAATATTAACAAATAATTTTTATGTGTTTTTCTGTTTATATCACATGAACTTTGAATTATACGTGATTATTATATGTATCTGTCGGCTATATTCTTTTATCATATTATTTGTTAGCTTCTTCACGTACTGTTAGTTTAGGTTATTTATACTACATCGAATTAGACTCATGTCATCTGTTGCTCTCCTAATTGATGTGTATTGCTTTTGATTTAGTCATGCTTTCTTTTATGTTAACGTAATTTATTTCTTGCAAATCGTTTTATTGAAGTTTAAAAAAAAGGGGATTTCTTATGGACCAGTTTAATTTTTACTATCATTTATTTTGTTATGCTAACTACTGTACTAGTTGGCTACTTCCTGTATGCATGTTTATTTTAAAATTATTATACTAGTATAACTTTGTTTAACTTATGTGCATAATTACCATTTTTGATTATTTATTAAAGAAAATTAGTTATTAATGACCCTTTTATGTTAATATCAATGGTTTAATTATGTGTTTCTTTATTTCATTATTAATATCGTAAGAGTTTATTAATTTTGAGTCAAGCTATAATTTATATATGATTTATCGATTATTTTGAATAAATATGTATAGACAAGGTTGGTTTTAAATAAATTTGGCCATGAATTTAGTGTGTCGCATGGTCCAGTTTTGGTTACAGGTGAGTGTTCTTCGTAATTCTGTTAATATTAATGCAAAAGTGATGTAATGATTTAAGTGTACATGTTAATACACAATTACACATGATAAAGCCAGTAAACTATAGTGACCTTTCTGCAGTTTTACATGTCAATTAGAAAAGTTACGTGGGTGTCATGTTGGGCTTTAAGCCCATTTGTGTTTCTTTTATATGATTTGTTTGGTTATATTGTTTGACCCAATCTTTATATGATCCAAGTGACTACTTATAGTTGTGCATGGTCAAATTATTTGCGGGATAAATAATTATCTGTTTCGTATTTTGTTAATTAAATTATAGGATCAGTTCGTGTTATTAATTTCGGATTGTTAGTGTCGACTTTGAGATAAGTACTTTTTGACTTACTTTTATTTTCGGAAAAGATATTGATATTCTGTTTTTGATTTTCGTATAAGATGTAAGATTCTGTTTTTGATTTTCGTATAAGATATAAGAATTCTGTTTCGACTTTATAAGATATAAGTATTTGATTTTAGAACTCAGTCTCTACGTTTCGAACCCGTTCGTAATTTACGCTATAGTTCCGGAACTAGCCTTAGATACCCTTAGTAGGCGCACAAGTGTGCAACTTTAGATACCTATTAAGGGCGCGTAATTATTGAACTTTAGATGCCGGTCACTGGCAAAGTGTGGCGAAAGAATAAGAATAAGAATAAGATGCCGGTCACTGGCAAAGTGTGGCCGTAGAGCAAGACTGTGGTATTTTCGATTTTCGTTTCGTTTTATTTCTGTTTTCTGCTTCTGTTTCTGTTTTAAATTCTGTATTTTGAAAATATAAAACTTTGGGTTGGATTTATTTTCGCAAAGGTTTTGCAAACTTATATTTGATTTTGAAAATTGTTTTATTAAAACGCCAATTGATTTTTAAGATTATCTGTTAGTCAATTGTACTTGCTGAGCTGTGTAGCTCATTCGTCTCTAATATTTCAGGTTCAGATCTTGGAAGCTTAATGAGAATAAGGATGTGAATTTTGTGGACTTTCGTGCTAGCTGTTAGATGTCTTTATTGGATTAGACTCTTTGCATTATTAGAATAAAGATTGTTATTAAATATTGGATTTATGGAGCTGCGTCTCCGTTTTTATGATTTTGAATTATCGTATTTGACCGCTGCTTTGACTATGTGGAATATTTGGTATTATTGAATAAAGAATTCGTTTTATTTAAGTTTCGTATTTAGAATTAATATCTCGAAAAGTCGGGATGTTACATTAATATTCAAAAATAATATAATAATAATATATATTATTATTATATTAGCTCGACGCCTTTCATGGTAAATTAAGCTCGTGGATCCGAGAGAAGTCAGTTGACTCCTCTTGGAATATCATCACCAACTAAATAAGGCTTAAGTCTTTGCCCGTTCACTTTAAAAACATCAGAACCTTCACGAGTGATATCCACAGCACCATACAGATACACCTTGACAACTTTAAATGGGACCATCTTGACTTCAATTTCCCGGGAAAGAGTTTCAGCCTTGAATTGAATAGTAGAACTTGTTGATCAACTTCAAACTCTTTCGGTCTAATGTGCCTGTCATGCCACTTCTTTGTCTTCTCCTTATAAATTGCAGCGATTTCATAGGACTTAAGTTATCAACTCGTCAAGTTCACTGAGTTGCATCAACCTGTTTAGTCCTGCAGCTTGCAATAACCAATATACACCAAAACCTATATTAATATTTTATTAATATAATATTATATATTATATAATATAATATTATTAATATTAAATATTATAATTATATATAATACTAGTAATATACTATTATTAATATAATTAATATTATTTAATAATATAATATATTATATTATTAATATATATAATATTATATATATTAATAATATAATAAAATATTAATATAATATATTAATATATTATAATAATTAAATTGATTATATTAATATATATTATTTATAATATTATTTATAATATTATAAATTATATAATTATTATATAATTTATAATGAGGTGTATGATGTTTTATTCTGTGTATTATTATGATAATTAATAATTTATAAATAATTATAAATATAATATTAATAATTATTAATATTATTATAAAATATATTATTATATTATATATAATATTATAATATTATAATATTAATATTGCGTAGCTAGCAATATTTCTCATTGCAATGGACAACAAGTTTATGTTTCAAGGATCCAAATGTGGCACAAAAGGACTCTCTTCACGGTCAGCAACTAAACATAAATAGAGACTGAAATGAATAAAGCAACACACACATGTAATGTGGTTTAATTTCTCATATAGTACAATTATTCAATTAGCTGTAGAGAGCAAGTTTCCCACCAGAGCAAACATTATCACTAGATTGGTCTTTCTTAGCACCATTTTTAAGGAATTAAAGTGATAATAACAATGTGAAGAGAGTTATAATAAAACTTCTGTGGAACTTGGAATCGAGTGAGAGATGGATAATGAGAAAGAAGGTTATTTCCAGGAAAAGAGGGATTTTAATTATAAAATATAGAAAAAATAATATGTTTTAACTGAAAAAGTTAATTGATTAATTATTAGTATTATCATATTACTATTTTATTTCATATAATAGAACTACCCTTAATATACCTGAAAAATGAGATATTTTAGTCAGAGAAAATAGGAAAGAAAACGGGAAAATTAAAAAGGTGACATGTTTTAGGTGAAAAAGGTAATTGATTAGTTTATACTAATTATAATTTAATTATGTTCAATTACTAATTAAAATTGCTCCTAGTGTTTTTTAGAAAATGAGAAATTAATGTTGTCCGTTATATTTCTAGAAAAAAAAAGGAAATTAATTAGAAAAAAATAGAAAGGTGATATGTTTTAGTTGAAAAGATAATCGATTAATTATTAGTATTGCAGTGCACGGGTTTCTTGTATTATGTTATAAATTTTATAATAACATTATAAAAAACATATTATTAATCTAAAAATATATAATATTATAATATAATATAACCCAAATAATATTAATATTAATTATAATAATATTTATATTATACTATTAATATACATAAACAAACCTAAAATCACCATAATATAACATTGATATTGATAATTCTAGAAAATGGGGAATTTTAGTTAAAAATTTAGAAAAGATGATGGATTTTAGTTGAAAAAGATAATCGGTTAATTATAAGTAATTATAAAATTATTTTTTTATTAGATAGAACGCCCATGATATAATTGGAAAAAATAAAGGATTTGGTTAGAGAAAATTAAAAAGGTAATCCATGGACAATAAAACTCATTCACTGAGATCAACATACGAAATCAAAAAAAAAAATTTGGACAGTAACTTTTAATCACTATATATGTACATTCATGGACAACAAAATTCATTCACCGACATGAGCATACGAAATCAGAGCGTACCAGTGGGCTATAGCCCTTGCTGATTGTCTTCCTGTCTATTCAACAGCGTCGCGAGGGCAGTCCAGCTTCACTTTCTTATTGAAACAATAATATTATTATTATTATATAATATATAATATAATATTATTATATATTAAATCATATAATAATATAATATTTTATTTAATATTACAATTATGTTTTTATATAATTATTATTTTCAATAATTTTTTTAATTTAGTGGACCAGAGAATGTCATTAAGTTCTTACCTTCAGAGTTTTTTAGAACTTCACCAATACCTGACTGTATCACTCTTTTAGGTGTTTATAAAAAGGTAATTTATTCAATTAAAAGTAAATGCTAAAAAGGCAATAGGCTAATAACTATTCATAATATTATTATAAATAATAATTAAGTAAGAATAATTAAGTAAAATAACATGTTATAAATATTGTGTTTTAAATTAACTTATAATTAATCTGTTTTATTATTACGGTTAAAGTAGTTTATTTATAAGATTATAAGGTTAATTATATATTATTAGTGATAATAACAATTGTGTAGAACTCAAATGTAAAATTTTAATTTTACTTATGACAATATTTTGTGTTTGTGTTTGAATAATTAAATTATCGAAATAGTTTGAATTTTGGATTGTTACTTCTATTATATCTATTATATGGCAACATGCTCTTTCCACCTATTTAGTAATTTACTAAATTATCCCTAAAATTATGTTAATGTTAAAAAATAATGACTTTCAAGGGATTTGAACCCATGACCTCCAAGTTCTAAAGTTTTTATGTTTGCAAGTATTACCACTACACTAGAACATTTGATGATACATCTTTTCAAATCAATGATTGCATACATATACAAACCATTTGCTAAATATTTTTTTGTATGACCTCCATGTACCAAAATTTTTATGTTCACATGTATTAGTACTACACTAGAACATTTAATGATACATTTCTTATAATCAATATAATTGCATACATAGACAATTGACTTGCTAATTTTTTTTAATGTTTATTTTCAAATTTATTCATAATAAAATTAATTAAAATGATAAGAACATGTAAACTATTTTTAATTGAATGTACGTGTATTTAATATAAAATTTTAAATATATAATTCACATGGTACAAGAAATAACATAAATTTTAATTTTAATTTCTGATACATATATGTTAATATTTTTATCCAAACACCAATTGTAATATTTATTTATGTTTGTTACGTGGTACACGTATGAATGAGCATTTCACCATATCTACCCGAACTGATTTCCTTTCCCATTTGGATTGTGGATTCGGGAAATTTTTTGGGTCAACATGAAATATTATAGAATAAAAATTCGTGCAAAGGTAATAGGCTCGGGGATTAAGGTATCCTGGCACGATCCCCACTTCCGTTCCCCGACTGATTATTATATTTAGAAAAAAAAATTAAACATATATTTACTAGATTATTAAAGAGATTGAAAGTATGTGTATTTAATATAAAATTTTAAATATATAGGACTCGAATTTTGATTTATGGTACGTGTATATTAGTTTTATTTTGTAAAATTATATTAGTTATCTATGTTTGTTATTCTCATAACAAAATGAAACTAATTCACGTGTAACACTTAAGGATGAGCATTTCATCATGTGACCTCGATCTGATCTATTTCCCATTTTTCTTAGTATTTGACAAAAAATTTTGGGACAACATGAAATATTATAGAAAAAAAATTGGAGAAAAGGAACGACCTCAGAGATTAATGTATCCCAGTCTAATCCCTTATTTCATTCCCCAAATGATTATCATATTTATGAAGAATAATTTTTTAAAATATATGTTTACGAGATTATTAAAAATAATATAATTCAAAATTTCAAAATTTTTATAAACTTAGAAGTTGTGATATAAAATTTAACAAACTAAAATAGAATTTTAATACTATATTTCATCTTCTTTATTAAAAAATTAATTCAAATATCTATTTATAATATAATAATAATTTTACCATGATTTATCAAATTAATTTTATTATCCGATATATTCAAGAATATATACATTTTAAATAAAAAAATTAAATATTTCCCATTTTTTGCGGGGATCCTCGTTCCCCGTTCGTGCTAAGAATCATGAAGGAAAATAATCCTCATTCGGGGATCGATACGGGTTCAACGATTATGTTCAAAATTTTAACTAAAAAAAAAATTAAAATCCACGACTTCTCGCGGGAATCCCTATTTCCCTTTCGGGGCAGAAATCTAAGAACATAATGATCCTCGTTCAAAAACCGGAACGGGTTCAATAATTATGTTCGAATTCGGGGAGTGTGATGGGTATAACATTACCCGACCCTGAATTGACCGACCTGATGCCCATGCCCAAGTATACATACAATATGAATTCGTTTATTGTTAAATTTGGACATCTAGATACGAAATACACTCAACTAAATACCAGCAAAAGAATAGGTACATCAATTTTTTTTATCTAACTTAAAAAAAACAATAATACAACTAAATACGGTACAATAAAATGTTAATCCAATTTGTTGACAAATATTAAAAGAGTATAATTGAAATTAAAAAAAATAATGTTACCAAAATAACATTCGAAAAACGTATACATGTTTAATGTGCGAGAGATATAACAATTAACTATTTTATTATAATAACACCTATTCAGCTCGTAAAGACAACAATAGTAATTTTATATAAACATGGAAACGCAAGTCGATGAAAGATTATCAAAGATGAATGGGAGATGATTGGAGAGAGAAAAGACGAACAAACTTAAGGTTGTTAAAGACAAAAGAAAGGTGGTGGGGTAAGATAAATGTGCATATATGATGTCATTGGAGGAAAGAGAGGATCTTAGAGGTATAATGAGGTGGCTGGATAGTGATCGTAAAAGCCGAAGTGAGAGTGCACATGATCAGTAATAAATTGGAGTAGATATGAGTAGAAGAGAAAATAGATATTCAAAAAATGTTGCGCTAAGATCGAAAGTAGTTAAAAGAAGACTTAATGACCTTTTGGTCCTTCAAGTTTGCACAGTTATACCCGTAAAGCCCTACAGTTTTAAAGTGTTCCTTTTCGCCATTCAAACTTCAAAAATGTACCTTTTAGCCACAAAACCGTTGTCTTTTTGACACAAAATCGTCATCTTTTAGAACGAATAGATGACAGTTTGTGGCAAAAAGGTACATTCTAAAGTTAGAGGGACGAAAATGAGCGCTTTAAACTATAGAGTTTTATGGGTATAAATGTGCAAACTTGAAGGGCCAAAAGGTCATTAAGCCTTAAAATAACTACTATCATGGTAATTCTTTTAGGATTTTACTGAAAAACAAACTAAAGGATACTATTATCGTGGTAATACTTGATAGCTAACGATTAACTCTTCTTGTATACCACTTTTGTCGGTTATCCTTCTCACATTCAATAAGCATCACTATAAATATGATCCTCGAAATTTAGAGTATGCTAATAATTTGAATTTAGAACGATTATTAACAATTGAATCTTAGTGAACCATTGAAGTCAAAGGTAAAACACACTAACAAGAGGATATAACGAACTCCATCCCAAATTTGAAAAATATTATATGAATTAAAATGTGGCCCGTACCTTGCACGGGCTATCATGCTAGTTAATTTTAAAAATTGAAATACTAGATTGTAACTTCTCAAGTATCATTTTTTTTCAAAATGATGAATGATATGTACATAATTATTATTTTTTATATATTTCAAATATAAATGGAGCAATGAATATGTGAAATCCGTTCCGTTTATTCATCAAGTTAAATGGATTTGATATAGATTGACCTTTTAATATATATTAAAATAAATATATATTATTTCAGGAATGTGTATATTACTTTTATTTAACTCAGTTATATGTTTCCTACTATTAATAAAATTTTGAGGTTAATTAGTCAAGATATTACCTTTTATAAACACCTAAAAACATACTCCTCTATAACTTATTTTTGATATTTTATTTTTTTGTATAAAAATAGGACCTTTTTAATTTAAAATAAATCTTACAATCTAAAATAAGTAATAACATAATATAATTAATGGTAATTAGTCAAGATATTACCTTTTATAAACACCTAAAAACATACTCCTCTATAACTTATTTTTTATATTTTATTTTTTTGTATAAAACCGTAAAATTCGTACAAGAAACTGGTCCGCAAACGTAAAGAATTCAAAGGGACGGAGGGAGTAAACAGTATTATTTCTTTCCATCATTAATATTTTCTTTCGAACTAAAACACGTTACCTTTTAATTTAAAACAAATCTATACTATTATATAAAAGTTGAAACATTATATTAATATTATTATTATTATTATTATTATTAATATTATAATATTATTATTATTATTATAAAATATTATTTTTTATAATTATTATTTTTATATATTATTATATTTTATTATTATTAATATTATTATTATTATAATAATATTAATAATATATTATTAATATTAAATATCATATGTGCCTTACTGGAAGGTAAATAGATTAAATAATAACCTATAATAACAATAATACATTATATTAAATTTTTTAATTAATATAATGTATATAATATATTAATATAAAAAATATTAATATATTATATACATTAATAAAATATTATAATATTAATATTATTAAAATAATAATAATATATTAATAATAAAAAGACATAAGGTAATTAGTCAAGATGCTACCTTTTATAAACAACTAAAAACATCAATCATATCACATCTTTCCATCATTAATATTTCCTTTCGAAGTAAAAGTCTAAAACACGTTACCTTTTTAATTTAAAACAAATCTTACAATCTAAAATAAGTAATAACATAATATAATTAATGGTAATTAGTCAATATATTAGCTTTTATAAACACCTAAAAACATACTCCCTCTGTTCCATCCATTTCTTTACATATATTATAATATATTATAATATATACATTTTTTATTTTCTCTAACTAAAACCTCTCTTTTTTAAATTATATCACAGGCGATTCTATTTAATAAAAATAAAATCATAATATTATAATGTTATTAATTAACCGATTACCTTTTCAGCTAAAAATGTATCATCTTTTTTATTTTTTCTAAATAAATTCCTTTTTTTAAAAAATATCATGGGTAACATCAATTTCTCATTTTCTAAAAATATTACCAGCAATTTTATTTAATAAAATAATAATTAAATTATAATTATTATAAACTAATCAATTACTTGCATTTAGACTTGTACTTTAATTTGTCATTTAATTTGCATTGTAAAAGTTTGCTATGACTCTCTACAACTTCCTTCACTTTTAGTCTCAAAAGAATCTCTTCGTATCAAATTGTAGTTTCTTGGTGAGAAATTCAATCTCTCTTTCAAAGCCTTATAAAATCTACTTTGGAGGTAATCTATACTATATTATAATAAGCAAAAGGGGGTATATTTTGTAGTTGGCTACCCCCTCTTTTTGGTTATCCCCATTTTTGGTTATCCCTCACTTATCACCGTTAGATCAGCAACTCAAATAGATCATGACCGTTAGATTTAACAATACTAAAATACTAAAAGTTGTTATATGCAGAAGGTCCAAGGTTCGATTCCCGCCAACAACATATTAATTTATATTTAATACTAAAATTTATTATATACAAATATGTAAGGTTTGAATTCTTTCAATAATATATTAAAATCAATATTTGTAATATTATATTATATTATAAATAAATTATAAAATATTAAAAGTAACATGTGCTTTGCACGGGCTATAAGCTAGTATATCTAATAATTGGCTACCCCCTCTTTTTGGTTATCCCCATTTTTGGTTATCCCTCACTTATCACCGTTAGATCAGCAACTCAAATAGATCATGACCGTTAGATTTAACAATACTAAAATACTAAAAGTTGTTATATGCAGAAGGTCCAAGGTTCGATTCCCGCCAACAACATATTAATTTATATTTAATACTAAAATTTATTATATACAAATATGTAAGGTTTGAATTCTTTCAATAATATATTAAAATCAATATTTGTAATATTATATTATATTATAAATAAATTATAAAATATTAAAAGTAACATGTGCTTTGCACGGGCTATAAGCTAGTATATCTAATAATTAGATCCATTGTCGGTGCCACTTTGGAGGTAATATATTTAATAATTAGATCTAATGATTCTGATTTTTTACTAAAAAATTAATGGTCATTATTCATAATACAAATTTCTATTATATTTTGTTACTGATTATATGATATGGTGTGATATTTTTGGGTATATATTAATTATTGCTAGATATAAATTGATTGGAAAATATGATTTGATTGAGGTTTTTAGGTGTTTATAAAAGGTAATATCTTCAACTAAAAGCAAATGTGAAAAAGGCAATCGATTAATTACCTTTAATTGTATTATGTTATTATAATACAAATATTATTATTTGTTATCATTATTAATATTAATAATGATTATTTTGTTGTTTAGGGTCGTGTTTGATCTTTTTGATCGGATATTTGGGTTCTTATTGTGTTTTTGTCAAATTGTGGCTTCTTTCTTCATTGAATACTGGGAATGCTGTCTCATCTTCATCACTTGAATTTGGGGCCATCCTCTCTTCATCACTCCCTGCATAAACACTCTCATCATCAGTGTCTACATTATCATCCTTCTCACCATGTACCTCCTCCTCATCATCCAAATGCTCGGGGACAGTCTTATCCACATTCAGATCAAACAATAGATCATCATCATCTTCATCCTTATTAGATTCATCAGAGTAAAAGCTTTCTTCATCAGTTTCATTTCCCAACTCTTCCTCATCTTAGCTATCATCAGGCTCTGAAAAGTCCTTGTATGAACCTTCTAAATTCCTCGCCTCCTCTTCAGCATCTATCTCAAGTTGTGTTGAATCAGGGAAGGGGTCCTCCATATGAATTTCTTCATGCTATTTTTGTCTTTCATCCAAAACATCAAGTGGTCCAACTGATTCAACATATACCTCAACATATCTAGACTTTGGAAGTAAAGAGCACATCAACATTAACTCATCATCGGTATCTAACACAAACAACCCTTGCTCCATTGTAGTTCCAGGGAGCTTGTACCATAAATTATAACACCCACAGCTATAAGTATCACAGAAAATCAGGTCCACCTCCATCTCCATCTCCATCTCCATCTCCACCATCACTTGTGTCTTTATTCCACCATCTCCGGAATCGTCTCTCCGGCATCAATGACGCCATCTCTCTCATCCGCGACTTTGTTCTTATCCTTCCCACTATCACCTCCTTCCACCCATGTATTCAGTGTCTCGCAGGGTCCTCCAGCTCCGCCATGTACAATCTTTTTCAAATGGAAAGATTACCACTTGCAGCGGCAGCAATTGGTACTGGGGTAGAAGTTGAAAATATTAATAATTTTAACCAACCAAATCATCCAAACCAACCAAATCATAAATTTCGGGTTTTTTATTTTTCAAAGCATAACCAAACCAAAAACCATAAGATTTAAAAAAAAACCAACCTAATTATAACGGTTTGGTTTGGTCGGTTTCGGTTTAAAACCATTATTAAATAATAAAAGAGCGACAACAACATGTGTGAACCAATAATAGCATAAAACTAGCCAGGTATCGTTTCACTTTCTAGGACACAAGTGAAGTCACTGCAACTAGGGCTGTCAATGGATCAGATCTGGATCGGATCAAGCATGATCCATATCCTGATCCATTTAATTTTACCGGATTCGGATCGGATTATAGCCGGATTTTTTTCGACATGATCCAGATCCGGATCCGTTAGGATCACGGATTATCGGATCGGAGCTTCGATCCGTTTATATGTAAAGAAAAAATCGTTAATTTAATTCAACAATTTATGAATAATAATAATAGCAACATTTTGAAATGTAAAGTACACAAACAAATATTACAAGTCTTTGTTATTTTTTTAAGTGTTGAGGTAGCTAGATTTTTTAACTATTTGTTTTAGGACCTGCTTTTGCAAATGCATGAGGTGTGTATATTTTAATCCTTCTTTATATGCATTTGGAGTATGAATCAATTTTTGTTGGACATAGCAATAACATTGGTGTTTAGCATATATTAGCAGGTCGCATGGTAGGCACCATTTATCTGGCAATAGACGACACGTATTAGACAACACCAATGGAAAAAAGTGTTGCCCGAAATGATCAGACAACTGTTATTTTCCTACTCGAGAAAGTATTGCGTAATCCAGCATTCACACAATGGGCTAAAACCGTTGTGTGATAAATCTTACCAGACAAGCATTTCTTGACCAGGGGTGTTGTGTAAATGCATAAGTATTTTTAAGATTAAACAAGCATTAGCAAATAAGTGTTGTGTGAATGCCTGCAACACAATATCCCGGAAAACCGTTGTTGTATTCAGACAAGTGTTTTTAGGTCTGTTGTCTAAGTAGCAGGCATACAATTTGTTATTCATAGTGTTGTGTGACAGTGAACCAACACACAACATTTTTTAGAAATATTATGTGAATGAAGCATAGACAATACTTCGTAAAAAGTATTGTTAGAATGAGACAAGTGGTTTCCAATGTGGTATTGTGTAATGATATTTAACACAAGTGTTTTACATAGTGTTGTATGAACTTAATCCAACACACAACAGGTTATGGCCTATTGTATATTTCAACTCATACAAGTGTCTTCTGTTTAAAACTGTTGTCTAATAAACTGTACATGAAAAAAAATATATTAACATTGTTAAATTTAGAAACACTCCCAACGGATAAAATAAAATAAAATGATACTAGCAAACAAAAGATAACAAACGTCTTTTTTATAGAATACCAACATCTGAGTATATAATTATACAAATTCAAAATGGGGTTAAGAGTTACAAGATCACTCTTACCCTATATTTAAATACTACCATAGAGTATCAACAAAAACTTCATTGCAGCCACTTTAAATTTATTCCTACAGGTACTAAAGGAATAGTTATTCCATTGGGTAATCAGTTTCTTTATCCTTTCTTCTTGTTCCTGTGCAGCTTAACCTCCGGTATAATAACCATTCTGCAACTGCAACAAAGTCCGAGGTTCAGATAAAGATTGTTTGTTATCCTCTGTAATTGGCAGAGCATGCACTAATTGATTTTTTACATGAGCATAGTTTTTTTTGTTAATGACAACATCTTCTTGCTACATATCAAAAGTATTAATCTGGTTACTGATTTAATGACAGTGACCCTGATCAAACAATACCTGATGTCAGATACAGATACAGAGAAGTACGAGCTATGTGCGAATGACAAACTGAATGGCTTGCAATTGATATTTCTAATGTGTGATATCAATGAGAGTCACCCATCATGAGCCAGAGACACTCTCAAACGGAATTAAAAACTAGAGATTATAGATAATGAGGTCACAATATTAATCAAATAAAAAAAACCCTTTACACATGATCAGACCTGTGAGGCCAGGCCTTTAGATCTTCTTCAGATGGTTTAAGTAGCAAGTCAACATATGATTTCCCGTTGGAGTCACTAGGTGGCAGAGGAGGGTTTTCATATCGACTGCAAATTGGGATACACGCACACACCTCACTTACATGAAAGTAAGCACTAAGCACATCTAATATTTTTTTCTGAAAATGTCACTCTAGATAGCAAGATGATCTTCTTTGTTCAAACTTCTATTTGATCATTCAAAACAAATACTCATATGTTAGAAAATGGATTTTTTAGAGCATAAGTATTTTATGTTCTTGATGTTAATTCCGGATTTTAACGATTGTAAATTGTTCCTTGTTATGAGGACTTAAATTTTCATATATGGGTCTAAGTAATTTTCTTAGTGGAATCCATAGAGAAATAGAGTTGAAATTGGTAGCTTGAAAGAGCTTGAAAATGAGAATGTGTATTTGTCCCACATTGAAATGAATAAAGGGGGTTGTTGAAATGAAAATGGTGCATGGTGTTACTGTGTGCTCCACGAGCACACACACACACGCGCGCGCCGCCGCCGCCCGCCTCGCCACGCCACGCCACGTCTCGTCTCGTCTCGACTCGGGTTGGCTCGGTCGAAGGGCGATTTGGCGAATGTCTCGGCGTCTCGCGTACGCGAGGCGACCTGGGTGAGGGATTTTATTTATGTGTTTAAATATATTTTAATTAGAATAAATATACATATATATATATATATATCGATTGGGATCAGTACTTGGAATAAATCAGGAACTGGTCAGACATCTGATACTGATGAAATCCTGAAGGTACTACCAGATCCTGATGACTTGATCAAATACTGATGGACCTTAAGTCCTGACGGTACCAGATCCTGATGATCAAATACTGATGGACGTACATCAGATCATGACGAACTAAAATCCTGATAGATCAGATCCTGATGTTGTGTCCTGGACAGAATTTGATAATATATATATATATATATATATATATATATATATATATATATTCAGATTAATTAAAATAAAAACTGATATGTGTGGATAATATATATACGTAATTGTTACGATTTATTTAATTGAAAATCAGTTGTTACAGCCGTTTTGACTATATTAAATCGACCGTTTCGTTTTATTAAATGGAATGGGGGTTACAATATTAATGAGGGTGATATAAGTTACGTTTGGCATCTCCTATAAATAGAGAGCTAAGCTACTGATTTTAGTGAACATACACTGAATATACAGACCACACCCTATATTCTCTTCTTTTCTCTATACTCTCTGTTATCCTCCTGCTATAGTTCTTTTACTTAAGGTTTTTCGGAGACTGAGGTGCTAGTCGAAGTTGAGTTATCTGGTTGCTGTGATCATATAACTCGGAGCTGTTTTATCCTGGAAGAATATTGCCAGCATCCTGACACAGTGTAAGTGGGGGCAATTATCTCTTTAAGAACAGTCAGGACTTCTTGCAAATCCTGACGACTCAGCTGTTTTCATTCTTGTTTGATATACTGATATAGCTATGGCTACTGGTATGTCTTTTGTCTTTCCTTTGTTCTTTCAGTTACTGATATGCATGTGTTATACCTTCGTGTTTTGTTTCGTTAATTGTTTGCTTGGCCTTGGCTTGTTAAATACGATATATAACTGCCTCTATGTTGCTGTTTTAGTCAATATTTCCAACATTCTTGAAGAGATAATTCGTTATATAGTATTTAGCATAATGGTTAACGAGAGTGAAATTCATGCTAGTGGTAGTTCGGTTGCATCTGCTGGGGTCATTGATTGGACCACTTACAGTTTTCCACAACCCGTTGAATTAACTGGCTTGCCTGAAAAATTCAATGGGGGCGTTGGCTTTTCTCGTTGGCAGAAAAGGATGAAGTTGTGGTTGACTGTAAAGGGTCTATGGCCTGTTGTGGAATATGAGAAGCCAGTTGTGGATCAAGAGAAGGCTGAATCAGTTAAGGGTTTTGCGAAGTGGGCTGAGAAGGATGGGGTGGCTAGGGCGGCCATTTTGGCTGCTCTCACGAACACATTGTTTGATGTGTACTCCTCTGATGCTTACACCGCAAAACTCTTATGGGAGAAGCTGGACCAGACACACAATACTGACTCACAAGGTCTGGAAAAGTATTCTGTGGCTAGGTTCCTTGATTTCAAGCTGGTGGACAATAAGTCCATGACTGAGCAAGTGCATGAGTTTGAGATGATAGTGCATGCTTTGAAGGAGTCCGGAATGGACCTCCCCGAAAAGTTTAAGGTGATGAGTGTGATTGAAAAGCTTCCAAAGTCTTGGGAAGAGTTCTCTCTCTCCCTGAAAAGACAGAAAGGAGAGATCACCTGGACCAACCTTATGCTGGACATCTCGGTGCAAGAACAACACAAGTCCAAACAGGGACATGTGATGCCAACTGAGCATGGAAGTTCGAAGGTAAATGTAGCAACTGTAGGACAGAAAAGGAAGGCTGTCTCTAAGAAGGGTAATAGTAATAAACCTAAGAATGACAAGGATAAGGCCAAGAAACCAAAGGCAAACAAACCATGTTGGTCTTGTGGGCAGGTTGGGCACTGGAGTAAGGACTGCCCTACAAAGAAAGCAAAGAAAGCCGAGGGGGTAGCTCAAGCGAATGCTGTGCTTGGAACCTCAAGTGGGCCTGTAGCGAACATGGTTGTTGGTGAGGCTTTGGCTACTGAAACCAACGAAGACCGGTATGTTACCTACAACCCTGTACTATTTTCCACTTATCTATCAAATGAATGGTTGATTGATACTGGAGCTAATGTGCATATTTGTGCTGACATTAGTTTATTTGTATCTTATCAACAGAGTCATAGCTTGACAGTGACGATGGGGAATGCAAGTGCCGCTCAAGTACATGGAATAGGAAACGTGGACTTGAAGTTTCCTTTGGGTCGTATTCTATCTCTGACGAGAGTGCATCATGTTCCCAACCTGCGTAAAAATATAATAAGTGGAAGCTGTTTAGTTGCTAATTGCTTTGAAGTCTCTCTCAAATGTAATAAAGTAGTTCTTATTCATACTGGTACTTTCTTTGGCAAGGGTTACTTGTAAAATGGTTTATTTGTAATAAATGTTGAGCCCGTTTTGGGTGCTTTTAATAAGATTACTCCTTCTGTTAACTATGTTGAATCTTCAGAGTTATGGCATGCTAGACTTGGTCACTTAAATTTTGGTGCTCTTAAAAATATGATGAATTTAGAGTTGATTCCAAGACATACCATAGAAAAGAATTCTAAATGTCAAGTATGTGTGTCTGCTAAACAAATAATGAAACCTTTTCATAATATTGTTAGGGATTCAGACTTGTTAGATTTAGTACACACTGATATTTGTGAATTTGGTGGTGTGTTGACTAAGGACCAGTTTAGATACTTCATTACCTTTATAGATGATAGTAGTAGATACTGTTATGTTTATTTACTTAGACATAAGGATGAAGCACTTAGTAAATTCATTATATATAAAACTGAAGTAGAAAAACAAACTAGCAAGGTACTTAAGAGGTTGAGATCTGATAGAGGTGGTGAGTATACGAGTAACGCTTTTAATGAATTTTGTACAAGCAATGGAATAGTTCATGAAGTTACCCCACCATACACACCTGAGTCTAATGGGGTTGCTGAGCGAAAGAACAGAACATTTAAAGATATGATTTTGCCTAAATACATGTGGGGAGAAGCTCTGAATACGGCTTGCCATATTCTGAATAGAGTTCCTTTGAAACACATGGATAAGACACCCTATGAGTTATGGAAGAGCAAGAAGACTAGTCTTAAGTATCTTCGTGTGTGGGGGTGCCTTGCTAAGGTACTTGTCCCTGAACACAAGAGAAAGAAACTAGGTCCGAAGACTGTTGATTGTATCTTTCTAGGCTATCTTGAGACCACTACAGCTATGAGATTTTTAGTATTAAAATCTGACATAGATGGTATAGTGGCTAACACGATAGTTGAGTTTCGTGATGCTACATTCTTTGAGGATGTTTACCCTATGAAGACTGGTATGCCTCAAGATACTTCTACTGAAGATCCTACTCACACATCAAGTTCTATTCCTGATCATGTGGAAAAGATGAAAAATGTGGGGGTGGAACCTAGCAGTAGCTCTAACCCTAAGGAGGTAGAGGAACCACGAAGGAGTAAGCGTGCAAAGGTAGTCAAGGATTTTGGAAGTGATTATATCACTTACAATGTCGAGGACGAACCTTTAACTTTCCGACAAGCTATGGATTCTTCAGAGTCTAGGCACTGGAAGGGCGCGGTAAAGAGTGAAATTGACTCTATTGTTTCTAACGGAACATGGGAGTTAGCTGATCTCCCTCCTGGGTGTTCTACTATCGGGTGCAGATGGATCTTTAAAAGGAAGTTGAACCCTGACGGCTCAATAGATAAGTACAAAGCTAGACTGGTAGCTAAGGGTTTTAAGCAAATGGAGGGCATTGATTACTTTGACATATACTCTCCAGTAAGGCTGTAATTCGAGTCGGGTGGCTCGCGAGCCTACCAGGCTCGAACTCGTTTAACTGAACCCGGCTCGACTCGAGCTCGTAAACGAGTCGAGCTCGGCAGCAATTTTAGGCTCGTTTATATAAACGAGCCGGTCCGGGTATGTGCCGAGCTCGAATGAAACCCGGCTCGAAAACTCGAACTCGACCCGGCTCGACTCGAACTCGACCCGGCTCGAGCTCGTTTACAATTTTTTTTTTGTTTTTCAAAATATTGTTTCTATTTTTTTAAAAAATATTTCTGGACGATCCAACCGTACGGATGTCAAGATATATCTAATTAAATGATATTCCCAAATTTTCAAAAAATAAAAGATTAATTTGGTTGGAGATCTTAATAGAACACTACTATATTGTCTTGTACTCGTAACTAGTGCTTCGTCCCAGATTATTGTTTCTATTCTTTTAAAAATATTTTTCGACGATCCAACCGTACGGATGTTAAGATATATCTAATTAAATGATATTCCCAAATTTTGAAAAAATAAAAAATTAATTTGGTTGGAGATCTTAATAGAACACTACTATATTGTCTTGTACTCGTAACTAGTGCTTCGTCCCAGATTATTGTTTCTATTCTTTTAAAAATATTTTTCGACGATCCAACCGTACGGATGTCAAGATATATCTAATTAAATGATATTCCCAAATTTTGAAAAAATAAAAAATTAATCTGGTTGGAGATTTTAATAGAACACGACTATATTGTCATGTACTTGTAACTAGTGCTTCGTCCCATATTATTGTTTCTATTTTTTTAAAAATATTTTTCGACGATCCAACCGTACGGATGTCAAGATATATCTAATTAAATGATATTCCCAAATTTTGAAAAAATAAAAAATTAATTTGGTTGGAGATCTTAATAGAACACTACTATATTGTCTAGTACTCGTAACTAGTGCTTTGTCCCAGATTATTGTTTCTATTTTTTTAAAAATATTTTTCGACGATCTAACCATACGAATGTCAAGATATATCTAATTAAATGATATTCCCAAATTTTGAAAAAATAAAAAATTAATTTGGTTGGAGATCTTAATAGAACACTACTATATTGTCTAGTACTCGTAACTAGTGTTTTGTCCCATATTATTGTTTCTATTTTTTTAAAAATAATTTTCGACGATCCAACCGTACGGATGTCAAAATATATCTAATTAAATGATATTCCCAAATTTTTAAAAAATAAAAAATTAATTTCGTTGGAGATCTTAATAGAAACTCGTTAGGCTCGTTTAACAGCTCGTTAGGCTCGGCTCGTTTAACAGCTTGTTAGGCTCGACTCGTTTAATAGAACTCGACCCGACTCGTATAACAGTAACTCGCGACTCGTGAGGGCTCGCGAGTAGCTCGACCCGACTCGTGTAACAAACGAGCCG
This sequence comes from Kitagawia praeruptora, assembly GCA_037693485.1. NCBI lineage: Eukaryota > Viridiplantae > Streptophyta > Magnoliopsida > Apiales > Apiaceae > Kitagawia > Kitagawia praeruptora. The sequence continues at coordinate 58,162,848 of CM075351.1, forward strand.
AGTTCGGCGGGGATTTTCGGCTCGTTTAATAAACGAGCTCGGCTCGACTCGTCAGAAAAAGCTCGGCTCGATTTAAAGCTCGGCTCGAACTCGCCCGGCTCGACTCGAATTACAGCCCTACTCTCCAGTAGCTAGAGTGACAACAATCCGAATGCTTGTAGCATTGGCTTCCGTACATGGTCTTATCATCCATCAAATGGATGTAAAGACAGCTTTTCTTCATGGTGAACTTGAAGAAGAGATTTATATGGATCAGCCTGAGGGATTTGTTGCATCTGGTAACGAATGGAAAGTATGTAAGTTGATCAAATCCATCTATGGCTTGAAACAAGCTCCTAGGGATTGGCATAAAAAGTTTGATGAAACTATAGTGCCGTTCAGTTATGATATTAATGATAGTGACAAGTGTGTCTACACCAAAGTTAAAGGTAGTGAGTGTGTCATCTTGTGCCTATATGTAGATGACATATTACTGTTTGGAACCAATATTGAGATTATTAACGAGACAAAAGCTTTCTTGAAAAGGCATTTTGATATGAAGGATATGGGTGAGGCTAGTGTGATTCTTGGTCTAAAACTGACACAGTCAATTGAGGGAATAACTTTATCGCAGTCTCATTATATAGAGAAATCTATACTTGAGAAATATGGTTATTCACAGTGTAGAATTGCTAGTACACCCAATGATCCTAAAGTTGCCCTTGTTAAGAATACTTCAGGAGTACCTGTGTCTCAGTTAAGGTATTCTCAAATTATAGGGAGTTTGCAGTATCTTGCTAACTGTACTAGACCAGATATTTCATACTCTGTGTCTAAGTTGGCTAGGTATACAAGCTGTCCAAACAGAACTCATTGGGATGCTCTTGATAGAGTACTTAAATATCTAAAAGGCATAATGTACCTTAGTTTACACTATAGGAGATTTCCTGGTGTGCTTGAAGGGTACAGTGATGCAAGTTGGATAGCTAAGAAGTCTAGTTCTAATGGAGTGACTGGATACGTGTTCACCTTAGCAGGTGGAGCAATATCCTGGAAGTCGACCAAACATACTATAGTAACTCGGTCAACTTTTGAGGCTGAGTTGTGTGCGCTTGATGCCACGGGGACGGAGGCTGAATGGTTACATGGACTTATGTCCGCGATACCTGTAGTAAGCAGACCTCTTCCTGCGCTTGCTATTCATTGTGATAGTAAAACAACTATCGACAAGATTAGCAGTAATAAGTATAATGCTAAAACCAAGAGGCACATCCAAGTTAGACTGAAGTCTATTAGGGGTTTAGTGTCTGATAAGATTATTGCTGTAGAGTTCATAGGAACTCATAATAATATAGCTGATCCTTTACCTAAAGGACTGGAACCTGCAGTGGTCCTTAAGTCAAGGTTGGGGATGGGGCTGTCAACCCATCATAGTTCATCATCAGTGGGAACCCAATACACATGAGAAGAGATCCCTTGAAGTGTATTCAATGTGGTAATAACAAGCTGTAAGGATGAATTGGTAGTACCTTTGCTACATAGATGATACTGTTGTATCTGAGTCTATCCCTTGAAAACCTAGAAGGTACTGATACTGCTAGATAGCAAGAGTTATTGTAACTCTGAATGGGGTCAAGTCATTTGACGAGATGATTGCAGTACATCTCTGGAGATGCCCAGCTAAGCGAATGTAATTGTGTGGTCGCAATTAGAGGAAAGGGTTATTCCTTGAAGCATTCGACGAACAGGATCGAGACAAGACCATTAATGTCTCAAAGCCGTAGATTGGTACCATAGCCTTTGACTTGTCGTCGTCTATGGAACATGATTACATCAAACGGATTAAGATTCAAGGTGAAACATTCCATCTGAATCCGGTAGTCATCGAAGTAGGGGACTTAGGAGGGTTCAAATCCGGAAGGGTACCGACTCTGAAAAACAAGTCATGATGTAAAACCTGAAGCATTTCTGTATGGATTTGTGGGGGATTGTTAGAAAATGGAGTTTTTAGAGCATAAGTATTTTATGTTCTTGATGTTAATTCCGGATTTTAACGATTGGAAATTGTTCCTTGTTATGAGGACTTAAATTTTCATATATGGATCTAAGTAATTTTCTTAGTGGAATCCATAGAGAAATAGAGTTGAAATTGGTAGCTTGAAAGAGCTTGAAAATGAGATTGTGTATTTGTCCCACATTGAAATGAATAAAGGGGGTTGTTGGCTTTATATAGAATCACACACATGAGTAGTGTACAACTACTAAGGTGTATGATGGTGCATGGTGTTACTGTGTGCTCCACGCACACACACACACACACGCGGGCCGCCGCCGCCCGCCTCGCCACGCCACGCCACGCCACGCCACGTCTCGTCTCGTCTCGTCTCGACTCGGGTCGGCTCGGTCGAAGGGCGATTTGGACGAATGTCTCGGCGTCTCGCGTACGCGAGGCGACCTGGGCGAGGGATTTTATTTATGTGTTTAAATATATTTTAATTAGAATAAATATATATATATATCGATTGGGATCAGTACTTGGAATAAATCAGGAACTGGTCAGACATCTGATACTGATGAAATCCTGAAGGTACTACCAGATCCTGATGACTTGATCAAATACTAATGGACCTTAAGTCCTGACGGTACCAGATCCTGATGATCAAATACTGATGGACGTACATTAGATCCTGACGGACTAAAATCCTGATAGATCAGATCCTGATGTTGTGTCCTGGACAGAATTTGATAATATATATATATATTCAGATTAATTAAAATAAAAACTGATATGTGTGGATAATATATATACGTAACTGTTACGATTTATTTAATTGAAAATCAGCTGTTATAGCCGTTTTGACTATATTAAATCGACCGTTTCGTTTTATTAAATGGAATGGGGGTTACAATATTAATGAGGGTGATATAAGTTACGTTTGGTCTCTCCTATAAATAGAGAGCTAAGCTACTGATTTCAGTGAACATACACTGAATATACAGACCACACCCTATATTCGCTTCTTTTCTCTATACTCTCTGTTATCCTCCTGCTATAGTTCTTTTACTTAAGGTTTTCCGGCGACTGAGGTGCTAGTCGAAGTTGAGTTATCTGGTTGCTGTGATCATATAACTCGGAGCTATTTTATCCTGGAAGAATATTGCCAGCATCCTGACACAGTGTAAGTGGGGGCAATTATCTCTTCAAGAACAGTCAGGACTTCTTGCAAATCCTGACGACTCAGTTGTTTTCATTCTTGTTTGATATACTGATATAGCTATGGCTACTGGTATGTCTTCTGTCTTTCCTTTGTTCTTTCAGTTACTGATATGCATGTGTTATACCTTCGTGTTTTGTTTCGTTAATTGTTTGCTTGGCCTTGGCTTGTTAAATATGATATATAACTGCCTCTATGTTGCTGTTTTAGTCAATATTTCCAACATCATAATCGCGCCATGTTCAGATTTTTTTCCTAACACAAGAATATTACCAAATAAGATGCAACCAGTTCAAAAGAAGTAAGGGTTATGATGACAACATTCAACATATTGCACACCCTCGACTCTACTGGGGTGATAGATTATACAGTAGTAACATACCAACTAGGCAAGTAGGCAACCACAGCACCGATCCTAAAATCCTAAAATCTCATAACAAACTGGATACTCTCGGAAGCCGTGTCACCGATCCTAAAATCCTCAACTCTTCTTTAGGATCAACAATTGTGACGCTTTTAGAAAGTTTCATCCAAACAAGAGAAGAGGAAGATGCAAGCAAAAACTTTATGAAATGAAGCTCAGACCTTGAACCCACCATTTCCTTCATATACACAAAATGTTCATATGTATTGCGATTCAATAATAGCATCCCCTCTGTTAAGTTAAAACTTTATTACAAGCACAACAAATAGCATCGAGCACGTAACAAGTTGAACAATCAATATATATCGACAAAATGAAGCATTGAAACTATAATAATTAATCAAGAAAAAAGTAAAAATGTAAGTAAAGAAAACAAAGAAAGATTATTCACCTGCTTTGTTACACTTTGATTTAGGCGTAGCTGCTGTCTCTCTGAATCTCTGAATCTCCGCTCTCTCTTTGAAACCCAAATCAATGATCAACCCAAATTAGACAAAGTGAAACCCAAATTAATTTGAAACCCATATAAAAAGAGTATTTAATCGGGGAGAGAAGATGTTAAAAGATATGTGGCGAAGGAAAAGTTGGAGGAGATAATGAGGAGAAGGGGGGAAATGAAACCCTAAAAATTTTGGGTTAGGGGGAAAAGTATCGCGCCTTCAACATTTTCAACATTTTACAGTGTTCCACTTCATTTTTTAATTTTAAATATTTTGGTAATAATTAATTTTATTTAAATTTTATCAAGAATTTATTTGATTTCGATTTTAAAATTTTAAAATTTACATATATATATATATATATGCATTTCTTATATATTATACTAGTTTAAAACCCGTGCGATGCACGGATTTTTTTAAATATAATATGAAAGTTTTTCATATGAAAGCAGCACTTTTACTACGTTTTTGTTAAAATCTCGTACAACCAACCTTTTAATTTTTTTGATTAATATTTCTCAATACTAAAACAAGTGTTTATTAACATCCGTACGGTTCGATCGTCGAAGAAATCATTCAAAAAAAACGTTCAGTAAATCTGGATCGTGTCCCGTTACTGGAAACATCAATTTTACTACGTTTTTCTTAAAATCTCGTACAACCTGACCTTTTTATATTTTGATTATTTTTTTCCAACACTTGATAAGTGGAGTTTATATCCACTTGGAGCGTTCCATATCGGCTTAAATTGATTGTTTTGGACTCAAGTTTGTGGTGGTTTTGATGTGTTTTGTTTAGTTGTGCATATTTACGAGAATGTTGATTAAGGTTGATGCTTCTATCGTTTTTGGAGAATAAATTGATTAAAATTCGGATTTCTGAGACGGTTGCGCAGTCTACACTGTTTTGGACATATCTGGAGTTCTAGAAGTCCGTTTTCAGCGATCTTACTGCCCACGCGAAGCTTGGGAGATTTTCTATAATATGGGACAGATGTTGCACAAGCAGGTTGCGCGTGGTGGGAGCAGGTTGCCCGAAGAACAGACTGATGGGCGCAGGTTGCACGCGCTGTGCTGAAAAATTACAGTTTTTACTATTTTGGTCATATCTTGAGTTTTACAACTCCGTTTGAGGCCCATAAGCAGTCCACGCGAAGCTAACGAGATTCTCTATCATTCTAAAGTGGTCCAGAGGTCCAATTACGATTGGAACGTTCCAGAATATCTGAAGAAAAGTCAGCCACGAATTTTCTTTAAAAACAGAATCAGTTTAGGAAACGTATTTTGCAGAAATTCTATTATAATTCTGTTTTGGTATTTTCTTGCTGGGCAAGACTTCAAGAGGATATATAAACACATCTTGGGACACATCATTATTGGGGGTATGTAATATTAGATCAGATAATATAGTTTAGAGTAGATTAGTATTATTAGTTGGAGATGTAGAGAAACACCATGACTCTTCTTTTGGGTGACAACATTGAAGTTTGAAGATTTTGTTCTCTTAATCTTTTCTTTGTTCTTATTAGTTTAATTATGTTTTCTTGTTTTACTAGTTGTTTTACTTGTTTAATTATTAGCGAGTAGTTATTTCTAGGGCTTAAAGGGAAGCCATGTTTGCACTAATATTGGCATGATTTTCATAGTGGTTTGATTGGTTATGGTTAATTCTGATTGATATGTTTTAATCATTAATTTGTGTAATTGGCCAATATCATGGATTAATTATATGCAAATAGGGGTATGGATCGAGAGATTTACTTACTAGAGGCACACATACGATTAGCAGAATTGAATTTGAGTGCGGAAGCATCATTGGATTTCTGAGAGCGTTAATTCTTGGAAGAGATTAACTTGACTCTAATTACCTGATTGATTGAATTACTAAAAGTGGTTAATTGTGTTGAATGTTTCGAGAGTGTTAATGCTTGAAAGAGATTAACATACTCTAGTTATAGGATCACATTGATTGCTTTAGCTTAAGAGCCAATTGTGTAAGCATGGTGGACCTGATTGCCCTAGGTTTTAAATTATTTGTTTATCATCTGTTTAATTAGTGTTAATTTAGTTTAATTAGCTAATTAATAATTTCACATATTCGTATGACCCTTGAAACAATTAGCGATAACTGAAAAGGAATTAGTAGAACCTGTCTCCTTGTGGATTCGACCCGCTTGCCATCTGTACTAGAAATAGACACCGTGCGCTTGCGGTTAGACATAATTTAACATATCAAGTTTTTGACGCCGCTGCCGGGGAGACAGCGAGTTTCTATTGATTTTAATTTAGTTGTTTAGATTGTTTCCATTGTCTTGTTGGAACTTTTGTTCCAATAAAGGCAGATTTTACGTTTTCTTGGCTTTGTTGAGTGTCTACAGGTTTGCAATGGGTGAAGTTGATACTTTTGCACTCTTATCTTCCCTAGTAGAGGCACATACTCGAGAGATTGCCATGTCGAAGACTACAGAGCCCACTATGCGTCCAATGAGTATCGATGAGATGTCACAAGTGGCCCCTAAAACTTACAACTTCTGTCAAATTTGCGGTGTGCAGGGTCACTATGGTTTTGAATGTTCTTACAATGTCTACAATTCTCAGAGTGCTCAGTTGGGACAAATGAATTCTTTTGAAGAAGGATATGGGTACAATCAGTATTCAAACACTTTTGATCAAGAATGCGTGAATCAACCAGATTTCTACTACCAGGACAGTGGTGCTCAAAAATTTTCATATCATAATCAGCAACAGTTTGAGCAACAATATTATCAGTCATATGAGCAGCCGCCACATCAAGAATATCAATATCCTCCTCTACAAGAAGATCTACATGTTTCTCAATCCAGCGTAGATGTGCAAGCTGATCAGACAAATGAGATGTGGGATATCCTGAATAAACTACTAAAGAGTTCTGAAGAACAAGCCGAGGCGATCAAAGAATTAGAAACTCAAAGTTTGGCGATTGAATCTCAAATTGCACAGTTGGCTAACTCTTCTACTACAGGGCAGCTCGACTATTTACCATCATCATCTATCCGATCCGAAGAGGACCTGACTGCTATCAATCTCACAAGCGATCAGGAATATGATAGTTTCTCCATGTATGTTGATGATGAGGCCATTGATAAAGAGAAGGAGCATGCCACCGATGACAAGATCAATGATGTTGCTGCTACTGAGAACAATGTGACTGATGATGAGGCTACAAAGGAAAGCAATACAGAGATGGTTGTTGTTTCTCTTCCACAACCTGTGCCTAAGCTACCATGTATTGATAAATTTGCTCTCGATCAAGCCTCTACTTACAAGGCTTCTTTGCTCAAAACTACTTATTTCAAGGTTGATGTGATAACAAATATTGTCCAAGATGATATTTCTCAAATTCTGGTTGAGGATCCATACAGAGTGGCTCCTACGTTTCAAGCTCGAGAAGAGGGAGAAAATGGAAGTGTCTTATTAGCCAATGATGTGATAAGCCAAGATGTCCGAATAACTCCAGTGAAAGTGAGGAGTGGAGAAAAGCCACCACTAGAACCTCCACCTTATGTCAAGGGAGTTCAATATTTCTGTGGTGTTGAATTTTATCGCTGTTTTATCACAAAGTTTTCCAAAACTGCACAAGCACTCTCTCTATTGCTTATTAATGACATATTTTATTTTACTGATGCTTGTTTGGAGACTTTCTGCAGGATAAAGACAACCACAGATGTTCTTGATACTTTTTGTGGTGGCGAGTTTATGATCGAGAAAGTGGATATTACGCCTTTACCGGAGTATTTTTGAGGAGGTCAAGCTATTGACGTTAAAGAAGCGCTTTGTGGGAGGCAACCCATGTGTTTCGATGATTAGGTATGTTTCCTACTATCCCTCCTATTTACTTTCATTCAATGCGGACATTGAATATTTTAAGTTTGGGGGTGGTTTGAGGGATTAGTAGTTGTTGTATTATGTGTTCATGTAGGATATCATGTTTGCATTTTAGTTGTAATTCATGCATGTTTGTTCGTATTATTATCATGTGAGTCCATAATAGTTGCATTTGCACCCATGCTTGATAGGAATTTTGTGTTGTTGATGCTTTTGATTGAGAAGTGATATGCTTTGTTCTTGTGCACACACATACACTAGTAAGTTGAAGCTGGTAGACTTAATTGGATGTTGTAAGTAATTAGAAGGACATGAATATGTGAAAGTTGATTTAGTTTGCATGCTTTGAATACAAGTCGGTGCATTAGAGAGATTTTTGCTTGGGATTGAGTCTGTTTTTCCCCCAAGTGAGATTTTGAGCCATATTGCATTTTTTGCAATTTATTCGTTTGCATTGCTAGTAGTTGTTTGAGGTCTTTCTTGAAATGCATGACATTATTTGACGATTAAAATGATAAAGGCATTTAGGAATAACCGCATATTTTCCCATATTACCACACCGTATTAACATGATCAATTAGTTACCCATTGAGCTTAATCCTATTCTTTCGGTGACATACCACATTACTTGCCTATATCTTTTTCTTGTATTGGTCTTACATTAATTTGAACCCACATTGTCAAAGGCTAGTAAAGTGCTTAAGGGAGTAATAAGGTGTGCAAGGAGGGGTTATTGTTGGTCATAATTTTGGGGGAAATATTGAAAATTGGGTTTGTTTATTTGATAGTCGGCATATGTAATAAATTGTGGGATCATTGTTATTGTTTATATTATTGTTTTATTTAGCTCTCGGAAAAAAAAGAGAAAAAAAAAGAAGAGGAAAAAAAAGGAAAAAAAAGAAAAAAATATATTATGAGAGCATGTTTGTGTTTGTTGTGATCCTACTTTAGTCGACTAGTCGAGTGTTCTTAGTAAAATTTATGTGGGGGGAACATAGTGTTGTGTATGATTTATTATGGTGCTTACTAGCTTTTGACACTTCACCTGTTTTGGCTTATTTGACATACCTTGTCCCTAGCCCCCGTTACAACCCGAATGAAGACCTTTTGATTATTGTCATTGATGTATGTTGTGTTAAGAGTTAGATTGATACCAAATGTCAAGCATGTTTATGATTTTGTTGGAATTGAGTGATACACTTACCCTTGTTCTTAAGTGAATATTCTTTTGTGAGTGAATTGTGAGTGTTTGCTTATTTTTGCGTATGAGATCCCAAGTTTTGTCTCAAAGATGTACTCTTGTAGGCTTAGCATGTTTACTAACTTATTCTTACACTTGACATGGACTTGTGAGAACTTATGCATGTTCATTGAGTAGACTATGTGAATACTTGCACTTTCGACACCAAGACATTGCGTATTTACTTTGATTCTTAAGTTGATATGGCATGAGAGGATGTGAAGGTATGGTAGGATATTAGTACTAGATTATTTGCATTTTCATATTTGTTGCATTCATGCATTGCATTGCATTGGATTTTGTGGGTACATTCGCTATAGGCCCTCACGAGACCTTACTCGTCCACTAGGGCTGCCTAGGGGTTTAAAGGGCTTGTTGCATATGCCAAATGCAACCGTGATCACCTACGGAAGTGGTACTAGTTAGTTAGTTAGTTGTAATTGTTTATGCTTGAGGACAAGCATCGGTTTAAGTTTGGGGGTGTGATAAGTGGAGTTTATATCCACTTGGAGCGTTCCATATCGGCTTAAATTGATTGTTTTGGACTCAAGTTTGTGGTGGTTTTGATGTGTTTTGTTTAGTTGTGCAAATTTACGAGAATGTTGATTAAGGTTGATGCTTCTATCGTTTTTGGAGAATAAATTGATTAAAATTCGGATTTCTGAGACGGTTGCGCAGTCTACACTGTTTTGGACATATCTGGAGTTCTAGAAGTCCGTTTTCAGCGATCTTACTGCCCACGCGAAGCTTGGGAGACTTTCTATAATATGGGACAGGTGTTGCACGAGCAGGTTGCGCGTGGTGGGAGCAGGTTGCGCGAAGAACAGACTGATGGGCGCAGGTTGCACGCGCGCGGTGCTGAAAAATTACAGTTTTTACTATTTTGGCCATATCTTGAGTTCTACAACTCCGTTTGAGGCCCATAAGCAGTCCACGCGAAGCTAACGAGATTCTCTATCATTCTAAAGTGGTCCAGAGGTCCAATTACGATTGGAACGTTCCAGAATATCTGAAGAAAAGTCAGCCACGAATTTTCCTTAAAAACAGAATAAGTTTAGGAAACGTATTTTGCAGAAATTCTATTATAATTCTGTTTTGGTATTTTCTTGCTGGGCAAGACTTCAAGAGGATATATAAACACATCATGGGTCACATCATTATTGGGGGTATGTAATATTAGATCAGATAATATAGTTTAGAGTAGATTAGTATTATTAGTTGGAGATGTAGAGAAACACCATGACTCTTCTTTTGGGTGACAACATTGAAGTTTGAAGATTTTGTTCTCTTAATCTTTTCTTTGTTCTTATTAGTTTAATTATGTTTTCTTGTTTTACTAGTTGTTTTACTTGTTTAATTATTAGCGAGTAGTTATTTCTATGGCTTAAAGGGAAGCCATGTTTGCACTAATATTGGCATGATTTTCATAGTGGTTTGATTGGTTATGGTTAATTCTGATTGATATGTTTTAATCATTAATTTGTGTAATTGGCCAATATCATGGATTAATTATATGCAAATAGGGGTATGGATCGAGAGATTTACTTACTAGAGGCACACATACGATTAGCAGAATTGAATTTGAGTGCGGAAGCATCATTGGATTTCTGAGAGCGTTAATTCTTGGAAGAGATTAACTTGACTCTAATTACCTGATTGATTGAATTACTAAAAGTGGTTAATTGTGTTGAATGTTTCGAGAGTGTTAATGCTTGAAAGAGATTAACATACTCTAGTTATAGGATCACATTGATTGCTTTAGCTTAAGAGCCAATTGTGTAAGCATGGTGGACCTGATTGCCCTAGGTTTTAAATAATTTGTTTATCATCTGTTTAATTAGTATTAATTTAGTTTAATTAGTTAATTAATAATTTCACATATTCGTATGACCCTTGAAACAATTAGCGATAACTGAAAAGGAATTAGTAGAACCTGTCTCCTTGTGGATTCGACCCGCTTGCCATCTGTACTAGAAATAGACACCGTGCGCTTGCGGTTAGACATAATTTAACATATCAACACTACAATGAATATCTATTAACATCCGTACGGTTCGATCGTCGAAGAAATCATTCAAAAAAATTGTTCAATGAATCTGGATCGTGCCCCGTTACAGGAAGGATCACTTTTACTACATTTTTTTTAAAATTTCATACAACCCGACCTTTTTATTTTTTGATTATTTTTTCCCAACACCACAATGAGTATCTATTAACATCCGTACGGTTCGATCGTCCAAGAAATCATTCAAAAAAATCGTTCAGTGAATCTGGATCGTGCCCCGTTACACGAAGCATCACTTTTACTACGTTTTTGTTAAAATCTCGTACAACCCAACCTTTTTATTTTTTGATTATTTTTTTCCAACACCACAATGAGTATTTATTAACATCCGTATGGTTCGATCGTCGAAGAAATCATTTAAAAAAAATTATTCAATGAATCTGGATCGTGCCCCGTTATAGGAAGCAACAGTTGTACTACGTTTTTGTTAAAATACCGTACCACCCGACCTTTTTATTTTTTGATTATTTTTCCCCAACACTAAAATGAGTGTTTATTAACATCCGTACGGTTCGATCGTTGAAGAAATCATTCAAAAAAAGTATTCAGTGAATTTGGATCGTGCCTCGTTAAAGGAAACATCACTTTTACTACCTTTTTGTTAAAATCTCGTGCAACCCGACCTTTTTATTTTTCGATTATTTTTTCTCAATACTAAAATGGGTGTTTATTGACATCCGTACAGTTCGATCGTCGAAGAAATCATTAAAAAAGTTATTCAGTGAATCTGGATAGTACCCCGTTATAGTAAGTATCACTTTTACTACATTTTTGTTAAAATCTCGTACAACACGACCTTTTTATTTTTTGATTATTTTTTTCCAAGACTAAAATGAGTATTTGTTAACTTTCGTATGGTTTGATTGTCGAATAAATCAATCAACAAAATTATTCAGTGAATTTGGATCGTTTCCCGTTAAAGAAAACAACATTTTTACTACGTTTTTGTTAAAATCTCGTACAACCCAACTTATTTATTTTTTGATTATTTTTTCCAACAATAAAATGAATATATACATATATATATATATAATTTAAAATTTTAAAATTGAAATCAAATAAATTCTTAATAAAATTAAAATAAAATTAGAATGTTTACTAAAATATTTAAAGATTAAAAGATGAAATGAAATAAGACATTGAAAAACTTAGAGGCGCACAAATTTCCCCCTAACCCAAAAATTTTAGCATTTCAATTTCCCCCCTTCTCCCCCTTATATCCCCCAAACTTTTATCCTCCGCATATTCTACCCCTTATCTCCTCCAAATTGTCTCTTCCTTCATCCCAATATCTTCTTCAAATCGTCTCTTCCTTCATCCCACTGTCTTCTTCCTCCTATTGTCACCCACACCCATAAAGGCACAAACATACACACACACACACACAATACCCACACATCCCCATCCCCATCTCTCAATTAGTCACCCTTCTCACAAACATGAATCCTATTTGTTCAAAACTAAGCTTTTAGGTTAATTCATTCAACAAGCACACAACTTACATCAAAATCAATGTTTCTCTCTATCTTCATCTATATTTATCGATTTGCACTACGCCTAATTCGATTAAATTCTAACTCCTTATTGTCCCAAAAATCCTTTTTAGCACGATTTTGTTGATTGTATCTCATTGTTTGAATTGCTGTTTTTGTCGGCAGCATATCTTTACTACTACTTAATTTGTGAATGGTAATTGTGTTTGCTTTGAATAGTTCAATGGCACGCCTACAAGACCAAGACTTTGAGTATTCTGCTCCGATAAGCAGTTATATGCTATGTTGGTTGATGATCATAAGAAGAAAAAATTGTTTTATGGCAGTACTTTGCAGAAAGCTATGCATCTCTCGGATTGACTGTCGGATTTCATTCACTGTCGGATTGACTTGTTCTGTAAATTCTGGTATGTTTCCTTCCGGGTTTACAGAATTTGTTTTATGTTTTCTTTCAGGTTTTCTGTTTTAAAATTTCTTTAACATTGTAAAATTGTCTGCTGTTTCCGAAATAATTGTCCTCTTCAAATAGATTTACAATGTTTGCGAAAATATGGATCTTGAAATCAGACACAGAGACTCAACAGGTTCAGGTGCTAACACTCATGTCGAAATAGAGACGCTAGTGAAATTTGAGTTGATGGATGGTGCTCCAGTTAGAGGTATGCTCTTACATTGTATACTTTAATTACGAATTCACGTGAAGCTGTTTACATTGTATACTTTACTTGCTGCTTCCTTTCTTTTTTTGGTGAGTCAGTGTGTTTACGTTACTTGCCATCAGTCTCATGTATAGATATACTCTACTCTACTCACTCTCTAATAATATGACTTTCATCCATTCGATGCAGTAAATGTAGTTCTAGCTAATAAATTCTTCTCTATACTATTTCTGCATGTGTGTTATGCAACTTGAATTCACAAGTATAACTCTGATTATATATAAATGAACACAAAGTGATGGTACATGATTAATAATGGATTAGAATTGTATAATTCACAAATCTCCTGCAAACAATTGAACTTTCTGCATGCTTAGTATATATCGGAAACAGATATGTACCAAACTACAAATGTTTGTTTTTCCACTCTATGTTCCGCCTATCTTATTTTTTGCTATCTTGATCGAAGTATATGTGAGTGATATATACCGGACCATCTATTATAACTATTGACAATCACCTATTGTTAATGTGTTGCAGATCTGAATTAGATTAGATAACTGTGTAAGAAAAAATGGATACATCTTCTCATATCGTCTCTCATGGTTTTCGGTCTCATCCTACTGATGAAGAACTGGTGGATTACTACCTAAGAAAAAGGATTACATCTAAAAGGATTGACCTGGATATCATCAAAGGCATCGATCTTTACAAAATTGATCCCTGGCATCTCCAAGGTACATGTTGATATATAGATAGGTTATTAACATTATTTACTGAAATACACTTCGATACAGGTCACTAGCTCAGTTTATAGTTAACACTGAATATGCAGAAATACATGCAGAGCTATGTGGATTGGGAGTAGAAGAGCAAAATGAATGGCACTTCTTCAGTCATAGAGATAACAAGTATCCAACTGGAACTCACACAAATAGAGCCATAGCTGCTAGATTCTGGAAAGCAACTAGAAGAGATAAAGCAATCTACTATATGCTTGAGTTAATTGCTATGTATACAATTTTTACATAGAAATTGTACATCAATTAGAAAATTTTCTATTGATTAATTTATTGATCATTATTTGGTTGGGGGCATTATTTAAAATCATTTTTTGTGTACATAAACTATTCTCTAATATAAAGAAACACAACACACACTCTAAAATATTTCATCTTGTCCTAGTTGTGTAAATAAAACAAATACAACACATTAAAAGAAACAAAATAGTTGTCTATAGAGAACTACAATAACAGTTTTTATTTCAAAAACCATTGTCTTTTCTTCTGAATAACAACAGTCGAAATTTAGAAAACACTTGTCTGTAATGATTCTAGACAAAAGTTTTTTAACAGACTGTTGTTGTTTCTATGTATCAGACAATGGTTTCCAAAACTAGACACATTGTGTGGAAACCTTTGTGACAACGGTTTGTGTACCATTGTCTGATACATGCATCAGACGACATCTCAATAGACGACGGAAAAAAATTATCAGACAACGGGCAAAAACAGTTGTACATAATTCTTTCTTATATAAAACCGTTGTCTGTCATGCTCTCTAACAACAATTTTATTCCGTTGTCTATTCTATTAAAGAACAACGGTCATGGTTTATAGACCAAGTGTCTCAAATGATTTCAGACAACCATTTTTCAATCGACTGTTGTTGTTTCTAGGTTTCATACAACATTTTCCAGAACAAGGTATGTTGTCTTGTACATGATCAGATAACGATTTGCTGTGTGTTGTCTGAGATGTGTATCAGACGACTTCTCAATAGTCAACAGTTTTTGGTATATTCAGACAACACGTTTTGCCTGTTGTCTAAAGCAAAAATCCTTGTAGTGATAGACATGCCGAAAGAATCAACGATGCGGTAAATCCAGATCTCCCAATAAACCATACAATTCATTTTCAATAACATAGCCAAGGGAGCATTCGCACAGAGCGAGACAATAAAACAACCAACAACAAAACAAACAACAATAAAACACGACGCATAATGCGTTACTTCGCCTCAAAGCGATACAATTTCAAAAAATCAAAGATCTCGGATTTGCATCAAATTTTGATCTGATGTTAAGCGAGAGATTTTGAGTCTAAGAATTGTGTTTATTTGCAAAAACGAGCTCTAATCCGAAGCAGATCTGAGAAAATTCGAAAGGAATTTTCAAGCTTAAAGCTCGATTTATTGAAAGAAAACAAACTAGAGACAAGAAAGAGATGAGCGGAGAGGGAGGAGAGGGGAAGAGGGAGGAGAAAATAATAAGGATGGCCTCCGGCCGGTGGATAAACCACCGTCGGAGGGATTATTTACACGGACAAAGACATTGGTAGAGGGGGGAGAGAGAGTTTTAACATGATTACTTTCTACACTGTTCAAACCCAAATCAGAAATCTCCATGGGATTTATTAAAAATATATATAATATTTATATATTATTTGATCTTAATGGTCGGGTTGGTTAAATCGGGTGGAAAAATTAGTAAAATCAAACCCAACCCAAAATTTTTGGTTTTTAAAAATTTAAAACCATAACCAACCCAAATCGAAAAAAAACCTAAACTTTCGGTTTGGTCGGGTTGGTTTGGTCGGTTTAACCGGTTTTCGGAAAACCATGCTCACCCCTACCTTCAAGTCTGAAAAGACAAACTCCACAAAGAAGTGCCTCGGTAAAATCCCACAAGAGCAAAATCTAATGGGAAAAAAACTCAATGGGGAAAAAGTGTGCCCTCAAAATACAAGATTACATCATTATACAAAGTGACTATTACATAAATAACTAGAACTTCTTGTTGCATTTGAGAGTCTCCATTGCCATCAGTAGTAGCCGCAAGCTTGCTTTCTCTTACACTTTGCACTATGACTGCACCATTAATTCCTTTGCGATTTAAAACTGAGTCTTTTTTAACTTTTTTTGTTGCTATTAAATCTGCAAGTCACCAAAACAACCCAACAAGAAAGGAATAATTAAAGAATCATTTAAGAGATATAATAATAATTATATTAAAACTTATTGGAATTCTGACAAAGAGATGCTTACTTCTAACCAAAGGGGATCCCTTTGGTTAGACATCTAAAATAATAATCAATAATTTCAAAAA
This sequence comes from Kitagawia praeruptora, assembly GCA_037693485.1. NCBI lineage: Eukaryota > Viridiplantae > Streptophyta > Magnoliopsida > Apiales > Apiaceae > Kitagawia > Kitagawia praeruptora. The sequence continues at coordinate 58,179,332 of CM075351.1, forward strand.
ATATGAGAAGTGTTTTTTAATCTCTCTATATATAGTATATATAATTGTCATTTATAAATATGACAAAACAATATAATTATAAAGAGAATCATTTTAAGCACTCTGTACTAAAAACACTGGGTACACTCTTCCATTTTTATACCAAGACAAGCTCTCCTCAACAAAATATTTCACAAATTGGACACCATTTTTAGTACACAACTAATCCAACTATCCAGGCATTTAGTTTAACGAGACCTAGAACTATTCTCTAAAAACTGAAATGGTAAAACAACTTTTATACTTTAATGTACCAGGAATTGCTCGATTCACTATATTTTAATGTAATATTAAATATTAAACATAATTCTCTTCTTGTTATTCTTTAAACTAATATACACTCCTCACTGCATAATATATGGCCATATATACGCTTTCCTAAACAACTTTTTATGTATAATTGATTTTTAAAATTTTAAACAATTGGCATTAACTTTATCTAATTAAATTCAATTATAACAGAATTAATAAATTAGAACATCAATAGCTTAGCTACAGTTTGTTTCTTAAAATACTTACATTTCATTTTATGTGAAATCATTATAATTTACGTGTATTTTAATGTGTTCGAGTGAGATTTCTTTATATTCTCATCTCGTTCCATTAATATTGGTTACCTACTTTTTGATATGCATTTTTAGGTATGAATAAAATATAGTTTCTATTTTTTTTTCAAAATTTTCTTTCTCTAAATAAAAATTATATCTTAAAATTTTATTTAGAAAAAAATTGAAACTATATTTTATTTATACTTAAAATTGTATGCCAAAAAGTAGGTGATCAATATTAATAGGACGGAAAGAGTATAATATATTTTTATATCAAATAAAACAAAAGTATGTAATAGTATTTAATATTTAACTGAATGGTATTAAAATATAGTTTAAATTATAAAAAATCATTTACAATGAAATTGAGTAAAAGAAGCTGATTGGCTTGGAACAAAGATATACAGTACACAACCCAAGAAATAGATGGCATTTGTAGCAAATGAACATGCACGTACATTGCGACACGGAGGGAGTAAAATGCAAAGGGGAATTAATGTCAAACTACCTTATAACTTGTGCGATGCATGATTTTTTTTTTATATATAATAAATTTTATTTAATGTTATAATTATATTTTAATATAATCATTATTTTTAAAAATTATTTTAATATTATCTTAATATAAATTTAATTAATGATATGCATAATTTCAAATATATATTATAAAATTTTAAGTTAAATATTTCGTTAATGGGATTCGAAACTTGAATTTTTAGTAAAGTAATTTAATCATAAAATATTCCTTATAATTACATCTAACGATCCTTATTAATTAATAAAAATCTAACGGTAATATGGTATAATATTTTTGGGTAAACATTAATGAATGCAAAAATTATGTTTTAAAAAAAGGTACTGTATTTAATTAGAAAAGAAACATTGATGATTGAAAGATATGGTAAAGAAACATCGATGATGGGAAGATATGGTATGTTTGATGTTTTTAGGTGTTTATAAATTATAATATTAGCTGAAAGTAAATATGAAAAAGTCAATCAACTAATTACCATTAATTATATTATTCGATCATTTATTTTAATAATTAGGATAACCAAACCGACAAACTTTCAATCTTTCGAGTTTAATATAACAGTATAGATATCATTTTTATATCGTAGTTGCAAAATTATGAATTTCGTGTTGTATATTTCGTATTTTCAAATCCGTATGAATACTCTATTACTAATATATTATTATTATTATTATTATTATTATTATTATTATTATTATTATTATTATTATTATTATTATTATTATTATTATTATTATTATTGTATAATTTTATTATAACAATTGATAACAAATTTTATCATAATACAATTATATTTTTTTCTCTTTTCTCTTCATATTTTATAATGACATTTAGAGATAGGTTAGATTCGATCCGGTATTAAATGATTGAGAGTTGAACGTGATGTTTTTCGTATGTTGATTAAAATACGTGCTTCAATTTTTTTCCTTTTTTTTTTCTCGTCATCTTCGTCATTTGGTTGTGTCTTTTTCTTGGGTAATATTGATTTTGGTTTCTGATCGTGGATGCTAAGTTTTTTTCTCGAATCAATAGAGATAAATTCTCTAGTTGTTTGTCTTCCTCGTATTGGTCGGATTATTCTTGAGTAAAAATTGATTTTGATTTTTTTTTTCATTATGACTTTAATTGGGATTTTATGTTTGTCCCTCTCTTTTAATGTTGGCTCATTGGTAAGAATTTTTTCCCCTTTTTCTTTAATGATATTTGGTTGATTTTTCCCGCTTGTTTCGTTTTCTTTTGATTGGGGTACTCTTGTTCTCACGTTTGTATTCCTTCTTTTCTCTCTATTGGTTTGGGTCGTGGGAATGTTTCATTTCTTTTCTCTTTCTCTTTCTACTAGTTTAGGATTATAATAAATTGGTTTTTCGGTTGTAATTTGGATATGAATTTAGATTCGATTAATTTTAGTTTGATATTTTTTTTTTTTTTTTTGCACAACTCTCCCTAAGTACGAGTAACTTGAGAAAGAGCTGCGAATTAACTGAATAACCTGGAGGCAATCAGATTCAACTATACCATTCGAAACACTATTTTGTTTAAGCCAACTAAGAGCTTCTCTGATGCCCACACCCTCTGCTAACTCCGGAGACGACTTGCCAAGGGAACACTTTGACATGGCTTGAACAAGATGGCCTAATTGATCTCGAACAACAATAGCATGGCTGTAACGATTTGGTTCCTCGAATAGAGCTGCATCTACGTTCACCTTAACACTATTTAACGATGGAGGGCACCACTGCTCTAGACCGTCTTCCGGAATTATGAAACTCATAAATGAATCAAAATTCTTGTCTTGAGCAGCTTTCCATTGGTTAAGGAAAGATAACGCTGCATGAACTACTTCAAAGACTCCAACACCTCGCTGATTCCAAACTATGTCGTTACGATTTTTCCACAAAAACCAACAAACTGTTACCTGGATACAAATGTCATTGTTGTTGACCTGCTCAAAAACCAGCTGGAGCCACTCAGCAAAATTATGATAGTCACCTGTAACTTGTTTAACAGACGAAAACTGATGACACTCCTCAGCGAATGAACAAGTAACAAGAGAGTGAATAGCTGATTCATCACAGTGATTACAAACTGGGCAATGGGGATTAACCTGAATTCGTCTGACTTGCAACATGTCTTTTGTGGGCAAACAGTTAGTCGAGGCACGCCACAGAAAATTCTTGATTTTATTCGGAATTTTCAGGTTCCATAACTTCCTCCAAAACCCTGAATTATCTACTGTAGTAAACTGGTCTTTGGCTGCTTGGATGATATTATAACCACTTTTCACTGAATAATGACCCATCTTCTCATGACGCCAATACCAGGTATCTTTATCATTTTCAGTAAGAGGAATAGAGAGGATCAAGTCAGCATCTCTAGCCTCAAAAACATCCAAAACTAAGTCCACATCCCAAGCTTTTTCACCAATTTTGAACAGCGAAACAACTTTCTGATTTGAAATAGCCTCATTATCTGAATGAACAAACCTGTCTTCTACTGATGGAAGCCACGGTGAATTTGTAATATCCACGTCTCGGCCATTGCCAATACGACACGAAATACCTTGAATCATCAGAGCTTGAGCTTCCAAAACGCTACGCCAGATGAAACTGGGATCGAAACCCAGCTTAGCATTTAAGAAGGAACTAGATGGATAGTATCTCGCTTTAAAAATGCGACTAACCAGCTTGTCCGGGTATGAAATTACCCTCCATGCTTGATTTCCCAACAATGCTATTTTGAAATCTCGAAGATTTTTAAAGCCCACAACACCCTTACATTTTGCTGCAGTTAAACGACTCCAACACATCCAATGAATGCTTTTATAGGTTTGATTAAATTTGGAAACTTGTTGGTTAGATTTGGATACGAGTTGGATTCGATTTTTGTTTTAGGTTATATTTGGGTTTTGAATTGGATTGGCTTGAGTTTGACTTTATATTTTGATACAATTTATGGATTTGGACTCAGTTATGGTTTCGGTATTGGCATTGTTTTCATGGTTGCAATTTGTTTGGATTTTTCTTTCTCATTCATTGGTTGTAGATTTGTTTGACTTTTGAAATTGTTTCGATTGGTTATTAGATGACATGAATGGTTCTATTACATAGACCAAGTTTCACACATGGGAGTATGAACATCAACTACTTGCTGGCATAATCGTTTAGGCCATCCAAATTCTAGTTTGTGTTCAAGTATTATTCGTAGATTTCAGTTACCAGTTTGTTCAACTTCTAGCAAAACATTTGTCCTGCATTTCTTGTCATATTAATAAAAGTCAATAATTGCCTTTTCAAGAAACTTCTCTTGTTAGTTCTTCATGTTTGAAATTTATTTACCTAGATGTTTGGGGTCCAACTCGTGTGGCTTCTATTGATGGTTATCGATATTATTTAATTTTAGTGGATAACTATACAAAGTATGTTTGGCTTTATCCTATGCATCAAAAATCATAAGTTGCAAAAAAATTTCCACTATTTCATGTCTTGGTGGAGAAACAATTTGATGTTAAAATTAAAAAATTTTACTCGGATAATGGTGGTAAGTTTCTAGCACTGAGACGATATTTATCTTCTCATGGTATAAGTTGGTACACTTTTGCACCTCATACTCCCCAGTAGAATGGAACTGCTGAGAGGCGCCATAGATAGATTGTTGGAAGACATACTCCTTTTGAATCCTTGTTAAAAAAAATTCCAAATTATGAAAAATTGCATATTTTTGGGTATTTATGATTTCCTTGGTTAAAACCATACTTAGATCATAAGCAACCTCCATCAAGAGAGTGTCTCTTTCTTGGATATTCACTTGGTCAAAATGCTTATCGGTGTTACGATTTGGCAAATAAACGTATGTTTATTTTTAAAAATGTTCATTTTGATGAGTTATCTTTTCCTGGCAGGACTTTTTTCTCTAATATTGATAGCAATGTGTTGGTTCCGTCATATAATGGTGCTGATGATCTAATCCCTCTAACTTTAATTGACAAAGTTACAAGGAAAAATGGGCATGAAAAGTTACCTATCACCCAAACCTCCAATCTAGCTACTCCAAAGGCAGTTACGCCACCGTCAATCCAACATAAATGTTCTTCCCAAGAACTCTGTCACAGTCTGATTCTCCGCACTTAGGTTCAGGTTTGTATTTTTCACAGCCACCAATTGTGCATTCTGATAAGTGGATTTTATATCCACTTGGAGCGCTCTATATCGGCTTAAATTGATTGACTTGGTCTCAAGTTTGTTGTATTTTTGATGTGTTTTTGTGTAGTTGTGCAGGGTTGTAGCTATCGGTTAGTGTTGGTGTTTCTAATCGATATTAGAGTGGAATTAAGCATTGGAATGAAGATTTGACACTTGTATTATGCTACCAAGGAGTTACATGTGTAATGGTATTAAAGATGTTAGCTAATGCAAAAGAAACGGAGGAGAAAGGAGCAATTTGTGTAAAATTCGGATTTTCTGGGTATGTTGCGCAGTCTTCACTGTTTTGGCCATATCTGGAGTTCTAGAAGTCCGTTTTCAGCGATCTTACAACTCGCGCGAAGCCTGGGAGATTTTCTAAAATCTTGGAAAGAAAGCATGGCGCGCTGCGGCCTGGGAAGGGCGCTGCGGCACGGGAACCCTTCTGGAAATTCTGAATTTTTATCCACAAAATCATGATTTACTATTTTGGCCATATCTTGATTTCTACAAGTCCGTTTTGGACGATCTTACTGTCCACGCGAAGATAACGGAATTCTATGTCATTCTAAAGTGGTCCAGATGTCCAATTACAACTGGAACGGCCCAGAAATACTGAAGAAAAGTCAGTTACGAATTTTCCTTCAAAACAGAATCAGTTTAGGAAACGTATTTTGTAGAAATTCTATTATAATTCTGTTTTGGTATTTTCTTGTCGGGCAAGACTTCTAGAGCCTATTTAAACACATCCTACCATTGTAATTTGTATGACGATTACATATCAATTACTTAGGTTTATTAGTATCTTTTCATACTTTGTTTTTATCATGGTTTCATCAGATCCCATGATGACGAGAGGTTCGATTATGAACTAATCGTTGTCATGGGATTCTAACGGATTTATTTATGGAGCTTTAGTATTTTGATGCTTTAAAGATCTGTGTGTGGTGTATAATTGATATCCTCGTATGGTTGTGCTTAATTGTTAGATGCGTAGCTAACATCTAATTTATTAATCTCTTGTGAAGTGAAAGTGGATCTTGAGATTTAGAACTTGCCATGCTAGCATAGGTTCATGATTGTTTATCAACATGATTCGTAGTATGAGATGAGAATACTTGTATTGCCCTATGTGATCTTTATGGATAACTTGCTCTTCAACGGTTATGTTTTCAAATTCTGTAGACATATAGGGTCTAAGCATAATTGGTGTCTATTCATCTTCTATCTCTTTTGTGGATGTATGGATAGTTTGGTATATGTATACTGAGAGGTAGCGTGTACTTGTTTCGTGTTATCTGATCAGATATCATAACTATTGCATGTAGTGATTAAAGGCATCAGATCTAAGCAAAGTATTTAATGAAGTTAGGATTCCATGTTTCCTCTTGCAGAAGTAATTCGATTCCAATTCTCGTTAGTTAGTTAATTCTTAGCTTGTTAATTTAATTCTTAGTTAATTTAGTTTATTAAACCCAAAATTGTTATTTGTCTTAGCAGTGAATAATAATCATACATTGTTGCATAGGTACTAAACTGAATTAAAAACCAGATCTCTGTGGGAACGAACTTGACTTATTCATATATTACTTGTGACCACGTACGCTTGCGTGATTTAGTGCAAACAAGTTTTTGTCACCCCCAAACTTAAACTGATGCTTGTCCTCAAGCATAAACAATTACAACTAACTAACTAACTAATTAGTACCACTTCCGTAGGTGATCACGGTTGCATTTGGCATATGTAACAAGCCCTTTAAACCCCTAAGCAGCCCTAGTGGACGAGTAAGGTCTCGTGAGGGCCTATAGCGAATGTACCCACAAAATCCTTCTAACTAAACAATGCAATGCATGAATGCAACTAATATGAAAATGCAAAGATCCCCTTGAACTAACCAAAACCAACTAGCAAGCAAATATCTCAAAGAATGCAACTAAATCCAAATAGAGCTCGACTAAGTCCCCGTACTCTAACAATACATGAACAGAAACGTGCGTGTATGCTATGCTCATCAGAAATACTCCCAAAATTAGGTCAAAAATCATACTCATTCTTCACCAAGACAATCACAGGTTTATAAATAGAATAGACTGTAGACACTTCATAACCTAGGAACACCTCCATCCTTATCTGAGTTATCCAGAAATTCATGCTTTATTACTACACTACGACACATAATAATATACAAGCATGCTTATTTAACCGTGCAATGGATGAGACCCCAAAAGGCTTATACAATAATACCCATGTAGCGAGCGTTAGGTTAGTGGATCCCAGATTATAAAAGCCTTAGGTCACTAGGCACAAAGTCCCCTAGAACTTAATTGCTCGAGTATTAAAGAGCTCACCCTGGTTAATTTTGCGTATAAACAATTAAACTTTTGACTTTTTGTTTCTTTTTTTTTTTCATACAATCTGGAATAAGAATTCTCAATTCCAACCCTAGACTACTCATATAAATATGAGCCGGCTACTAGCCAGTTGACACCTAGCCAACAACTAGCATGAAATCCCTAGTTTCCCCCAAACTTAGACTTTAGTGCTCCTACGTCATCAAGGGAATAACGAAAATTTTAAATATAAACAAGTGATTAAATCTCAAAACATCCAAACAAGCACGACCTCAACCTAGCCCAAAAGCAAACGATGAGACTGTGTAAAAGTTTTGTTTCTGAAGCATGCAAGTCAATTCCTAGGAACCATAAATCAACCCTCTATTCATCATTACCACACTCAATAAGACATCTACCTACCAATCAGAATTAGCTCATTCTAAGGGATCGTGAAATATGCACGCCATGAAAATGCAACTAAAATGGACTCACATGGTATAAAAACAAAATAACAGAATGTCCTACATGAACAAACATAAATAATACGAATGAACATGCATGAATTACTACTAAACATGCAAAATATAATATCCCACATGAACACAATGACACACAATCACAAATAGCTACTATACACTACTTATCCCTCAAACCACCCCCAAACTTGAAATATTCAATGTCCGCATTGAATGGAAGTAAATACAAGGGATAGCAGACATACCTAATCGTAGACACTTGAAAATTTCTGCACCATATATATCTCTATATGGCCATTTAATTATCTTTTCCGGAGCTACAGCCTTGATAACAAGTTTCAGCCTTCTTCGCTCTTCAAAGGTGTTAGCAACAATGTTCTCTTCACTACCTGACAAGTTAACAACAGTAATAATAAGCAAAGTAGATGATTGGCCCGAATGTACATACCTTAAGTGATTTGGTGGTTTAAACTCGAGTCTGGAAGTTTCTTCAACATGATGATTTTCATTATTAACCACCAAAGACTGAGCAAGAGTGGAAATAGACGGATTAGAAACTAAAGTGGGTAGTTCACCAACAGAAGTCTTCACAACAGACTTAGGATCAAAAGAACTCTCCTCAAGTTGAATTTCATGCTTAGAACAAATGACCTTCAATTCCTTTAACATCTCATCAGAAGTAAAATTCCTATACAACTCATGAAGATCTTCATTACCCTCAATCAAAACATCTTCCTCAAGAAAAGACTCAATTGCACTATCCTCAAGATTTGACCATGAAGCAACCTCATCAATCAACACCTTAGAATCCCGGAGATCAGCCAAGCCTAGTTCCTCATCTTCCGTATCAGACTTTTCTTGTAAAGCAACGTCTACTGGATCCGACTTGCCAAAACACTCTTCCTCCTCTGCCGGAAATTCTAAGAATCTCTTTGGATATGGAGGAGGCGGGTAGATCTGATTGCTATTTGTAGATTGCTCCGGAGAAACTTTTTCAACAGGATTCGTACTCTTTTCCACTTCACCATCCAACTGCTCAGCTACCAAATCAGATTTCTCAATTTCTGGCCCTGCAGATTTCTCAACCTGCTGAATATGAACTTCTTCGTTTTCCGTAGCTACTGATTTCTCATCATTTGTAGCCTTTCCAGATCTCAAGGTAACTGCTTTCACCTGTTCTTCGACTTCCCTCTTGCTTGGATTAGCCTCCGTGTCGCTAGGAAGAGTCCCTTGTGGCCTACTCAACAAGGCATTAGTAATCTGCCCAATCTGATATTCCAAGGTCTTAAACGATACAGCATTGCTTTTCAACATCAACCTCAATTCCTCTAATTCAGATTTGTCATAAGTGGAATGCCCAGAACCAGCATATGATTGTTGTTGCTGAAAACCCGAAGGTTGAAATTGCCACGGGGCATACTGTTGCTGAAAATTCTGCCCTTGCTGCTGCTGAAAATTCTGGTAATTGAGGTTGTGCTCCATATTGTTGACCTTGAAACTGCTGATAAAGCTATTGTGGTTGTAGCAAGCCACCTTGATTGTTGCTCCAGTATGCCGATTCATAAGAGATAGCACACTGATTCGCCTCATGTGCGCCCGCACATAGCTCACATTGCTAAGGCATGGATGTCCTCGAATATGCCCACCATGGTAACTCCTCGCATGCCATCTTCAAATACTCAAGTACCTGAACACACCGAACTAAACAAGATAGATGAGAAAAACAAATCCGAGTCAGTGAACTCTAACGACCACTATTGACAAGCACATAAACCAAAAAATAAAACACCGATGATCCCGGGCAGCGGCGCCAAAAACTTGTTTGCACTAAATCACGCAAGCGTACGTGGTCACAAGTAATATATGAATAAGTCAAGTTCGTTCCCACAGAGATCTGGTTTTTAATTCAGTTTAGTACCTATGCAATAATGTATAATTATTATTCACTGCTAAGACAAATAACAATTTTGGGTTTAATAAACTAAATTAACTAAGAATTAAATTAACAAGCTAAGAATTAACTAACTGATAAGTGGAGTTTATATCCACTTGGAGCGTTCCATATCGGCTTAAATTGATTGTCTTGGACTCAAGTTTGTGGTGGTTTTGATGTGTTTTGTTTAGTTGTGCAGATTTACGAGAATGTTGATTAAGGTTGATGCTTCTATCATTTTTGGAGAATAAATTGATTAAAATTCGGATTTTTGAGACGGTTGCGCAGTCTACACTGTTTTGGACATATCTGGAGTTCTAGAAGTCCGTTTTCAACGATCTTACTGCCCACGCGAAGCTTGGGAGATTTTCTATAATATGGGACAGGTGTTGCACGAGCAGGTTGCGCGTGGTGGGCGCAGGTTGCGCGAAGAACAGACTGTTGGGCGCAGGTTGCACGCGCGCGGTGCTGAAAAATTACAGTTTTTACTATTTTGGCCATATCTTGAGTTCTACAACTCCGTTTGAGGCCCGTAAGCAGTCCACGCGAAGATAACGGAATTCTCTTTCATTCTAAAGTGCTCCAGAGGTCCAATTACAATTGGAACGGCCCAGAAATATTGAAGAAAAGTCAGCTACGAATTTTCCTTAAAAACCTAATCAGTTTAGGAAACGTATTATGTGCCGAACTGCAGAAATTCAACTTTGACAAGGAAATTGCTATAATTCCTACTTCTAATAAGTATGGTAATTGGGGCGGCTAGAACATTCCAGAATCAGATCTACACATGGAATTTCCAATTCTATTCTCATTCAAGAACGGAAATTGTCAATCTTCTATTCCAACTCTAAAAAGGCAATTGCTTGGTAGACAAGACTTCTAGAGCCTATATAAACACATCCAACCTTTGTAATTTGTATCATTAGGAGAAGAACTATTACATATCAATTACTTAGGTTTATTTGTATCTTTTTATACTTTGTTTTTATCATGGTTTCATCAGATCCCATGATGACGAGAGGTTCGATTATGAACTAATCGTTGTCATGGGATTCTAACGAATTTATTTATGGAGCTTTAGTATCTTAATGCTTTACAGATCTGTGTGTGATGTATATCTGATATCCTCATATGGTTGTGTTTCATGTATTTAGATGCGTAGCTAACATCTAATTTGTTAATCTCTTGTGAAGCGAGAGTGGATCTTGAGATTTAGAACTTGCCATGCTAGCATTGGATAGGTTGATGTTTTAACATCATGATTTGTGGCGTAAATAGAGATATTATGCTGCCCTATGTGATCTAAGTGGATAACTTGTGTTTCAACCTTTATGTTTTCAAATTCTATAGAGATATAGGGTCTAAGCATAATTGGTGTCTATTCATCTTCTATCTCTTTTGTGGATGTATGTTTAGTTTGGTATACATATACTGAGAGGTAGCGTGTACTTGTTTCGTGTTGTCTGATCAGATATCATAACCATTGCATATAGTGATTAAAGACGTCAGATCTAAGCAAAGTATTTAATGAAGTTAGGATTCCATGGTTTATCTTGCAGAAGTAATTAGATTTCAATTCTTGTTAGTTAGTTAATTCGTAGTTTTGTTAATTTGCTTCTTAGTTTAATTTAGTTAGTTAAAACCTTAATTTATTAATTGTCTTAGCAGTGAATTAAGATCATACACTGTTGCATAGGTGCATTTACTGAATTAAAACCATAATCAGATCCCTGTGGGAACGAATTTGGACTTAACCTTATATATTACTTGTGACCACGTACGCTTGCGTGTTTTAGTGTAAACAAGTTTTTGGCGCCGCTGCCGGGGATCATCGATGTTTTATTTTTGGTTTATGTGCTTGTCAATAGTGGTCGTTAGAGTTCACTGACTCGGATTGCTTTTTCTAATCTATTCTTGTATAGTTCGTTGGTGTTTCAGGTACTTGTCAGAGAGCGTTGTGGTTGAAGATGGATTTTCTAACTTACTATGGAGTTCAGCAGGTGGCTAGTGTTTGTGAGCTATGTGCTGGTGCACTTGAGACGTATCAGTGCTGGAGCAACCAAGGTGGTATTCAACAGCCTCAGCAATGTGAGCAGTGTTTGGGCGTTCATGATCCCTCACAATATTGTTACTACGGAGGAGTTGATCCATATGTCACTTATGAGGAGCAACCGTATTTTCAATACCATCCTCAACAGTACCAGCAAGATGTTCCAGATATGTCATATGTCTTTGGTAGTGAAGAGTTTCAACATCAGCAACCTATTCCTACTTTTCAGTCAGATGAGGTTGATGATTTGAAGGAGATTAGGAAGGAGCTTAGGATGCTTATAAAGAGTCATGAGGAGTCTATCAAATCTATGGGGACACTTGCTGCTCAAGTTTTGAGAGCCTTGGAACAAGAGAATCAACAATTCATGCTAGAGGCAACACCAGAAAATAACGGTGACTTGGAGCAAGGTACTGCATGCATAATTGAGGAAGACAAATCCCAAGGTGAGGTGAGTGTTCACAAGCCATGTGAGGAATTTGATCAAGCTAGTGAGGTGGATGATTTGGAAAGGGCACAATTCGAGACAGACATTGATGAGCTACACAAATTTCAAGAATTGGTATGTGCATACAAAGAGGACACTGATGAGCTACGAAAATTTCAAAAATTGGTATGTGCGAACCAAGAGGTTGATGAACATGGGAAAGATGCAGATCTTCTACTTGTCTCAGAGTATAAAGATGGAGGTAGCGCATTAGAGCCAATGGAGGAAGTTCTCTTTGAGGAACCAAAGGCTTCAGCAACTTACATTTACCCTACTCCATTATATTCAAGTGAAGCCCGCGAATGTGTGTTGTTCTACAAATTGAGAGATTTTGGGTCAACAGATGAAGGCATTGGAATAGGACATAGTTGTTACACGAATAGGCCAAGCGAGAAGAAGGGGCCGCAAGTGTGTCGCCGTGATGACGATGAAGTCTTACGAAGAGAGGACCAGACAACTTATTAATGGAGGCTTGGAAGTAACGTCAAGCTATTGACGTTAAAGAAGCGCTTCTTGGGAGGCAACCCAAGGTATGTTTTCTACTTTCCCTTGTATTTACTTCCATTCAATGAGGACATTGAATATTCTAAGTTTGGGGGAGGTTTGAAGGATAAGTAGTGTATATATATGTGATTGTTAGTCATTGTGTTCATGTAGAATTTTATGTTTGCATATTAGTAGTAGTAAATTATGCATTTATGTTCGTGTTATCTACGTTTGTTTCATATAGGACATTCTGTTTTTATTTTCGTATATCATGTGAATTCATAATAGTTTGCATTTGTACCCATGCTTGATAGGAATTTTGTGTTGTTGACGCTTTTGTTTGAGAAGTGATATGCTTTGTTCTTGTGCACACACATACACTAGTAAGTTGAAGCTAGTAGACTTATTGAATGTTGTAAGTGATTAGAAGGACATGAATATGTGCAAGATGATTTAGTTTGCATGCTTTGAATATAAGTTGGTGCGTTAGAGAGATGTTGCTTGGGATTAAGTATGTTTTTCCACCAAGTGAGTTTTTGAGCCTTATTGCATATTTGCAATTTATTCGTTTGCTTGAGTGTCCACGGATTGTTTGCATTTCTAGCAGTTGTTTGAGGTCTTTCTTGAAACGCATGACATTAATTGACGATTAAAATGATAAAGGCATTTAGGAATAACCGCATATTTTCCCATATTACCATACCATGTTTACATGATCAATTAGTTAACCCGTTGAGCTTAATCCTATTTTTCGGTGACATACCACATTACTTGCCTAGACTTTTTCTTGTATTGGCCTTACATTAATTTGAACCCACATTGTCAAAGGCTAGTAGAGTGCTTAAGGGAGTAATAAGGTGTGTAATTGGTCTTACTTTTGGGGGAAATATTGAAAATTGGGTTTGTTTATTTGATAGTCGGCATATGTAATAAATTCATGGGATCATTGTTATTGTTTATATTATTGTTTTATTTAGCTCTCGAAAAAAAAAGAAAAAAAAGAAGAAAAAAAGAGAAAAAGGAAAAAAGCGAAAATAGAAAAAAGAAAAAAAAAGAAGAAAAAAAAAAAAATATATATATATATATATATATATATATATATATATATATATATATATATATATTATGAGAGCATGTTTGTGTTTGTTGTGATCCTATTTTAGTCGACTAGTCGAGTGTTTTTGTTGAAAAGAAGAAGAGTAAAAATTATGTGGGAGGAAAATAGGGTGTGTATGATTTATTATAGTTCCTACTAGCTTTTGACACTTCACCTGATTTGGCTTATTTGACATACCTTGTCCCTAGCCCCGTTACAACCCAATTAAAGACCTTTTGATTATCGTCATTGATGTATGTTGTGTTAAGAGTTAGATTGATACCAAATGTCAAGCATGCTAATGATTTTGTTGGAATTGAGTGATACACTTACCCTTGTTCTTGAGTGAATATTCTTTTGTGAGTGGATTGTGAGTGTTTGCTTGTTTTTGCATATGAGATCCCGAGTTTTGACTCAAAGATGTACTCTTGTAGGCTTAGCATGATTACTAACTTATTCTTACATTTGACATGGGCTTGTGAGAACTTATGCATGTTCATTGAGTAGACTATGTGAATACTTGCACTTTCGACACTAATACATTGTGTACTTACTTTGATTCTTAAGTTGATATGGCATGAGAGGATTTGAAGGTATGGTAGGATATTAGTAGTAGTCATTTGCATTTTCATATTAGTTGCATTCATGCATTGCATTGCATTATTAGGTTACATGGATTTTGTGGGTACATTCGCTATAGGCCCTCACGAGACCTTACTCGTCTACTAGGGCTGCCTAGGGGTTTAAAGGGCTTGTTGCATATGCCAAATGCAACCGTGATCACCTACGGAAGTGGTACTAGTTAGTTAGTTAGTTGTAATTGTTTATGCTTGAGGACAAGCATCGGTTTAAGTTTGGGGGTGTGATAAGTGGAGTTTATATCCACTTGGAGCGTTCCATATCGGCTTAAATTGATTGTCTTGGACTCAAGTTTGTGGTGGTTTTGATGTGTTTTGTTTAGTTGTGCAGATTTACGAGAATGTTGATTAAGGTTGATGCTTCTATCGTTTTTGGAGAATAAATTGATTAAAATTCGGATTTTTGAGACGGTTGCGCAGTCTACACTGTTTTGGACATATCTGGAGTTCTAGAAGTCCGTTTTCAACGATCTTACTGCCCACGCGAAGCTTGGGAGATTTTCTATAATATGGGACAGGTGTTGCACGAGCAGGTTGCGCATGGTGGGCGCAGGTTGCGCGAAGAACAGACTGTTTGGCGCAGGTTGCACGCGCGCGGTGCTGAAAAATTACAGTTTTTACTATTTTGGCCATATCTTGAGTTCTACAACTCCGTTTGAGGCCCGTAAGCAGTCCACGCGAAGATAACGGAATTCTCTTTCATTCTAAAGTGCTCCAGATGTCCAATTACAACTGGAACGGCCCATAAATATTGAAGAAAAGTCAGCTACGAATTTTCCTTAAAAACCGAATCAGTTTAGGAAACGTATTATGTGCCGAACTGCAGAAATTCAACTTTGACAAGGAAATTGCTATAATTCCTACTTCTAATAAGTATGGTAATTGGGGCGGCTAGAACATTCCAGAATCAGATCTACACATGAAATTTCCAATTCTATTCTCATTCAAGAACGGAAATTGTCAATCTTCTATTCCAACTCTAAAAAGGCAATTGCTTGGTAGACAAGACTTCTAGAGCCTATATAAACACATCCAACCTTTGTAATTTGTATCATTAGGAGAAGAACTATTACATATCAATTACTTAGATTTATTTGTATCTTTTTATACTTTGTTTTTATCATGGTTTCATCAGATCCCATGATGACGAGAGGTTCGATTATGAACTAATCGTTGTCATGGGATTCTAACGGATTTATTTATGGTGCTTTAGTATCTTGATGCTTTACAGATCTGTGTGTGATGTATATCTGATATCCTCGTATGGTTGTGTTTCATGTATTTAGATGCGTAGCTAACATCTAATTTGTTAATCTCTTGTGAAGCGAGAGTGGATCTTGAGATTTAGAACTTGCCATGCTAGCATTGGATAGGTTGATGTTTTAACATCATGATTTGTGGCGTAAATAGAGATATTATGCTGCCCTATGTGATCTAAGTGGATAACTTGTGCTTCAACCTTTATGTTTTCAAATTCTATAGAGATATAGGGTCTAAGCATAATTGGTGTCTATTCATCTTCTATCTCTTTTGTGGATGTATGTTTAGTTTGGTATACGTATACTGAGAGGTAGCGTGTACTTGTTTCGTGTTGTCTGATCAGATATCATAACCATTGCATATAGTGATTAAAGACGTCAGATCTAAGCAAAGTATTTAATGAAGTTAGGATTCCATGGTTTATCTTGCAAAATTAATTAGATTTCAATTCTTGTTAGTTAGTTAATTCGTAGTTTTGTTAATTTGCTTCTTAGTTTAATTTAGTTAGTTAAAACCTTAATTTATTAATTGTCTTAGCAGTGAATTAAGATCATACACTGTTGCATAGGTGCATTTACTGAATTAAAACCATAACCAGATCCCTGTGGGAACGAATTTGGACTTAACCTTATATATTACTTGTGACCACGTACGCTTGCGTGTTTTAGTGTAAACACTAACGAGAATTGGAATCGAATTACTTCTGCAAGAGGAAACATGGAATCCTAACTTCATTAAATACTTTGCTTAGATCTTACGCCTTTAATCACTATATGCAATAGTTATGATATCTGATCAGACAACACGAAACAAGTACACGCTACCTCTCAGTATACGTATACCAAACTATCCATACATCCACAAAAGAGATAGAAGATGAATAGACACCAATTATGCTTAGACCCTATATGTCTATAGAATTTGAAAACATAACGGTTGAAGAGCAAGTTATCCATAAAGATCACATAGGGCAATACAAGTATTCTCATCTCATACTACGAATCATGTTGATAAACAATCATGAACCTATGCTAGTATGGCAAGTTCTAAATCTCAAGATCCACTTTCACTTCACAAGAGATTAACAAATTAGATGTTAGCTACGCATCTAACAATTAAGCACAACCATACGAGGATATCAATTATACACCACACACAGATCTTTAAAGCATCAAAATACTAAAGCTCCATAAATATATCCGTTAGAATCCCATGATAACGATTAGTTCATAATCGAACCTCTCGTCATCATGGGATCTGATGAAACCATGATAAAAACAAAGTATGAAAAGATACAAATAAACCTAAGTAATTGATATGTAATCGTCATACAAATTACAATGGTAGGATGTATTTAAATAGGCTCTAGAAGTCTTGCCCAACAAGAAAATACCAAAACAGAATTATAATAGAATTTCTGCAAAATACGTTTCCTAAACTGATTCTGTTTTGAAGAAAAATTCGTAACTGACTTTTCTTCAGTATTTCTGGGCCGTTCCAGTTGTAATTGGACCTCTGGACTACTTTAGAATGAAATAGAATTCCGTTATCTTCGTGTGGACAGTAAGATCGTCCAAAACGGATTTGTAGAAATCAAGATATGGCCAAAATAGTAAATCAGGACTTTGTGGATAAAAATTCAGAATTTCCAGAAGGGTTCCCGCGCCGCAGCACCCTTCCCAGGCCATAGCACACCATGCTTTCTTTCCAAGATTGTATAAAATCTCTCAGGCTTCGCGTGAGCTGTAATATCGCTGAAAACAGACTTCTAGAACTCCAGATATGGCCAAAACAGTGAAGACTGCGCAACATACCCAGAAAATCCGAATTTTACACAAATTGCTCCTTTCTCCTCCGTTTCTTTTGCATTAGCTAACATCTTCAATACATTCTCCTATTCAACTTTCGGAATCATTTGATGATGTGTCTGGGCGTAATGATCAGCCCCTGGAACATGTCAATATAGGTGTACCTCATGAACGTTTAAATTCTATTACCACTCGTTCAATGAATAATATCTATAAGCCAAATATCTATAAATCTTATATAGCAACGAAGCATCCACTCCGTTACCTAGTCGAACCAACTTGTGTATCTTCTGCCATCAAAGATCTTAATTGGCGTTTGGCTATGTCTGAAGAGTTTAATTCTTTACTTCGGCATGGTACTTGGGAGTTAGTTCCTTCTTCTCTGGCTACAAATACTATTGGTTGCAAATGGGTATTTCGATTGAAGCGTAAACCTGATGGTTCCATTGAAACTGAAACGACCTGGTTTAGACTATATGGAAACGTTTAGCCCAGTTGTCAAACCATTACGATTCGTGCAGTTCAAAGTATTGCTTTAATGCATAATTGGAAAATCCGTCAACTAGATGTAAGTAATGCATTTCTTCATGGAACCTTATCTGAAGTCGTATTTATGCACCAGCCTCCCGGCTTTGTTGATCCAATGTATCCTTCTCATGTTTGTCGTCTGCGAAAAATAATTTTTGGGTTCAAACAAGCTTCAAGAGAGTGGCATCTTGCTCTTCGTAATGCGTTAGTGGATTTAGGATTTGTTCAGTCCAAATCAGATGCTTCATTATTTTTACTGTTATTCCCAGGTTTTTAGGATGATATTTTTGAATGGTTTTCGAATTAAATCATGGAGATTTGATTCTGAGTTTCCATATTTGGTTGCCATATCTATTGAAATTGCAGGTCATATATCTCAGGATATCTTTCAGGAATATCGTGTGATTTGATTGTGATTCAAATCCTAATAGAGCCGTTGTTAATGATCTTGATTGCTTGTTATCTAATCACTAATTTATGCTTGATTGATTCTTGTTCCAACAGTTATAATCTCAAGAATTCGAATCTCTGACGGCTACATCTTCTAATGCTATATAAAGTCGATCTTTTGGCAAGAAGAAGAACTCAACACTCATCTACAATACAACTTCTATACAAAGACACTCAAGCTTATACATTGCGTACAGAAGTTTCATTTCATAGAGTTGTAATCTTATATTCATTCTACACATACTTGTGCTGGTTGTGGCAATTAGATAAGATTACAAATCATAAGCCAAGTAGCCAATGGGCTAGGTAGCAGGTTTGCTAGGTGACAAGTGTGTCAAGGGAAGGGTTCTTCCAAGAGGCTTTAAATTTGTAATCGGGAAAAACTGTAAGCTTTATATTATTGTTATAATAATATAATCTCTGTGCTAGTTGGCATAGGGACTTGGATGAAGGCCATAGATTGGGTAGGGGCCGAACCAAGTAAAAATTCCTGGTGTTCTTGTTTTATATTCTGTCATTTACTTACTACTGTTTATTTACTCTGTTAGTTAATTGGGACAATCTTTTACACTAAAGAGATAGTCTCATTATCATTTGAGACAGTCTCATTTACTTGTCAGTTAAACATATTGTGCTACTCGTTTTACATTTATGTCATCATGGTTTTGTTCATTTATATATTTTAGTCTATGTTAATGATATTTTATTTACCGGGAGTGACAATATTCTGATTGTTGCTAACATTCAGAAATTAAGTGAATCCTTTGCTCTAAAAGATCTTGGCCAGCTGTCATATTTTTTGGGGATTGAAGTAATATTGTATTGCAAGGAAGGGTTGTTTCTCTCTCAACACAAGTATATTACTGATATCTTGCATAGACAACATATGGAGGTGCAAAACGGTATCTACGCCTATGGCTTCAGTTGAGTGGAATGGTTAGTCCATAGCTTTGCCCTGTGATGAAAAAATTTATCATCAAGCTATTGGTGAACTATAATATTTGGCATTCATTAGGCCTGACATAGCTTTCGCAGTTAATCGTTTAGCTCAATTTGTGTCAAAACCACTTGAATAATGCTGGACTGCAGTAAAACGTACTTCACTATTTAAAAGGAATCATTGGTCATGGTTTGCTCATTAAAAGACGTCCTCCAAATATTTTACGTGCTTATTCAAATGCCGATAGGGCTGGAAATTCGACAGATAGATATTCTACTTCGGCTTTTGTTATTTTCTTGGGGGATAATCCTATATCTTGGAGTTCTAGAAAACAAAGAGCAGTTGCATGATTCTCAAGCGAGGCTGAGTATAGGTCTCTGGCTACAACAACCTCAAAAGTTAGATGGATCCAAAATTTGCTTCATGAATTACGTCTACCATTGCGTGCTCCATCAATCCTGTATTGTGACAATATAGGAGCTACTCATTTATCTTTGCATCCGGTTATGCATTCTCGTATGAAACATATCTCCATTGACATTCATTTTGTGCGTGATATTGTGGCCAATGATCTAATTTTGGTTTCTCATATCAGCACAAAGGACCAGCTTGCTGACTACTCACTAAAGCCTTACATAGAACTCGATTTTAGTGTTTGAGATCCAAAATAACCTATGCTGATGGCACGACAATTTTGAGGCGACATATTACATAGACCAAGTTTCACAAGTCTCCTGGTGTTACAGGACTTCTCCACGATTCATGCTGTTGCAAAACTCTGTTGTTTTGATGTAAAACAGAATTGATCATATTTGTTTTGTTTGTTATGTTGTACTTATCATACTCTACTGTAAACTCTATATATAACTTTTCTGATTAATAATAAAAGGGCAACTTCCAAGCTATCAAATATATCTTCTTCTTTAGGTTCTTCGCTTGCTGATTGGATTTCTTGTTACCTCTCGTTTTGGTTTGAATAAACTCGAATTTTACGGTTGTTTTGGTTGATTCGTGAACGACATCGATGGTTCGGATACAATTTATCTTTGGATTCTTGTTGTTGAATTTTCTTTTTCGCTTTGATTTTGGATTAGATACGATTAGATTGTAGTTTTGTTTTTGTTTACTCTTGAATGACATGGACATTTCTTCTTATTTTTTTCTTGTTTCGCGACATAACTTTGGATTCGTAGTATTGAGTTCATTTGAATTTGTGATTCGACTTTTTATATTCGTTTGGATGCTTTTGTTTTTGGTGGTGCGATTTTGAATTTGTTTGAATATGTATATATGATCCGATTCTAGTTTTTTTTTTTTTTTTTTTTTTTTTTTTTTTTTTTTTTGAACGCTGATCCGATTCTAGTTTAACAAACTCCTGATTCTTCATCATGAATTTAAGGGACAAATTTCTAATTTTCCATCGTTAATTTTATTCTGCTCTTCATATTTTATCATCTATTTCATGAAAAATATCACAATATTAAACAGGTAAAAATAAAAGGGTTTGTCTAGTGTGTGCCCAAGGGCATATGATAAAAATCCGTGTTTGATGAGTTGTCAAATTTTAATTGGTGGATATTTATGTGAATGCAGGGGGGTCCATCATTATTAATGAAATCTCCACCAATCAAAATTTGACAACTAAGCTAGCACGGATTCTTAGCATGTGCCCTTGGGCACACACTAGAAAATTCGAAAATAAAATGATAACAAGAATCAAGAGTTGCATGCAAATTGCTAGCACGGCACCTCCAAGTTGATTAGTGCTTTTTAATTGCTTTCACTAGTTCTATTTTCATGCTAATTTGAGTTTAACGATTTGTATAAATAGCTTTATCCGGTCAATCGGGGATATAATAGAATTTTCGAAGGAGAAAAGAAAAGTGTGGAAATTTACATCCAAGTTATCACCCTAGACTGGTAGAAAAAAACCAGCAAAAAAGTGACATTGACACCTCCATTTGTTTAAGGTTAGGTACAGAGATGACGATCGATAAAGCATTAATTAAGCACTTACATTATATAATTATGCCACATTTGGAAGTACACAGTTAGGTACATTTAGATTTGTGGTCTAAAACTCTCTAGCAGTCCTTGTTGTTAGTGATGTTAATCATCTTCTTTGCAACTTTTACTAGTAGTGATTCAGTAGTAGTGATTCAGTAGTGATTAAATTTAACCACATCATTTTTTTAGCTTATTACTTGTGTAATACGTGCACATCTAGACTATCTGGTGTTCGCAACTAGTCAGTAATTTGTTAGAAGTTTCAGGTAAAGATGTTGGTTATTGTTTACCTATATATATTTTTCTGATAAGTATTTAGTTATATTTTTAAAATTTTAATATATAGTTATTTATATTTTTAAAATTTTAATACATATATATATAGGGTTAAGTTCTATGGAGATCAGCATTTTTAGTGGAGACCGGAGACCAATATCAATCAAAACATTGCAAAAACTTATTTATTGAAAACCACGTTCTATGAAAATCACTATACTATCTATTTCATTGAAAATCTTGAAGATCATATATGTTTTACATGAAATTTCATTAAAAAAATTGAAAATCATGTATGTTCTGCAAACAAAATATTGCATAACGTATTGTTCTCCAGAACATGTTCTGCTTGCAAATCATATATGATTTTTAAGATTTCGAATGAAATAGTAATGTTAATTGACTGTTTTTTTGCAAATATATATGTTTTGCAATGTTTTGAGTGCATAATGTTAATGGTCTCCACGGTCTCCACTCAAATGGTGATCTCCATAGAACTTAACTCTATATATATATATATATATATATATATATATATATATATATATATATATATATATATATATTAAATTGTACATACTAATTTTATGTTCATTTAAAAATTATGAAAAATGTTAAACACTATTTTTTACTGATAAATACTGTTATTCAATCACAACTTTATGTTTAAAGTTGTTTTATTTTTCAAAACTAAAACATTAATTAATTATATTAAATACTTACTTATTTAATTTTTATCTTTCTGATGCTAATAATTAATATTTTTAAGGAGTCTTCGATTTTTCCCAATATCACGAGAAATGCTTAACTTAGACCATATATTTTTAATAGTTCTGACCTTCTCTAGATTATCTTTCTCATAATAATGATTAATTTATGGAATATTAGTTAGAAAAATTGAAACTTTAGAAGATTTAATTTTTAGGAAAATTAAATATGGATGCATAATATTTATTGTACTTTCGAAATCAACATATATTGCGATTAGACAAGGAGACCTTGAATAACTCGACAAGTAGCCACAAATGAAAACTGAAAATAGACGTAGATATTTGTGGATACGTTGTATTCTAAAACAAGTTTTAAACAACTTAAACACCCACTTTAACGATGGATTAAGACTCTAATCAGTCCATTCACATAAGCGCTTGTCTATAACATGCGTGTAAGTTAATTAGTAAACATTGGATTGGATTGGATTGGATTATTCCAAAACGCATTATGCACCACTAATACAAAGTTTAAATGGCACTATCATTATTAATCTAATAATTAAGAAGGGAAGATAGTTCAAGATTTAACTAACAGTAACTAATAGTAGTATTATATATTAAAATTATGTTATTAATCGTGGGCATTTAGGGGAGACGTAAGATGAAAAAGATGTGGTGGTGAGGCCATGAGGTTATCTTGTTTAAACCAATCACATTTCATGACATTGATCATGAATTATTAAGATGAAGGGAAGAAATTATTAATTAATTAAGAACTAGTTAATAGTATTGTATTGGTGTATTTGGGTGGGCAAAAAGTGGAGGAACACAACACACAATTTATATTTATTGGTAGTACCAAAATCAAAAGGTTGTAGGTGGTGGCCGGATAAAAAGTTGTTTGAAAAACGTTGTTACATAAATAAAATCAATCTTAATTATTTTAATAGCATTGCCGCATTGGTAAATAACATCAAATTTTTTGAGAAAAACGTGTATTTTAGACAAATTCATTTAACATGTCATCAAAATTTGATTCGATTTAGTTTTAACTTCGAATTTAAAATGTATTATATAATTGAATTGCAGTGTAGATTTTAGCCGAACCTGTTACTTCACAACATGTAGGCGAAAAAGTATTGTAGAAAAGGAACATAATCTAATTGAAACGCACACAAATTATAGGAAAACAAGTACAATATTTACTATTTAATTGTGTTAAACAATTATAATTAAGAGAAAATTATAGAATAATAACCGTATTTTATAACAAACTAGTCGATAAAGCCGCGCTTCGCGGCGGCGTTACAATATTTTTTAAAAAATTCAATACATTTATGTTATATTATAATATTAAATTTTAATAATTAAATAATCTTCTCTAATGAATCAATTTCTTGTTAAATATGACTTTTTTGATTGAGCCACTCTCTCGTTAAAACCGAAATTTCAACTTTAACATATATTATAAAGATTTATATAATAATTTTTATTCATAAAATCGAATCGTAAATATTATAAAGACTTATATAATAATTTTTATCCATAAAATCAAATCGTAAAAATAAAAAAAAATATTATGACGGTAATATCAAATTCTAGAGAGAATTACCAAAATGCCTATTTTTCCTAAGTTTTTGCCCAAAATACTGATTTTGAAAAAAATGGCCCGAAATACCGACGGGATACGGAGTTTCGGCCTCCGTATTACCCTAATACGGTACACCGTGTACCGTATTATGCATGATACGGAACACGGTCTTCCGTGTTATGCATGATACGGTACACGGTGTTCCGTGTTAGGTGGGTGCGCAGCACTGTCACGGAACACCGTCCACCGTATCATGCATAACACGGAAGACGGAGCTCCGTATCATGTCCTGTTACGAAGGACGCTCCTCCGCATCACATCCCCTATCACGGTACACGATGTACCGTGTCTCGTCAATAAAAAGGGTCATCCAGTTTGCCAGGTGATTATTTTGGGCCATCACCCCAAATTCTAATAGTTAATACAATCTTTTCTAGTGAGTCGTCTTCCCGTTAAATACGTTTCGAGCCGCTCTCATTTGGAACCGAAATTCTAACTTCATTATATAATAAAGAGAGTCAATTCCAATTTTTATATTCTTTAAACTTTCTAATATTTGTGGAGTTTTAAAAGATGAAAATACATCTTATATTTTCTGTATATCACAGATATTCTTGTATTTATTTACAGTTTCCGCCTGGGAAAGTCTTTCTGTTATGTTAAAATATCAAAAAAATACTAAAAAAAATTTTATGGATATATTTTTCTAATGTCAGAATAATTAACTTGTATAAAAAAAATTAAAATAAAGGAGGATTTCTAGGAAAAACAATATATAGTTTTAAAAAATCGCATAAGACGTCACCATGCACCGTTCTCGTAATCTACTTCCAATAAAACATTTTATTTTATGTATTCCTTATATATTTAAACATCTTTTTTACGATTTTCTCTAATGAACCGCTTTCTCGTTAAACACGGTTATTACTATTTATCCGCTCTTTCGTTAATACCTAAAACCTACTCCCTCCGTCCCATTCATTTCTATACACTTACTATTTTGAGGTGTCCCATCATTTCTATACATTCTAAAAATAGTAAAGTTTTAATAATAAAAAATACTATTACACCCACTAACTTTCCTCTATTATCTCAAATCTATAATATAAAACACTATTACACCCACTACTTTCCTCCACTATCTCAAATTTATTATTAAATATTGATAGGTCCCACCACTTTACCCATTTTTCATCCAACTTTACTCATTATTTATACATTTTCTTGGTCTCCGTGTCCAAACCTAATGTATATTATTCACCGAGATGGAGGGAGTAACTTTTAGATATATCATTTATATTATAATGTTTATCCATAAAAATCAAATCCTAAAAATAAAATAAAATTTATAACATCAATATGATATTTTAATAGCTAATATAATCTTTTATAGTGACCGTCTTCCCATTAAACACGTTTCAAGCCGCTCTTATTTGGGATTGAAATTCAACTTCATTACATATTATTAATGATACTTATCTTACACAACAACTTTTTTCCTTAAAATCAAAACCTAAAAAATAGAGTGAATTCCAATTTATACTTTCTCTAGACTTTCTAAAATTTATGGAGCTTTAGAAATGAAAACACATCTTATTTTTTCTTTATATTATAGATAATCCTGTATTTATAAAGGATTCCTGCATGAGAGTGTTCTTTTATTATGTTAACACATCAATTTTTTTCTTTTTAAATACGATGGTTTTTTTTATGACAATAGTTTTGGATTTATGAACCTATTCTACTTTTAATAGAACTTTTATTTATATGTTTTTTCTATAAATTCGAACTCTTTTTCTCTATAAACTCGAACTCCAATTCTACTTCCAATAGAACTTTTAATCATATGCGTTATTAATACTTATTCTACTTCCAATAGAACTTCTAATCATATGTCTTCCCTATAAATTCGAACTCTTCTCCTTTATAAATTCGAACACCTATTCTATTTCTAATATCTTAAATGACATTTTTCTACTTCTAATAGAACTTTTATTTACATGTTTTTTCTATAAATTCGAACTCTTATTCTCTATAAATTCGAACACCTATTCTATTTCTAATATGTTAAATGACATTTTTCTACTTCTAATATAACTTTTATTTATATGTTTTTTCTATAAATTCGAACTCTTATTCTCTATAAATTCGAACTCCTATTCTACTTTCAATAGAACTTTTAATCATATGCATTATAAATACTTATTCTACTTCCAATAGAACTTCTAATCATATGTCTTTCCTATAAATTCGAACTCTTCTCCTCTATAAATTCGAACATCTATTCTATTTCTAATATGTTAAATGATAATTTCTACTTCTAATTGAACTTTTATTTATGTGTTTTTTCTATAAATTCGAACTCTTATTCTTTATAAATTCGAACTCCTATTCTACTTGCAATAGAACTTTTACTCATATGCATTATAAATACTTATTGTACTTCTAATAGAACTTCTAATCATATGTCTTCCCTATAAATTCGAACTCTTCTCCTCTATAAATTCGAACACCTATTCTACTTCTAATATGTTAAATGATATTTTTACA
The DNA here is from genome assembly GCA_037693485.1 of Kitagawia praeruptora. NCBI lineage: Eukaryota > Viridiplantae > Streptophyta > Magnoliopsida > Apiales > Apiaceae > Kitagawia > Kitagawia praeruptora. The sequence continues at coordinate 58,206,255 of CM075351.1, forward strand.
TTTATTAGTGTTTAAAATTCTAGAAAATTAGAAAAATAGATTGATACGATCTTAGAGGCGCCACCTAAGCGTCCGCGTATCCTCCTTTATATATATATATTGATGATTTGAAAAAGTTGTCAAGATTTCAAATTTGCAAATTAGTGGGCAATTTTAATTAAGATATCACCTTTGATACTGCTCTTATTCAACACGATCCAAGAACTTTTCGTATTCTTAAAAAATGTCTTCCACTAACTTTTTTCTTAATGAATGGCCAAATTTTACTTTTAAAATTTTTGAAAAAATGGCTTTCTTTAAGTTTAAAACTAAGAGGAGCCATTCTTTTTAAAAAAAGAAAATAAAAGTTGGCTATTAATTTGCAAACTTGATAATTTAACCTTTTTTTTTGAAATTCAATGTAAAATATGACCATCACCAAGTAATTTACTCTATAATTAATAATTAGTTTTATACCCCGTGCAAGGCACAGGCTAGTTTTATAATCATGGTTATATTTATACACAATCTCGTATTAATTCGTGATTATATTTAACAAAAGACATGCATAAAATTTTAAGTTGGTTGAAATGGGTTAGAGAAGTTGATTGTCAAACTTCTTTCCAATCAGCAGTCTAGGAGATCGTGTGCAATATGTAGTCATGAGCAGGCCAGGTACAGTGGTTTTACTATGATGTGGTCTCTCATTTTATTTCCATCCTTCTTCTCAAGCATCTGACTGAGACATGTTAATCCAATTAGGATACTATCTTTGAATCATCAATATTGACACAAATAACCTGAAGCAATTTCTAAGGTGGTTTGTAACCGAGAAGGATACAATAAACTTTTACAAATATAGCATCCATAATAAGCACAAAGAAAGTTTAGCAAATTTAGTTCAGCTCTCCACTTAACATAAATTTCTTACAGAGTGCTTTTCAAATTAAACAATGTCTCTGATGTTAAAATTAAGTACACATAAGTGTGTTCTGAAAGTTAAAAGTATCCATTTTTATCAATCTACTTTATTTTTTTAATATGACAAGCATTCTAATCAACTCTGGAGAATGGCTTAGATTCAAACATAATTCTACTACAATAAAGATATACTTGATCTAGCAAGTGTGACTTATGAAATAAAGTACATAAAACGTTTTCATATGAGTTTGTGTGAATTTTAAAAAAAAAAGTAAATGTTTGTTCTTCAATTTGCTTGCAAAAGATACCCAAGACATCACTTTGAGGATGGGGGAGAGATTACCACAAAATTGAATTTGTAAAAGCTTATAGATGGCAAATGTCCAGGAAGGGAAGAATTGGAAAGAGAGAGTACCTTCTGCAGTACAAACTGGATCATCCAAAGAACTTATACAGAGTAATGGGACTGATATATCCTTCACATTAGAAGCATATATAGACCACCTATAGTAAGTGTCCGCGGTCGAGAGGAGAGAAAATGCTTATCAAGAGACCATAGAGAAAAATGTAACTGTGGTTGTGAGTTTGTGCACTCTATCGGTGTATATATATAAGGAAGGTAGAGAGGATCTTGATACCTCATAATTGTCGACAGCACAGGTGACATGCGTGTCCAATTAACGAATAATACACGACTGTAAAACCACAAGGGATTGAGCAAACACACAAGTTAGAGGGGGGAGTATAACAGTATGAACGTAAAGTTAGAAGAAACAAAATAGAGAGTTTGATATAAAAATTTTGTTGCAGGAAACATGGCTTGCACACAAGGCTTAACTTCTTTTCATTCAACATAATAACAGAATTCTTGTGTCAAAGTATAATATTATTGTAATTAGATTGTGCAATCTTAGTCATGAATATTAAATATTGATGCATCAAGTTGGATATTACTACAATACTTCATAATCTTGATGCCAGTGACTTGTGTATTTAAATTAACCAAGAAACTTATTTACTTTACAACCATGCTGAAACAAATATTGCTATATGTCCATAATAATTAATGATCAGTTCCAGAGAAGATGTCGACCTTCATGATGCCTTCCTAATTAGCATGTTTGTGAAGTGGGCTTCATGTTTGCAGTAGAAAAACTATTGTTAGATTAAGTCACTGGACCAAGCTTAATATTGCATTATATCGTGAAAATGGAAATTCTTAACTAAAGATAAAGAAGACTGAGATGTTAAATTCTAATATTAAGGACTTAAGGTGATGTAGACATACAAACATGAGTAACCCTTAAGACCAGTAGCAAGAACGCTATCGTAAACCCATTGGACAAGTTTTTTTCTTAAGAATCAAGCACCAATTAAAAGCCAAAACCATTGTCAATCAAATGTAACAACTTTATAGTCCAACTTACCAAAATCTAGTATTATATCATGTGAAATTTTGACAAATTTAGAACATTTAAAATAGCTAAAGCAGAAGTACCTAGTCTTGCTGGGTAATGGATTCCCAGTCATTAACTAATTGCTTCTTTAGATTTGGGGGGAATCTGAATCTTGACGGGCTTTCCTACTTGGGCATCATATTCTTTCTACCAATAACAAAAACCACTTTGCTCGATTAGTACTATTAATCATCATAGGCTACAATCATCAATCTTCGCAGTGACTAAAGTATTTAATAATTTTTCTGATCAAATGCAAGCATGTTAGTAGTGTGAAATTAAAATGGCTCCATAAAAATAACAGGACAAAAGAATAACCAGCTTAAATTAACATACTAATATATATACCATAAACATGGAGAGTGAGGGTCATGAATTGACTCTATCTACAGTAGTGATTGATGCACACATTCAAATTAAGGATTTAATTGCAATTCGTCCGGTTACAATTTATTCAAGCAGAAATTGATAGAAGAACTATTTTTAAAAAAGTGTGATAAACATAGGCTGACCATTCAAAAAAGAATTACACATTGTGCGGAGAACGGGGGATAGAAACAACAGAAGAAGAAAAAAGCACAACATGCTATGACATTTCAGAACAAACCTCAACTTCTACCTCAGTCTTTATCTTTTTCCCTTTGGCGCCTGCAAAAAAAGTGTAGGTAAATTTGAGTGATTAGTGTCGGGAAAGAAATATATGAAAATGCAACAGAAGAAGATAAAGTGTTAAAATAGTTAGGCGTAAAGAATAGATTAATAGAAGGATATAAAACTACGATACCAATATTTCACGAATCCTCTTTCCAATTTTGTGTCTGCATAAGACACACAAAGGAGAAAAGAACAACATAAGATAAATACTAAGAAATGTATTTTTTTTTAAATGTTAAATAGATGTTATTTTGTTCCTGTAGTAAAAGTGAACTTGTCGAAAAATTGGAAAACTTCAAAATAGAAAAATCACACACTAAGCTACCTAATTAATTATATACATCAAGTTAAAGAGGTACCAGTCAAGACTTTTGGCCTAGTGTATCCTGCGCACATGCTGACTTCTGATTATTATCTACACCCAGTTTTTTGTCAAGAGCCTGCTGATTCAGAACATTTTCTTCTGTATATTTCATCAGGCGCTCCTTACCAACCCATTCATCCCAATTGTTGGCAAGATATCCAATCTTCAGAAAATTTAAGTCAAGCTCAAAAATTGTAGTAAAAAGACTGTAAGACTCGTATTGGCATCATTCTGAAATTAAAGAGCGACACCTGACCTTGAGGAGTGCCTAAAGAATTGAATCTGTTATTGCTATGTTATTCTAGGAATCATTACATCGAACAGCTTATGTACGAATTTAATTATGTTTGTCCAAAAAAATTGCCCTACATCAGTTTCAGTAGTGCTTCATTTTCCTGGGAAAATAGAGATTATAAGATTTTTATCCCAAAAAATGTAAAGAAAGAGATTTAAGGCCTTGATCGAGCCCTCCAAAGAAAGAGACGATGACTAAGAAAATGAGATAAAAATTGATGTATACACCGACATATACATATAGCCAACTATTGAAATCGACATATTCTCACCTCTGTAATTCATAGTTCACAGTCATTGGTCATTAGATGGAAGGGAAGTATCAAAGCAGCGGAAGGGTTTTAAACTTTGAAGGCATGAAGGAAATAGATAACAGGAAAAGTAGATAACGGAGGAATAACGAAACATATAACAGATCTGACGTGGAATAAATTGGCTCACGAAAGGGTGTGTTGTATATTCTCAAAAGGCTCTCACTTCATACACCATAACTAAATTATAAAACAACTGTTAACTCGAATAACTTGTAGAAGGGGGGGTTGAATACAAGTTATATAATCGTGTCTGATTTTTGCTTGATTATAAGAACAAGAATAAACGAATGAATCAAACTCTTGTTTGTATTAATAAGATCAAATACAAACTCTACCAAAGGTGTACAATACCTTTAGCAGCTGCTGACAATACAAATATCTCTCTGTTTGTTTCGAACTCTCGAATACAAACCTTATACAGAGCTACGCACATTCACTAGTTCGACTCACGCCTCACACGCTCTTTACAATGATATTGAGAGAGTATTTATAATGCTACCTATCAACTAATAACATAAAGATATAATCTATACATGACAATGTTCTGCCTTCTAGTCGATAGTTTCCTTCAATAGAAAATCTCTTTCCTTCATAATATCTTCTTGCTTGTTCTTCAAACAACGATCCTATTTTATAGCACTTGCCAGTTTCTGTAGCATCCATAATGACATCATCAGTAACATGACTGATATCAGAATCTGTACACTGCATCAGTATCTGATCACCCATCAGTATTGAACCATCATCAGGATTTGCTAGGTCATTCTTCTGATACATTTTGATGAATGAATAAGTACCAGCATCCATACCCAAATTTTCAGACCAAGATTCAGGAAAAACCTGATCCCAGAAATCAAATGATGGTTTCCTAATTTTCTCTCCCTCACTATGGAGTTGATCATCCATACCCTCATTCTCACTTTGACTTACTAAAGTCAACACTCTTTCTACCTCACCTTTTGCCTGGTCAGGAGCCAGCCGCTCAAATTGTGGATCAATATCCATCTTTTCAAGTGTATCACTCAAATTTGGATAAGTGCTCTCATGACCTACAGAAAAATAGAGTTTAGAAGGAGTTTTTATACCTGAACTCACATGGAGAGAGGGTTCCTCATATGGCATGTGGCTTGAGGTTTTCTCCAAGGAGTGAGCTGCTATAGTCTCTGAACCCTTACAATCATCTTCTTTCCTTTCAGAAACTACAGGCTCCAGTATACCACTTTCAGGTTCTTTACTAGACTCTGATGTCTTCAGTAATACTTCATTAGACATCATAGTTAGTACATCACCATCTTTAAGTGTTGTTTGCTGAGACACACCCTCAAGGTGGATAGACTCTGACTGAACAAAATTTGTTTGATCTTCAGAAAAATCAACCAAAGTCATTCCTCCCATATCATAGGGTATCTCACTTGCATTCTCAGTCATCACAGAAGACCTTTCAACATCAGCTATCACAGCTCCTGAGTCATCCTTCCTCTGACTAGATGGTTCTTGTGTTGCAGTGACCGTGATCTGATCTTTCCTACTACTCACCACTGGTGCAATAGTATCTTCTGTTGACTGCTTCCCTCTATCTACTTCCTCCAGTTGTTCACCTTGAGCTGAAGCATCTTCAATAATTACATCCTTGTCAAATAAATATGCATGAAGTGATTGAAGTGCAACATGCTTCGAGAGTCCAAATTTCTTGACTAATTGTCTTCTGACAGATACATAGAAATACATCTTCATTAAGTCAAGTCTTTGATGTAGAAGTCCATATTCATCTGGAAATAAAAGTTTTGGTACTCTTTCAATCAGAAAGTCTAGAACAGGCCTTGACAACTTCACTTTGAGAGAAATTAGTCCCATAGCCAGTCTGTATGATAATGTAGTTTCCCATGAAGAATCAATATCCAGATCTCTCTTGTCAAATACTGACATAGACGTAGCTTGATTTGTAGAAACCTGCATGATATTAGTTGGACTAGACTCTGTGTGTGTAGGTGACAATTGAATCTTTCTCCTTGTTCTCCTGATATAGTGAGCAAAAGATTTATCCTGAAAAGACTCAAGAGGTGTAGACACAGAAGTGATCTTGGGATGAGAACTTTGTTCAATAGACACAGTCTTTTGAGAGACAGTATCCAGTAACTGTTTTCCCTTTTTAAGAACTACAGCCTTTTGTGAGACTGCAGCCTGGCTGTGACTAGGTTTTTCATCTCTTTGTACTAACACAGAAAGTTGAATTGCAGCCTTCAATTCTGCTCTCTCTGCAAGAGTTAAATCATCATCATCTTCACTAGAATTACTACTACTACTTGACACAACAAATCTTCTCTTCCTTACAACTGATGTCTTTTGAGAAACACCAGAGGTTGGTTTCTTTGAAACAATAGGCTGTGGATCAAAATTTGGTTCTTGAATTGTTTCAGAGACTATGATGTTTTGGGCTACTTGGGTAGACACAGGTGGGTTCTCCTCCAATTGAGATTCCTGAGCCATTTCACCACAAAAGAAAGAAGAATTGTAGAGAGTAGGAAGATGAGTTTTAAGAATTACCTGAAAATGATGTGGATAATGAATTGCAGGTATTTCATCTAGATTCTTTTCATTGTCCTTCTTTGTAATATCAGAGAAAATTCTCTTTTGCTGTTCATAAGAAGAAACACAATGTTCCCTACCAAATCTAGCTTCAACATCAGGAATAAAATGGTTAATAAACAATTGCATAAATCTATGATAATAAACCATTTTCCTGTTTTGATCTCTTAACCCAAGTTTAATACTCATCTGACTTAAGATAATATGACCAATGTTAATTACTCTGTCATAAAGCAAACTATAAGCAATATGAGATGTAACAGAAGTAATTTGTTGAAAAGAACTACATTTGCCAGTAAAACATTTAGCAATTTGATCAAAGTAAAAAGACCATTCCTTTCTTAGAAAAGACCTATTCAACTGGCTCATGTTATCTAGAGGTCCACTATAACCTAATTCAGACAACATAGTTCTTATATTATCATCAGATGGTACATTCTCATAACTATCAGTAACAGGTAAGCAAAGTACTGAACTAACAACAGATTCAGTAATGTCAAATGAATCTTGTCCTAAATGTAGAACAATCTTACCTGATTGACTCTGAGTAGAATCAATTACCTCAGCATTCTCCCAAGCTTGTGAAACAGCTACTTGATTAATCTGTGGAGATGCTGTCAATGCATAACTTAATGGTCCATACGCCAGAAAGTCCATGATTGGATGAAAATCAGATGACACTCCTTCCTTGTTGGTGATAGCTGCAACATGATTGTTTGTCATAAAATCAAAGTCACCAAACTTGAAGGCTACTGATTTAGGTAATCTTCTCTGAGCTGCCATTCTTGATCTGAAAAGAAACTTGAAAAATTCTTGAAATGGATTAGTGATTTTGAAAACTCAAGAGTGATTTTTGCTTTAGAGAATGTAAGATTAGAGAAAGCAATTACACGATTAGAGTTTCAAAACAAATATATTTCACAAATCTTTCAGACCACTATCCCACGTTGACACGTAGATTGACAGGTGTCAGTCCCTGAAAAATGCGGTTACCCACGATTTTTGGAAAATAAAATCCAAAATTGATTTTCATGAAATAAATCAGGGTATAAATAAGTAATACTGATCAGCTTCCTTTTCCTGATGATCTCTCATCAAAATAATCACAAAATGCAATTTGATTTAAAAATATAATTTTCAAATCCTGATGATCACTCATGAAATCCTGATCAATATCATTAGAGACTTAATATGGAGTTTTCCACGTGGCATCTTTCTTTTATCTGAAAAAGAAAATAAACAATTAATCTGAACAGAAAATCAATTGGTTAGATATTTTCAATATTTCTTGAAACAAGAAATACAGTCTCATGCAATAATTAGCATTTGACTTCATTAAGACTTCCAAGTGACTGCTCAGCTTCTCACGTCTTCCTTTAAAAGAACCAAACGCCTTGTGCCATTCTCCATAACCTTTCAATTTCTTTTCTTCTCAACAATGCTTCTCAAACCAAAAATCCCTTCAAACCCATTTTTAAGATTTTTCTTGGTCGATGAACATCCTGTTCTTGATCATCTCTTTGAACAAACGACTCTTCTCATCGAACTAATCATGAATGGATTGGTTTTCGATAATATCCAGAGGTTTCTCCTAGAACATCCATCTGTTGGATACAATCTTCCCCTAACCTCCTCAAAACTTGAGGATGAAGAATTTGGCCGAGAGTCTGAGGTTGATCTTGATGGAGATGCTATTCATTTAAGTTAGCTGCTCTCATTCAAGTCGCCCAGACAAGGAATCCAAGAGCAAACGAGGCTTTCATCCCCTGATGGATTTCTTGAGATGCTCCTTGTCCTGTACCTCAGAGTTCATATCAAAGACAAGTATAGAGTAGAAATTTAGACAAAAAGATGTTGTATTTCATTTCCATGTAATGATTTTTATTAATGAAAATACAATTTCTTGTTATCTGCTTGTCTTTTGATTTTTGAATGATGTATAAATTATCAGTATGCAAATATCAAAACTTGCTAGCATAGACTTAACACATCACAGAATCAGATTACTACACAAAGTAAACGTCAGGATCTGAAGCAATTTTCATAATCCTGATACTGACACAATACTGATGACGTCAGCATCCTGATGACAAATCTAATCCTGATGATTATTAACAAGTCTATCATACTGAAATTTATCAAGGCAATGTGTTATAGCTCAAGCATTTAACAATCAAATATAGATCCTGACAGAAATATCAAGCCTATAAGCTATGAACAACATACCTTGCTACTTTTGCAGATGTTAAAGATCTAAAAATTTAACATTCCTAACTCACTTACTAGTCTACTGAATGTAGTCTCATCAAGTGGTTTAGTTAGAATATCTGCAAGCTGTTTGTCAGTAGGAACAAAATGAAGTTCCACAGTACCATTCTCAATATGTTCTCTAATAAAATGATACCTGACATCAATGTGCTTAGTCCTTGAATGTTGAACTGGATTTTCTGCAATTTTAATAGCACTAGTATTATCACAAAACATAGGAATATTACTAAGTGTCATTCCATAATCCAGCAACTGATTTCTTATCCAAAGGAGCTGTGCACAACAACTGCCTGCTGCTATGTACTCAGCTTCTGCAGTTGAGGTTGAAACAGATTGTTGCTTCTTGCTTGCCCAAGAAATCAATCTATTTCCCAAAAATTGACATGTACCTGTAGTGCTTTTCCTGTCTATCTTACACCCTGCATAATCAGAGTCTGAATAGCCAATTAGAAAGAAATCAGATTCTCTAGGATACCACAAACCAAGATTTGGAGTTCCTTTTAGATATCTAAAGATTCTCTTCACAGCAATTAAATGAGATTCCTTAGGATTACTTTGGAATCTAGCACATAAACAGGTAGAAAACATTATATCTGGCCTACTTGCAGTTAGATATAACAATGAGCCTATCATGCCTCTATAACTAGTATTATCCACACTCTTCCCCTTAGGATCAGAGTCTAGTTTAGTGGCTGTTGCCATGGGTGTTTTTGCAACTACACAGTCTTGAAAGTCAAACCTTCTTAAAAGATCTTTGATATACTTTGACTGATTAATGAAAATACCAGTCTCAGTCTGTTTGACCTGCAAGCCTAAGAAATAATTTAGTTCACCCATCATGCTCATCTGATACTTAGACTGCATAAGCTTGCTAAACTTAGCACACAACTTTTCATTAGTAGAACCAAAAATAATATCATCAACATAAACTTGAACTAAAAGCAATTCACCTTTTATCTTTCTAAAGAATAGAGTTTTGTCAATTGTACCTCTTGTGAAGCCATTTTCAAGAAGAAATTTAGACAAAGTCTCATACCATGCTCTTGGTGCCTGCTTTAGTCCATAGAGTGCCTTGTCAAGTTTGTAGACATGATTTGGAAACTTTTGATCAACAAATCCAGGTGGCTGTTCTACATACACTTCTTCATCAAGTTTGCCATTTAAAAAAGCACTCTTTACATCCATCTGGTATACCTTGAATTTTGAATGAGCTGCAAATGCAAGAAACATTCTGATTGCTTCCAATCTTGCTACAGGTGCAAAGGTCTCATCATAATCAATGCCTTCTTCCTGAGAATAACCTTTGGCCACAAGTCTTGCTTTGTTTCTTACAATCATACCAGATTCATCTAGCTTGTTTCTGAAAACCCATCTTGCACCAACAATAGATCTATCTTTAGGTCTTGGTACCAGTTTCCAAACTTTGTTTCTCTCAAACTCATTTAACTCCTCCTGCATTGCAATTACCCAATCAGGATCCTGTAAGGCTTCTTCAACCTTCTTAGGTTCATTCTTTGAGAGAAAGCAACTATACAAGCATTCATTTTGAATTGATCTTCTAGTTCGAACACCACTATTTGGATCACCAATTATCAAATCTTTAGTATGATCCCTTGTCCATTTTCTAACAGGTGGTAAATCAACTCTGCTAGTCTCTCCCCCTAAGTTAGTGGTATCTCTTGTAGAAGAATTCTCTCTACCTTCAAAAACTCTCGTTTGATCAATAGAATCAGTAGATTCCATATTGCTGCTAGTTACTGATCTTTCCTCAGTAGACTCTGAAAGGTCAGTTCCTGATGGAGTAGACTCTGAAACATCAATTCCTGATGGAATAGATTCTGAAAGACTAGTCTGCTCCTGATGATCACTGTGTTCTCTCTGATTTATTTGCTCCCCCTCAACAGTAGCATTCCTTTGAGAAGCAATAGAAATTTCTTCTGGAGAACCTTCATCATCACTTGAGAGTATCTCAGAATTCTTCAGATTTTCAAATTCCAATTTGTCATGGCTTTCATCAGTTTGCAAAATTCCAAATTTCTTATCATCAAATGCAACATGAATTGATTCCATAACAATGTGAGTTCTGAGATTATAAACTTTGAAGGCCTTAGATGCTGAATATCCTAGAAAAATTGCTTCATCCGATTTGGCTTCAAATTTTCCAAGTTGTTCTGGATGAACTTTTAGGACATAGCATTTGCATCCAAAGATGTGAAAATATTTCACACTTGGTTTCTTTCCTTTGATCATCTCATAGGGAGTTTTTCCATGACTATTTACCAAGGTACAGTTCTGAGTGAAACATGCAGTGTTAATAGCTTCTGCCCAAAAGTAGGTTGGAAGTTTTGCATCTGCAAGCATGGTTCTTGCTGCCTCTATGAGAGTCCTGTTCTTTCTTTCCACTACACCATTTTGTTGAGGTGTACCAGGTGCAGAAAACTGTTGAGTGATTCCATTGTCTGCACAAAACCCCTCCATTGTAGAATTCTTGAATTCTGTACCATTGTCACTCCTAAGTACTTTGACTTTGTACTCAGAGTTATTATGAATATTCTTGATGAGTTCAATGATTTGCTGAGGAGCTTCATCCTTCTTGTGTAGAAAGAACACCCATGTGAACCTTGTGAAATCATCCACCATAACTAGAGCATATCTTTTCTTGCTGATAGACATAATGTTTACTGGACCAAACAGATCAAGATGTAGCATGTGAAATGGTTCAGTAATTGAATTTTCAGTCTTGCTCTTGAAAGTGGTTCTTCTTTGCTTTCCAAACTGACATGCATCACAAAGTCCATCTTGCACAAAATTCGCCTGAGGTAGGCCTCTCACCAAATTGTGTTTAACAAGTTGATTAAGCTTCTTGAAATTAAGATGTGAGAGCTTCTTGTGCCAATTCCAGCTTTCATCACTTGTTGCTTTGCTGTAGAGACATCTAACAATTCCTTTAGATGTATCACTTAAGCTGGCTTCATATATGTTACCATGCCTTTGACCAGTTAGAACAATGTCTCCATTCTGCATATTCAAGACTTTGCATCCTTCTCTGTCAAAGATTGATTTGTAACCTTTATCACCCAGTTGACTTATACTTAAAAGAGTATGTTTCAAGCCTTCAACCAGTGCTACATTTTCTATGATGACATTCCCCAAAATAATTGAGCCATATCCCAGAGTTTCTCCTTTGTTGCCATCTCCAAAAGATATTACTGGGCCAGCTTTCCTCTCAAACTTTGTAAGCAGGGACTTCTTTCCAGTCATATGTCCAGAGCATCCACTGTCCAAGATAATTGAATGCTTCTTTCCTATGCCCTGCAAACAAAAAGTAACTAGTTAGAATTTTTTAGGACCCAACTTTGTTTGGATCCTTTCTTACTAGATTTAGAGACAACAAACTTTGAAGATTTTGCATTTATTTTACCTGTTGCAGAGTCAACTTTAGACTCTGATCTCACAAGCTGTTTGTGACTAGGAGTTTCAGATTTCAAAGAATAATAGTCATAATACAGTTCATGATATTCTCTACACATGTAAATGGAATGAAGTAAACTACCACAATGATAACAAGCTTTTTGTGGTTGGTATTGAATTTTCTGAGTCTTGGGGAATCTGGACTCAGTTTTCCAAGAAGGTTTTTGATTGCAGTCTAGGGCCAAATGATTATGATTTCCACACTTATAGCATTTTTTCCTAGGTGCATCAGGTACATTCTTGTAATTATTCTCTTTGTTAATACCTTCTTTTCCATTCCTATTTCTCTTGATCTTGCTAGACTCTGAAAGACCATCTAATCTCTGTTTCAACTGAGACTTAGACAGAAACCCTATGTTTACATTCTTAGGTTTCTCTAACACTTTCTCATCTGAATAACTATTGTTAATTCTCTTGTGTACAACAGGGGTACCTTTTGAATCAACAAATTTAACATGATTAGGTTCAGAAACAATTTTCTTACCTTCAGATTTAGATGTGTTAGCTTCTACCTTACTATCATCATTGACAATAGCTACTTTTTCTTCTTGTCTAGCCTTATCAAAACCTAAACCATTAACCTTACCATGAATTCCACTCTCAAAGATTTCTATTGTCTTTTTACTGGAATTGTTAATGGTCTTAATCACATCTCTCTCTTCTTCTAGTTCTTTTCTGACATAGTCATAAGCCTCAAGAATTACACTATAATCATGCTTAGCTTTATCAGAACTCAACTTGTATTCTTCCATTTGAATTAATTCAGATTCAAGAAAATTATTTCTATCAACTAATTTATCATTCTTAACCTTAAGTTCATCTCTTTCACAAGTAAGAATTCTAAAATTAGTCATAAGATTCTTAAACTCAGCATAGATAGATCTAATTTCATCAGAATTTAAGCTATCAAATGAATCAAGAGAGTGAAGTGATACCTTAACAGAGGATGGAGAAGTTTTCTTTGGAGATCCAGGTTTGTCTGAACTATTGGCCATCAATGCAATGTTTTCATAATCCAATTCATCTTCAGAGTCACTGGAATCAGCCCAATCTTTCTGTGTGACCATAAGTGCATTACCCTTTCCTGAATTCCTAGGCTTCTTACACTCACTAGCAAAGTGTCCAAGCTCGCTGCAGTTAAAGCACTTGATCTTGGCCTTATCAAGCTTGACAATTGTACTTTTGCTCTTGTCACTCTTCTTCTCCTCCTTCTTTTGAAAAGGTCCTTTGCTAAATCTTCTCCTGTTGAATCTTCCTTTCTTGAAAGCTTTAGCAAACATAGCAAAGAGTTCTTGCATCTCAGATTCAGAATCATTGTTGTCAGAGTCCATATCAGTAGTCTCTGACTCAGAACTTTCTTTGCTTTTCTTCTTCCTCGAATTCTTTACAGCAATCTCTTCATGCTGTTCTTCAGGAAGCTTCTTTACTTCAGATTGAGCAGTAAGTGCAATAGTCTTCATCTTTCCTTCACTCCTGCTCTTTTTCTGCTGCTTGTCAAGTTCATAAGCTCTTAATTTTCCATATACTGCCTCTAATGAAATCTCATCCAGATCATTAGCTTCCTCAATCGCAGATATCTTCTCATTGTAGAAATCAGGCAAAGCTTTCATGAACTTTGTATTCATATCCTCCAAGTCATAATATTTACCATGCATGGCCATCTCATTGATAAGTTTTGTAAACCTATCAAAGGTATCAGTAAGTGACTCACCAGACTTGGATTCAAAGTACTCATACTGTTGTATAAGTAATGTCCTCATATTCTTCCTGACAGGCTTAGTTCCTTCACAGTGAACCTTAAGATTGTCCCATATATCCTTAGCAGTTTTACAAGAGAGAACATAGTTAGTGAGAACGGAATCAAGACTGTTAAATAATATGTTTCTCACTTTAGCATCTTTGAGAACATTCTCCTTGTCCTTATCTGACCATTCAGATTTTGGCTTCTCTGCTGTATGTTCTGGAACAACCACACCATCAACAGTTGCTTGTCCAACGACCTTTGTTGGAACAAAAGGTCCATCTCTGATTCTGTCAAGATAATCAGGATCTGTTGCTTCCAGATGATGCAACATCTTTACTTCCCATAGAGTATATTCGTTTCTCTTGAGCATAGGGATTTTAGTATTCCCATCCTTGTAACCAGACATGATTGCAGATCTTTATGATTACTCGAAATCAACCTGCTCTGATACCAATTGTTAACTCGAATAACTTGTAGAAGGGGGGGTTGAATACAAGTTATATAATCGTGTCTGATTTTTGCTTGATTATAAGAACAAGAATAAACGAATGAATCAAACTCTTGTTTGTATTAATAAGATCAAATACAAACTCTACCAAAAGTGTACAATACCTTTAGCAGCTGCTGACAATACAAATATCTCTCTGTTTGTTTCGAACTCTCGAATACAAACCTTATACAGAGCTACGCACATTCACTAGTTCGACTCACGCCTCACACGCTCTTTACAATGATATTGAGAGAGTATTTATAATGCTACCTATCAACTAATAACAGAAAGATATAATCTATACATGACAATGTTCTGCCTTCTAGTCGATAGTTTCCTTCAATAGAAAATCTCTTTCCTTCATAATATCTTCTTGCTTGTTCTTCAAACAACGATCCTATTTTATAGCACTTGCCAGTTTCTGTAGCATCCATAATGACATCATCAGTAACATGACTGATATCAGGATCTGTACACTGCATCAGTATCTGATCACCCATCAGTATTGAACCATCATCAGGATTTGCTCTCTGTTCCTGACATGTAGTCTCCGATACACTGTTCATTCCTGACTAAACTATACAGATAACTGTCTTACACATAAAACCTAAATACAGTGCTAAATCCTTTATAAGATCAGGATTACAAGAAGTATAATGTGTAAATTCTATTCTTAACATCACAACTTATGAATTATTCCTAACAACAACCTCCTTTTATTTTCTGATACCAGTAATTTACCGAGCAATACAGCAAGGCTTCCAACCAATTGAAAAACATCAATTAGTACCAATTCATTTTTTCCTGCTAATAACTATAGCTCTAGGAACAGCAAGCATTAATATGCAATTGAGATATGAATACCTAAGCATCGCAACGGGTAAAAACAATCATTTTAACACACAAACAATGCGCAAAGATTCCCACATAAAGAATAACCAACAGGACGCGGAGGCCCTGGATACACCTATAACATAAACAGTCAAAGCAGTAGAAAAGGCACAACTAAATGTACACCATAAAAAGATTGAAATGAGAATGCAAGCTAGGATAAAATTACCCACGACACGACGAGCATTTAGTTGTTGCACAGCTAGCCGACGCGCCTCAGCAACGGCCTCCGTCACAACAATCCTGGGGCGTCCCCGCTTCCTGGACGGCGTTTCCATCTGCGCTGCTTGGACAGGAGGACCAAGCGAGCAGAGTTTTTCCCGGCGAAAGATGCCATTTTATGATGTAGAAAATAAATTTATAGAAGGGGGGAATGGATGAAGCTTCAGTTACATCGATGAAGGGAGCCGAAAAGATGCGTACGCAGCGAAGAAGATGACAGAAGAGATTTAACCGGACAAATATGCGATGACAGAAGGAACAAAATTGTTTTATAGAACAGGGACATAAATGTAATTACATAAGGAATAAAATGATTCACAAAGGTGCACGTTGCTGTATAAGATATATAATAGATGTTATCATTTCATGAGTGATGTATAAGATAATAACCTCAAAGAGTATAACGAAAGATCTAGTGGAGGTTCATGTTGGGCCGCTAACAAGCCTTAACTCCACAATAGTATATGATATTGTTCGTTTTGGATCGAGCCTGCACGGATTTGTTTTTGGGTACATCCCAAAAGACCTCACATTAATGGAGTTAACTGACTGCTTATTAACTAGCAATCTGTCCTTCCCACAAACGATGTGGGAAAACTTCCAACAATCTCCCCCTTCACACATCGGGCTCAACGCCTGTCGAATCTCTGTCTCCTTATGTGTGATCTTGCTCTCCCTTGACCCATATTGGAAATTCATCTGGCTATCTGGATTCCCCTAGGCCACACTGGAAGGCCCACCTACTTCTGCTTAAGCCCATCCTGCCTCTTCCTGGGTCTAATCTGGAGCCCATCTGAGATTCTTATGGACCGTTATAACCATAGCTCTTATACCACTTGTTGGGCTTGCTAAGCACGCCTTAAATCCACATTAGTATGATACTGTCCGCTTTGGGTCGAGCCCGCACGAATTTTTTTTGGGCACATCCCAAGATGCCTCATACTAATGGAGTTAACTGGATGCTTATAAACTAGCAATCTGCGCCTCCCACAAACGATGTAGGACCATTCCTAACAATCTCCCCCATCACATATCAGGCCTGACACTTGTCGAATCTGCCTCCTTTTATGTGTAACTTGGCTCCCCCTCGGGTCATACTGGAAGTCCATCTGCTCCCTCTTGGCTCATGTGCCTCCTTGAGCCCAACTGGAAGGCCCACCTGCTCCTCCTTAAGCCTATCCTAGGGTAGACCCATTCTGCCTCTTCCTAAGTCTACTCTGGAGCCCATCTGAGATTCTTATATACGATTATAACCATAACTCTTATACCACTTGTTGGGCTTGCTAAGTACGTCTTAAATCCATATCAGTATGATATTCTTCGCTTTGGGCGAAGCCCCCACGAATTTGTTTTTGGGCACATCCCAAAAGATCTCATACTAATGGAGTTAATCTGGATACTTATTAACTAGCAATCTGCCCCTCCCACAAACGATGTGGGACAACTCCTAACAATCTCTCTCCCTTCACACATCGGGCTCGATCTGCCGAATCTGCCACCATTCTGTGTGATCTGTCTCCCCCTTGACCTGTACTGGGAGTCCCTGGCTATCTGATTCCTCGAGCTCATACTGAAAGGCCCACATGCCTCCCCCTTAAGCCTATACTGGATAGCCCACCATCGGGCTCGACATCTACCGAATAAACCACCATTTTGTGTGATCTGACTCCCATTGGGCCCATATTGGAAGTCTTTGGCTATTTGGCTCCTTGAGCTCATACTGAAAGGCACACATGCCTCCCCCCTTAAGCCTATATTGGGTAGCGCACATGCCTCTTCCTAGGCCCAATCTGGAAGGCCATCGAAATTATTATGGACCTTTTTAACCATAGCTCTCATAACACTTGTTGGGCTTGCTAAGCAGGCCTTAACTCCATATTAGTATGACATTGTCCACTTTGGACCGAGCCCGCACGAATTTATTTTTGGGCACATCCCAAAAGACCTCACACTAATGGTGTTAACTGTCTATTTATTAACTAGCAATCTACCCCTCCCACAAACGATGTGGGACAACTCTCAACAATCTCCCCCTTCACACTTTAGGCTCGATGCCTGTCGAATCTGCCTCCTTCTGTGTGATCTGGCTCCCCCTTGACCCAAACTGGAAATCCACCTGACTATCTGGCTTTCCCTAAACCCATATTGGAGGGCCCACCTGCTCCTCCTTTAGCCCATCTTGGGGTAGCCCATCCTGCCTCTTCCTCGGTCTAATCTAGAGCCCAACTGAGATTCTTATGGACCGTCATAATCATAGCTCTGATACCATTTGTTGGGCTTGCTAAGCATGCCTTAACTTAACATTAGTATGATATTGTCCATTTTGGAGTGAGTCTGCACAAATTTGTTTTTGACACATCTCAAAAAACTGCATATTAATAAAATTAATCTAACTGCTTATTAACTAACAATTTACATCTCTCACAAATAAAGTAACTGTTCAAATTATAATACTTGACCAGACGTATACACATTAACCTACAACATTAAGACTTAACTAGAAGTACATACTTAAAACCCAAGAGCATCCAAGGCTCTTCCTCCTTTTCTCTCTAGCCAGCCGCTCACCTTCTCTCTTTTCCTTACCAGCGCCGGGGCTTCCACCGGATCTCCACCGGTGGAAAGCCCCAAAACTTTTCTTTTCCTTGTTTTTCTTCCTTCTTTCATTAATCTTTGTTTTAAAGCTTTGATTTCCCTAAAAATCGAAGAGTGGTTTGATTCTCCTTCCAGATCTAAGATGTTTTCTTGCAATTCCAGTATTGTTTTTCCCTCCTTGGTGTGTGGGTTTGGTTTTCTCTCCTTTATTGTGAGTGCTAGTTTTGATTTATGGATGAAGGTTTATATGGAACTGCAATCATGGTCGATAGCTCAAACAGGTTTCGAAGAAGCGGGCGAAGTGAAGGGTATATGTAAATACATCATCTTCAACAAATTGCTAGACTATCTCTTTATGATGATAGGCAATTGTTTCTATTTTATGTTTGTTCGACTCGACTATCTTTGTAGATGCCGTATGGCTTTTATTTTATGAATGAATTCTATTGTTTTTCAAAAAAAGAAGTACATACTTAATTATGATTTATGAGTACTCTTAAAAGTTATAAATAAAAGGATTACGTGGGAACCTTGCATACGATTCTAATTTACTAAAGGGTTGCACAAATAAACCCAAAGAGATGTTGGCTTAGTGGGTGATCACCTAAATACGATTAATTAATTTAGTTGATCAATAAAATAAGATTAGTGGTAGAATAATGAAACTCTTAACTGATGAACAAATCCTAGCATGCATGTAAATATATTGAATACCTTAATTCGGTTGCAAGTTGCTGCCTCTGAGATTTGGCAACACTTTTTTAGATTCATTTTGCTTGCTATATTTATGTAATTAATTAATGTTTCTTCATAAGATTGACACTGTTAGAACTTAATTAATAAAATAAGCCATTATCGAGTGACAAACGACCACAGGTTGTGATTAAAGTAACCTAGACCAGAGATAGACAAAGAATGCTTAATGTGTTTAATTATTAAACTACTAATGAAATGGAATTAAAGAGACGTGAGAAGCTGTGGTGACGGCTAGTTTTGCATGAAAGGGACGCAAAACTTTTAACCTAATTACGGATGAGATCTTCTGGTAATTAACACAGCCATGTGTTAAGAAAAACTTATAATTAAAAAACAGAAACTCATGATGAAACGGAAGTTGCATGGCTAATACAGAATCATTTACCACTAATGATACCGTGTGGTTGACAAAGAAAATGTCATTTTTAATGTTAAAGATATGAGTATAATTCAATCAAACACGCTTAAAATTTTAGGAGAATCGCTAACTTCTTGCATTGAGTCCATTGACCCTTTTAGTTTATAAGTATAATAAGTGACCCTAAGCTAAAGCTCAAGGAGTATGAAAAGAAACTGATCAATTCAAGTTGCATGATGTCAACTGGTATAGTGTGATGTATACTTTACCATTGTAATGTTCCCTTAAATTTCAAGTATCAGTGCCCTTACAGTCACAAGATTACTTAAAAATGTATTTTTAGAACTTCAGTTTAGTTGTTTTTGATTTTTCTGTTCTCCACACTCACACAACTGGACATGATCAATCACAAGGTGGGATAGTGTGGAAAAAGTTATTCTCAACTTGGCTAAGCATTTCCTCAAAATATTATTTTCAGATTGACTTTGAAAGACTACTTGTCATTTTTGTTTTCCTCTTTAATTTTAACCAAAACTTTCCCCACCAAAATTATTACACTGAACCTAATGAAAAAGAAAACTCCCCTGTAAGCAATACATCTAAAAGCATCTCCAACCCTTCTAACCCCTTGTGTAAAAATGATGTGGCAAGTTAAATTTAGAGAATGGGAGCAAATATGCACTCCAAGGAGAGCAACCCATTATGTAAAATTTTACATTTCTCCATTCTCCTTCTCCAAATTTGCTAGTCAATCTCATTCTCTAAAATTGCCACATAGACTTCACGTAGATTTTCCACTTTCTTTTAAAGCTATCAAACAATTCTATTCACAAAAAATAATGATTTTTAATTATAGCTAATCATTATAGAGAATAGCATCGGAGTAAAACATCTTTTTGAATCTCTATAATTTACAAAATGATTATTATATATTACTTTGGCTAACCATTATAGAAAATAGCCTTGGAGATGCTCTAAGTATTCAATAATTATCATGACGGACCGGTTCTTTAGATAATATTTATAACCTACATTAGATAATATTTATAACGTATATTATCATGTTTATTAAGAGCGGTAAAAAACAATAACGTAAGAAGCAACATATATTTTTATGTGAGCCTTGGATATGCTTATTTTTTTCGCAGTTAGGAACAATAATGTAAGAAGTAATATATATTTTTAAGTGAGACTTGGACATGATTATTCTTTTCGCACTTAGGACAAAAATTCTAGAATATCCTTTTTAGACGATTAGTATGCTGCAAAAATTATATGTTGTGTGAGCCCTTGTATGATATATACATGAAAACATAATATGTTTTTTTTTCTGCTAAATATATCATACATCAATATGTTATACCATAATCAACATATGAATCCATTATTGGGTATGGCTTGTGTATAGTATAAGTTCCAATCATTACATGCATACATCACACACATTTGTAGTGCTCCTACTGTTAACATGTCCTTGTTCTGCCTCCGTGAGTTTCTTAACAACATTTTTTCTTTGTAGCCCACATTTCTTGCCTCCTCCTCCTATAAAAGGCCATCCATTCTTAATCTGTCCACTCCACAATCTATTTTCTCACCATAACAAACCAAATCAAACCAAACTTTAGAATTGCTCTACCATATTTAGCCATGATGTTCCCATCTGAATATGTAGGAATCCAAACCTTGGCTCAAGAAAATATATCCCATGTTGATAGTACTTGTGGGGTGATACAGGGTAACATGTCATCACTCCAGCACTTCGACAACTTCTTAGCCAACTGCATGAACTTACAAAACTCCCTCCCTGTCCATGATTTCAATTCACAGTCCTCGTGTGTTAGTAATAACTCGACCTCAGACGAAGGCGATGAGCTGCAGCTTAGCATTATCAATGAGAGAAAGCAGAGAAGAATGATTTCCAATAGAGAATCCGCTCGTAGGTCCAGGATGAGGAAGCAGAAGCACCTGGATGAGTTACTGTCCCAAGTTTATCGTTTGAGAACAGAGAAGAATGAAATCATAGAAAAGTTAAATAATGTATCCGAGAGTCATGATCGAGTTGTGCTAGAAAATGCAAGGCTTAAGGAAGAAACGTCTAATCTTCGTCAAATGCTGACTGATGTTCAGCTTGCTAGTACTTACAATGGCTTGAGAGACTTGGAGGAACTACCCTGCAATACAGCTCATCTTTCATCAGATGATAGTAGTTCCACTAATCTGCTACAAAAAGCTATGCCATAAATTTGTCTCAAAAATAAATTATAAAAAAAGATATACTCTTATGGTCTAATATTTGTTATATCCACCTTTTCATGTTCCTTCTCTTGTATGATGCTTTCTAGTTTCTATGATTATTCGTGAAACCAGTTTGTAACTCCTTATCGCCGCATAAAATGAATGAATCATGGAGCTACTATTTGAATATGATGTATCCACGAGCTCAACTCAGAGGCACACTTATGAAATTCATCATTAAACTCTAAAACGACAATATATGAGCCCCATCACTTAATACAGTCGGTCGCAAAGGTGATTATGCAAGAAAACAGCCAAAAGAGAAATAAACGTTCTAGAACCAAGAAGTTGCATATTTGTCCAACGTAAATTTATATATTAGTTTTTTCTTTAGGAAAAACAATTATAGAGCATAAAACCGAATAAGTTTCAAACGAGAATTCTCAGTGGGAACACGATCCAGTAACTCTGAGAGAAGGCCCCAATAGTGCAAGCATTGCGACAAATGGTGGTGGAGGTACTGGCAGTAGTCAGTAGTGGATATAATACAATGAACTACAGTAAGATGCCAACATTTAAAAAGGCAACCCATTATACGAAACTAATGTCTTTAGTTTCTGCGAGGCATCAAAACTAAGAATCTGAGTCCAGCCATCATGGAGGGACTACTTCAGGTGTTGTCTGCTTAGTGCAGCTCCTTCACATTTCCACATGTTACCATATTACTGGTTACTTGCATGCTGCCTATCTTATACTTGTGGATATCAGACGAGAATTTCGTGTATAATATCTAGAATGAGAATTCATTCATCCGAATATATTCTTGCTGATCAAGTACCATCGTATAAACTGATCTAACAAGTCTTGATGCACATATATTCGTTTTCTGATTTTATCCAAATATTCTACACTAAGTAATCTGGCATATGTACTTGGTGAATTTAGAATATATCAAATGTGGAAGCACTGGGGGTGCATTTTTGTTAATAATAAGATTCAGTTCTAGTAATACCTGAAGTAGTTTCAGAACCCATGTTAACCGACCTGGTAAGATGTGCATATTCTCAGTTGGTGCTTTACTAGAATCAAAGAAATGGAATTAGGAGGAAGATAATGAATGTATACAATCTTGTAAATAACACATTGTAAGCTCCATTCCTAACCGCATTGTTTTTCGAAAAATCTTTTTAGTAATAAAAATATCGCAAGTGCACAGGCATAGCATACGTGAGTATGGGGACAAATACGATTGATCCACATAGAATGCGAATCCTTAATTCAAAAATCAACAAACATAATTAATTAAAACTTAAAATATCACTTATAAAAACAACTAAGGAATGGATTTCATCGACCAAACACAAAAATTACGATGTAGCATAAAAATTGATCTCCACTAACAATAAACACATAAGTATTCGAATAGAGAAAGAAAACCAATGATTTCGATTCAAATATAATTTAAAGCTGTTTAAACCACTTTGTATCGACCTTACTAATCAAGTCAATTCTCAAAAAAAAATTGGATCCTAACTATACGAACTCCCAACTTTCACATAAACATGATATTGAAAATGACTAGCAAATCAAATATGTCATTTAAAGCACTTACACCACAAAAATCATATAATTTCGACCGGTTACATCCGCTCCTTAGAAAGGGTTCTGAACCAAGCATTATCAATGCAATAACGATATAAATTGAAGAACTCATACCAAAAACCGAAGAAAAGCTTGGCTTTTTATTGAACGATAACTTGAAAACAAGGAGGAAAGTTTTTGCTCGAGAAAAGAGATGAAGTAAAGCTAGAGTTGTAAAATATACAATGAGCCTAACTATTTATACTAAAAACTTTACAATGGAGCATCAATTACAAAGATTTCTTTTGTGATCAAGCGCTTGCTCAGTCCGTCTTTACCCCGATTCACCATGATCGACATGTCTTGATATCTTGGTTTTAATGCATATATTCTTCAATTGATCAAATCGTAAAAATCTTCGTAATATCTGCACAATTAATAAAGCAACAAAAAAAAGCATAAAAAGGAAAATAAAATGCTAATTTACTATAAAATATATTATTAAAATACAATTATAATGTGTTATCACGCATTCCATTTCTACCAAGTTAAACCAGATATCAAACTCGATAATAATAATCTGATTGATAACACTTTGCCCCTCATTCTGTTCACATTACTCGTTACATAAAGTGCCCGTTTGGCAAATCTGTCTATCAACTTATAAATTACTTATTTCGGAAAAAATTTTGTATTTACATACTTTATTTTAGATAAAAATGTGTATCGGGAGTTTAATATTCGTTATCTTGCAAAAATAAGTTACTTATTTCAGAAAAAAGTACATATTTCCTAATTTTTTTTCAGAATAAGTAACTTATTTCAAAAAAATAAGATTTCCCAAACGGGTCCAAAATTTGTCCCGATTGCCGATTATACATGTGTTACGCCATATTTTCGGTTGCCTCTAATAATCTCCCAAATTTCCAATATTATTAATTATTAATTCAGATTAATAATTATAACTTGATCGCTAAGTTTTATCCTCTCCCTGAAACGAGGAAAGAATCAATCTTAATCAATCAATAATGTAAAATATCTCCAAACGATATTCTTCAAATCAGGAAGATATCACAACGATAAGATTAAATCAGATAAAATCAGTAATTATCCAGATTAACGAAGTTTATCCCTAAAGTCTCTAAGGGATAGACACAAATCAATTTCACAGAACTGCGTTGGCTTGATCCTTATAAATATAAGGTACGCAGGCATCTTGAAGAAGGATCCGATACACGAGACAAATCGAGATACCTCTCAAGTCCAGCCCCAAACATCCAAAATCCCAAATCCCCCTATTTTCATGATTTCGTTATTCCAGCAACCTCTGAAATTTGTTATCACCAAATTCCTCCGTTAACAATTGACGCTAGAAGGAGGGGCATTATTTTTCGTTTGTGGAGGACAAACGAATACCAAACTTATACGGATTTTGGGTTTCGATAGATATATACACACAAAACAAATAAATTGGGTTTATTATGCTCGAGGGCAGTCAGCTAATGGACGTGCGCAAGAAACTACTTACAAGATGAATCAAGCAAAAAAGAAGCCGTGCGTACAAAGAACATAAAAACAATTAAGGCAGTGGCAGGAAAAAAAAAAGATGGCAGTACAAGGAAAACAAAAACAAAAATGATTGGGGCTCCAATGATATAGTACATGAATTCAACGAAGACGATATTCGTGTTAGCAACAGAAAGAAAAGGAGTAATAATCATCAATATGGCACACAGAAGATGGGACCCTCAAGTGGTTTAAACAAAACTGGAACATGGAGTAACTCACTTCAGCCTTGAGGCCCTTGACCAGCCAACAAAATAAAATAAAAAAAATGGGTAGCGCTTGAAAATTTCAGCCGAGCACGACACATAAAGATAAGTTTAATCTTTCTTAATTTTAAATTTTTGATGATATGCATATTATAGAGAAATTGCCCAAACTACCACAAAAACCCACTCTCTCTCACCAAAATACCATTCTGCGCGAGCATCCGTCTTTTTTAACCACGGTCTACGCATGTGTATCATGCGTACACTAAGACACGCATTCTGCAAATGCGCATCTGGGGTTGCGCATCTCCCAGATGCGCATTGACGTCAGATGATATCATTATTGCACTAACCATTCCAGCCTCTCCGTGAAGCTCCATATCGCCTATCTGGTCGCCTACTTCGTTTGCAAAGCTCCGGCTACGTCGACTACTACTGATGGCACCAAAAGAAAGGCCATACCTGGATCTGCTTTTATTCTCGTTAATTTGTTGTATTCCGGCCCCGCAGGGGCGTGCACAAACCAACCGTAAAGTTCATCGGAAAAAGATGTTCGAATTTGGGACTTTTAAATCCGGGAAATGAAATGAAACGTGAGTGGTACAGGATTTTAGATCGTGAGCTGGCGAGTAATTTGATGTATAGAATGATAGTGTACGAGTGCTGTAAATGGCTGAACTAATTCGTTGAAATTTCAACTGAAACTTCGTCTCCGGCGACTGGTTGAAGACAGTGAACAATACTCCATATACGCATGTTGAACATGCGTATACGGTATTACGCAAGTTTTACATGCGCATATGGAGTCCTGTTACCTGCCCACAGAAAGAAAATTAACGAAGGCCACGCAGTAGTTGCTTGCGTATACACTCTGTACGCATATTAAGAATGCGTATACAGACCACGCATGTGTGTGATGCGTGGTCCGTGGGTAAAAAGGGCGGAGAATTCTGCCGGTAGGTATTTTGGGAAGAAGGAATTAAATAGTGGGTATTTTGGTTTTTCACCCCATATTATATTATTATTATTTAAATATTCATGTGATATATTTTATATTTAATATTTATGTATGTTAAAAAAAAATTTATTTTTATTCTAAATTTTATAATATTATTATCAGTTAATCGGCAAATGGCAACAGGCTCATCGAAAAAAGAGTTAAGGAGAACCATGTTTATAAAATTTGAGGCTACATGTAATTTGTGGTCATTAAACCACCAAAGAAGACAAAGTGTGTACAGGCTATGCAGAAGTAATACACCTGCATAAAAGAAGATCTAAGACAACAATGATGGCCCACGCGCAGTAAAGAAGCAGCACCGAGGAAAGCAGCACCGGAGGAAAGCACTGACCGCGCCAAAAAAATTATAACAGAGCTCGGAAAATTATGAATTTGCCAGAAACAAAAATCGAGATAAGTTTTCTATTTAATTTAATTTTATGTAATTATATAAATATTTATATCATGAATATTACATTATTAAAATATTTGTGAGATATAAATTATTCTTGATTAAATATTTTATGCATGTCTAAATTAACATATTTATTATGCATGAATTATGATTTAAGTTTTTTTTATTTTATTTTGAATTGCATCATATATAGAAAATTAATTTCGGATTTGTGGATTGAATTTGTTAAAAAAAAAAAAAAAACCTCCGGTATATTATTTTTGAAGGTCCTCTTTTCTAGGAGTAATATTTTGGAAGGTCCTCCTTTGTGGGGTTAATATTTTGGAAGGTCCTCCTTTGTGGGGTTAATATTTTGGAAGGTCCTCCTTTGTGGGGTTAATATTTTGGAAGGTCCTCCTTTGTAGGGATAATTTTAGAAGGCTCTTATTCGAAGAGTTTATAATTTTTGAAGGCTCTTATTCGAAGAGTTTATAATTTTGGAAGGCTCTTATTCGAAGAGTTTAGGAAGTGTAGCAAATTAATTGGCTATAATAATAATAGACCTCCATGCATTCACACCAACCACCCAATCAAAAATTTTCACTATGCCATGTAAGCTTTGCCACATCATTTGGGAGTAAAGCTTTGCCACATCATTTGGGAGTAATTTTTGGGTACCAATTTGGGGTACTTAGCAATACTCTTAATTTTTTGGAAAATGTTAGGTACCCCAAATTGGTACCCAAAAATTTTCCCAAATGCCAAGTGTAGCAATTTAACTGGTTGTAATATTAGTGGACCCCCTGCATTCACACCAACCACCCAGTCAAAAATTTTCACAATGCCATGTAAGCATTGCCACATCATTTGGGAATAATATTTGGGTACGGGTACCTAGCATTATTCTAATTTTTTATACAAGATTTATTGTTAATCTTATTAAAATCAAGTTTTATAATATTAATAAAACAAACTCATTAATGTATGTAGACTGTAGTATTTGTGAATTGTGAACTCATAATGTTTTTTTTTAATTGAGTAAGTGAACTCATAATGTTTGTGAACTCAATAATCACATAATGTTTGAACTTTGGGCCAAGGAACTGAGGATGGTTGCAACTTGCAAGGTAGCCCAGCAGTGCAGGGCAACTGAACATGGCCTGAAACAAAGTGTACAAGTTCCCCCTTTCTTTATTGCTAAATAAATAAAAAATTAAGTTGTTGCTCCGGGAATCGAACCCGGGTCCCGGGCCAAAGCACTCGCTAATTACGGCCATGGTTCTAAAAATCCCCGATTTAACCGATTAATTCCCCGATTAATCCTTTATAAGATAGCTAACCGATTCGATTTTTGAAATCCGATTAATCCTATAAATTTATTTAAAATGATATGTTTAATTGTAAATTAAACTAATATATTAAATATTATTATAATATCCGATTAATACTCCGATTAATCCCCGATTATCCGATTAATCTTAAATCGGTACCTCAACCGATTTATACCGATTACCGATTTTTATAACCATGTACCGCGACTTTCCACTTCTATTTACCCAATAATCATTATTTAAAAAGTTTAAATCGATTAATTGCTGTTCATAATCCGTCTCATGTTACATGGAAACTTAATAATCACGTAATTGCATGTAAACATGAAAATCTAATATTGATATTAAGAGTAGCATTCTATTGGAGAACCATTTTACGTGGAGAATCGTGGAGAATCCTTTGATTCTGTAACGGAATCAAATTTTTGCAAAAAATATTTTTTCTGATTCTGTAATAGAACCAAAATTTCTCAAAAAAAAATTGTAACTGTCATGTTATCGATGTCACGTCATCGATGACGTCAGCACCGTTGACATGGTACCGCCACGTCACCTGCCATGTCATCAGGCGTGGAAGTACCACGTGTCAGTGCCACATCATCAATGATGACTTCATCGATGACGTGGCACTGCCACATCAGTACTGATAACGTGGTAGGTGATGTGGCACTGCCACGTTAGCATCTGTCCAGAAATTTTTTTTTGTAGAATCAAATTTTTTTATAGAATCAAAAAAATAGAAATTTCATTCTATAATAGAATAAGAAATTAGTATTAAATAAGTGGTTCTACACAATTCTTCACGTAAGATAGTTATTAATAGAACAATGGCCTTTTTAAACTCTTCTCTGCCTAAAAACAAAAGTTATCCACTCAACACATTGCACTTTTTAGAGGATTACTCCCTCTGTCCCCCTTGGTTCTTTACCTTGGGGGACGTAATTCTGGCACGGATTTTAAGGTGCAATTTGCGGATAGTTTCATAACTTATTTTTTAAATTTTCTTTTTTTGTATAAAAATAGAATTGTTCTATTTTTATACAAAAAAAGAAAATTTAAAAAATAAGTTACGGAACTATACTTTTTAGGAGCCTTAAAATGCGTGTCGAGCAGTGAAAAAGAAATGTAAAGAAATGGGAGGGACAGAGGGAGTAATAATTAGTAAGCCAAGAAAAAATTTCAGCCGTTCCCAAGTCCCATTAGTAGATGTACATGTAGGGGTAAAATGATCCGGTAGAATTGGATACTCCCTTATTTAAGTATCGGATCATTTTATATTTATCATATTCTGATTTGAATTTGAGATTATTTTATTTGAAGCTAAACTGATTCCAAATATTAAGGTTCGGATCTGAGTCGAATATGAGTCAGTACCATATTTTCTTTTTTCTAATCGGATAATTTGTAATACATCGAATACGAGGTAAATATGGTCCATTAACATTGGGTATCATTTTTAATTAAATTATGTAAATAATCATTTATTCTAAAATAAATATAATAGTATGGAAACATAATAATCACGAATTTAAAACTTAAGTAAATGATATGATGATAATTAATTGGGTGGATAACTTGTATTTTATGAAATTTAATGTTATAAATGATATTAAATAATTATAATATACTATTTAATTAGAAATGTAACGAATTAAAAATGTAATTTATATTCGGGTATGAACCGAATATGAATCATTAATCATATTCGGGTAGGATCGTTTTATTAATAATAGTATGAGACATTAATCTGAGCAGGTATATAAGTATTCATATCCGGAATCATATTTTATCCAAACTTAATTTTTTCTGAAATGTGTATCATATTTTTAAATCGGATATAAATCGAGATACAGAATAATCTGGATCAATTTACGGCCATGTACATGGCATAATAGTGTGATTAATCGGTTTTATCAAAGTCTTCATCTCCTAAAGTGTTATTCCCTCCATTCTTTAATGTTTTTCCTGTTTTGACTGGACACATTTGCCAATGCACACTTTTGATTGTTAATATCTTGAATTTCGTATTAGTATTAAATATAAAAATTTCACTATATTAAAGTACTCATAAATACGAATCCAACAAGATCACTCATGCCTATATTTGGTCTTATAGATTAGACGTAAATTAGTAATTTGTCTCATGTTATGAACAATCCCGACATATGAAACAAGAGAAACAATAAGAGACGGAGGAAATAGTAATTTACAAAATTACCCACTTTCAATCGATATATAGTTTTTCTTAAATTTACTTAGGAAAGTCAAATTAAAATACTCCCTCCGTCCCTTTTTAGTTGGTACATTTGCAAAAAACACACATATTAAGAAAGCTTTAATTATATAATTTGTTTCCATACTTGCCCTTAATCTTAACATTAAATGATGAGTTATGAGGGTGTATATTAAATATAAAGTCAAACATTGGTATTAGAAATAGAGGGGTATATATGGAAAATTTGGTAAAAAATGTATTGGAACAAGGAATGTGACAATTATTTAGGGACAAATTTTTTTTGCAAATGTGCCAACTAAAAAGGGACGAAGGGAGTAGGTACATTGCCTATTAGTAAAAACCAAAGCGAACCAATTCCCAAACAAAAAAAACCACAAATTCACGAAACATACGAAAAAGGACGCAATTTATTCATAACATTTCTTTCACATACTTCCATATATATACTACTCCTTCCGTCCCAATGGATTCTTTACAGTTACTATTTTGGACCGTTCCATTCATTTCTTTACATTCCCAAAATAGTAAGTTTTAACACTATTACACCCACTACTTCACTTATTTTAACAATACTTTACACTATTACACACACTACTTCACTTATTTTAACAATAAAATCACTATTACACCCACTACTTCACTTAATTTAACAATAAAATCACTATTACATCCACTACTTCATTTATCTTAACAATATTACACCCACTTTATAACCACTATTATATGTTTGTCTTGTCCTCCGTGCTCAGCTAGGATGTAAAGATCACACTGGGACGGAGGGAGTACAATAAATCTGTATACAAAACACACCTATTTATTTTTCCCTTTCCTAGAATAAACCATCCCTCGGATCCCATCCGGATCCGCAACAAAACCCAAAGGCCTATAAAACCCAAGAACCCGGGGCTCCGAATACAAAGCAATATTACTAATCCCTTTATTAACAAGCTCATCCACTAATCTTTCCATCAACACTTTCCCTAACCCAATCCCTTGGAAACTGGGGTCCACCACAACATCCCATATTATTGCATTAAACACACCATCCCCCGTGGCACGTGCAAACGCTACAGGCTTTTGTGTTTTCTCGTACTGGGCCCACAACAAAGAGTCCGTGTGTTCCAATGCCGTACGTATTTTGTCGGGGTGGCGACGAGGGAATCCTACAGCTACGAAGATGGAGTTGAGGTCGTCGAGGTTGAGGTGGGTGATGGTGCGGTGGAGAGTGAAGCCACGTGTGGTGAGGTCTTGGTCGGAGATGGAGTAGTTTGTGATGGTGAGGGGGGTAGGGTGGGTAGGGGGGGTGGGGTAGCGGAGGAAGGAGTGGAGGGGGGTGGTGAAGTTGCCGTGGAGGAGCATTTTTTGAGGTGGGGAATGGGGAGAATAGGGAAGATATAAAATGTCAGTTTTGTTGTTTGTGCTTATCTTGTTTCGAGTTTGTGGTTGTCGAATAAACTGTTGATTTCATGAAAGAAAAAGGGTCATTTATGTGTAGACTGTAGTAAATTTTTGGGTGCTATCACCCTGTTCAATTTTGGGTAAAATTTTGCAGACAATTTTTGTTTGAATCATTCATTTTCAAGGAAAAGGTATTCGTTTTATTTCGTAT
Organism: Kitagawia praeruptora; assembly: GCA_037693485.1. NCBI lineage: Eukaryota > Viridiplantae > Streptophyta > Magnoliopsida > Apiales > Apiaceae > Kitagawia > Kitagawia praeruptora. The sequence goes on from CM075351.1 coordinate 58,237,777, forward strand.
ATTCCAGTATGATGTTTCTGTCGAAAAATTGGATAAGAAATTGTATTTCTTTTCTTGGACTATTTAGTGAAAAATGAATACGATTTTGAAAATATATAGTGCGAAACATGTTATAATCGATAAAAGAAATTATTTTAAAATGATATGAAATTGGTGATGTATCAGAATTACACGATTTATACATACTAGCTTATAACCCGTGCGATGCACGGATTTCTTCTGATATGTAATAAATTTTATTTTATGTAACAATTACATTTTTATATAATTATTATTTACAATATTTTATTATAATTTTAAATTAAATTATTTAATAAAAATTTAATTAATAATTGCAATGCACGGATTTCTTTTGATATGTAATAAATTTTATTTTATGTTACAATTACATTTTTATATAATTATTATTTACAATATTTTATTATAATTTTAAATTAAATTATTTAATAAAAATTTAATTAATAATATGAATGGTTCAAAACTTATATTACAAAATTTTAAAATAAATATGTCATTGATGGAATTAGAACTTTGAAATTTTAGTAAATTAATTTAATCATATAATATATCTAATCATTAGATCTAACGATTTTGATGTTTTACTAAAAATCTAACTGTCATTATTCGTATTATACGGATTTCTATTATATTTTGTTAGTGATTAGAAGATATGGTATTATATTTTTGGGTATATATTACTTATTGCAAGATTATGTTTTAAATTAAAAGTTAATGTGTTTAAATTAGGAACAAATATTATTGATTGGAAAATATAAATTTATAAAATTATAATAGAATTTTATTATGTTATAAATAAAATTTATTAATATGGTGTTTCTTGTATTATGTTATAAATTTCATTTAATATTACAATTATGTTTTTATATAATCATTAATTTTAATTTAATATACTCATGTTTACGAATTATACTAATGTTTCCTTATTATAAATAACGTATATGGTTTTTTAATATATTTTATTAAATAATTGAAAAATATGGTGTGATAAGATTAGTTTTAAATCAAAAAGGTAACGTGTTTTAATTTGAAAAAAAATATTAATAGTTGGAAGATATGATACGATTGATGTTTTTAGGTATTTATAAAAGATAATATCTTCAATTAAAAGTAAATGTGAAAAAGACAACCGACTAATTATCATTAATTATTTTATGTTATTATTGATTTTAGGTGTTTTAATAGTATCGATATCGAATATATTTTTTTAATGAAGAATTATACTAACGTTTCCTTATAAATCAAAAAGGTAACATGTTTTAATTCAAAAGAAAATATTAATGATTGGAAGATATGATATGATTGATGTTTCTAGGTGTTTATAAAAGTTAATATCTTCAATTAAAAGTTAACGTGTTTAAATTAGGAACAAATATTATTGATTGAAAATATAAATTTATAAAATTAGAATAAAATTTTATTATGTTATAAATAAAATTTATTGATATGGTGTTTCTTTTATTATGTTATAAATTTTATTTAATATTACAATTATGTTTTTATATAATCATTATTTTTAATATTTTTTTTTAATTTTAATTTAATATAATTTAATATACTCATGTTTACGAATTATACTAATGTTTCCTTATTATAAGTAACGTATATGGTTTTTTTAATATATTTTATTAAATAATTGAAAAATATGGTGTGATAAGATTAGTTTTAAATCGAAAAGGTAACGTGTTTTAGTTCGAATTAAAATTTTAATGATTGGAAGATATGATACGATTAATGTTTTTAGGTATTTATAAAAGGTAATATCTTCAACTAAAACAAATGTGAAAAAGACAATCGACTAATTACCATTAATTATTTTATATTATTATGATATCGAATAAATTTTTATAATGAAGAATTATACTAACGTTTCCTTATAAATCAAAATGGTAACGTGTTTTAATTCGAAATGAAATATTAATGATTGGAAGATATGATAGGATTGATGTTTTTAGGTGTTTATAAAAGGTAATATCTTCAAATAAAAGTAAATGTGAAAAAGGCAATCGACTAATTACCATTAATTATTTTATGTGTTTTAATAGTATAGATATAGAATATATTTTTCCTTTATTTTTCTTTTTAATGAAAGGTAAATAAGTAAATTCACTTAGTACCAAAAAATAGGTACCAAAACTTTTAATGTTTCGGCTTTTATATAATAGTATAGATTATAATTGGAAAAATAGAGATTTTAGTTAGAGAAAATATAAAGATAATGTGAAGTTGACATGATTTATGTGAAAAAAGGTAATTGATTAGTTTATAGTAATTATAATTTAATTATGTTATTTTACTAAATTAAATTGTTCATAGTTTTGGAAAATGAGAAATTAATGTTGCCCCTTATATTTCTAGAAAAAGGGAATTTAATTAGAAAAAATAGAAAAGATGATATATTTTAGCTGAAAAGTAATCGGTTAATTATTAGTATTATAATATTTTTATTTTATTTTTATTAAACAGAAACGCCCGTGATATAATTGGAAAAAAGGAGGTTTTAGTAAGAGAAAAGAAAAAAGCTAACGTCTGTTGGCTGGAAAAGGTAACCGTCCATGATGTAATTGGAAAAGGAGAGATTTTAGTTAGAGAAAAGGTAACATGTTTTGACTGAAAAAGGTAATTGATTAGTTAATAGTTATTATAATATAATTATTTTATTTTATTAAACAAAATTGCTCGTAGTGGTTTTAAAAAGGAGAAATTTTAGTTAGATAAAATGTAAAAAATTTTCTATTTTACATGAAAAAGAAAATTATTTAGTTATTGAAAAATAGAAATGGTAATATGTTTAACCTGAAAAAGGAAATTGGTTAATAAATGAGAAATTTTAGTTAGATAAAATATAAAAGATACTGTATTTTACCTGAAAAAGGAAATTATTTAGTTTTTGGAAAATAGAAAAGATAATATGTGTAACCTAAAAATGGAAATTGATTAATTAGTAGATATTTAATTGAGTAAGGATAAATAAGTAAAATCAACATGTACCGGAAAAAGGTAACCGTCCATGATATATTTGGAAAATGAGATATTTTAGTTAGAGAAAAGAGAAAAGGTTGACTGAAAAAGGTAATTGATTAGTTAATAGTAATTATAATATAATTATGTTATTTTATTTAACAAAATTGCTCGTAGTGTTTTTAAAATGGAGAAATTTTAGTTAGATAAAGTGTAAACGATATTCTATTTTACATGAAAAAAGAAATTATTTAGTTGAAAAATAGAAAAATGTAATATGTTTAACCTGAAAAAGGAAATTGTATGTTTAACCTGAAAAAGGAAATTGGTTAATAAAGGAGAAATTTTAGTTAGATAAAATATAAAATATTTTGTATTTTACCTGAAAAAGGAAATTATTTAGTTTTTGAAAAATAAAAAAGATAATATGTGTAACCTAAAAAAGGAAATTGATTAGTTAGTAGATATGTAATTGAATAAGGGCAAATAAGTAAAATCAACAGGTACTATACCGACCGACTAACCGACTAACCAAACTTTTAATGTTTCGGTTTTTATATAATAGTATAGATTTTTGTTGCATGATAGTAATATTTTGAGTAATTACGCGTATTTTTGTCATGTGGTGATGTCAAAAATTCAATTTTACTAGTATTTAATGTTGGATAATGCTAAACATAGTCCTTAGGACTATAAGGACTATGGTTAAAATGTCAAGTTTGCACTCAATACATCAAGTTTGCACGAATTTCAATACAATTATTTAGCAATTTGGGATTTTTTTTATTAGTGAAAATTAATGTGAATGCAGGGGATCCACTATTATTACTTAGAAAATTGAATTGATGTTATAAAAAAGTATTAAAAAACTAAAAAACAATTAAATAACTAAAGTCAATGTTGAAAATATTATAATATTTAATGTTTAACCATATTTGTTAGCATTTACCTTTAATGTTTACAAGATCATCTTACAAAAACAATATACGGAGAACTATTTTGTGAATTTCAATGGAATAAGCGGATAAGTGATTACGCCCCGATGATCTAAATATACTCTCTTCGTCCCCTCAATTATTTACAGAGAATGGGGGCATGACACCAATTTAATACTCGTAAAAAGTATAGTTCTAAATTTTTTTTAATTTTTTTTCTTCTAAATAGAAATTTAATGTTTAATCTTTTATTCAAAAAGAGAAAATTTTAAAAACAAGTTATGGAACTATACTTTATATACACCTTAAAATGCGTGTCAAGCAATACTGAAAATATGTAAAGAAATGAGAGGACAGAGCGAGTATATTTTTATGGATAATTTTTTTTTTTGACAAATTATGGATGAACAATTTATCAATAAAAGATTATACAATATTTATAAAACAATTAAATATACAATTTTTGTAAAAAAAAACTAGCATTTCACCCGTGCTACGCACCGAAAACACAATTTTAAAAATTCAAAATAGTTACAAAAATTTATAATGTATCAAAAAATAAATTATTTTGTTATATTTTATTTTGAGAATAACGAACTCGATATGCATCTCAAGTAACTTTTCTCAAACTATGTGTAATTGTGTGGACACATATTAAAAGATTTTGAAAAATTATGTATATAAAAAAAAGATTGATATCAAAACACATTCATTTGATATATGATAAAATTTACCAGAGATACATATCAATTTTCTTATTCCCTTTTGTATTCTTCCCAAGTAATTTAACGACAATTTATGCTATTTTTACAGAAATTTTCGGTTCAATATAATCATATTTTGAGGATCAAGCGTAAAGAACAATTCAAACATAATTATTAATAGAAAAATAAATCAAATACATATTTTTCATTTTATAAATGCAAATAAAATGAAATTGAGCAACTTTTTGGGAGTAATTCTAGAGTTCCCAAAAAAATTTCCAAAAAAATCATTGGATAAAATTTATTAATTAATTAATATAAACATATTTTTTTAATCATTATTTATAAAAAAAATATAATTTTATTAAAATTTAAGTATAAAATTGAGAAAATGACCAGACTACCACATTTTGGGGTGGTAACTACCCGAAATACCATTATGCGGGAGACTCCGTCCCTTTTAACCACGGAGTACGCATTATGGTACTGCGCAGACTGAGATACGCATTACCCTAATGCGTATACGGGGAAACGCATTTCTGTAATGCGCATTGACGTCATCCCACGTCATTATCTCCCAAACACAGCCGGTGCTCAGGCGAGCTCGAAATCGCCCAAAAATCGCCTTTGTGCGATCTACCTTCTCCGGCCACCTCCTCAAACACAGAGGACACCAAAACGATGGCCACAGCTTGCTCTTCATTTTGTAATATTCATCTATTGATTTCAGGCCCCGCAGGGGCGTACATGAGCAGATTGGAAAACTGATCGGATTGTTGAGCTTCGAATTGGGTCTTTCAAATCCGGCAAAGAAAACGAAAATCCAAAATTGCAGGGTTGTAGAGGAAGATGAGACGATTCTTTTGGTATATAGTACGTGATTTATCGTTGCCTGGAAAAAGTGTAGGATTGTGTCGAAGTTTTTGACCGGAAAAAACGATGACGACGATATCTGGGGACGATGAACAGTAACGTGGCATACGCATGTTCAACATGCGTGTTACCAATCACGCATCTTGAACATGCGTGTTCAAGGTAGTGTTCACCGATGGTTTTTTTCATTTTACAAAAGGCACGCAAGAAGGAAATGCGTATTCAGTCTACGCATTATGAAGATGCGTGCCCCGTGGTTAAAAAAGGCGGACAGTTTTGCCGGTGGGTATTTTGGGCAAGAGGAATTAAAATGTGGGTATTTTGGTTTTTCACCCTATAAAATTATAGTCAATTTATATCAATTGCATTGATATTATCAAACAATCATGACATTCACATCCCCGCTCAAATATTCTAAGCCCCTCCTTATTGTTTTTTCTTAATTTTATTTTTCAATTGACTTCTCTCATTTTTTAGAATCTTTCAACCAAGATCATAAGTTTTTTTATCCATATTTTAAGTTTTGTTATTTTGAAAATTTGGTATATTTAAATATGCACTACAATGGATTTCTATAATTTTTATTATATTAATATTCAAAATATTTTTATTTTTTTGCTAATTATTAAGCAAGCAGGATTTCTCCTTCTTTCAAAGGCCTTTGGCCCTCTATAACCCGACTAGTTCTCTTTTGTACCTCTGATACGAAGTACCAAAGAAATCCCCACCGGGAAGATCCCTAATAAGCCTTTTAACGTTTTTTGCTCATGAACGAGAGCTCTTCGAGCCCCCGTCTGCTCAGCGCACCACCCACATAGTAGCCTTTACCCATGTCGTCATCACAAGAGAACCTTAACTAGACATAGTGTGATTTGACTGTTTTAGGACAGCCCATGTCCAAGCCTTTTAAGGTCAATGCTCAAGACCGCAAGCCTTTTTTTGTCTTTGCTCAGGACTTGGCCTTTTAGGGTCATGCTGAGGACCAATATTCAAAATATTTGCATGGGTCACGATCAATTTTTTGAATAGATATTAAAAATTCATAAACACATATTCCAACGACCGTTATAAATCGTTAGATTGTCTCTTAAAAATGGTTGCATATTTCAGCGATATGAGAAAAGATCATTACTATGTAGGATCCATTAAACGAATGTAATTATGATAAAGGAAAACTTTCATCTAATCTAATTTCCCATGTATTTGTTCCATATCATTTTTACAAATTTTATGTTCTTTTATTAGTGAATTGATTTATTACAGAAAAATAAACATTATCAATTAACCAAACAAATCAAATATATCCCATTCTTTGAGTAAGATATGACTGTTAGAGTTTATGGTTATTGCCATCAGTTTGTTTTTAATGACAACTTAAAATGTGTATATTCAGTTTGGGAGTTTGTATATTGAATTTTTTATTCTTTTCTATCAGAATATGGTATATCAAATATTAGTTTTTTTTACCCATAAATATGGAATGAAATTTAAGCCGATTTGATGGTACCCGATCCGAACCCCAAAATTTTGGATATATCAAACCTGAATTTTTTGATTTAGGTATGGATATAAATTTCAAACCCGAAATAGTTTCGATTTGTATTTGAATTTAAGCTATACCGAACCGATATCCTATCCGAAATCCGAAATCTGAAACCCGATACATGAATAATATAATATTATAATTTGAAATTATTTTCTGTAATATTTTAGATGTAAGACATATTAGTTTTTTATTTTTATTCAAATATTTCATTAGAAATAGTCAATACTAATTTAGTAATTAGAACTTCTATTTCTCAATCTCAAATTTTATTGATATATTTAAGATGTAAATTTTTTTTTACTTAACATAAAATTTTCATATTTGTGTATCAAAAGAATTATTTTTTAACATATTTTAAATTATACTTAGTATATTAGTTCGTATAATATATTATATTTGAATAATTAAGTTAATCATTTAAATTTTTAATTTTTGTATAAATATAATTAATATTGTTTGCGTGTACCAATTATTTTAATTTTGACTATATTATTACTAATTTCGGATACCCAAAATAACCAAATCTAATTTGAAATCCGACGAATTTGGTTTTAGATATTTAGTTTTGGATTTGGATTTATTTTTAAAACCAAAAATATTTGGGTGTGGGTTTGGATTTTACAAAATTTGGATCAAATCCAACCCGTTGTCAGCCAAACCGTAAAATAAGACATTTGAAAATAAGTATCACCAATCTTTGTTCTATTTGACTAACATATTAAAATAGAAAATTGTACATGAAACTAAAATCAAATGTGTAATATATAAATACGTAGTCACATTATTATATATATGTCCTTGTAATTTAATTATCGGGTTAAAAACATGAAATTCATTTTAATTTAACAGTGAGCATATTTTTCCGACATATATTAAAATAAAGCGCTTACGTAGATCTGGAAAATCGTATGTATTGTGTACATTCATGCCATGTGTCTTTGGGGTCTTGCATGAAAATAACATGAAATTCTTTTATATACCCATAATTCGAACACAAAATGCTACTCCCTCCGTCCCTTTGAATTCTTAACATTTGGGATAGAGGGTTCGGCACGGATTTTAAGATTTCTATAAAGCATAGTTTCATTAATTATTTTAAATTATTTTTTTCTTTTGAATAAAAATTTAATGTTAAAACTTTTATTTTTAAAAAGAATTAAAAAATAAGTTATGGAATTATACTTTATATACACCTTGAAATGCGTGCCGAGTCTTATATCTCAAATGTTAAGAACTGAATGGGATGGAGGGAGTACTAAACTACGCAATTTTTTTACACAAAACAAAAATAATATGCGAAAAGAAAAAAATATGACAATTACATGTAATGTTACTCTTTGTCCAAGTAATCTAAGTATGTTACTATATCACTGAAAACAACATTGAGATGCTACAAAATAAAACTAAGAGTAGAGTACATCAAAATGAAGCCCTCTTTTTTTAAAAAATTTTTTGTTTCTTGTTAATTAATATCTCTATTTGATTAGAATCTATTGAAAGGCATATGATGTAGCCTATTTGTATTTCGAGGATACAACTCAACTTAAACAAGATTGTAATAGTAAATAGTATATAGATTGTCACAAGGAATCTCAGATTGTATTATCTGTCAGAAGAAAAAGATCAAGGTCAATCTATAGACTTGAGGAATTGCTACATTGAAAGAAGCTCAGACATCTAATCAAGCCTCAATGAAGTATTCGTTAAGAAGTGGATTCGTTTAAAGTGACAGAGATTTCAAAGTGACAAAGTCAGTACAGAAGATTTAAGAGAGAGAGGAGAAGAGAAAATGAACCACATTATAGAGTCAAAAATAAAGAAAAGTCGTTGGAGTTAGTCGCTCATGAACCAGATCGTGCATCGAGCGTCAAAAGAAATTCAGTGGTAATTCTTTATTAATTTCAGTGGTTCAAGAAAAGATTTGGCTACATAAAGAATTCATATTTATTCTACTTTAATTGATTAAATTATGTGTTTAATTTAATTAATAAATTAATTCTATAAGAATTAATTTATTCATTAAAATAATTACTTAATTAATTAAATTAGAATTTTATGTAAAAGAAAATTAATTAAATGATTATCAGAAAATCATTTAATTGATTAAAGCTGAAAATTGTACTAATATTACCTTTTCAAAAAGGTAGTACCGAAGGTATTACAAGCACAACAGAAAGGTAGTACCGACCAAGCCAAAGGTAGTAGCCTTCTCAGCAAAGGTAGTACTAGTGTATTTTAGAAAGTAGTACCAACCAAGGCAAAGGTAATACAAGTTCAAATCAGGAAGGTAGTACTAGTACAACTGAAAGGTAGTACCAAGTGGATGACAACAAAGGTAGTACCAAAGGTAGTACCGACACTTACAAAGGTAGTAGCCTTTCTAAAAAGGTAGTAGCCACTCTCTTGAAAGGTAGTTCGAGGCATATTGTCAAGTAAAAAAAGAAAGAAGCTTTGTTAAAAGACAGAGGCGGCCAACAACTTCAAGAGACTTAAACATAATATCAAAACAAAACCCAGCAGCTCATTCTCTCTCAAAGTTCTCAAGAACATCAAGAAAGAAAAATTTATAGAAAATTGAGTTCATCACCTTTGTAATATTTAATTCGGTGGAACTTGATACTCTTGTACTACTAGCGAGTTTTTACTCCTTATCTCGATTTTTATTAACAAATCTAGAAAAGTTCATGTCGAATTTTCTAATTTGTTTTTATCAACTTGATAATTAATCTGTACTGAAATTATAACACCCATCAAGTTAATATATTGTTATATTCAACTTGAAATTTGTTTCAATTTATTCCGCACAAATTTGTCTTAATTAAATTTTATTCAAAGGACAAATTTCGATAAATTGGTATAGATTGTATTCAACCCCCCCCTTCTACAATCTTATCGGACCTAACAATTGGTATCAGAGCCTATTGATTGATACACAAATCAAGATCCTATTTTATTCGATCAAAAATCTATCTCGAATTTTTAACTCACTTAAAAATTCATCATGTCTTCTTCAAGAGTAAAGATTCCATTGTTTGATAGATTGAATTATGAACTGTGGAAAAAGAAAATGATCCTTTTTCTACAAGTGGCCAATCCTAAATATTTAGGAATATTGAAAATCGGGCTAATAGTTCCTATGGTTACAGAAGAGGAAGTAATCTCGGAAGGAGTTATTGTAGTTCCCGCAAGGACATATCCAAAGGACATTAGTGCTTATACAAATGATGACAAAGTGGATATTGCCCTTGATCTTAATCTACAATTGATTTTGATGGAATCCCTAGATGTAATCATGTACAATCATGTTGTTAACTGTAAAGATGTCAAGCATATCTGGGACACCATTATAACAACAAATGAGGGAACTAAGAAAGTCGGGGAAAATAGATTGGAAATCCTGACCTCTTAGTATGAACATTTCAAATCACAACCTGGAGAAGATATCTCTGATGTTTTTGAGAGATATAATAAATTAATTAATAACCTACACCTCCACGGGAAATTTTACACACTCAGAGAAATAAACAGAAAGTTCTTGCTGACACTTCCTATGCACCTGGAACAAAGAATAACTGCCATTAGAGAATCCATAGATTTGAACCAAACTTCTTTGGAGAAAATCTTTGGCATTCTGAAAACATATGAAATGGAACATGTGCAACAAAAGGAGTTATATGGAAAGAGAAGGGTATTCAGTACTTCTACTGCTTTGGTTGGTGAAGCCTCAGTGAAGATGGAAGCTAAGGTTGTTCAACCTTACAGCTCTGAAAAAGAGGTAATTGTAGCAGAATATGGGAAGACAACTGCAAGTCAGGGTTGTGGAGAATTTTATTCATTAGAGGAGCTAGAGCATTTGGAGGATGAGTCGATGGCAATGATTGTAAGGCAATTTGATAATTTCAGATTTAGAAGAAGTTCAAATTTTAGATGAAAGTGTACTGGGAATAAATTCCATCAAGGAGGTTCTTCCTCAAGTAGCACAAGAGGTGGCTACCAAACTGGGATGGTAGACAGAAGCAGGATCAGGTACTTTAAATGTAATGAACTTGGACACTTTGCAACTGAGTGTCATCAACCTCAACAAGATGCAAGAAGAGAGTATGCATCTGGTAAGAAGAACACAGACACAGCCTATGTGGTACAAGGCAAAAGCTGGGATGACACTGACAGTGATGAAGAGGAGGTTGAGGATTTTACGCTGGTGGCAAATACTGATACATCAACTCGTTATAGTACTCCGGTAATACTTACTGACGCTGAGTTGATTCGTAGCTTACGTTATTCCTTGACTAGTGCTCAAAATAAAAATGCTAGAATAAATCCTTTGAACACTAATCTTCAAAATGAAATGTTAGAACTAAAAAAGGTGTACATTAATCAAGACAAGCAAAGAGAAGAAATAGCTACACTCAATAGAAGAGAGAAATCTATTGTAGAAGTTGTGGCCAAACAAATTGCTAGGATTACAGAACTTGAAACACAGGTTAGAGCTTGCTATAATTCTGTTAAAGTGTCTAAAGAATTTTTCAACAAACAAGCTGTAGATCAAACTGTAGGAATAGGGTTTGGCTACAACGAAGCTGTTGGATCTTTGGGCATTAATTCTGCTAATCATGTCAGTGCTAAAGAAAGAGGTATATCACACGTTCTCAAGAATGTTAAAGAACCTCTATTTAAAAAGTCTGATGCTGGACCACCAAATATGTTTTCTATCGTTATCCAGGAAGAGATGCGAAATGAGGACAGTGCAAATGGCATAGTCCAGGATAATGATAAATCTGTTAAGGCACCTACAACCAAAAATGTTAAATCTAATAAGGTTGTTTCTAAGGAATCAATTAAGTTTGTTGAGTCAACCAGTTCGTCTAAAACTTGGACAGGTGTTAATAAGTTGAATAAGAACAATAACATGTCTAACATGCATACCATGCCTATTATTGATTCTTCTCATAAAGCATGTGGTGTTGTCAATTGCATGTCTTGTGCATTTAATGTTATGTATGCTTACTTTAATGGTAATCATGCATGTGCTAATAAGACTACTCCTAGACAACATATGAACAGAAATAAAAATGTTAGATCAAAGACTGCTAGTCCTCCTCATGTTAGGAGAGAGACGTTTGTACCAAAGCCTAAACAAAGTTTTACTAAGGCTGTTTACAAAGTCAAATGTCCAGTCACTGAAAAGAGTGTTATTGCTGCTAAACAAACATGGATACCTAAAATGAAACAAAAGATTGTCAAAACTGTTTATAGGGTCAAATGTTTGTTGAGTGATGGTGTCAAGGTCAAGAATGTGGTTTTGCCTGACAAAGGCCAATTTTTCAAGTACTCTGGACCCAACCAAGCTTGGGTCCCGAAGAAAGTTTAACCGTTTTGGCATTGCAGGGTGTGTAACAGGTAGATCATGTTATGTGGATTTTGGACAGTGGATGTTCAAGGCATATGACTGAAGATAGAGCCCTGCTATCAAGAGTGGTGAAGGTATCTGGCCAAGTGGCATCCCTTGGAGATAATAGCAAGGGTATGACCCAGGGTCAAGGCTATTCAATAGCTAAGAATGTTGTCAGTAATAAAGCATCTTTTATAAGAAGAAGAGCTTACTGGTCGAGGATTAAGGAAAGAGAACTTATCTGTAGCTGACATGGAATCTCAGTCAAAGGTGAAGTCAATAAGGTTTAATATAAAGCTTCATCAAACAAGAGTTCAGCTATGACATAAGAAGCTCTCACACCTGAATGTCAAATCAAGAGATTCTTTCCTGGAAATCGAATCAGTAAAGGAGACTGCTTCATTTGAGATTAAAACAAAATGGAATTACGAGGCATGTCATAAAAGGAAGTCAAAGAAACATCACACAGAAGTTCTACATCAAAGTAAAATATACTTTAGTAATGATGATTGATGACTTCTCTCAACAAACAAGTTGTTGTTCAGACAATCTGAAGACAAGACACCACTGATGGTGATTGTTATTAATCAACAGAAGGTGATTGAAAGTCTTAGTGATGTTCAACAACTTCGAGCTCCCAGCTGTCATTGGTTATGGTGATTCAGATCCAAACAGTGTCAAACATGGAGAATCTTCATGTAAACCCAGCAACAGCTTAAGAGGAGCAGCAGAAGGATCAACTAGCCAAATCTACACCACATTGAAAATCAAAGGACACTTTGAGAACATGTCTGCCAAGATAAAGAGTGTTGACTCAATTAATTATTTGTTCTAGTTCTTAGTGTTCCTAATGGTGGAAGTAAAAGACTAGCAGAGATTCATGTACTAATGATTATTTCTTTAGTTTTCTTTTAGAAGAAACTAAGAAAGCTACGAAGGCTCTGAATGATCCAAATTGAGTGATTGCAATGCAAGACGATCTCAATCAGTACAAAAGGCAGATTGAAGGTGTTAGGTCCGATAAGATTGTAGAAGGGGGGGTTGAATACAATCTATACCAATTTATCGAAATTTGTCCTTTAAATAAAATTTAGTTTAGACAAATTTGTGCGGAATAAATTGAAACAAATTTCAAGTTGAATATAATAATATATTAACTTGATGGGTGTTACAATTTCAGTACAGATTAATTATCAAGTTGATAAAAACAAACTAGAAAATTCGACATGAACTTTTCTAGATTTGTTAATAAAAATCAAGATAAGTGCTAGGAGTAAAAACTCGCTAGTAGTACAAGAGTATCAAGTAATCAAGTTCCACCGGATTAAATATTACAAAGGTAGCAAGCTTGATTTTACAGAAAATAAAATAGCTCTTGTTGGGTGTGTTCTTGATGAGAGAGAAGAGAGAATGGAGGCTGTGTGTTTTTGGATGATATGTTGAAGTTTTTGTATCTTGTTGTCCGTGTATTGCCTTAGTAGAATTTTCCTTCCTTTTTTAAGCTGAAGTCCCTGCCAATTCTGATTTCAGATTATACATCAAAGACAATCTCCAAGACAATCAGTACTTCCAAGACAATCGAATTTGAACTACCAAGACAATCGCCAAGACAATCCAATCTTCCAAGACAATCGCCAATACAATTGATGAATTGTATTGTTGAATTAAAAACTCGGTTGAATTAATTGTTTAACATAACTTATCACATCTGCTAAGCGAAGACCATTTGCGGGAGAAGAGAGTGCAGCACACGCAAGGCCTTTGCTGGCTTGTTCCGGGCGCGTGCCTGACAGACGCGTAGAAATCCTTGCCGACAACACCTTGCACCACCTGACCACCTTTTCCTTTCCATTTCCTTTTCTATTGTTAATTAAACAAGACACGTGACCGGTTGTAAATTGAATCAAAACCGGGGCCTATTTTGTTTTATATGAAATGGGATCCGTAGAAATGCTTTTTAACCCGCACAACTTATAATCTTTATTTAATAAATAATTAATTTAATTCAGAAATTATAAAAATAAATATCTAATATTATTAGATATTTATAAATATAATTTTCCAAATAAATAAAATATTTATTAATATAAATAAATCCTTACGATCTAAGCTGCGGTCTCCTGAGGGTCTGGAACTGGACTCCTTTTGATTAACAAAAAATATATCAATTCCAACCGGGGTTCCAGCTTTAAGAATATATCACTTTCCATATTCTTGTGATAATTCTATTTTCTCATAACCCGTCCAGGTGTAAGCTATTGTCTCTTGAGGATGTGAAACCGGACTCCTTTTGCTTAAAAAATACAACAATTCTAACCGGGGTTTCAGCATTAAGAATATATCACCTAGAATTTCTTTATGATTATTCTTTTTCCTCGTAGTCAGTTCACTTGATAATAAAATCATCGTGTTACTGAATTTAGCACTCCTGTTGCTTGCACAATGATTTTCTCACATACCAGTCTTGATAGCTTGAACCACTGAAGTTAATGATAAACAACCACTGTTTAATGTTGACACTCGATGTACTGTCTGGTTCATGAGTGACTAACCACAATGACTGTTCTTCATATATTGACTTTAAAATCTGGTTCATTTTCTTTTCTCATCTCTCTTGTAAATTCTTTCTGTACTGCCTCTGTCACTATTGAAATCTCTGTCACTTTAAATGAATCAACTTCTTGACGAATACTCCACCGAGGCTTGATCAGATGTCTGAGCTTCTTTCAATGTAGCAATTCCTCAAGTCTGTAGATTGACCTTGATCTTTTTCTTCTGACAGATAATACAATCTGAGATTCCTTGTGACAGTCTATATACTATTCACTATTACAATCTTGTTTAAGTTGAGTTGTATCCTCGAAATACAAATAGGCTACATCATATGCCTTTCAATCTCCCCCTATTTGTTTGTTAGACAATAACAAGCAAATACCTAGAGGATAACTCAACTAACTCACTTAAACAAGAAAAAGATTAAGCATTTAAGAGCTTAGTAAATAGTACATTAAAAAATTTCTCTGGTTTAAATATAACAATTCCAGAATCCTCAGTTGATGAAATGATAGATGATTATTCCTCTAACACTGAACTGATCTTCAATAGATAACTCATCTTCATTTCTGATTCTTCATATCTCTGCCTGATAATCCTTCACATCTTACATTTGTGATTATCAGCAGTTCTTGATTTACAATCACTTCCCTTCTCTGACACAGCTTTTCTCACTTAAGAAAAACAACTGTTCCTACTATGTAGACAATGGTGAATAAATACCATTTCTGTAACTTCTGGAAAATCTACTACTCTTCCACTTAGCCTTTATACATAGTACATTGAAAGACTAATAGAATAGTATTGTGATGTAATCTTCTCCTTATATCTCCCCTTTCTTCTCAACTAAATCTCCCCTTACTTCTCCATCTAAGGCTCCCCCTTAGTACTCCCCCTTAGTAACTTGACTTGCTTCTCCTCCAAAGCACAGTCTGTAAATGCTCCCCCTTTCTAACCTACTCTCCTTTTTCTTGTACCCCTTTACTTCTCCCCCTTAGTTGAGGAATCCTCCAATAAACTAGTTGACAAAGTAGTTGTACCAATTATAGAGTTCTTTGTTAGAAAGGAAGTTTCATTTTCTTCCTCACTGTGAGTGTGTGATAGTGTTTAGTGTACCTCACAAGTGTTTCACTCTTCTCTCCACTCATTTGTGTTGAGTGTCTCACTTCTCTCTGTGTTTACACTCTTGCTCACTAGTGTATCACTCATATCACTCATAGCTCCAACATCCATTAGTGTACCTGCAAGGAAAAATCACCCTAGCCCCTTCAAGAGAGGTCAGTGGTGGTGCAATGGGAGTTCGCAAATCCCAAATCCTCGTTAGACTCGTCAGAAGAATCTGAGTCATAATCTACAAGTTGCTAATTTTCCCTTTTTAGGGTTTTCAGATTTGAATTCTGAGAAGGTAAACAATGATCTAGAAATTTAGCATTGAGATCAAGATTTCCTTCTAATGTCTGTGAAGACACTTGGTTCATTAAAGAACCTTTAACTTATAATCCTAACCGTAAAATGGTTGGATTACAGGTTTCCGTCAATTCATCCTTAGTGTGTGCAATCTCACTTTGTGCATATGAAATATTTTGGTTAGTGTATAAGGTAGTGACTCTCCAACTGAATATCCCACACATCCTTATTTGCTGCATCAGGTGCAGTTACTCCCTGGTGACCTTTAGTCTGATAGGTAACTTCCTTTTCGGGGGTAAGTCATAATGTGTTTGAGTTTGACTATAGTCTGGGATAAAAGTTGTTGGGTTTACAACCTTATAACTAAACATGTGAGAATACAAAACTCCATTTAGATGAACCTGCATCACAAAATATGAGCAATAGAGATAGAATGATATACAGTTGTGATTTTAAAAGATTTACAATATAAGCAATCACAGCTGTAGAAAGAAATTTTGAGTTAGGAAGTTAAAGAGATCTTGAACCGGTTTTACTAAACAAAAACATAAACAAAAATCCAATTAACAATAGATATTAATCAAATTAATGAATGTTAATGTTTAAACCAATACAAACAAAACTATTTTATCATGTTTTAGATCCTGTATGTTAGATACCAACTATTACCACTTGTTAACACTTGGTAGGTCTTGTCTTCCAATTGTTAGAACCTGAAAATTAAACATTAGTTCCTGTTGTGCCCAAAATCTCCATGGGTTAGATTTAGGCCCATTAGGCTTAAGGATCCAATCCATATGAGTAATATGGGTTATGATTGAGGTCCCTTAAGTTAAATGGGGCTAAATAGCATGTGAAATGGATCTGGACAGGTTCAGGTTCCCGAGAGACAGCTTCCCGAGAGACAGCTTCCTGCAGACAGCTTCCCGAGAAACAGGTTCCTGCAGACAGGTTCCTGAGAGACAGCTTCCTGTGCGAAAATAGATTTATTCCAGCAGATTTATAGTACGGTAAAGCCTCCTATTCTTTAGGAGCAAGTCATGAACATCAACTCCTTATTGGAATGTATTCCTTGGGCGTAGCTGATCCTTGAATACATCTAATAGGACGAGAACTTGTAAACATACTCCTAGTCGGACTAGAACTCGAGTTCTATTCGACTTAGGTCGCCTATTCGTGGCTGAAATCTGGAGAAAAGGAGTTCCCCACGAATTAGGAACCTAGTTTATTGCCGCCTAACCAGACTTCTAGTCTAAAAAGAACTACGTGAACTTGATCCCTATATATACAAGGGTACGTAGGCACCTTGAGAACATGTTTTTACAAGCCTTGCGAGACACCTATGAGATTCTTGCTAACATGTTTTTACAAGCCTCGCAATACACCTACGAGATTCTTGAGAACACACGACACAAGCCTCAAGGGAACTCGCGAGATTCTTGTAAACGCTCTCGAGCTCAGTTCAACCCCCACAAAAAACCTCCATTCTCCATAGATTAGTTGATCGTTAGCCTTTACAACTCACCATAAACCTCTCAAAAGTTGTTACGAAATCCACTCATCAACATTGGCGCTAGAAGGAGGGGCGAGTTATCATCTTAAGAGTGGAAAGATGGCAGGCAGTTCTGATAGCGAAGCAACACAATCTGTAGAGAAAGATCAAACCCCGAAAACGAAGAAGATTACTCCTGCTGACGTCCTAGAGCATCTAATGTCGATTGAAGAAAGGCTTACAACCCTCGAACAAATAACACCGAAGAAGAAGAAGAAGTCGAAGTTAGCAACTGGTAAGAAGGGTAAAAAAGCTAAGATTAATCCCAAGCAGTTAGGCGTCGATGTAGAAGAACGTGAAGAAAAGGCTGAGGAGGAG
Organism: Kitagawia praeruptora; assembly: GCA_037693485.1. Taxonomy (NCBI): domain Eukaryota; kingdom Viridiplantae; phylum Streptophyta; class Magnoliopsida; order Apiales; family Apiaceae; genus Kitagawia; species Kitagawia praeruptora. Next base: position 58,256,036 of record CM075351.1, read on the forward strand.
ATCGAAGACCCAAAGAAAGATATTGAAGGTGAAGAAGATGGTGAAACGAAGGATAAACAACCTCCTGTTAAGGAACCTTCCATCGAGATAATTAAAGATGACTCAAGTTCAGTCGAGACCACGAACGATTCGTGTATAGCAGATTCACAGGAAGCCGATGATAAAGATAAGGAAGCAAAGGACGGTGGAGCTAGTGATTTGAATGCTGAAGACATCAAGAAGATTCTAGTGAAACTCAAGGAAGAAAAGCAGTCAATAACAGGTGCGATGACCTCATCTCCATTCACCAAGAAGGTTAGAAAATCCCCGTTACCTAAATCCTATCGTATGTCAAACGAGTTTAAATTTGATGGCACTACGGATCCTGTGGAGTATCTGGGTCGTTTCAATACAGAGATGGATGTTTATCAAGTTAAGAAGCCAACAAGGTGTAGATTATTGGCTGCAACCCTTTATGGTGGAGCTCATCAGTGGTTTAAGAGGTTACCATCAGATTCTATAAATTCCTGGGAGAATATGGGGAAACTCTTCATTACTCAGTTTAGAGCTTCCATCACTTTTGCACCCCCAACCAATACCTTGGCCAATATCAAGCAGAGAGCAGATGAGACCTTGACAGAGTACCTTAAACGTTTTAATGCAGAGGTTCCCAGAGTTAAGAAAGCTCATGACGAGGTCATTATGAGCTTCCTGATTGCTGGAGTTAGAGCTGGTTCAGACTTCTGGAAGGAGTTACAAGTACGTGAACCCGGTACACTAGTTGAGTTCTACAAACAAGCTGAACTATATAAATGTGTGGAAGAATCCTTGTTGAAGTTGAGAGAAACAGAAGATCTTGGAGACGAAGCTAGTCATAAAGGAATCAAGCGAGAGAGGTCTCCAAGCCCGCAAGCATATGTTATTGGGGATCGAGCTTCCTCCAAAAGAAGTAAAGAAAAATTGAAGACAAAGTGCGACAATTATACCTCTTTGGTCGCTCCAGTAGACCACATCTTCATGGTTTATGGGAAAGAAGGAATATTTGTGAAGCCTACACCTTTACCTGTAGGAGCAAGGAAAGATATGAAGAAATATTGTGACTTCCATGAGGATAATTGCCATGATACTTCTGAATGCAGAGCACTGAAAGACCAAATTGAGGAATTGATTAAAGCCGGGAAGCTCGCGGAATGGATAGCTCGAGGTGACCAGTAGTTGAAAGTTTTAGAGCTTCCTTAAAGTATAGTTGAGAGACCTTTATTTATATATGTATTTCCTTCTTAGAACTGGGGGGTAGTGCATGTATACCTTCCTAGCAAGTAAACCTATTTCTTTCTAGTAGTTTTCAACGAAATTATGAGTAGTTCTTTTCCTTGTATTACGTCATACATTTAGCTTGTAAAACAAGGAACATACCTCATTCAATTCAGTGATCTACGAGAAATACCTCACAAGTAATCTCTTTAAGTATCTCTTGTTTCTTACAATGAGTTAGCTCGCGTAAGCTTAGAGGTACTGTATTGGGATATTTGTATAGAGGTTCATTCTCAGCATGTTTCGTAAGAAGATAAAGAAGAAAGGAGAAGACATGTTAAAGCTACAAGCAAGAATGATGTGAAGAGGTTATAGTATTTATTCGAGCGTTAAAGAAAATTCGACATAGTTGAAGATTTTGATGAAGAGTATCTACAAGAATATGATATGAGCATCTTGAAGAAAACACACAGTACTCAACTTCATGGATGAATATTCAACGACTTACTAGAAATTATCGAAGAATTGTGAAGCTTCTTGGAGTTAGTTCTTCATCAAAGATAAGCTTCCCTGAAGAACTGGGGGGTAGTACAATTACAATTACTATAGCACATGGTACTTTGAAAGTTGAGGATTTCAAAGTTTTGAGAATTCAGGTCCAGGAACCTCACGATCAGTTCCAGGAAGCTCACGATTTGGTCTAGGAACCTCACGATCAGTTCCAGGAAGCTCACGATTTGGTCTAGGAACCTCACGATCAGGTCAATGAGTTTTCAAATCTTAGCGGAGGTTTCCACTTCACATCTGATCAGTCTACAGAAAGATCCAGGTGATACCTCTCCTTTTATTCTCACATATTCGTAGAAAACCTCCCAGGTACGCGCAACAAACTCTTACTATACATAAAGCATGCTTAAACATTTATGCTATTATGGTCTTATGTGCGATAAAGTTATGATTATGTCTTGATTATGTTTCTAGATGTTAGAATGCACATGTACCTAACATATTACAGGTTCCTTATATTACCTGCATCTCGCAGGTTCCTTGATATTTACCTGTAGCTTACTGGTTCCATGTATTTACCTTTAGTTAACAGGTTTTATGTTACTCACCTGAAGCTCATAGGTAACAGCTTCCAGGTCTAGTTGCATTTATATGTGTCTAGTAGATTCCTTGTTATTTTCCTGTAACTGACATCTTGCAGATTCATTATTATATACCTGAAGCTTGTATGTAACAGCTTCCAGGTTCATTGACATTTATTAGAAGCCAATTGTTAGTTTATGATTAGCAGCTTCTTGCATGAGGTTCTCAGCCAGCTGATACCTGAATAGAAGAAAGTGTACTTACAGCAAGAGCTCCATACCTGTAGAGGATTAATCTAGTGCCCTTCTGGATTCTCTTTGTGCTCCATCTAAGGATTCACTTAGAGCCTAGAAGGACTTACTAGGTTCCCTGAGCATATCCATGTATTGACCTAGTGCCCTTATGGATTCTCTATGTGCCCGTATAGGTTCACTTAGAGCCCAAAAGGATTCACTTGGTGCTTCATGCATCCACGCGCATTTGTTTGGTATCTTAATGGATTCTCTTTGTACCCTTTTAGGGATTCATTTGGTGCCCGATTGGTTACGGTTTTTTGTCCTAAACAGAGGTTCACATAAACAACCAGTTGGATTCACCTTATGCCCTTACAAGGATTTGCATAGAGCCCAGAAAGGTTCACTTTGAAAGCCCTCTCAGCTACAGGCACTCGATAGCTAGAAAAGACTTGCAAGCATGAAAGATTCACATAGAAAAGCCCTATGAATCGTAGGCACAATTCAAAAGTCCCATAAGCATGTGGGCACCTAGTTAACGGTTTTGGGAACCTAATCATGGGTAACCTAACCTAGAGTTTGATTGTACTTGAAAAGCCTTGAAAGGGATTCACCTTGTGCCCGTACGGATTCATTTGGTGCCCCTAGCATTTGAAGGGATTCACCTTGTGCCCTTACGGATTCACTTGGTGCCCCTAGAGTTTGAAATGATTCATCATGTGCCCTATAGATTCTCTTTGTGCCCTCTACAGGATTCACTTAGAGCCTATAAGGATTCACTTGGTGCCATAAAGGAATTCACTTAGTGCCCAACCGGATTCTCTTCGTGCTCTTGCCATGATTCACCTAGAGCCCGGATGGATTCACTTTGTGCTCCCTAAAGCCAAAGGATTCATTTGACGCCCAGTCGAATTCTTTAAGTACCCTTCTCAGGATTCACTTAAAGCTCAACTGGATTCGTCTTATGCCCTGTCAAGGATTCACTTAGAGCCCAATTGAATTCTCTAAGTGCCCTTCCCAGGATTCACCTAGAGCTCAATTGGATTCGCCTTGTGCCCTCATCAAAGCGATACAAAGATGAATACTCTCATTTTATAAAGCTTGAAGCAAGTACCATACTACTAACAGGTTTTTGATAAAGCAGCTTGCAGCATCCTTGATGATCATCAGAAGCTTCTAGTTAGTAGCTTCCAGCTTCCGGTTTTCAACCCACAGTTTATAGCTACAGCTTCCAGATTCAGTGATATTCAGCCGAAACAAGCAGTCTTCAGTCAATCGCTTCAACAAACTATAGGAGGTTTACGTGTCATGACGGCTCGGGGGGTAGCTCAATTCCCCTACGTTTGCACAGAGAAGAGCTTCCATCTTCCAGTTTCAGTAACGGAACCTCAATCCGAACCGGCACAATGAAACACAGATAAGTTTTACTTTCATGCCTTTATATCCTTAACTATCATGCACATTTTATGTCAACGAGATCTTATATTCTGTCATGCTTAGATGTATAAAGCTTTTAACGCACATATTGCATGATCTTTAGAAATGAAATGTATGTGAACTTGTACTTAGGATGTTGTCATGCCCTATAGGTTTGCAGTTTACGTAACATATATGCTTAATTTATGATCTCGAACGTGTTAGTTGAATCAGTCAAGTAGATAATTGGTATGCCACTTGAGAAGATAGCAACATATATAACGTAAATAATCATTCATACATGCATACATGCATCACTTGTATGTGAGCTCTTCAGCTCGTATTACTAACCTATTTTTTTAGTTTTCTTGGTGTTGTACCCAAAATCACCATGGGCTAGATTTAAGACCTATTAAGTCGTAGGTTCCAATCAACAAGTATTGTATGAGCGAGGAGATAGATCTAGTACGAGATATGAAGACCTAACGTGGAGAAATGAGCATTAGTTGAGAAGACAGTCAAGAGATTATGAGTATCAAGACGTTCCTGATGAACCAGTAGCTGAGCAGATTACGAATGAACCAGTTTCCTCCCCGCAGAAGAGCCCGAATTAGCCTAGCAACAGCAATGAGAACAACAAGAAGTACATGGGAACTACAGAAACGCTCCCGAGACTAACAAATTTGTTATTTGTGCAGGTACAGTTTCCTGTAGAGAGGTTCCTGAGAACTAGATTTCGAGACATAGGTTCCTGAGCACCAGGTTCCTGAGCATAGATAGCAGAAAGATCTAGAAGCCAGCCAGATAGATGCCGACTTATTATTGGAGAGTACTCCTAGGACGCAGCTGATCCTAAATTACCTCTAATAGACAGCATGCACAAGACAGTCAGATGAAAAGCAGCTTATCAGATAAAGCAACCTCTCGAGCAATTAAGTTATGATTTTCAAGGTTAACCTCGTGCCCTTTTAAGGATTCATTTAGTGCCCTATTGGATTCGTTTTGTGCCCTCAGCATAGGTTCACATAACGCCCAATTAGGTTCACTTTATGCCCTTATTTGGATTCACATGGTTCCCTTGACAATCTTAAGATTCACCTTATCCCTTTTAAGGATTCATCTAGTGCCCTATTGGATTCGTTTTGTGCCCTCAGCATAGGTTCACATAACGCCCAATTAGGTTCACTTTATGCCCTTATTTGGATTCACTTGGTTCCCTTAACAATCTTGAGGTTCACTCAGTGCCCAATTAGATTCGCTTTGTGCCCTTGTCAAAGGATTCACTCAGCGCCTAATTGGATTCACTTTGTGCCCTTATCACGATTCAAACAAGAAGACAAAGACCCGCATGGTTCACTCAGAAGAAACGTGGGAGCACTGAAGGGATTGGATCTTAAAATATCAAGCTATTTAGGTTCCTCTCGCATCCTATGACTTCGAGGAACCGGGGGGTACTTGTTGTGCCCAAAATCTCCATGGGTTAGATTTAGGCCCATTAGGCTTAAGGATCCAATCCATATGAGTAATATGGGTTATGATTGAGGTCCCTTAAGTTAAATGGGGCTAAATAGCATGTGAAATGGATCTGGACAGGTTCAGGTTCCCGAGAGACAGCTTCCCGAGAGACAGCTTCCTGCAGACAGCTTCCCGAGAAACAGGTTCCTGCAGACAGGTTCCTGAGAGACAGCTTCCTGTGCGAAAATAGATTTATTCCAGCAGATTTATAGTACGGTAAAGCCTCCTATTCTTTAGGAGCAAGTCATGAACATCAACTCCTTATTGGAATGTATTCCTTGGGCGTAGCTGATCCTTGAATACATCTAATAGGACGAGAACTTGTAAACATACTCCTAGTCGGACTAGAACTCGAGTTCTATTCGACTTAGGTCGCCTATTCGTGGCTGAAATCTGGAGAAAAGGAGTTCCCCACGAATTAGGAACCTAGTTTATTGCCGCCTAACCAGACTTCTAGTCTAAAAAGAACTACGTGAACTTGATCCCTATATATACAAGGGTACGTAGGCACCTTGAGAACATGTTTTTACAAGCCTTGCGAGACACCTATGAGATTCTTGCTAACATGTTTTTACAAGCCTCGCAATACACCTACGAGATTCTTGAGAACACACGACACAAGCCTCAAGGGAACTCGCGAGATTCTTGTAAACGCTCTCGAGCTCAGTTCAACCCCCACAAAAAACCTCCATTCTCCATAGATTAGTTGATCGTTAGCCTTTACAACTCACCATAAACCTCTCAAAAGTTGTTACGAAATCCACTCATCAACAGTTCCTAAACAATTGAATTGACATATACCATTTTGATACCAACAATGGTCCTATATAAGAAATTCTGTTAATAACAACAACACAACAAAGATTAGAAGTTAAAACAGCATGATATGTGTGTGTTAAGCAGAAGAAGTACAAAAGAACCGAGTACAGGGACCTGTTTGTAAGTTTTGAAAGTATAGTGACTAAACTGAAAAACTATACAAACTATTTATATACACATGAAAAATAATACACAAAAATAAGAAATAATATAAATAATAATAATATTAAATAAAAACTAAAAACAAAAGAAAAATATGATTTCTTTTTATTTTTTTTATTTTTATTATTAAAAAATAACTGTATTAATAATATTTACAGCATATTAGAAATAAAATAAAATAATTTACAACAATATTTACAACAATATAACTACTTAAAAATAGCTAAATAGAAAATAAGAAAATACTAAAAATACCATAGGTTATCCTTTTTACGAAATCAAATATTAATAACAAAAGGACAAACACTACAAACCATTTAATAAACTATTAACTATTTACATAAATATTTGTAGTAAATTAATAAATCTATATATTTTCTTAATAAAATAACTTTCTTATAGAAAATCATTTAAAGAGAAAATATGACTTATTAAATCAACACAAATATTCAAAAGTAATTTTCAACAAAAATAGATTTCTCAATAATTTCAACTTGTAAAATTTGAGAAAAATATTTTTAGAGAAAATAAAATATTCTAAAATTAAAAGAAGTACGTAGGAATATATTAAGAAGATAATGACAATGATTTAAGAATTAACAAGCAAGAAGATAAGTTGATGAAATAATTATACAAGTGATTTTAATAACAAATATTAACAAGGTAATCACTTATAAATTATTAAAGAGCAAACCTCAGATATTAACTAGTTTAATTACTAGGACTATTTAACATACCCAATTCACCAACAATTCTGGTGAATGTGGATTTGTCAAACTTAGTAAAAATATCTGCTGTTTGTTCTTCCGTAGGTACAAAATGTAACTCCACGGTACCATTCATGACATGCTCTCTAATGAAATGATACCTGATATCAATGTGCTTTGTCCTCGTATGCTGCACAGGATTGTTGGAGATTGCTATGGCACTTGTATTGTCACACAAGATAGGAATTTTGTCAAGTACAAAGCCATAGTCCCTTAGCTGATTCCTAATCCACAAAATCTGTGCACAACAGCTTCCAGCAGCTATGTATTCAGCTTCAGCTGTTGAGTTGGAAACTATTTGCTGTTTCTTGCTGTACCAGGAAACCAATCTGCCACCTAGGAATTGACAACTCCCAGATGTGCTTTTTCTATCTACAACACTTCCTGCATAATATGAATCTGTATATCCAACAAGATTAAAACCAGATTCTTTAGGGTACCAGATGCCTAAGTTAGGCTTACCCTTAAGATATCTCAAGATTCTTTTAACAGCAATGAGATGAACATCTCTAGGATCCGATTGGAACCTTGCACACAAGCACGTAGCATACATAATATCTGGTCTACTTGCAGTAAGATAAAGTAATGAGCCTATCATACCTCTGTAGCTTGTGATATCTACCTTAGCAGAATTTTCACATGCTCCAAATTTAACAGCTGTAGATGATGGTGTTCTTGCTGAAGATGAGTCCTCCATTTGATATTTCTTGAGGAGCTCTCTGACATACTTGGATTGACAGATAAATATCCCATCTGTCCTTTGACTTACTTGCAATCCAAGAAAGAACTTCAGCTCACCCATCATGCTCATTTCAAACTTACCCTGCATTAACTTAGCAAATTTCTTGCAAAGAAGATCATTAGTAGACCCGAATATTATATCGTCCACATAGATTTGAACTAATATTGTATCATTTTTATGTTTCTTTGTGAAGAGAGTTTTGTCTATGACACCTCTAACAAAACCATTTTCAAGTAAAAATTCAGAGAGAGTGTCATACCATTTCCTTGGTGCTTGCTTAAGACCATAAATAGCCTTGAAGAGAAAGTAGACATAATCCATGAATTCTGGATCTTCAAAGCCAGGGGGCTGTTCTACATATACCTCTTCATCTAGCTTACCATTCAGAAAAGCACTCTTGACATCCATTTGATAAACCTTAAAGTTTGAGAATGCTGCGAATGCCAAGAATATTCTGATAGCCTCAAGTCTTGCCACTGGAGCATAGGTTTCATCATAATCAATGCCTTCAGCTTGTGAATAACCTTTTGCTACCAGTCTTGCTTTATTTCTCATCACTATGCCATCTTCATCAAGTTTGTTTCTGAATACCCACCTAGTGCCAACCACAGTTCTGTTTGTAGGTCTGGGTACCAGCTTCCATACTTCTTGTTGTTTAAATTGATTGAGTTCATCTTGCATAGCAATCACCCAATCAGGATCAGAAAGAGCTTCCTCAGTTTTCTTAGGTTCCATTTCAGATAGAAACCCTGAATAGTTACATTGATTTTGAGTAGCACTTCTAGTTTTGACACCAACATCTGGATCACCAATAATCAGCTCAAAAGGATGAGCTCTATTCCAAACAGTCTGTCTGGGAAGATTAGATCTTGATGATTCGCCTTGTTCTTCATTGTGATGTTGTGTATGACTAGTTGATCCTTCATTATCTCCCCCTGAGTTGTTGCCAGGTTGACTGGATGAATGTTCAGGAGTGTCAGGTGTATCTTCATTATTATCATTGTTTTCACCACCATTACCCTGATCATCATCATCATCACCATTATCATTGTTGTTAGTAGCATCAGCAAAAACATCAGGTGAATTATCACCATCTGAATCTGTATCTGTCATGTCATCGAAATATAGCTTTTCAGATGAATCTTCAGTTTGGATACTTGGGAGCTTAGTGTCATCAAATGTTACATTGACACTTTCAATCATCTTCTGTTGATCAATTACATACACCCTGTAAGCTCTTCTTGTATAACCAATAAAAATTGCTTCATGTGCTTTGGCCTCGAATTCTCCACCTTGATCATCTCCTTCTTTAAGCACAAAACATTTTGCTCCAAATACATGAAAGTATTTGAGTGCTGGTTTCTTTTCAGTCATAGCTTCATATGGTGTCTTCATCAAGTCTTTGTTGATAAGAGTTCGATTCTGGGTATAGCACGCAGTGTTTACAGCTTCAGCCCAAAAGTATAATGGAAGCCTTGATTCACTTAACATAGTACGTGCAGCTTCAATCAAGGTTCTATTCTTTCTTTCCACTACCCCATTTTGCTGAGGAGTTCTTGGTGCTGAATATTGTCTGGTTATACCCTTCTCAGTGCAAAAATCATTTAGAACTGCATTCTTGAATTCAGTTCCATTATCTAATCTTATAGCTCTCACTGGATACTTAGAATCCAGCTCAATCAACTTGATGTGATCAATCACTAGCTGTGGAGTTTCATCTTTAGAATTCAGAAATAGGACCCATGTGTATTTTGAAAAATCATCAACAATCACAAGAGAATATCTTTTCTTTGATATTGACATCACATTAACTGGACCAAATAAATCCATATGAAGTAATTATAATGGTTCAGTTATTGAAGATGTGTCAGTGCTCCTGTGAGTTGCCCTTTTTAGCTTGCCTTTTTGACATGCATCACACAGTCCTTCTTGAGTGAATTCCATTGAAGGCAAACCTCTCACCAATTCTCTTTTAACTAGAGAATTCATTGTTTTGAAATTGAGATGAGAAAGTTTCTTGTGCCATAGCCAACTCTCGTCATTAGATGCTTTAGTGTAGAAGCAAGTAATTTCTACAGTGCTTCCTGAGTTCATATTGGCTACGTACAGATTGCCTTTTCTAACTCCTGTCAGTTGTGGCTTTTCATGTCTCTTGTGTGAAATTAGACAATTCTTCTTGTTGAAATAAACTTCATATCCTTTGTCACAGAATTGACTAACACTGAGCAAATTGTGCTCAAGTCCTTTCACAAAAGAGACTTCATCAATGATAACATTTCCAGCTTCAAGTCTACCATATCCATCAGTTCTACCTTTGTTGTTATCTCCAAAGGTAACTACTGGGCCGGCCTTCTCCACCACATTTGTCAGCAGGGTTCTGTCACCAGTCATATGCCTTGAACATCCACTGTCCAAGATCCAGGTTATTCGTTCAACCTGCTCAACACCCTGCAATGACAAACGGATTAAACTTTCTTCGGAACCCAAATTTGATTGGGTCCAGAATACTTAAAGAATTGGCCTTTGTCAGGCAAAACAACATTTTTCACCTTAACACCAATTTTACCATTAGTCAACAAACATTTTACCCTATAAACAGATTTAAAAATCTTTTGTTTCATTTTAGGTATCCATGTTTGTTTAGCAACAATAACACTTGTTTCATTGACTGGACATTTGACCTTATAAACAGCCTTAGTAAAACTTTGTTTAGGCTTAGGTACAAATGTCTCTCTCCTAACATGAGGAGGACTAGCAGTCTTTGATCTAACATTATTATTCCTGTTCATATGTTGTCGAGGAGTAGTCTTATTATCACATGCATGATTACCATTAAAGTAAGCTGACATAACATTAAAAGCACAAGACATACAATTGACAACACCACATGCTTTATGAGAAGTATCAATAATAGGCATGGTATTCATGTTAGACATGTTATCATTCTGCTCCAACTTGTTATCACTTAACTCAATTTTCGATGAACTGGGAACAAACTTCACTGGTTTCATAAAAACAACCTTATTAGATTTAACATTTTTGGTTGTAGGTGCCTTAACAGATTTTTCATTATCAATGACTATTCCATTAGCACTGTCCTCAGTACGCATCTCCTCTTGAATAACAAGAGAAGTCATATCTAGAGGCTCTGCAGCAGACTTCTTAAAGAGTGGATCTTCAACATTCTTAAGCACATGTGGTATTCCCCTTTCTTTAGCACTAACAGGATTAGGGGAATTTATGCCTAACATTCCAACAGCTTCGTTGTAGCCAAACCCTATTCCTACGGTTTGTTCTACAGCTTGTTTATTGAATAACTCTTTAGAAATTTTCACAGAATTAAAACAAGCAGATAATTTGACATTCTGTTCCTTTATCTTAGTTTCAAGTTCAGCAACTTTAGCAATTTGTTTATGCATGTATTCTGAAATCGACTTTTCTCTGTAGTTAAGTCGAGCTATTTCTTCTATTTGCTTATCTGAATTAACATGCACTTTTTTTAGTTCTAACACTTCATTTTCAAGTTTAGTGTTTACAAGACTTATTCTTTCATATCCCTTTTGTGCATAACCCAAGGAATCACGCAAACTACGAATAAGTTCAGCATCAGTGAGTATTACCGGAGTTCTGTAATAATCGGATGTCTCATCATTTGCTACCAGCGCAAAATCCTCAACCTCCTCTTCATCACTGTCTGAATCATCCCAGCTCCTTTCTCGATCTACAATCACCTCCTTTTCAGAGCTGTAAGGTTGAACAACCTTAGCTTTCATTTTCATCGAGGCTTCACCAACCAAAGCAGTAGAAGTGTCATCTACCATTTCCTCATTTATTGTCAAAATGGTATCCCAGATATGATTTGCATCTTTACAATTAACAACATGATTTTGCATGATTAAATCTAGGGATTCCATCAAAATCAGCTGTAGGTTCATATCCAGGGCAGCTTCCTCCTTTTCAGCAGGGGTATAATTATTAGGATCCTTTGGATACGTCCTTTCAGCAAATTCAACAACTCCATCCATAATTACTTCCTCTACTGTAACCATATGAATTATTGGCCCGGTTTTCAATATTCCTAAATATTTAGGATTGGCCACTTGTAGAAAAAGGGTCATTTTCTTTTTCCACAATTCATAATTTTTCTTGTCAAATATGGGTATCTTAACAGAACCAACTTTTGAAGACATGATGAATTTTTAAGTGAGTTAAAAATTCGAGATGAATTTTTGATTGAATAAAAATAGGATCTTGATTTGTGTATCAATCAATAGGCTCTGATGCCAATTGTTAGGTCCGATAAGATTGTAGAAGGGGGGGTTGAATACAATCTATACCAATTTATCGAAATTTGTCCTTTAAATAAAATTTAGTTTAGACAAATTTGTGCGGAATAAATTGAAACAAATTTCAAGTTGAATATAATAATATATTAACTTGATGGGTGTTACAATTTCAGTACAGATTAATTATCAAGTTGATAAAAACAAACTAGAAAATTCGACATGAACTTTTCTAGATTTGTTAATAAAAATCAAGATAAGTGCGAGGAGTAAAAACTCGCTAGTAGTACAAGAGTATCAAGTAATCAAGTTCCACCGGATTAAATATTACAAAGGTAGCAAGCTTGATTTTACAGAAAATAAAATAGCTCTTGTTGGGTGTGTTCTTGATGAGAGAGAAGAGAGAATGGAGGCTGTGTGTTTTTGGATGATATGTTGAAGTTTTTGTATCTTGTTGTCCGTGTATTGCCTTAGTAGAATTTTCCTTCCTTTTTTAAGCTGAAGTCCCTGCCAATTCTGATTTCAGATTATACATCAAAGACAATCTCCAAGACAATCAGTACTTCCAAGACAATCGAATTTGAACTACCAAGACAATCGCCAAGACAATCCAATCTTCCAAGACAATCGCCAATACAATTGATGAATTGTATTGTTGAATTAAAAACTCGGTTGAATTAATTGTTTAACATAACTTATCACATCTGCTAAGCGAAGACCATTTGCGGGAGAAGAGAGTGCAGCACACGCAAGGCCTTTGCTGGCTTGTTCCGGGCGCGTGCCTGACAGACGCGTAGAAATCCTTGCCGACAACACCTTGCACCACCTGACCACCTTTTCCTTTCCATTTCCTTTTCTATTGTTAATTAAACAAGACACGTGACCGGTTGTAAATTGAATCAAAACCGGGGCCTATTTTGTTTTATATGAAATGGGATCCGTAGAAATGCTTTTTAACCCGCACAACTTATAATCTTTATTTAATAAATAATTAATTTAATTTAGAAATTATAAAAATAAATATCTAATATTATTAGATATTTATAAATATAATTTTCCAAATAAATAAAATATTTATTAATATAAATAAATCCTTACGATCTAAGCTGCGGTCTCCTGAGGGTCTGGAACTGGACTCCTTTTGATTAACAAAAAATATATCAATTCCAACCGGGATTCCAGCTTTAAGAATATATCACTTTCCATATTCTTGTGATAATTCTATTTTCTCATAACCCGTCCAGGTGTAAGCTATTGTCTCTTGAGGATGTGAAACCGGACTCCTTTTGCTTAAAAAATACAACAATTCTAACCGGGGTTTCAGCATTAAGAATATATCACCTAGAATTTCTTTATGATTATTCTTTTTCCTCGTAGTCAGTTCACTTGATAATAAAATCATCGTGTTACTGAATTTAGCACTCCTGTTGCTTGCACAATGATTTTCTCACATACCAGTCTTGATAGCTTGAACCACTGAAGTTAATGATAAACAACCACTGTTTAATGTTGACACTCGATGTACTGTCTGGTTCATGAGTGACTAACCACAATGACTGTTCTTCATATATTGACTTTAAAATCTGGTTCATTTTCTTTTCTCATCTCTCTTGTAAATTCTTTCTGTACTGCCTCTGTCACTATTGAAATCTCTGTCACTTTAAATGAATCAACTTCTTGACGAATACTCCACCGAGGCTTGATCAGATGTCTGAGCTTCTTTCAATGTAGCAATTCCTCAAGTCTGTAGATTGACCTTGATCTTTTTCTTCTGACAGATAATACAATCTGAGATTCCTTGTGACAGTCTATATACTATTCACTATTACAATCTTGTTTAAGTTGAGTTGTATCCTCGAAATACAAATAGGCTACATCATATGCCTTTCAGAAGGGAAGTTGGTATCCAGACCAAAGAACAAAGTTGTAATTGGTACAAGGATAATCAGAAGTATACCTGGATGATGTCAAGGCATTGCTATGAAGGACAAAGCCAAACTGGATGCTAGGTTATAATTTGATTAAATGGTATCTAACAAAAAGCACCAGTAACAAGACTTGAGGATATCAGGCACCTACTGCACATTCATGATTATAATGGAAATCTAGACCTACTGAATCTGGATGCTAGAGGAATGTGAACAAGTGCACTCCTGGTTATTGAGACAATTGAAAATCTATACAGAGACAGATCAAATGAGTTGAACGAAAGCCGGAGAACACAAGGAAACAATTTCATCTCCAACAACATTGTGGAACACTCAAGGCTAAACATCTTATATAAGGTATCAATTCTTTTGAGAGAGCATGTCTTTAGTTAAGAATAACTTGCAGACACGTTTGCTAAATCACTTGATAAAATTAATTTTTCAAGAATGGTTTGTAAATTTGGGATTTTATTAATGCTATATGATTTGTAAATCCCATCTGTTAATTAATTCTTAAGTAAGCTCACAAGTATTCAATTGTCTGTATTGAAAGGACTTGTGATTTTACTATAAGTAATTCTTAAATGATTTTACAAGTATTCAATTGTCAATATTGAAAGGACTTGTGAACTTATTTACATCCAGACCTCAAGCTGAATATTATCTGTTGAATGATTGCCATGTGTATAATTATAATATATTTCAGTGGTGATTATTTAAGGATAATTTAAATATTTAAATGCTAAATCTAACTCATAGAGATTTAGTATTTATTTATTTAATTATTTACTTTGATTAATATGAGTTATAGAACCTAAAGCAATTCAATTTAGTATTTGCTCTATACCTCATTTATCAAAATAAATCTAAATCATAACTAATTTGGACCTATTTGTCTTGGTCTTCAATTAGTTGTGAGATGTTAATTCTAGTGAACTTATCAATGATCCATTTTTAGAAATTCACTATAATTAATATCATGGTTCTAACAATTGGTTGTATTGAAGTTTTGACTTATATCAGTTAATGATATTTAGTTAGAATTCTATTTACTAACTAATTGTGAGATGTATTGGCATGAGTGAAATTACTTAAAACTCCTCTAAGTAATCTATGTTGTATCTTTTGAAATTCACTCATATTACTATACATAAGATGAAAATTCTCTAAGTAGAACTATGGATATTGTAATATCTAAAGAGACCATAGTTCATTTACTTTGAATAATTTTTATTCTTATTTGCAAGCTTCTAATCACTTTGATAATAAATGTTACAGTATATACTATGGATCAAGGTGTATTGGACTTAGAATATCATTTCTAAGATTGCAGACAAGACAACTTTGGTAATTAAATCTTATCTATAGAACCAAGGTTGTCTACCAACAAACAGTTGTTAGGAGTTAACAATTGTTGTTATCGAGGAGTTGCCTTAAAGTCATAAATTTAAAATGTTAATTATGATAATTATCCAAGTGATAGTGGTGGAAACAATTTTAATCTTGGAGATACCCATATCACTGGAAAAGAATCATCAAGTCAATCTGGCAATAACTCAGTGGGAGTAAACAAAGGATCAACTAGTAAAACACAACATCAAAATGAAGAATAAGGCGACTCATCAAGATCTAACCTTCTCGGACAGTTTGTTGGGAATAGAGCTGATCATTGAAGATCCCGATGTTGGAGTAAGAACTAGAAGGGCTTCTCATAATCAAGGTATAGAATCTAAGGAATCTGAGAAAGCAATTGTTGATCCTGAACAACAAGAAGCATGGAAGCTGGTGCCTAGGTCTAAGCACCAAGTAAATGGTATGACATTCTTTCCAAATTCTTACTTATTATCTTTCAAAAAGGATTGTCATAGTCATTCTCTTGTTATAATCCATGTTTCTGTATTTTAGAATGATAAATTTTCTCTAAAAATATTTTTCTCTAATTCTCAAGTTAAAATTTTTGAGGAAACTATTTTTGTTTAAAATTTCATTATTTTAAAGTAACTGCAATGTTTATGATAGTTTATTAAACCATATTTTCTCTCTAAATAATTTTCTAGTAGAAAGTTATTTTGTTAGAAAATATATGGATTTACTAACTTATTATAAATATTCTTGTATATACTTTATTGTATTTGTACATGTATTGTAATTTTCTAATGTTAATCCTTGTTAACATGTTTTGTAGTGTTTGTCTTCTTATTTAAATCCTAAGTCCGTTTATAGGTCAACGTATGTAAATTATTAATTCATGTATAGTTTTATTATTTTAATTATTTTAATTCGAATTTTCTTTTCTTTTTAGTTTCTATTTTATATTGTTATTATGTATATTATTTCTTATTTTTGTACATTATTTTTCATGTGAATATAAATAGTTTTTATAGTTTTTATAGTTTAGTCACTATACTTTCAAAACTTACAAAAAGGTCATTGTACTTGGTTCTTTTGTAGTTCTTCTGTTTAATACACACATATTATGCAGTTTTAACTTCAAATCTTTGTTGTTATTATTAGCAGAACTTCTTATATAGGATCATTGTTGGTATCAAATTGGTATATGTCAATTCAATTGTTTAGGAACTAACGTTTGATTTTCAGGATCTAACAATTGAAAGACAAGACCTATCAATTGCTAACAATTTCTAATAGTTGGTATCTATCTTACAGGACCTAAACATGATAAAATAGTTTTGTTTGTATTGGTTTGAACATTAACTTACATTAATTCGATTAATTTTTATTAATTGGATTTTTGCCTTTGTTTTTGTTTAGTAAAACTGGCTCAAGATCTATATCTTTCCTAACTCAAAATTTCTTTCAACAGCTGTGATTGCTTCTATTGTAAACCTTTTAAAATCACAACTGTATATCATTTCTCTTAAGATAAAATGAAATATTTTCTTAGAAAACTTTTCATTGACAAAAATGCATTTTATCTCTATTGCTTATATTCTGTGATGCAGGTTCATCTATTTGGAGTTTTGTATTCGCACATGTTTAGTCATGAGGTTGTAAACCCAACAATTTTTATCCCATACTACAGTCAAACTCAAACACATTCTATCTTACCCTCTAAATGGAAGTAACCTATCAGACTAGAGGTCACCAGGGAGTAACTGCACTTGATGCAGCAAATAAGGATGTGTGGGATATTTAGTTGGAGAGTCACTACCTTATACACTGACCAAAATATTTCATATGCACAAAGTGAGATTGCACACACTTAAGGATGAATTGACGGAAACCTATAATCCAACCATTTTACGGTTAGGATTATAAGTTAAAGGTTCTTTAATGAACCAAGAGTCTTCACAGACCTCGAGAGAAGGTATTGATCTCAATGCAAATTCAACAAGATCATTATCTAACTCCCTAGAGGGAACATCTCTGGATCCTGCGGGTAACGGGTCCGACATAGGTGCGGATCGATAACTTGTAGACTATGATTCAGATTTACCTGATGAGTTTTAACAAGGTGATGTCTTCACAGACGTTAGAAGGGAACATTGATCTCAATGCTAAATTTATAGATCATTGTTTACCTTCTCAGAATTCAAATCTGAAAACCCTAAAAAAGGAAAACTAGCAACTTGTAGATTATGACTCAGATTCGTCTGACGAGTCCAACGAGGATTTGGGATTTGCGAACTCCCATTGCACCACCACTGACCTCTCTTGAAGGGGCTAGAGTGATTTTTCCTTGCAGGTACACTAATGGATGTTGGAGCTATGAGTGATACACTAGTGAGCAAGAGTGTAAACACAGAGAGAAGTGAGACACTCAACAGAAATGATTGGAGAGAAGAGTGAAACACTTGTGAGGTACACTAAACACTATCACACACTCACAGTGAGGAAGAAAATGAAACTTCCTTTCTAACAAAGCTCAATTAAGGAGGAGAAGTAAGGAGGTACAAGAAAAAGGAGAGTAAGTTAGAAAGGGGGAGCATTTACAGATTGTGCTTAGGAGGAGAAGCAAGTCAAGTAACAAAGGGGGAGATTTAGATGGAGAAATAAGGGGACTTTCAGTTGTTAAGAAAGTGGAGATATAAGGAGAGTTACATCACAATTCTATTCTATTAGTATTGTATTGCATTAAAGTGGAGATATAAGGAGAGTTACATCACAATACTATTTTATTAGTCTTTCAATGTACTATATATAAAGGCTAAGTGGAGGAGTAGTAGATTTCCCAGAAGTTATAGAAATGGTGTTGATTCACCATTGTCTACATAGTAGGAACAGTTGTTTTTCTTTAGTGAGAAAAGCTGTGTCAGAGAAGGGAAGTGATTGTAAATCAAGAACTGCTGATAATCACCAATGTAAGATGTGAAGGATAATCAGGCAGAGATATGAAAAATCAGCAGTGAAGATGAGTTATCTATTGAAGATCAGTTCAGTGCTAGAGGAACAATCATCTATCATTTCATCAACTGAGGATTTTGGAATTGTTAAATCTTAACCAGAGAAATTTTTTTTAGTATGTATTATTTACTAAGCTTTGAATTGCTTTATATTTTTCTTGTTTAAGTGAGTTAGTTGAGTTATCCTCTAGGTATTTGCTTGTTATCGTCTAACAAACAAATAGGGGGAGATTGAAAGGCATATGATGTAGCCTATTTGTATTTTGAGGATACAACTCAACTTAAACAAGATTGTAATAGTAAATAGTATATAGACTGTCACAAGGAATCTCAGATTGTATTATCTGTCAGAAGAAAAAGATCAAGGTCAATCTATAGACTTGAGGAATTGCTACATTGAAAGAAGCTCAGACATCTGATCAAGCCTCAGTGAAGTATTCGTTAAGAAGTGGATTCGTTTAAAGTGACAGAGATTTCAAAGTGACAAAGTCAGTACAGAAGATTTAAGAGAGAGAGGAGAAGAGAAAATTAACCACATTATAGAGTCAAAAATAAAGAAAAGTCGTTGGAGTTAGTCGCTCATGAACCAGACCGTGCATCGAGCGTCAAAAGAAATTCAGTGGTAATTCTTTATTAATTTCAGTGGTTCAAGAAAAGATTTGGCTACTTGAAGGATTCATATTTATTCTACTTTAATTGATTAAATTATGTGTTTAATTTAATTAATAAATTGTTTCTATAAGAATTAATTTATTCATTAAAATAATTACTTAATTAATTAAATTAGAATTTTATGTAAAAGAAAATTAATTAAATGATTATCAGAAAATCATTTAATTGATTAAAGCTGAAAATTGTACTGATACTAACTTTTCAGAAAGGTAGTACCGAAGGTAGTACAAGCACAACAGAAAGGTAGTACCGACCAAGCCAAAGGTAGTAGCCTTCTCAGCAAAGGTAGTACTAGTGTATTTTAGAAAGTAGTACCAACCAAGGCAAAGGTAATACAAGTTCAAATCAGGAAGGTAGTATTAGTACAACTGAAAGGTAGTACCAAGTGGATGACAACAAAGGTAGTACCAAAGGTAGTACCGACACTTACAAAGGTAGTAGCCTTTCTAAAAAGGTAGTAGCCACTCTCTTGAAAGGTAGTTCGAGGCATATTGTCAAGTAAAAAAAGACAGAAGCTTTGTTAAAAGACAGAGGCGACCAACAACTTCAAGAGACTTAAACATAATATCAAAACAAAACCCAGCAGCTCATTCTCTCTCAAAGCTCTCAAGAACATCAAGAAAGAAAAATTTATAGAAAATTCAGTTCATCACATTTGTAATATTTAATCCGGTGGAACTTGATTACTTGATACTCTTGTACTACTAACGAGTTTTTACTCCTAGCACTTATCTCGATTTTTATTAACAAATCTAGAAAAGTTCATGTCGAATTTTCTAATTTGTTTTTATCAACTTGATAATTAATCTGTACTGAAATTGTAACACCCATCAAGTTAATATATTTTTATATTCAACTTGAAATTTGTTTCAATTTATTCCGCACAAATTTGTCTAATTAAATTTTATTCAAAGGACAAATTTCGATAAATTGGTATAGATTGTATTCAACCCCCCCTCTACAATCTTATCGGACCTAACATCTATCTACCAAGTTATTAAAACTTTTACCTTTATTTAATGTTTTGTTGATATTAAAAATAAATATTATTAACCAACCAAGTAAATTCGATATGTCTGCTCTTAGATTAGGATATAAGAATTGAATACAATTACTTGAATTCAAGAATACAAAATTAAAGGGCATCTTTTATTAGAAACAATGTATAATTTTATATGTATCGACCTATCTAGTTATGAATAATATTGATTTTTAAAAGATTGCTATAGACATTTCTCTCTCTTTCCCTCTCCTAAAAAATATTAAACTAAAGTTTAGGGATTAACATCTGCGTTTTGGTTGATGATAAACTCATTTTATTGTTTTCCTTGATTTTTCTTTGTTTTTCCAATAAATATCTCTTTTTATTAAGAGTCTAGTACCACGTTGGTGGGTTTTATCTACTGATATATTGGATTTTGTACTTTTTCCTTGTGAATGATACCACCCGTTTCTTTCTTGATTTTACTTTGTTTTTCAATAAATACATCTCTTTGTTCAGAGTCTAGTATCCCGTTAGTGGATTTTGTCTATCCATATATTGGGTTTTGTTCTTTCTCTTTTGCAAGTAGGTTCCTTTATTTTGGCATCCGAGATCTTAGATCTACATGATTTTGTTATATTGGTTCATTTGGATAATGTAGAATCGCAATTATGGTCAGTTATTCGAATACGTTCTCACAAATCACATATGTATTTCCCTCACGATTAGAATAAATTGTTGGATTATTTTGCTAGAAAGATTATATATTTCAGTGATATAAGCGAGTGATGTACCACAATTTAAGATCTGATCAACGATTGTAGTTTGGATTAAGGAAACCTTGTTACCTTGATATGATCTATTTTAATATGTGTTTAAAGATGTATGACTTTTTATTGATAAATCATTTACCTATAAAAAATAGTGATTTAGAAGAAAATTTGAATGATTATATGTGTAGATGACATATGCCCTTTTGTTGATAAATTAATTACTTATAAAAAAATTAGTGATTTTTAGATTTTTTGCGCTGAATTGACCAATTTGCTATGAAAATATTCACTAACAATAATTGATTCTATAATGAATTTTATTTTTTGGATTAATAATTTATACACCAAATAATATCTAATACTATTTTAGAGTCTATTCAGTATCTTGAATAATTCAAATATATCGTCATGTCAATTTATTCGTCCCATTAATTCTTGCATAACTAAAAAATACCGATAAGTAAAATATTAATGATAATTGGTTTAAAATTCATTTTTAAATATTTTAATTGGTTGAATTTAGCTTTTTTTTTATAACTGATTAATTTAAAAGTTTACATAACTTAAATTTTGAAGGTGTGTTTAGAATAGTATAGTAAATATTTTTAAATTTTAAAACTTTTAATTGAATAAGAGTAGATTTATTCAAATTTGTTTGCATCTTATGATTGTAGATCATGTGTTTGAGATATAAAAATATTATATTTTATAATATAGATAAATAGACCCATGCATTAAAATAATATATTTGAATTAAAAATAATTAATAAATACGTAATTTTAAAAAATGGTTCCATACATAGAGAGTGGCGCAAAGAACAAATGTGCTAATATATAATAATATAATTGTGATTGATTTTTAAGAAAATTGCTTCGTAATATATAATAATGCAATTACAATTAATTGTAAATCAAAAGAGTGAAAAATTCTTATTGCAAAAATCGCTTAATATTATATATTTTTTATAATCCTAATTGATTTTAATTTAAAATATTAATTTATTACTAATTGTTTTTGACATTAAAAAATGTG
Organism: Kitagawia praeruptora; assembly: GCA_037693485.1. Lineage (NCBI taxonomy): Eukaryota > Viridiplantae > Streptophyta > Magnoliopsida > Apiales > Apiaceae > Kitagawia > Kitagawia praeruptora. Next base: position 58,278,047 of record CM075351.1, read on the forward strand.
TAAAATATTAATATGTTAAATCAAGTCATTACTATATTTAAATTAGAATTGTTAATTAATCATGGGTAGTATAATAGGGTGAGAATGGTAAATAAGGAAAAATTTTAATATAATATGATTGGTCTAAATTTTAGAAATGAACTCTTATTAGTCCTAAAATACTTTATAGTTTTCTGATTGGTTAACTGCATCTAACTATATACATATTGTGTTTGTGTGTGCTTTCTGTGTGTGTAAAATTGAGAAGAGAAAATTAGTAATCATCAAGATTAATAATTATGGTAATATTTGTTTTTCTTGAAATTGTACAAATTGAGTTATAGATCTGCTAGGGTATGAGAAAACATGAATTAGTATTATTATTGTATTGAATTTTTTTTTTTTTTTTGATAAGCTAGAATTTCATTAAAGAAGCAGAGGAAAAACAGGATAGATGGTGGACAATGCTTTTAACAAAACATCCCACCTGACTTACAGGAAATGAAAATAAAGGAACCTTCAATCTAGCTAATTCAAGGGACAGCGGCCCAGATGCTAAAACTACAACATTCACAGCTCCTACTAAGGAAAGAAGCTCTTTTAAACAAGCACATCCTCGTCCATTTCTACCGCAATAATCCCAATAAAGCTTTGAGATTTGAAATCTTATATCCATCCGGAGATTAGTTTCAAACGGTTAGCTCCTTCCTTTGCAAGTGTATCAGCACTAATATTCCACTCTCTTTTTATCCATTTAAAGCTTATTTTAGAGGACTTAAAAAACCAGAGAGAAGAATCCCAAGTTAACTTCGATTTATGAGGGAGGTCAGCCTGCATGACCTGGATATCATTGACTATTGCTTGGGAATCCATGCAAATTAGAAAATTACTTGCATTTACCTTTTGTTTAATAACAGAGCATATGTAATATAGAGCATCCCTTTCTACTTCTACTGGCGAATCTCCTGTAGTTGGGCCAGAGAAGATAAATTCCAGCTGTTTTGAATGATTTAAGAGAAAGCCACCAATGCCACCCCGAACACCATCCCACGCACCATCTATCAGAGCAATAAAATTGTATTGATTAAGATATTCATCCAAAAAGGAGTGCCAACTGGACGAGACCTGGTGGCAAATTGCAGCACAAGGATCACATGACCATAGATTATCATTGATCATTGAAATAAGTTGAGCATTAAGTGCCCAGGACCTAGTCCTTAGCTTCACAAGATGGACAATAGTGGAATTGGACATCTTCTTATTTTCAAAAACCAAGCTGTTGCGATTCAACCATATGGACCAGCATATAGCTGCAACAGAAATTCTCCACACCTTAGAAAACTGTGACCTTTTTTCTTTTTTCATAATCGACTGATAAGTGCATATTTTTGCATATTTTTATTACCTATTTATTGCTTGAACTCGTATTTTAATAATTTATTTTGTTGCATTTCAGGAAATTCGTGAATAAATAAAGAAATGGCAAAATAAAGAAATAAAGTGCAAGGAAGGAAAAAAGAGGAAAAAAAAGGACCAAAAAGAAAAAGAGGAAAAAGAATTAGGAGTTTGGTGGAAAGGGAATCTTGGAGGACACATGGAAGGTGGAGATCATCCCAACACACTTAAAAAGTGTATGGCCAAGATCAAGTCTACCAAAGCTTAATGGGGAAGGGATCTTTTAATGGCTAGGATTACACCACCACACAAACCAAATGTAGGGCCAAGATTTACCCACACCCCCCTAAACCCTAATTCCCATCCTATAAATACCCCCTCATTTCCCTTGTATTTTTCAACTTAGAGTAGAGTAGGAGTAGGGTAGTGTAGTTTTAGGGTAGATTTAATTTCTTGTTTTAGTTCTAAATTTTGTAAACACTCCTCTTTTCATTAATGCAAATTTTCTTTTCCTTTAATTTCTTGTCTTGCTCTCTTTCGTTATTGTTGCCTTGTTTCGTTACTTTCGTAAATCCGATAAGTGGATAAAGTAGCAAATGTGCTAACCACTTGTGGGTTGGAAGGAGCCTTTGAATTTTGTTATTGGGTTAAATGTTCTAGATTTATTTTTGGGTTTGTTAAATTAGCGGCTTAAATTGCTAGATCTACTTTTATGTTTCGATTTTCCGTTGAGTTTCGATTTTCCGGTGAAGCTCCGACACAAAACTCAATTTGTGTTGGGGTTTAGCTTTCATTTTCTGTTGTTAGTTGCATCGTGTTGGTTATGTTCTATTTAGTCCTCAGTTTTTTTTTATATTACATATCCGCTTTGTGTTTACTTCTTCGGCACTTTTATTCGATCCATTTTCACGCAGTACTCTCAATATATGTCGTTAGCTGTATGAGTTGTACTTAATTATTAATATTGTAGTAATCGCTTGTTTCCCTATTTTACCTTCAGATCTTGATTTGTTAAATTTCTGTCACCATATTACTTTTACTACTTCATACATTCACGCATGTCATTAGTTGGTTAGATTTAATTTTTTTTTTTAATCATTGTTTTTTTTTTTTTTTTGGTTTTTGTTCTAGCCACATCATTACATGATTTTTGTTTAATTTTGTTTTGAATTTTTTTCCTTTTTCTGGCGCCTGTTTCTTTTGCATCACACTTTCTGGCTTTCATATCAATTAAGTGCACTTGTTACGGTATTTAATTTCCAGTAAATAGGTTCTAGAAATAATTATCCATTTGATGTTAATTAACCTGATTATTTTTCAGCCCATTTTCTTTTTCTGGCCCAAATCTAGTCCTGACCCATGTGACCATGTCATTTAGCTGGCCCAATTCCTCTATCTAGTCTGCATGTTTTGTTCCAGTGCCATGTTTTTGTTTGTTTTTTTTTCTTTTTTATTTTAATCATTATGCAATCATTGCTTTAATCATTGTAATCATTAGTTTAATTTTCATGCATGCATTCTGTTGTTATTTAATTTAATTTCTTACTCTCATAATAGGTAGTAATTCCTTCCCGCATTATTGAATAATTTAAATTAGCACAAACAAATCATCCCAAAATTAATTGTTCTAGTTCGATTAAATTAGAAATTAAGGTTTGCGAAAATAATAAGTCTCTGTGGATCGATATCTTAAGTATTAAAATGATGAATTGTGCGCTTGCAATCATATCTTTATTTTTAGCACATCAAGTTTTTGGCGCCGCTGCCGGGGACTAATTATTTTTCGCGCCTTAATTTTTAATTTTTCGGGTTAGTTTTATTTCTTGTCTCATTTTTATTTCGTTCTTTTTAGGAAATTGTGAGATTTCGGAACTCCTTTCAACGGAGCGTGGAAAAATTGGAATATTTTGGAAAGCTTGCTTCGGTAACCCGTATCTCGTTCTTTTCGCCTTTTTATTTTTAGAAAATCACAAAAAAATCAAAAAAATTCAAAAATCACAAAAAAATTGAAAAATCAAAAATCCAAAAAAATTAGTTGTAAATACATAATTGTTGCATCATGCATTCATCACGTAGGTGCACATCATGCTAGATTTTATTTTTTGTTTTTAATTTTTCGTACCTATTAATTGTGGTGATCGCTGGAGGACCCCAAAGGTACGTTTAATTTCTTTCTTTCTTTAGATTAAATCACGTAGTGTAAGCATCCATATTTGTTTATAATTTTTGTATATATCATTGTTTGTTGCATCATTTGGTAAATAAACTTTAAGGGCAAAACCACTACAAGATAAGGGAAGGGATTTCATCACTCTTTCCTTGGCCCAGAAACAATAAATTTCTCATTTTGCATTCCCTAGCCATTAATAAAATTAATTAGACGTTTGCCCCTAGGAATTCGCGCTCAATTAGGAAGGTACCTAAGAAACGAAGTAATCATTATTTATTCCGACTTTTTGGTGTCTAGGCAAGCGAGAGCTTACCTGGCCAATTTAGATTCGGTGTCTAAGTGACGAGTTTGGCCTCTTGGCAATGCCTGCTCTAATCTGGCCGAATCGGTCCGAATAAATTCTGATTTACCGAGTTTTTGGTGGTCCTTACGGTTAGGAGCAATGTCTAGTTATTTTATTTAGGGAGCCTAGGTTTAGAATTATTTTTCTTTTAATTTTACACCCTTTCTTTTTGTGTGTTTTAATTTTTCGCACTTACTTGCTACGTGGTTTTATCCTTGATTAATCTTTACCATGTCCGTAGCATTTAGGGAGCGTTATTACCAAGGTTGGGATTTTGACGAGGAGTTAGCGGATAATAAGATGTGGTATGAGTCAACTAGGGAACCTAGTATATATAACGAGTCGTCTAGTACTTTTAGTGATTTGCATTATAGTGAAAACGATATTGCAATCGATTCTGAACTAGATGATCTTACTAGACGACTCGAAGCTTTAGAAACCCTTAGTGGCCCTTCACACACGTCTTGGCACCCAAATTTTAACTCTCCGAGTCTCAATTTTCAACATGGCCCCGACTCTCAACAAGTCAACGCCATGTTTCAACCAACCTTTCGAAATGACCATTTTACATCGTTTTCTAATTCCGGTTGGAGAGATTATCCCGATCTCTCATGGAACCAAGGTCATAGCTATCAAACTCCGCCTCCACATTTTCAAGAATCGAACTCTTATCCAATTCCAAGTCAAATTCTTTATTCGAGTCCCAGTCAAACACCCTCCCACCCACCCGGAATTCATGATTCGAGTAGGAAACTTGACACCTTAGAAAAGAGTATCGAGGCTTTATTGATTTCTCAAGCAAACTTCATGCGAACCAGAACTTCTGATAGGCAAATTTTGAACTCTAATGTTCAAGCCTTATCTAAGTTAGAATTTCAAATTAATCAATTAGCCACCATGTGCGAGCGTGAGACAATAACCACCCCGAATCCACCCGAGGTCAACCTTGAATTTCTTCTCACTCAAAGACCTATCGATACTTTCGATGATAACATCTCTCCTAGGTCTACTATTCAAGTTGACACTCCTCTCGGTGGTAATTCACACGAAGAAGATTCTAATGCTGATATCATTCTTTCTCTAGGTCAAACGAAGAATCCCGATGATTCTGAGTTTGTGGCTTCACCTAGACAACCATCATCTTCTTCTAGTGAACTTTTCCTTTCATCTTCCAAACCTCTTCCCGAAACACCTAAAGAACTTCATACTCAACCAATAGGAGCTAATCTAGTTAAGGAGGTTGTTTCAAGGTCAAATTTGGACGATCATGAGATTGAGTCTCTTCCTAAACAAGATTTTCAATTGCATTACGAGACCAATCACGAGCGTCACGAATCTTTTAAGGATTTGACCTCGGAAGAGGTGTTTGGAGAGATGAAGAATATCTGTTCCAAATTGGAAACCCAACATAAGGATAGTTCTTGTGATCCTAATTCTGTTGGTGAAATTTTTTTCGAAGAGCCACCCCCACCCGTTTCTATTTCCTCATTTTCCACTCGTGCTCCATCTTTCATCGCAACTCATAATATTCATGACCAGCATCTTATCGTATTTAATTTGCTTAAACAACAAAAAGAAGCATCTTCGTGGTCTATGAATATGAGTTTTATTCTTGCGCCTAATCGGATCGTTCGAGTGGTCTTTGCTATTTTTGTGGGTGAGTTTCTGAAATATGTTGGTTGTGTAACAAAGATAGTTTTTCCAAGAGCTGGTATTGGTTAGTAAATATTTGTTTTGTCCCTCCCATAGTAGAATGTAGGTATGGGGGAGGATTTGCGTGCGTGTGTGTGTTATTTTTCTTTCGTAGTTTTTAGAAATTTTCAGTCTCCGTCATCCCTTATCAGGTATTTCCTCAACTTTATCCTTTCTCATTTCTCTTGCATTCGCATACATTGAGGACAATGCATGATTTAGGTATGGGGGGGTTTTTAGTGTAAATATATAAAAGTGAAAAATCCAAAAAAAATTAAAAAATGAAAAAATCAAAAAGAGTTCTTTATTCTAGTTTTGTTAATTGATTACTAGTTGCTTGATGCACCCTTGCATGCTATGATAATCTTATGACCCATTAGCTTTTGTTGAGAAGTGATTTGCTAAAGTTCTTGTTCACACACTTACACTAGCAAGGTGAAGCTAGTAGACTTATTTGAATTATGCATGATATTAGAAGGGCATGATTAGGTGTAAGATGATTTGGTCTTCATGCTTTGAGTACAAGTAGGTGCATTGAGGATATCATTTCTTGAGATTGATTATGTTTTACTACACCAAGTGAGATTTTGAGCCTATATGCATATCTTTTGCATCTATATTCTTTTGCTTGAGTGTCCACTTGTCATTTGCATTGCTAGCCCTTGTTTGAGTTCCTCTTGAAATACATGACATTAATTGATGATAAAATGATAAAGGCATTTAGGAAAAACCTATATTTCCAAAAATATCCACACCATGCTTACATGATCAATTAGTTAACCCTTTGAGCTTAATCATATTCTTTCGGTGACACACCACATTACTCGCCTAAGACCTATTTCTTGTTTAGCCTTACGTATTCTTGATCCCATTTTGTCAAAGGCTAGTAGGTACTTGGTGGAGCAATAAGGCGTGTGAAAAGGGTTTACTTTTGTTCATAACTTTTGAGGAAATATATGTTGGTTACCTTGTTAGTCGATTTTCAAAATCAAATCTAAAGGAGGATTATTGTTACATTTATCTTAGCTCTCATAAAAATAAAGAGAAAAAATAGAAAAAAATGAAAAAAAGAAAAAAAAAAGAAAGAAAAAGAAAAAAATATACATATGAGAGCATACTTATGTTTTTTGTAATCCTCCTTCATTACGACTAGTCAAGGCTTTTATTTGTTGAAATTGAAAATAATTGGGTGGGAGAGAAGTTTGGTGTTGTGTATGATATTCATGGTAACTACTAGCTTTTGACACTTCACCTTATTCTGGCCTTTCTTGACATACCTTGTCCCTAGCCCCATTACAACCCTAATAAAGACCTTTTGATTGTCATTATTAATGTATGTTGTGATTTAAGTTGGGATGATACCAAGTGTCAAGCATGAATTTGATTTAGTTGGAATTGAGTGATACACTTAACCTTGTTTTTGAGTGAATATTCTTTTCTGAGTGAAAGGTGAGGTATTGCTTATCTGTTTTTTGCATAAGAGATCTCAAGTTTTGACTCTGAGGTGTGCTCTTGTAGACTTAGCATGATTACCAATAATTTTTGCACTTGACATGAACTTGTAATCCCTCTTGTATGTTCTTTAAGTAGACTACGTGAATCCTTGCACTTTGCACACCAAGACTTTGCAAATTCATTTTGATTCTTAAGTTAATGTGTCATGAGAGGACATGTATGTGTGGTGAGCATCGCCATGTGATCTTTTAAACAAACTAGATAGAATTTTGTGGGTACATTCACTATAGGCCCTCACGAGACCTTACTCGTCCACTAGGGCTGCCTAGGGGTTTAAAGGGCTTGTTGCATATGCCAAATGCAACCGTCACACCTACGAAAAGGAGTATAGGACTTTGCATCTAGATTTTATTTTTGTTTTGGTTTTACTCGAGGACGAGCAAAAGATAGGTATGGGGGCATTTGATAAGTGCATATTTTTGCATATTTTTATTACCTATTTATTGCTTGAACTCGTATTTTAATAATTTATTTTGTTGCATTTCAGGAAATTCGTGAATAAATAAAGAAATGGCAAAATAAAGAAATAAAGTGCAAGGAAGGAAAAAAGAGGAAAAAAAAGGACCAAAAAGAAAAAGAGGAAAAAGAATTAGGAGTTTGGTGGAAAGGGAATCTTGGAGGACACATGGAAGGTGGAGATCATCCCAACACACTTAAAAAGTGTATGGCCAAGATCAAGTCTACCAAAGCTTAATGGGGAAGGGATCTTTTAATGGCTAGGATTACACCACCACACAAACCAAATGTAGGGCCAAGATTTACCCACACCCCCCTAAACCCTAATTCCCATCCTATAAATACCCCCTCATTTCCCTTGTATTTTTCAACTTAGAGTAGAGTAGGAGTAGGGTAGTGTAGTTTTAGGGTAGATTTAATTTCTTGTTTTAGTTCTAAATTTTGTAAACACTCCTCTTTTCATTAATGCAAATTTTCTTTTCCTTTAATTTCTTGTCTTGCTCTCTTTCGTTATTGTTGCCTTGTTTCGTTACTTTCGTAAATCCGATAAGTGGATAAAGTAGCAAATGTGCTAACCACTTGTGGGTTGGAAGGAGCCTTTGAATTTTGTTATTGGGTTAAATGTTCTAGATTTATTTTTGGGTTTGTTAAATTAGCGGCTTAAATTGCTAGATCTACTTTTATGTTTCGATTTTCCGTTGAGTTTCGATTTTCCGGTGAAGCTCCGACACAAAACTCAATTTGTGTTGGGGTTTAGCTTTCATTTTCTGTTGTTAGTTGCATCGTGTTGGTTATGTTCTATTTAGTCCTCAGTTTTTTTTTATATTACATATCCGCTTTGTGTTTACTTCTTCGGCACTTTTATTCGATCCATTTTCACGCAGTACTCTCAATATATGTCGTTAGCTGTATGAGTTGTACTTAATTATTAATATTGTAGTAATCGCTTGTTTCCCTATTTTACCTTCAGATCTTGATTTGTTAAATTTCTGTCACCATATTACTTTTACTACTTCATACATTCACGCATGTCATTAGTTGGTTAGATTTAATTTTTTTTTTTAATCATTGTTTTTTTTTTTTTTTTGGTTTTTGTTCTAGCCACATCATTACATGATTTTTGTTTAATTTTGTTTTGAATTTTTTTCCTTTTTCTGGCGCCTGTTTCTTTTGCATCACACTTTCTGGCTTTCATATCAATTAAGTGCACTTGTTACGGTATTTAATTTCCAGTAAATAGGTTCTAGAAATAATTATCCATTTGATGTTAATTAACCTGATTATTTTTCAGCCCATTTTCTTTTTCTGGCCCAAATCTAGTCCTGACCCATGTGACCATGTCATTTAGCTGGCCCAATTCCTCTATCTAGTCTGCATGTTTTGTTCCAGTGCCATGTTTTTGTTTGTTTTTTTTTCTTTTTTATTTTAATCATTATGCAATCATTGCTTTAATCATTGTAATCATTAGTTTAATTTTCATGCATGCATTCTGTTGTTATTTAATTTAATTTCTTACTCTCATAATAGGTAGTAATTCCTTCCCGCATTATTGAATAATTTAAATTAGCACAAACAAATCATCCCAAAATTAATTGTTCTAGTTCGATTAAATTAGAAATTAAGGTTTGCGAAAATAATAAGTCTCTGTGGATCGATATCTTAAGTATTAAAATGATGAATTGTGCGCTTGCAATCATATCTTTATTTTTAGCACATCATCGACCATATGTTAAACTCGGTAGTTGTCTGAACTGGATCATGTAGTGGGATATCCCACCATGAAAAAAAATCTCTCCAAACCTCCTGTACCTTGCTGCATTTCCAAAAAATATGCTCAACATCCTCAATGACTGTATTACAAGCCATGCATAAACCATTGCCCAAACGAGTTCTAGTATAAATCAACGATTTGGTGGGCAGTATATTCTTTGCAATTTTCCACATGAAAACCTTTATTCGACTTGGAACTTTATTTTTCCAAATTAAGTCCCAATCCAGAACACTGCTGTATGATTCACACAGATGTCTATAGGCATCTTTAACTGAGAACCTCGCGTTATTTATAGACCAGACCACTTCATCTCTAATTTCTCTTAGATGCGTTCGAAGGATAATACTTTTCAACACATCTAACGAGTTTAGTTCCCAACCTCTAAGAGGTCTCCTCCAAACACGAACAAGATCCTGGCTACTATCAGTTAAGATATGGTGCATTGTACTCAACTTAATTTCTTTGTCAATAGCCAGCAGATATAACCTTGGGAACAAAGTGACTAGATTACTTTCTTGCCACCAGTAATCAGTCCAGAATAAAATGGAGTTTCCATTTCCTACTTTCCACTTGAAGGATCTTGGAAGAACTAGTGAAGTATTAAGTGCAACATCTAATATACCTTTCATTGCAGGGGATGCCTTATCATTAATCTGAGTATAATCATTGTTCAATAAATGACCATACTTATCATAAACGAAGGACCACCAAAGCTTGTCTCTATCAGTATGAAATCGCCACCACCATTTGGCTAAGAAGGCCGTATTTTTTTTTCTCTATGTCTGACACATCCAAACCCCCTGCTGATTTTTCCTGGCAAACTTTATCCCAACTCAGAAGATGCATTCCTTTGTTTCCTTGATCTGTACCTGGCTTTTTCCACAAGAACGTACGTCTAATACTATTTAACTCCGCAACCACCACCTTCGGAATTCTATAAAGATTCAACCAGTAATTTGGAAGAGAATCTAAACAAGATCTAATTAGTACCACTCGACCAGCAAAATTAAGAGCTTGACATTTCCACTGGGCCAATTTATTTTTGAAATGGTCTACCAATGGATCCCAGAAACTCTTAGATCGTACATTCTTTCCAATGGCAGCACCTAGGTAAGTAAATGGAACAACACCCACTTGGCAACCTAAAGCTCGAGCCCAGGGTCTCACAATTTCCAAATTATTTTTAGCTTCAAAGATCTGACTCTTGTGAAAATTAATAGTAAGCCCTGACATGATTTGAAACAACCAGAGTACCTTCTTAACACCTAGAATTGATTTCTCTTCAGCTTTGATAAAAAGAATGGTATCATCTGCATACTGTAGATGTGAGATGGATTTTCTCCCTTTTTTGAAGGTTGCACCCTGAAAAATGTTTTTGTCAATAGCAATCTCCAACAAAAGATGAAGAACTTCACTCACTAGGATAAACAAAAACGGAGCCAATGGATCGCCCTGACGAAGCCCTCGATAGGGTTTGAACTCTTTAGAGGGGGAACCATTAACCAAGACTGAGATCATACTAGAGGATAGAGTCGACGAGATCCAAGAACACCATCTCTGGCCAAAGCCCATGCAGTTAAGAACATGAAGAAGAAATCCCCAGTTAACTGAATCGTATGCTTTGGCAAAATCAAGTTTCAAAATGATTCCATCACAAAGCCCATTCTGCATATCTTTCACAACCTCGTTAGTGACTAGTATTCCGTCCGAAATATTTCTTCCTTTCACAAATGCAGATTGTGAATTTGAAACTAACGGGTCAATAACTTTAGATATCCTATTAGCAAGAACTTTAAGAAGAATTTTGAAGGAAGAGTTGATAAGACTAATTGGTCGGAAATCTGAGACTGATTCTGGGTTGGGTTTCTTTGGAATCAAAGTAAAAAATGAAGAATTACAACCTCTAGGAATGGACCCAGCTTGGTGGAAATCTTCAAAGAATTTAACCAGTTTACCAGAAATGACACTCCACAAAGCTTTCAACCAACCAGCATTCAAACCATCTGGGCCAGGCGCTTTAAGATTAGGACATTCTTGAAGGGCCTCCCAGATTTCTTCCTTTGAGAATTTCCTTTCTAACCAGATGGCTTGGGAAGATGAGATCCTATTCGTTATGATATTATCCAGAACGAAAATTTGCTCATCACCCTTGCTGCTAAAGAAACTACTAAAGTGATTAAAAAACACATCTTTTATGTCATCAGGTTTCGTAACTCTTCTTCCACCATCCAACACTGACTTAATAGAGTTAATATTATTCCTGAACTTCACTGCCTGATGGAAGAATCTAGTATTACTGTCACCTTCTATATCCCATCTAATTCGAGATTTCTGAATTAGCATGGCATTCTTTTCCTGGTAAAGAGATTGCAGCTCCTCGAAGACTTGGGACTGTCCATGATTAACAGTAATACTATTGTCTACTCTTTCCATTTCTTCTTCTTTTTCCTTGATTCTGATGTTAATGTCACCGTTTTCTTCAATGTTCCATCCTTTGATTACAGTCTTAACCTTCTTTAAAGTAAGCCAGAGAGAATCATCGTTCAGTGATACTACTTGATCATTGATCAATTTCATGAGTTTCTCATTTTTGATCCACACATTGAAGGCTTTGAATGGTCTACTACCCCAGTTAACCATTTTGACCAACAAAAGTATAGGTCTATGATCTGAGTGCTTTCTAGGCAAACTCATGAGATGCCAGTGATGTCCACTATTCCATTCCAAATTGGTAATTGCTCTATCAAGCCTACTCCTCTTCCCTTGGGGGCCAAACCAAGTAAATTTCGAAGATTGCAATGGCATATCCCACAACCCTCCAAGATTGATCAGATCTTCAAGCAACCTTCCTTCACAGGGTTTAAAAACACTATTCAGCCTTTCTTCTGGGGATTTAACACAGTTAAAATCACCAAGAATACACAAAGGTTCAAACTGGCATTTAGTAACCACAGCTTTCAGCTCATCAATCCACAACCTCTTGTCTTCAGCAGATAGAGGTCCATACACATTAATCATATTCACGAACCTGTTATCTAAAGAACCCCTTATCCAAATCCAGTTCTGTTTTTTCACTATCTCAACATTCAAAAGCAGATTCTTTTCCCAAGATAATACAAGGCCACCACTCAAGCCAGCAGCTGGAACCTCTACCCAGAAGTGATCTTTCATACTCCAGATTGAGTCTTTCATAGCATCTGTCCAATATTTACATTTAGATTCCTGAATCATGAGAACATTTGCCAAATTACTAGACACTATTTTACTAATATTATTCCTAGCTATACGACCACATGCACCCCTGACATTCCAACTTATAATTCTGAACTGATCCATAAAAGGTAACTTTTCAACCAATTATTAACCATACGACTTAAGTCGAAGTTAATCTTGATAAGATAAGTTTAAGCGATGATTCCTTATCCTTAAGAATTGGGATACCCATATCCTCCGCAATTTGAAGTATTTCATATGCCAATACCTTCTTTTGGTCAATAACTGGAAGTTCAGGGGTAGATTTCTCATTCGGAATCTTGAATGTGCCATTTACTGAGGAGGTCATCTGGGATCCTGACTTGAACATACTATAATCCTTCTTGGCCATTATTCCTGGAGCTCGTTTCCTTTTGTTAGGAAATTCAAAGCACTTGACAATTTTTTTGAACTTACGAGGACGCCCTGCTTTACTTTTAACCTTAAGAGTATGCAATTTACTACACAGTTCAGATACTTGATGGGAGTTTTCTAACTGGACCATATCCCCCTCTGCAGTGTCTGATAGTTGGACAATACTTCCCTTAGACGAGAATGCACTAGAGGAAGAATCATCATCTAAGAATTTTTTACTATCCAATTCAAATTTGCTTCCTTGAGCAAGCTTGTCTTGCCTCAATTCCTGCACACCAAAAGAAGTATTCCAGTCTCTAAGACGCTCCTCTCTATTCCAACAAACTCCTTCACCGACCACCTCATCAGACTCATCCTCTCTAGGTGACCTCTCCTCGTTCAGCCATTCAGTTGGCCCCTCATAAGCCTCACCACTTGGGAGACCTTCCTCTGAACATAACTCATGATCAGAATCATCTCTAGATTTATCTGTGTCTGTGTTCTCCCAATTATCTTTGGGCAGAGACGATTGATTTGCAAAGTTGTGACTACCATAGTATTCAGAGATAGCATTACGGTCTTCTCGAATCATTACATTAAAGATATCTTCCCCGATCTTCATTTTGACAGAATCATTTATCTCTTCCATCAAGGATGTAAAGATGCAAACTTTCGGGTTGACAACATTCATATTGTTGATATAACAGACGTCCTTACTAACAACCTCCCCCCATTTTGACAAAAGATTCTCAAGAGTGGTATTATTATAAGCTATCACAGGAAGACCATAGATATTAATCCACACTGTTCTTGGAACGATGAAGTCTTTTAACTCAATATTGGAATACGTGCAACCCAGGTGATCAAGAAGAGACCAGTCCATTGAGCTCAGAGAAGATTCATTTTGAAAGTAGAACGCGAAACTTTTGGGTCTAAGTTTTTTGACACCAATATCCATAAGACCATAGGAAAACAGCATTTCTTGTAGCGAGTCTGCTGCAAAATCTACTTCCAGAGTAACCTTACAACAGAACTTTAATCCTTCTAATACTTTATCACTGATGTGTCCTGAAAGAATCCTTTCATGATTTTTCATGTTGATATTACCATCCTCTTTTCTGGGACTTGCCTTCAAGGATTCAGTCGTGGACCGGTCTGTTGGTCTGTTTAAATTATCCATAGCACCACCTGTTTTTTCCAATGGACTAGCACGAGTATCTCTTTGACTTCGTACCTGTTTTCTGGCTATATCTACCCTGAGGAACTTTTTACCCATCTTGGCTCCATCCAAGTTTTTAATAAAATTGTTCAAGTCTCTAGAGTCTGCCACCTTAATGAAAGCAAATCTGTTGTTAAATTTATCCTTCCTTCTTGGCAAGATCACATCCTTAATCCTACCATGTTTTTTGAAAAACTTCCAAATTTGTTCAACCGATGATTCCTCGTCAATACGCGTAACAAATATGGTGTCACTATGCATAGCCCCCCTTGCCGCTGTAATAGGATTAACTTTAACCATCTTCTTACCTGGATTTTGTTTGACTAATTCCGTAAACGATTTATATGTCTTTGGTTCAACTTTCTCCAGGACTGGGGAACCTGAGTTTGTTTTCCTCTTTTGTGGCGTGCTTAAAATCACTTCTTTGAAGGATCTGTTCTGATCCTTGCTGTTATGTTCTTCTTCTGGCAACGTTTTGTGATGAATTTGAATTAAAGCTAAAGAAATAGCTTTATCATTCAACTGAAGAGCATCCTTATACACACTTGGTTCAACGAAACTCTTGTAATGTGAAATAAAATCCAAAACTACTTCCAGCCTTCCATCCTTTTCCTTATTCTTCCGAATTTGTTGAACTTCAAATTGCTTTCCAAAAGTTTCCTTCTCCGCTAATTCTTTTAACTTTTTCTTCTCACTGACATCCCTTCTTAACTTTAGAGATCCATAGTGAATCTGGTTGAGAGCCATTCTGATGCTTTCATTATCTTTTTTCTTCACCTCTTTTAGCACATTAGGGTGAACATAATTGCAATTAGCATAAATAAAAGCAACCAGGCTTTCGTCCTCCTCTTCCTGCTTTTTAACTGACCTCCCTAATGTTATACCAAGTGAAGTAATATCTAATTTGCTTGCCTTCTCCCACCATCCATTATTTAACAGGAAGGTGTGATATTTTAATTGTTGAATTACCATTATATATTAAAAAAAAATATGCCCCACTCATGTACAAATAATTTAATATTATTGTCGGAGGAAGTAGTTGACAAAAATATCCTTTGGCTTTTGGTGACTGGTGAGGATTGACGTATTAAATTAATTTATTATAAATATTTTTTACATTAAAAAAATATATAATATATGGATATGTTAAATTAAATTATCATTATATTTAAATTAGAATTGTTAATTAGCCATGGTTAGTATAATAAGATGAGAATGGTAAATAAGGAAAACTTTTAATATAATATGATTGGTCTAAAATTTAGGAATAACCTCTGATTGGTCCTAAAATAATTCATAGTTTTCTGATGGGTTAACTACATGTAATTGTATACTTGGGTAGACTCATATATTATAATAAAAGATATTATTGTTGATCAGATTTTGTATTGTAAAATATCTCTCACTAATATCACATTAAAAAAAACAATTTAATGACATCTTATAACTATTTGAAATTTTGATTATAAATGCGATTTCATGTAAATCCTAGTAATTAACCATCTTTATGTAATTTTCTAGATCAACCTACATTGGAACACAATTAAACCCTAAAAGGAAGAAAGTTCAATTCTAGAAAACTTAATTGTAGAAAAAATCTTAAAAAATAAGAAATTTATTAAATTAAATATAAAAAATAAAAATTTAAATAGATGGCGAATTTATCATCAATCAAAAAGATGAATGACATTCCCATAAATAATATATTTGTTAAGAAATGTATGTTTTTATCAGTTCACTTGTTAATTTGGTTTACTAATTTTTTTTATTTATTTACGTGTTTTTATCTTAAAAACATAAAAAAAAAAATGGAAAAGTTGAACCCCTAAGGAATACAGATAAATTTAAAATTTTTAATTAAAACATTGAATATTTTAAGGAATCCGGCGGCCTGATTTTTAAAAAATCGAAGGTCAGCCCCTATTTTTAAAAATCATGATAAATTAGGGTTTTGGATCTGTTTTACAACCCTAAATCCTAAGTCCGTATACGATTTATTCATCATGCTGAATATTCTAAAACCTAAAATGGAAACGTTGAACCCCAAAAATTAACTGTTGAAACCTTAAGGGAACACAAATAAAATTTAAAATTTTTATTTAAAAAGTCAATATTTCCAAACCCAAAATAGAACCCGTTGAACCCAAAATAAAAACTATTTTAATCCCAAAAGATGTTGAAGCCCTACGCATTTGTTATATGCGTAATCTTTATACGCATTAAACACATGCGTAGGCACCATGCTGACCACGTGGCTGACCAACAAATCATGTGTCATTCTATTATAAGTGGAATACGCGTTGTGTTTATGCGTGAATTGAATACGCATAGTAAACATCTGTATTGAATGGGGTAGAAAGGATGGGCTCTCCCGCTGGTGGGTATTGCGGGTAACGGGTTCCCTAAAATTAGTATAATTTGGTCATTCTTTCCACTTTTTATTTACATTGTAATTAATTATAAATTAATTTTGTGCCAAAATTTCAAGCAAAATAAATTTGTAAATATTTTTTTGCAACTAATTAACAACCGGAATTGGTTGATGTTGGTGTTGCTGATGTGGTAGTTTTTGCTACCATATTCAATTGCAGATGTAATTTGGTCGCTACAAAAGATTACGAAAATTACTTACCACATAAATTTGGAAATTTCTTTATTGCAACTGGTTACCGATCGATTCCGGTCGTGGAATGGTTACTAATGTGACAGTTTCTGCTACCATATTTGGTCGCAAATGTAATTCGGTGGATAAAAAATAAGTGCCAGTTTTTCCCTGTGATTTTTTTAGGGAAAATTATTTCAACGATCGATTAGCAACTTTCTGTCATCACTAATGTAATTCAACGACCAACATGGTTTCCATCGCTAATAGCGATCGCTAAAAATGTTTATCGTTGATAGATCAGTTTCTTGTAGTGAATATTTATTTAGAATCACATTAAAAATTAGAACTTTATAATCAATTTCCGTATTTTTTGTAAAATATAATATATTTACGTAATAATTAAGCCTTCAAAAAAGTATAGAAATCTTAAAACTCATTATAAGTAATATAACATTATGGAAGAAATAATATTGGAACATTAATTGATAACTACGTATGCAATCTATAGAATAAATTAATTTTGTGTGCTATAATTTAGGATTTTCATTTTATAAAAATATGTCTAATACATGTTTTTTTTTATACTTTTTGACTCCTGTGCATTACTTTAAATAATGGTATTTTGTAATATCAAATATAACAAATACATAACTTTAAGTATTTTGGAAAATTAAATTTTAAAAAAATAAAAGATACATCCGAATATTTTAACCAATATTTTAACCAGAATGAAAGATCTCGAAAAAAGAACAAAATAAATATTGATTAAAAAAGAACGAGACAAATTAAAAAATTTTAATCATCACAATAACAATTTTTAATAATATTAATATTAAAATGTAACAACAAAAAAATTAGAACAATTCCATGCAAGGCACGGAACCGATATTGAAGCTAGTTTTCACTAGAATGGAAACATAATCATCAAAAAGGATTCACCCAAGTCCCAATTTTGTCAAAAAATTCTAATCCCAGTCCCAATTTGTTTAACCGAGTACTTGTTAAAATCTAATTTTTGGTATAGTCACTATTTATTTTATCTACGGCTAGAAATTCACTCATACAAACATACAAAAAAATGTTTATAAAATACTAAAATTTCAAAAAAGTATAAAAAAGATTTTTTTTTTTAAAAATGATGTAATAGGCGGCGCCACGGGCATCATGTGACACCCGATCCTATGTACACGTATATAATGCATATCTTAACCCCAAGTACAGGTGTTGTGTTATACTTATGTAGGTACACAAACAAACCCCCAAGGGACAGTGTGCGAGGGTTCTGTGACTTCTTGGACCCCCTCTTCTCTTTTCTTGGTTTTTTGTGTTTTCTTTTTTCACTTAGACTGAGCACCCTTTTTTACTTGCCAGATCTACCCTCCTGGTGAGTTATTTTTTTTCGAGTTTGGTTTGATGCTAATTTGTATCCAACAGTTGGATTGACTATCAAGATATTGATTTTGCTTAATAACTATGTGTGTTAGTGTGTGAAACTTGTAATAAGTGTTGATTGATTTTGATCATGTTCTCTTGTGTGTGTGTAGGGGGAACATGTGGTATGTGTCTGATTTTGATCATGTTCTCATTGTACTTGTATGGTGTTTTTCTTGTACAAAAAAACTATGTGACTTAGCAAAAAAAAAAAAAAAGTTATGTGCTTTCTAGTGGTGCTGGATTATGTTTTCGGATTATTTTTACGTTTGTGTTTGTAAATATGTCAATTCTTGGTTGATATAAAATTTATTAAGATTTGATAAAATTGAATATATGTGTATTAAGTTTTATGGAATAGATTGTGGTTAAAAGCTACCGAAATCGGAAGATATCATACTTGAGCTAGGCTATATCTTCTGCAGCTCATTGCTTTATTCCCTGATGTGCAAATTGCCACACAGTGATTGATTAATGGCTATTGGCTATGACTGTGTGTCCGTTATGTGTACTCTGTTACTTTACACATGATCCCAAGTAGGATCCCTCCCTTGCCGAATGGCGCCACATTACATGAATTTAGGTCTTCCCTTTTCCGGAAAACAACAGTACTTGACTTTAATGAAAACTGTAAGAACTGCCTGTTGATGAGATTATCTGCTGACGAATTTTCAGATTATCGGCTGATGACTATTACAAGTACCCTCTAATTAGCAACAGAATATACCCTGATGACAATTGCGATTATCCTTGGATGACAGTACTACTACTAACATTCACCAATTTCATACACAAAATGTAATTTGAAAGAATATACCTTTTTTCATTGACGGACTTGGTGACAGTGTAAATGAGATGCACTAGGCTTAAATGATAATCTGGTAATCTAATCTATTTGTAGATTAGTGATTAATGTAACTTTTTGACTCCTAACTCGAGGGCTTTTATTATCTCTTTTTTTGTGATGATGAAGTGATGTCTTAAATGACACAATTTCGAAATGGATGGACCAAAATACCACAACCCAAAAGCAAGTGTCCCAAGACCACATGAAATAAACACATCTTACATGCGTAGTTAGAAATACGCATCTCTTAAATGCGTGTTCCGGAAATAAGCACACTCACATGCGTAGTTGAGAGATACGCATCTCTCAAATGCGTGTTCCAGAAATAAGCACATCTCACATGCATAGATGAGAGATACTCACATGCGTAGTTGAGAGATACGCATCTCTCAAATGCGTGTTCCGAAGATACGCATTTGATACAGATACACATTAGAGATATGCGTGTAGTTGGATAAGTTTTCAAAAGATTTATTTCACTTTTTCTAGCGATACACAAATTTCCAATGCGTATCTGTGTGGTATTTAGGGTCAAACCTTAAATTGGTGTTATTGTTGGTTTGGTCAAGACTTACGATTTTGTTGTAAAAAGGGTTTTCAATCTATGATGATCCATGTTGACTAATTCCTTTTTGAACATGGAATTCATAGCGCACAGTTGATTCAATTGTGTTTCAGTTTTGGCAGAGATTGATCTACTAATCTGTTGATGCATTTCTGTATGAAGTTATGGATTTCTGTAAACACATTGCTCTTTTGCTAAGCTGATTATAATATAATGTGAATCTATATTGTTCAGTTGCAATGTGTTTCTCAGGTTAGCACTCTCTTTAAAGTGAGGAAGGTCGTCTCTTCCATTGCAATCAAAGTTTCCAGCCAGAAGATCAAATCAATGACAGTCTTAAGCAGCTCAGTTGGTGGAGAAGCCCAGGGGGAAAATAGGATGAAATGGAAACCTGCCGGAAGGAGGCGTGTTTTTGTGCAAACCGAAACTGGTTGTGTATTGGGGATGGATTTGGATCGTGGTGACAATGCTCATACTGTGAAGAGGAAGTTGCAGATTGCTCTTAATGTTCCAGTTGAACAGAGCTCATTAACATTCGGAGATATGGTACTTAAGAACGACCTGAGTGCCATTCGGAATGATTCTCCTCTTCTTCTTACCCGAAATTCGCTGCACAGAAGTTCCTCAACTCCTTGCATCTTGCCCATTAGGACAGAACTTCAACAGAGAGATCAGAGTGGTCCAATCGAGATCTTGACTCATTGTAAAAGTCTTGTCAAAATGGAACATCTTGTCGAGGAAATTATCAAAGGAATGAAAATTGGGGTTGATCCAATTCCTGTTTATAGTGGGCTTGGGGGTGCATACTATTTTAGAAACAGTAGAGGTGGGAGTGTTGCGATAGTAAAGCCAACTGACGAAGAACCTTTTGCACCAAATAACCCTAAAGGCTTCGTGGGAAAAGCACTTGGACAACCAGGCTTGAAGCATTCTGTACGGGTCGGGGAAACAGGATTTAGAGAAGTCGCTGCTTATATTCTTGACTATGACCACTTTGCTAATGTGCCACCCACCGCACTGGTAAAGATCACTCACTCAATCTTCAATGTTAATGATGGTGTTAATGGAAACAAATCTCAAAGCAAAAACCTTGTGAGCAAGATTGCATCCTTTCAGAAATTTATCCCCCATGATTTTGATGCGAGTGAGCATGGGACATCAAATTTCCCTGTTGCCGCTGTTCATCGTATAGGGATACTAGATATTAGGATTTTAAATACAGACAGACATGCAGGAAACCTTCTGGTCAGGGAACTGAATGCCGTTGGTAGGTTTGGCGAAGTGGAAATAGTTCCAATTGATCATGGCCTCTGTTTGCCAGAAAGTTTAGAGGATCCATATTTTGAATGGATCCACTGGGCCCAAGCTTCAATTCCCTTTTCTAAATATGAACTTGAGTATATAGAGAAGCTAGATCCATTTCAGGATTCTGAGATGCTGCGAAGAGAACTTCCCATGATTCGGGAGGCTTGTCTCCGGGTCCTAATTCTCTGCACAACTTTTCTTAAGGAAGCTTCAGCTTTTGGACTCTGCCTTGCTGAGATTGGTGAGATGATGACCAGGGAATTTCACCGTGGTGAAGAGGAACCTAGTGAGCTTGAGCTTGTGTGCATAGAGGCAAGAAGACTGATGTCTGAGAGGGAAGTTGTACCCCCCAAGGCTGATGCAGAAGACCCAGTGTTTCAATTTGACATAGATTGTCAGGAATCGGGCCATGACTCTACATCAGACATGTTTATGATTCAACCTCCACTTCAATTTGGAGTTGGAGGTAATTTTTACGGTCATAGTCCACTTTGCAAGCTAGAGGAAAGCATTCAGGAGGAGGAAGAAGAGGAAGAGGGACTTGAAGGTGAAAAGCAAGACAAGGGAATTGCTGTAAAGATGCCTAATGTTTCCAAGATATCCGTGTCACTCGAGAACACCAGTTTATATGAGAAGTCAAAGTACCTGAAATCTTCTGGACACAAGACTGCATGTGAGCAGGTTCCGGCTAGTGCTAGATTTGTGGAATTTTCAGACATGAAAGATGAAGAATGGGCTCTGTTTCTGGAGAAGTTCCAAGAGCTTTTGGACTCGAAATTCGCTCAGCGGAGATCTGTGACCCTTGGGCAGAAGCAGAGACAGAGACTTGGCACTTCATGCCGGTTTTGAGATCAAGGTATCCCTATATGATCGTTCAGAGACAGCTTTAATAAGATGGAAAGACTTCTGATCTTACAGGATACTTAGATTAATGGTTCGATTTGTATGGGATCTTTTTTTCTAAAAATTTCTGTTGGAATTTGGAAAGAGTTAGCAGTAGCATACATGTTTGTTTTAGTGAAATTTATCGTAGGAAAACGCTCAGAGTAGCAAATGGGTTTTTTTTTTTAAACTCTGTTTTCCTTTTGCATTTTGGCCAACATGTTTGATATATAACTTGCACAGATGAACTTTCATGTAGATGCCATATGTTTTGCTTCCTTAGTCTCTTCACTTCACCACAACAAAGATACAAAACCCTTAAGCTAATCCCGTGTACTAAGCGTTTTGGAGACACCATTCAACATCTTTAGGCAAGGAGAGAGATTCTTTTGCTGATGATTCACTCGTATTATTCATGTTTCGAGATGGATATTGTCAGTCCTAAAGTTATTTGAATATTACTTGTTAGATATCTTATGCTTGGGTATTTTTTGACCCAAGGTTATGAGGAAAGAATCTAAGATTTCACCATCAGAAATGCATCTTTATCTGTAGATCACGATGTCGATACTGGTATCTCATACATGTTTAGACCTCTGCAAAGAGTTTAAATACTTGTAGATATACATCAAGTCAGGTTTCGAGCACACTTTCCTTGTAATGTTTACATTTTTTTCTTTCATTAGCATCCTTGTAAGAAATATCAGCAAAGTATCACAACTGAAAATGAACTTAAGTACAAAATTCAACAATTTAAAGGCCTTTCTCGTATGAATTTACTCAAAATGGAAGCAGGACGACTGTCAGACAGCAATAACAGCTTGGTTAAATACATGGGTTACAATAGGTTTTATCAGGAGTATTCCAGCTGATAAAGGTTCAGTATTAAATTTTCAAAAAAATCCCTAAATACATTGATAAATGGATTGAACATGCCATGACCTCAAATAAACCTTCAACATGCTTCCTCAGCTTAACCAAACCTTCCCTTCTTACCAGAAATGCTCCAAGCATCCCCTCCTTCGACGTGCTTCCTGAGCTGCTCTCAAATAAATATACACTGTTCCTCCAGTTATAAGGAAATATCTGATGACAAGTGTTTTAATTGAACACTTTTAAGTATAATTCTTAATTCTACCATCTGCAGAAGTAAACAGAAAATGATTTGTTTCTTATCAGCGTAAACTAGAAGTTGAAATAAATATTAACACAGTGAGATCAAATTTCAAGAGGCTTTAGAGTACGTCTCTTGGTAGCTTCGTGTATATGGTTGATTGTTCCAAAAACTATAATGAAAGATCTTATATCTCTCTCTGTATATATATATTATTTGTTACAATGAATCAAAGATTTTGACAATTGTCACATCACCTTGTGCCATTTATTGAATTCTGAAACATTTTCAATCTTCATGTTCATTTTCATCTTCAGAATCTGCATAAAAAATTATACAAGTTCCAAGTAAAGATCAGTTACAAAGGGAGGAGGACCAACTGTGCTCAGTTTATTAATCATCCCACAGGCATGAATGCAAATGCATTCAAAATCCAGACATATAAAGCATTTAAAATCCAAACATAATTATTCACTTGTCTTGACTTACCCGATCGTACATCATCGCTGAGTTGACCTCTTGCTTGGATTTGTTTGACAAGCATCCTATACATTAACACCCACCAGTAAATGTGAAGGACAAGCAAGCAATAGAGCAGAGTATTGAACACGTAGTAATATATCGGTCCTTCGGCACTATGTTTTGCCTTGTCCAATGTTTTAAGGACTTCGTAACTGCGCACCGAAAAAGGAACAAACAATTAGAAAGACAACGGAAGAATTATGAGATAACAGGAATATGCTAATGTTGGTGCAGCATATACATATCATGTATTATAGTCTTTTAATGCAACCAATTTTTATGAAACAGAATTTCGTTATACATGATATGATCTTGCACAACCATGATAACTACAAATACTGATAGCATATGAATTAAAGTATCATGAAGAAAACAACAAAACATGAAAGTTATACAACATTCATAGTTTGTAAAGTTTCCAAAGGTCTATCCACACAAACATATTATCACCATACATGTTTTTAGGGCCATGACTGCCAACCAAAATATAAAAAGAAGATACTGTCCAACCCTTAAGAAGTTAAACATATTCCGCACCTTAGAACTACTAAAATTGTAAGTATTTAGCCTTTCAACTTCTATGATTGGTCTCAATACCTCAGGATATTCTATGAGTTTAAGACAAAGTTGTTTAGTATCTTGTCATCATATATATTAGATATACTGTCATATACATAAGTTGAACTTATAAAACCAACTGCTACAGGTGGAGGAGTCGGTGAGATACACATATCGTACAAAAAGGTTCCAGCATTCATATTGTGTCTACAATTACACCAGGCATAAGCTATATGTTTCATGCAACAAACCAAGCAATACCCTTACACGTATGGGTTACCAAGCCACTCATTGTCAACATATTGGAAATAGATAACAGGAGAAGCCATGTCATATTTTCTGTGTTTGTAATCCAACCTACTAAAACCACATACATATACGAATCAATGAGATCTACTATGAGCTAAGCATGGTCATTTTGGACTTGATCATGAATTCAACATAGAACAATGTCAGAAAGTTTGTACAATAAATGAATGCGCAGTTGTAATGACCCTCTTTAAAAATCAAATTGATAATTCCCAGTATTGGACATCCATAACTCTCGTACTAACACAAATTGGTGTGGTCAAGATTACTTCTTTTACTGATCAGGACCATTATATGGTAATCTGTTTAATATAAGTTCTCTCCTAACCAAAAATTCAGAATACATATCAATATTGGGATAATATGTCTTGATAGAATTTGCAGAGGTAACAAATAAAGATATTAGGGAAGTTGTTCCCACCTGGTACTCCAGAGAATCCAAAATGGATAATAAATGAGGCGAAGTAGAACCCATGACAAAACAAACAGAATAAATGCAAAGCTAGCAAGTGCCTCGGCACCGCTATATTTAGACATTTTCCCCACTTCAAGAAATACATCACTAGCATCATGTAGAGCCAAAACAACAGACCCAACACGAGCGAATCTGCAGGTAGACATGCAAAGTAATATAATTTCATCAGCACCTAGACCTCTTTCAGCTGAATATCAAACTAAACCCTTATATTAAGCAATTCACATGACTCCATTGCTCAAAATATTTTGATCTTTATAAATGTCGGGATATCTGTTATAAGCCCTGAAATTATAACTATAACTAAATGCATTTTAGTCAAACCTGAATATATAAGACAAGATGATGAGTATGGCAGTTGCTACGTGATGGCCCATTGACACCCCAAAGTCGGAACGCCTTGTTTCCCAGAATATCAGCGCAAATATGGAGTACGTATAGAATCCACCAGCATACATATAAAGACCTTTCAGTTTCAACCTGGTTATCATACAGAGACTCAAGTTAGTAAGCTAATAAGATCTTACTATGCTACAGTATACCATGTGATTACTGAGTGATCCAAAGTAATATTATTGTCGGTGTTTATTTTTTTAGAACTCTTACTTCGTTTTCAACTCTGGCCACACTTGATCACCAGGCCCTGTCCAAAAATTGCTAGTGTTAGTGAACCACGGCTCATCATAGGTTACAGCAAGAGCTAGAACCTCTGCTGAAAGATAATAGATGCATTTCCAAGCTGACTCCTTGAACTTATGTATTTTCTTTCTCCTCTCATCTGTCTCTATGGCTATATTCTGTTGTCCCTTTCCAAATATCAAATATCTTCCCACTCTCTGCAACATGTAAATTTCCATTACACGTTTTCAGTCTGAGCAAAATATAATCCAAAAAGAGTGCCGTTTCCATCAGGACATGCTATGTTCAATTTATATCAGTATAACATGTCGTCTATAAGTTAGAGCAGTCTTTTCTGTTCAGAGTTTTCTAGACGGCTTATCTAATGTAGAGTGATTTCTGATTTTTCACCTAATCAACAAAATATGACGTTCTAGGGGTAGTAGTAACAACATTGAGCCAGCTATAAGATACTGAATGAGAGAAGTTGCTTTGAGCATGAACCCTAAAGGTCTGAGACCGCTGTTTGCTGGCCCATGTGGGGGTGTTCGGATAATGGGATTCAAACTCAGTTGACAGGATCGGGAATGAGATTTCACAACAGAAATATACTAGAATCTCATCCCCATTCCCTTAACCAAGTTCAAATCTTATTATCCAAAAGGCCACTTAGTCTACATATAATTCTACCAGAATACTAATAATACTAAACTTACAATATTCAGGAGAATCGCGGCCTTTGAAAAGAAGTCCTATAAAAAAAATTAAAAGTTCCACATTCCCTATTCTATAGGCTAGATAAAGATTAAAATAATACATACTGATTTCAATCCACCACTGATATTGAAGAAATCAAAATCTCAACTCAATTATGTGATTAGGTTACCTGCAATTCAAGATTTACACCGACTAAAAATGAATGTACTACTTGAGAAAAGTACTGTCGGGGGACAAAATCTTCTAACAAATAACTTGAAATCAAAGCAGACACATTCCTCCCTACAAGAGTCTTTAGTGTAGGTATAAATCAACGAAATCGAGTGAAGAAAGATAGACTCTAATCCCTATACTTACTTAAATTTGCTTTTGGTACACTTAATGCTGCAATAAGCATCCAGTCATGTAACTAATGAAAACAGGATAAACAATAAATAATTGCTCCTTCACTGTACATTAATGTGTTGTATAGAATGTTTTCTGTCATTAACTTGCAGGGAGCAACACAATAACTAAATACCAACCTCAGAAGATGCCAAAAGCTCAAAACTTTAAGCTAAAACAGGATAATCAACAAAACTAGACAATGATACATTCACAATGGATCTACAAAAACACCAACATTAACAAAAACAAAAAACATAGTACCTCAAATACAAGTCTGTCAAGAAAGAATCTGACTGTGGGAAAGAACAAGGCAAAAAGAGGAAGAACTACAAAATCTTCATACTGTGGGTAAGATTCTTGTTCCCAATCAAAAGAACCCAAGAAATCAACTAAACCCATGTATAGAATCCTAAAAAGATTGAATCTTTACACACAAAATACAAAAAAGATTGAATCTTTATACACAAATATATAAAAAGATTGAATCTTTACATACAAAATAAAAATGGGTTGTGTATAAAAATTTGTGGGCAGGTCAAAGTTTAAATAGAGCAAAGTTTTGCAACCATTTGTTCGGTTATAGTTAAACAGATCTCTCCCTATGATGATTAATCTGGTATGAGTTGACTTTGATTGAATTGAGTAATTTTCAAGGCACTGATTAATTTCAGATGATAAATAAATCTATATATACATAGACTTGTAAGTATATAATTTTTGAGTCCAAAGATGGGAGGTGTAAAAAGCCCAAGAACAAGATGGAAACTTTAGCCCTGTTAAATTAGGTAATTATAACCTTTATTTAATCATTACTTTTCTCACTTATAGGATTAGATACTTATTCTACAGTTTAAAAGATGAAGATGTCTATTTTAGAAGATTACTGTTTTTTTTGGTAATTACTCTCTCTCAATTCACATTTGAGATTGAGAATTTGACAAAGACTTATATAGTATAATTTCACAAATTATTTTAATTTTTTTGAATAAAAATTTAATATTTTATTTTTTATTCAAAAAATAAAATTTTAAAAATAAATTAACAAACAAAACTTTATATATATTTTAAAAAGGGATAATTAAATTAATCCCGACAAGAATTATTCGTGACAGGATAGAAAAGAAGTGCACTTTTATACTATTTTTATGAAGTGATAAATTGTGTGTCGGTAAGTTTTTTTTGTTTAAAAATTATTTGGAGAGGTTTCGATTTTTTTTTTGAATAAAACGTACTTGCATTCAATTAATCAAATCAAATTCTAGTACATGAGAAAGGAAATTAGGAGGAGTGACAAACCACTCTCCTTTATCTGACATAGAATATGCGGCTCGAGCTAATTCATGTGCCACACTATTCGCAGACCGAAATGCAAATTGGACTAGCACTTGATTTATGTGCTTTAGTAAACGACCACAATCACCTACAATGGTTCCAAAATATGAGTCATCTGGATCTTTCTGACAAGCCTGGACTAAGACTTTTGAATCAGTTTCAAAGACACATTTATCATATTCTAACTCGATGATCCAAGATAATGCTTCTTTGAGTGCAATTGCTTCTTTGGTTTCGATTTAAACTAAATTGAAAGTAAAAGATTTGCTGTTCTTTAGAGTAAATGGAAGTTGTTTTCAAATCTGTCTCTTGAAATTTTTCCTGTTTACCTTTATCACGTTTGCCAACACACAATTTTAATCGTTAATATCTTTAATTTCGTATTAGTTTTAAATATAAAAATTTCACTGTATTAAAGTACTCATAAATACGAATCCAACAAGATCACTCATGACTCTATTTGGACTTATAAATTAGACGTAAATTAATAATTTATCTCATGTTATGAACAGTCCCGACATATTAAACGAGAAAAGAATTGTGAGACGAAGGGAGTACTTTATAGCAGAAAACAAATAATTTAGAAGAAGGGGCCAAGGACCAAGGTCAAAAATAGTACATAACCCATTCTAGCTTAACTACAAATAATGTATCATTAGTTTATCGGGTGAGTGTCCTAAATACCCACTTTTTATTATTTCTTAATTAAAATATTCAAATTTTGTATTACGCGTCAAAAATATCCATGGAATACGCTCATGACCGAGGAGTATCCTCGGATACGTCTAAGCAGTAAATAGGGGGATAGGCCCATGTCATAAGAGTAAGTATTTGATTATGTCTATGTCATAGGCGAATGTATTGGAGATACGCATTTCTATCCGACGTATTGCATGTCATGTATCTATGACATGCGTGATGACGTCATCTGACGTAATCGTCACTTTTCCTCGGATTTTGCTCGAGCTCTCCCCTATGGCGATTTTGACGATTTCGTCGGAAAAAATAATAAACTAACCATGTTCCGCTACAAACATTTTCCAATAGCATTTTATACACCAATGGAATCGTCTTTCGACGATCTACACAATCATACCCATTTCAACCCATTTGGTTCACCGAATTTTCCAGACCCACGACCTTTGTTTCTTTTTTTCCCATTTATTCGTAATTTTCCGATTAGTTTCGTTCACCCTCTACGTTCAACCTCCGTTCACGTTTTATACATCAATAGATCGAATCGGTTTTCAACGATCTACACAGAAATACCATTCTTAAACTATATGCAATCCTATATTAGAAATGCCCAAAACTGATTTGTGCGAGAGAGACGACGGAGACGATTGCTACAGTAATCAGGAAATGCGTCGTTTCAAGATGCGTGTCTTATGGGTAATTTGATTATTCCTCGCGTGCGTGGGTAATTCAGTTAGTGGGTACCCAAAAAATGGGTATTTTGGGCAATTTTTCTAATTTCTCTCGATTAATATAGATCATTTCCTTGGTGTTCGGAAAAATAATTCTTAAATATTTTAAATGCATTTTTAATAATTTTTGATTTTTTAATTAAATATTTATTTTACATTTTTGGTATAAACATGTAAGAGAAATTTTTTATGAAGATCGTTGTTTTATTGAAAACCTTGGAAACGTATATGTATTTAGAATATTATAAAAATTACAGTATTATTTTGCAAAGTATGTTATATGAATATTATTATAATTTTAAAATTATTTATGTTTTGCAAAACCTTGTTGTAGAACAATTCGTTTTATAATATTTTTTTAATAAAATATATTTGACTCTTAAAATTTTTAATTAAATAATGATATTCATATAATATGTTTTACAAAATAATTAATTTTTTAATATTTCAACAGCAGTAAATCAACTTAACTCACTAGGTAAAAAAATTGTTAACGTGCAGATATGACCGGAAAGCATCGTTTATTTGGTGAGAACTGAGAAGTGGGCCAGACCCCCCCCCCCCCCCCCCCCCCCGCGCAAAAAAGTCAGAGACTCAGAGTACCGTAACTTTTTCTTGTTTTTTATAATGTACTTATTCAAAACATAGTACTAACAATAATTAGAAAATTTGTACGATGAATATTATTGCATTTATTCCACTTATTTTGTACACGCATGATAAAAAAACTCATAATTATATAAAAATATATTTAAAATTTCCACCTAATTTACAATATGTTTCTATTAGCAAAGAGGTATGCATATTAAAATTCAGCTCATCTTAATAATTGAACGTGTTCATTCTTTAAAAAAAATAGTATAACTGAATGTGCTATATTTAATTTATATTATTAAATTTGCTACTATATTATTCTGGAGTTTAATGTACTAATTTTTTTCATTATTAATTTTATCTACTATTATTTATTGATAATATATATTGGTTTCCGTTTTAACGTGGATTGATAATTTTTAGTTTTAATATTTTCAAATGCGGAAAGAATTTAAAAATTCAAAACTTGATTACTTTTAAAATATATATTTTATTATAAATGTCAATACTTAAATTTATAAAATTGTACCATTCTTTAAATTATCTGTAACAAGCAGATGAATCGAATATGTACTTCAATTATCTGTAACAAGCCCATGATTGATATAATCATGCATTCCATTGTTTTATCTTTGCTTTTTTTTTTTTTTTGGTCAAAGTTTTGTCTTTGCTTTCAAACTAATTAGAAAGTACTTATGATTTAGAAACAAAATGTAGTATATTAAAATAGGGTCCCGGTCCCTGGCAAACGCATGCCAGGGACGGGTTATCGAGCATACGATTTTTAAGCCGTTGGATCAACAAAAAAAAACAACACCGTACCGCATAAACTTTATGCGGTACGGAGTAATTACCAAAATATCCCTACTGTTCATGTACCGCAGAAACTTTCTGCGGTACGGTGAACAGTAGATTTTTTATATGAAAACAGGGGGGCATTTTGGTAATTACTCCGTACCGCATAAACTTTATGTGGTACGTTGTTGTTTTTTTTTTAAATCACAGCCGTTGGATCGTTACGATCCAACGGCTTAAAAGCCGTATGCTCCATAACCCGTCCCTCGCATGCGTTTGCCAGGGACCGGGAGCCATTAAAATAAAGCAGACACTTATAACATTAGCCAACCAAACCAAGGTCATTGCTGGCTAACACTTTTAACACTTTTAACACTTATAGCATCAGATTCTTCTCATACCCCCAACAGTTTAATTGGTCAAGAGCCCTAGCTAGCTAACCAACATGTGATATATGATTTGTCTTCCACTTTCTTCATGAAATGTTCGATTTTCACATGCATGCCCAGCTTAGTTTCAAACTTTTACATACATTGACAGATGATCAATGTGAATCAAACTAATCCTCACATCTACTGTACTTTCAAACTTCTATCCATTCTTTTCCTTTCTCATGTGGGGGCAAGAGCTACAT
Organism: Kitagawia praeruptora; assembly: GCA_037693485.1. Classification (NCBI taxonomy): domain Eukaryota; kingdom Viridiplantae; phylum Streptophyta; class Magnoliopsida; order Apiales; family Apiaceae; genus Kitagawia; species Kitagawia praeruptora. The sequence continues at coordinate 58,309,310 of CM075351.1, forward strand.
CATGTTCTGAAGAGCAGATAGTAAAACTGTGAAACATCTCTCCCAAAAAGCTGTCGAACAGAACCAAAAATTACGTAGTTCTTTCTCGCAAAAGCTTTTACTCCAAAAAGTAGGAAGTGAACGTCGATTATATTGCTAATGAAATATCATAAACTAGTAGAATGTTATATGGAACCAAACAATAGAACTTATACCATAGAATGTTTGCGATCTTGAACCATTTAGTACAGAAATTTCCTGGCACATCAGTCCTCTTATATGTATGAGCACCAAAGTAATCTCTTTGAGCTTCTACGACTACTAATTAGGGATAGTACGAATGTACATCAATAGTATGTGTTACAATTACCTTGATTAATAGTTTCACCTAGGATAAGGCAACACTAATATAACAAAATGCCTTTGGAGGTCTGAGGATAAAAATAATCAATCAGACTTACATTTATTTACAATCCTTGTCCATGAGGCCCATAGCTTTCACCAGAAAAGCATATTCATATGCAGATTCCTCACATTGACTGTACAGCCCACCTTCACCAAAATGCCCACCCTGCATATTTGTCTTTAAAATGACTGCTCGGGAACAATCTGAACATGCATTTTCTCTAACTTTAGCCACCCATTTTGCAGGTTCCCACACTCCAACTCTGAGATTAAGCAAAGTTTAAGTTACTATTACAACGTACAAAGAAATGCACCAACTAAAATACACGACCACATACTTTTCAGCAGATGCTTGTGTGTGCCAGTCAAATGCAGAACGTGCACTGCGTATATGCTGAAGGAGGATGAAATAAGTACAATATTCTTTTGAAGTTACCTTGAGTCATTAAAAGATGCTGTCACAAGCATTGCAGGACAGCAAACTCCAGTTGGTACATTGTCATATGGAGAGTAGCTGAAAATTGATTGGAATTGGGAATGTATCTGAGGGTTTCCAAATTCTTCATAGTCCAACATTGTGAGAGGCAAACTAGGATCCAACAATGTGTTGCATGTATCAAGGAATGGAACCTGGGGGTAAGCATAAAGGGATGCATTAGTTTACAACTAAATCTGATGATCGGTTGCACAACACAAGTCCTCTAACACTTTCTTCGACATCCACTGACATCATCTTAGACAAGAAATTGCATGATAACTTCATTGACATCATTTTATCGAGTAATTAAAGTAATAGACCACTGATATAGATTCCACGGGGGAAAAGGGCCATATGAAGTTATGAACTGATTCAGGACTCGACCAAGTAAAGACAACATGTGGGTTCAACTGAAGTTTGCAGGGAGGTAAAGGTTTACCTTCAAGATTACAGCTCGAAAGAGTTGTGGATGCCTGTTAACGGCTGCACCAACAAGAAGACCTCCAGCGCTTCCTCCAAAGGCACCAAGCTGATACTTGTGAACATAACCTTCTCTAATTAGGTACTCAGCACATGACACAAAATCAGCTATAGAGTTTGGTTTGTGCAAACCACTCCCAGATTTATGCCATGAAGGATCAGCACCACCACCACCTCTGTGCAGTTCAAACAAGTCATTCAAATTTGATCATCATGACATCAGTAAGTACTGCAGCCAACAATCAGTATATGTAGAGATTTATATGTAGCCAGCTTTATATTCGAAATGAGACTGTAGTGAATGATCATTGACCATGATACATCAGAAATGAACTAGCTCAATTTAAAGTTGAAAGGTGACAGACTTAAGAAGCACTTGGCATAGCTATAAGTCGTAACAACTTCCTCTAATTCGAATTAATTATAGACCAACTGAAAATGGTTTGAGAGAATAAGCAACAATATTGACCAAACTTGCTGTTATGTCATATTATTAACAAACCTGATTATTACCTTACATCAGCAAATGCAACCACCCAGCCACGATCAAGTAAGCTTAATCGGTCTGCGCTCCAGCTTTTATCAAGCACTTGCCCATATGCTCCGTAGCCCTGTAGAAGGCCAGGAGACTGTCCCTTGTGATGTGCTCTATAAGAGTACAAGATGGTCAGAGGAATTTTGGTACCATCATGGGAAACAACTTCCTTCATTTCACAACAATATGCATTAGAAAAATTACTCCATTTCTGCCCTTCATTTTTTATAACATCTTCACTCCCTTCACTTTGGGTGTTCAGAAATTCGAAACCGTCTCTTTTGCACGTATTTGAGCATGAATTACTCTTAGAACTAGTATAATTGTCAACAATCTCATCTTGATGCACTATGGAGAAAGTATGTCTCGACATGTCGTAATCAACAATTACATCAGGTATCTGTACTAAAGAAAATAGGACAAAGTATAAGGGAGAAAGCTCAGAAAGGTCAACAAAATAATCACAAACTCAAATTCTCATATTCATTGTTATTTTTAGGCTAATAAAGATGAATTGACTTAAATTTCAAAATAAGACATCGTCACTGTAGCTTGGTCTTTGTAAGCAGAGAAATGTGAAACTAAAGAGCACCTTTCACTTCGATTAGAACTAATGATATAGATGTCAGGATGGACAAACAAGTAGTTACTATTGTAACTTAAGGGCCTTGGACTGCCGAAATAACTTTGGTCCCTGACCATATAGTTAGTAAGACTTCCACGAAGATCAACAATAATGAGCGAACAGCTAGTTAAATTTCCGCAAGGGGTGTCAAGTAGTCAGGAAGGTCATCCAGTAATTGCCAATGTTCTTTTCTAACTAACAAGGCATTAGCTCTTGGGGATTAATAGTGTTTAGTTCTATTGAACTATTACAGCATATTTTCCATATATCATATATTCATATATGATTTAAGTCTTTTACTCGTGTAGTATTTTAATATTTAAGATTTTTAAATTTCAATCAATGCATAGCACAATTTAATTCTTTTTAGAAAGTAGTATATTGATAAAGAAAACCAATCAAATAAATGGGAGTAAAGTGCCTGCACTTTGGTTGCCATATCGCTTGCAATACTACACTTATGAAACTACAACTTTAATAGTGAAGTTCACATTTTATCTTTTATAGCTAATTTCATGAATTTTTTCATCCAATTGTAATTTCGACTAGTATATTTGTATTATAGTATATGCTTTGTTCCAGTCCAAAAATAGAGTTCTTGAAATAAGAATTGGACGATAGGTGAAATTTTCACAAATGGTAGTTTCAAAAGTGTTAATTGTAGTATTGCAAGTGGTATGTCAGAGGAAGTGCAGTACACATAATGTACTTCAATTAATAAATGGACACATAAGAGGGTACTGGAATTCTGGAAAGAGGAGTCTGGTTCCGGACTGATTAAAAACAGTGCCATTGTAGATCCCAACACTATATTGTTTAAAGGTCATACCACTGGAGATGAGACGATAGCACGGTACTGAGAGGTCTTGAAGTCATGATTTGAACCAGGAACAATTCCACAAAGGTTTGATGGCAGAGGGAAATACCATGGGTTAAGATCATCAATCTTCATTTCTTTCTACAAATCAATAGCAGATCAGCTTTAATTACTCAAAACATGCCAACATAAAGATATAAATTCCATTTTTGTGCTTGCAATATTAAAGAAAACAAAAAAATAGCGAATGCAACAGACAATGTGATTAGGAGTGCTACTCCAATAGCTGCTTACCATTAGGAAGTCCTCTTTAGCATTCTTTCAAGAATATATTTAATTACATTAGAGCAAAATCTATTACGAGTTGAATATAATAAACATGCATATATGCACATATATGAAGAAAGTCGACAGTATACCTTGAAGCAATCATCAATTGGTAATTTGATGGAACATATTTGTGGGACACCATTTCTGTTAAGGAAAAGAACCAGGTGTTCATTAAAAATGTCCATGTCGTGTATGCTGATATCTTCACTTGGTACAATGATAGTCTAGCAATAAGAAAACGCAAAAGCAATTGAATATGAGGAACAAACAAGATATTCCTCAAAGGTGATCACTGATCACATGTATGTATACAATATGTATTGAGCGTAGAATATATATAGTACCAAACCCCATTTGACCAATCCGACTGAATGCCAAAACCTCTAATAGAAAACTATACAACCTACTCTAGCATCATGTAACAAAAGACTGCTATATCTTCAAGGTGATTTTAAAAAAAGTTATCAGCATAATCAATGACTAACAGTTTAACACTGAATAACAAAAATGTCCTCGTGACATCCTGTTAATCATTAGTGTTACCTATAAATGTCTTGGAGAGAATCGAAATAGTAGTTGACAATATAAAAATAAGGCTTGAGAATATATTAATATAGTTAACATGAAAAACTAAAAAAATTGAGAAATAATATTTAGAATTTCAAACACTGTATTCATACATGTGCAGACGCATGAAAAGGACTACACACAGATGGCACTCCACAGAGTTTTAGAAAAATACAAAGCAACCATCATGAAAGATGGTAGGCCAGTGCCGACCCTAACAAAGCTGATGGTTGCTATCAACAACCTGGACATGATGCCAGCCCGCAACAACCAGATTGTAGTCGTTGTCAAGCAAACCCGGCTCCAATACCACGTAAGTAGCCAGGTTGTGACGGGAAAACAAGATGAGATTATGGTGCTAGATTGGGTGGGAAATGGCTTTTATCCGAAAATTATTGCTATTGCCAATTAGAACTAAAAACAATAGCGTAGACCATTGATTAACTTATCCACTAATATTGTGACAGGTTTGTTTTTTTTTTAGAACATAAGATAAACTAATTCAACAATTACGAGAGCAAGAGACTATATCTATACTACTAGGCAAATATGACAGTGTAAAGATATACTTATTTAAGGAAGAATGATGCAATTGCATTGTAAAGCACAATCAAACACAGAAGTGAAACTGGTGTGTAGTGGTGTACATCAGTACATCAATGTTTGATGGATAGTTAATGTCTTTGAATTTAAGCTTTGTTTGGCTTGTATTTAAGTTCAGTTAACTTTGATTTTTTGCAGTTTCTCCGTCTGTTTTAAGCTTATTTAGGTAAATGTTTATTATAAAATCTTTGCATCTTATTTAAAGATGATTTGACTAAGAAAAATTGCATCTATAATGCAAGATAAACTAAAAAAAATACTAATTGATTATAGAAATTTAACCACCTCCTCTACTTTTATATTAATGTCACATAAGTTTGAAACACTAAAAACTTAACTTTTTTTTAAAAAAAAAAGGGCATTTGGAGTACTATATAATAACTAGTGATAATTTATGGAAATTTTGTTAGTAAATAAATAAACAAATGTAGATAATTGCTGATAAATGACAACACAAAGTGCTACAGTTATTGAAGTCCATTATTGATTTAACACATTTTCAGAAAATACAGTGTTTCAAAATAAGTGGACTATATACGTGCACAAGTATTGTACATATGTTTAATCCAAGCCCAGCTTAGTTCCTTGTGCAGTTGTGCTAAAAAATTTAGGATATTATGGAGGTACATTTTTATAAAAGAAACCTAAAACGACCACAAAGAGATTTGCACTACATAACTTTTTATTTTATTGAAACTAGGGATCACGCCATGCGACTGATTAAATAAACATATGAACTGACATCAGCCTAAAAAATGGTTCAAATCCCACAAGCAACTTTGTCATCTGCATTCATATGTCAGGATGTGAGGTTATTCCTCAGTATCTGTACATCTTCCCATTAGTGGATTTAGTATAACAAGTGAGCTATTATTTCATGAAATAGCAATTTTTTGGGTTCAAATTATTTTAGTTAATCATCTCCATCTAAATGGCTAGAATTATATAGATTGGACGCAATTAAGGACAATAGCTTTAGTAGCTAAAGGAAGAACAAACAAGCTACACAATGAGTTCCGATCATTACCAACTTTATTCGAGGTCTACAACTTCTGAAATTTCATCGTGTCAAACAATTTAAGAGGAAAGAAGGAAGTTATAAAAATTAAAAAAGAACCATGTTCAATGTTAGTTCCAGGACATAGATACTTGATGATGGAAAATGCATTAGTACAGGAACACAAAAAATATACTCATCACAAAGTTTAATGGAGAATATCTGTAATAATCACTAGCTTAAAAATGTCAAACTTGAAATTCTGAACATGTATAACCATGTAAAAACAAAATTTACCTCCCATTTAGCTTCCTGTACATCCAGCACTCGGCATCTAATCAAGTAATAATTTCCGGTGGACAATAAATTATTCCCACGTGGAAGCTGATTTGTAAGAGCATAAAAAAATCCATGATGATGTTCCAAAAAGTATTGTACACCAGGGATGCGCCTGTGCACTCTATGCAGGTCGCCTTGAGGGTTGGTTGCATCTATGACGTAAACCTGAAGCAAAACCACATATATTTTAGTTAAAACCACTTTAAAGAAATAAAAAGAACTCTTGCACATATAAAAGGAGGGGAAACAGGGAGGGGATCTAATAAAGACATGTGAAATAGGTAAATTCCTTCCTCTGATGAAGTCCTTGAGTTAGAATTCACAGTTATAAACTTTCCATCCTTGGTACTAGTAATGTCCACACAGAAGCTGGAATCCGTTTCCGTATACATTCTAAAATTATTGATAGAATTTTGTCCCATTTTACAGTATTGCACCCTGCTAAACCAAAAATTAGTTAGATCGATGAACTCCTATATGAAAGACATAAAAAGGTAATATAGATATTTGCCTGTCAGGCCGTTGGTTTTCATCAGATACGGTATAGAATAGCGTGCAACTATCTTGAGCCCATGCCAAGCTGACTACATCATCAACTCTCAAATTCTCAAGAACACCATTGCTTAGGTTCTTAACTTGAAGCATGAACCTTTCAGCTCCAGTTATATCAAGTGTAAAAGCAAGATAATTATGGTCTGGTGACACTCGACATGTACCCACATGAACGTACCCTGGAAATGAATACAATCCACGGACCAATTATTAAAACTCAAGTACATAAGGAAACTATTGGTCTGCAAATGGCCAAACATGAACATCTAAGCACATATATCAAAACTTATGAATTAAGTTTTTAATAGTAGAACACACAAGGCGAAAAGCTAAAACTAGGTAACTTCAATATACATGCCTGTTGATACTGAAAGTCAATTCATGCAGTAAGAAAGATCACATACATTACTTAAGGTGCATCCACAGATAGGTTTATTCACTCTAGAGATATAATCAAAAACTTCAGCACTGATTTATGCTCTTTCAGACAAACAGATACTTCTTAAATTTTCGTTTACCAATAGCATATCAAAAATACATCAATTCCAAGTTTGTAATTCGGAAAAAACCACGTGAAAAATACATGTAAAGAGAAACAAAAGAACAACAAAATGATATGATAAAATATATTAAAGATATGATTTGCAGAAACTCTTATGCTAATATTGTCATTGCTCTCATCACATACTAAAGAGATAAAGAAGAGAGTGTAGAAATGAACCCACCATATTGTTCTGCAATTTCATTCCAATCTAACAAAATTTGCGCATTCCACAATTCTCCCATCACATAATTAAGTACAGTTTGAATCCAACCATTTTTCTCGGTTGCTAATTTCCTACACAGAACTGGGTATTCCTTACCCTCCGGAATATATTGGTAGTACAACCTGTTCAAAACGCAATTAGTTTAAGATAAGCAGCAATCTCAATATGCAAAAAAATCATATGGAGTACAATGCTAATAATCTCTCAATACGCACAATATTCATAATATATGAAATCCACAATTTCAGCACACTAATAATCATGATCCAAAAAGAGGCAAAGACATCATCACCGAAAAATAAAATGGAGATTAGTTCCACTGTGCTTAGACCTAATTGCAAACTCTACTCGATTAAATCAAACATTTTTATAAGAAGTGAAACACTAAAAAGAACCTTCAATCCTTACCCACATAAGCAAAAGATTATATATCTTCATACTTCCTTGCATACATATTAACACAACAAAAACAACAATTGTGAATATTTACATCAATCCAAGCCTGGTTGGACCTAATTGAAACTTTACTCAATTAAACCATAAATTAGAATAGAAACACAAAAAGGCATCTTTATTCCTTACTCATATAAGCATAGATTATATCTTTACACATTTTTGAACACATATAACAGCACAATAAAAGCAACAAATTTGAATACATAAATAAATTCAAGTGTGCTTAGACCTAACTGCAAACGCTACTAGATTAAACCATAAATTAAAACTTTAAACACTAAAAAGAATCTATAATCCTAATCAAAAGATTATATCTTTACATATTCTTGCACACATATTAGCATAATAACAACAAATGGTACATATAAGCAAAAGATTACATCTTTCACATCAAGCCTATTACACTGGGAATGTGTGGTTTGATTTAAAGTATCTGCACACTTTGCTTAACACATACATTAATAGATAGATACAATCAAACCTCAATAGATAGATACAATCGGAATTTCATTTATCGAGATCATCAAGAAAAAACAATACCAAGGTCCCCATCTTTCAGGAGGAGTAGAAATCTTGGAGGCTATTCTTGCAGTCATTTCAGAATATAAAGATTGTTGCAGAGTCTTAGTATCATCCATAAAAGCATCTGCATATGAATTTTCTTGATGAAGATAGTTAATAAAATCAGGATCATTAGTTTGTTTCATCCAATGGTAAGGATCTTGCCACGTCACCCCATGAGCTGAGACTTCAAAGGGCACTTTTTTGGCTACAGGAGGTGGTGTTTGACATACATTTTGATGGGTTTTGCAGGAGGAAGAGAATGGAGAAGAGGGTGTGATTGAAAATAGAAGAAAAATGGAGGGTAGTTTGGTCTTTTTCAGTGATTTTCCGGCAGTGTAAAGGGTGGCCGGAGAAATCATGGTGGTGGGGTTTAGGGTTTAGTGGTGGCGAACAAGGGGCAGTCTCACTGCTACTGAGTTTCAATTTTTCAGGGCATATATAAGGGGTGGTACTTTTAATGACTCAATTCTAACTTTTAAAGAGTATTTAAAAGTATGGTTTTATTGAATTAAGACTTTTACCAACTTTTAAAAAATCATTAAAAGTAAGGTGTTATTCAATTTAAACTTTTAACAATTCTTTAAAAGTAGACTGTTATTCAAAAAGTCATGAATTTGCAATGATAATTACATTTAATGACTTTTTATGACTTTTAACTTAAAATATAACTAGAGATCTAATGTGAAAAGTCATGAGGTTTGAGGTAAGATTTCACATGACTTCTATATTATTATTTTATTTTCTTCAATTTCATTTATATTAGAATTTTGCCACTTCTCTTTCTCAAATAGAATATCTTCTCTCTTAAATTATGAACGATGGTTATTATCCCTTTGATTTTTTTTTTGTCAAATATTATCTCTTTGATTTGACTGATTTACTTTTTAACTTGAAAGTTTTTAGCTTCTAGTATCTTTTTAGTTTTGATTTAAGTCTAATTTTTATGTATTTATTGTGAATGTTAAGATTGTTAATGTTCATATTTACACATATTCATTTGCAAAAATAAATAAATTATTGAGTCCTTTTTTACTTATCTTTATTTTTATTTTAAATTTAATTAAACTATATATTGTTGTTGGAGGATAAAATTATACTTTTTACTTGATTTTATACCATTTGGATATTTGACAAGTCTAACCAAAGGGATCCCCTTTGGTTGAATTTCTATTTGTATTAATTATTAATTATATAATTTTCTTTTCGTTTAGATTTTGTTGCAAAAAAGTTTATTTTACTTAAAAATTCTATTTTCTGAGTTTTAATGTCATCTTTTCTCTTATGCGGACTTCAAGTTCAAGATCTTTAGATGTTTATTTTCCGACATTAAAGTCTTATTGTCTAAATTTTCGGAAATACATTGCATATCCTTCGGTTAAATGATAAACCTTTGAAGATTTTTTTCTCATTTACTATGCCTCTAGCACTTTCAGCCTTTCGCCTATGATAACCGCTACAGTTGGAGTATACAGTGCTCGCTACTATGACCTACATACATATATATCAAAGATTTAAAATTAAAAATCAATAATTTAATAATAGTTAAATTACAATTGTATATATATATATATATATATATATATATATATATATAATTTATTGGTGAAATATCAATAATTTGATCTTCTTGTTATATAATTTTTAATATAAACTTATTATTTATTACATTTTTTTATATGTTACGTATTTATTATTTTATATTCATATTAATATAAGTTATCGATCAAAAGTCATTAAATTTAAGTAAAACTCCTCAAAGGTCAATATAAAAAAATCTGTAAAACTCCTCAAAAGTCATTAAATGTAAGTAAAACTCCTCAAAAGTCAATATAAAAGAGTCTGTAAAAGTAATGATGAAATATACAAACTCCTTAAAAGTTATTAAAAGTTTATCAAATTAACAAAAGTCATTAACTTTTTAGTAGTCAAAAAAAGTCATTTAAAGTTATAATACAATACCACCCTTAAAGTTACTTATAATTTATGTCCTTTTCAGTTATGTATATTTGTACTTTTCTCTTAATTAAGTAATTTATTTTTGCAAAATAATGAAAGTTAAATTACAAAAAATATATAAATATGTATTTTTTTTTCAAAATAAGTAGTAACTTATAAGTAAGATTTAAGAAGGGTCAAACATGTCCTTAAATTCATGATGACTTGAGAATATTAGTGATTTAGTTGAGTTCAATATATTAATAGTGATATATATAATATAATTTACTTTTCTATTTATAAATAAATTAAAATAAATAGTATATAATTTAATTTATTATTTTATATTTTAAGTTATTTATTTATTTTATATAATTTAATTAAAGATATTATTATGTTCAAGCAGAAAAGAGTTTCAATTTAATTATTACTATATTAAATATACTACTTCAACTTTAACCCAAACAAAAATTGGGTGAATTGCCAAAATGGCACAATTTGAGAGAAAAATGCTCAAAATAGCACTTTCTGGAGAGTGTGCCCGCGCCTGGCATTTACATAACGCATGTAGGAGTTGCGTTACTCGTGTATTTTTCAACCCCCAGGTGGTTTCAAGCAGAAAAACGCATCTAACACCAGCATTACTAGTGTAACGCAAGTGCATGATGCGTTATGGGGGTAACGCATCATGCACTTGCGTGCGTTACACCAGTAACGCTGGTGCGGTATGCGTTACGTGTGTTAACAAGCAGCCGGGAGGAAGGAAAAACACGAGTAACGCATGTTATACATGCATTACCCCTAAACGCATGTATTAGTGGCGTGAGGAAAGATCCCCTGTGGGGACCAGCTTCTCAGAAGTGCTATTTTGGACATCCAACCCCTTTTTTGTGCCATTTTTGGCATTTTCTCACAAAAATTTGAGTACATTGCCAGACACGATTAGAACTCAAAATATAAGTCCATAATTTGTCTTAAAATGGTATGTGCTCTGAACTACATTTGGTAGTTTCAAACTAGATTCGATTCAATCTCCTTGGTGAAATTTAATTTGGTAATCGATGACATGAAACCAATACAAAGTATTTTTGGGTTTTTCGATTTATTTAACGCAATAAGTAAACAAAAACAAGCAACAAATAGCAGGAAGAAGGTAATATTATTACTATTGGCATAAAAGAGTACAGTTCTCCATTGGTTACAGGCTAAATAAATAACAGAAAAGGAAATTAACAAAACGTGTATTCTCAGCATGCCCTCCTTCTTTACACATGGGTGTATGTATACCTCTCTCTCCATGCCACGTGTCGTTATCTTAGTCGTTCAACCAAATTTTCGTTAACGCACAAGATCCAAGGCTGAAAACTGCTGCTCCATATCGAGCTACGTCGTTTTGATAATTGGTTGAATAATTCTCAAAAATACCCTTTAATACCTTCCCGCCTTTATGCACCAAATAAATTAATAACTATTATTGTAACTATTCTCCCAAGCATTTAGTCGAACAGTTACAATGCCTCCCCCTTACGAATCCTTGTCCTCAAGGATTAAAATCTGAATATTGTTCTACTACTGCTACTGCATCTTCTCAGCTCGCATCCTCTGGTATTGTGTGTGACCATTGTACCAACCACTGAACTACAGCCTTGTTCCCCTTCTTGACCATTCTTTGATTAAGCAGCTTGAATGGGTATACTAAAAACTGCCCCTCTTGGCCCAACCTTGGTAACTCTGTTGAGATAGTAAATTTCGATCCAACCTTCTTCTTCAATAAGTTGACATGGAAAACAGGGTGGACAGAGCTTCCTGATGGCAAATCCAGCTTTTATCCTACTGCCCCCACCTTAGCTAGTACTTGATATGGCCCGAAAAACTTATGGGCGAGTTTAAGGTGCTTTCTAACAGCCACTGAAAGTTGCATGTAAGGCTGCAACTTCAAGAAAACCCAATCTCCAACTGCAAACTCAGTTTCAGTGCGCTTTTTGTCAGCATACGTCTTGTATTTATGTTGAGCTGAGCGTATAGCCTCCTGCAACACATGGTTCATTGCCTCTCTATCCACCTGAAAATCAGCTACTGTTTCTACTATGGTTCTACAAACAGAGGGAACGCAGAGCTGACGTGGTTGAACTCCATACAATGCTTCATAGGGTGTCATTTTAATCGCAGAGTTGTATGAGGAATTGTACCACCATTCCGCGAGAGGAAGCCATTTGTTCTATTGTTTTGGCCTCTTGCTTGCCATTGCTCGAAGGTAGTTCTCAAGGCATCGATTCAATCGCTCGGTTTGACCATCAGTCTGTGGGTGGTAAGATGTGCTGAGGTTGAGCTGAGTTCTTATTGAAGTGAAGAGCTCTTTCTAGAAGTTACTTGTAAAGATCTTGTCACGATCTGAGACTATGGACTTAGGCAGACCATGGAGTTTGTATATATTATCAAGAAACAATTGGGCAACCTGAGTTGCTGAATAGGGGTGTGATAGAGAGAAAAAATGTCCCACCTTTGACAAACGGTCTACTACTACCATGATGCAGTCCTTACCATTTGAAGATGGTAGCCCTTCAATGAAATCAATGGAGATGTCCTCCCAAATCTGACTTGGAATCAGCAATGGCTGGAGTAAACCATAAGGGAAATGCGTACTAGACTTCACCCTTTGGCATAGATCACAGGACTTGACATACTCATTGACATCTCTTTTCATCGTTTTCCAGTAGAAGAACTGAGATAACTTTTTAAAAGTTACTTCTTGACCTGAATGGCCACCAATCACACTATCGTAAAATTCCCATATCAACTTCTCTCTTAAGCCAGCACTGTTCCCTATAAACAACTTGTCTTCGTGCTTAATCAAGCCCTTACTGCACTGATATTTGCTGAACTTAACATCCTTTGATGCCACCCCCTCAATGATCTTTAGAGCTTCATTATCCTCTACATAACTGTTGGTGAGTATTGAATGCCATTTGTGAGTAACTAGAACAATTGCCAGGAGCTCCTTCTCGTAAGTGGACATGGCCTGTTGCTTAGGAGACAGAGCTTTGCTGTAGTACGCAATGGGCCTACCTTGCTACATCAATACTGCCCCTGCACCAGTACCACTGTCATCTGTCTCAACAATAAATGGCTTCGAATAATCTGGTAGAATGAGTACAGGGGTGGTAACCATGGACGTTTTGAGCTTCTCAAATGCCTCTTGGGCCTCCTTTCCCCATTGAAACGAATCCTTTTTGAGTAACTCAATGAGAGGCTTGCAAATAACTCTGTATCCCCTCACGAATCTTCGATAGTACCCTGTGAGCCCAAGGAAACCCCTCAATTGCTTAACAGTACTAGGAACTGGCCATTCCAGCATATTCTGGATCTTGCTGGTATCTGTGGCTACTCCCTCCCTCGAAATAACATGTCCAAGATATTCCAATTGGTTCTGGCAGAATGAACACTTGCTCTCCTTGATAAACAATTGGTGAGAGTGCAGAATGCTGAGTACCTCCTCCAAATGAATTAAATGCTCTTCATAAGTCTTACTATACACAAGTATATCGTCGAAGAATACCAATACTATTTTTTGAAGTTGTGGTTGAAAAATCTCGTTCATCAATGCCTGGAACGAAGCTGGGGCGTTAGTCAAGCCGAAAGGCATTACTCTAAACTCGTAAAGTCCTTGGTGAGTTTTGAAGGCCGTCTTGTAAATATCTTCCTCTACCACTCGTATTAATTGGTGATATACTGCCCGTAAATCTAGCTTCGTAAACCAATGAGCTCCCTTCAATTCATCAAGTAACTCATCAATAATCGGTATTGGGTACTTGTTTTTTACTGTGATGTCGTTCAACTTACGGTAATCCACACACATTCGCTAACTCTCGTCCTTCTTTTTTACCAATGTCACAGGAGAGGCAAAAGGGCTGGTGCTAGGTTGAATGACCCCAGAGCTCAACATTTCCTTCACCTGTCTATCTATTTCATTTTTCTGAAAGTAAGGGACCCTGTAGCTGTAATAACCCTAACTTTGGCAATGCTACAGTGATCCTATGAATAGTAAATTTCGAGGATTTAGAGAAATGGTATATAGGTACTTTATAATGGAAACATAAAATGAATAAACAGAAACCATAGTAGTGTTGTACAATGGAAATAAGTGACTCGAAATGACGTTAGATTTCAGAAATTCCTGAAGCATGAAATTTTGAGGATTTTGATTTCGAATAAGCTTCTATTGGACACTAAGGAGCATGGAAACATTATAAGGATTATATATTGAGGGATTAGTGAATTTAGAATTGAGCCAGGGGATTTTTAAGCTAAGAGAATACCAATGGAATTTGGATTGTTAAATTATTTCAAAACCACTGAGATAATGAGGTACATTCGAAACGAACCACAATTAGACGAATATGGAAACCAAGCAACCAAGATTAGTCATATAGCAAGGATACATACCACATTATTTATCAATGTACTTAGCATTTCACTTAGAAAATCTAGAAAAACAAGAGATGAGATCATTAAGATTACATCACATTCCACTAACACTAGTTAAGGGTAGATTAGTATTTTCACATAGTTTTAACCACAAAATATCTAACTAAGCTTCCAAGGTAAGCTAGAAGATCAAGATTAAGACAAGACCAACACAACAAAACACAAAATTCTCTCCCCCATTTCCATTAAACCATTCGGCACTTTCCAAAAAAATAAAAAAAAAAAAAAACAAAACCCTAGCAAACATTAACAACAAATCAAGGGATAATTCATGGAGCTTCTTGGAGGATAGGAAGGATCACCCACCAAGTTTCATAGCCATCCATCATTGTTTAGTAAGGTAAAGAAATTCTCAAAGTTGCTTGATGAATAGTGAAACCTTGGAATTAACTTTGTTTTAATGGTTTATTTAGTTGATTCAAGCTATATTAGGAGTGTTTAAGGAGTACCCAAAGCTTATTAAGTGTTCTTCAAGCTTCATAGAGGTATAACAATCCTTTCCCCTTTGTATTTATGATGATTTTTGAGATGGTTAGTGGTTAGTTAATATAAATGTTAAGTTATGATGATTTTGTGATATAAATGGTTGGAATGGACATGGGAAGTTTGTTGTGAACTTGTAACCATGGTTGGGAGGTAGCCCACATGGTGTAGGGTCTGAAAGGAGTATGGAATGAGGGTTTTGGAGTGGTGAAATTTTGGAAAGTATGAAATTACAGCAGTTATAATGTCCGATTTTCGTTAGAACTACGAACTGCCCTGTTTTTGGACACCAATGCAGTACGGTACCTTACTGTCTAGCACACTTAGTGACCATGAAATGATAGAGCTTAGTTCATAGATCGTTTTGATATAAGGTGCGTTAAAATCTGACGTACGGTTTAGGAGAAAAGTCAGTTTTAGTGAAAGACGTTCGAAAGTCGAGAAAGCGTAATTGTACCAAATTTGAGGTTATAGTTATCATACTTTAACATGTTTAAAAGCCACGAAATTTTGGGATATGGTAGTAGTGTGGTCAAAGAACTAATACCAGTTGACCTTGCATTAAAATTCGAATTCTAAAATTTATAAGAAATATTACAGTCGAGTGTGGTTGTTAGGGGAAATGGTAAAAACCCCTGAAACTTCGATTGAGCTTATAAATGGTTAAGTTCTTGAACCTTTGGGATAATAATAACACATTAAACATATGTAGAAGTGTAAAGGGTTTTGTTATACAAGAGGATAGTGAGTAAGAGATGTAGTGTTCTAATGACGGTCCTTTTGTGTTTATAGAAATTCCGGAGGAGGAACCAGCCCCACTGTCAGGATACAGAAATCGAGGCAAGATCCTTCTATCCCTACTTTAAAAATTATTTATCTTCGGAATAATAATGATATCATGGAATATATTTATGTATATGTGATGCTTTTGTTGCTATATTGCAAAGAATATATTTTCTTGATTGTGGGAAGTTAAAGAGAGATGAATATGTTTTCTGAAATATGAATATAGAGATGATTATGAATGGAGCGAATATGCTCTAGGGTAAAAGAAATATGAAAGAGAATGGTATCAGTTGTTATCTAGGGTTATATGATTTATAATGCTATATCATAAACATTCTTTTAGTGTATGTTATATACATATATTTTATAGAAGTAATGTGCGAGAATGGAAATGAGATAAGTGAATGACATATGGAAATGTGAAATGGTGTTGATAAATTGAATAATGATCTTATAAAAAGGGGGATTAGCAACAAACTTGCATAAGAGGCTATGTCAGGGCTGTGTGCGACATAGTCTAGTATTCATGATTCGGCACGAAGATGCCAAGGGAGGATGTTAGCAGGTGCCTTCCTCCAGGAGGATGTTAGCAGGTGCCTTCCTCCAGGGATGATGTTAGCAGGTGCCTTCATTCCTTCTACTAGTAGTAAACAGAGAGCGGATACGGTCAGGCGACTGATCATCGTCCTACGTATCTGGCGCCAGTATAGATCCCCAAAACTTGAAAGAGAATTGAAAATGGTTTTCAGATTTCTATAACTGAAAACAGAAAGATGATATGAAATGATGAAATTATTGATATAGATGAAGAGAAACTGATTTTATATTAATTTATAAAATTACTGTACAGGAGGGAAATGAGAAGATGATAGTGAGGGATTTATTCAAGTATTTATGTTATTTTAAAATACTATACCAAAAGGGTATATTGATTGTTATAATATTTAAGAAGAGAAACTGATACTGTATTACATTAGATTTCTTTCTTATAATAATAAGTGGATGATGTATTATTAAATAAAAGTTTTATTCTTTCTTAAAGTTTATAAATTGGTTACTGCCTACATATGTATATACATGTATACTTGGTTACATTTTAAATTCTAGCTTTCAATGTTATCTTGCTGAGCTATTATAGCTCACTCTTGCTACTTATCTATATACAGCTAGGTATGCCAATACTACGCAGAACGCCCCGCAAGAGGGTAAGGGAAAGGCGACCTACTGAGAGTTCGTTAGCATCAGTCCCCGAGGTAGACGACCAGCGCAAGGGGTTTAGTGAGCTTATGTATATTAAGTGTGTAAGTTTGAAAGATTGTAATAAATTTGGTTGTTGAAATGCTTCTTGTAGAAGCATCACTCAACAATGTACTGAAGTATGATTCTGGGTTGTAATAACTTTTTAAATTCTAAACTCTTATTATGGTGAATGTTGTTCTCTGAGCATATGACTGGTGTGTGTGTGTATATTACTGTGGGGTCAATTGTATAAGTATTTAAAAAAAAAAAAAACCCAAGAGATATTGAATTTGAATGGAAGTTGGTTCATGATGGCCCAAATTCATGACCCCGGATTTGGGGCTGTCACAGTTGGTATCAGAGCTAAGAGTCATAATGCTCAGGAACAAGAGTGATAATAATATTGTATCATTTATAATATTAAATTTTGAACTTCCATCAAGTTCAAGGGTGGTATATCGCAGGTAGTTTTATTTTTAAGCATTGATTATAATTTTATAAATTATTACTAATATAGTTTATGTTTACCTTATAGGGAGAGGAGATGGGAGAGCCCAGTCATGTTCGTGAGATGGGTGAGCCGAGCCGAGACCCCCAGTGGCTAGGACTACCCGAGCAGGAGATTAGAGATTTGTTGCTGGTAGGTGTAGAGGTTCCAGAGTATGCTATTGATGACCTCAGGGAGAGACGACGGGCGAGTGCTAGAGAGAGATATGAGCAGAGACTGAGGGAGGAGGCTGAGGAGCGCAGGCAGAGGGATGCTGTGGCCATAGTGCCATATTCTGGTAGACCATATGTAGGACCTGATGGGGCCGGACCTTCCCGAGTGCGGACGGATATTCCTGAGGAGGAGATGCCTTTACGTAAGAGGCCTAGGTTATCTATTATACCTGAGGAGCCGATTGAGTGGAGGGACATTCACGTGACTCCTACTCCTGTCCCACCTGTCCCAGTTCCATCTCCTTTACCTAGCCCCGACCCTTTTGAGGATCCAGCTGAGCAGTTCACTCCACCGGGACACTTTATCATGTCAGAGGATGAGTTGGAGGATGACCCTTCCGAGGATGCGGACACAGAGCCAGTTCCTCCATCCCCACCATTTGCACCATCACCACCTCCACCAGTGGATGCACCCCCACTTGTAGATGTACCTCCCCCAGATGCTATGCCACCTCAGGAGGCACCTATGTTTCCAGCTGGCCAGTTGCCAGCTATTTTCTTGTCAGAGTACTTTGCCCTTCAGGGACAGCTGGATGAGTCCCGTCGGACTATAGATACGCTTATACAGAGGTTAGACAGGGCGAGAGGAGGAGGAGGTGTGATACCAGATGGGTTGAATTTGAGCATAGTCAGTATCGAGCTACGGGCACTCGGTGACATTAGGACGATGTTGGGAGACAGAGGGGATCCAGTATGGAGGGCTCATATAGTTGATACAGTCACCACTATGGTAGCACAGATCAGGGACGTTATCAGGGCGTCGTTACCATGATTAGGAGTAGTAGTTTCGGATACTAATCAGACTAGTCATCTTGTGGATGTCATTTTGGGGATTAGGTTAGTTGTTTACTGTCTTAATCCCAGTCTGATTAGAGGACAGCTAGTAGTGCTTTTGTTGTAGCGAGTTAGTATGTACAGTTATGCTTTTGGGGTTTCGAACCTTGTACTTTATAATGTATGATATTAGTAGTAAAAGATGTTGTACCCAAGTTGTAAAATATTTATGTAAATTAATGAAGTTTATGTACTTTGCCTAATTTTATTGTATTTTGATATTAAATGTTGAGATTCAGAAATATTGGTATACATGAGGTGATTGACTTAAATGAAAAGGTTATTGTGCTAAAGGTACTAAGCTTATTTGTCAAAGTGATATTATGATTAAATATTACTTGTGTGAATTTAAAATACTGGGATGCATAAATAAGATTAACTAATGATATAGTTGTGCATATATGGAAATGATGTATATTGTACCCTAAATTTGGGTGATTAATGAAGAATATTATTATATACAGAATCATGCCGCCTAAGCGTAATAATAGAATGAATGCAAGGGAAAATGATAGAGAGGAAGCAAGTCAGAATAGGCAGGATGAAAACGCTCATAATGAACAAGATCGTGAGGAAGAAGAAGACGAATCAACTGGCCAACAGGGAAGTCAGGGTGGTAACCTTTTTAACCAATTTATGGAACTAATGAGGCAGAATTTAGCTAATCCACAGAATCCACCACAACCACCTGTTCTTCCCAACCAGGCAGCTAACTCCTTTCGTGCTTTTAAGTCACTAAAACCCCCAGAATTTGAGGGAACCACTAACCCGGTAGCAGCCAGGGCATGGCTGAAAGAGATGGAAAAGGCTTTTGAGATACTGAGGGTAGAGGAAGATCAGAAGACAGTTTTTGCAGCCTACCTCCTAAAGGGAGAGGCAAATTACTGGTGGGAAGCTAAAAAGAATTTGGAAGGAGCGGGAGTGATAACTTGGGAGCGTTTCACTAGGGTATTTCTAGACAAATATTCCCCTAGGTATTTGGAGAATCAGATGGAAATTAAATTTTTGGAACTAAAGCAGGAAAACCTATCAGTGGCTGAGTATGAAACGAAATTTACCGAACTGTCTAGGTTTGTTCCAGAATTTGTGCGTACTGAAGAGCAACGAGCGAAGAGGTTTCAACAAGGATTGAAACCATGGCTACGTACTAGAGTGGCACCATTTGAGTTGACCGATTACGCTGCGGTGGTTCAGAAAGCATCTATTATCGAAGCTGAGAGTGAACAGACTCAAATAGGACGAGAGAGTAAGAAAAGAAAATTTGAAGGTCAGAAGGGAGGTTCAAGTGAGGGAAGCTATTTTAACAAATTTGGTAAAGGGCAAAAACCCCAGTTTGGAGGAAAGTCAGGAAATAATAAGACTACCAGTGAGACTGTGAATCAGGGTGGTAGATCCACAGGAACTTTTCAATCTAGTCAATCTCGAACACCATTTCCAGACTGTAACACGTGTGGTAGGAAGCATACGGGAGTGTGTAAAGCGTTAGAAATAAACTGCTATAACTGTGGACAAAAAGGACATTATTTTAGCCAGTGCCCATCTGCTAATACCAATCCTAAGAGGGACATCAAGTGTTACCAGTGTGGGAAACTAGGACATATTGCCAGAGATTGTCGTTCCGGGGGATCATCCGTGCCAGAACAGAGTGTGACTGCTTCAAATAAACCTACTGCCAGGGTGTACAATATGACTTTAGGGGAGGCATTAAGAAAGCCGGATACAGATGCAGGTGAACATTTTTCTAGTATTTAAATTTTTAATGTAAACGTTTGGTTAGGAATCAATGTGGTCAATGAATGGTATAGGTAGGTTGATAATCTAGATAAGGAAAATCAGTATCTGTTAGGGGTTAGAAATTCTATAAAAGGAGAATAATAGTATTTTGGGGGTAAACCATAGACTCATTTAAATACGAACAGGAAATATATATTATAGGTAATATTTTCTTACAATTGTTTCAAAGAATCTTATTCTAGTCGGATTTCTGGAAGATTTTACAGAGCCAAGATATAATAAGAGCGAAATATGTATATTTTATGTCATGATAGAGATCAATATAGGAATAAACCATAAGTGAGATACACTACCAGTCAGGAGAGGCCAATGTAGTGGCCGATACCCATAATTAAAAGAGGAATGTTGATGAATGACAAGCAAGTTTATGTTGGTGTAATTCTGCGCAAACAAGATAGAGATATTATGAAGGAAAAAGGATGGAGAAAGTGATATAGAAGTTATAAGGTGTAGATAAAAAGGTATCTATGGACAATTTTGACGTGATTCCGGGACGGAATCCTTTTAAGGAGGGAAGGATGTAATAACCCTAACTTTGGCAATGCTACAGTGATCCTATGAATAGTAAATTTCGAGGATTTAGAGAAATGGTATATAGGTACTTTATAATGGAAACATAAAATGAATAAACAGAAACCATAGTAGTGTTGTACAATGGAAATAAGTGACTCGAAATGACGTTAGATTTCAGAAATTCCTGAAGCATGAAATTTTGAGGATTTTGATTTCGAATAAGCTTCTATTGGACACTAAGGAGCATGGAAACATTATAAGGATTATATATTGAGGGATTAGTGAATTTAGAATTGAGCCAGGGGATTTTTAAGCTAAGAGAATACCAATGGAATTTGGATTGTTAAATTATTTCAAAACCACTGAGATAATGAGGTACATTCGAAACGAACCACAATTAGACGAATATGGAAACCAAGCAACCAAGATTAGTCATATAGCAAGGATACATACCACATTATTTATCAATGTACTTAGCATTTCACTTAGAAAATCTAGAAAAACAAGAGATGAGATCATTAAGATTACATCACATTCCACTAACACTAGTTAAGGGTAGATTAGTATTTTCACATAGTTTTAACCACAAAATATCTAACTAAGCTTCCAAGGTAAGCTAGAAGATCAAGATTAAGACAAGACCAACACAACAAAACACAAAATTCTCTCCCCCATTTCCATTAAACCATTCGGCACTTTCCAAAAAAATAAAAAAAAAAAAAAACAAAACCCTAGCAAACATTAACAACAAATCAAGGGATAATTCATGGAGCTTCTTGGAGGATAGGAAGGATCACCCACCAAGTTTCATAGCCATCCATCATTGTTTAGTAAGGTAAAGAAATTCTCAAAGTTGCTTGATGAATAGTGAAACCTTGGAATTAACTTTGTTTTAATGGTTTATTTAGTTGATTCAAGCTATATTAGGAGTGTTTAAGGAGTACCCAAAGCTTATTAAGTGTTCTTCAAGCTTCATAGAGGTATAACAATCCTTTCCCCTTTGTATTTATGATGATTTTTGAGATGGTTAGTGGTTAGTTAATATAAATGTTAAGTTATGATGATTTTGTGATATAAATGGTTGGAATGGACATGGGAAGTTTGTTGTGAACTTGTAACCATGGTTGGGAGGTAGCCCACATGGTGTAGGGTCTGAAAGGAGTATGGAATGAGGGTTTTGGAGTGGTGAAATTTTGGAAAGTATGAAATTACAGCAGTTATAATGTCCGATTTTCGTTAGAACTACGAACTGCCCTGTTTTTGGACACCAATGCAGTACGGTACCTTACTGTCTAGCACACTTAGTGACCATGAAATGATAGAGCTTAGTTCATAGATCGTTTTGATATAAGGTGCGTTAAAATCTGACGTACGGTTTAGGAGAAAAGTCAGTTTTAGTGAAAGACGTTCGAAAGTCGAGAAAGCGTAATTGTACCAAATTTGAGGTTATAGTTATCATCCTTTAACATGTTTAAAAGCCACGAAATTTTGGGATATGGTAGTAGTGTGGTCAAAGAACTAATACCAGTTGACCTTGCATTAAAATTCGAATTCTAAAATTTATAAGAAATATTACAGTCGAGTGTGGTTGTTAGGGGAAATGGTAAAAACCCCTGAAACTTCGATTGAGCTTATAAATGGTTAAGTTCTTGAACCTTTGGGATAATAATAACACATTAAACATATGTAGAAGTGTAAAGGGTTTTGTTATACAAGAGGATAGTGAGTAAGAGATGTAGTGTTCTAATGACGGTCCTTTTGTGTTTATAGAAATTCCGGAGGAGGAACCAGCCCCACTGTCAGGATACAGAAATCGAGGCAAGATCCTTCTATCCCTACTTTAAAAATTATTTATCTTCGGAATAATAATGATATCATGGAATATATTTATGTATATGTGATGCTTTTGTTGCTATATTGCAAAGAATATATTTTCTTGATTGTGGGAAGTTAAAGAGAGATGAATATGTTTTCTGAAATATGAATATAGAGATGATTATGAATGGAGCGAATATGCTCTAGGGTAAAAGAAATATGAAAGAGAATGGTATCAGTTGTTATCTAGGGTTATATGATTTATAATGCTATATCATAAACATTCTTTTAGTGTATGTTATATACATATATTTTATAGAAGTAATGTGCGAGAATGGAAATGAGATAAGTGAATGACATATGGAAATGTGAAATGGTGTTGATAAATTGAATAATGATCTTATAAAAAGGGGGATTAGCAACAAACTTGCATAAGAGGCTATGTCAGGGCTGTGTGCGACATAGTCTAGTATTCATGATTCGGCACGAAGATGCCAAGGGAGGATGTTAGCAGGTGCCTTCCTCCAGGAGGATGTTAGCAGGTGCCTTCCTCCAGGGATGATGTTAGCAGGTGCCTTCATTCCTTCTACTAGTAGTAAACAGAGAGCGGATACGGTCAGGCGACTGATCATCGTCCTACGTATCTGGCGCCAGTATAGATCCCCAAAACTTGAAAGAGAATTGAAAATGGTTTTCAGATTTCTATAACTGAAAACAGAAAGATGATATGAAATGATGAAATTATTGATATAGATGAAGAGAAACTGATTTTATATTAATTTATAAAATTACTGTACAGGAGGGAAATGAGAAGATGATAGTGAGGGATTTATTCAAGTATTTATGTTATTTTAAAATACTATACCAAAAGGGTATATTGATTGTTATAATATTTAAGAAGAGAAACTGATACTGTATTACATTAGATTTCTTTCTTATAATAATAAGTGGATGATGTATTATTAAATAAAAGTTTTATTCTTTCTTAAAGTTTATAAATTGGTTACTGCCTACATATGTATATACATGTATACTTGGTTACATTTTAAATTCTAGCTTTCAATGTTATCTTGCTGAGCTATTATAGCTCACTCTTGCTACTTATCTATATACAGCTAGGTATGCCAATACTACGCAGAACGCCCCGCAAGAGGGTAAGGGAAAGGCGACCTACTGAGAGTTCGTTAGCATCAGTCCCCGAGGTAGACGACCAGCGCAAGGGGTTTAGTGAGCTTATGTATATTAAGTGTGTAAGTTTGAAAGATTGTAATAAATTTGGTTGTTGAAATGCTTCTTGTAGAAGCATCACTCAACAATGTACTGAAGTATGATTCTGGGTTGTAATAACTTTTTAAATTCTAAACTCTTATTATGGTGAATGTTGTTCTCTGAGCATATGACTGGTGTGTGTGTGTATATTACTGTGGGGTCAATTGTATAAGTATTTAAAAAAAAAAAAAACCCAAGAGATATTGAATTTGAATGGAAGTTGGTTCATGATGGCCCAAATTCATGACCCCGGATTTGGGGCTGTCACAGTAGCTAGGTTGGTTTACTGGTTGGCTGCCTTCCAACAATGGTATTCTGTGGTCATGAAGTCTGTGAGGGGGCAGTCCCTGTGGTTCCTGAAAAATACCACGATATTTATGAATTAGTGTCTTTACTTCTACTGGTGTTGTGGGTGGCTCCACACCTCCTTCATCTGGCTGGGGTATTGTAGATGTTAAACATAGATATCCTTGTGTCGCCACCTTTCTGCCCTTGATCAGTTTGCTTAATCCTTTACCACTGATCGTTTTTAAGCTCCCCTCCTTGTAATCCCCCTTAAGTACTACCTTTTGGCCTCCTTTCATTATAGTGATGCTGAGTTTCTGATAATCGAATGTCACAGGATTGTGTTCTTTTAGCCAGTCTACACCCAACACAATATCTGAACCACCAAGAGGAAATAACCTCAATTCAGATTTGAACATTTGCCCTTGTATGTTGTACTCCAACTGCTTACAAGAAGTGTCACTAACTATCTTTGAACCATCAGCCACACTGACCACCAATGCAGGTACTGGCTCCACGATGCACCCCAACTGTTTAATCAATTTAGTGTCCACAAAACTGTGAGTAGAACCACTATCAATTAGTACACTCACCGTTTGCTTCTTGATAGTGCCCTGTATTCTAATGGTGCTGGGGGTTTGGTTTCCTGAGATTGCATTAAGAGATATTTCCCCAGGTGGACACTTTTCTTCTTGTTCAGTTTCTTCTTTGACTATTCCCACATCTATTTCTGCACTACTGTCTTCCTCTTCGCCCCACATAGAATACAATTTGGCTTTACATTCTCTACATGGATGGTACTTTTCATCACAATGATAACAGAGGCCTTGTGTCATCCTCTCCATAATCTCTTTGCTGGTTAGCGTTGATCTCCCAGTATTAAACTCTTTCTTCACCCCATACCTAGAGTGGGGAGTAGGTTTAACTTCAGTATTCATAATGCCTTTGGTAAAAAAATTTGTGGTGCTAATTGAGGTTCTTTGTGACCTGGATTCCTCCTGCTTAGATAGAAACACTGCATCAACCAACAATTGTGGCTTGGACATCTTCACAGAGCCCTTGATATGATCTTTTAACCCACTAATAAAGCTAGACACAAAATACTCCTCTGTGAAATGCTTATTTCTAGACACCACCATAGCTCGAAGTTCCTCAAACTTATCTTCGTATTCAGCCACTGTTCCCAGCTGTCTTAGCTTGTTAAATTGGTCTTGAACATCTCTATTTTCAGGATTTTCGAACCTTGATAACAGATCAGTTAGGAACAATTTCTAACTATTGTTGGCCCTGCTATTCTGGTAGAATCTATACCAAATACTTGCCTTTCCTTCAAAGTGGATTCCAGCCAGTTTGACATTCTTCTGTTCATCAATGTTGATGAACTCAAAATACTGCTCAGCTCGTACCATCCATCCCTTAGGATCATTTCCATCAAACTTTTGAAACTCAAGTTTTGGGTTCGGGTTAAAGGGTGGGTGTGGATGTCCTGTATTAGGTCCATGCCCCACATTGTGTTGAACATACGAAGAGAATGGATAGGTGGTTGGGTTTGTATACTGAGTGTACGGTGGTACAAACAGTTGTTGGGGGTTTGTGAAGCTAGAGTAGTTTGGTGAGTGAGGGTGGGTAGTTGTGGTGGTTGAGTAATAAGGTGTAGTGGTATACGTAGGAGGTTGATTCATCTGGACTGTATATGGGGGTTGGGTGTGATTTGATGTATATACTGGGGGTGAGGTGGGTATAAAAGCAACAGGAGGAGCTGTAGTAGGATTAGCAGTATATGTAACATTAGAGAAAGAAGTAGCAGATGAGGATACCTCTTCTCTGAGATTGCTGTGAGATCCACTCCCAGTTTTCATCTTCATCGTGCTTCCAGGTTGAGTTCCCCCAGATCGACCTTGTTGTTGCTCAACAAAATACTCAATTCCTCGATTTGTTGGCTCATCTCCTCCATTTTCTGGTTTGCCTCCGCTCTCCCTTTACTAGACTCCCCATTAAACTCGATAAACTTCACCTCCAACGATCCCAATCGATCATCCAAACCCTTACTACGAGTTCCGTCAACCATGATTCATACAAAAGCTAGCCGAGGATTCACTGCTCTAATACCACTTGAAACCAACACAAAGTATTTTTGGGTTTTTCGATTTATTTAACGTAATAAGTAAACAAAAACAAGCAACAAATAGCAGGAAGAAGGTAATATTATTACTATTGGCATAAAAGAGTACAGTTCTCCATTGGTTATAGGCTAAAGAAATAACAGAAAGGAAATTAACAAAGCGTGTATTCTCAGCATGCCCTCCTTCTTTGCACATGGGTGTATGTATACTCCTCTCTCCATGCCACGTGTCGTTATCTTAGTCGTTCAACCAAATTGTCGTTAACGCACAAGATCCAAGGCTGAAAATTGCTGCTCCATATCGAGCTACGTCGTTTTGATAATTGGTTGAATAATTCTCAAAAATACCCTTTAATACCTTCCCACCTTTATGCGCCAAATAAATTAATAAATATTATTGTAACTATTCTCCCAAGCATTTAGTCGAACAGTTACATGACAGGACGATTATCAATCAGAAATTCCATCATCATGAATAAGCTTCTTCTCTAACTTTATGTAGGCAAGTTTGGAGGAATGATCAGCACTAAGTACAATATATCACTTCTTTTCTGAAATACTCTCATATGTAAAGGAACTACATAGTGCATTTAAACTAGTTAGTGTTTCTACTTGTTATGAACCTATGTTTTTTTTAAAATTTTTTATTGCATTATTCCTGAACAAAAATTGTTCCATGTATAAAGTTTTTCTGGGCAACAGATTAACAGCCAAACAAAGATATACAAAGTAAACCCTGTCGTAAGACGTATCTCTCGTAACAAGTGCTTTAGCTTTCAGGACTACTGATAAAAAAAACAATGGTGCAAGTATTGAGAAGTGAGAACTAGGATAATACCAAACTAATATATAGCAAAATACATTTACAAGTTTCGAAGGTCTTAGTAAAATAATAATGTAAACAAAATTTATTTACGATCCTTGTTATAGATGTTCAAAAAATCTGAAGCCCGAAGCCCTGTCCGATCCGGCCGAAAAAAAGCCCGAAAAGCCCGGCCCGAAAAAAGCCCGGCCCGGGGGCCTAAAACGGGCCCCTTATTTTCACGAAGCCCGGCCCGACCCGAAGCCCGGTTAAAGCCCGGCCCGAAGCCCGGATAAAATTTTTTATTTTAATAAATTTTTTATTTTATTAATGTAACTTATAATCTACATTTAATGGATTTTTTTATTTTATTAATGTAACTTATAATCTACATTTAGTTTGTTTGTTTTTTATTTTATTGACGCTTCTAATAAGATCTAGTTACGAGTACTAGACAATATAGTAGTGTTCTAATAAGATCTCCAATCAAATTAATTTTTTATTTTTTGAAAATTTGGGAATATCATTTAATTAGATATATCTTGACATCCGTACGGTTGAATCGTCAAGAAATATTTTTCAAAATATAGAAACAATAGTCTGGGATGAAGCACTAGTTACGAGTACTAGACAATATAGTAATGTTCTATTAAGATCTCCAACCAAATTAATTTTTTATTTTTTTAAAATTTGGGAATATCATTTAATTAGATATATCTTGACATCCGTACGGTTGGATCGTCGAGAAATATTTTTAAAAATATAGAAACAATAGTCTGGGACGAGGCACTAGTTACGAGTACTAAACAATATAGTAATGTTCTATTAAGATCTCCAACCAAATTAATTTTTTATTTTTTGAAAATTTGGGAATATCATTTAATTAGATATATCTTGACATCCGTACGGTTGGATCGTCGAGAAATATTTGTAAAAATATAAAAACAATAGTCTGGGACGAAGCACTAGTTACGAGTACAAGACAATATAGTAATGTTCTATTAAGATCTCCAACCAAATTAATTTTTTATTTTTTTTAAAATTTGGGAATATCATTAAATTTGATATATCTTGACATCCGTACGGTTGGATCGTCGAGAAATATTTTTAAAAATATAGAAATAATAGTCTGGGACGAAGCACTAGTTACGAGTACTAGACAATATAGTAATGTTCTATTAAGATCTCCAACCAAATTAATTTTTTATTTTTTGAAAATTTGTTAATATCATTTAATTAGATATATCTTGACATCCGTACGGTTGGATCGTCGAGAAGTATTTGTAAAAATATAGAAATTACGTATATATAATTTTTTTTTTTAAAAATCACGAAAAAAGCCCGGCCCGGCCTGACCCGATTTTTGAAAAAGCCCGGCCCGGCCCGATTGTTAAAAACCCGGATTTTTTAAAGTTCGGATAAAGCCCGGCCCGAAGGGCTTTTTGTGCATCTCTAGTCCTTGTCCATTAGGCCCATAACTTTCACCAGAAAAGCATATTGATATGCAGTTTCCTTACGTCGACTGAAAGCCCAAGGTTCACCTCGATGCCCACACTTCATATTGGTCTTTAGAATCACTGCTTTAGAACATTTTGAACATGCAATTTTCCTTACTTTAGCCACCCATTTTGCAGGTTGCCAGACTTCAACTCTGATTTGATCAACAAAAGTATGTTACCAAGTATATGAGATTTAATTTCCTGGCAGAGAGTGCAAGATAAATTAAAGGGAAATTATGAAGGGTACCCCTCTGGTTTTGACTATTATGAATGGTACCCGTAAATGAATAGGTACCATTCATAATTTCCCTCATAACAAGTGAAAAGTTTTAGGGGCACCGTTCATAAAAAAAGGTATCATTCATAAAAGTCAAAACCAAAGGGGTACCATTCATGATTGTCCTAAATTTTAAATGGAATATGCATTTGTAGTTACCTCACATCGTTAAAAGATGCTGTCACAAGCATTGCAGGACAGCAAACTCGTTTTGGTACATTGTCATAACTCATAAGGAGAGTACTTGAAGATATTTAAGAACTCAGACTGTATCTCAGGGTTCCCAAATTCTTCAAGGCTATTTGAGGTAGACAAACAAGGATCCAGTAATGTGTTGCAAACATCAAGAAACGGAGGCTGGGGCAAGCGTAAGTTACACAGCTAGCATTAGTCTACTGACATCTTATTCACACAATATAGAAACAAAAATTGCATAATAATTTCATCAATATCATCCTAGCTCATTGTTTTTTTTTTTTTCCCAGTAATTTAAGCAATAGACCACATATATAGATTCGTAGGGGGGAAAGTGCCATGTAAACTAATTCAGGAATCGATCAAGTAAAGACAACATATGGTTTCAACTAGAGTTTGCAGGAGGTTTACCTCCAAAATGATAGATCGAAACAGTTCTGGTTGCTTATTAGCAGCTGCAGCAACAAGAAGACCTCCGGCACTACCTCCCGAAGCACCTAGCCGATACTTGTCAACATAACCTTCACTAATTAGGTACTCAGCACATGAAATAAAATCAGCTATAGAGTTTGATTTGTTCAAACCCCTCCCAGATGTATGCCATGAAGGATCAGCACGAATACGACCACCTCTGTGTCGTTTGAACAAGTCAAGCCAAAATTAATGACCAATTTTTAATAACCATAACATCAATGCATACTGCAGCGAACATTCAGTATATAGCTTTCAATATAGCCACTTAAAAAATTGAAATGGAGACTACAGTAAGTGGTTGTGGTCAATATTAATTTGCTCCAGAGAAAAGCAATTTTCAGTGGAAACTTATCATAGTATTAACATACTTGAGATATTACCTTACATCAGCATATGCAACCACCCAGCCACGATCAAGTAAGCTTAGTCGGTCTGAGCTCCAGCTTTTATCAAGCACATACCCATATGCTCCATAGCCTTCTAGAAGTCCAGGAGCCTGTTCCTTGTGATGTGCTTTACGAGAGTACAAGATGGTTAAAGGGATTTTGATACCATCATAAGACACAACTTCCTTCTCTTCAATACAATATGCATCAGAAAAATCATTGTTCTTCCAATCATTACGTATGATATCTTCGCCCTTTTCACTTCTGTTGTTAACAAGTGAGTTAGATTCCGTGGTAGTACCAAGGACCTCATCATAATCAACTATGGAGAAAGTACGTTTCGACATGTCATAATCAACAATCACATCGGACATCTGCACAACACAAAGTAGAACAAGGTAATCAGTACACTTCATCAACGACTACGTCATACTCGTTGCTTTTTTTAGTCTTCTAAAGAGAAATTCAGTTAAATTTCAAAATAAAACCTTGTGAGTATAGCTTGATCTTTTGTAAGTAGAGAACTATTAGACTAAATACTATCACTGATTTTAATTAGAACAAATAGAAGTTTAATAAATAACTTTGGGAAATTATGCACAACACTACTTTGGTCCCTGCAGGTCACATATTCATTATTCAGGGAACTCCCTTGGGAGAGTAAAATATTAGTTAGCAAACAGTGAACAGACAATGCTTGGACACTTGATCTTGAGGCTTATAACTTATAAGTGTTTAATTCCATTGGATAGGATCCTCTCCGTAACAAGTGCATGTATGAAACTTGTATAAAATCACAAATTCATACAACATATGAATTATATATGTTTTTTAATTGTGTAACATCCTAAAATTTACGATGTTAATTAAGTATAAACTTTTATTATCTGAAATTTCAATAGTTCTACTGACTGCAGTGATTCTTAAAACTATATCGATGACAGATCATACCATTGAAGATGAGATGACAGCACGATACCGAGAGCTCATAAAGTCACAATTTAAACCAGGAGCAATTGTACATAGATTTGATGGCACGGGAAAATACCACGGGTCAAGATCATCAATCTTCTTTGCTTTCTACACCAACAGCAAATCAGCTCAAAGTACATAAGTCGATATCAAAATATTCAGAATTTAATTAAAAGAGGAAAGAAGGGTAAATAAAGTGAAATTACATGACAGGTACTCTATTAATCTGATCCATTCTTTCACATTCATCTTCAGATCACACATCTATTATGCATATTTAAAGAAGTAGATATTGTACCTTGGAACTTCCATCAATTGGCAATTTGATGGAACACAGTGCGGGCACACCATTTCTTTCAAGGATTAGGACCAGATGTTCGTTAAAAATGTCAAAGTATACTATACTGATATCGTCACCTGGTACAAGAACAGTCTAGCAAGAAAAAATTCAAAAACAAAAGCAATTGAATATAAGGAGCAGATTAACATATTTTCCAAGAATATGTGACTTCGAAGAAAAATCCAAGCAGAGGAAAGGAAAAAGTTAATGTAATTATAATAACAAGAACAATATAATCATTAAGAGTTTCTATGCAGATATATATATATATCTGTTATCACCAAAGGTTTATTTACGAAGTCAAAGTTAAAATTATGAAAATGCTTAATTACGTAAGAATAAAGTCTACCTCCCATTTAGCTTCACGTACATCCTGCACTGGGCATCTAACTATGTAATAAAAGAACTCATCCTCAGAAAGAGGCTGATCCGTAAGAGCATAGAAAAAGCCATGATGATGATGTTCCAAAATGCGCTTGTGAATTCTATGCAAACCACCTTGGACGTTGGTTGCATCTATGACATAAACCTGAAGTTTAACTACATAAATATTAGTAAAAGACATCATTCAAACACAACTCTTACACATAAAAAGAGGGGAACTAAGAGCAGGGGTTTTATTTAAGACCTCTGATGAAATTGTTGAGGAAGAATTCAAAGTAATATACTTTTTATCTTTGGTACTAGCAATTTCCACCCTGAAGCTTGGGTCCTTTTCTGTATATATTATGACATTATTGGTAGGATATTGTCCTGGTGTATAGCATTGCACCCTGTTCAACTAGTACAATTTAGATCTATGAAAATACGCATATGAAAGACTTAATAAATTGACAAGAAAATTGTTTGCCTGTAATACCGTTGGTATTTTTTAGATACGGTGTAGAATAAAGTGCAATTATCTTGAGCCCACACCAACTGATCAACACCATTAACTCTGAAGTTCTCAAGAATCCCAGTTTTGAGGTTCTTAACGTGAAGCGTGAACCTTTCATCTCCAGTCGTATCAAGTGTATAAGCAAGATAATTATGGTTTGGTGACACTTCAAGTGTACCGACATGAACATACCCTGTCACCGAAGAAAATCAATAGACTAATTATTGAAACATGATATTAAACATGCAAGTAATTATGACTGTTATCACATCTGTAAGAAATGTACCGGTATGCATATGAATCGAGATTTAAGGACATAATATGCATCAGCAGATACTTCAACACTAAATTTCATATACTTTTAGATACTTCAAATTTGCTTTGGAAAAAGAAACTCTCGAGTTAAGCATCATTAATTATTAACACTCGATCTCCTTCCCCCTGTCTCGGTAAAGAAATATAAAAGGTAAGGATAAACAGACCATATTCCTCTACAAGTTCATTGTAGTCAAGTAAAATCTGCACCTCCGACGATTCACTCGTTACATGATTGCAGGGAGTCTGAAACCAATCTTTCTTCTCAGTTGCTAATTTCCTACAATAAATTGGGTAGTCCTTGCCCTTTGGAATATACTTGTAGTAATACCTGTTTAGACATAATTAGTAGGAGTAATAGCAAAACAAGACTCCCAACCTCAATGGTCAATACACATAACAAATACAATCATATTACATACTATCATAAGCCTTTTCTTTTCCAAAATTGATCATATGGGGATTGATAAAAAAGTTATAATAATTTGTAAGGACAACTGGACGAGACTGATCGAACTCAATATAAAAAAAACGAATTTTCTAGTGTGTACCCAAGGGCATATGTTAAGAATCCGTGTTAGCTTAGTTGTAAAATTTTGATTGGGGGAGATTTCATTAATAATGATGGCCCCCCTGCATTCACATAAATATCCACCAATCAAAATTTGACAACTCATCAAACACGGATTCTTAGCATATGCCCTTGGGCACACACTAGACAAACCCTAAAAAAAATTAGGTACATACCAAGGCCCCGAGAGTCGAGGAGGAGAAGCAAAAACATCTCAGAATAAAAAACATGTTGTAGATCTTTTGTATCATGCATAAAAGCATCTGCATATGAGTTTTCTTGATTAAGATACTTAATGAAGTCAGGATGGTCCTTTTCTTGCATCCAATGGTAGGGGTCTCGCCACTTGGTTTTGTGAGCAGACATTCTGAAGGACACTCTTTTGGGGACAGGAGGAGGAGTAGAAAGTTTTGGTGTTTGATATCTAGTAGTATTATGGTGGGTTTTGCATGAGGTAGAAAAAGGAGTAGAGTGTGTGTCAAGCAATACAAGTAAAAAGGAAGATAAATTAGTCATTTTAATTGATTTTCTTGCATTATACTGTGTTGCCCGGAGCATCATGGAAATAATGTATTAGTTTGCTTGGCCTGGGAAAATAGAAGAAGTTCACGTTGATTGGATTTTAGAGGGGTTTTGTTCCTTGTGTATATATTTACATATATAGGATCATCACATGGTTTATTTAAAAAGAAACCTCATGGTTAATTATTATTATTATTATTATTATTATTATTATTTTAGGCTACTATTTGGTTAATTTGATGATTTGATATACTCAATCTAATGTGAATTTTAGATATCATAATTTATGGAATCTGCAGTTTTTCTTTAATTGGAAACACCAATTACAACACCTACAATTGCTACCAGTACAACTTCACCAGCAGAAATGCTGAGCAGGAAGTTCTTGAGCGACGGAGAAACACACGAGGTAATCCATTGATTTTAAGTAATTTAATTTTTACTAAAATGACCGGTAAATTATATCATCTTAACTGCCAGACAGGTGATTAAATTTGCATGTGTATGTTTTTTCTTTTTAAAGTTTGGAGATTAATAGAGATGACTTGTATGGGACATAAATCTGTGCCCATCTGAACTTGTTTGGACTGAATGTGTATTCAACAAATTATGAATTTAGAATGTAAAATGTAAAACAAAACCCATATCAAATGTAAAATGGGGACGATGCAAAAGTAAAGTTCCAGATAAGATTAGGATCACAACTCACAACTTCAAATAGTCTTGTGAACCTACTATAGGTATCAACTCAAACCTAAAGAGATAATTGAGGTATATATTTACGGTACTTCGTAATATTGACGCTGATTTGTATATAGCTGAACTAAAAGCTATGAATAAATAAATTAGGGGAATTTAGAATCTACAACAGAGAAGTCCCAAAATGCATCCTCTTCGCCTCCTGAGATTTCTTCGATCAGCTTTCGCCATTCTTACTGGACTGCTATTCCATTCATTTGGCAACCTGTACCACAAGTCCACAACAGCAATCATTTAGTCAGATTAATGTTATTCAACATATAGCAACAATGTTCTTAATATTATAGTTTGGGCTTTGCTAAAACTTACACAGGAAAGGCAAAGGATCTAGTGCTGGTTGTGCTGCTATCAGATCGAAGAGAAATGCTGCCAGAAAATGGTATGTGCCCTGAGCAAGGAACTACATCTGGTAGAGGACCTGCAACAGAGAAACTAGACTCTCCTTGGTCACGTTTAATTTGGTTACTTATGACAAGACGATTATCAGAAATCCCATCATCATGAATAAGCTTCTTCTCCGACTTGAGCTGTTGTCCTGTAGCAGTTTCGTGAATCTCATCTCTGGCAGTAGGGGCAAGTTTGGATGAATCAACATTCAAAGAGATAACCCCGCTGTCAAGTATATTATCCGAATTGCTTGTGGTTGATTCTTCCGTCACGGCAGGACTCAGTGCCTGTGCAACTGATATCTGCAAATCAAGTTATTGATCAATTCTAAAGTGCGCAAATAAGCTAACACTACACGCCCTACTATATTACAGGATATTACCGTACCAACCCAAAGAGAAAAGCTGTTAACTGTATGGCCATTTCTTTTTAATAGACTCAAACACAAAGGGGCAACCCAAGGAGGCAAAAGGGTGCCTCTTGAAAGTTGGATATCACCTTACATTACAACTACTTCTTTTCAGAATAGTTTCATAAGGAATTACATTGTGCATAAAAAGAACAAATCAACTCAGATTCCAACCCACAAAATACCTTCTTAGATACAGTACCTAGACTGAAAAGAAAACACCTATCAAAATCTACTGGAAGTGAATTGTGCGGCTGTGCAGACATGTATAAAGAAGGAAAGTGAAAATGGAATATCCGATAAAATCATGGAAGTAGGGGATATAAAAAGAAACAGGAATAACTGACCTGATCAGATTGTTGGCTGCTGTTATTTTCACCACACCTCGCAGATTTGAGCAGAGATTCAAGTGAGGTTTCACTGTGAAGGTCTTTACCTAAAACCGTGCTATCACATACAATTTCAGGTATCTTCTCAACTGCATTGCACTCTTCTTCACCTGTCTTCGGAAATCGGATGCTGGCAGAATCCTGATATTTGTCGGATTCTGGAGAAGATTCCAGTTCAACAGAATCACTATCATAAGCAGTATCCTTGTCAAGATTTACCTCACCGTTATTCACACCAGGAGCAGCTCCATTCTCTCTGAAATCTTTATACGATGAAGATTTGAAGTCATCTTCATACGAAATATCAGCATCAGCTTCTTCAGTCACATCCCTATGCTTATAATTATTAGATGGCAAGGTGCTAAGTCCACCCACGACATTCTCAGTCAGGCACTTGTTCTCAGCAGGCACCCCTTCATCCACACATATATCCTTGACAGCATGAAAAACGCTATCTTTGTAGCAAACAATCAACTCTGGCAGGTCGGATTCCAAAATATTTTTATCCGTATATACGGTAGAGTCTGCATGAGACATTTCTGTATGCACCCCACTTACAGCAACTGATTCTTTGGCTTCTTCTTCATTACTACTGGTGAAATCATCCACATCCGCATATACATCATCCTCTTGGGCCTTTCGATAGCCATTATTATTTTTTAGCTCTGCTGAAAGAGGAGCTATCCTCTCATAGCCATTTGGATGACTGGATATGCCATTCTGATCGTTCATTGTAGACCCAGGTTGAGCTGCATCACAAGAATTGCTGTTCTTTGATTATTATTAGTGATAATTGCGAAATTTATATGATATTTTTTCATAAAGCACTCCAAGAGTTTAAGCTCATAGCATCCAAAAGTAGCAGGATAAAAATGGGAGAGAGGGGGGGGGGGGGGGGGGAAGACACATAGCAATCAAAAGCATTACCAGGATTCATTATTTGCATGTTCTCGTACAATCTGGAGAATTCTTAACAGCTGCGATGCGGACATCCAACTGGCTAGAAGAGAGC
Source organism: Kitagawia praeruptora (assembly GCA_037693485.1). NCBI lineage: Eukaryota > Viridiplantae > Streptophyta > Magnoliopsida > Apiales > Apiaceae > Kitagawia > Kitagawia praeruptora. The sequence continues at coordinate 58,346,270 of CM075351.1, forward strand.
CAGCTTTAAGTGGTCTACACATCATAATGAGTGATAGTATTATTATGGAAATATCAATTCTTAAACAATAGCACTCATCAAATGGATAATTTGCTCACGTCTGATTGTTGAACATATACAAGCATGACTAGTGAACAAATTACACAGGGAAGGATGCTGAGAGAGAGGGGAAACGGAAAATATTAATCTAAACAAGTATGGCATGGCAAGGAAACCTTTTAACATTACATTTTGATGCAAGGAAACAAAGAGTTTTAAGTACAAAAGGTGAATATGTATCCAAGTTAAAGGCTTGAAGGGTTTCAGCCTACTAAAAGGCAAGGTTAAGTAATTAAGCATTTGACGGGTTTTTTGGCAAGAATGACCTTTTTGGATACGATGACAGAATCTAATCCATATAAAACATCAATGAAGCAAACACATCATTTAATCACAAATCGACCCTTTTCATTATGGAAAAAAAGATTAGGTCAGTCACAACTTACCAAGTGCGGATTAATTTACAAAACTAGAGCAGCGTTTCATTCCTGACAGCGGGAATCATAGAAAAATGTTCAGTACATGTATTTATTGGAAATTCAATTATCCCTTTTCATTTCAGTTTAGTTGTGTAATTAATGTATTTATTGGCGTATCATGACTCTCTGATACGCCCTCACCCTGTTTAAAAGTAACATCATTTCATTGCCTTGCATTCTAAAAATTAAGCATAACGCCGCAACAAGGAATATTTATTGATTCCTCTGTTCAGCTAAGCATATCTTTCTTGTTCATGGTATACAATTTTTTAAGTAACTATTTGAACAAACAAAACTATATACCCTACTGTCTCCACATCTCAGTAGAACAAACAACAAAAAACATAATAGTCAACACACTTATGTACACTACCTCTACACTTATGCCACACCCCTAATCTGAAAAAATATCACAAGGAAATTTTGTCAGTGACCTCAATATTTTCCCCGACTAACATTTTCTTTCGTTTTTTTTAGTTCTTTGGCTCTTTGCATTTGGAGTTTGGCCCCAAACATTGTGCAGTTAACATCTGAAAAGTCAAAACTAAGAGGCTTACAAATTACAATTATCCATAGAGGTTTGACAGATGATTCCACGTTTAAACCCAATCAACATAAACTAACAAAATTTTTTTAAAGAAAAACAAAACAAAGGTTTAACACCACAGTTCAATCAAAATTTAAAACATACTAGATGTCCCTCAATAAACCAAAATATCATACATCATCAAAACAGATGGGAAAAAAATACAGACCAGAATTACAATAAATTGCATGATCAAATGTTACAAATACATACATAGAGAAGAGAGAGTACCTGTTACAGTTTATAAACAGCTAAATGTTTCAAAGGGCATATATTAAACTTCAAAACTTGTATGTGTGCTAAAAATGTCTTTACCAACTTCATAAATAGATAGATGTATTATTATAGTAGTATCTTTATATGGAAACAGCTTACCAGCACATAACCTAATAAATGGAGACAGTTGAAAACATTAATGAGGTACTATTATAAAACTTCTTTTTTACATATTAAAAAAAAATGTAAAACTGATAAAACACTGACCTGTAAACAGATAGACCACCTTGCCGGAAAATCAAAACAACGGGGATGTTATGTTACCGGAGGATGAAGGAGTGTGCTGATCAGTGCAGATCCAATGAGTAGATAGATGAGATTAGCATATATAAATCGATGTATATCTCTTTATATGTGTTGATATGTATGTATGTATTACATGGATCAGGAGATGATAAAAGTGGCCGGAAGTGAAGAGGGTGACAGCCGGAAAATCAAGAAGTATGTGTGTGTGTGTGTCTGTGTGTCGTGTTTTAGTGGTGGGGGTGATGATGGGGAATAAAAATCAAATGGGGTAGTGTGAAAAAAGTCAAAGGGGCTTTTGAGGGGGTTGGAGTTTAGCCGGAGAGATTGAGAGAGAGAGAGAGAGATTAATATAAGTGTGTGTATGTGTATGTGTATGTGTATGTGTATGTGTTTGTGTCAGTAGATGGTGTCAGGGAGAGATTTGGAAGAAGGTTGTATAATCACTGGATAAGCTGTCTTAATGACTTAAAATCCGGTTCATATTAGTAGTAGTACTACCAAATTAACTATTCTTTGACTCGTTTTCTCTCATTGACCAAATCTTTACTGAGATTATACATATCACATAGGAGTATTTAAATTCTGAAAAATATATTATTAAAAGGTAAATATGATTAAGAAAAAGAAATCTGGATTCAAATTTTTTTAAGATATTGAATAAAATCCCGAATATGTTGATACATACAGTTTTTTAGTAACATAATCTTTTTAGATATTATTTTGGGTGAAAAACCAAAATATTCATCATTTAATTTCTTCGGTCCAAAATGCCTATCGGGGAAATCTTCCGTCCTTTCTATCCATGTAATACGCATTTGGGGCTTGCGTATATTATACACGCATTTTCCGAATGTGTGGAGTGTTTAATTGTGAAAACTATACTGACGTACAGTACTTGGAATATGCATTTAAAAATTGCGTGCTTCTGGACACGCATCGCCAGGATGTGTATTGCAAGTACTGTTCATCGTCTGCACCCCGCCTAGTCGGAGACGTTTTTCGGTCGAAAATTTGACAAATCCGTTAACCAACATCCAAGCTTCGTTCAGTAACATACTATGCATCATTCGAATCGTATTCTCCCCCTCTACAACCCTACGCCCTTCAATTTTCATTTCTTTTACCGGAATATGAAGCCCCAAAACAAATCAATTATTCCGATACTCTTTCCGACTTGTCCAAAAACGCCCCTGTAGGGCCAAATATCAAGGAATAAAGAGGGGGAAAGGGATAGGGATGCGTGGGAATCATTTTCATGTGCTCAAATATAGTGTAGGTTGACGGAGAATGCCATACGAACTCAGACGATGGGGGAGGAGATTTTGATCTCCATAGAAACAACGCTGGTTAACGAAAAAATGACGTAAGCTAACGTAGATACGCATTCCAGAAATGCGTACCTCACTACGCGCATTTCTGCAATGCGTATCCCTCTATGCGCAATAACAACATGCGTACTCCGTGGTTATAAAGGGCTGACAGTTTTGAATATAGGTATTTTGGGCATCTTCCATACAAATATGGTGTATTTTGGGCATTCTTTTTCATATGCACAATCTTATATAATACGAAGTGATTTAATTTAATATTTATGGAAATGGAGAGATGTGCAGTTAAATTTTGAGATACAATTTTATTTGAAATTATTAATTTAGTTCTTAAAAAAATTATTTTATTTAAAATTGGATAAATTGATTTAATTCTATTCAGAATTAAAAAGCTAATTTCCAAATTATTTATACATTTATTATCTTAAGTATAGTTCATATGAAATTGTCATCTTTAACATTTTTAAAAAAATCTTGCAAAAGTTAATTTCTGTATATTTTTTGTACATAATTTAAGGCTCTCGTTTACTTAGTTACTGAAAAATACATGGGAAAGGTCTTTCCTTCAATTTTGGATGTCAAAGCAATTTTAGGAAAGAACTCTGTATAAAAGGTGAAAAATATTCTCCCTTGACTTTACTTTCTATTTTATTTATTGATCTTCAAAGTAATAAAATATGTTATTGTTTCCTTTTTATTATTAGTATGGTAAAGCAATACTCTAACCTTGGTGCTGGAATGCATGTTTTAAAAGCTAAAAAGATAGTGCTAAAAAGTAGCCATACAATTTCATAATCATTATTATCAAAAAGGTGTATTTGCATTTGCAATACTTTTTCTTTCCACGTTGCTTGCTGAAAATTGCATCAGGATTTATCCTAAACGAGTGATGCATTAGTTGCAAATATTTTCAAGTTCTATTTTAATGCAAACTTAGAGATTGTTTGGTAAATTTTTATTAAAAAATTATTGATTTAAATTAATAAATCATTAGAAAATTTGCTTATTCATTTAATTTTATACAATTTATACATCCATGTGATTGGTTTTTTAATTAAATGACTAAATATCGTGAATTTTAGACACACTAATAGCAAACTTTTTTATTAATGATCCTTAAATTTTATTTTTCACATTACAAAATATCATCAATTGATATTTAAAAAATAATAATTTTTTCATATGCGTAAAACCACTTATATAATTAACAAATACTCCTTCCATCCAAATCCATCCAATTTTTATTGTTTATAATCAAAAATCCATCAATAAATAAATTGATAGTTATCAAATTATTGTATTATTTTTCATAAAGTTAATATAATTAATACATAATTTATCAAATTAATTAATTATAATCATTATTATAAGAAGAGAAATAAAAAATTTTGGACAATAAAAATAAAACGGAGAAACTAAAATATATATATTTTATGTGACAGTTTCCCCATCTCACCGATAACAAAATATTTTGTCTTTGGCCTAGCAGGCAACGGAAATATTATATTAGCAGCTAAACCTCTGTTCAAATTTTATTTGATTGAGGATGGTGAATCGTAATTTAACAAATTGATTTAATTTAATACTCCGTATTAGAATGATGATTTGATTTGCAACCTGTTTGGCAACGCCATAAGCCACTGGCTTATGGCTTTAAGTTAAAAATGGCTCGTTTGGCAACTTCCCTTATCAAGCTCCTTAACGGAGTTTTTAAGTCATAAGTCATAAGTTCCATTTAGATACTTTTGACTTATGACTTATGACTTATGGAGTTTTTTTTTTTTTTTTTTTTTTTCACAATTCTTGTAAAGTTCAAATATTATGAATTTAAAATTTTTTTAAGTCAAATATCACTTTAAGTCAAAATTATTAAATCCCCATTTAACTTTAAGTAAAATTACCCAAACACATCCATTCAACTTAAAGTAAACAACTTTACTTTCTCCTTTAAGTTAAAAACAACCCCATTAAGTCAAAAGTAACTTATTTTAAGCCATCCCAAACGGGCTCTTGATCTGCTTTGCTGACTTCTTCTGGAAGACAAGGTCAGAACTTTACCAAAAACGTCTTTAAATTTGTACTGGTGGGCGCTGATTGTCTCCCCTGTTGCTTTTACTACAGATTTTAGGTGCAATTTTTATTGGCAATTCTGGGATCAAGTACCCACTAATAGGGGTAATCATGAACTAATATTAAACCGCAAAAACAGTTCGCATTGCACCAAATTGTATTATACTGCATGATTTTATTTTATGTAATGTAAATGTAATTACGATTTCAAATTTTGACAAATTATACGGTGCAATCCGAGTTAAGGTTTTAATTTCCTGAAATACGGTTTAAATCGTACCGCCCGCACCATAATATTTAATATATTATATAATTATATAGATTATTTTTATATTATATATATATATAGGGGCTGCTCAAATGAGATCCTCTCTTATAATGAGTCCCCTCATATTTCTTTTATTTTAAAGGGCCCCGTTAGGGGCACCCAATACGAAAAAGTCTTATAATTATATCCTATATCCATTCATCAAAAAAAATTCTAAAAAAAAAATTTTAAAAAAACAAAAAAAAACTGTTGCCACGTCATCATTTTTTTTTTTTTTGAAAAAAATTATTTTTTTTTTAATTTTTTTTTTGATGAATGAATAGAGGGTAGAATTATAAGACTTTTTTGTATTGGGTGCCCCTGACGGGGCCCTTTAAAATAGATGAAATATGAGGGGGACTCATTATAAGAGAGGGTCTCATTATAAGAGGTAGGTTCCTACTCCACTACAAACTAAAATTAACTACAAACTAAAAACTAAACACTAATCTAATATTTCAAGCTAATCTAATGATCAAACTAGGGGTAACCCAATACAAAAAATGCTTAAAATAATTGGCTCTATCCAACAAAAAAAATTAAAAATTAAAAAAAAATCACTGTTCACGTGATGACGTGGTAGTGGATTTCACTGGTTAACGGTGCTTCGCACCTTCTTGTACGGTGCTTCGCGCCTTTATCATTCTAAAGTTGTAAGGAATGGCAATCAATGGTAAAGGCAATAGACGATTGACGGGTGTGTCGAGGACCTTCGGCCCTCATGACTACCTAACTCATCTGTTTACTGTCTTAAATGCTTCGCATTTAAATGGCAGGGATTTTTTTTTTTGATTTTTTTTTGTTGGATAGAGCCAATTATTTTAAGCATCTTTCGTGAAGGTACCCTTGGCGGGAAACTTAGAATAGATGAAATATAATTAATTTAGTGTTAGTTTGTAGTTTGTATTTAAGGATTGGTTTGTATTTGAGCAAAAGCCTATATATATATATATATTATTTTGTTAAGGGTTTAAGGAATATTTTGCGAGTTATTTGCTTCATTAGTACCTATTGCATATAATGTTTTATTTTAGAGGTTTATGATATGATTGTATTGATCAATTATAATGCGTTAATTAATTTTTCTCTATTTTAGTATCACAATCTTTCTCTATTTTAGTCATGGTTATAAAAATCGGTAATCGGTATAAATCGGTTGAACTACCAATTTAAGATTAATCGGGTAATCGGGGATTAATCGGAAGGATTAATTGGAGTATTAATCGGATATTATAATAATATTTAATATATTAGTCTAATTTACGGTTAAACATATCATTTTAAATAAATTCATAGAATTAATCGGATTTCAAAAATCGAATCGGTTAGCTATCTTACAGAGGACTAATCGGGGATTAATCGGGGATTTTTAGAACCATGATTTTAATATCATAATATTTTATATTACAATATTTGTATTTCATTAAATCTGCAGAGGTCACGGTTTACATAAAAATTAAAAAAGTGGTTGGTTAAGAATTTTAAAGTACGATTTACAACACCACAATGCATTTTCAAAATATAGTTTATACAATTTTAAAATTTCACAGTACGATTGCAGTTTGGAAATTTTACCAAACTGCAACACCCGTACGGCTATCACCTCTACCCACTAACAAGACATTTAAGATATTTTTGTTTGTAATAAAACATCTGTATCGATACACATTTATTTTCATCATAATTCCAATATTTGACTTCTTCTAAATCTCTCAGTTTCCTTTTAAATGTTTTTTTAAAAAAAATGTTAAATTTTCCAAAATCGTTCCCGACAATTTTCAAATATTAAGTTGTCATATATTATCGATTATTCTTTCATAATTAAGAAGGACCCTCATGCATATATATAAATTTCATGAATCATTCGTCATTTAAATTCATTTTCGGGAACCATTTCGGATATGTAACATTACTTTTTTTTTTAATATGTAATGATGTTTTTTTTAGATGTTCTTTACAATAATAATCTTTGAAAAAACTATCAAAATCTATTTTGACATAAGAAAAGGACGAGTATTGAAAGGAATTTTTTTAAAAGAAAAGTGTCGAAAACTTGAAATCTTGTTAGAGAATCTTAGTTAAATATAATATAATAATTATGTAAAATTTGTTAAACTTAAAAATTATACTCCAATGAAATTAATTATAATGATTAGCTATATTTTAAAAAAATATATCATTATTATTTCTACTTATCATAAATAAATTATAGCATTTTTATTTGATAACAGCTGATGTGAAATTTTGTATGGATTCAACAAATATATGCAATCTTTGGTTGATTAAATTTTTTAATAAAAAGAATGTATAAATTTACAAAGCATGTATACATTTTATTATGAGCTTTTTTGATAAATAAATTGATAAAAGTAATTTTTTTTAAATTTACTTTTGTTAAGAATAGCTATTTGCAAATTTACTATCTTAATTGCAAAAATATATATATTTTTTTAAAAATAACAATTTTTAATAAATATTAAAAAAATTACCCCTGCGGGGCCACTACCACATAAGCTGAATCACCTGACCAGTCAATTATCACGTCAATAGGGGTGAGCCACGCCTGTCACATCAACTTAGCAGGGTGGGACGTACATGACATGTCAGTAGGGATGAGCCACGCCTGTCACGTCAACTTAGCAGGGTGGGACGTACATGACATGTTACTTGCCACATTAGTAGTGGAACTCACCTGCCATGTCAGCTGCCAGCCTACTGGGACCCATCTGTTACATGACGCACAACCAGCATTGTTACAATCAGCACACAGTCAGCATAGTATAATTATTAAACAAAAAAATATAAATAAATAATTGTATAACAGTATATTTGCAATTAGAGAAAAAGATTCCTAAAGTTAACTTTAGAAGAATTTTCTAAAGTTAATCTTTAAAATTATGTGATTTTAATTTTTTGTTACCTTTTATTTATAAGGCTCGGTAGGGGCATTAATAATTATGATAATATATCTTGGTTTTATTGGTTAATTTTAGGAAATTTTTCTAAAGTTAACTTTAGGCTCCATTTACCCTCGAATTAAAATAGTGTATTTGCAATGAATTTGAGAAAATAGTATATTTGTAAACTAAAGTAGAAAACACAGTATTTTTTATAAATTCTCTTTTATTTTTGGAGTAATATACGTAGATATTTTAATGAGTAATGCTAGGGATCCCAAAATAGATCCCAAAAAGAGTTCCCAAATGACGTGGCATAGGTGATTTGGCAGTATGGGATATTTTAATTGGTGTGATTGATGTGAATACAGGGGACCCATCATAATATGACCAATTAAAAGATGACACGTGGCATTTGGGAATTTTTTTGGGATCCAGATTTGGGGGCTCTAGCATTTTTCTAACCATGAGATGCTCTTTGCCAAGCTGGACAGATTTTGAAAGATTTCTAAAAAAATTCATCAAAATTTTATAAATTTTAATCGAATTTCAAAATCCATCATTTTATTAAATTCAAATAAATTTATTAACTTTTTAATACCACTAGATTTTAATGGATTTTTATTAAATTCAAATTGAATATACCTAAATTCTAAAAGACAATTTAGAATCCTAATTAAATATCCCTTTATTTTAAAAAATACTTTACAATTTAAATTGAATATTATGAAATTTTAAAGAATTTTTTAAAATTAAAATTAAATACCCCAAAATTTCGAAAATCCAAAAAGAAACCCTTTAAAATTCTAATCGGATACATCCATAAGTGACCAAATCCCTAAATTATATAATTTTAGGAATGGGGATCAAAATAAACATAAAGTGCTGTATATTCAGAAAATTTGTTAATCTTATAACTAAAATTTTCCCAAAGTAAGAAACATGAAAGATGGAACTCGAAAATTTTGTACATGTTAAAACTAAAATTTTCTCAAATAAGAAACATGAAAGATAAATATCATGTTTGTTCAGTTTATTGGTACCGTGATTTTATACTTATCGTTACAAGATTATGTGCCCGTTTGGGAAATTATGAGATTAATTTATAAGTTACTTATTTTGGAAAAAATTTTGTATTTACATATTTTTTTTAAATAAAAATGTATATGGGGAGTTTAATATTCGTTATCTTGCAAAAATAAGTTACTTATTTCATAAAAAAGTACATATTTTTTAACTTTTTCCAAAATAAGTAACTTATTTATGAAAAATAAGATTTACCAAACGGGCCCTATAGGTGTTGCAACCATAATTCTACCAAGTCGGTTGGACCTGCAATGAAGAAGAATGCAAGGGTTTGGTCCCCCGATTCACCTTCGGTGTGAGAATAAGTTAACTGATTTTTTGTAAGGTATTATGAACGTAGAGAGCTTGTGTTTTTGTGTGAAGTCGTGAATGAATCTAAAAATCAGCCTGAACCAACCTTATTCCCTTCTTCCCATCGGTTACCGAAGAGTGGGGTTCATGGAGTCACGTGTCCCACGTTCTTTGGTCTTTCTAACCGACAAGACCGTTGTAAGTGAATGGGCTGAGCGAACTTTGGGCCACTTTTTATATTCCTCTTCAGACTGTCGGTTCGGCCCATTAAGGAGATGGGCCTCTAACATATCCCTGGGCTTCGTTCGGAGTTATCCTCAGGACGGAGGCCAAAGCCCGTGGTCCATCTTCGAAATTACCCTTGGTGACTCTCTGTTCAGATAAGGATGACAACTCTTAGTGATAAGACAGTACACGGGGAGTCGTGTCTATTCAATGCTGACAGCTGTCACCTCGAGATCTGCAACTTCAATCCCATCCGTTGAATTCGAAACGCTTTGTCCAAACGTCAGTGTTTAATATATAAGACCCAAAACTCATCTCTTTTTCTCTTATACACAACCAAAAAACCCTCTCGAGTTCCAAGCCTTCTCAAGAACAGCAAGAATCTTCAAAGCATCGTGGTACCCGTATTTCTCCATTTCAACCCTTTCCAAATTATTCCAGTAAGTTCATTGTTTCTCTTTATGAAGTCTTTACAAACTTTTTACTTCCAACGCATGTTAGTACTGTTGTAATCTGTAAGAATGTAAGTATATGTATGCATATGTATGTATGTGCGAGTATAACAGTTTACCTGTGTTTTGGGGATAAATGTTTACATAACTAAACTGTAAACTCGAAATAAATGTTACCGCCATATGCTAGTTTTAGGCTTGTGTAGATTCCCCTTAGGATTCCTGTAGATTCTAAGGTTTTGCGGATTTCTGGGCAAGAGCATCCTTCGGGATCTTCAAACCTCAAGAACATCCTTCGGTCGGTCATAGTGCCAGACATTTACCTTTGTGCCCTTTTTCTTTTTAAACCCACTTTTTCTCTAGTCGTAGAATGTCCCCGACCGATCCCAGCCTTTTATACTCGGCTATGCCATCTCTCGCCTTTTTACTTTTTATTAACATTCCGAGTACATGGCTGATGTCGCTTCATTCTCGAATGCAGGGACATGGATCGGTCGACAGAAGGTGTAGGTCCTTCGGCAGAGGAGAATACCATTCCTTCGGCTAGGTCCCCCTTCTCCGACGCCACACTCTATCCCGTAGCTAATGCCTGCTCAAGACTATCTGAGTCTGACATAGCCACTTTTCACGAGAAATACGGCATTGTTAGGACTCTTTGGCATGTATACCCGACCAATCGTGGAGACCGTATCTATCATAACCCTCTTGTCCCGAAGAGCATGGGAGATATGGCCACCGGGATCTCTGAAGCGGCCTTCAAATGTGGCCTACGGTTGCCTATACTGCCCATTCTGAAGAAACTTCTTAAGGACATGGGAATCGCCCTGGGTCAACTGGACCCTAATTCCTTTATCCATATTAATGTCTTCCAGGCTCGATGTCTAGCCGCGAAGATTCACCCTCGGACCTCTCTCTTCTAGTATCACTACGATTTCCGGAAGAACGGTAAGAGCAATGGATTCTACACCATTGCCCGTAAGGCCAATCGGCTGGACTGGGCACAGACCAATTCTAGCAACAAGGAGACTCACCATAAATGGTTTTTCATCTCTGGGCCCAAAATTGCTAAGTTTTCCGTGTGGAGAACGGTTGATCCGAAGAAGGAAATGCCTTCGATTCCAGGGGCGGACGAGAATGATCATAAAATTCTCTGTGACCTGGATATGGCGAGGGTTCCTCTTACTGACAGTCGAAACAATGACTGGCTTTTCGCCCTTTGGGGTAGCGGTAGCTTTCCTTCACCCCTTTAATATTTAAATATGCATGCTTTGCTCTTCTTTCTTTCTATCATGTCTTTTCTGACTTAAATTATTTTTGTGCAGTGTCTTCACGCCAAGAAATAGTCGAGCGCCGATTGCAGAAGGCTGCACAACTAGAGGCAGCTGCCTGGCGGCCGACGGCACTTTGAACAATGCTGACACAGTGGTCCCCGAATCGGGTGAGGAGACCGATCCCTTGAGAGAACCTTTGATTGCTTCTCCTCCCCGAGAGGTGGAGCCTGCGGAGAAGACCCCTTCGGTGGCATCCAATAAGAGGAATAGGACGAAGGATGAGGTCATCAAGACCTATGTCCCTCAGTGGGGTGTCCTGACTACTGATGCCATCGCCAGCTCTGCGCCCCCTTCTGCTCGGGAAGTAGGTCCTGAATTTTGCCGAGGTCTTATCCTTCCGGCCGACCGGCCCCTTTACGACAATGTGTCAACGGTCGATGCTTGTACTGAACTAATGGGACTTCTCTCGATGGTAAGGTTTTCTTTTCTATACCTTCGTTCATTTATTTTCCTTTTTATGTCTCTTACCAACTTGTGCCGTCTTCTTTCAGGCTTCTCCCTGGGCTGCAGTGATTGCTGATAGGGTGGGGGATATGCAATCAGAATTCCAGAAAGTGGGAGAGCTGAAGACCAAGGCAGTCAAGGCTGAGGAGGACCTCAGGAACTCCAAGTCTGAGCTGGAAAGGGTGACTGGTCAGGCCAAGGCCTTGACAGACGAACGGGATCTTTTGTCCGAGCAAGTCAAGGAGATGAAGGTTCTGAAGTCTCGGCTTGCCCGAAGGAATGATCAACTGAAGGCCAGTAGGAAGGTGCTTCAAAAATTGAACAAGAAACTCATGCGCACCGAGGATCGGGTATATCAGATGGGTTATGATGATGTCTTGAGGAAGGCAAATTCCCTTGGCATTGATCATGTCCCTTTGTTGGAGAAGGGAATGTCTGATCCAGTTGGTCGCATCGATGTGGATGAACCCTTGATCGTTTCTTCGGATGAGGATGAAGAGTTGGTCTCCGAATAGATTAATCCTTGTACTTTGACTCTGGATTGTATTATTTTGATGGCCTTCGGGCTTGTACTATTTAACTCTGCCTTCGGGCATTTATAATTTTCCTTAGCATAATTATCACTAATCATTTATGCATCTTTGGTCATTTCATTTTGCCTAAGCAATTTATGTTTTATGCATCTTCGGTCAAATTATTTTGCCTTAGCATAATTTCTGTTTTATGTATCTTCGGCTTCTGCTTAACATAATTATCCTTATTTTCTTTTTATGCGTATTCGGCTTAAATTTGCCTTAGCATAATTAATTTTAATTCCATGCATCTTTGGCTTCGGCCTAGCATGTTGTGCATCTTCGGTCGTAACCTAGCTGCGCCCAGTTTTTAAGGGGTTTTTGAAAAATTAAGGTCCTTTTCGGCCGGTGAAAAATATTTCCTCCCGGCCTTAATCAATGTCAAAGCCACTTAAATACTAAGAAATTTTGTAAGGATCCAAATTTAATTTGGTCGGCCCCAGATTTGGATTCGTCGAGCCTTTATAACTTAAATCATAATGTGCTTAAACGCTAGAACAAGCTAAGGGACTTATGTTTTCTTCGGTCGGCCCCAAACATGGGTCCGTTAAAATTAATATTGTGTACTTAACCTTTTGGCTACAAATGTACTTAGCTTAATAACAGCAGATAAAAATGGAGCAAACAATCTTTCATTAATCATGCAACAACTTTTACATAGTTTCGATTACAGATTGATGCTAGCTTAGGGAATTCAGAATAAACTTGCATAAAACAAAATACTGAATTAAAAAGCAGTAAGATGCGTCCAGTAAGCTTATTGGTAGAAACGGCGAAGGCGAGCGGCATGCTAGGTGTTTTTGATTGGGCTACCGTCCGAATGAGCCAATTTGTAGGTGCCTGGCCGAACTACTTCAATCACCACGTAAGGTCCTTCCCAGTTAGGCATAAACTTTCCTTGTTTGGTCGGCATAGATGTTGCCAACTCCCGTAGAACCAAATCACCTACTTGGAAGGTCCTCTTCTTAACTCCAGAATCGTAGTACTGTGCCGCTTGGAGCTGGTACCTCAAGTTTCTTTGATGGGCTGCTTCCCTTTCTTCTTCTAGTAAATCCACATTCGCCCGGAGTCTGAACTCATTCGTTTCCACATTAAACACCCGTGTTCGGCAAGATTCTAAGCCAACCTCAACAGACAGAAGGGCGTCTGTTCCGAAGGCCAACTTGAAAGGTGTTTCCCCGGTTGAAGATCTTGCAGTGGTTCGATAAGCCCAAAGGACCCAAGGTAACTCGCCCAAAGACCCTTGGCTTCTCCCAGCCTTTTTTTGATGCCATCGAAAATAATTTTGTTGGCCGCTTCGATCGCCCCGTTTCCTTGGGGATGTCCGACTGAACTGAACTTCTGCCTTATTCCGAATTGAGCCAGAAACTTTCTAAATTTGCTTCCAATGAACTGAGTTCCATTGTCTGATACACATACCATGGGAATGCCAAACCTTAAGATTACTTATTCTAGCATGAACTTTTTTGCTACTTCTTCGGTAATCGCTGAAAATGGTTTAGCTTCTATCCACTTGGTCATGTAGTCAATCGCCACAATGCAATACTTTGATTGTTTAGTACTGGTAGGTAGGATCCCAACGATGTCAACCGCCCACATAGCAAATGGGATCGGGCTAAGGACTGAAGACATCTCTTCGGGTGGTTGCTTCGGTATTGTGCTGAATAGCTGGCACTGTCTGCACTTCTTGGCATATTCAGATGCATCTTCTTTCATCTTCGGCCAGAAAAACCCTTGCCTGAGAATCTTGAAGGCTAAAGATTTTCCTGCCAAATGTTATCCGCAAATTCCCTCGTGAACCGTTTCAAGGGCTAGCTGATGTTCATCTTTGTCTAAACACCTAAGCAATGGTTGACTTGCCGATCGTCTGAACAAACGGCCCCCGACCAGTGTATAATTCACCGACTGATGTTTCACCTTCTGTGCTTCCCTTCGGTCAAGTGGTAGAGTACCCTTCTCCAAGAATGCCCTGATGGGAGTCATCCAATTGACCCCTTGGTGAATTTCCATACACTACTTCTTGTCAATCGAAGGCGTCTTTACTTCGGTCAGGTAGATGGACCCATTCAGGTTCTGGGTTTCTACCGAAGCTAACCTCGAAAGGGCGTCCGCCCGACTGTTGTTCTCTCTGGCTACTTGAGTTAATTCAAAGGATTTAAACATCAAAGATTGCTCACGTACCTTAAGGGCGTAGGCCTTTGTTCTGGGATCTTTTTGCCCATACTCCCCTGAGAACTGTTTTACTACCAACATCGAATCACTGAATGCCCTGAGATACTTAACTTCCAAATTCTTCGCCAGGTCTAATCCTGCTAGTAGAGCCTCGTATTCGGCTTCATTGTTCGTCAAAGGAAAAGTGAATCTGATAGCCTGACAGATTTCGAAACCCTATGTACTTGTTAGAATTAGCCCAGCTCCATACTTTTCCTTGGCGACTGAACCGTCGACAAAAAGCTTCCACTTTCCCGGTGTCCGAATCAACTGCTCTTCGGGGGCTAGATCCTTCGGTCCCGAGAATGAACATTCAACAATAAAATCTGCAAGTGCCTGGGCTTTGATCGAAGTCCTTGGTGTATACTCCAGGTCGTGCTCCCCCAGTTCGATCGCCCAGGCCACCACTCTGCCTGATGCCTTTGGTCTTTGCAAGATTTTCTTCAAAGGTTGATCTGTTACTACCTTGATCGTTCTCCCTTGGAAATAGTGTCTCAACTTTCTGGCGGCCATTACCAACCCATAGGCAAACTTCTCCGCGTTCGGATATCTAGTTTCTGCATTTTTGAGAATATGAGAAACATAGAATACCGGATGCTGGTTACCTTCATGCTCTTTGACCAACACAGCTCCAAGTGTTCGATCGTTCACTGCTAAGTACAGCTGCAAAGTTTCCTTCGGATCAGGCCTCACTAAAAGTGGGGTTTTTACTAAGTATTCCTTAACTTCCTCAAATGCTTTTTGGAAATTTGGCCCCCACTCAAAATTCTTGGACCCCAGAAGCACTTCAAAGAATGGCAAGGCCTTTTCGGCCGATCTGGAAATGAACCTCCTTAGGGTTGCTAACCGTCCGGTCAGCTTCTGAATGTCCCTGATTGTCTTTGGTGCTTCCATGTCAATGACTGCTTTAATCTTTTCTGGGTTTGCTTCAATCCCTCGGGCGCTGACCATATATCCCAGGAACTTTCCACTGTTTACTCCGAACGTACACTTGTTCGGGTTGATCCTCATATTGTTCCTCCTAAGTGTTTCAAAACACTCCCTCAAATCTTCAGCATGATCCTTGAAAAGGGACTTTACAATCATGTCATCCACATAGCATTCCATGTTCCGACCAATCTGAGCCTTGAACACTTTGTTAATCATCTTCTGAAATGTTACCCCGACGTTCTTCAGGCCGAAGGGCATCTTAATGTAGGCATAAGTGCCGTTCGGTGTGATGAATGCTGTCTTAGGCACGTCCTCGGCATTCATGGCAATCTGGTGGTATCCTGAGAATGCATCCAAAAAACTCAGTATTTGATGCCCCGAAGTGGCATCTATCAGTTGATCAATATTCGGTAGAGGATAGTGGTCCTTCGCACAGTGCTTATTCAGGTCGGTATAATCCACACACATCCTCCATTTGCCATTTGACTTTTTAACCACCATGTTCGCCAACCAGTCGGGATAGTCGATTTCCTCAATGGACTTTGCTTCCAGCAATTTTTCCACTTCAGCTTGAATTACTTTCTGCCTTTCCATGGCGAAATTTCTCTTCTTTTGTCTTACAAGTTTGGCTTCGGGAGCGACATTCAGACAGTGTTTGGCCACCGAAGGGTCCAATCCTGGCATATCTTCGGGATTCCATGCAAACACATCATTGAACTCCCTAATGACTTTGATGACTTTCTCTTTTAGCTCCGGTTCCATGTTCTTTCCGATTTGGATCATCTTTCCAGACTGACCCACATACAACTCGACTTCTTCAGTTTCGATAGCCGGTTCGGCAATCGGGCTTGACAGGTCGGCCCCAAATTTTTCCAACTCTATGTTCAGTAATTGATGACTGCCTCCTGTTTCGTTATCGCTTCTCTTCCTTTTACCAGCTTCAGTCATTTCCACATCCTTGTCTTTCTCCAAATCTTTTAACATAATGATTCTTGTGGCGTTATGATCGCCTCTCATCTCTCCGACACCATGCTCGGTCGGGAATTTCAACTTCAGGTGGGGGATGGAGGACACAGCTTGGAACAGAGATAGGGCTGGTCTTCCCAAAATTCCGTTGTAAGGGCTGTCGACCCGAACAATGTAAAACTTAGCTTCTTTAACAACTGTGTATGGAGTCTTCCCCAACAAAACATTCAGCGTGATCGTGCCTTCGATCGGTACCGGTTGGTTACCAAAACCGTACAGTGGTGCCTCATGGCAAGGCTCCAGTTGTTCACCACCCAAGTTCATCTTGCAATAAGTCCGGTGATACAGTATGTTGACCGAACTTCCTTCATCGACCAGCACTCTCCAAATCTTGTTTTCCCTTATGACGGGGTTTATTACAAGAGGGTCTTCGTGCGGCCATATCACATCTTCAAAGTCATCTTCCGTGAATGATATCGGAAGTGGCTGTTTGGCTGCACTTGACTGGTAGAGGCTATAGACTTGCCTGGCATACTTCTTTTGGGCTGTCTTGTTGTCCCGGTCAAGTATGGTACCTCCGAATATTGTCCTGACTTCGCCCCGATACTTTTCAGACCCTTCGGCATCTTTAGTGTCTCTCTTCTTCTCTTTGTCATCTAGCTTGTCTCTCAGATCTCCAACAAACTTGTTTAACTCTCCTTCTTTTATCATCTTCTCGATCAACTTCTTCAAGTGGAAACATTCATCGGTGTTGTGGCCTTTATCCCGATGATAGTCACAATACTTGTTCTCATTCCTTCTGTTTTCAGGGGTCTTCAGCCTGGCTGGTCGAACGAACTCAGGCTTACCCTTTATCTCGTGGAGAATTTTCCAGGTTGGTTGCGAGGAATCCAGCTGCCTTGACTTTATCCAGGTTGGTGACCATTCCAGCTTCCTCTTTAAACCTTGCCAAGTAGTCAGCCAATTCTTTGTTCGGTCCCTGCCTGCAGTGGATCAGGGCTTCGGTATCTTTCTCTCTTCGACACAAGTGGGAGTAGTGCCTCAAGAATTTCTTCTTTATTTGATCATACGAGCCAATCGACCTAGGTCTTAATGACCTGTACCACATGGACGCGTTCCCCTTAAGGTATGTCTTGAACATCTTGCAGAGCATCACATCACAGTGCCCCATACCAGTTATGAGCGATTCATACTTCTCACAATGGTCTTCGGGGTCACCTTTTCCATTGAACTCATTCATATTTGGAAACTGCCTACCCGGAGGAGGTCGGAACTGTTCAATATCCTCAGTCACCACTGGCTCGTGGCTGACCCTTCTTTCTCCAAACATAGCCTTCTTGATCCTTCGGATACGATCATCCGTATGTGGACCTTCTTCCTCTGAATCAAAGGAGTACACTACCTTCGACCGGGTTCTCCTAGAGTTTGATTCAGAGTCCCCTGACTCATCTTCATCATTTCTAATTCTCGGCCTCTTATCCCTTCGGTCATCCAACTCCGGGTCTTCGGCTTCTAAAGCCTCGCGGAGTGCTCTCTCTTACAACTCGATCTCCTCCCTTTGGAGCTTTAGGGCTTCTAGCCTTAAGCGATCGGCCTCCCGCTTCTTAGCCAGACGTTCGGCCTCCCTACTGCTCTTTTCTTTCTCCATCTCTTTTCGCTTCCCCTTGGCCTTTTGTTCCTCTCGCCACTTCAGGAGTATCTCCCGTTGCTCTTCGGGAGACGGTATATCTCCTTCTTCATCAAAAGTCAGGAGCCTTGGGGTAATGGGAGGAGTGGTGCGATTGTTCCCAGCCACGGTGCTATCATCAGTTACTGGTATTTCTGTTTCATTCGTCATGATTGATTGTGGATCTCAGCACAAACATATCTCCACGTTCCCATAGACGGCGCCAAATGTTGCAACCAGAATTCTACCAAGTCCTGCTTCGGTCGGACCTGCAATGAAGAAGAATGTGAGGGTTTGGCCCCCCGATTCACCTCCGGTGTTAGAATAAGTTAACTGGTTTTTTGTAAGGTATTATGAACGTAGAGAGCTTGTGTTTTTGTGTGAAGTTGTGAATGAATCTAAAAATCAGCCTGAACCAACCTTATTCCCTTCTTCCCAGCGGTTACCGAAAGTGGGGTTCATGGAGTCACGTGTCCCACGTTCTTTGGTCTTTCTAACCGACAAGACCGTTGTAAGTGAATGGGCTGAGCGAACTTTGGGCCACTTTTTATATTCCTCTTTAGACTGTCGATTCGGCCCATTAAGGAGATGGACCTCTAACAATAGGTTCGAATTTACACAGAAGTAAGTAGATTGCAATAATTGATGAGTACAAATATATTAGCAACCATGAGTTGGTCGAAAGCTAGCGATGAGACAAATTATCAAGAAGAAAAGATGGAAATAAAGTACAATGATGCAAGAAAGACATACTCCCAAGAAATTATGTCAGCCAATTCTTTACATTTGGTTTGGACACGGAGACCAAGGATAGTGGGTGTAATATTGTTAAAATAAATGAAGTAGTGGGTGTAATAGTGATTTTATTGTTAAAATAAGTGAAGTAGTGGGTGTAATAGTATAAAGTGTTGAAAAAGTAGAGTGAAGCAGTCGATGTAAAAATGTATTTTATTGTTAAAAGTTACTATTTATAGTAATGTAAAGAATTGATGGGATGGTAAAAAAGGAAAGTGTAAATAAATGGGAGGGAAATAGAGAGTAAATGAGCATGAAAGCTACTAACGGCCAAGCAGCCAGCTATAACTAGGTCGCCTCTTTGCTGTTTCAACTTTCAACTATACAGATGTTACAGATCGTGGGGACAATGACATTCTCTATGTAGCCTTGTATAGCTGTTTCTCTTTACAATTAACCAAACATACATACCTTGGCCGGCTTGCTTACTTTTCTGGTATAGTACAGAATTGAGTTTTCATTTCTGGTATACTTGAACGTAAAGTTTCATTTCTGATATAGTTTAGAAATTTTAATAGAAAACGCCACTAGAAGTGGCGATTTCTGTTGAATTTCATTTCAACAGAAAACGCCACTTGTACTGGCGGTTTCTATTGAAGTTATTTCCTTCCACTTTTTCCAGCACTTAGTATTATTTTGTATCCACAAAATGAACTTTGTAGTTGCCATTTTATATGGCTTAGAAAAAGTATTTGTCAATAGAATTTATTAATTATTTTTGTTTCGTATTCAAGTATTGACATTTTACTTTGGTATAATACAAAAATCTCCAAAAATTATTATGTCTAACTATCTTATTTTTTGGGACGAGCATGGCAACTCAACATGAAATTGTTGAAAAATCTTTCGAGTAGGCATGTTTAGGGGAATAAAAAATATACATGTACATGTTTTTTTTTACGTTGTTTATTTTCCATATTCAAGTATTGACGTTGTACTTTGGTATAATACGAAAATCTCCAAAAATTATTATGTGTAATTATCTTCTTTTTTAGTCCGAACATGGCAACTCAACATCAAATTGTTGAAAATTCTTTCGAGTAGGCATGTTTAGGGGGAAAAAATATACTTGTACATGTTTTTCTTACGTTGTTTTTGTTCCATATTCAAGTATTGACGTTGTACTTTTGCGTAAACCAAAATTTAGGCATAAGTAATTTGTGTAATTACGTTAAATGTTCATCCGAATATGGCAACTTCATATCAAATTCTTAAAAAAAAACCTTGGCGGAGTTACGTTGAGGGGCATAAAAAACATATTAGAAAACATTTAATTACTCTAAATAAACATACTACATCATACAAGTACTTCAATTTGAAAACAGAAAATTGAAGCATCATACAATTAGATTTAATTGAAAACAGAAAATTAGAAAATAAGCATACATTGACACGAGAACCACAATACAACTTCTTAAAATTCACTGAGATCAACAGCATAATTCTTGTCCTCAGCTTCCTCAATTTCCCTTTGATAAGTGGATTTATATCCACTTGGATCATTCTATTTGGCTTAAATTGGTGTCTTGTATCTCAAGTATGTGTGTGTTTTAATATGTTTTTGTGAGATTTGTGCAGGGTGTATTCCAGATGTGGATATTGCATTTAGTAGGTGCTATATGGTGTTTTTAGTGTCAAGAAAGCAAGTGCTTGGAGTTGCAAATGAAAGCGGAGAAGAAATCAACTTAAAAGAAAAATTGCAGTCTGTTCAGCATACCTTGGGCGCGGGCGCGCGGAGAGAAGCATGTGCTGCGCGCGGGCGCGCGGGAAGAAATGACTGGCAGGAAGGCGCGCGCGGGCGCGGTGGATTTAGCCTTGGGCGCGCGCGGCCGCGCGGGAGACGGCAGAAAATTCCTGGAATTGTATTTTAATTAGGAAATTGCCGTTTTCTTCTCCTAATTCATATGGCAAACACTTGGGACGATTTGAAGCTTCTGGAATTCAACTTAAACATGGGAATTGCAATTCTATTTCAATTAAAGATGGAAAATTACCGGAATTCTATCCTATTTCAAATACGGTAATCGCTTGGTCAAGGAGGCACTTGGGGGCTATAAATACACACCTTGGGGCACAGAAAAATCATCATCTACACATCCTACACACATAATTCGTTCAGAGCAAGAAGGGAGAGAAGCCAAGGCGAGGAACGTGACAACAAGAAGATCTAGACATAGTTTTCTTGTATTCCTTTGTTAGGCGTATCTTGTGGATGCTCATTACTTTTCCGGATTTTTTCGCTAAACCTTATTTTATTATTGATTTATTCATCATCTTCTTTACCTTGTTTACTACCATGCTTTCATCAAATCCCATGGTGACGAAAGGTTCGATCATGAACTAATCGTTATCGTGGGGTCCTAGTGGATTTATCTATGTAGCTTAGTAGTTTGCATGCCTTAGAGATTTATGTGTGGTGAATTATTGATATCCTTGTATGGTTATGCTTATTGAATTTAGGTGCGTCGCGAACATCTAATTTGTTAATCTCTTGCTAAACGAGAGTGGATCTTGAGATTTAGAACTTGCCATGCTAGCATAGGATAGGTTGATGTAATCATCATGATTTGTGGCATGAATAGAGATATTATGCTACCCTATGTGATCTAAGTGAATAACTTGTGCTTCAACCTTTATGTTTTCAAATTCTATAGAGATATAGGGTCTAAACATAATAGGTGACTATTCATCTTCTATCTTTTGTGGATGTATGCTTAGATTGGTACTAGTATACCGAGAGGTAACTTTTACTCTTTTCGTGTTGTTCGATCAGATATCAAAACCATCGCATGTTTTAATCGAAGGCTGCAACTCTAAGTGAAGTAGATAATGAAACTAGGATTCCATGTTTATTCTCATATAAGTAATTCGATTTTAACTCTAGTTAATTAGTTAATTGTTAGTTATTAATTTGCATCTTAGTTTAATTTAGTTAATCAAACCCTATTTGTTATTTTCTTAGCAGTGAATTAAAACCATACATTATTGCATAGACATATTTTCTGAGTAAAACTTAACCAAGATCTCTGTGGAACGAACTTTAATTGTATTACTTGTGACTACGTGCGCTTGCGTGAGTTTAGCATAACACCCTTGCAATTTGACGTTCCTTTGCAGCTTCTGCTTCTATTACAATTTCACGTTCCTTTGCAGCTCGAGCTTCCATTTCCATTTTAAATTTAACTTGTTGTGCAGCAAATTCAAAATGTTTTGCAAGTTTAGCATCCTCAGCCTGCACATCGTATGACTTTGTGTTTTTCCTGGTTCGTTTGATTTCGGTTTTAGTAGTTTGTGGTTTTTTGCCCATATCCATCTTATGCTATTGTCTTGAAGAAAGTAAATTTAAGTGGAAACTACTAAGTTGCGATTCTGAATAAGCAGCAAATTGGGTTTTATAGCCAATTTCGGATTATTATTTAACTTTTTTGTTGATGAAAAAAGACCTCAATAATTTAAACAAGCGTTATTGTGAAGTGACTACAGCACTTTGCGTACAAGAAATAGAAGACGTGACTACTCAAATTTAGTAGCCTGCATGAAAATAATTAGGAATTTCTGAAATCAACTTTACTTTTTAAGAAATCAGTTTTATTTTACTATGCCTGCAATGAACTTTACTTTTTCATAAATCAGCTTTATTTTACTATGCCTGAAATAAGCTTTACTTTTTCAGAAATCAGCTTTATTTCAGTACAGGCTAAGCATGCAGTCCTTTCTCAGATTTATTTTTTTCAATAATGCAGGGTAAATTTAAGTGTTTGCTGCTGTGCATTCACATGATTTTGCAGTTCATTCAATTGTATTTTGACAGTACTGTTGAGTCACGGGGTAGTTGAACACCAATCAATAATTTATCCCTTGATTCCCAGCCATTCTGAATAAGTTGCGATTCTGAATAAGCATCAAATTGGGTTTTATAGCCAATTTCGGATTATTATTTAACTTTTTTGTTGATGAAAAAAGACCTCAATAATTTAAACAAGCGTTATTGTGAAGTGACTACAGCACTTTGCGTACAAGAAATAGAAGACGTGACTACTCAAATTTAGTAGCCTGCATGAAAATAATTAGGAATTTCTGAAATCAACTTTACTTTTTAAGAAATCAGCTTTATTTTACTATGCCTGCAATGAACTTTACTTTTTCATAAATCAGCTTTATTTTACTATGCCTGAAATAAGCTTTACTTTTTCAGAAATCAGCTTTATTTCAGTACAGGCTAAGCATGCAGTCCTTTCTCAGAGTGATTTTTTTCAATAATGCAGGGTAAATTTAAGTGTTTGCTGCTGTGCATTCACATGATTTTGCAGTTCATTCAATTGTATTTTGACATTACTGTTGAGTCACGGGCTAGTTGAACACCAATCAATAATTTATCCCTTGATTCCCAGCTATAAAATGACATAGTGGTGAGGCTTGTTCACCCATCCACTGCAATCTAATTTAGCATTTCACACACAATTCAACATGTCCAACATTCCCAATTTGAATCTTTGTTTTTGTGATAAGTTGTGCGTTCAACGCACATGGCCCTATGGAAGAAATGCGGGAAGGAGCTATCTCAATTGTCCAAATGGAGGCAACGGATGTGGGTACATTCGTTGGCTTCATGAACCATTAGAGGAGCGTGTTGTGCGTGATTTTGAGAAATTGGAAATGCAACGAGTCAGAGAACTAACTCGCCATATGTGTGAATCAATTGATGAAAATGAGAATGAAGGGGAGGACTCCGTGAAGGAGGATGGGATTGAGCAGAAGGATGGGATTGAGCCTAATAATCCCTTTGGTGGTCTCGATGAATCAACTGATGAGAATAAGAATGAGTTTGAGGACTCCGTGCAGGAAGATGCGGAAGATGATGATGATGATGATAATGAAGATGAAGATTAATTTCTTCGGCTATGATTAAATGTGGTTGTTTTTAGTTTCCCCTAAAGAATGTCCTCTACGGATATTCATTTGTATTTCTTGTTTTCATGTTGTGTGATGTTATGGAATGTGATGTTTTAATTAATTACGTAGTTTTGTTGCACACTATAACACCATCATAATAGAAGAATACACAGTACAAATACATAATCAAAAAATGCACACTACAAATACATAATAGAAAAAGTAAAAACTTAAATAATTCAGTAGTACTTAATTAAATTTCTTCGTCGGACATGTAATCATCAGAGATGTAACATGGATTTTGTTGAAGACGTTGTTCCTCAACGTCTGTTAGCTCTCTCCCACTTGCACGAACGGAGTCTTTGGCAAGTTGATAGATGTAGTGACGAGTTCTACGTAACAACATTCGGTTGTTCTCAATTCGTATATGTTTGACAGCTCGAATGACTTTACGCTTATAATCATTCCAACCCGATGATTCACCAGTACGCGGAAACATGTCGAGGGAATGACGAATAGGGACCCTTGCACCCATAGCAATTAGGTCATTTCGCAAACGTTCCGATTCTTCACGCCGATATGCCCATTCTCGACGAACGCCTGCAAAATATTCCACTGGATCGCTTTGTCTAAGACGGCTGTAGTCATCATTTCTTTCTCCGAGCAACCAATTGCGATTTGTAGAGGATGACATATTTCTTTTGTAGTTGGTAAATTAATTTGCACTAAACCTATCTGCAAGGTCAAATATATATATATATATATATACATGTACAACCCACTTGCAAGTAGGGTTTTGAGGGTGGGGTTCTCATGTTTTATTGATCCTGCTTGTACTGAAAATTCAACTCAGCTTTGTAGGATAAAGTAATGAAATGACCATTCAACTTTTTCATTTTTTGTAGCTGTGTCCGTATACTACACTTCATTTCAGTCTTGAAGTGACAAACCAACTTTTTCAGAAATGGTAGCTGTCTAGTATTTTTTTAAAATTTTTTACACTTCAAGAAATCACACTAATTTGGCTATAAATTGGAATGTTTTCATGTGATGTCTCTGTATCTAAAAAGTTCGTCATGTCTAATTCAAGAAACTCTTCATCTTCGGTTAGAAACCCTTACAGACATAGTTCAAGCACTTTCAACTACTTAGGTGAACATGGAACTGTAAGGTGTAACTGCAATCTACCAGCTCCTTGTCAAGAAGCATGGAAAGAAGGTACTCTTGACCCAGGAAGGAGGTTCTTCGGTTGTAGCCAATACAAGGTATGTACAACATCACTTTCTGCAAATTTTGTTGTTGCCAAAATGTATTGATTTTCGTTCACATCTTATTCAAAAGTGTGTATATTAACAACCACAACCGGATAGTTTTCATCACACCATCTACTTCCTCTTTTTTTTTTCTCTCTGTGTGTCCATCACATTATTTGTCCACTCATGTCTAGCTAATTCCGATCCTTGGAAACTTTGCTTGCTTGCTAGCTTGCCTCGTTCGTCCCATTTAAGGTACACGATACATACTCCTTTATATGTATAATTTTGTTTAAAGTAATATCTATTTGAAGTTAACTGTTTGTTTATTTTTATATATGCTTCAGCATTGTTAGTTACAAATTACTTAAATAGTAAGGTAATGTTCTTAACTTCGTTTAATATATTCAGGAGAATGGAAAATTACGTTAACGTTAATTTCTTTTGGGGTGGAAGAATTATTAGACGGGGGGATGATATTCGATATTCGAAAGATCTGGGTGGTCAACGTTATGTTATGTTGGGAACGAAGTATGAAGAAATTAGGGGTATTGTTTATGATGTTATGGGCATAAATCCAAATCAATGGGAGGTAAAAATGAGTTACAAATACCCCCAAGTTGGCATAGGGAATGTTGCATCACATTTTTTAGTAGGGCAAATTACCTCGGATATGGACGTGGATAGGCTGTTGAGCATCCCTCGTACGATGATGATGGGTTTAGGTGATGTTTCTGTGTTTTTGGAGGTCGAAAAGGTACAAGAGGATGACCCGTACAGTTACGGGCATAATATGCACCCTCAACCAACCCATTCAAGTTACCAAGAAGATACTGGGACTAGCAACCAGTTTCCAGAATTTGGAACGGCCGGGTGGTCAGACTACTATTTTGGGGGAGGAGACGATTATCAGGGTCATGTCGGCGGTTCAAGTAGCTATGCAATCCAACAAAGCCAGCAACAACATGATTATCAATTGCAGGATTACTATACTCCTACAGATTACATTGAGCCGTCTCCACGAGTGCATCCTCTTGCAGGTAGAGAGTTGGCCCTTGTACATGAAAATTCAAAATATGACAATGCTAGTTCAAGTAGTGAGGATTTCGACTATCGTGGCAGTGATGATGAGGCGGATGTATCAGAATCCGAGGCCGAAGAGGAGGTGCCTACGATGGCTATTATTGAGACGGCTCTCATTGAGGGGGGGAGGCACGTTCCCAGCGCACCTTGGTTTGAAACGGAGGCGTATACACCGATTGTGTTGCACAACCAGGATGCAAACTACAATGTTGTAGATGCTGAAAATGAAAATCTTTATGTCGGATAGATGTTCAGTGACAAAGCTACGCTTATCAGTGCAGTGCAAAATTTGCACATTAAGAGTAATCGGATGTACATCGTGGTGAGGAGCAATTACGATCAATTCATTGCAAAGTGCACCGTGCAGAATTGTCCGTGGAGAGTGAGAGCTGCGAAGAAAAAAAGTCACGGTTTCTTTCAAATCACAAAGTTAACAGAACACGTATGCTTGTGTGATTATCCTACGCAGGACTACAAGAAGATTACTGCAAGATTGGTTGGAGATATTGTCAAACCGCATGTATGTTTTTCATTTTCGAATTTATTATAAGTAATTTTTATCAACATTGGAGTTATGACGTGTTTCCTTTAAATGTTTGACAGGTCGTAGGCTCACCAAATCTCCCAATAAAGAATGTTTTGAGCTTGGTAACCAAAGAATTAAACCACAATGTGAAATACATGAAAGCATGGAGAGGGAAGCAGTTGGCGGTTGAGGATGTATACGGAAAGTAGAGCACAACATACGACATACTACCACAGTTCTTCATGGCCATTGCCCATTCCAACCCTGGAAGTGCGTTTGTGATTCAAGCAGTACCAGATGAGAAAGTAGCACATCAATCCATTTGCAAGCGTGTTTTCTTTTGCCTTAAAGCAGTCATGGACGGTTGGCAACATGCCCGGCCTGTACTTTCCATCGATGGTACATTTCTAAAGGGCAAATACAATGGGAAGTTACTCATTGCCATGGGTGTTGATTCCAACAATCATCAATACCCCGTATGTTATGCGTTGGTTGAGGAAGAGTCTGAGGATAACTGGGGTTGGTTTTTAGGACTGTTGCGTCAACACGTTTGCAAGGACATGAAGGGTGTTTGCATAATATCAGACCGCGCCGGTGGAATTCTCGCAGTAATATCGAATCTGGGCAACGGCTTTGCACCACCTTATGGGATTCATAGATGGTGTCTACACCATTACAGAAGTAACTTCTCTAGTAAGCATCCCGGGGGGGACTTGAAACGCTTGATGTGGTTAGCTGGAAGTACCCCGCAGGTCAAAAAACACAATGCCTACATGAAAAGAATAGGGGAGATATCACCTGCTGCTTTACAGTGGCTTTATAACGTTTCTCCCGAGCTATGGACCATCAGTCATGATCACGACGGTGCTCGTTACGGACAAACCACTACCAACATCATGGAAGGCTATAATGGAAACATACGAATGGCTCGTTTCCTTCCTGTTATAGCAATGATGGAGTACATATTCTACAGAAATGTTAGAATTGTCAACACACAAAGGAACCAAGCCGTTGAAGCCCTACATGACGGCAAACAATTCTGTCAAAGGACGAATGACATGATAATAAGATATATGGAGAAGGCAAAAGCACATCATGTGACAACACATAGTCGTCAACTTGGCATTTTCACAGTCGTCACTCAACGCTATCGGGTGAAAGGTTGCACGAAGGGGGGAAACCAGCAGAATGTGGACATAAGTAAGAAAGCTTGCACATGTGGAAAATGGAAATGTCACCATATGCCTTGTTCTCATGTAATGGCTGGTTGTTTAGTGGACAATATTGATTGGAAGCAGTGGGTTGGACCTTACCACTACTCGTCGAAATTGCATAAGTTATGGGAACCCCTGATATTTCCATTGCCAAGCACGGACTTGTGGAACTACGTTTTACCCGACGAGTGGCAAATGTTTGAAAAATTGATACCAAATCCGGCCTACAAGAAGGTGAAGAAAAAGAGTGGCAAAAGGGGACAGTCCGTAAGAATTCGAACTGAAATGGACCAATCAAGATCGGGGATAAAGTGTAGCCGGTGTAAGCAAGAAGGGCATACAAAACGGAGCAGACTTTGTCCACAACGTCCCCCGGACCCTTCTGGTTGATGAAATCAAGTCTTCAAGTGCCTGCCCCCATTTTACTTAATGCGTGTAGTTTGTTTATCCACATTTCATTTGGTGTTAACTGTTTTGTGTGATTTTATTTTATTTTTCCATGTACTTTGGCTCGTAATAGTTGTATTTGTGTGTTTCTTATCAATTTCATTTCAGTTATTCAAACATGGTTGTTTTTTTTATGTAGAGGCCTATATGATTTTGTGTTTCAAACATAACAAATGCCAACAATTATGAAATCATATCAATTGCAGAAATTAACACACTTCCAATGAAAAAATTACAATGGTCTACTCCTCGTCGGACATGTCGCAGTCCGATTGATTTTCAGGACTTATGCTCCACTGATGATATTGTCTAGCTTGTAGGATGTCTCCGTCCTCTGCACACATCCTCGCATCTTCTGCTAGGCTGTATCGTCGTACGCGCAAACGCATTCGATTCTCCTCCTCTCGTGCCTGAAATAGCGCGGCTTCCAGTTGTTGAGGAGTGTTACGTGGCATGGATTTAGCGCGCTGTTTTACTACTCGTAGCCCATACTCTCGACATTGGTCAACACAAATGTCAAGAGTTCGTGCACGTCATTCCCACTCCCTCCGCATTGTTGCTACTGACAGAGTTGAGTAACGATGATTAGGGTTCAACGAGTAAGCAAATTCATCTTCACACACCCAACTCCTACCCATAGCTCTAAAAATATCACCAGGAGTATAAGTCATTTTGTGATTGGCTGATAAATATTTTGGTTACATATTTATAGTGAAACGGACTATTGTTTTCCACTTACATTATTATCCAGCACTTGCATTATTTCAGCTACCACTGACAACCCACGGGAACATGTGTTGTGTATATTTTTATGTTCGTTCACAGGGAGGCAGATTTTATCAATTTTAATTTAATTGTCACGAATTTTATAATTTTAACAATTATTAAGAATTTTTATAAAACTAACTAACGCAAATAAATGTGTTTTTAAGTCGATTAATTAAAAGTCTAGGGCAACCGGGTTCACCATGTTTACACCGAAACAAATTATACGGATATAGTAATTTAACGGATTTTGAATAATTAGAGCATTTGTTAATCTTTTTCAAGCATTAATGCTCTCGGAAATCAAATTATGCTTTCGCAATAAAATTCAATTCCGCTAATCGTATGCATGCCTCTAGTGAATAAAATCTCTCGATCTATTGTTCCTATTCGCAAATAATTAATTAATGATACCGGCCGATAACACAAATTAGATTTTATAACATATCGATTAGAATTATTTCATATCCGTTAAACAACTAATAAAATTAAAGCACTATCATGGTGTAAACATGGCTTCCCCTTATACCCTAGAAATAAACTACTCACATATGCTATTAATAGAAACGACAAAAATATCTAAACAAGACATATAAAACATATATTAATAAACAAGATAAAATTTAGGAGTACCTCAAATTTACAATAGAATGGGGAATCAAGCCAAATTGTACATAAAAGAGAAGAAAATCAAGCCCCTAGCTCCAAAATAAAATCTTGCAGTAGCCGAATGAAAAATATGCAGAAATGTGATATGCAGTATGTTTCCTACTTTTTGTGTTTTAGTTGGTGTGTAGTCTCTCCTCCCCCCTTGCAGACTGTTTTCTCCTTCATTTTATAGGAATATGAAGCTGCTTAATTTCTTAAACTGCTCCGTGATTCGCTGCATGTCTGCTGGCCGCCGCTCTTCTTGATTTCAAAGTTGCTGGCTTCAAAGCTTTTTTTTCAACTTTTCATTTTCAACTTTTTCCATTTTCAACTTTTTCATTTTCAACTTTTTGCTTTTTCACTTTTTCTAAAATTCGAAAATTCATTTATTCCTCAGATTTCGAGCTGCTCCAATCGAATTTTTGCTTAATTAATCCCTCCAAATTGAAGATAATTTCATAAGCTTCGCGTGGACTGTAAGATCGTCCAAATCTGACTCCTACAACTCCGGATATGAATTAAATACTGTAGGAAGTGGGTGTAGCACAATAAATCCGAATTTCTTTCATTTTTAGCTCCAAAATAGCTCTTTAAGCTCAAATTCTTCCAAACTTAGAGATTCTTGTCTCCTGAAATAAAACATCAAAATTAATTAAATAAATATCCAAATCAATGCAAAAATGCAATTAAATGTGGGAATAAAATTATATAAAATGTATATAAAAATATATCTTATCAACATGAAATTTAAATTTGTATGCATTATTATCCAGCACTTGCATTATGTCCACAGGACCACATCATCTACTCACATAGTGAATAATCTCGTGCATGTACAGTAATCTGCAACAAACACTAAAAAGTACTGGAAAGATAAGATTGAGTGATCACATCTTGCCTTCACTGTGTTATCATTTTACCATTGCTATTTCAAACTTCCCGTGAATGCACAGCAAGAAAACAACAAGAATCTTTGCAGACCTGAAAACCCATTGTAAAAAGATCACTGAAATTTCTTGTCGAATTAAAAACAAGGATGCTAGTCTGTAAAAAGCTGTGAGGTCCCGTCAACAGTAACATAATTACAACAATCTCGTGAATGTACAGTAACAATCTCGTGAATGTACAAATTCCTCTATAAATACGTTCTTCTTTGTCATTCATAAACACAACTTACCGCTTTCCTCTCAAATAACTTTTAAACCAATTTTTTTTCAAGGCACTTGCATCAAATGGATAGGAGGAAGGGGAAGGGGAAAGTGTGAGAAACAAGGGCATATGACGACAGGCAGAAGAAGAAAGAAGCAGAGCAAGAGAAGGGGAGGGCTGCGATTATACGGTCTAGTGAGCAGTCCTTGTTCATAAAAAAAATGAAAATTTTTAAGAGCAGGGAGGAGAGAAAGGGAAAAGACTGGGTCAAAACTAGGGGTGAGCAAAAAACCGAATTGAAACCGAAACCGAATCGAAACCGGCCAAAACCGAACCGAAAAAACCGAAACCGAAATTGAACCGGCGGTTGCGGTTTTTTATTTTTAAAAACCGAGACTTTCGGTTCCGGTTCCGGTTATAGGTTAAAACCGAACCGACTAAAACCGAACCGAACCGATTATTAAAATAAATAAATATATATTGTTGTGGAATAAAAACTAGGTTATTAGATTGCGGCTAGGGTTTGATGTATTTAATGCAAAGGGTGGTTGAGCTTCGAGCTTTAATGGCTGCTTCTGCGTTCGAGACTTAATCGGTCCTCACAGAATGCCTACGTATCTCTGTATTAAGAGAATCAAGCCAATAAAAACGTAGTTCTGAGTTGAGGGGTCTGACCCTTTATATAGGCTGAGAAGCCTCAGAATTAGGGTAGGGTTAAGTGACTTGGCGGACAAGTCAATCTTGAGGAAAGTTCTAGACCCCTTCCTTGTAGGAGTCTGTTTCCTTGTATGAGTGGATGCCTTGGAGGCTACTCCTTGTAGAGATAATGTTCTTATCTGACACTTATTGCTGAGCTGTTTATTATCCATAATATTAATTACGAAATTAATATTGTAAATAGGGTTTGGGCCCACCTGGTGGGCCCCACGTTTGGACCATTCCGGGTCTAATTAATGCCACATTAAATGTGTCTTTAGGGCTTACTTTTAGCCCATATCATTTGCCCCCCAACTTCTAGGAAAACTGATCAGGTTTTCCTTGAAGTTATAACGGCCTTACATGAGACTTGGGTCAGGGTTTATTGCTCTTACATGAGTATTTTCAACTTATCATCTTAATGTAAAGCGTGGAGCGACCGACGCAATTTACGACGATGTTGAACGACACTAAGCGGTGTTAAATGGCACTAGACAGCGCTAATCAGCCTTAAACAATGTTTAAACAGTGTTAAACAATGTCGAATGGCATAAAACGGCACTAATCGGCGCTAAACGGTGCTATGCCGGCACTAATCGGCGCTAATCGGCACTAATCGGTGCTAACAGGCACTAATATGTGCTAATCGGCATTAAATGGTGCTTAATTGGCACTAAACGGTGCTAGCGGGGGTCCGGGGGCGGCAGCCCCCGGGCGGGGTCCAAGCTCAAACTGTCCCAGGTCGGGGCTTTTTTCGAGCTCATTTAGCTTATTTTCGACCTGGAGCTTTTCGAGCTCAACTGGTACAATTTCGAGCTCAAATTTCGAGCTCAAATAGTCCCAGGTCGTGGCTATTTTCGAGCTCATCTAGTTCAATTTCGACCTGGACCTTTTTGACCTCAACTAATACATTTCGAGCTCAATTTTCGAGCTCAAGTAGGGGCCAAATCGTAGCTTTTTTCCAGGAAATCCAATGTTTTTTCGACCTGAAATGAACGAGCTCTAATAGTGTCAAAACGACCTCAAAATAAATCCCAGGTCGTGAGGAATTTCCATCTTTTCTAGTTCATTTTCGAGCTCAGACTCACGATCTCAATTCTAGGAGATATCGACCTCAAATTGGCCTCAAGTCGTATGGATTTTTCGTGAATTTCTGTTCTTTTTCGACCTCAAATTTACGACCTAGCCATAGCATATTTTCGACCTCAAAATGGGTTTTTACTTGACTTTTCAGGTCGTTTGATCGAGCTCGAAATCGTATTACCAAATGAGGTCGTTGGTCTCGACCTCAGACAACTTTGCTTGGGACACTTGTTTTGCTTTTGGGCCTTAGACTCATCAGAATTCTGGGCCTCTCCTCGTGGGCCCTAATCACATGTTTGGGCTCTTCTTTATTGAAGCCCTAATTGACTTTGACTTGGGCCTTAACTTTTGGTCAACATGACCTTAAATTAAAACCTTAATTAGGTTTATCAATATGGGTTGGGCCATGACAGGCCTTTAATCACTTTAACTAAACTTGGGCCTTAACAAGCCTAGTGTTGTTGGGCCTTTTTAAAGTCCACTTTGTGTTGATGGCCAACAAAGATTTCCAATAGGCTACAGCCGGTTGACCTTCTCCCTCTTCTTTCGGGTCTTTCCTTGGTTTGTAGGACCTTGCCTTGGTTTTAATTTAGCCACTAGTTCCTGATTTTTAGGCCTTGAATTCAAACAACCAGCTTAATTTGAGGCAAACGGCCTTGTTGGCCATCAAGGCGAATGCGTATCTCAATGCTCTCACTGACAGTTTCGTGCCTCCAAGGCATTATCATGGAGCCAACCAGTCTCAAGATGAGCTTTGATGGGGGTCTGTCTAGCAACTTCCAACGTCGATGGGCGCCAACAATTTGCGCTCTATAGTGGGGTCTCCAAGACCTGATAGTAAACACTTCTAGTGTAATTCTCGATTTCAGACGAGGCGAATTTGGACAAGGCATCGGTGGTTATACAAGTTGGTATTCCTCGAATCATACCATACCAACTGTGATTTTACAATTTTCAGATATTTCAACATCGTTTCATCTTTGGCTTTTAGAGCTCTACTCACTTGGGCTATCACCAACCTTGAGTCTCCATAGACTTTAAGATTTTTGGCCCTCATGGCTAAAGACGAGCCTAGTCCGACTTTCAAGGCTTTATACTCTGCTTCGTTATTGGTTGTCGAAAAATATTCAACTTCAAGGCACATTCAATCGCGAAGCCATCAGGGCTCTGTAGGACTATACAAGCACCACTTGATTTTGTTTTTGATGCCCTATCAAAATAGAGCACCCAATGTTTCTTCTAAACTTTATAAGTTCTCTCCCTCTTGGGGTGTCTCATCTTGCCCTTACTATAAGTTCTCTCCCTCTTGGGGTGTCTCATCTTGCCCTTACTGGGGTGTTGTGCCTTCCTGCCCCCGACTTCTTGGTTGTCAATGGTATATTCAACTAAGAAGTCAACGAGTACCTGTGCTTTAATTGCAATTCGAGGATTGTACGCGATATCAAATTATCTGAGTTCTATCGCCCACTTAGCTAGCCTTCGGGTTATGCAATATGTTTCTCAGTTGCTGGTCCGTCAGGATTTCAATCTTATGTGCCTGGAAGTACGATCGTAGCTTCCTCGAGGCTGTTACCAATGCCAAAGCACACTTCTTAATGGGAGAATAATTTAACTCAGCTGCATGCAACATCTTGCTCACATAGTAGATAGGCTTCTGAACCTTGTTATCCTTTCGAATGAGGATGGCACTCAATGCTTGTTCAGATATTTCAATGTTGGCATTCTGGATTGAGGGTCCAAAATTTCAGATTGGTTTTCAAGCTTTGACTTGAAGTTTCAACCATTGGATCTTATCTGGAGGTTCATGACCCCTTCAAGTTTGGCCTTCATAGCTATCCCATGGCCTTCATGGCTAATAACTCGTGTTCCTTATCCTAGGATTCGAGGTTGACGTTTACATGTTCATCGTTGGTGTTCATATGTCGACTACCAAGTATTCACGACCTTTCTTTTGGATTGATGTCAAACTAAAGGTCTTTAGGATCCCTTACTTGACTTCATGTCTTTCACGGCTTGTCTCGAATCTTAGTTCTGATTTCAGGGTTTTCAAACCTATTTTTGCTTCTTGTTTTTTATCCGGGGTCCTTCAAGGACTTAAACTCTTAGTAACTCTCGACCTTTCAGGGTTTTTATTTATGCGTTTGTTTGTTTCCATTCGTGTATTTTTTTATTTTCGGTACTTGGTCATCTTTTACTTACACACATCAGGTGTTAGGTACATAAATAAAATCACATAATCAATGAATGGAAAACAAACTTGCATTAATAACTTGAGATGGGTTCAACCCTTACATAGAATACTATTGTCCTACTCGGAGCAACATGCTCTGCAATGGTTTCATCGAACCTTATTTCTACTTCTACTAGATAAAATATGAAGCTAAAAACTACTAGGATAATTTGAACCCATCGGGGCTTTGCAAGACTAGGCTTGCACCACTTGATTTTATTTTTGATGCTCCAATAAAATAGAGCACTCACTACTCCTTCTGGTCACCTCATTCTTATTCTGAAGTTCACTTACAGCTTGGGGTACAATCTCCTGCCCCTCGATTTCTTGATGTTCCTTATCACTACAAACGTCCATGTCTTCAATCGGAAGGACCTGCCCCCCGACTCCATCAGGCCTTAACGCGGCTACATAATAGCTCCTAGCAATTTTCTGGTCACCTTTTTGTTCTCCTACACCATTCCTGGTTGGAAACTTGATCTTCATGTGATAGGTTGAGGCCACAGCCTTAAAAGCATGGAGTCCAGTCCTCCCGAGGATGGCATTGTAGGTGGAAGACGCTTTGATAACCAAAAAGTTCAGCATCTGAGTGGCCTCTGTTGGCTTCTGTCCGATGGTGACGGGCAACAAAATAGTTCCCTCAACTTTAGTCTCTACTCCGCTGAATCCATATATAGGCATGTTAGATAGGGTCAACTGAGAGTCGTTGTATCCCATTTTCACGAATGCATCATAGAATAAAATGTCCACTGAAGCTCCATTGTCTATCAAGACTCGCTTCACCTCTGAATTCCCAATCATGGGTGTTATGACCAGCGGGTCATCATGGGGGAACTTCACCCCTTCAAGGTCTGAATCCTCAAATCCGATCGTTAACTCGGTTCTTGCACGTTTCGGTGCTTCTTCGACAATGTGCACCACCTCTCTTGCATAAGCCTTCCGAGAGTTCTTGGTTGTCCCAGCCGCTGTCGGGCCTCCCGAGATCATGTTGATTACTGGCCCTCGGGGCTGTGGGTTTCGATCTCGATCATCATCGCTCCTATCATGATTTCTTCTTTGACCACCACGATCTTCACCCTTAGTGAAGTGGCTCAGTTTTCCTCTACGGATTAAAAACTCGATCTCATCTTTGAGTTGTTTGCAGTCATCAGTGTCATGCCCCACGTCTTTGTGGAATCTGCAATACTGATTTTTGTTCCTCTTTGTGGGGTCACCCCTGAGTGGCTTCGGCCATCGGAAATCCTTATCCTTCTCAATGTCCAATAGGATTCGACTCCTGGGAGTGTTCAACCTTGCATACTCAGTGAACCTTGGTCCTTGGCTCTTCTTAGGGGCAGAGTCGGAGTCCTCACTAGTTCGGGGATACTTGTCCCTAGCATCATATTCCTGGTCTTGCCTTCGCTTCTTGGAGTTCCCGTTGCCTCCATTGTTTATCACGACATCCTTCATGGTGCTGTCCTCGGCCTTGATATACTTATCAGCCCTTCGTTGGAGCTCAGCCATATTCTCGGGTGGGTGCTTTGCCAATGACCTTTTAAAGTAAAGATCAGTGGTGCCGTGCTCCAGGGCTACCATGGCCACCTTGTTCTCTAAATCAGTAATATTTAATGTCTCCTTGGTGAACCTCTTAAGATAATCTCTCAGATTCTCATTCTTCCCTTGTACCACATACATGAGAGATGCAGAACTTTTTTCATGAACTCTCCCGCTAATAAATTGACTAACAAAAGCAGCACTTAACTCCTTAAAGGAGCCAATTGAATTTGCAGGGAGTCGGCTATACCATCTTTGAGCCATGCCCGACAAGGTTTGAGGGAACGCCCTACACTTCAAGGCGTCACTTGCAGGCTGTAGTAATAGTGCGTTCGAGAACGTCCTAACATGATTTGCGGGATCACCCGTTCCATCGTAAGCCTTAATTGTCGGCATCTTGAACTTCCTTGATATGTGGGCATTCATCACCTCCTCGGTGAATGGGGGCGTGGGATCATCAGGATCCCCAAGTGGCATCAGATCCTTGGGGTTGCTCTTAGGGGTTTCCACCCTTGTAGTTCTTCCAGTTGGGGCGGTAGCCCTTCTTTGCCTTCTTGAAGGCCTCTCCAGATCTATAAAGGGAATCGGTCCTGACGTGGGAGGTGGCAAAGTCTGATTTGATCTGGCTTGCTCCCTGGCCATATCTTCCTTTAATCTCAAGATCTCGGCTTCATAAGCCTTAATCCTCTCAGTAGTTGTTGAAGGGAGTCCATCAT
This sequence comes from Kitagawia praeruptora, assembly GCA_037693485.1. Lineage (NCBI taxonomy): Eukaryota > Viridiplantae > Streptophyta > Magnoliopsida > Apiales > Apiaceae > Kitagawia > Kitagawia praeruptora. Next base: position 58,383,703 of record CM075351.1, read on the forward strand.
GAGTAATTCGAGTTCTCCCCATAGGTTCTTTACTTGCACGCCGCCTCCTTGGAGCTTCATCACGCTCGTAATCATCGCCAGAAGATGATTCATCCGTATAAGGACCAGAAAAATCGCGATAATCTCGATCTCGAATATACAGGGCATGACCACTTTGTCCAGCTCCGTAGTTAGGCATCCCATACATTGGATTGGTGCTTATGGGGAGATCCGTAGTGTGGATCTGAACCCCTCGTGTAGGGTTGTTGGGGTCTACAATCAGGGAAGAAATCCCCACCTGGAGGGGGTTAGTCCCTGGAATTGTGTGGACGATCGGAGGTAGCGTACTCTCAACATGGGTAGTCGTCCATAGGGGTTGAGAAACTTGATACGGAACGATAGTCCCGGATGTCGGAGGTACTTGCTCAGATGTCGGAAGTACTTGTTCAGTAAGGGGCGGAGCAGAGCTAAGAGGTAGAGCCTCGGTAGCGATTGGCTCTGTAGTGCTTGGTGCAGTTCTTCGTGTTTGAACCATGGTTGATGTCTTCTTCCCACAGACGGCGCCAAATGTTGTGGAATAAAAACTAGGTTATTAGATTGCGGCTAGTGTTTGATGTATTTAATGCAAAGGGTGGTTGAGCTTCGAGCTTTAATGGCTGCTTCTGCGTTCGAGACTTAATCGGTCCTCACAGAATGCCTACGTATCTCTGTATTAAGAGAATCAAGCCAATAAAAACGTAGTTCTGAGTTGAGGGGTCTGACCCTTTATATAGGCTGAGAAGCCTCAGAATTAGGGTAGGGTTAAGTGACTTGGCGGACAAGTCAATCTTGAGGAAAGTTCTAGACCCCTTCCTTGTAGGAGTCTGTTTCCTTGTATGAGTGGATGCCTTGGAGGCTACTCCTTGTAGAGATAATGTTCTTATCTGACACTTATTGCTGAGCTGTTTATTATCCATAATATTAATTACGAAATTAATATTGTAAATAGGGTTTGGGCCCACCTAGTGGGCCCCACGTTTGGACCATTCCGGGTCTAATTAATGCCACATTAAATGTGTCTTTAGGGCTTACTTTTAGCCCATATCATATATATATATTTTACATAAATTTATATTTCGGCCTAAGGAATTAGTCCAAGTTAATAAACTAATGTTCTTCCTTGCAGCCAGGAGCTCAAAGACCACACATGATAGAATTTGAGTGACCCGGTGTATGTCTTTCTACATTAAAAAGATCTATGAAGTCTGGATTTCCATTCATTCAGCACATTTAACATGCAAGAACTTGGCTTAAAAGGACAGAGATGAACTCGTCCTTTTAAGAATGCACTAGTGTGCAACTTCATCTTCTCACAGTTATTCTGAACATACTGCGTACTCAGCAAACTTACAAAAATTCAAAATAGCGAATAATTAACAGAAAACTGCCAACCTAAGGCTGTTCAGCAACAAGCCTTTGCCTGAGAATTAGAATTCTAACAGTAGCCACACAGGTTATAATATTAATATTAAAACATGTTACAAAATCTCACTTCCAGAACTAAAATCTGCAGACACATGTTTATGCTATTCACCTCCTTAATTTTCTTAATAGACACAAATGCAAACAAAATTCAAGTAATCCTGCTTAGTCACTATGTTTAAAAATCGAGAACGTTATAATTTATAAATTTAAAGTCATGTAATATATTTATAATTTTTTTGTTCGATTTCATAACCGAAACCGAACCGTTAAAAACCGAACCGAGCTTTTTAAAACCGAAACCGACGGTTCGGTTGCGGTTTTCAATTTTCAAAACCGAAGACATGCGGTTTCGGGTTCGGTTTTGGGGCAAAACCGCCCCGAACCGAACCGTGCTCTCCCCTAGTCAAAACTAAGGACGAGATGTTTAACTTCGACTTCTATAATGATGATTTTGCGACTGAGTTTTGTGATGGTCGTAAAAAGCTAGATGCAGATTTGAAATGGAAGAAGATTTCTGATGAGGAATGGTACACTCAAGTGGAACAGCTGGCTAATCGGATGCACAAAAAATACGAGGATTTGTTGGACGCTGAGGAGGCGGAAATGGCAAACTATGTTGAAGAATATGAAGCAAGGGAACGTCAATTTCCTCCAAAATTGAGGAATGTAGCGACGAAAATTAGGCAGTTGGCCTAATTCAAATTTAAGAACTTGTTGTTGTTTTTTATCTATGCTTTTAAATTCCTATGTTTGCATTTTAATTTAAGTGTGCTTCATCTCCTGTACTTTGTTTCATTTCAATAAAAATTTTATGTCGGAAATTGGGAAATTTTGTCATTTTCGGGCCTAAAAAAAAGCATGATTACGCATTTTAATACATTAATGTTTTTCAGCTTACACCAAAGTAGAACATTAATACTTTAATACGGGAAAAAAATAAAAAAACAAAAACATGTAAAAATTTGTTTTTTATGTCCCTCAACATGACTCCACGAAGGAATGGTTAGGAATCGGATGTGGAGTTACCATGTTCGGATCAAAAAATAACATAGGTAGACATAATAATTTTAGAAAATTTTCGTGTTGTACCAAAGTACAAAGTTAATTTTTTAATACGGATCAAAAAAACGAAATAAACTTTATTTGCAAGTACATTTTCCAAGTTATATAAAATGCATATTAGAAAGAACATTTTTACTTACAAAAATAGTCCAAGTGCTGGGAAAAAGGAGGGGAAATAACTTCAATAGAAACCGCCAGTACAAGTGGCGTTTTCTGTTGAAATGAAATTCAACAGAAACCGTCACTTCTAGTGGTGTTTTCTATTAAAATTTCTGAACTATACCAGAAATGAAACTTCACGTTCAAGTGTACCAGAAATGAAAGCTCAATTCTGTACTATACCAGAAAAGTAAGCGAGCCTACCTGTGCTTACTTTTTGCTTTTCCGTAGACAATTCTGGTTTAATTCTTGTAACTTTTTTAATTGGTACTCCCATTTTTTTTTAATCACAATTCTTTATGTACCTAGATTATATCCAAATAAAAGCATTCATTTATTAAGAAGTTGAAACAACTTTAATGGTTCAAAAAAAAAAAGTTGAAACAACTTTAATTATTATAATTTCCATTACGAAAGTAAATAAATATTAGCAGTAGAGTAGGACGGAAATATTTTCAAGTGCAAGTATGTTAAAAAAAAAATGCTAGAGGTATCAAATTAGGTACCAAAAATTGTTACCAAATGACTTGTCATTATTGTGATTGGTTATAATTATATTGGGCCCGCCAGGGCCAACCAATTAAAACATCCCAAAAAGTCAAATCTATACTATACTATAATAAGCAAAACATGGTATATTTGGTTTGGTACTCTTTTTTTTATCACTCTTTTTTGGTACTCTTCTTTTGGTCACTCTTTGGTTTGGTTAAATATCTATTATTAATAAAATTCAAAATAAAAACACACATAGCCTAAATAATATGTATTAATATTAATATGCACCACATACACAAATATAATAATTCAAAATACAACTATAATAATTCAAAATATAAGCAAAACAGGGTATATTTGGTTTGGTACTCTTTTATTGTTCACTCTTTTTTGATACTCTTTTTTTGGTCACTCTTTGGTTTGGTTAAATCTCTATTATTAATAAAATTCAAAAAAAAAACACACATAGCCTAAATAATATGTATTAATATTAATATGCACCACATACACAAATATAATAATTCAAAATACAACTATAATAATTCAAAATATAAGCAAAACAGAGTATATTTGGTTTGGTACTCTTTTTTTTGTCACTCTTTTTTTGTACTCTTTTTTTTGTCACTCTTTGCTTTGGTTAAATCTCTATTATTAATAAAATTAAAAAAAAAAACACACACAACCTAAATAATATGTATTAATATTAATATGCACCGCATACACAAATATAATAATTCAAAATACAACTATAATAATTCAAAATAAATAATTTTAATAATATTTATATACATGGGATTATAAAGTTATAAATTATTTTATTAATAAAAATATATATACAACTTAAAACTTTAATAATAAAGTATAATTAAAAAAATTACAAGTAACCGTGCATCGCACGGATTATAGGCTAGTATTTAATGATATGTCATTTGGTGATAAATTTTGGTACCCAATTTGGTACCTCTAGCACTACTCAGAGCGGTGATATTTAAAGTACAATGAAGATGTGGACACGCCTTTTGGTTGTGTTGCAAATGTACATTGCCCTCCTGTATACCATATATTCTTTCTTCACAATTAAGGTTGGTCGACCAAAGTATTTGGAATTTAGTCGAATACATCGTACACTGTCAATGCACTGTGTTTTGCGAATTTTAAAAATTCAAAGATGCATGCACTATCTTGTTTAGAAGCTAATTTTCTATATATTAATATAAATATAAATATTCATGCCGTCTATAAATGAAATGTAACACGTAATGAAATTTGTTGTATTCATTTGTTCCTCGATGTTGACTTTATAACACATGCTGCCTCCATCCCATAAATTACGATCCTCTGATTTTTTTTACGCATTTTAATGTATTTGTATTTGTAAATTATGTTTTTTTATTCTTTATATAAAAATATAGAATTTATATTTTATACAAAACAAAAAATTTTAAAAATTATTATCGACAAATACCTAATTAAAAGAAGAGTGTCGAATAAAATAGGACGAAGGAAGTAAAAAATTAAGTAATTTAATGCCAAGGATGATGCAATTCGATTTTAACTTTAGTATAAATTATCTTGTTTTTTAATCTTTCAATGCAAACATGATAAACTTTTTGCAACTATAAGTTTCAACGGTGCTAATCTTTTCAACAACTTTATTACTGTATACTCTTTTCGCAAAGCCGCTTTAAGTATGTGATAATCTACATATAACCATATTAGTTTATCATAAATGGTGTGGTCAAATACGAGTAATTTGAGATGATTGCATCACAACTTCCTTGAAATTCAATAAGCAGGTTTGCTTGTTACTCCGTATGAAATAGACATACACCGATTGAGGTGCGCCCGTGTTACACATTTGAGACAACTCATGGTGTATACTTTCAGATGAGACAACTACACTTTCAGAATTGTACGGGTAATATTAGGAAATTCAAAAAAAAATGTTATAATTTTTTTTAATCTTTAGATCCCTTGTTTTTTGCTACCCGGAAAAAAGTAATAATAAAAACAGGGTATAATTAATATCTTTATTTTTAATCTTTATTCCCGAGGGATTACCGCTCGTGCAAATGGCCTGGGAGAAGCCAACAGATGGATTTTACAAGATTAACGTGAGTGGTATCTATGCCTGGGAGAAAGGTATCTGTGCTATTGGGTGTGTCGTGAGGAATGGCGATGGTGATTTCTACCGTGGCTTTGGGGGAGTGATCCCTTGTTCCGACCCTGATTTAGCATCTTTGCAAGCCATATGCCATGGGCTTGAGTTTGCCTGGAGGGAGGGTAAGAAAAAATTGATTCTTGAGACTGACGATGCTGCGACTTTGGAAAAGGTTCTTCATCCTGATTGGAGTTACAAGTATTGGATCCTTGTCGGGGTTATCGACCAGCGCATGGACGACAATTGGGAGGATTTGCGGATGGTCTATGTACCTCCCTCTGCAAATGTCGCTGCCGAGGCTTTGACTGATTACTTTCTACAGAATGACTTGGATTTTAGCGAGGTGGATGAATGTCCTGACGTCGTGCAAGCGATCATCGAGGCTGAGAAGTGATGAATTGATTATGTGTCTTTATGTGGCCTTGTAATGATGACACATGTGTATTGTGATTGGTCCCTTCGGGGCATTTTTAAATGAATTGTTTGCTTTAGTTTATTTTTATTTAGCTTTAAGCTTTTGAATTTTTCAATTATGTATGCTTTTCTGATTTTGAGAAGGCTAATTGTCATGATATTATAAATCATTTTCCTGAAAAAATAATGATGATAAAAAGTGAAATTAATTTTGGGTAGGTGGGGAGAAGAATCACTTCCGTGTCCCCCCCCCTTTTTTTATATATACCACTTTCTGCTATGGCGTTTCAGTTTTTTGGTTTTGTATTTTCGAGAAAGGAAGGGGTTTTCTCTCTTGAAGGGGCTTATAATCATCCTCTACATCCTTTATTCGCATTTTACCAAGGTACGCTTACTGTCTTTACTTTTTAATTTCTTGTTCTTGATCTACTTTGCTAGATAGTTCGTAATTTCTATATGTGTGAGAGAGATGTCGTTCTCTTTGATAAGTGGATTTATATCCACTTGGATCATTCTATTTCGGCTTAAATTGGTGTTGTGTATCTCGAGTATTGGTGTGTTTTAATCCGTTTTGTGAAGATTGTGCAGGTTATAGTTTTTATGTAGGTGTGGAGGTTTTGTTGAATAAACAGAGTCTTTAAGCTTCATAGTACAAGTGCTTCAAGTTGCAAAAGAAAGTGGAGAGGAAATTAGCACAAGGAAAAAAAATCAGACAGACAGCAGTGCGCGCGGGCGCGCTCAGGCATTGCACACACTGCGCGCGGGCGCGCTCAAGAATTGACAGATTTTTCTTCCGCGCGGGCGCGCTGGAATTAAGCTACAGGTGCGCGCGGCCGCGCCTGGCCGGCAGAAACTTTCTGATTTTCAATTTCAAATAGGGAAAGTGCTCAAATCTTCTCCTAATCATTATGGAAGTTGCTAAGATGGATAAGAACGTTCTGGAATTCAATTTAAACATGGGAATTGCACTTCTAATCCAATCAAAGATGGAAAATTACCGGAATTCTATCCTATTTCAATTACGGTAATTGCTTGGTCAAGGAGGCACTTGGGGGCTATAAATACACACCTTGGGGCACAGAAAAATCACCATCTACACATTCTACACACTAATTTCGTTCAGAGCACAAGGAAGAGAAGCCAAGGCGAGGATTGTGACGACAAGAAGATCTAGAAATAGTTTTCTTGTATTTCTTTGTTAGGCGTATCTTTTGGATGCTTGTTACTTTTCCGGATTTGTTCGCTAAACCTTATCTCATTATTGATTTGTTCATCTTTATTATCTTGATTACTACCATGCTTTCATCAAATCCCATGGTGACGAAAAGTTCGATTATGAACTAATCGTTGTCGTGGGATCCTAGTGGATTTATCTATGTAGCTTAGTAGTTGCATGCCTTAGAGATTTATGTGTGGTGAATTCTTGATATCCTTGTATGGTTGTACTTATTGAATTTAGGTGCGTCGCGAACATCTAATATGTTAATCTCTTGCTAAACGAGAGTGGATCTTGAGATTTAGAACTTGCCATGCTAGCATAGGATAGGTTGATGTTAAGCATCATGATTTGTGGCATGAATAGAGATATTATGCTACCCTATGTGATCTAAGTGGATAACTTGTGCTTAAACCTTTATGTTTTCAAATTCTATAGAGATATAGGGTCTAAACATAATAGGTGCCTATTCATCTTCTATCTCTTTGTGGATGTATGCGTAGATTGGTACTAGTATACCGAGAGGTAACTTTTACTCTTTTCGTGTTATTCGATCAGGTATCAAAACCATCGCATGTTTTAATCGAAGGCTGCAACTCTAAGTGAAGTAGATAATGAAACTAGGATTCCATGTTTATTCTCATATAAGTAATTCGAATTTAATTCTTGTTAATTAGTTAATTCTTAATTTGCATCATAGATAATTTAGATAATCAACCTCAATTTGTTATTTTCTAGTAGTGAATTAAAACCATACATTATTGCATAGGCATATTTCCTGAGTAAACTTAACCAAGATCTCTGTGGAACGAACTTTAATTGTATTACTTGTGACTACGTGCGCTTGCGTGAATTTAGCATAACAAGTTTTTGGCGCCGCTGCCGGGGATCATCGGTGTTTTTATTTTAGTTTATGTGTTTATCAATAGTGGTCGTTAGCGTTCACTGACTCGGAATCTTACTTAGTTTGTTTGTTTCGTGGTGTTTCAGGTACTTGAGTTTGTATGCAAACACGTTCGCAAGCTCGTTTACAAAGACTGGCAGAAGACGATCTTGTAGAGAATTTAGAGAATAAGGAAGAGGAGGCTGAAACTATAGTAGCAATGGCAGATGCAGCAGCAGCTAAGGCTTTGAAGGACTATTCTCAGCCGAAACTCAATGACATCCAGTCTAGCATTGTTAGACCAGCTATTGCAGCGAACAACTTTGAGATCAAGCCGGGCACAATTCAGATGGTGCAGAATTCAGTCCAGTTTGGGGGAGCTTCTACGGAGGATCCTAATATGCATGTTCGGGACTTTATCGAAATCTGCGACACTTTCAAGTGTAATGGTGTGACGGATGATGCTATCAGGTTGAGGCTTTTCCCATTCTCTCTGAGGGATAAGGCTAAGAGCTGGCTACACTCTTTACCACCTGGTTCCATTACTACATGGGAAGATCTTGCTCAGAAGTTTCTTACTAAATTCTTCCCTATGGCGAAAACTGCAGCAATAAGGAACCAGTTGACTCAATTTCAACAGCAATCTGGCGAGTCATTATGTGAGGCTTGGGAACGCTACAAGGAGATGCTAAGGAAGTGTCCTCATCATGGCATGCCTGATTGGATGGTTATTAATGGTTTTTACAATGGGTTGGGAGCACAATCTAGGCCTTTGTTAGATGCAGCATCAGGAGGAGCTCTGTGGGCGAAGAGTTATGATGAAGCTTATGAACTTATTGAGATGATGGCTGCTAATGAATACCAGAATCCAACCCAGAGACTTTCTCAAGGCAAAGTAGCAGGAGTTTTGGAAGTAGATACAGCTTCAATGATTACGGCTCAGTTGAAGGCTCTTGCTATGAAAGTGGATTCTCTTGCTAATTATGGAGTTCAGCAGGTGGCTAGTGTTTGTGAGTTATGTGCGGGCGCACATGAGACGAATCAGTGTGCTATCTCTTCCGAATCAGCACAGTTCATGAGTAATTTCCAAAGACCTGCTGCACCAGTTCCAGCCACTTATCATCCTAATAATCGGAATCATCCTAACTTCAGTTGGAGCAATCAGAGTACTCAGCAATCTTATCAGCAAGCGAAGCCGTACAATCAAGGCTATGAACAACCTTATAGGGCACCATATCAACCCCCGGGATTTCAGCAGCAACAAACCCAGACTCATGCGGGGCAATCTTCTAATGAAAAATCTGATGAGATGTGGATAGCATTAAAGAACCTACAAGCTGGTCAGAAGCTCTTGGAAACTCAGATAGGACAGATTGCAAGTGCCTTAGGTAGTAGGCCACAAGGAACTCTTCCTAGTGATACGGAAGCAAATCCAGGTAGGAGGGACTTCAAGGAGTAGGTGAAGGCCGTAACTTTGAGATCGGGAAGGGTCACATCAGATCCTAAATCAGCCACTAACGAGGAGGAAGAAGTGCAGAATCAGCAAGTCGAAAAATCTGCATTGCCCGAAATTGAGAAATCTGACTTGGTAGCTGATCAGCTTGAAGGTGAATTAGAGAAGAGCAAGGAATTAGTTGAGAAGGCTTTTCCGGAGCTGTCTACGAAGAATAATCAGATCTACCCTCCTCCTCCATATCCTAGAAGACTCCAGAAGCAGAATTTGGATAACAAATTTGCTAGGTTCTTAGAAGTGTTCAAGAAGTTGCACATCAACATACCTTTTGCGGAAGCTCTTGAAGAGATGCCGAGCTATGCCAAGTTCATGAAGGGTATCCTCTCGTGGAAGTTGAAGCTCGATGCATTAGAGACCGTTGCCTTAACGGAAGAGTGTAGTGCTGTTCTGCAACAGAAGTTGCCTCCAAAGCTAAAGGATCCGGGTAGTTTTACTATTCCATGCACTATTGGTAATCTATTCTTTGAGAAGTGCTTGTGTGACTTGGGAGCTAGCATCAATCTCATGCCCTTGTCAGTATTCTTGCAACTGGGTTTACCAGATCCAAAGCCAACTAACATCTCGTTACAGTTGGCTGATCATTCAATTACCTATCCTAGAGGCATAGTTGAGGATGTCTTGGTAAAAGTTGATAAGCTCATCTTCCCTGCTGATTTTGTTATCTTGGATTTCGAGGAAGATAAGAAGATTCCCATAATCTTGGGAAGGCAAGTCTTAGCTACGGGTAGTACCTTGATCGATGTGCAGAAAGGAGAGCTCACCATGAGGGTACAAAATCAGAATGTCACCTTTAATGTGTTCAATGCTATGAAGCTTCCATCTGATGAAGAAGAATGTTTCAATATTGATTTGGTTGATTCCGTGGTAGCCGAGGATCTTGATCATTTGTTGCTAACAGATTCTTTGGAAAAAGCATTGAGTGGGAACTCTGAGGTGAAAGATGAAGATGAAAGGATGCAAATTCAGATGCTGAATGCAAATTCGTGGAAGAGAAAATTTGATATGCCGTTCGAGTCTCTTGGGTTAAAAGAACTGGAAAAGTCACAAATCCGTCTTAAACCATCTATTGAGGAGGCTCCTACTCTTGAACTCAAACCTTTGCCTAATCACTTGAGGTATGCTTTTCTTGGTGATACCTCTACGCTACCTGTTATTATTTCTTCTAATCTGTCAGATGTCGAGGAAGAAAAGCTCTTGCGTATTTTGAGGGAATTCAAGTCAGTAATTGGTTGGACTATAGCAGATATCAAGGGAATCAGCCCTTCTTATTGCATGCATAAAATTCTGCTAGAAGAAGGAGCTAAGCCTACTGTTGAACATCAAAGAAGACTCAATCCGATTATGAAGGAGGTGGTGAAGAAGGAAATTTTAAAGTGGCTTGATGCGGGTATTATCTATCCTATCTCAGACAGTTCTTGGGTGAGTCCGGTTCAATGTGTGCCGAAGAAAGGAGGCATGACGGTTGTTGCTAATGAGAAGAATGAGCTCATCCCTACTCGAACAGTCACGGGGTGGAGAGTTTGTATGGACTATCGGAAGCTTAACAAAGCCACGAGAAAAGACCACTTTCCTCTGCCTTTTATTGATCAGATGCTAGACAGATTGGCAGGGCACGAGTATTATTGTTTGCTTGATGGTTATTCCAGATTGGCAGGGCACGAGTATTATTGTTTGCTTGATGGTTATTCCGGCTATAATCAGATTTGCATTGCTCCGGAAGATCAAGAGAAGACTACATTCACATGTCCCTTTGGCACTTTTGCTTTTCGACGAGTCTCTTTTGGACTTTGTGGTGCTCCCGCTACTTTTCAAAGGTGCATGATGGCTATTTTCTCAGACATGATTGGCACGAATGTGGAAGTTTTTATGGATGACTTCTCAGTTTTTGGTACATTTTATGATGAGTGCTTGCATAATCTTGGTTTGGTTTTGAAGAGGTGTGTGGAAACGAATTTGGTACTTAATTGGGAAAAGTGTCACTTTATGGTACAAGAAGGAATTATTCTTGGGCACAAGGTATCTAGCAAGGGACTTGAAGTGGATAGAGCCAAGGTGGAGACAATCGAGAATCTTCCTCCACCTATTTCAGTTAAAGGAATTCGCAGTTTTCTTGGTCATGCGGGATTCTATAGGCGATTCATTCAAGACTTCTCGAAAATCTCTAAACCGTTGTGCAACCTGTTAGAGAAGGATGTTCCTTTCAAGTTTGATGATGAATGTCTTGCGGCTTTTGAGCTTTTGAAGAAGAAGTTGACCACTACACCTGTTATTACCGCACCTAATTGGGAGGAACCATTCGAGCTGATGTGCGATGCTAGTGACTATGCTGTTGGAGCGGTGCTTGGATAAAGGAAGGACAAAATTTTTCATGTGGTTTACTATGCGAGTAAAACCCTCAATGAGGCTCAGCTTAACTACACCACTACGGAGAAGGAGTTGCTAGCAGTTGTCTATGCTTTCGAGAAATTCAGTTCTTATTTGCTTGGTACGAAGGTGATTGTTTACACGGATCATGCTGCTATTCGATATCTCATGTCGAAGAAGGATTCGAAGCCTAGATTGATTCGTTGGGTGTTGTTATTACAAGAATTTGATGTGGAAATCAAGGATAGGAAGGGCACGGAAAATCAAGTAGCTGATCATCTTTCACGTTTGGAGGACCAAGGTAAGGATTCACATGCTAAATCTTTAATTAATGAATCTTTTCCAGATGAGCAACTTTTTGGGGTGCAAGGTGAAGAGCCATGGTTTGCAGATTATGTGAACTATCTTGTTAGTAATGTCATCCCTCCGGAATTCTCTTATGCTCAAAGGAAGAAGTTCTTACATGATGTGAAGTAGTACCGTTGGGACGAGCCATTCCTGTTCAAACTTGGTATAGATCAGATTTTGAGGAGGTGCATTCCTTATAGTGAGACGGAGAGTATTTTGCATGATTGTCATTCTACCACATATGGAGGTCATTATGGTGGTGATAAAACAGCTCAGAAAGTACTTCAGGCGGGATTCTATTGGCCGACTCTGTTTAAGGATTCTCATCGTTTTGTGATGAGTTGTGATCGATGTCAAAGGGTTGGTAATATCTCTAGGAGGAACGAGATGCCTTTGAATACTATTCTTGAAGTTGAGATTTTTGATGTGTGGGGGATTGATTTTATGGGTCCGTTTGTTTCGTCTTGTAATAATCAGTACATCTTGCTCGCTGTGGATTACGTGTCGAAATGGGTTGAGGTGAAAGCCTTACCAACAAACGATGCTAAGGTGGTACTGAATTTTCTTCATAAGCAGATTTTTACGCGTTTTGGGACTCCACGAGCTATAATCAGTGATGAGGGGACACACTTCTGTAATCGTCAGTTTACTGCTATGATGGCAAAGTACAATGTGACGCATCGTGTTGCCACTGCTTATCATCCCCAAACTAATGGTCAAGCGGAGGTGTCAAATCGTGAAATCAAAAGGATTCTTGAGAAAGTGGTAAATCCATCTCGTAAGGATTGGTCATTGAAGTTAGACGAGGCGGTTTGGGCTTATAGAACTGCTTACAAGACACCTCTTGGGATGTCACCTTATCAGTTGGTGTTTGGTAAGGCTTGTCATTTACCGGCTGAGTTAGAGCACAAGGCTTTTTGGGCATTGAAGAAGTTAAATTTGGATATCTCAGCTGCGGGTGAAAAACGTCTACTTCAGTTGAATGAGCTTGAGGAATTTCGTGAGCAGGCTTATGAAAATGCAAAAATGTACAAGGAGAAGGTTAAAAGGTGGCATGATAGAAAGTTGGTGCACAAGGCATTTGTGCCGGGTCAACAGGTTTTGCTTTACAACTCTCGCCTTAAACTTTTTCCGGGAAAGCTCAAGTCAAAGTGGTCTGGTCCGTTTACAGTTAAGGAGGTATTTCCATATGGAGCGGTGGAGATATTTAAGGGGTCTATCAATGATGCGTTTAAAGTAAATGGGCATCGACTTAAGCCTTACTATGGAGGAACGGTGAACCGTGAGACGGTTGCCGCCGTTTTGTCAGAATTGTGAAATTTCGGAAGTACGTCAAGCTAATGACGTAAAACGAGCGCTTCTTGGGAGGCAACCCATGGTGTTAGGTATTTTTGTAGCAGTCAGTAGGTAGGTATTTATCGTCGTTGAAAAAAAAAAAATGAAAAAAAAAATTTCTGGGATTTTTGCTGGGCGCGGGCGCGCGGAGGATGTACTGGCTTGGGCGCGGCCGCGCGGAAAGGCTGGAAAGAAAAAAAAATGACAGAAGCAGTTTTTAACTTCTAAACCCCATTCTATTTTCTCCTAATTCGAACCCTAGCCCTCTAATCCTCTCCTATTAATTTCGAATTTCCCTCATCATCTCCTTCCATATCATCTCATTCCCGTATACATACACACTCACCTATACTTACATCTCTAAACACACACATATACCTATCCTTCTCAAACCCTAATTGGACTTCAAAGGGGACTGTGATTTTCAAGTTTGGGGGCTGTTCTTGCAAGTCATACATCTACGATTCGAATTGGTAATCTCTTGTTCTCATATTTTGATTTTTCGAATTGGAGTTCTTGTATTTTTGGGGATTTTTGTGTGAGAGTTTTTGGACAGATTTTTGGTTCGAATTTAGGCATTTGTGGTGTGATTGTTACTGTTGTTCTTGATTATTATGGCACCGAAGAGAGCACGAGTTGTGGGTAGTAGTTCCCGTGGTCGGTCGTTGTCAGGTTCTGACTCGAGTTCGGGGGATGATGATATGAGTAAGTTTCGTTCTGATGAGGCTCGGGCTGAGTATGTGAAATGGATGACTCGGTCTGTGGCGAAGGATAGGATTTGGTTGCCTATTGCTGCTGATGGTGAGATGGTGGGTATGATTGAGGAAAGGGGTTGGTAGAATCTGTGTGAGCTTGCATCCGCTGTCCCGTTGAGTATAGTCCGGGAGTTCTATGCTAATGCTAAGGAAAATAGGGATGGTTATTCGATTGTCCGTGGGTTTACTATAGATTATACTGCACGTGCTATTCGGCTTTTGCTTGGGTTGCCGGATAGACCTGTTGGGACGGAGGACTGGACTTTTAAGGCCAGGTTTGAGGTTCATTTAGATGAGGTTGTGGCACGTCTGTGTGTGCCTGGGACGACATGGAAACTGAAGGTTGGGTCGGCGGAGAAGGCTACGTTCGCATCTGCTTCTATGAACAGATATGCTAGGGCTTGGAATTCATTTATTTGTGCTAAACTGCTGCCTACTACGCATACACATGAGGTGACAGTTGAGAGAGCTATCTTGTTGTGGGCTATTCTGAATGGGCATTATATCGATGTTGGATATTTGGTGAATCAGAGTATGCTGCGATTCTTGAGGGGGTCTACAGGGGCAGTTCCTTATGGCTCTATTGTTACGAGGTTGTGTTCGATGGCTGGGGTGACATGGTCGTCTGAGGAGCAGATTCAGATGCCAGCTGGACCCATTGATCTGTCGAAGTTGGTGGAATGGCCTGGCGGCATTCCTCATCCTAGGGGTCTGGGCTATGAGATTGTTGGTGCTCCTCCAGTTCAGCAGGCTCCTGTTGCTATCTCGAGTGCTTCACATGATAGGCGGATGATGAGGCGGATGGATGCATTGTATGAGAGCCATAGCCGTTTTTCAGCGAGGTTGACACAGGCTTTCAGTACTGCTTTTGGAGCTAGTGGTGCCCATGTTGAGTGGCCAGTCTTTGGATCGGACACTGTTTATCCACCTCCTGATTCTCCACCCGAGGAGGGTGATGACGCTGCGGCGTAGGTATGTTTCTACTTTCCCTCGTATTTACTTCCATTCAATGAGGTCATTGAATATCTTAAGTTTGGGGGTGGTTTGGGGGAAAAGTATTGTATATGTTGTATATGTTTCATTGTGTTCATGTAGGATATCATGTTTTGCATATTAGTTGTAAGTCATGCATTTTATGTTCGTATTATCTATGTTTGTTTCATATAGGACATTTTGTTATTGTTTGTTTGTTACCATGAGAGTTCATATTAGTTGCATTTTCATGGCATGCATTTTTCATGATCCCTTAAAATGAGCTGATTCTGATTGATAGGTAGATGTTGATTTGAGTGTGATGACAATGAGTAGAGGGCTGATTTATAGTTCCTAGGAAATTGACTTGCATGTTCGGGAACAAAATTTTTACACAGTCTCATTGGGGTGCTTTTGGGTTAGGTTGGAGTCATGCATGTTGGATGTTTTGAGATTTAATCATTTGTTTATTCTTAGAATTTTCGTTATTCCCTTTATAGCGTAGGAACACTAAAATCTAAGTTTGGGGGAAAACAGAAATTTCATGCTAGTTGTTAATAATGGCTAGGCGTCAAATGGCTAGTAGCCGGCTCATATTTATATGAGTAGTCTAGGGTTGGAAATGAGAAAGGCTCATTCCAGATTGCGAAAAAAAAAGAAAAAAAGAAAAAAAGAAAAAAAAAGAGAGTCAATTTTTGTTTGTTAATGCAAAATTAACCAGAGTGAGCTCTTTAATACTCGAGTAATTAAGTCTGAGGGGACTTAGTCCTAGTGACCTAAGGCTTTATAGTCTGGGATCCACTGACCTAACACTCGCTACATGGGTATTATTGTATAAGCCTTTTGGGGTCTCATTCATTGCACGGTTAAATAAGCATGCGTATTGTATATGTAGTGTCGTAGTATAGTAATAAAGCATGAGTTTCTGTCTACCTTGGATAAGGGTGGAGGTGTTCCTAGGTTATGGAGTGTCTACAGTCTATTCTAGTTATAAACCTGTGATTGTCTTGACGGAAGGCATGTATGATTTTTGACCTAGTTCTGGGGGTATTTCTGATGAGCATTGCACACACGCACGTTTCTGTTCATGTATTGTTAGTATACGGGGACTTAGTCGAGCTCTGCTTGGATTTGTTGCATTCGTTGAGATATTTGCTTGTTAGTTGGTTTTGGTGAGTTTGAAGGGGATCTTTGCATTTTTCATATTAGTTGCATTCATGAATTGCATTGTATTAGGTTAAATGGATTTTGTGGGTACATTCACTATAGGCCCTCACGAGACCTTACTCGTCCACTAGGGCTGCCTAGGGGTTTAAAGGGCTTGTTGCATATGCCAAATGCAACCGTGATCACCTACGGAAGTGGTACTAGTTGTATATATTTTTGTTTGTTTATGCTTGAGGACAAGCATCGGTTTAAGTTTGGGGGTGTGATAAGTGGATTTATATCCACTTGGATCATTCTATTTCGGCTTAAATTGGTGTTGTGTATCTCGAGTATTGGTGTGTTTTAATCCGTTTTGTGAAGATTGTGCAGGTTATAGTTTTTATGTAGGTGTGGAGGTTTTGTTGAATATACAGAGTCTTTAAGCTTCATAGTACAAGTGCTTCAAGTTGCAAAAGAAAGTGGAGAGGAAATTAGCACAAGGAAAAAAATCAGACAGACAGCAGTGCGCGGGGGCGCGCTCAGGCATTGCACACACTGCGCGCGGGCGCGCTCAAGAATTGACAGATTTTTCTTCCGCGCGGGCGCGCTGGAATTAAGCTACAGGTGCGCGCGGCCGCGCCTGGCCGGCAGAAACTTTCTGATTTTCAATTTCAAATAGGGAAAGTGCTCAAACTCCTAATCATTATGGAAGTTGCTAAGATGGATAAGAACGTTCTGGAATTCAATTTAAACATGGGAATTGCACTTCTAATCCAATCAAAGATGGAAAATTACCGGAATTCTATCCTATTTCAATTACGGTAATTGCTTGGTCAAGGAGGCACTTGGGGGCTATAAATACACACCTTGGGGCACAGAAAAATCACCATCTACACATTCTACACACTAATTTCGTTCAGAGCACAAGGAAGAGAAGCCAAGGCGAGGATTGTGATGACAAGAAGATCTAGAAATAGTTTTCTTGTATTTCTTTGTTAGGCGTATCTTTTGGATGCTTGTTACTTTTCCGGATTTGTTCGCTAAACCTTATCTCATTATTGATTTGTTCATCTTTATTATCTTGATTACTACCATGCTTTCATCAAATCCCATGGTGACGAAAAGTTCGATTATGAACTAATCGTTGTCGTGGGATCCTAGTGGATTTATCTATGTAGCTTAGTAGTTGCATGCCTTAGAGATTTATGTGTGGTGAATTCTTGATATCCTTGTATGGTTGTACTTATTGAATTTAGGTGCGTCGCGAACATCTAATATGTTAATCTCTTGCTAAACGAGAGTGGATCTTGAGATTTAGAACTTGCCATGCTAGCATAGGATAGGTTGATGTTAAGCATCATGATTTGTGGCATGAATAGAGATATTATGCTACCCTATGTGATCTAAGTGGATAACTTGTGCTTAAACCTTTATGTTTTCAAATTCTATAGAGATATAGGGTCTAAACATAATAGGTGCCTATTCATCTTCTATCTCTTTGTGGATGTATGCGTAGATTGGTACTAGTATACCGAGAGGTAACTTTTACTCTTTTCGTGTTATTCGATCAGGTATCAAAACCATCGCATGTTTTAATCGAAGGCTGCAACTCTAAGTGAAGTAGATAATGAAACTAGGATTCCATGTTTATTCTCATATAAGTAATTCGAATTTAATTCTTGTTAATTAGTTAATTCTTAATTTGCATCATAGATAATTTAGATAATCAACCTCAATTTGTTATTTTCTAGCAGTGAATTAAAACCATACATTATTGCATAGGCATATTTCCTGAGTAAACTTAACCAAGATCTCTGTGGAACGAACTTTAATTGTATTACTTGTGACTACGTGCGCTTGCGTGAATTTAGCATAACACTCTTCTTCATCCTCGCGTACACCTAGTGGTAGGAATCCTGGGAAATTGCCACTTAAGGACGAGAGTTTAGAAGGTTTTGTCAATCTAGACCACTTAGAGATTCCTGGGCAGATTCTTGAGCAAATGTCTGATCATAGTTTTGATTTCTTGAACGAGGGGGATAGTGTAGTAGAAGGGTCTCGGGCTTTGCCCCCTCTTAGTCCCCGGACGGCGGCTCATCGCCAGAAAGTCGTGGAAGTTGCTAAAATTGTTGGTTCGTCGGAGTTAAAGGATAGGCCTAACCTTAATTACACTAGCATTTATGTCAATCGTGATGTCAATATAGATGTGGGGTCTTGGGTTGATTTGAAGGGTACTCATAGATGCAAAGTTCCATTTGCCCGGGATCGGATATGGGAGATGCCAGAGTTTGGGATGCAGGGTATTCCGATGGTCCACTTTGAATTGGGGCTGCGTTTGCTTATGCATCCTTTTCATTTGGCCATTTTCGAGACCGTGGGTTGTGGGGTCTCGCAACTGACTCCTAATTCCGTGGCCCAGGTAAGTGGGTTTATTGCTCGTTGCGCAGAATTGGGATAAAGTACTCTCGTGGGCAAGTATATTTCGATAAATTGTCTGGTCGGTCTAAGATTGTTGATGTTAGGTCCTCGAACTCGGGAAGGCATGGGAAGTGGATGTATTATTGCGGGCCTGACCTTGAGATTGTGCCTTTTTGCCAAAAGGTTTCTCAAAAAACCATTGATTACTTAACCAATATGGTGAAATATGATGATGTCTTTTTAGACAGATTTCAGGGCGGTGGCCCTTTTGATAAGTGGATTTTATATCCACTTGGAACATTCTAAATCGGCTTAAATTGATTGTCTTGGACTCAAGTTTCTTGTAATTTTGATGTGTTTTGCTTAGTTATGCAGGGTTACGAGCATGTTGATTAAGGTGGATGCTTCTATAATTTTTTGGGAATTAATTGATTAAAATTCGGATTTTCTGGGAAGGCTGCGCAGCTTACACTGTTTTGGCCATATCTGGAGTTCTGTAAGTCCGTTTTCAGCGATCTTACTGCCCACGCGAAGCTTGAGAGATTTTCTACAACCTGGGATAGGAAGCACGTGCAAGTAATGTGCTGAATAAAATCGCGCGCGTATTCTTTGTGAAGCATGGCTGGGAAATTCCTGTTTTGCCCTTTTCAAGTTCTAATTATATTCCGGGCAGGTTTTAGTACCTTAATTAAATTCTAATTGTAATAGAAGATAAATTCTTGCTGGGCAAGAAATATAGAGCCTATAAAAACACATCCTACCATTGTAATAGAGATACACACATTATCATAGTTTTATTATTGTAACCAGCTTAGATCTGCAAGGGAGAAAGGGAGAGAAGGGTTCAACGCTCGTGACAAGCAACGGATCTAGATCTACTTCATCCTTTGTGTTACTTTGGATTATAGATTTGTTTTCTCAAACTCTTGTTTATTAATATAATTACTTCTTTTATTCATATCTTGTTATTTACCATGTTTTCATCAAATCCCATGGTGACGAAAGGTTTAATTATGAACTAATCGTTGTCATGGGATCCTAGTGGATTTATCTATGTAGCTTAGTAGTTTGCATGCCTTAAATATTTATGTGTGGTGAATACTTGATATCCTTGTTTGGGTTAATCTTAATGCTTTTGGATGCGTAGCTAACATCTAAATTGAATTGTTAATCTCTTGCTAAACGAGAGTGGATCTTGAGATTTAGAACTTGCCATGCTAGCATAGGATAGGTTGGTGTTTTGACATCATGATTTGTGGCACCAATAGAGATATTATGCTACCCTATGTGATCTAAGTGGATAACTTGTGCTTCAACCTTTATGTTTTCAAATTCTATAGAGATATAGGGTCTAAACATAATAGGTGCCTATTCATCTTCTATCTCTTTTGTGGATGTATGTGTAGATTGGTACTAGTATACCGAGAGGTAACTTTTACTCTTTTCGTGTTATTCGATCAGATATCAAAACCATTGCATGTTTTAATTAAAGGCTGCAACTCTAAGTGAAGTAGATGATGAAACTAGGATTCCATGTTTTATTCTCATATTAGTAATTCGATTTTTATTCTCGTTAATTGTTTAATTCTTAGTTTTATAATTTGCACTTAGTTAATTTAGATAATCAATCTCAATTTTGTTATTTTTCTTAGCAGTGGATAAAAACCATACATCGGTGCATAGGCATATTTACTGAATTGAACACCATTCTAGATCTCTGTGGGAACGAACTTGATTTAATCATATATTACTTGTGACAACGTGCGCTTGCGTGATTTTGCATAACAAGTTTTTGGCGCCGCTACCGGGGATCATCGGTGTTTTTATTTTAGTTTATGTGCTTGTCATCAGTGGTCGTTAGCGTTCACTGACTCGGATTCTTACTTAGTTTGTTGATTCGTGGTGTTTCAGGTACTTAAGTTTGTATGCGAACACGCTTACAAGATCGTTTGGAAGAACTGGCGGAAGACGATCTTGTAGAGAATAAAGAGAATAAGGAAGAGGAATCTGAAACTACAGTAGCAATGGCAGATGCAGCAGCAGCTAAGGCTTTGAGGGAGTATTCTCAGCCGAAACTCAATGACATCCAGTCTAGCATTATTAGGCCAGCTATTGCAGCAAATAATTTTGAGATCAAGTCGGGCACAATTCAGATGGTGCAGAATTCAGTTCAGTTTGGGGGTGCTTCTACGGAGGATGCCAACATGCATGTTAGGGACTTTATCGAAATCTGCGACACTTTCAAATGTAATGGTGTGACGGATGATGCTATCAGGTTGAGGCTTTTCCCATTCTCTCTGAGGGATAAGGCTAAGAGCTGGCTACACTCTTTGCCACCTGGTTCCATTACTACATGGGAAGATCTTGCTCAGAAGTTCCTTACTAAATTCTTCCCTATGGCGAAAACTGCAGCATTAAGGAACCAGTTGACTCAATTCCAACAGCAATCTGGCGAGTCATTGTGCGAAGCTTGGGAACGCTACAAGGAGATGCTACGCAAGTGTCCTCATCATGGCATGCCTGATTGGATGGTTATTAATGGGTTCTATAATGGGTTGGGAGCACAGTCTAGGCCTTTGCTAGATGCAGCATCAGGTGGAGCTCTGTGGGCAAAGAGCTATGATGAAGCTTATGATCTTATAGAGATGATGGCTGCTAATGAATATCAAAATCCAACCCAAAGGCTATCTCAAGGCAAGGCAGCAGGAATTTTTGAAGTAGATACAGCTGCAATGATTACGGCTCAGTTGAAAGCTCTTGCTATGAAAGTGGATTCTCTTGCTAATTATGGAGTTCAGCAGGTGGCTAGTGTTTGTGAGTTATGTGCGGGCGCACATGAGACAAATCAGTGTGCTATCTCTTCTGAATCAGCACAGTTCGTGAGTAATTTCCAGAGACCTGCTGCACCAGTTCCAGCCACTTATCATCCCAACAACAGGAATCATCCCAACTTCAGCTGGAGCAATAATCAAAATACTCAACAGCCTTATCAGCAAGCAAAGCCATTCAATCAAGGCTATCAACAGCCTTATGCTCCAAGGACACCATATCAACCTCCTGGATTTCAGCAGCAACAGCCTCAGGCTCATATGGGGCAATCATCTAATGATAAATCAGATGAGGTGTGGATAGCGGTAAAGAACCTACAAGCTGGCCAGAAAGTTTTGGAAACCCAGTTAGGGCAGATTACAAGTGCCTTGGTAAATATGCAACAAGGAACTCTTCCAAGTGATACAATGGGTAATCCAGGCAGGAGGGAAAGCAAGGAACAGGTCAATGCAGTTACTTTGAGATCTGGAAAAGTCACGAGTGATCCTAAATCAGCAACTGAAGAAGAGGAAGATGTTCAGAATCAGCAGGTTGAAAAATCTGTAGTGCCAGTAATTGAGAAATCTGATTTAGTGGCTGATCAACTTGATGGTGAGAAGAGTAAGAAACCTGTTGAAAAGTCTACTCCGGAGCAATCTTCAAATAATAATCAGATTTATCCACCTCCTCCATTTCCTGGACGTTTGCAGAAAAGTAAAGAGAAACAGTTTCAGAAATTTATGGATGTCTTTAAGAAACTGTCCATTAACATTCCTTTTGTTGAAGCATTGGAGCAGATGTCGAGATATGCTAAGTTCATGAAGGATATTTTGTCACGGAAGAGAAGGTTGGAAGATTTTGAAACAGTGGCGTTGACGGAGGAGTGTAGTGCGGTGTTGCAACAGAAATTGCCTCCTAAACTTAAGGATCCAGGAAGCTTTACAATTCCATGCACCATTGGGAAGTTGTCTTTTGACAAGTGTTTATGTGATTTGGGAGCTAGCATTAATCTTATGCCCTTGTCTGTTTTCAAGCAACTTGGTCTACCGGAGCCAAAGCCAACTAACATCTCTTTGCAGTTGGCTGATAGGACGATCACATATCCTAGAGGCATAGTGGAGGACGTTTTGGTGAAGGTTGATAAGCTCATCTTCCCTGCTGATTTTGTTATCTTGGATTTTGAAGAAGATAAGAAGATTCCCATAATCTTGGGAAGACCGTTCTTGGCTACAGGAAAGACTTTGATTGATGTGCAAAAAGGAGAGCTTACAATGAGGGTGCAAGATCAGAGTGTTACCTTTAATGTGTTCAAGGCCATGAAATTTCCAACAGAGGATGAAGAGTGTTGCAGTGTGGAAATAGTTGATACGGGTCAGAGACAGAAGTTTGATCAGTTGCTGAGCGAGAAATCGGACAGTTCTTCGGTTCGTGATCTCTCGAAAGTTAAGCTTGGGAAACTTCCACCACATTTGAGGTATGTCCTTTTGAATAATGAGCTAGTGATTTTTGAAGAAGGGCGTGATAACGTGTTGCGAAGGTGGAGAGCAGATGATAAGGAAGAAGAAAGTTTTGTTCAGCGGGTTGAGTCGAAGAAGCACTCTAGGGGTGTGAAGAAGAAAAAGAAGAAGATTTGGCCGTTGGGTAATAAAATCAAGTTGAAGTCTGATGGAAGAGTTTTGTGGAAAGCAAACAATCAAGATGTCAACGTTCGTAGGAATGGTCTTTCTGTTGAAGATGGTTCAGTTATTCTTTTGAAACCGCCATGAGTTGAGTAAGTAACGTCAAGCTATTGACGTTAAAGAAGCGCTTCGTGGGAGGCAACCCATGCATTAGTGTAGGAAAAAAAAAATTGAGTGTCATATTATAAAAAAAAAAATAAAAATTAGCAACAACTTCGCCGCGCCGTAGCGCACACAGCACGCCAGGTCGAGCTCCAGTTTCTGTCCAGGACCAGGAGGTAGTGTACAAGAGTAGTACGTGTGTTGTGTTGTATAAAAAAATAATAAAAAAAATAATCGAACAGAAGCTGTCACGCGCCATGTCGCACAGGACGCGACATATCCTATTAAAGTCACTGTCCAGGTCGAGCTCAACTTAACTTTCTGTCCATCCAGCTCCTAAGCGTGGAAGAGGTGGTGCTAGTGTTGTGAAATTTTCGTCTCCCGCATGATTCATTCGAGGATGAGGAGGAGTAGGTATGTTTTCTGCTATCCCTTGTATTTACTTCCATTCAATGAGGACATTGAATATTTTAAGTTTGGGGGTTGGTTTGAGGGTTTAGTAGTTGTTGTTGTATTATTTGTTCATGTAGGATTTCATGCTTTGCATATTAGTAGTATTAAATTATGCATGTTAGTTCGTGTTATCTACGTTTGTTTCATATAGGACATTCTGTTTTTATGTTCGTATTCGTGTTATCTACGTTTGTTATATATAGGACATTTTGTTTTTATGTTCGTATTTCATGTGAGTTCATAATAGTTGCATTTGCACCCATGCTTGATAGGAATTTTGTGTTGTTGACGCTTTTGTTTGAGAAGTGATATGCTTTGTTCTTGTGCACACACATACACTAGTAAGTTGAAGCTAGTAGACTTATTGAATGTTGTAAGTGATTAGAAGGACATGAATATGTGCAAGATGATTTAGTTTGCATGCTTTGAATACAAGTTGGTGCGTTAGAGAGATGTTTGCTTGGGATTGAGTATGTTTTTCCACCAAGTGAGTTTTTGAGCCTTATTGCATATTGCATATTTGCAATTTATTCGTTTGCTTGAGTGTCCACGGATTGTTTGCATTGCTAGCAGTTGTTTGAGGTCTTTCTTGAAACGCATGACATTATTTGACGATTAAAATGATAAAGGCAATTAGGAATTACCGCATATTTTCCCATATTACCACACCATGTTTACATGATCCATTAGTTAACCCGTTGAACTTAATCCTATTTTTTTTCGGTGACATACCACATTACTTGCCTAGACCTTTTTCTTGTATTGGCCTTACATTAATTTGAACCCATATTGTCAAAGGCTAGTAGAGTGCTTAAGGGAGTAATAAGGTGTGCAAGGAGGGGTTTATTGTTGGTCATACTTTTGGGGAAAATATTGAATATTGGGTTTGGTTGTTTACTTGATAGTCGACATATGTAATAAATTATGGGATCATTGTTATTGTTTATATTATTGTTTGTGTTTTATTTAGCTCTCGGAAAAAAAAAAGAGAAAAAAAAAAGAAAAAAAATATATATATATATATTATGAGAGCATGTTTGTGTTTGTTGTGATCCTATTTTAGTCGACTAGTCGAGTGTTTGTAATAGTAAAATTATGTGGGGGGGAAATATGGTGTTGTGTATGATTTATTATGGTACTTACTAGCTTTTGACACTTCACCTGTTTTGGCTTATTTGACATACCTTGTCCCTAGCCCCGTTACAACCCAATTAACGACCTTTTGATTATCGTCATTGATGTATGTTGTGTTAAGAGTTAGATTGATACCAAATGTCAAGCATGCTTATGATTTTGTTGGAATTGAGTGATACACTTACCCTTGTTCTTGAGTGAATATTCTTTTGTGAGTGGATTGTGAGTGTTTGCTTGTTCTTGCGTATGAGATCCCGAGTGTTGTCTCAAAGATGTGCTCTTATAGGCTTAGCATGTTTACTAACTTATTCTTACACTTGACATGGGCTTGTGAGAACTTATGCATGTTCATTGAGTAGACTATGTGAATACTTGCACTTTCGACACCAAGACATTACGTATTTACTTTGATTCTTAAGTTGATATGGCATGAGAGGATTTGAAGGTATGGTAGATTAGATTAGTTGCATTTTCATTTAGTTGCATTCATGCATTGCATTGCATTGGATTTTGTGGGTACATTCGCTATAGGCCCTCACGAGACCTTACTCGTCCACTAGGGCTGCCTAGGGGTTTAAAGGGCTTGTTGCATATGCCAAATGCAACCGTGATCACCTACGGAAGTGGTACTAGTAGTTAGTTGTAATTGTTTATGCTTGAGGACAAGCATCGGTTTAAGTTTGGGGGTGTGATAAGTGGATTTTATATCCACTTGGAACATTCTAAATCGGCTTAAATTGATTGTCTTGGACTCAAGTTTCTTGTAGTTTTGATGTGTTTTGCTTAGTTATGCAGGGTTACGAGCATGTTGATTAAGGTGGATGCTTCTATAATTTTTTTGGAATTAATTGATTAAAATTTGGATTTTCTGGGAAGGCTGCGCAGCTTACACTGTTTTGGCCATATCTGGAGTTCTGTAAGTCCGTTTTCAGCGATCTTACTGCCCACGCGAAGCTTGAGAGATTTTCTACAACCTGGGATAGGAAGCACGTGCAAGTAATGTGCTGAATAAAATCGCGCGCGTATTCTTTGTGAAGCATGGCTGGGAAATTCCTGTTTTGCCCTTTTCAAGTTCTAATTATATTTCGGGCAGGTTTTAGTACCTTAATTAAATTCTAATTGTAATAGAAGATAAATTCTTACTGGGTAAGAAATATAGAGCCTATAAAAACACATCCTACCATTGTAATAGAGATACACACATTATCATAGTTTTATTATTGTAACCAGCTTAGATCTGCAAGGGAGAAAAGGAGAGAAGGGTTCAACGCTCGTGACAAGCAACGGATCTAGATCTACTTCATCCTTTGTGTTACTTTGGATTATAGATTTGTTTTCTCAAACTCTTGTTTATTAATATAATTACTTCTTTTATTCATATCTTGTTATTTACCATGTTTTCATTAAATCCCATGGTGACGAAAGGTTTAATTATGAACTAATCGTTGTCATGGGATCCTAGTGGATTTATCTATGTAGCTTAGTAGTTTGCATGCCTTAAAGATTTATGTGTGGTGAATACTTGATATCCTTGTTTGGGTTAATCTTAATGCTTTTGGATGCGTAGCTAACATCTAAATTGAATTGTTAATCTCTTGCTAAACGAGAGTGGATCTTGAGATTTAGAACTTGCCATGCTAGCATAGGATAGGTTGGTGTTTTGACATCATGATTTGTGGCACCAATAGAGATATTATGCTACCCTATGTGATCTAAGTGGATAACTTGTGCTTCAACCTTTATGTTTTCAATTTCTATAGAGATATAGGGTCTAAACATAATAGGTGCCTATTCATCTTCTATCTCTTTTGTGGATGTATGTGTAGATTGGTACTAGTATACCGAGAGGTAACTTTTACTCTTTTCGTGTTATTCGATCAGATATCAAAACCATTGCATGTTTTAATTAAAGGCTGCAACTCTAAGTGAAGTAGATGATGAAACTAGGATTCCATGTTTTATTCTCATATTAGTAATTCGATTTTTATTCTCGTTAATTGTTTAATTCTTAGTTTTATAATTTGCACTTAGTTAATTTAGATAATCAATCTCAATTTTGTTATTTTTCTTAGCAGTGGATAAAAACCATACATCGGTGCATAGGCATATTTACTGAATTGAACACCATTCTAGATCTCTGTGGGAACGAACTTGATTTAATCATATATTACTTGTGACAACGTGCGCTTGCGTGATTTTGCATAACACCTTTATATACGCATCTTCAGTTGAAGAACCCTAAATTTTTGGAAAGCCATAATTGTAAGATTTCGTTATTATTTTTTCTTGACTCTTTTGATATGTCGTATGTCTTACGCGTTGTTTTGTTTTTTTTTTTGGCAGTAGCTGGAGCGTCTTTGAGGGAAGTCCTTGACAGTGGTATTAAAGAAGACATGCATAAGGCCATGTTGGTGTTGGCTAAGCGATCCTCCGCCAAGAAGGACTCGTTGGTGATGGAGGTTCCTAATGTTGCGGAGCCAATTTCTGTTGACGGGGTTAGTGATAACATTGTCTCTACCGAAGATAATCTTTTTAGCGGTGATGTTCGTGAACGAGGGAGCAAGATAACGAGAGTAGACGTCGACGAGGATGGTTCTAAGCGAGTCTTGTCGAAGAGGACCGGGGAACCCTCTCGTTTCGGGGTCGGGAAGTCCTTGACCTTTACTGGAATTAACAAGGATGGGTTACCCCCTTTGTTTCAGGGTTGTTCTACAGATAAGCCTTTACTTATCGAGGTTAACGCGAATGAACGTTGGACTGCTGGCTCCCGGTTTCCAACTCAAGTTTTCCAAGAATTTGATTTACCGCAAGACAAAGGTTCCTATGTTGACAAGTCCCGGGATGAGATAGCGGATCGCTGCCTAGCTCGTGGAGGACGGGTAATTATTTTCTATCTTTTTTATTTTTTTTTTGTCTTTATTTATTGCTTTGGTTCTTTGCCTCTTGTTGGTTAAGTTATAGGTGCTAATTAACTTTTTGTTTTGTTTTGTAGCTTCTTGCTGACTTGGCGCACATTGTCAAAGACTATCGGGCTGACATCGACCATGAGTGGCGCGTTAACATAACTCGAGAGTTAAACGAGGCAAAGGAGAAGGCGAACGCAGCTATGATTCGAGCCGTGGAGGCAGAAGGTTGAGAGAAGAAGTTGGTTTTGGATGTTGAAAAAGGAGTGTCAAGAATCCACAGATGGAAAGAAAGTTTGTGAGGATGAGCTCCTCCGATTGAAGGAAGCTATGGAGCTAGATAAGGGTAAGATGTCCACTCTCGACAACGAAGTGCTCACGCTTCGTGACAAATGTGATGGTTTGAATGCCGAGGTGGTCTCTTTGAAGGCCGAGATTGAAAAAGCTGCTGAGGAGTCCGCGAATGTTGTAGCCTCGGGTTATCAAGGGTGCTATGACCGGTTGGAAAAGGCTGGAGTAGACTTGACCGGGCATTCATTGGATGATTACTGTGCCGATTTATCTAAGACTTTGATGGGGACGAATGATGGTGGTTCTCACGCTGCCGTTTGAAGGTGAGGGATGCCTCGTAAGCTATGTAGTATCTTTTTACCCTAAATTATTGTGTTGGACTTGTTTGAGTTTGTTATGTTGTGAGTCAGTTTTTAACTTTATGTCCTTTGATTACTGGATGGGTCATGACCTTTATTGTGGTCTCTTCTTAAATTGTTATGTTACTATCACGGGCGAGACCTGCCTCGTTGGCCACGTATCCGTACTTATGCTTTATAACTTGACTTGGTCTATCTTGAAATGAAGTTATTATTTGGTTGGAAATAGGGAGGTGTATTTTTAGAATTTTTTCTATTTGTTTTGAGGTGTATATATAGGGTCTTGTTCCAATAGAAACTAACTTAGAATAGAAACTAGAAACTAAACCTAAATTAAATATTTCAAGCTAATCTAATGACTAAATTAGGGGTACCCCAATACAAAAAATATTTAAAATTATTGGTTCTATTCAACAAAAAAATTAAAAAAAAGTTACTGTTCACGTGATGATGTGGCACGTGAACAATAACTTTTTTTTTTATTTTTATTGAATAGAGCCAAGAATTTTATAAGTTTTTGTGAAGTTCCCCCTAGCGGGGCCATTAAAATAAATGAAATATAATTTATTTAGTGTAGGTTTCTACTCATTCACCTTCTTCTTCCACGCAAATAACACCATCATCAATTAATTTATATTATGTCATTATTTATTTTAGGAGTTTTAATAGTATAGATATCATATTTTTTTTTCTATAATTAAGGATAAATAAGTAAATTCACTACGTACCAAAAGAATTGATGATGGTGTTATTTGCGTGGAAGAAGAAGGTGAATGAGTAGAAAAAAGAAATGCAAGTAGGCAACTATGAATTGGGAAGGACTCTTGGAGAAGGAAATTTCGGAAAAGTTAAATTAGTTAAGTTGAGTAAAAATTGTAATTGATAATCTTTCTATATATAATAGGAGAACACGTTCGGTTATCCTGAGCAAATTTATTCATTCCAAGCCTACTTCCAAACCTAACCAGAAATCTTTCAAAAAATAATGTGTATAAGGATTTGAACCCAAGACCTCGCATAAGTCAACTCATCCCTCCAACCACTTGAGCTACATGAGCATTTGTGATAAAAATAAAATTCATTAACTACATACATAATTGTTTTTTTGTTTATGTTCTATTTCACTATTTATTGAAGATGGATCAAGTGTTTCACTAAATTTCTAATCAATTGAGCTATGTGATCATTTGAGTTAATACTAAAATTCATCAACTACATACATAAATATTTATTTATTTATGTTTTATTCAATATTTTATTTTAAAATTTATAACTTAGGCCTAATTTATACTTAAATACATTATCCTGAGCAAATTTATTCATTCCAAGCCTACTTCCAAACCTAACCAGAAATCTTTCAAAAAATAATGTGTATAAGGATTTGAACCCAAGACCTCGCATAAGTCAACTCATCCCTCCAACCACTTGAGCTACATGAGGATTTGTGATAAAAATAAAATTTATTAACTACATACATAATTGTTTTTTTGTTTATGTTCTATTTCACTATTTTTTGAAGATGGATCAAGTGTTTCACTAAATTTCTAATCAATTGAGCTATGTGATCATTTGAGTTAATACTAAAATTCATCAACTACATACATAAATATTTATTTATTTATATTTTATTCAATATTTTATTTTAAAATTTATAACTTAGGCCTAATTTATACTTAAATACATAATTTTTTTTTTCAAAAAAAAAAGTCTAAGTATCAAACTTTTTATATTCTCTCAAGTATTGTATAGATTTATTTTGGGTTTAAGAATATGTTAAATAAGCCCTATCCAAGTATTTATTAATTTTTGTACTTAAGAATATGTTAATCAAGCCCGACCAGAGTACCGACCGGCTATGAAACTTTTAATGTTTCGGATTTAATAGTATAGTATAGACGTAGGCCTATAATTATTCTTTTGTGATAAATTATTTACTTTTCTTAACAATATCATAAATGGAGCGCATAATTGTTTGTAACTAATTTTGGTATGACATTTTTATATGAATTAAACTATATTAACTATTGTTAGTGAAACTAGAAACAACTAATATATATGAATAGTACTCCCTCCGTCCCGCCCGATTGTTAACGTTTCAAAATAGGGTGTTTGGCACGCATTTTAAGGTGAATTTTAAGGATAGTTCCATAACTTATTTTTGAAATTTTCTTTTTTTGTATAAAAATAGAACAATCCTATTTTTATACAAAAAAAAGAAAATTTTAAAAATAAGTTACGGAACTATCCTTAAAATTCTCCTTAAAATGCGTGCCAAAAATTGACAAAAAAAGTGTTAAGAATTGGATGGGACGGATGGAGTACATATTAATAAAAGTATGAATAGTAAGAAAATTATCCAAAATATATAATATACAAATAAGATTGGATAACATAACCATTATTTATAAATAACTACATAGAATATGTTGTTTATTTATAAGATGAAATTATGAGTTATCAATTATTGACTAAATACTTGCATGAAATATATAGTTGAATTATAAAGATATTTTTCAATAATATATTGGAATAAATTGTATATAATATTTGACAAAGTATAATGATGAATTCAATGTCAAAGTATAGGGAAATGAGACATGAACAATTTTAGCTCATGATGATGGAAGCACGAAAAATATCTATCGAGACGTAATTCATCAATTCTCAAGCGCATAGGTCAAGAGAATGATAAGTTTGTTACGCAAGGTAGATTTGTTAAGTCAATTATTCATAATTGAATTTTATGATATCTTGAAAGATAAATAGATGTCGAAAAAGAAACAAAGACAATGAATTCTTAAATATCAAGAGATTAGAAGAAAAGAGAGGGAAAAGTTAGAAAAAGAGTTTTAAGAACTTAAAGAACAAGGCCTGGACAGAGTTTCAAAGGATTGTTATTAAAATCAGGACCAGAACTTACACTTTCAGAATGAAATAGCATGAAGGATATTTAAATTTCACCTTAAAAATGGTTATAAACACTACGCCACAAATGGCCTACAGCTACGCCAAAAAAAGTGTGCTTATAGGGCCAAAAGTCTTGCTGAAACAACCTAAAACCAGTTACGACTACACTTTGGCCAAAAATGGTAGTGTTACAAAATCGACCGCTACCGTAGACCCCTATGGTAACACTTTTTCAATTTTTGGTAACACCGGAGAAAAGTGTAGGCTTAGACCCCTATGCCAACACCTTTCTGATCTGTGGCTACACCTTATAAGATGTTACTATAGATTTATGGCTACACCATTATCTTTGTAGTAACACTATTAAAAGTGTTGGTGTAGACCTATGCCAACACCTCTTTAGTCCTACTGTAACATCAAATTGTGAAACACTTTGGTGTTTTTGCCAACACTCTTACCACTATGCCTATACTTTTTTAATTAAAGAAAGACATCATCTTAAATTGAAAAATAAAGATTCCCATTCAAAATATTATCAAACATTCCAATACATAAAGGCTGTCCAAAAGCCATTCCAATACATAAAATTCCCTCCAAAATAACTACAAAAAATTACAAGAAAAAAATGACTCTGGGACCTATCTTGTGTTCCTCCAAAGCCCATCTTTTCCCCCCTCGAGTTGTCTAGTTCTTTGAGAATACATAGCTGCAGCCTTTTCAAGTAGCTCTATAACAGCTGCCTTGTAGTCAACTGGGTAAAGCCGATAAATGGCCTGTGTGACATTAATTCATTAGATAGTACATCACATTACCAATGCCAGTCAGCTTCCCCCTGAAACAGCATTCAGGGTGAATTTAAAAGTTAAAGGCATTGCAGTTGTAACATTTACATTTAGGCTACATACACATCTTTTTGAATCTGCAATTTAGCATTCTGCAACTGTAATTGCATTTCCATGGCAACGGACGTCAAAATTTCACCAGATTTTTTGTTGGCCACCGACTTCATTCTGCTTTTTACTCTTTCCAAAACCATAGCAAATAAAGATACAGCTCTGGAGAGAAGCAAAGTCAAACACACAAGATATCAGGAATGATAGCGGAAATCATAGCAGAAATCTATTTATATGATATAATGGAATTCTTGTTGCTTTATCTAACAAGAAAAATACCTGGCAAGACCATCCTCTTCATTCAGTTCAGAGGGGACCCCATGGAATTTTCCAAACACTGTACAATTGCGCACCATATAAAAAGATGAAAATGACAGCAATTGGGTATTTTGGTGGAAAAAGATCCCAGAAGTCCAATACAACAGAATATATAAAGACCTATCAAAGGTCAGAAAAAACTTATACCCTGTGGAGGGGTTGAGGAGGGATTGAATATGGTAGCATCAACGCCTTCACTTATACGGTATATCTTAGTTTGACGGAATAAACGCATTCTGGATCCTGAGCTGTGACAATTTCTGGTGTTCCGGCTTCACTGGGACCTGCACATATCCATCAAATAATCAAGCCGGTTGTAATCTTACTATTTAACCCATTTCACAGCATGCTTGCAGCTGCAGCTACAGCTGGACCATTCAGTAAAGCTAACAGAATGGCTTTTGACTGAATGATGGTACAGAATGATTTATGCCAAGAACAATTATTGTTTATGCATATCTAAGAATAAAAGCCCAAGCCCAGAAAATTTGATTCGATTATTTTACGTGGATGGATGCTACTTATAGTCTTATAGTTATGTGGTAGGGACCGTTGAAAGTAAAACAACTAATTACTGATGTATGACTGTATCTGGTGAACTATGTTATTCAATGAGTGATAAAAAAGCCAAGTTATTTACAAGAAGTTGTCTCCGCCAGGGGGCAGGCACAGTACCGCATGTACCAACTCTCCTAAGGGAGTGACAAATACGTTTTCTGATCAATTGTTCAAATCACTCATATCATCTAAATTATATTCGAACGAAAGATGAATCTAGATGAGATTAAGAAATATATGTATACAGAGGAATAAGCAGCTGAAATATGACTGCCACAATCCAACTGACAGAAAAGCAAATAACCATGCTTGCTATATACAGGTCACTAAATAATTCAGAGTCTTCTTGCATTTGACCAACTAGTGGAACCGAACCATATTTAGAATCTTCCTATCAGCTATATACATGTCACCTAATAATTCATAGTCTTCATGCATTTGATCAATTGGTAAAATTGAACCGTATCCAGATGGCAATCACAAGGTTAAATCTCTTAACAAAGTTTTACATAGAGAGCATATTCAAGGTCAGCATATACACATTAGAGATGAATATGGGTGTCAACATATATAACCTTCAGTAGATGAGCCTCCATTAGAGCTTTCACAACCATCTTCCTCAGATGATGACGTAAATGGGCTATTTATTGTATTGGTTTCTTTCAGGCTAGGAAGTGACTTCTCAGCATGGGGATCTCCATGTACTGCTTCATCATCCTATAAATTCAGTCAAGGAAAAGCAAAATAAATTAAGACTAAAAACAGACCATAAATCAGGACATGTCATTGATTTAAAACATACAGTCAATGCGTAAAGGATCAGAAAAAGTAAAGAGTTGGGGTTGGGGGACTTTGACATTCTGAAGAGGATGTCGACTGACCTGAAGATTAAATTGTCTGTCATTGTATAAATCAACAATAAAATCTTTCTTCCTAAACATTTAGGTTTTTACATTTAAATTAAATGTAGTATCCAAATGTTTCATTAGCTAATGATGACATTTAACAAGTAACTTAAGGGTGAACACCAATATAATCCATTTAACTTATAAAAGAGAAAAGCTAGTAAAGATTGAAACCAAGTCGATGCTTTCTCAAATAAGAAATATAGTAAAATACTTTCAAAGAGCCGAAGAAACCTCAACAGTATTAACATGAAATTAAGCCCAATAAGACAATCCTAACACTAGCAGGGAAGAGCTATAAGCCTAAAAATTGTACAGGGGAAACTGTTTACCCTCCAAATTATTAAGGGCATAGAACTTACATCTCTCGGAACAAAGTTTGGATATATTTGCTGCATTCTACCGGAACTATTCTTTTCATCAAATGATACATGTATGGAAAAACCAACATAAAATCATATAAACTTAAAGCATAATAAAACCCGAAGTGACAATCGCAATAGAAAGATTGAAGAGTACAAAGATTCACTTCAACAGAACAAGAGTTACAACTTACAAGAGACTTTATTAACATAACACAAACACAATAAGTACACTAGCCTAAAAATTTAGATGTTGCCTTATCACGGACGCGAACATTCCTGCACCAAAGCCAACACATAAAATTGGTCGATGATTTTCCTTGTGCTTTCCAGCAAACTAAAATTAATTAACCAATCGATTAGAAATTTGAATTTATGAAATAGAATTTAATTGATTTATACGATTGTATCAAGTACCTCGTTTACACAGTTCCAATTTCGTCCAAGAGCTGCGCGAATAGACTGCCAAGCCATGTTTGATTCTCTATCGATACAATTACGTTTCCAACTTTAAACTCCTAAAAAACAAATGTGCGTGATACGAAACAACTCTCGAATAAGAAATTAAATCGACAAGCACAACATATACCTACTATTCAAATTAACCAGCTCAATTATCAACACAATTCAATTAAATTCACCATAAATCAAAAACACCTAAAAATCACAAATATACAAATAAATACACACAAACTGATAAAATCATAAAATTAACAAACCGAATCATCAAGATTGACATGAATTTCGAACTGACTTCCCTTCAATGTCTTCACAAACACCTTACATTAGTTGTATGTATATGCCCAATCGAAAGATTCATAACATTCACAGTCAAAAAAGCATATAATACGAAAAATACAATCCAATTTAGAAGAGTTAAGGAATTAGTAAAGTAGAAGACCTGAAGAAGCCCAAGAGAAGAAACCCCAATTAAGAAGAAACAATTGAAGCCCTAATTACATGCCCTAGTTACTTCAAATCTGTAAATAAAGATCCAAATAACCCGTAGGGACCCAAAATTAGAGAACCCGTAAGAACCCTAATTTATCGCGAGAGAGAGATAGAGTTTTGAGAGCGAGAGAGAGAGTATGTGAATTAAGAGAGAGCCAGAGTAGAGTTTGAGGTTGTGAAAATAATTGAGCGCTTAAGTGAAAATAATTGACCCGCCTATTTTGTTTTATATTTCATTTTCACCCGCCTATCTTTTTCGATAATTAGTAACACATTTTTTAAAGAGCAATGGCTACACTGCTTTTGGTGTTATCATAGATATTGATTTATGCCTATGGTAACACCGGTTACTATCAATTGTAACGTCAAAAAAAAGTGTTATCGTAGACCAATTTTAAGCCATCTATGCCAACACTTTTGCTCGTAACACTGAAAAAAGCGTTGTTGAAGCCCATTTGTGGCGTAGTGAAATTAGCTAAAGGAATGCACCATTTTCGAAGAACCAATTGTTAGAATTGTAAGTGTTCTGAAAAGTCATCTTAATTAGACAGCATCCACCGAATACTTCAATCATATTCTATGATCCACAATAAATTTAAAAAAAATATTATGATTGCTATCAGTACTACTCGTATCAAATTTCAAATTATAAACTTGCACATACTTAACTAACGACATTAACATAATTTGATTTATAAATATATTTAAGCTACCGGCCCGTGCCTTGCACGGGCTTTTATGCTAGTAATAGATTAATAGTATTAATATTAACTAGGTGCAAGGGTAATTAGGTAAATTTAATAGGTACAGTTCGACCAAACTTTTAATGTTTTGGCTTTTATGTAATAGTATAGATTTATGTTTTGCAATGTGCGCACGAAAACATCACGTGTGCGTCAACTTAAAATGGAAATCGCGTATTGTAATGCTAAGAAAAATGAAGATCACGTACATTATGTGAACAGAAATGAGAACATATCAACATTCGAATGTACTGTAACTGTAAGTCTGTAATATACACATGGGTTTGCGCCTTGGCCGTTAACCATCCAAATCAATCAAACAAGTAAAACTCCAAATTAGGATTCAGGACAGTTACGGTGTACTGATGGAGTGCAAGAATATAAAGGGTCCGTTTGCCAAATAAATCGAACTTATAATTTATTTATTTCGGAAAAAAAATAATATTTACCTACTTTTTTTTAGAAAAAAATGTGTATAAGAAATTTAATATTCATTATTTTGCAAAAATAAGTTACTTATTTCAGAAAAAAGTACATATTTTCTAATTTTTTTCTAGAATAAGTAATTTATTTCTGAAAAATAAGATTTCCCAAACGAGCCCATAATTTCAAGAAATCGGGAACCTAAAATAATTTCTGAAAAAATACAGTTATTTTTTGAGTTGAGTCGGAACTGTAAAACAATTTTTCTAATGAATTGCATCGAAAACTCGGAATGATCAATATATATATATATAGGCTTTTGCTCAAATACAAACAAATCCTTAAATACAAACTACAAACTAATACTAAATTAATTATATTTCATCTATTCTAAGGTTCCCGCCAAGGGTACCTTCACGAAAGATGCTTAAAATAATTGGCTTTATCCAAAAAAAATAATAATAAATCTTGTCGTGGAAATGCGAAGCATTTAAGACAGTAAACGGATGAGTTAGGTAGTCATGAGGGCCGAAGGCCCTCGACACACCCGTCAATCGTTTATTGCCTTTACCATTGATTGTCATTCCTTACAACTTTAGAATGATAAAGGCGCGAAGCGCCGTACAAGAAGGTGCGAAGCACCGTTAACCAGTGAAATCCACTGCCACGTCATCACGTGAACAGTGATTTTTTTTTTTGTTGGATAGAGCCAAGTATTTTAAGCAATTTTTGTATTGGGGTACACCTAGTTTGATCATTAGATTAGCATGAAATGTTGGATTAGTGTTTAGTTTTTAGTTTGTAGTTAATTTTAGTTTGTAGTGGAGTAGGACTCTATATATATATATAGGCAAGTGCTCAAATACAAATCATTCTTAAAATGAGAACCTACAAACCAACACTAAATTAATTATATTTCATCTATTCTAAGGTTCCCGCCAAGGGTACCTTCACAAAAGATGCTTAAAATAATTGTGTCTATCCAAAAAAAAAAAACTTGCCGTGGAAATGCGAAACATTTAAGACAGTAAACGGATGAGTTAGGTAGTCATGAGAGCCGAAGGCTCTCGACACACCCGTCAATCGTCTATTGCATTTACCATTGATTGCCATTCCTTACAACTTTAGAATGATAAAGGCGCGAAGCGCCGTACAAGAAGGTGCGAAGCACCGTTAACCAGTGAAATCCACTGCCACATCATCACGTGAACAGTGTTTTTTTTTTGTTGGATAGAACCAAGTATTTTAAACGTTTTTTGTATTGGGGTACCCTTAGTTTGGTCATTAGATTAGCTTGAAATATTAGATTATGCTTGGTTGGTAGGTTTGTATTTTAAGGAGGTTTGTATTGGAGTAGCCCCCTATATATACCTATATATATATATATATATATATATATATATATATATTGTTACGGCATAATTTCGGTTGCCTCTATTATCTCCCAAATTTCCAAATACGAATCTAGTAATAATTAACTTAACCCCCAAGTTAATTATTTCCTCTCTCTGAAACGAGGAATTATCTCCAATTAATGATAGAAAATATCTCTAAACGATATCCTTCAAA
The DNA here is from genome assembly GCA_037693485.1 of Kitagawia praeruptora. Taxonomy (NCBI): domain Eukaryota; kingdom Viridiplantae; phylum Streptophyta; class Magnoliopsida; order Apiales; family Apiaceae; genus Kitagawia; species Kitagawia praeruptora. The sequence continues at coordinate 58,421,745 of CM075351.1, forward strand.
TCAGGAAGGTATCCCAACACGAATATAATTTAAAGAGATAAAATCTACTAATTCCCAAAATACATCCCTTAACAATCATAAGTGTTAGTTACAGAGGCATGCCTGTATACATCTAATAACAAGCCTAATTGTTTGTAATGCTTTGCATTACTTACATGACCTCTTAACTGAGGGAACCTCTAGTTGTAGAGTTTCTGTTTGTATTGTACTTGTAATAGGCATCAAATCCTAGTTGTGTAACTGTACAAATAGAGTCTAGAATAATGCTTGAAAGAAGTTCCATGGTTCATGCCTCAAGCAAGGAGTTAAAGACTGCCAAATAATCACAGTTGGGATTTGAAGAAATGAAGAATTTGCCTAAGTACCAATTCGAGAAGTATATTTGTCTATTCGAGAAGTCCAGCATTCGAGAAGTCAGAGATTCGATATCTCAAGACACTATTCGATATCTCTGAATACACTGTTCGATATCTCATTGATTCGATATGTCTACTACTCTATTCGAGAACTCAAGAAGTCAACAAGTCAAGATGGTATTCGAGTTCTCAAAGAGTCAACAAGTCAAAGTTCCATTCGATATCTCAAAGACTCAGAAAGCTATTCGACAACTCGAGGATTCGATAAGTCAAATGCTCTATTCGACAACTCAAGGAATCCTGATGGAAAAGAGCTATTCGAGAAGTGGTTCGATATGTCACTATAACAGTATTCGAGAACTCAGAGTTATCGATCAAGTCAATTCTAGTTCTCGAATCACTTACTTAGTCACTTCTCGAATACATTCTTGGAGACAAAATACTGAAGAAATTGTACAAGTCAGAAACCTGCAACAAGCCAATGCACTTTATGGACCACAACCTGTAACGTGCTCTGGAAAGCCTACAAGGAAGCTTGGAGAGATATAGAAGAGACAAGGAGCTAAAGAAGTGGATCTAAACAGGCTTTGCAAAGTCAAATCTGTAACCGTTTGGACAATTACTCAAAAAGGATAGACAGACTAGAAAGTAATGTGTTTTAGCTACCTTATTTGTAGTAAGCAGGCTGTATCCATGTTCTATAAGGACACAGCCTCACTTCATAACTTAGTAACTTTTGTGAGTCAAGTTTTTCATACACTGTAAGCTATATCTCTCTGAGAAAAACGAAGCTGAGAATACTACCATTTGTATTCACAGATTGTAGCAACCTTTATCTAATATATATTAGATTAAAGTGATATTGTGTCTTGTGTTGTTTATTTATCCGCACCTTAATTTCTACACACACAGGCACTTATCTGCTACACAGACTCAATCCAAGAAAAGTTCAAGAATCCATTCACCCCCCCCCCTCTGTATTCTTTTACCGTGTTCAATACTCAACAAGTGGTATCAGAGCGGGCTGTTTATTCAAAAACAGAGAAACGATCATGAGTTCGAATACACCAAAGACTACAGGAACGGTGAAGGTCCCTAAGTTTGATAAAGAAAACTTCAACCTCTGGAAGATAAAGATGATGTTGTTCATCAAAGCCTCCCATCCCTTGTATCCTGAGATTCTCAAGAATGGTCCTTTTGTTCCACAACAAGAGATACCAGAGAAGACTGTTGGAACCATAACAATCCCTAGAGCTTATGAGGCCAAGGATCCATCAAAGTGGACAGAGTCAGAAAGGGAGAAGGTTGCTCTTGACAGCCACCTCATGTTGCTCATCATTGATTCCATGGATATGTCAATGTTTGCAAACATTGCATCATGCACGTCTGCTAAAGAGATGTGGGATCACATTGAGGTGTTGTGTGAAGGGACTGATGAGGTTAAAGAAAACAGGAAACAGATACTGGTCACACAGTATGAAGCTTTCATGGCACAGCCCAAGGAAAGCATCACTGAGATGTTTGAAAGGTTTCACAAGCTAGTTACTGAGTTGCAGATGAATGGAAAGGTTTACAGCACCAAGGAGTTAAATATGAAATTTCTGTTGTCTTCACCAAATCATCTGGAGCAAAGAGTCATTTCCCTAAGAGAGAGAGATTTGAACAAAGTCACCTATGATGTACTCTATGGAGTCCTAAAGACTCATGAACTTGAGTTGCTTCAGAAGAGGGCTATCCAAGCAAACCAAGGTAGGATGATAAACACATCATGTGCCTTGATTGTCAACAAATCCATCCTGGACCTAGAAGCATCTACAAGCCAACTAAGGATAGAGGAGGTGGCAGATGATGAAGAAACTGAAGCTGGGGTGAGTGAACCTGTTAAGGAAAAGGAGGAAGAAGAAGAGGAGTTTTACACTCTGGAAGAACTTGATGGGATGAAAAATACTTCATATGCTTTCATGGCCAGAAAATTTCCAAACATCAGATTTAAAAGAAATCAACCCTTCAAACCCAAAACTCAAAACCATTCAGCCAACAAGAACAAGGCACCTGTGAAACCAAACAGAAATAAGTTCAAAACCGGTTATGTGGATAGGTCATCTGTAAGGTGTTATAGATGCAATGACCTAGGGCATTTTGCCAGTGAATGCAAGAAGCCTAAAAAGAAGGATAGAGATTATCTTGAGCTAGAAGCTAAGTATGAGGCCCTTCTGAAAAAGCAGACACATGGTAAGGCCTACATAGCTGAAGGGAAGTGTTGGGATGATTCTGAGAGTGATGAAGAGGAACAAGAATTCTGCAATTATGCCTTGATGGCCAACTCCAAGGATGACTCATCTTCATCTGATTCTCAGGGCAAAGAAAGTGAGAAGAAGGTCATGTGGATTTTGAACAGTGGATGCTCAAATCATATGACTGGTGATATGGCCCTGCTATCACAGTATGAGGAAAAGGCTGGCCCAATGGTTGCTTTTGGAGATGACAGCATGGGTAACACATTGGGATATGGCAAGCTGAAAGTTGGAAATGTCATCATTGAAGATGTAGCACTAGTCAAGGGGCTCAAGCATAATCTGTTAAGTGTTGGTCAGTTTACTGATAGAGGATTCAAAGTGAATTTTGACAAAGATGAATGTTTGATCACCCACAAGAAGACTGGTGATTTTGCTCTATCTGGAGTAAGGAAGGGAAGCCTGTTTGTAGCCAATATGGACTCTGCAAACAAGGACAAAATTTGTTGCTTTTACTCAAAAGCATCAAATGAAGATTGTTGGCTGTGGCACAAGAAACTATCACACCTGAACTTTAAGGCCATTAATTCTCTAGTCAAAAGAGAGTTAGTGAGAGGCATGCCCACACTTGAATTCTGCCAAGAAGGAGTGTGTGAGGCTTGTCAAAAAGGAAAAATGAAGAGATCAAGCCACAAGTCAAAGACAGTGACATCTGTAACCAAGCCACTACAACTTATCCATATGGATTTGTTTGGGCCTGTTAACATAATGTCACTTGGAAGAAAGAAGTATGCCCTGGTAATGGTTGATGATTTTTCAAGGTATACATGGGTAGAATTTCTGGCATCAAAAGATGAGGCTCCACAAGTAATCATTGAGCATATAAAGAAAGTTGACAAGGAAGCAAAGGCAAACGATGCAAGTGTGATTGCATTGAGGAGTGATAATGGAACAGAGTTCAGAAATGCCACACTTGAAGCATTCTGCAAAGAGAATGGCATTTCTCAGCAATTCTCAGCTCCAAGGACTCCACAACAAAATGGAGTTGTTGAGAGAAAGAATAGAACTCTAATTGAGGCTGCTAGAACAATGTTACTTGATGCAAAAATGCCCACATGTTTTTGGGCTGAGGCTGTGAGCACTGCATGCTATATTCAGAACAGAACCCTCATCAACAAAAACACTGGAAAGACTCCTTACAACTTGATGACTGGAAAGAAGCCTACACTGAAGTATATTCATACTTTTGGAAGCAAATGCTTTGTACTTAAGGACAATTCTGAATATGTTGGAAAGTTTGATGCAAAAGCATTTGAAGGAATTTTTCTTGGCTATTCTATGGAAAGAATTGCATACAAGGTTTATGTCATCAGTCAAAAGAAAGTTATGGAAAGCACAGATGTAACATTTGATGACAGCAAACTACCTGGACTAGAAGAAGCCAATGATGAAGACAAAGATCCATTGAAGTTTGATAATCTAGATGATTCTGATGAAGAGACTGAAACTGGAGTTGAAACTCAAGTTCAACAAACTCAAGTGAATAATGATACAAGAGAAGAATTTGTGCCAATCAATAGTGAAGAAACAAGCATCCAAGACACACCTGTGAGTAATGGCAACTTCACAGGGGGAGGAAATGAGGATGATCATGATGAGGATGATGAAGCAACATCAAGGATGAGAAATCAGGCTGAACACTCAAGGAAATGGGATAGATCACACACTGCGGAGCAAATCATTGGAGATCCTAATGCAGGAGTAAGGACTAGGAGAGCAACTCAAAATGAGTGCCTCTATGGATGTTTTCTATCACAAGTTGAGCCTAAGAAACTTGATGATGCATTGTTGGATCCAGATTGGATTATTGCCATGCAAGAGGAGCTGAATCAATTTGAAAGGAACAAAGTATGGGAACTTGTGCCTGCACCAAAGAATAGAACCATTGTTGGAACAAAATGGGTTCTGAAGAATAAGATGGATGAAGATGGTGTAATAATAAGAAACAAAGCAAGGCTGGTTGCAAAAGGATACTCTCAACAGGAAGGCATTGATTATGATGAGACATTTGCCCCTGTTGCTAGATTGGAAGCCATTAGAATATTCTTGGCATTTGCTGCTCATTCAAACTTTAAAGTTTATCAAATGGATGTCAAGAGTGCATTTCTAAATGGAGAGTTGGAAGAAGAGGTTTATGTGCAACAACCACCTGGCTTTGAGGATCCACATTTCCCAGAATTTGTCTACAGATTGCTTAAGGCACTGTATGGACTTAAGCAAGCTCCAAGAGCATGGTATGATACTCTATCACAATTTCTTCTTGAAAATCAATTCACTCGAGGCACATTGGACAAGACACTGTTTTACAAGAAGCATGGTGATGATATGATCCTAGTTCAAATCTATGTGGATGATATCATTTTTGGTTCTACAAATGAGAAACTGTGTGAGAAATTCTCTAAACTCATGCAGAGCAGATATGAGATGAGTATGATGGGAGAGTTGACATTCTTTCTAGGGTTGCAAGTCAGTCAAAGGAAGGATGGTATCTTTATCAGTCAAACCAAGTACATCAAGGATTTATTGAAGAAGTTTGACTTGGAAGATTGTTCACCTGCCAAGACACCCATGGCCACTGCCACTAAATTGGATGAAGATGCTAAAGGCAAGAGAGTAGATATCTCAGTCTACAGAGGCATGGTTGGTTCTCTACTCTACCTCACTGCAAGTAGGCCAGACATCATGTTTGCTACATGCTTGTGTGCAAGGTTTCAATCAAATCCAAAGGAATCACATTTGATTGCAATAAAAAGGATCTTTAGATATCTGAAGGGCACTCCTAACTTGGGATTATGGTACCCTAAGGACACAGGGTTCAATCTGGTTGGCTACTCTGATGCTGATTATGCTGGATGCAGAGTGGATAGGAAAAGCACCTCAGGAAGCTGCCAGTTTCTTGGACAAAGGTTAGTTTCTTGGTATAGCAAGAAGCAACAATCTGTGTCAACTTCTACAGCTGAGGCTGAATACATAGCTGCTGGAAGTTGTTGTGCTCAAGTGCTTTGGATTAGAAATCAACTTAGAGATTATGGACTTGTGTTGGAAAGAATTCCAATCATGTGTGACAACACAAGTGCAATCTCTATAGTTGCCAATCCTGTCAATCATTCTAGAACAAAGCACATTGACATCAGATATCATTTCATAAGAGAACATGCAACTAATGGAACCATTGAGTTGCATTATGTCTCTACAGATAAACAACTAGCTGATATATTCACTAAGCCATTAGATGAAGCCACCTTCACAAGGTTGGTAAGTGAGATTGGAATGCTGAATTCTTCAGATTCTGGCTAAGTGAATACATCATCTAGATTGTTGCAGCAGTAAACACTTACTTTATCTAAATCCTCAATATTTTTGAAGTAAGTGTTGGCTGAAATATGATTTATAAATATTTCAAATCTGTTGCATATGTTGAAAATCATATTTTTATTAACTCAAAATTTCTATGAAATTTTGAGAAAATCACTATTTGATTTGCTAGGATATTTTTCAATGAATATGTCTGGTAAATTTTTACAAGATAGTGAAAATCAAATTTTTATGAGTGATGGGTATAGTTCGATAAGTCAGACTTCTCGAATGATTCACTATTCGACATCTCTAATAAGTCTCATTAGAGTACTCTTGAGTTCTCGAATAGAGTCTTTCTGAGATATCGAATAGAGGAATTCTAGACTTGTCGAATATAGTAACTGAGTTCTCGAATGATTGAGTTCTCGAACACTATATTTGAGTTCTCGAATCATTTGAAAAGGCTGAATTCTCGCTGAATTTTAACCGATTTTGGATTTTTATCTAAAAATTTAATTCACTCATAAAAACACATTTTATTTAATTTAGAATTATTTCTAAGTTAGATAACTGCCAGCTGTGAGTTTCTATCTGCTTGAGTTATCGATTAAGCCATTCTTGACTTCTCGAATAGTTGTTTTCTACTTCTCGAATGCCTGACTTGTCGATACAAAACAGTCTGCTAATCGACAATTCAAGTACTTCATACTTATACAATCTCACATCTATTCGATTCATTTCATTCGATTTCTCAAGCATCTACACTCTCTAAACCCCTGAAACCCTAGCTACGAAAAGCCAAATTTCTTCTTCAACCTTCAATTTCTTTTCTCTCTTCTACACAAATGGCAACAGTAAAGTTCAACACCAACTTCATCGCTCTCACTAGTGATGTTGAAGCACCCAATGCAAATTTCAAGTGCTTTGTGAAATGGATGGCTGAGTCATATATCAAGGATGCACTCTCTGCCAACCCAACTCTGTATCTCGATATTCTGGAACAATTCTGGAGTACTGCTATTGTGGAGGTTGTAGCCCTGGAAAACGCAATCACTTCCTATGTCATCTACTGCAAGGTTCAAGATAAGGAAATCACTATCACTACTGCAGACATGAACCAAGCACTAGGACTACAACAAGAGTCATTTGACAGAATGGCCACTAACGCAGAGTTGGAGGAATTCTTTGAGTTCATAAACTACTCAGATGGGATTAACCTTGGAAAGCTAAACAGGAAGAATCTGAGAAAGGAGTGGAGCTATGTGTTTGCAACTCTTCTCCAAGTCTTCACTGCCAGGAAATCAAGCTTTGATCAAATCAGTGCACCTGTGCAGCAAATTGGATATGCTTTGGCCTATGGAAAGAAGATAGATGTTGGCCAAATCATACTTCAAGAATTATATGGGAGACTTGGTAAGAACACAACCAAGAGAGGTACTGATATTTTCTTCCCTCGCTTTATTCAATCTGTACTTAATTATAAAAATGCCTCATTGATTGAATTGCCTGGGATTGATAAAAATAAAATAGGCTATCCTAAGTCCATGACCAAACTCATTTTTGGTAACTTGGAAACTAGGAATGATGTGGATGTAAGACTGAACATAACTCCCCATATGGAGAGTTTGTTTAGGACTTACCCCCACAACATGCCAACATTTGATGCAAAATCTAAGTTAGCACAGCCCAAGCAAGTAGAACAAAATGCTAACCCAGGGCCTGCTAACCAACCCTCTCAACCAAACACTCTACCTCTTACTGAGCCAACTGCATCATCCTCTCAAAAGGGTGATGTTAGTAAAAAGAAGAGAAAGGAAGTAATGTCTGCACCTTTAAATATCTTGTCTGAAGCAGCATTAGCTGTTGAATTAGGTCTAGGAAGTGAGGAACCTGAGTTACCCTTACACAGAACAAAGAAGAAGAAAACTAAGACCACCTCTTCAGTCACACAAATGGCTGAAGTTGTAAAATCAGGGGCACACAGCTCACTAGGTGTATCCTCTCAACAGGGTGCACCTATAGAATCAAGCATTCTCCCCAATGCACCCTCGTGTATAGAGTCAGCACATTGGAGTGATAAGGCTGGCACAACACTGAGTGGAGAGCACATCACTTTTGAAACTCCCTCTATCTCTCAGGGGGAGTTGCCAAAATCTACTCTAAAACACACTTCTCATGCAACTCAGACAACTGAGATGCAAGGTATTGATCATCAAGAATCCTTTTCGCTTGATGAGCCAATAATTTCAAGTGACTTAGTGCATGACACTTTGTTCACCACTCAGAACCCACATTTAGATGGTGAGGGAATGCATGCTGAGGCATATCCTAATGACACCATCACAAACACAGAGGTTCCCCTAGTTTTTACTAGAGACTCTGTGCATGTGTCAACTGCTGGTGTAATTCATCCCACTTCTGTGGTGACACCAGTAGTAGAGTCAATCCATCCGGTTACAGAAGTTGCATCTGTAACTGAGGAGACTAGCTTGCCTAGCTCTAGCTCTGACTTCATGTCAACATGGCTGAAGTCTGTGCAACATGACAGTGCTTCAGGATCAGGGTCTGTTCCACAACAATTGACGGTTGAAGCACTTCAAAGCTTAATTGTGGATCAGATTCCTGAGTTCACAAAGATTGCTCAGCACCTTCTCACTGCAGACATGCCCAATCCAGACTATGAGGCTATTCTGTTATGTCATAGGGATGATGTGGAAGTGCAGAAGTCAAAGATCATTGATGATGCTGAGAGAGATGGCAACATAGATGCCTGGTTGCAAGGAAAATATGATATTACTCTCGATGAAGCACTTCAGTATCTCAGGGAGGAATACATCACTTCACTGGGCTCCAATGCAAAATCCCTGTCACCTGGTGAAGTGTATGAAGCTGTGAATGACTCCTACAAGGGTTTCCTCAAGGCTGCACACTATCTTGGCAAGGGAGTCAAAACTGAAGTCAACAGGGTGTGTGATAAGACAGCCACTTCAGTAGCAGAAGTCAAGAGGGCCTTTGATGCTAAATTTCCTCAATTGGACAGTGTGTTCAAGGACATCAAACACTGCAACTCTACCTGCACTCAGATGGACAATGGGCTGGCTGTGCTAAAAGATGCTGTAACAGGTCTGGGGCATCAATTTCAGAATCTATCTGACCAGACTACAGATGCCAATGCCATGCTGAGGATAATGTTCAAAAATCTTTATGGAGATAGACTAGTGACTGATGTCCCTGTGCATGAATTGTCTAAATATGAAGTGAAGAGGCTGCAGGATCAATCTTTATCTGGCTTCAAGGCCAATGAGTTATTCACTAAGGTCAACACTCTTGAGCAGGAGGTAGCTACTCTCACCAAGACCAATGCTCATCTCACAGAAAAGGTTGCATTGCTAAATGATCAGTTGGACACTCAAGCATCCACCACAGCTGATGTCCTTCTGCATCAACAATCCATGTTAGCTGCCATGATGAAGCATATGGGTCTCCCTCTACCTGATGAATCTTCACTCCCAAAGGACATGTCTACAGCCTCTGTGCCTGACAACAAGCCTAAGGGGGAGAAGAAGGCTAGGAACTCAAATTCAAAGGGGGAGACAAAGGGAGAGAAAGGCATAATAATCAAAGAGGGTGGTCAACAAAGGGCTTCTAAGTCTCTAGCAAATGTGCCTGGCAAGGGAAAAGCCAAAGTAGATGAGCCTCCATCTATCTTGCCAGTTGTCACCTTACCAACTGTGCACATCACTACTCCTGGAGGACAAAAGCAATCCATAACTACCACAGTGGTTGCAGGGAGTATGCCATCTGACAAACCTCCAATCTCTATATCTGAGAGTGCCAAGCATGTAGAAGTCAAAGTTGTTACTGAGGCCAAGCTACAAGAAGTTGCTAACTCCAATGACTATCATGATAAAGCCTTCTTGGAGTTTCTGAAAGCCATAAGGGAACAGGTTGGTGACACTCAGTTTTATCTGAGGGAGGTGAAGAAGCAGATAGACTACATCACTGTCATCCCCAAGAAAGTCAACAATATATGGGTCAAGGAGATAGAGATGGTTTCCAAACTAAAGATATGACATCTAACATACCAGACTCTACAAGACCTAAAGCACTCAGAGATAGATGCCATACTTGAGATCATTGAGAAGAAAAATGAGAACAGCAAGAGTCTGTTTGATGATTTGAGGAATGGTCAACCTACAAGGCTACCAGAAGTGATTAAGAAGCCATGGACAATTATTTATCAGTCTGGTACCAGAATTGAAGATATCAAGCAATTGGTCATTCCTCATGATCTCACCTCCAGAAATCACAGACTGATCATTGCTATCATTGATCAATTACAGAAGAAGGTTGGAGCCAGAAATGCTGAAGAAATTGGGGCACTGCATATCCTCAGAACCTATATTGCAACTGGTGAAATTCCAGAGATGGCTCAACCTAGGAGAAATAAGGATGATGATTCTGAAGACAAAGGTGATGGGAGGAGAAGACATCACAGGAGAGATAAGGGTGATGAAGATAAGAAGAAAAAGGGGGACAAGGATGAAAAGGATGATGATGACCAGGGTAAAACATATGTGAGAAAGAGTGGAAGACAGCAAGCCTTAGGCAATGCTAGCAGTAATCTCACCACAACACAAGACTCTAAGTCTAGGGTGAATACTGTTAGTAGTGACCTAGCAAAATCTACATCTATGGCTTCTGCAACTGTCTTACCATCTCAAGAAAAGAAGAAGATTCAAGTCAAGAAACCATGTGTATGTTTCAGAAAGCAATCTGCTAATGGAATACTACTGTGGTCTACCAACCAAGGTCAAAGATTTCTGCCAAGCAACCATGTCAAGAGGATAAAATTTAAACATGCTACAAGGAGAGTGAAGCTATCCAAATCTAGAGCCCTAAAAATCATTCCAGGATTAAAGCTCCAGCCACTTGATGAAGACTTTGATGAAGAGCAACTGCTATTTCTAAGAGCTCAAAAGATATGCTATGCTGCAATTGTGGATGACCACCTTGTAATCAAGTACACTGATGGGAAAGAAATGAAATTCAAACAAGGGGGTTGTCAACATTGGGGTAAATTGTATGAGATAGAAAGAATCATTGCATTGCTGGATTCTAAGGACAAGGTGGAGAAAGTATGGAAGCTGGAATTGATTGACTTTGTGAAAATGAAGAAAGAATATGCTGAGAAGATAAGGAAGGGCTGCTATGTGAAATGGTTAGAAAGGGAGAAAGAAATTGATAGACTGGAGATTGAAGCAGAAAAGCTAAGGGCAAAGGGATTGTGTAGAGTTCAGTTTGATCCCTATGTGGTGAAGTATAGGAGGAGAAATGGAGACAATGTCAATATAAGAATGAACCTACTCAGTCACTATCCTGCCAACATTCTGAAGCCAGTGCTTGAAGATTTCAAAAACTCTATTATGATTGAAGAATTGGATGCTATGACAGAAATCATGAGAGCAGTAGATGAGATTGCAAGAAAGGAGAAAGAAAGGAAACAGAAAGCATATGATGATCTACAAGCCAAGGCAATGGAGATGCAATCAAAAGAAAACGGCTAGTACCTCATCATACTGTAAGAAGTATTTATCTTGTAATTTCATTTATGTGTTCAATCAAATCACATACCTGTACTTTTAAAAGTTTTATCTTTAATGTATGTTAGGCTTGTTATCAGACATGAAATTGTGACTAAGGGTCTCACTCACAATTTGGGGGAGATTGTTAGTTACAGAGGCATGCCTGTATACATCTAATAACAAGCCTAATTGTTTGTAATGCTTTGCATTACTTACATGACCTCTTAACTGAGGGAACCTCTAGTTGTAGAGTTTCTGTTTGTATTGTACTTGTAATAGGCATCAAATCCTAGTTGTGTAACTGTACAAATAGAGTCTAGAATAATGCTTGAAAGAAGTTCCATGGTTCATGCCTCAAGCAAGGAGTTAAAGACTGCCAAATAATCACAGTTGGGATTTGAAGAAATGAAGAATTTGCCTAAGTACCAATTCGAGAAGTATATTTGTCTATTCGAGAAGTCCAGCATTCGAGAAGTCAGAGATTCGATATCTCAAGACACTATTCGATATCTCTGAATACACTGTTCGATATCTCATTCGATATCTCAGGGATTCGATATGTCTACTACTCTATTCGAGAACTCAAGAAGTCAACAAGTCAAGATGGTATTCGAGTTCTCAAAGAGTCAACAAGTCAAAGTTCCATTCGATATCTCAAAGACTCAGAAAGCTATTCGACAACTCGAGGATTCGATAAGTCAAATGCTCTATTCGACAACTCAAGGAATCCTGATGGAAAAGAGCTATTCGAGAAGTGGTTCGATATGTCACTATAACAGTATTCGAGAACTCAGAGTTATCGATCAAGTCAATTCTAGTTCTCGAATCACTTACTTAGTCACTTCTCGAATACATTCTTGGAGACAAAATACTGAAGAAATTGTACAAGTCAGAAACCTGCAACAAGCCAATGCACTTTATGGACCACAACCTGTAACGTGCTCTGGAAAGCCTACAAGGAAGCTTGGAGAGATATAGAAGAGACAAGGAGCTAAAGAAGTGGATCTAAACAGGCTTTGCAAAGTCAAATCTGTAACCGTTTGGACACTTACTCAAAAAGGATAGACATACTAGAAAGTAATGTGTTTTAGCTACCTTATTTGTAGTAAGCAGGCTGTATCCATGTTCTATAAGGACACAGCCTCACTTCATAACTTAGTAACTTTTGTGAGTCAAGTTTTTCATACACTGTAAGCTATATCTCTCTGAGAAAAATGAAGCTGAGAATACTACCATTTGTATTCACAGATTGTAGCAACCTTTATCTAATATACATTAGATTAAAGTGATATTGTGTCTTGTGTTGTTTATTTATCCGCACCTTAATTTCTGCACACACAGGCACTTATCTGCTACACAGACTCAATCCAAGAAAAGTTCAAGAATCCATTCACCCCCCCCCCTCTGTATTCTTTTACCGTGTTCAATACTCAACAATAAGGATTAAAAACCAATCCTTTTTTAACAGAACTGCGTTGGCTTGATCCTTATAAATATAAGGTACGCAGGCATCTTGAAAAAGGATCCAACACATCTAACAAGTCGAGACACCTCTCAAGTCCAGCCCCAAACATCCAAAATCCCAAATCCCCCTATTTTCATAATTCGTTATTGCAGCAACCTCCAAAATCTGTTATCACCAAATTCCTCCGTTAACAATTGGCGCTAGAAGGAGGGCATATATTTTTTGATTGTGGAGGACAATCAATTCATACGCATGGGGGGTTCTCTTGGATCTGGAGCTGCTTTAATGGAGGAGCTAAGCGGTGGAGGCGGTGGCTTTATTCTTAATTAAGATAAGTTTTCTTATGATTTTGTTCATACAAGTTAGTTATCTTATAAAATTCGTAGTAAATTCAATACATGTCGGATTTCGATGATTTTTAATGATACGGAAATCTTGTTAAATTGCCTATAACTTTCGTTCTTTGAGTTTTCTCGGATTATATCTCGATCTATTCTCAAAATCACAAAATACCATCAAATCTCGTTTTTTCAGCATCGAGAAGCAGATCAGCAGACGTTTTATTTAATTCCCGATTCGTTATAAGTCCGTTTTTTATGAGCCTTATATAGTCGGAAATATATTTTCAAGATTTTAGGTGTTATCTTCGTGTTACATGATTTTGGAAGGCTCTTAATTAAAGAGTTTATTATTTTGGAAGGCCCTCCTTTATGGGTTAATATTTTAAAAGACTCTTAATTGAATAATTTATTATTTTGGAAGGCCCTCCTTTGTGGGGTAATATTTTAGAAGGCCCTCTTTTGTAGGGGTAAGATTTTGGAAGGCTCTTAATTAAAGAGTTTATTATTTTGGAAGACCCTCCTTTGCATGGGTAATTATTTGGGAAGGCTCTTATTCGAAGAGTTGATTATTTTGGAAGACCCAATTCTGATGAGGGTAATATGTGAAAAAACGATCTTCTCTAAGGAGAGCTTTAATAAAACTATAACGATTTTCTAGAACATTATCTCCCGGGAGGAGAGTGTTTTTGGAATTTGGATATGACCTCCCGAGAGGAGGGTATCACCCGATAATTTAAATCCTTGCAAAAACCGTACTTCCGGGGGGATATCCGTACTTCCGGCGCCTCATCAAGGTACGATTTTTCAGCTACATTATCTCCCAGGAGGAGAGTGTTTCTGGAATTTGGATATGACCTCCCGAGAGGAGGGTATCCCGATAATTAAATCCTTGCAAAAACCGTACTTCCGGGGGGGGATGTCCGTACTTCCGGCGCCTCATCAAGGTACGACTTTGGGAATATGACCTCCCGAGAGGAGGGTATTTCTAGAATGAGGATACGACCTCCCAAGAGGAGGGTATTCCGAGATATATTTTTAATTTTTTTTAGGAATACGACCTCCTTGAAGGAGGGTATTTCTTGCTAAGTTTGTTTGTTAGGAAATTGCTTGAAATGCTTTGAATGACTCTTCCGAATAATGCTTGACCCTCCAAGATAAATTCTCTCACACCTACAAAACTTATTATTTAATTCTCGCATATTGTCTCGTTTACATCTACATGCGCATTACGGGCACCTAGGTGCTCCATATTTTTTACTAATCTTTATCTCCTAGTTATTTCAGTGACTCAGGAAATTTGGAAGATCGAAGCATTCTTAATTCTCCACTGCAGCAAGCTACACTGAAGAACTGGGGGGTAGTTGTTACGGCATAATTTCGGTTGCCTCTATTATCTCCCAAATTTCCAAATACGAATCTAGTAATAATTAACTTAACCCCCAAGTTAATTATTTCCTCTCTCTGAAACGAGGAATTATCTCCAATTAATGATAGAAAATATCTCTAAACGATATCCTTCAAATCAGGAAGGTATCCCAACACGAATATAATTTAAAGAGATAAAATCTACTAATTCCCAAAATACATCCCTTAACAATCATAGGGATTAAAAACCAATCCTTTTTTAACAGAACTGCGTTGGCTTGATCCTTATAAATATAAGGTACGCAGGCATCTTGAAAAAGGATCCGACACATCTAACAAGTCGAGACACCTCTCAAGTCCAGCCCCAAACATCCAAAATCCCAAATCCCCCTATTTTCATAATTCGTTATTGCAGCAACCTCCGAAATCTGTTATCACCAAATTCCTCCGTTAATATATATATATATATATATATAAAGGAGGATACGCGGGAGCTTAGGTGGCGCTCTAAGATCGTATCAATCTATTTTTCTAATTTTCTAGAATTTTAGAATTATAAACACAAATAAATGTAAAAATATCATTTAACATATTAGAGATAGAATAGGTGTTCGAATTTATAGAGGGGAAGAGTTCGAATTTATAATTATAAGTAAGACATATGATTAGAAGTTCTATTGCAAGTAGAATAAGTATTTATTAGGCATATGATTAAAAGTTCTATTGGAAGTAGAAAATGAGTTCGAATTTATAGAGAATAAGAGTTCGATTTATAGAAAAAACATTTAAATAGAAGTTCTATTAGACGTAGAATAAGTGTTTGAATATATAGTGCAGACATATAATTAAATATTTTATAGAAAGCATGATCTTCTTAAATTATGCTTTTTCATATAAGTTAATTATACTTCTATTAGGAAAATTTATTCAATACGATTGTCATAAAAAAAGTCATCGTATTTAAAAATAAAATAATTGATGTGTTAGTATAATAAAATAACATTCTCATGCAGGAACCCTAAATTAATACAGGAGTATCTACAATATAAAGAAAAAAATAAGGTGTGTTTTCATTTTCTAAAACTCCATAAATTTTAGAAAGTCTAGAGAAAGTAAAAATTGGAATTCACTTTATTTTTTATGTTTTGATTTTAAAGAAAAAAGTTACCGTGTAAGATAAGTATCATCAATAATATGTAATGAAGTTAGAATTTCGATCCCAAACGAGAGCGACTCGAAACGTGTTTAACGAGAAAACGGCTCACTATAAAATATTATATTAGCTATTAAAATATCATATTGATGTTATAATTTTTTTTTATTTTTAGGATTTGATTTTTATGGATAAATATTATCATACAAGTGATATAAGTAAAAGTTAGGTTTTTGGTCTTAACGAGATAGCAGATCAATAGTAATAACCGTACGTGTTTAACCAAAAAGTGATTCATTAGAGAAGATCGTATATAAGATGTTTGAATAAAATAAATACAGGAGTATCTATAATATAAAGAGAAAATAAGATGTGTTTTCATTTTTTAAAACTCCATAAATTTTAGAAAGTTTAGCTAAAGTATACATTGGAATTCACCCTATTTTTTAGGTTTTGATTTTAAGAAAAAAAGTTGTTATGTGAGATAAGTATTATCAATAATATGTAATGAAGTTGAAATTTTGATCCCTAACGAGAGCGGCTCGAAACGTGTTTAACGGGAAGACGACTTACTATAAAAGACTGTATGAGCTATTAAAATATTATATTGCTGTTATAAATTTTATTTTATTTTTAGGATTTGATTTTTATGGATAAATATTATCATACAAGTGATATATGTAAAAGTTAGGTTTTTGGTCTTAACGAGAGAGCGGATCAATAGTAATAACTATGTTTAATAAGAAAGCGGTTTATTAGAGAAGATCGTACAAAAGATGTTTGAATATATAAGGAATATATAAAATAAAATATTTTATTGGAAGTAGAATACGAGTACGGTGGAGACGACTTATAAGATTTTTTTAAATTATATATCTTTTTTCCTAGAAATCCATTAGTTTAACTTTTTTATACATGTTAATTATACTTGCATTATAAAAATATATCCATAAATTTTATATTATTCCCGTTACGAAAAGTCATTGTATTTTAATTTTTTTTTGATATATTAACATAACAGAAAGACATTTTCATGCGGAAGTTGTAAATAAATACAAGAATATCTATAATATATAAAATAAAAGATGTATTTTCATCTTTTAAAACTCCATAAATATTAGAAAGTTTAAATAATATAAAAATTGAAATTTACTCTCTTTATATAGTGAAGTTAGAATTTCGGTTCCAAATAAGAGCGACTCGAAACGTATTTAACGAGAGGACGACTCATTAGAAAAGATTGTATTAGCCATTAGAATTTGATACTTATGTCATAATTTTTTTATTTTTACGGTTCGATTTTATGGATTAAAATTATTATATAAGTCTTTATAGTATATGTTAAAGTTGGGATTTCGGTTTTAACGAGAGAGCAGCTCAATCGAAAAAATCGTGTTGAACAAGAAATTTTCTTGATTCATTAGAGAATATTATTTACTTATTAAAATTTAATATTAATATTATAATATAACGTAAATGTAATGAATTTTTAAAAAAATGTTGTAAAGCCGCCGCGAAGCGCGGCTTTATCGACTAGTTTAAATGAATGGCTAACCTGGTCAATGTAAACATTTTCTCTGAATTATTGTGACGATACGAGATTTTTTTAACTTTTTTTAATTTATTTATAATGTAATTACATTATACTATAAATATTTCACCTTTGTAAATAACAACTTTTAATATTAAATCTAAAATAATATGTTGTTGACGGAAATCGAACCTTCAACCTATCTATGTAACACCTTCTAGTAATAATTTTAAATTAAAATGTTATTAACATTAGATCATTGTATATAACAACATTTATAAAAAATGTTAGTATTATATTCAACGGCCATCATCTATTTGAGCTACCGATTTAATGGTCGTGAATTAAAGGGATAACCAAAATCAAACTACAAAATATACCCATTTTTATTTATTATAGTATAATATAGATAGTATAGATACTATTTAAAGTAACTATAATATCTGTAACCTTCATTAATAAGCGAAATAATTTTTTAAAATGGTAATACGGTACCAAATTTGGATCCACCATTTTTTTGGTTCCACCCATATATTCCTATTTCTTTAAAAATTCTATATTTTATAATGCTAGAATAATTGTAATTCTTTCTTTCCCTTTATTCCTATTTCTTCCGGAACTCTACGTTATCTTTAATAAAATAGTAAAATTATTGTAATTCTAAAACAATTGCAATTCTTTTATTATAATCGTACTGAGTTACAAAATAATGTATCTATGAGAAGCATATATATCGTTTTTTCTTAAAATAATCTTAATTTAATAATGAATTAAACAATCTTTATTAATTAGTAAAATATTCATTATAGTGATATTTCAGTCTCCAAATTTAATTTCATTCCAAGATTCGTATCCACCGAATTATTGAAATTTTGTTATAAGCAATTAATAATATTTATTACAACCAATTAAATTATATAAATAACATAAATTTTTAAGATCACTCAAAATTATAAATTAATAATCACTTTAAATTAATTTTCTCAGACCTGTGCAAAGCAGGATTATCATCTAAATATTATAATGTTATTAGGATTATCATCTAAATATTATAATGTTATTATAATGTAACTTATGGTGTAAAAATTTCATTAAATGAATAGTGGAACACCAAATTTGGATTCGAAAGTACATTTGGTATAATTTTTACACCTCATTTCATAATTTTTACAATGCCCTTATATCTGTTAACAAAATTATGTTAACAAAAACAAATTTGTTCCCTATATTTCTTACTAAAATCATTTTTTAAATATTTTTAACTATAAATTTTTTTAATTTTGAATTTTGTTTTCTTTTCCTTGAACAAAAATTTTGTTATTAGTTCTACAATATTTTTTATATATTTTGAATCTAATTTTTTTTATACTCTAAATTTTTACAAAACCTAATTAGACATTTATAGATTTAATATTATGCATTCATAATTTTATAATTTAAAGTGTACTATAGTTTTTGAAAAAAAAAAACTAGAAAATTTCATTTTACATGTGAATTTTTTTTTTTAGTATAAAATAGCATCAATGGTTTAAATTTCATTTTGTCCATGATGTGATTTGATATCAAAATGATGTAAAAGTTACACCATTGTGATGTCATGCATTGAAGTTAATATTAGAGGGACGATAAAAATTTAAAACATGCACTTTTTTGAATTCATACAATTGATGAAGTAAACAATAGGAGCAGGGTCGTTTCACATAATTTGAGGGTTCAAGACAAAATTGATAAAATGTGCCTTTCATTTTTTACTCCTAAACATAAATTATAATAATTCAAGTAAATATATTATGTATGTGAGATACAAGAATATTAATATTAGTTAAGGAGGAAAAATATAAAATTTATCAAATTGTCATCCACAATTTGTTTTAGAAACTAATATAATCTCAGGAAACATCCAAAGATCATACTCAAGATCATTTTCTCTATAAATATTAATGTAATTAAAGATAAGATAAAATAAGAAAACGAAAAGTAGCTACTTAATTTTTTTTTTTTTTGCTTTCATGAGAAAAAACATGCTCATGCAAACTAAAATTCAAGTGAAATAATAATTTTTTCATAAAATTAAGATGAGTGTATAACGTTTACAATTAAGAGAAAACAATATAGTTGAACAAACAGATTCTTAATTGCATTATTAATTTTAGAATAAATTATAAAGTGATAGTCATACTTGAGATCGCATTTCAAAAAAGTTATCAAATTTTAGAATTTGCCAAAAAAGAACAGTTTTTGTCTCCATTTTTTAAATGAGTGGATTTCATTAATTTTTAAACTTGGAAGAAAGTCATTCTTTTGTAAAGGATGCTAAATTGTAAGATTGGATAATCAATAAAACAACACAAAATAACACATAATTTATAATATATTTTTTCAAGTAAAATATCGATTTATACTATTATTATTATAAAAATTGGTAAAATTTTGAATTATTTAAAAATATTTAAAACCAGAACAGTCACCTTTCTTACGGGTTAAGGCCAAGATTACCGAATTTTTTAATTTAGGTAACAAGAATACCACGAGGAGTGACAAAAAAACCCAGCTTATTACACATTTTAGGAAAGGGTAATAGCTGTTACACATTTTGTGAAAGGATAATATGTATTTCATGTTACACATTTTGTGAAAGGATAATATGTATTTCATTTTTTCAGGACATGTTACGCATTTTGTAAAAGGGTAATAGTGCCAATTACCCATTTAGGAGATGGGTAATAGGGTATTACACATTTTTCATTAGGGTAATAGGTATTAATTTTTTATTTTGCTAAATATATATTTAACGAGTCCGGCGGCCTGATTTTTAAATGCTAACGCGTTTAAAAATCAGGATAAATTAGGGTTTTGGGTTTAGGGTTGTAAACAATCCTAAATCCTAAATCCTAAGTCCGTATACGGTTTATTCATCATTTCGAATATTTCTAAAACCGGAAATGGAAAAGTTGAATCCAAAAGTTAATTGTGGAACCCGTAAGGGAATACAGATAAATTTAAAAATTTTAATAAAAACAATTTAATATTTTTAAACCCCAAATATTGGAACCCGTTGAACCCTGAATGTAAACTATTTAACCCCAAATATTAAGTTATTACGTATTTCATGTATGGATATTAAGATGTTACGCATTTGACACACATGTACTGAATATATTACGCATATGGGAAGTACTTAACAGGTTGTTTTTTTTGTTTACGCAAGTTACAAATGCTTAATAGGCAGGTAGTTTGTTTATTTTTATTACGTATTTTAAAGATGCATAATGGGCTGTAATATTGGCCATTCATTCCGCCATTCGTTATTTTGATAAAAAATTTAAAAAAATTATGATAAAAATGTCATTTTTTCTTTCTTACGCTCCCTTTTTGAACTGGGCCTGAATACGAGTTTATCATGGCATCCATGAAACATTAATCTTGAATTTAAATTAGAAAACAACCAAAATACGTGTGTACACGACTACACGAGTCATCCCAAAAAAACGTGTTAATATCCTATTTCTATTCTATCAACTAAGATCATCTCCAACCCAAGACACTAAAATAGTGTTCAAGGGACAATATTTTGGTGACAAAATTACACCATTCACAAAATCTATATATTATAAATTAGTGGATAGCCCTTACCTAAGGTTTGGTATCCATATTTAGGCTTGGACAAAATTTTGTATTGATTTTGACCCACTGGATAATCCATTTTTAGGTTTGGTATCCATATTACGTTTGGGAAAGATCCAAATTCAGTATTTGATCCATTGTTAATTAAAGAAAGTTTGTATAGAAATTTAAATACTATTAATATATTCTCTTAATATTTATGGTAAGATTATTAATGAAAATTTGAATAAATCTTTTAATTTTGGTAAGCTTATTTATACATATTATCACATAATAACAAATATAGAAAATTTAAATAATTTTATCTTTGATTGCATTTGTTATAATATATAAAATAATATTTTATTAATATTATTTCTTTCAATATTATTTTATTTGATCTTAAATATAAAGTTATTTTCTTTATTTAATCGTTATTATTATATATCATAATTATTATAAAATTTAAATTTAAACTAACGCATGCGTAGCAGGGGCTATAATCTAATATTAAATAAATACGTAAATAGATCAAATTAGAATTATTGCCTACCATTTTAAACAATCCCCATCACCCCATGTACCAAAACCCTAAAATACAAATCATGACAAATCACAAATTATTTTCTTGCCAAAAATTATTTCCTTATAATACAAGCCAAAAATTATTTCCTTGATAATATCAAAAATTGTTAACAAATGATTTTGATTGGTTATAATTATAATGGGCCCGTCAGGGTCATCCAATTAAAATATTCCAAAATGCCAAATAATTATTTCCTTCACAAAACACAAATTATTTTCTTGCCAAACATTATTTCCTTTCTAACAATTGTCAATTTTTCTTGGCAGTTGTTATTGTTAATGCCAAATAATTTGTTATAATTATAATGGGCCCTCTAGGGCCATCCAATTAAAACATTCTTGCCAAAAAAAATTCCTTGACAAAACACGAATTATTTTGTTTCCAAAAATTATTTCCTTTCTAACAATTGTCAATTATAATTATAATGGGCCCGCCAGGTCTATCCAATTAAAACATTCTTGCCAAAAATTATTTCCTTCCACAAATTTTAAATTATTTTAAATTTTGTTTAATGATAACAAATTACTTAAATAAATTATTTTAATTTATTTAAACTAAATAAGAAATTTATTTTAATGATTTTGTTTAATTTTGTGAAAAATTATTTTGTTTAATGATGTGTGTCATTTTTCTTGACAGTTCAATAGTTGACTACCAATTTCATTATCCAAATTCTTTTTTTAAAAATAACTATTTTCTTCACAAAACACAAATTATTTTCTTGCCAAACATTATTTCCTTTCTAACAATTGTCAATTTTTCTTGGCAGTTGTTATTATTACATGCCAAATAATTGGTTATAATTATAATGGGCCCGCCAGGGCCAACCAATTAAACGTTCTTTCCAAAAAAAAATTCCTTTTGACAAAACATGAATTATTTTGTTTCCAAAAATTATTTCCTTTCTAACAATTATCAATTATAATTATAATAGGTCCGCGAGGGCCATCCAATTAAAACATTCTTGCCAAAAATTATTTCCTTGCATAAATTTTAAATTATTTTAAATTTTGTTTAATGATAACAAATTACTTAAATAAATTATTTTAATTAAAATAAATAAACAATTTTATTTTAATGATTTTGTTTAATTTTGTGAAAAATTATTTTGTTTAATGATGTCTGTCATTTTTCTTGGCAGTTCAATAGTTGACTACTAATCATTATCCAAATTCTTTTTTTAATTTTTAAAATTTTGGTAATATCACTAAATTAAAAATATATTGACATCCGTACTGTTGGATCGTCGATAATTATTAATTAATTTTTAATTACTCCATAGATGACAAAATTGGCATATTCCTAGCTTCAAAGATTTGGCAGAGAGTAATCGGAAAAAAAAGGAAGAAGAAGAGTTTCTTGCTCCCCATTCTGTGATGTCTTAAAATCTATCCACGTGTTTCTGTGTTGTGCGTGTATGTGACTTTAATGTATTTACTTAAAATTTAACTTTAAATTGAGTGAGAACATACTAACTTCTTTTTTTCCCCGTATTATAATTTAATTGTTTTAATTTATTCTTTTTATCTACTACAGTTATAAAACATGATATAGTTGACACTACTAAAATAATGTTCAATTTTTTGATCTTTCTAAAATTGATTATTGTATTAATAATTTGTTATACTAATTGTAATTTAAAATATCAAAACACCTCATGTTCTTTAAGAAATTAACATATTTAACTATTAAAGTAGGCAACTTTTTAGTACTACTATCATATTTCATTTCTACATTATAAAACTACACATAATTTATTAAAATTTAAAATAAAATTTATTTAAATTATGAACTCCCGTGTGCGAAGCACGGGCATTAAACTAGTACACTCCAATCCATGATCACTATACTTACACTAAAAAGGAATCTTTCACCAATAAAATAGAATATTCTAACTTTGTTCAATTTACATTATTAATATCTATTTTATTTTAAATTATAATGTTATGGTCACATAATATTAAATTTATTAATATAAAAATTATTTATAAAAAAATCAATATCCAAATTTTGTTGAAAATTGTATTTTAGAATTACGACATTTTAGAATTAACAAGAGTTAGGAACAAATAGTAGGACATAGATAAAAAAATTAACAAGAGCTAAGAAGAAAAGAAGATTCAATTGATAAGAATTTAAAGTTAAAAATTATGAGAACAAATAAGTTGGAAAAAAATTACAAGAACAAATAGTAGGACATAGATGGAAAAAAGTTGTTTTGTTAACAAATATTGGGGTATTGTTGGAATTTTGAAAGTCACCAAATTTGGTGACCAAAGATTACCAAATGTACTTTTGTCACCAAATTTGGTGACCCAAAACTCATTTGGTGATCTTGGGTCATCATTTTAGTGTTGCATTGGAGTAAATGTGACACTATATACATCACTATTATAATGATTTAGTGTTGGGTTGGAGTTGCTCTAACCGATCCAGGAAGGGGACCAAGCTTTCACCCAGATATGTGTTTTACAACACTAAAGTAAGTTAAATCTGTTCAACTCAAGTTTTTGAAACTGCACAAATAAAAATAAAACATTAAATCACAACCTTAATTTCATTTGCTAAATTGTACTACTCCCCCTGTTAGAAGAGATGTACTAGTAAATACATATTTGATACTCACATTTTAATATTTTATCATGGTTCTTATTTAACATTATAATCACATGTTTATTATAACGGTTTTTCTAAAGTGTACCCAATGTCATACAATAAGAACTTGACACTTTGTCATTGGTTTACATGCACAAAAATTCAAATCAATTAAAATTTGACAACTCATAAAAAGGTAGCTATAAAGTGTATCCTTAAACACACACTGGAAAGACCTTTATTATAAACTTTTATCGGCTAGTTCCTAGATTTAGTATGACTGCATACATAACACTCTCTCTTTCCGGGAGTCTGAATGCTGCTTACAAGGGTTCTGGGGAATTATATGAGCCTTGTAAGGGGTTAACCCAGAAAATAAGTTGGACTTGTAGCTTGAACATAGATAAGTAGAAAATTAGTAGTCTATTCGGCATTGGTTGTAAGAACTGTTGGAATATGGATTCGATTATAATTTGAATTCATTGATTCGGTAAAATCAATTCCGTTTTTACTATGGATTTTTTTACCACCTCCTTAACATAATTAATTAACAAGGTTAATTAATTAAGGAAATTGCCACCGATTTAATTGATTAGCGCGGCTAATTAATTGTGTTAAGGAAATTGCCACCGATTTAATTGATTAGCGCGGCTAATTAATTAAGGAAATTGTGTAGCGCACAAGTTTTCCTATCCTATAAATACTCATATAGAGCCTTAGGATTATTCACTCGAAAACACACATCCTTCTCTTTTATACAGCCTCTTTTCTTCCTCTGGTGATAGTTCTTGCTCGTCTCAAGCTCGCTGAGAGTGACGCTCATCTGTAGCCTCACTGCAATCCGTTTTATCCTGGGAGGCGTTTCACTCGCACATACGGTGGAGGGCTAATACGCTTTAAGGAGACAGTCACGCACTGGACTCGGGTTTTTCGTTCCTTGTCTCCTCTTTTGTCTATTTTAATTATACACATAACTGTTACTCACACAAGCACAAATATTATACTATTTGTATTTATCGCAGATTGTCTAACAATCCTAAAGTGTATTATTATATATCTTTGATCTGTACTTACGTAGTTGCTTGTTTGTTTGAGTGACAGATTTAATGGAGAATCAAACTATGAACAACACGAACATGATGGTTGATCCCAACGCACAGATTGTAACATCTGATGGGGATCACCAGCCGCCGCCAAACTCTAACGCACAGATTATAACATCTGATGTGGGTGCAACGCCGGTTGGACATGTGCCCGTGGGACAGATTAATGTTCCAATTGGATCGACTCCGTCAGGTTTCGTTCCTACGAACGGACATGCGGTGCCTATTGGTGTGCAAACATCGATAGTACAGACGCCTGTCATGCCTATGGTGCCTAGCACACATATTGCACCTGTTGTGCCTACGGTTCCTACAGTGCCTGCTGCACATGCTGAGAAATATGAGAAGTTCAATGGAACGAACTTCAAACGTTGGCAACAAAAGATGTTGATCTGGATCACTACCTCAAAGAGGATCCACCGTTGCTCACTGCTGAGAGTAACACACAAACAATTTATGCTGTTGATGCTTGGAAGCACGCCGATTATATCTGTCGGAATTACGTGCTGAATGGTTTGGCTGACTTGTTATATAACGTGTACAGTACGAAGCTTACAGCTAAGGTCTTATGTGAATCACTTGACCATAAGTACAAAACAGAGGACGTTGGGGCTAACAAGTGGATTGTTGGCCGCTTTCTTGATTATAAGATGGCAGATTCTAAGACTGTGGTAAGTCAGGTGCAAGAACTGCAAGCGATCATCCATGATATTCATGTTGAATGGATGATCATAAGTGAGTCTTTTCAAGTTGTTGCTGTAATTGAAAAGCTGCTATCTGCATGGAAAGATTTCAAGAACTATCTTAAGTACAAGCGCAAGAAAATTTCTTTTGAAATATCAATCTTGATCGGATGTTTCGAGATGTTTAAAAACCTAACAGGCCTATTACTTATTAAGTACAGGATGAGGGTCGGCACGAGATTTATAATTTTCTAGTTGGATTCGTTCCTCTGGTTAAATTATATATTCTCTTGTTGGTGTCGGTTTGCTGCGGCAGTGACACGAGCCTATTATGGTGATCCATGTGATACATAATATGGCACTGCGATCAGCTCTGTATGCTGAAATTTGGAGAAATCCAGAACGATGGTGACCCTAATACATCAGTTGATCAAGGATCACTGAATATGGGTTTATTGGAAGTTTATGTTCTTCCTCGGACCTCTTTTGGTTATACTGGTTATACTAGTTGGTGAGCCAGAAAATTAGGTTCTTTTATGAATCAAATTGAAATTTAAGAGAAATTCAATGGTTGAATTTTTCAGTGAGAAGAACAAGAAAGTTCTTTGAGCATGATATTAAAACCTGAGAGGTTTTAATAAAAACAAGATAAAATCTATAATGACTCGAGATTTTATAATTAAACAAAACGATTATGAGATTTCTGTGTTTATGAAACACGGAATTAAATACGAATTTTCAATGATTTCGATATGGGGAGATTTTGTCAACAACGGGCCATGCCTGTAAGGAAGTCGGGTATTAAGTGAGACCATTGTGTCTTCTCCGACAACCTGGAAATCAAACCATTGATGAATGTTGATTTGAAGTATTTAATTCAAGAAAAAATTGGGAATCTTCTTTATGATGGGATCATGGTCGTTCGAAACCTGCTCTAGTGAGAGGTGATAACAAGTTGTGTAATTACTATATAGTAATACATTGATTATGTGTACTCGTTAAAGAGTAAAAATGAAGCTAAATAGAGAAATTAGCGCTCTATAAGCTCAAGATAGATAACCAACTTAATACGAAATTAAGAGGGTAAGGAATGACTTTGATACTGAATAACCACTAGGTGATGTTTGTTCACAATGTGGATATATTCATGAGGTTAATGCACATTACTCGCATTAATCAAATGGAGTAGCTGCAGGTTGAGTTGCACTCTAATGAAGATGAAAGCGATGTTGATCAGTTCAGACTATCACTGAATATGAGGATATTAGTCACGTAGAGACTAATCATTCCTTAAATAAGATACCTTGAAAGGAAATAATAGAATTTCCTATTAATTCTGGAATGGTTTCGACATTCTTAGAAATATTAAAATGTGGGGGTATCTTGAAGCGAAAATAATAAAATTTTCTGAGAATTCTAGAATGTAGAGAAACATTCTTAGATATATTTAAAATGTGGGGGTATCTTGAAGATGTCTTGATACCTATACCTATAAAGGTTAAAGGAGTTTCAAAAGCCAATTGTGATATTTTGGATGGATATATAGACAACGATGAAGTCTAACGATATCCTGTGGTCTGCAGATGAATCTAATGTATAAGATTCATTATAATGCAATTACAAAATCTAGGAATGCTTCTATGATGAATTAGCAGTTCCTTGTAAATTTGTAATTAAAATTTATCCGGGAAAATTTACGAGTTATTGGATGAATATGAGGTTGAACCTAGACAGAGCAAAAGACTTGGAAAATTTGTTAGTCCAAAAATGTCTGAAATTTTGCTTGATGGTAAACCTCAAAGCTTGAGAGAAGCTATGAGAATTTTTCTGATAATCCTATGAGAAAAAGGATATCAATAGAGAAATTGACTAGAATTAAGAAGTCAATAAGTCAAGATTTCTAACACGTATGTTAGAAAATGGATTGTGACACTTTTCAAATAAATATGATCTCTCTATATCCTTTGTGGGGGGAAAAGGATGTTAAGAAATAGAGAGAAGCGATTAATAAATAGAGAGACGTATGGATCTTCTTGCGAGATAGATGCCATTTGGGCCCAAACAAATTTTGAAGTTTAGAAAATAAATATATGGGTCAAAGAAAAGTAAAAGGCCAGACTGATAATTTAAAGATTATAGTCAAAAGTGAAGACATAACTTACTCTATGTTATATTCTTGAGTTACAAGAATATGGTTCATCAAGATGATACTTAAATTATCAGCATTATGAAATTTAGAAGTACATCAATGAACTTTGGAACAGTCTTTCTTGGTTTCTCTTGTTAAGGAAAGAGTAGAAAGTCTGTATTTTGGTGATTATGTTGATTGAAACAACATAGATACGAAAATTGGCATATGCATATGAAATTTGATATTGTTGCGATATGCTATGGTTTCATAACAAACGATATAGTTGCCACTTTGAGGACACTCAAATTTGGTAACTCAGTGAATGAGTATTGCCAGTTTAGGGACACTTAAACTTGGTAATGAGATAAATTGAAATTACTAATTTTTGGGACGCTAAAAATTGGTAATGTCAATTACGATTTGAAGCCTTAGCTGATGACTGGTAAAGTAATTACCAAAATGTGACATGCCAATGTTGAGATGTAAAATTGATAGAAAAACAATGAATTGACAAATGTGTATATGTTATTTACACATGAGATGTTAAAATTATTGTAATTACAGGTGAGTGATCTGATCATTATGAGAAGTAATGACAAGATGATCATCTCTAGTAATTTGGATGAGAAATTATTGTAATTGCACGTGAGTGATCTGATCATTACGAGAAGTAATGACAAGATGATCATCTCTAGCAATTTGGATGAGGCTTAAAGTTTTGATTTTGGAGATTAAAATCTTAATAACTTAAAAGTCCTAAAGGATACATGTCTTGAAGAGATCAACGTAACTAAATCTAGTATATCTAGAATGAATATATATGATGTATCTATCTAAGGATAGATTAACAAGGATCTTTCAAGAATGATTGAAAGTCTGTTGTACATTTCAAAATGGTACAAAATCAGACATAGGCTACACAGTTGGTAAGCTGAGTAGATGCACGAGTCAAATCAAAATTGGTCTCTTGAAAGTGATTGCAATGAGACTAAGGTGTTTGAAATATACTTGTGAGTTTGGGCTGCATTGCAAACGATATCTAATTGTACTATGTGGATATAGTATGGATGTTAGATGTTTAACTTTAGGAATTTAAAAGTCATTAGTGAATTTAGTTCACATTAACGTAAGCAGCCATGTCATGGAAATCCTAAATAAACGATTAAACATAGCTCGATTCTTGATGGAATATGAGTCTTTTGCATAATATATATGCATGTAAGAGGGTGAATTGGTAGTCACTTTGTAAAGGATATTCCTAAATGACAAGAAAATGTGTCTTCAATATGCATATTTTATTTGAATAATTTGCAAATTGGGAGATTACATTGTTATGTATGTAATGATATGTCTCGCCTCTATGACGAGGACATAATATCATTAAACAACTACTCTGAACGAGAATTATCAGGATTGACTCTGTGAAGTCAAATGATAATGTTGTGGATCCACTAAACCAGATGGTTAAACTTAGATAATCTAGTTAAACCAAGAGAATCTGGTTATACTGAGAGATAGTTGTAAAATCATCGAGAGGGGTGGGCCTTAAGCCTATTGCTTAATGGCGTCATGGTGGACACCAAACCATTGCTGACTGGAGGTCCCAAGAACTTGGTTCAATGGGCCAACTAAATCATGATGACCAAATCACTGTGGGGGTAACCCCTGGCCTGTTCTTATGATGAGAAACAGTGAGACCCGTAAGGTACGAGGGTAAGCTTTCGAGCTTTTAATGATCTTTCGGTGAATACATGGAGTTCAAGGTTAGAACGCATGGAATTCAGTTGAGTAAACGCGGGTTACTCTATAAGATAAAGATCACCTATGTGGGAGAGAAGTAGGGCCGCTTCAAAGGAGAATTACGAGGCACAATTCTTTAGAAACTCCTGCAGAACCAGGACAATGTTCAATGGCCAAAATGGACATAATCATGAGAGCTGAACGAGTCAGAAATGATATAGTGATAAGTATATCATCGCTTACAGAAACGGTCGAACAGTTCAAAGAGCAAACCTCCACTGTCTACCAGTAAGGTCGGTATGCTTACTCAAGCGAAGGTTCAAGGAGCAAACCTCTACCTATCGTATGCTATATCTAATCGAAGAATCTATCACCAAATCAAATTCTGTGTCTGTCTAGTGTGTGCTACTATGATATCAATCTCATCCATGTGGGGGATTGTTGGAATATGGATTCGATTATAATTTGAATTCATTGATTCGGTAAAATCAATTCCGTTTTTACTATGGATTTTTTGCCACCTCCTTAACATAATTAATTAACAAGGTTAATTAATTAAGGAAATTGCCACCGATTTAATTGATTAGCGCGGCTAATTAATTAAGACAATTGTGTTAAGGAAATTGCCACCGATTTAATTGATTAGCGCGGCTAATTAATTAAGGCAATTGTGTAGCGCACAAGTTTTCCTATCCTATAAATACTCATATAGAGCCTTAGGATTATTCACTCGAAAACACACATCCTTCTATTTTATACAGCCTCTTCTCTTCCTCTGGTGATAGTTCTCGCTCGTCTCAAGCTCGCTGAGAGTGACGCTCATCTATAGCCTCACTGCAATCCGTTTTATCCTGGGAGGTGTTTCGCTCGCACATACGGTGGAGGGCTAATACGCTTTAAGGAGACAGTCACACACTGGACTCGGGTTTTTCGTTCCTTGTCTCCTTTTTTGTCTATTTTAATTATACACATAACTGTTACTCACACAAGCACAAATATTATACTATTTGTATTTATCGCAGATTGTCTAACAAGAACAACCTGTCATCAGGCATCAACACTACTCAGAATTTACCTGGCATTCCCAATTTTAAAATTCTCTGCACTTAGATACTCAATCATGGCATTCTTTTGCCAGCCCTTGGAAGTCCTGTATTGTCACGTAACTTTAGATGGAGTCAGAGGAGCTGAATTCGAATTAGGCATGTCAACGGGTCGGATTCGGATTGGATTATCCTAAATCCATATAATTCATATCCGAATCCATTAAGATTTTTTGGGTTCGGATCGGATCAGGGGGCGGATATTTTTTTGGCCGATCCATACCCGATCCGTTCGGGTTTCGGAATTTCGGATCGGAAGTCCGACCCGTTTAATAAAAAATATGAAAAATATGCAAAATTATAAAATTGATATATCCAGATTTAAAATTCCATAAATTTATTTGATTTGGTAATTTAACAGTCAACTATTATTTTGATTAGTACTTTGACTTGTATTCAAATTTTTAGATGTTAATCGAAAAGTCTATATATTTTTTTATAAATTTTATATTATATATGATAAATAAAATATATATAATATATACTAAATAACAAATATAGTATATTATATATTATATAATACATATAGATAATAAATATAACATATATTATATATATATAATATAGTATAGATATGTAGATATATTTTTTATATTATATATAATAAATATATTATATATAAAATATAAAAAAAATATTTAATATATAAATATATTTGGATCGGATCGTTAACGGATCGGATCATGCTAAATCCATCCTTATCGATCGGATCCTTACCGGATCGGTTATTTTTTTGAAGGATCCATACGAATGACAAATCTTCCACATAGAGAAGTATTTAATTTGCTTATTAGAGCATCTCCAATGGTATTGCCTAAAAATGGTTAGCTAAAAATGGTTAGCTAAAAATGGTTAGCTCAATCAGATAAAATATTGATTATGTAAAATTTGCTGAACCTGTAAGATGATGTGCTCCAATGGTATATTGGCTATAATATTTGGTTATATTGTAAATATAGTATGTTATTATTATTTCAGTTTGTTATAAATAGAAAATATTTTTATAAGGTAATAAATCATAAAAAATCTTCCTTACAGGCCTCTAGAGGTTGGTCAAATATAGCTGTTGTGACCAAAATCTTGCATGGATCAGATTTAGGCCCATGATGAGTTTTAGGTCCAATCCACATGGAAAGAGGATGTTTTAGATGGCTTCCAGGGCACCCATGGTAACCCCTGGAAACTGATAATAGGGTTCCCGTATAATAGGGCTCCCGGATGACAAGGTTCCCGGAAAGAAGGCTTCCCAAATAGCCTACTAGAAGGGCTACCGGAGGGGCTACCACCGGAACCCCCAGCTTCCCCTGAAGCCTGACAAAAACATAGATTCAAACTAGGACAGCCATCAGATAGGGCTTCCAGTATGGCTTCTATACTTGGGCTACCAGAGAGGCTACCGAAGTCAGGCTACCGGGTGGTACCCCCAGCTTCCCCCAGAAGCCTGATAAGGCCGCCAGATTGGATAAGGCAGACCTCCTACTTTTTACATCATAATTACATGATAAATCCTTCATTCTTGAGATAAACATCAATGGATAGGCTTCCAACAGTCCTGATATGACTTGGAAACCTGATAACTATATAACAATCAGTTGATATACATAAATATCAATCATTATCTCATCATAAAAACGAGATAACTCATCACAAACAACGGAACATATCAATCAAGAACTACATACAGGCTTGATCCACTATAAATAGTGGTATGTAGGCAGTTTACGGGATCTTCTTCGACACTTTACACTCCTTGAGTAGCTAGAGCACGTGCACTCTTGTGTGACACAGTCAAATTAGGGTTCTTGGTAGGCCAACACATCGATATTGTACGGCCCCTGAGCTCTGTCCCATAGATTCAGTCCCAATCATCACCAAAACACCCTCCCGTGTTCTTCGATAACCCTTAGCCGTGAGCCTTCCCGGACGGCTAGCCATAAATCTCCGACTGCGAGCCTTTCCGGGCAGTTGGGCGATTCCATATTTAACGGCGCTATTCCAGCAATGGCCTCCACGTAGTTGTGCAAAAATCCTCCCACAACAATTGGTGCTAGAAGGAGGGGCCTTTTATTATCGTCTTTTGGAGGAAAAGATGTTTGACCGCTCCGGTAATGACAAAACGCCGTCTAACGGTGTCGATAAAGAATCTGGTGATAAAAAGCATATTGTTACCATCGATGACATGTATCAGTGCATCAAATGAATGGAAGAAAAACTAGACTCCCTTGAAAGAGATACTGAATTGAAGAAGGAGTGCGAAATGGAGCTTAGTCCTTTGTCAAAACGAGATGAACAAGAAATGATTCCGGGACAAAACTCGCATGAAGAAGGGCCTGGAGATATTTTTCGAGATGATATGCAAGGATATGAAATTCCGTTAAAATATGAGATGATCAATAGTGGCATCATTGGTGCACAAAATGAGCCAAATACGGGATTGGATGGCCTGATTGTTGGCCGTAAATCGCAAAGAATGGGAGAAATTTCCCCTGAAAGAAGTAATTTAAAGAGATCTCAGATGGGGGCTCAAAAGGGCCTTCGAGGACCAATGCAATCAGGGTGCCAAGGGAACTTCCACCAGGGATCCCGCCTAGGGGTACACCATGGCATCATCATGAAAGAATGGGCGAAATTTCCCCTGAAAGAAGAAATCTGAAGAGATCTCATATGGGGCCTCAAAAGGGCCATCGAGGACGAATGCAGTCAGGAAGCCAATGGGGCTTCCACCAGGGATCCCACCTAGGGGTACCAAGGCATCAGCATGAAGGGCTCCCGTTGGAAACCCATAAATACCAAGGCCAGAATGAATCTCAAGCGTATAGCCATGTTAGTGAAGAAAAGTTCATATCCTTTGGAAGCCCAGGAGCCGGATGGATAAAGGCATAACTCAGGCTTCCGGCATACTTGCGGACCTGGAATCAACCGGGAAATGAATATGGACCCTATGGATGAAGAGTATATACCCTCCAATGGGCTACCAGACCCGTTTATTGTTGAAAGGCTGAACAAAGCCTGGGGGGCAGATGGGCCACCACTCCCTAAGTTCTGTGCAACGAGTGGCAGCCCCGAATATGATAGAAGCTCTGATCCGGTAGAGTACCTACATTGTTTTAATGTAAGAGTGGTGGGAGACCATGTGGAAGAATCCTCCAGGTGCCAGCTGTTGGCAGCAACCCCTAGTAGAAATGCTCGCATGTGGTTTTAGCAGCTTCCAAGCTTGGGAAGTGGATGCTTTGGAGAGCGAAACCAAGCTTCTAACACCGAAGATGGAACCCCTACAAAAAGAATTCGGGGAGATGCAATTCTTTGTAGGAGGAACCCCGAAACAAATAATGGGTTTACCCCTACGGATGTGAGCACTATTACGACTAAGGCACAACGCGGAAGCCAAGTCTCGTCGAAGGCAGGTTATCATAGATTCAGAAAGTACACACCTTTAAAAGTTTCTACAGAACACATCTACGAGGCGATGAAGACGCAATCCTTCGAATTGCCTCTTCAAAGGCACCAACTAGGGGGGCCATACCCTGAGAATTACTGTGCATTCCATGGTGTTTATGGGCACGAGACTTCTATTTGTGGCCACCTGAGGGATCGTATCGAGAAGCTGGTCAGAAAAGGACATCTACGTGAATTTGTTGCCTCAGCATTGGAAGCACCAGAGGAGAGCAGAACTGATCATACTGAGGTCAGGGAAACCCAAGAAGCTAAAAAGGGTTACTATCCCAGAAGCCCTAGCAAAGAGGCTACAGATGGTAATAATAAAGGAGCTAGCTCCAAAGAAGAGAAGCATGTGGGGGTGCCCAAACCTCAATACTTACACGGTGGAAGGCATCATGGTAGCCCTGGATCCGATAGCCCTGAATTCGGTAGCCCTGAATTCGGTAGCCCTGGATTTGGTAGCCCTGGATCCGGTAGCCTTGTAATCCGTTAACCCTAGATCCGGAAGCCCTGGATCCGGAAGTCCTGGATTCGGTAGCCCTGGATCCGGTAGACCAGAAATCCGGTAGCCCTAGATCCGGAAGCCCTGAATCCGGTAACCCTGGATCCGGTAGCCCTGAAATTCGGTAGCCCTAGATCCGGAAGACCTAAATTCGGAAGCCCTGGATCCGGTAGCCCCGAAGACAAGACACCAAGGAGCTAGACTGACCAGCCACATGATTGGGTTGGGGTCCCAAAGAAGGTACCCTGAATTACCACCCATCAGGAAGCCCCAGCGGAAGGCCTCTTTCGGGCATAGGATCAATGGAATTCAACTTATTAGTTGTAGTTGTGTAACTTTAAACTCAGTTATCATGAATTTTGTCATTCGTAGACACTCGGGGGGTAGCACCACCAATAATATTGATGTTGGAAGCTGGTAAAGAAAATCATGAAATTAAAAAACTCTTCCTGATAAACAATTTAATACTACAGAAGCAAAGACAGGGCTTCCGGTGCAACTGATCAGTGATAAGTGGATTTTATATCCACTTGGATCGCTTCAATTCGGCTTAAATTGATTGTCTTGGACTCAAGTTTGTTGTAGTTTTGATACGTTTTTGTTAGTTGTGCAGGTTTGCGAATTATCGATTAGGGTTGATGTTTTCGTCAATTTTGAGAGTTGAATTCTAGCATGGAAAGGAGGAATGGAGACTTGTTTTGAGCCACCATGATGACTTGAAGTCTAGAGAATTGAAGACGGAAGCATTTGCAAAAGAAACGAAGGAAAAAGGAGTTAAAACGAAGAAAATCAGCCAAAATCAGCACCCAACAGGAAGTTCATGCGCCTGGAGCACGTAATTGTGCGCCGGGAGCGCGTGGAATAGTAGGTTTACGCGCCGGGAGCGCGTATTTGTGAGCCGGGAGCGCGTAGAAATTCTGCCAGATTTTCGGATTTTTGTTTTGGCCATATCTTGAGTTCTACAAGTCCGTTTTGGGCGATCTTGCAGTCCACGCGAAGCTAACGAGATTCTCTTTCATTCTAAAGTGGTACAGATGTCCAAATACAACTGGAACGGCCCAGAAATACTGAAGAAAAGTCAGCTACTAATTTTCCTTAGAAACAGAATCAGTTTAGGAAACGTAATTTGCAGAAATTCTATTTTAACTCTATTTTGGGGAATTTATTGCTGGGCAAGACTTCTAGAGCCTATATAAACACATCCTACCATTGTAATTTGGTAACATCATTAGTTTTATTATTGTAACATAGAATTGCAAGGGAGAAAAGGAGAAGGACATTCAACGCTCGTGACAAGCAACGGATCAAGATCTACTTCATCTTTTGTGTTCTTTTCCTTTTAATATTATTACTTCCATTCATACTTTGTTTAATATCATGTTTTCACTTGATCCCATGATGACGAGAGGTTTAATTATGAACTAATCGTTGTCATGGGATTCTAACGAATTTATCTATGTAACTTAGTAGTTTGATTGCTTTAAAGATATGTGTGTGGTGAATTCTTGATATCCTCGTATGGTTAATCTTAATGCTTTTAGATGCGTCGCTAACATCTAAATTGAATTGTTAATCTCTTGTGAAGTGAAAGTGGATCTTGAGATTTAGAACTTGCCATGCTAGTATAGGTTCATAATTGTTTAACAATATGATTTGTGGTGTGAGATGAAAATACTTATACTGCCCTATGTGATCAA
The DNA here is from genome assembly GCA_037693485.1 of Kitagawia praeruptora. Classification (NCBI taxonomy): domain Eukaryota; kingdom Viridiplantae; phylum Streptophyta; class Magnoliopsida; order Apiales; family Apiaceae; genus Kitagawia; species Kitagawia praeruptora. The sequence continues at coordinate 58,458,313 of CM075351.1, forward strand.
TATGGATAACTTGTTCTTCAACCGTTATGTTTTCAAATTCTATAGACATATAGGGTCTAAGCATAATTGGTGTCTATTCATCTTCTATCTCTTTTGTGGATGTATGGGTAGTTTGGTATACGTATGCTGACAGGTAGCGTGTACTTGTTTCGTGTTATCCGATCAGATATCAAAATCATCACATGCATAGATTAAAGGCGTCAACTATAAGAAAAGTAGATAATGAAGTTAGAGTCCCATGTTTTCTCTTGCATAAGTAATTCGATTTCAATTCTCGTTAGTTAGTTATTTCTTTAATTTACTTCTTAGTTAATTTAGTTAATCAAAACCAATCTTGTTAATTGTCTTAGCAGTGAATTAAAACCATACATTGTTGCATAGGTACATCTACTGAATTGAAACCTAAACCAGATCCCTGTGGAACGAACTTGATTTATATCTGTATTACTTGTGACCCCGTGCACTTGCATGATTTTGTGTTAACAAGTTTTTGGCGCCGCTGCCGGGGATCATCAGTGTTTTATTTTTAGTTTATGTGCTTGTCAATAGTGGTCGTTAGCGTTCACTGGCTCGGATTTCTTATTTAGTTTGTTTGTTTCGTGGTGTTTCAGGTACTTAGGGTTGTATGCGAACACGTTCGCAAGCTCGTAAGGAAGAACTGGCAGAAGACGATCTTGTAGAGAATATAGAGAATAAGAAAGAGGAATCTGAAACTCCAGTAGAGATGGCAGATGCAGCAGCAGCTAAGGCTTTGAAAGAATATTCTCAGCCGAAGATCAATGATATCCAGTCTAGTATTATCAAGTCGGCCATCACGGCTAATAACTTCGAAATCAAGCCGGGCACTATTCAGATGGTATAGAATTCAGTTTAGTTTGGGGGTGCTTCTACGGAGGTTCCTAACATGCATATTCGGGACTTTATCGAGATCTGTGATACTTTCAAGTTCAATGGTGTGTCGGATGATGCTATCAAGTTGAGACTTTTCCCATTTTCTCTGAGGGATAAGGCTAAGGGCTGGTTAAATTCTCTACCACCTGGTTCCATTACTACATGGGAGGATCTTGCTCAGAAGTTTCTTACAAAATTCTTCCCTATGGTGAAAACTACAGCAATAAGGAACCAGCTAACTCAATTTGCTCAGCAATCTGGAGATCTTTGTGTGAGGCTTGGGAACGTTACAAGGAGATGCTTCGTAGGTGTCCACATCATGGTATGCCTGACTGGATGGTTATTAATAGTTTCTACAATGGTTTAGGAGCACAGTCTAGACCTATGCTAGATGCAGCATCAGGAGGAGCTCTATGGGCTAAGAGCTACGATGAAGCTTATGAACTTATTGAGACGATGGCTGCTAATGAATATCAGAATCCAACCCAGAGGCTTTCTCAAGGCAAGGTAGCAGGTATTTTTGAGGTGGATACGGCTTCAGCTATTGCATCTCAGTTGAAGGCCTTGACTATGAAGGTGGATTCTCTTGCAAATTATGGAGTTCAGCAGGTGGCTAGTGTTTGTGAGCTATGTGCGGGCACACATGAGACGAATCGATGTGCTATCTCTTCTGAATCAGCACTGTTTGTGAGTAATTTCCAGAGACCTGCTGCACCAGTTCCAGCCACTTATCATCCTAATAACCAGAATCATCCTAAATTCAGCTGGAGCAATAATCAAGGTGCTCAACAACCTTATCAGCAGCAGTTTCAGGGTCAGCAAGCGAAGCCATTCAATCAAGGCTATCAACAGCAGTATACTCCAAGGCAACCATATCAACCTTCGAGATTTCAGCAGCATCAACCCCAGGCTAGTGTGGGGCAATCTTCTAATAAAAAATCAGAGATGGATGAGTTGAGGATGATGGTTAAAAGCAATGCTGTCTCGTTAAAGACTTTGGAGAACCAGTTGGGGCAGCTTACAAGTGCCCTACTAAATATGCAACAAGGAACTCTTCCTAGTGATACAGAGGTTAATCCAGGCAAGAGGGATGGTAAGGAGCAGGTCAATGCAGTTACTTTGCGATCGGGGAAGGTTACATCAGATCCTAAATCAGCTGCTAGGGAAGATGAAGAAGTGCAGAATCAGCAAGTTGAAAAATCTGCAATGCCCGAAATTGAGAAATCTGACTTAGTAGCTGATGAGCTAGATGGTGAAGAAGAGAAGAACAAGGAACCTGTTAAAGTTTCTATGAAGCAGTCTATGAAGAATACTCAGATCTATCCTCCTCCTCCATATCCTAGAAGACTCCAGAAGCAGAATTTGGATAAGAAGTTTGCTAAGTTCTTGGAGGTGTTCAAGAAACTGTCCATTAACATTCCTTTTGTTGAAGCATTGGAGCAGATGCCAGGATATGCTAAGTTCATGAAGGATATTTTGTCACGAAAGAGAAGGTTGGAAGAATTTGAAACAATGGCTCTGACAGAGGAGTGCAGTGCGGTGTTGCAACAGAAATTGCCTCCTAAACTTAAGGATCCATGAAGCTTTACAATTCCATGCACCATTGGGAATTTGTCTTTTGACAAATGCTTATGTGATTTGGGAGCTAGTATTAATCTCATGCCCTTGTCTGTTTTCAAGCAACTTGGTCTACCAGAGCCGAAGCCAACCAACATCTCCTTGCAGTTGGCTGATAGGTCGATCACTTATCCGAGGGGTATAGTAGAGGATGTCTTGGTGAAGGTTGATAAGCTCATATTTCCTGCCGATTTTGTGATTCTAGATTTCGAAGAAGACAAGAATATTCCCATAATCTTGGGAAGGCCTTTTCTAGCTACGGGTCATACTTTGATCGATGTGCAAAAAGGAGAGCTTACAATGAAGGTGCAAGACCAGAACGTCACCTTTAATGTGTTCAAGGCCATGAAATTTCTGACAGAGGATGAAGAGTGTTTCAGTGCGGAAATGGTTGATACGGGTCAGAGAAAGAAGTTTGATCAGTTGTTAGGCGAAAAGTTGGACACACACATGCTAAAGCATCACATCAGTGATTCCATTAACACTTCTTCAGTTCGAGATCTCTCGAATGTCAAGCTCGGAAAACTTCCATCCCATTTGAAGTATGTCCTTCTGAATGATGAGTTGGTGATTTTTAAAGTATGTCAAGATAATGTATTAAGAAGGTGGATCATGGATGATGAGGTAGAAGAGTGTTTTTATCAATCAACTGAGAAGCATAAGCACCTTAGAGGTGTGAAGAAGAAAAAGAAAAAATTGATTGGTGGAACAGTCAAAGTGAAGTTTGATTTAGAACAGATGAGTCGAATGCGATCTTCAAGCCACCATGATTTGAATCGTATTTGTCCGACTAAATGACGTTAATGATAGCGCTTCGTGGGAGGCAACCCATGTGTTTCGATATTTTTAGGTATGTTTCCTACTATCCCTTGTATTTACTTCCATTCAATGAGGACATTGAATCTTTTAAGTTTGGGGGTGGTTTAGGGGATAAGTATTGTATATAGTTATTTATGTGTAGTATTTATGTATTCATGCATGATATCATGCTTTGCATATTAGTAGTAATTCATGCATATATGTTCATATTATATACGTTTGTTTCATACAGGACATCCTGTTTTTATTTTTTGTTTACCATGTGAGTTCATTTTAGTTGCATTTGTATGGCATGCATATTTCATGATCCCTTAGGACGGGCTGATTCTGATTGATAGGTAGATGTTTAATTGAGTGTGGTAATGATGAGTAGAGGGCTGATTTATAGTTCCTACGAAATTGACTTGAATGTTTCAGAAACACAATAATTTCACAGTCTCATTGTTTGCTTTTGGGCTAGGTTAGGGTCATACTTGTTTGGATGCTTTGAGATTAATCACTTGATTATATTGAGAATTTTCGTTATTCCCTTGATGGCGTAGGAGCATTAAAGTCTAAGTTTGGGGGAAACCAGGGTTTTCATGCTAATAATTATCAATAATGGCTAGGTGTCAAATGGCTAGTAGACGGCTCATATTTATATGAGTAGTCTAGGGTTGGAAATGAGAAAGGCTCATTCCAGATTGCATAAAAAACAAATCAGGAAAAAAAATCAAAAGAAAAAAAAAATCAATAAGTTTAATTGTTTTTATGCAAAATTAGCCACGAGTGAGCTCTTTAATACTCGAGTAATTAAGTCTGAGGGGACTTAGTCCTAGTAACCTAAAGCCCTTGTGGTTTGGGATTGCTGACCTAACACTCGCTACATGGGTATTATTGTATAAGCCTTTTGGGATCTCATTAGTTGCACGGTTAAATAAGCATGCGTATTGTATTATGTGTCGTAGTAATAAAGCATGAATACCTGGCTAACTTGAATGAGGATGGAGGTGTTTCTAGGTTATGAAGTGTCTATAGTCTATTCTTTTTATAAACCTGTGATTGTCTTGGCGAAGGATATGTATGATTTTTGACCTAGTTTTGGGAGTATTTCTGATGAGTATTGCACACACATTCCACAAAATATGAGCTTATCAACCTTCACCAAGACATCCTCTACTATACCCCTCGGATAAGTGATCGACCTATCAGCCAACTGCAAGGAGATGTTGGTTGGCTTCGGCTCCGGTAGACCAAGTTGCTTGAAAACAGATAAGGGCATGAGATTAATACTAGCTCCCAAATCACATAAGCATTTGTCAAAAGACAACTTCCCAATGGTGCATGGAATTGTAAAGCTTCATGGATCCTTAAGTTTAGGAGGCAATTTCTGTTGCAACACCGCACTGCACTCCTCTGTCAGAGCCACTGTTTCAAATTCTTCCAACCTTCTCTTTCGTGACAAAATATCCTTCATGAACTTAGCATATCTTGGCATCTGCTCCAATGCTTCAACAAAAGGAATGTTAATGGACAGTTTCTTGAACACCTCTAAGAACTTAGCAAACTTCTTATCCAAATTTTGCTTCTATAGTCTTCTAGGATATGGAGGAGGAGGATAGATCCGATTATTCTTCGTAGACTGCTCCATAGAAGCTTTAACAGGTTCCTTGTTCTTCTCTTCTTCACCATCTAGCTCATCAGCTACTAAGTCAGATTTCTCAATTTCGGGCATTACAGATTTTTCAACTTGCTGATTCTGCACTTCTTCATCTTCCCTAGCAGCTGATTTAGGATCTGATGTAACCTTCCCTGATCTCAAAGTAACTGCATTGACCTGCTCCTTACCATCCCTCTTGCCTGGATTAACCTCTGTATCACTAGGAAGAGTTCCTTGTTGCATATTTAATAGGGCACTTGTAAGCTGCCCCAACTGGTTCTCCAAGGTCTTTAACGAGACAGCATTGCTTTTAACCATCATCCTCAACTCATCCATCTCTGATTTTTCATTAGAAGATTGCCCCACACTAGCCTGGGGCTGATGCTGCTGAAATCCCGGAGGTTGATATGGTTGCCTTGGAGTATACTATTGTTGATAGCCTTGATTGAATGGCTTCGCTTGCTGACCCTGAAACTACTGCTGATAAGGTTGTTGAGCACCTTGATTGTTGCTCCAGCTGAAATTAGGATGATTCCGGTTATTAGGATGATAAGTGGCTGGAACTGGTACAGCAGGTCTCTGATAATTACTCACGAACTGTGCTGATTCAGAAGAGATAGCACACTGATTCGTCTCATGTGCGCCCGCACATAGCTCAAAAATACTAGCCACCTGCTGAACTCTATAATTTGCAAGAGAATCCACCTTCATAGTCAAGGCCTTCAACTGAGCTGCAATAGCTGAAGCCGTATCCACCTCAAAAATACCTGCTACCTTGCATTGAGAAAGCCTCTGGGTTGGATTCTGATATTCATTAGCAGCCATCATCTCTATAAGTTCATAAGCTTCATCGTAGCTCTTAGCCCATAGAGCTCCTCCTGATGCTGCATCCAGAATAGGTCTAGACTGTGCTCCCAACCCATTGTAGAAACTATTAATAACCATCCAGTCAGGCATACCATGATGTGGACACCTACGAAGCATCTCCTTGTAACATTCCCAAGCCTCACACAAAGATTCTCCAGATTGCTGCTGAAATTGAGTTAGCTGGTTCCTTATTGCTGCAGTTTTCGCCATAGGGAAGAATTTAGTAAGAAACTTCTGAGCAAGATCCTCCCATGTAGTAATGGAACCAGGTGGTAGAGAGTGTAACCAGCCCTTAGCCTTATCCCTCAGAGAAAATGGGAAAAGTCTCAGCTTGATAGCATCATCCGACACACCATTGAACTTGAAAGTATCACAGATCTCGATAAAGTCGCGAATATGCATGTTAGGATCCTCCGTTGAAGCACCCCCAAACTGAACCGAATTCTGTACCATCTGAATAGTGCCCGGCTTGATTTCGAAGTTATTAGCCGTGATGGCCGGCCTGACAATACTAGACTGGATATCATTGATCTTCGGCTGAGAATATTCTTTCAAAGCCTTAGCTGCTGCTGCATCTGCCATCTCTACTGGAGTTTCAGATTCCTCTTCCTTATTCTCATTATTCTCTACAAGATCGTCTTCTGCCAGTTCTTCCTTACAAGCTTGCAAACGTGTTTGCATACAAACTCAAGTACCTGAAACACCACAAAACAAACAAACTAAATACTCCCAAAACTAGGTCAAAAATCGAATTGGGCTTCCTTAAACCCAACTCTATTTTATTCTGATTTTATTATTGGATTTCCTTAAATCCAATTCTGTTCTTCCTTTATTAAAATTCGAATGTACTAAGATAATTAATTATAACCAGTCCAATTAATTAAATAGCCTATTCTCAATTTAACAATGATTTAATTTAAATTCTTAATTTAAATTAAAACTCCTTTTAAGACGTTCTAAGTGTGTGACCCTATAGGTTATTATTACGTTGGCAATAATTTTAATATCTAATGATAAAATTATAAACAATGAGCGGTATCTAGTAATACATCATTGCTACCCAAGTAATAATAATAATTGGTGATCCAATTTAAACCTTTCGTGACTAATGTTTCCGTGTAATATAATCCTTTTAACCATATATATTATAGATTAAACTCGAGGCATGTATTTAGTCATCCTCTTCAATATTTAATCCGGGAAAATCATTATTTGAGCACGGCCATGCATTTTATAGTCTCACTCAATCAAGAGGCCAATAATATCTCTCATAATTATAGGAGGGTTAAATCCTTTATCTATCATTCATATTTCTCATACGACTCATGATATACCCGATGTCCACTTTTATCATCACCCGGTCAAAGGTAACTTTTAATGTAGTCAAAGTATATTAATTATCGTATAGAAATATAATGATCTCAAGTCAAAGGATCATTACACCATTATCACTGTGAGTCTTTTTTATGACTTTATTAAACATGAAGAATCTCATTGTGGGTCTGTCCAGTACCATGTACTCCTACATGTACCTATGTATTGACTTTAGTATCTCCATACTTATAACCAATGAGATGTGGTTATCTGTCAAACAACATACTAGTCTATCTGTGTATTATCATTGTCCTATATAATAATACTTGACTAGGGACATTTAAGAATATGATATATTATATAATCTCAAGTTCAAGTCATGTACTTAAACTATACAATGTGTATCATGATTCTAAGGACACTTATTATGCTAACAAATATATCGCAGTAATTAAAGTCATAATAAATACGTTTATTTAATAATTAAATGACATAAAGGTTTATTCAAGAAACAATGTATTGCCTCTAGGGCACCTACACTAACAATCTCCCACTTGCACTAGAGCCAATCACCCATGTATCTAATACCCATGGAACTAGTGTGACCATCGTGCTTCTGCTGCGACAAGCCTTTGGTCAGTGGGTCTGCAATGTTATCATTTGTGTGCACTTTACATATGTGTATGTCACCCTTTTCATTAATCTCTCGAATGAGGTGAAATCTCCTGAGTATATGTTTGGATCGGGAGTACGATCTAGGTTCTTTAGCCTGTGCAATGGCTCCATTATTATCGCAGTATAGATCAATGGGATCTGCGATCGATGGAACCACTCCCAAATCAGTAATGAATTTTCGAATCCAAACAGCCTCCTTAGCTGCTTCACAAGCTGCAATGTACTCAGCCTCCATGGTAGAATCAGCTACTGTTTCTTGCTTTGAACTCTTCCAGCTTACAGCACCTCCGTTTAGACAAAACACAAAACCAAACTGTGATACAGTATCATCCCTGTCTATTTGGAAACTTGCATCGGTGTAACCTTTTACAACCAGTTTCTCCTCTCCTCCATACACCAAGAATGAATCTTTAGTCCTTTTCAGGTACTTTAGAATATTCTTGACTGCCGTCCAGTGACCTTCACCTGGATTATACTGGTATCTTCTCGTCATGCTCAAAGCATACGAAACATCTGGGCGAGTACATACCATTGCATACATGATAGATCCAATTGCTGATGCATATGGAACCTTACTCATGTGGTCCTTCTCATCCAATGATTTCGGACACTGGTCTTTAGAGATCGTTATCCCTTGAGACACGGGGACATATCCCCTTTTTGCATTTTGCATACCAAAACGATGCAAAACCTTATCAATGTATGTACTCTGACTTAGACCGATTATCCTTCTAGATCTATCTCTATAGATCCTCATTCCTAGAATGTAGGTTGCCTCTCTTAAGTCTTTCATAGAGAAGTTGCTCCCTAACCAAGTCTTAACAGCCTTTAGAGAAGGTATGTCATTCCCCATTAATAGTATATCATCAACTTATAGTACTATGAATGCCACATGGCTCCCACTAACCTTCTTGTAAACACAAGGTTCATCTTCGTTTTGAGCAAAGCCATACTCTTTGACTATTTCATCAAAACGGATATTCCATCTCCTAGAGGCTTGCTTCAATCCATAAATGGATCGACGTAATTTACATACCTTGCCAACATTCCTTGGATCGACAAAACCTTCAGGTTGTGTCATGTACACATCCTCTTCAAGGCTTCCATTAAGGAAGGCTGTTTTGACATCCATTTGCCAGATTTCATAATCATGGAATGCTGCAATTGCAAGCAAAATCCTTATGGACTTGACCATGGCAACTGGTGAGAAAGTTTCATCATAGTCAATACCATGAATTTGTTTGAAACCTTTCGCAACCAGTCTTGCTTTATAGGTCTGAACATTTCCATCCATGTCAGTTTTCTTCTTGAAAACCCATTTGCACCCTACGGGGTTTACCCCTTCAGGTGGATCAACCAAATTCCATACTTGGTTTTCGTACATGGAATCCATCTCGGATTTCATGGCTTCAAGCCATCTCTTAGAGTCTGGACTGTTCATAGCATCTTGATATGTGAGAGGCTCATCTTCATCTATGAGCATCAAATTACCACATTGAGTCAAGAGAAATCCATATCTCTCTGGCTCATGGCGAATTCTACCAGATCTACGAACAACCTGTGTTTCTTGAGCATTATCATTATCCTGCTCTTGTTCCACTTCAGGTTCAATGCTATTTTGTGGTTCTCGATCTTCATCGAGATCTGTAGTTCTCCCACTGTTTCTTTTGGAAAAAATCTCTTTCCATGAAGACAGCATCTCGAGCAATAAACACTTTTTGCTCAGAAGGACTATAAAAATAATACGCCTTTGTTTCACTAGGGTATCCCACAAAATTGCATTCTTCGGATTTAGGTCCAAGCTTGTCAGATACTTGATGTTTCACAAACGCCTTGCATCCCCAAACTTTCATAAAGCTCATGCCTGATCGTTTCTCCATCCATATCTCGTATGGAGTCTTTTGAACCTTCTTAGTAGGAACACGGTTAAGTGTGAAAGCCACTGTTTCTAGAGCGTAACCCCAGAAACTAATTGGAAGATCTGCATGACTCATCATCGATCGTACCATGTCCAACAGGGTGCGATTTCTCCTCTCTGAAACTCCATTCCATTGAGGTGTGCCTGGCAGAGTGAGTTGTGATATGAAACCCTATTGGTTTTGATGATGACACAATGCAGCAAGCTGATAGCTTTGATATTGACACAATGCAGCAAGCTGACTGCTTGTTACTAATTATATATATTAGCCTGCTATCAAATTTTATTTTGCAGGATGCTTTGATTCAGGGGGAGTTTTAGCTCAATCTCAAATTGGTGTATAATCATCAAAAAGGGGGAGATTGAAACTCTATGATTTTGATGATAATACATAGTAAGCAAGCTGGTGTATGCACTGGACTAATATTGTTTTGCAGGTTTTTCTATCTATATTATTTCATAAGCAAAACAGGGTATCTCAGCTAGCTGACAGTACAACTCAGCAAGCTGGCAGACTGTCCATAATATTCAGAATATCAAAGGGGAGTACGTTCATAAATAAATATTGTGGAAATCAGTTGTAAGAATAGTCTAATATATATTCAGACATGATATTATATATATTAGAACACTACTCAAGTAGAAGTATCATGCTAGACAACTTTCACTCATTAAAGGAATCTTTTATTCTTTAATGCTCCACTAAAAATAACCCATGTGCTCTTGTCAAGCATGCTCTTTTAATAATCAAATCTTCCATGATTCTACATCTCCACCACCTGTTGTCTTGTAGAAAAGCTTACAAAGAAAACACATTCATTCATTATCATATCTATTGTTTTCTTCATGTGTCACTAACGGATTTATTCAAGAACAAAATGCTTTGCTCTCATCTCTCTCCACTGATTATATTCCTCCACATGAGAATCATTATATCTGCTAATTATTCTATGTCAAAGCTGCTATGTGAACGTTAGAAGTGCTGTTAATATTACAAAATTGAACGTGAGAATGGTTTCAAGACCGTTGCAGTTTTGTTAATTAATTTGAGTTCTTCTTTGCTCCACTATATATTACTTGTGTGGTTGTTCTTCTCTTGCAGAGATTAAGAGCCTTCAACCTATATTCAGAATACATAAGAAACAACTCTACATATTCATCTACAAACGAGCTCTAATATTACATACTATATCGAGATATTAGAGAGTTCATATTTTGAGTTGTAATTCTTTCCATTCATTGTATTTTTCAACTTGTAAAGTTGGTAGTTGCTGGATTGTCAAGATAGTGGAACAAGGGTTCAAGGAGCATTAGGCTAGAGAAGTTTATACTTGGTTTAGTATAAAACTTAGAGAGCTGTGTTCAGAGAACAAGGGGTTCCAGCTAGCTGCAATCAGTAACTGGGGATTGGTTTCACTGCATAACAACAAGGGGATCTTGGTGCTCAAGGAGTATTGTGCTCAAAGGGAACTCACTGGTCTATACAACAGGTTGTTCAAGGAACTAGAGGAATTCAAGAAGGGGAACTTCGAGGAATTCAGTGTTCAAGGGAGCAAGGCTGTTAGAGAGGCTTTGAGGTTTAAGAGAGTGGTTTTACTCAGGGGGAGAAATTCATTCCATCAAGCTGTTATCAGTAAATTGGGTGATATATTATTGGATCTTGTAATTGGTTTATTTGTGATCAATAATATATTCTCTTACCAAGTTGGTAAGGGACTAGGACGTAGACCATAGAAGATTAGGGGTCGAACCTAGCTAAAATTCGTGGTGTTCTTTACTTACTACACTTTATATCTTACTGCACTGCATAACTTAGCTAGCTGCTTATTTGTTAAACTACTGGATTGCATAACTCATCTAGCTGCTTACTTGTTAATCTTTTTCATCCAGCTAGCTGCCAGACTAACTTTTCAGGCAGAATTTTTATTTGATCATTGTTAGTCATAACACCTATTCACCCCTCCCCTCTAGGTGTGTATTTTCATGATATAATACCACACTCTTTTAAATACTCTTTAAATTCGGTGCTTAGGTATTCACCCCCACGATCGGATCGTAAGATCTTAATGCTTGCACCTCCGCCTATTTGTTTCTCTACTTCAACCTTGTATTCTTTGAACTTTTCAAAGGAATCGGATTTATTCTTCATAAGATATACATATCCATATCTACTGAAATCATCAGTAAATGTTATGAAGTAGTAGTAGCCTCTTCTAGCCATCACACGCATTGGGCCACATACATCACTATGTATTAGCTCCAGACGTTCAGTGGCCCTTTGACCCTTACCAGTGAAAGGGGCTTTAGTCATCTTACCAAGCAAACAAGATTCGCATTCATCGTATGATTCAAAATCAAACTTATCCAAGTATCCATCCTTATGTAATTTGGATATGCGTTTCTCATTTATATGGCCTAGACGACAATGCCAGAGGTATGTTTGATTTGAGTCATTAATTTTAAGTCGTTTGTTTTCTATGTTATAGACATGATTATCTAAATCAAGAACATATAAACCATTAAATAAACGCGCAACACCATAGGTTAAATCATTCAAAGCAAAAGAGCAACTGTTGTTCTTTATTGTAAACGAAAAACCTTTCTTGTCCAAACAAGAAACAGAAATAATGTTTCTGCGAATCGCAGGCACGTAAAAACAGTCTTAAAGTTCTAAAACAAGCCTAGAGGGCAAAGATAAATAATAAGTCCCTACAGCTAAAGTAGCAACTCTTGCTCCATTGCCTACTCGTAGGTAAACAATGTCCCACTAACCTTCTTGTAAACACAAGGTTCATCTTTGTTTTGAACAAAGCCATACTCTTTGACTGTTTCATCAAAACGGATATTCCATCTCCTAGAGGCTTGCTTCAATCCATAAATGGATCGACGTAATTTACATACCTTGCCAACATTCCTTGGATCGACAAAACCTTCAGGTTGTGTCATGTACACATCCTCTTCAAGGCTTCCATTAAGGAAGGCTGTTTTGACATCCATTTGCCAGATTTCATAATCATGGAATGCTGCAATTGCAAGCAAAATCCTTACGGACTTGACCATGGCAACTGGTGAGAAAGTTTCATCATAGTCAATACCATGAATTTGTTTGAAACCTTTCGCAACCAGTCTTGCTTTATAGGTCTAATGTGCACTTGTGATTTAGTGTAAACAAGTTTATGCTAGAAGCAGCATCAGGAGGAGCTCTATGGGCTAAGAGCTACGATGAAGCTTATGAACTTATTAAGACGATGGCTGCAAATGAATATCAGAATCCAACCCAGAGGCTTTCTCAAGGCAAGGTAGCAGGTATTTTTAAAGTGGATACAGCTTCAGCTATTGCAGCTCAGTTGAAGGAGTTGACTATGAAGGTGGATTCTCTTGCAAATTATGGAGTTCAGTGATAGAGTATATTTTTATATATATTCTAGATGATTTTATTCTCATATTTATTGTGTTTTGCATTGATTTGGATTTTTATTTAATAGATTTTATTGTTTTATTGTAGGAAATAAAGAATTCATGACTTGGAAGGATTTGGAGCAAAAAGAGCTATTTTGGAGATAAAATAGGAGAAAATTCGTACTATTGGGCTACACGGGCTGTGCTACACTGTTTTGGCCATATCTTGAGTTCCAGAAGTCAGAATTTGACGATCTTACTGTCCACGCGAAGCTTGTGGAATTATCTTTAATTCAGAGGTGGTCCAATAAGCAAAATCCAGTTGGAAGAGCCCCGAAACAGAGGAGTAAATATAGTTACGAATTTTAATTAAGGAATTCTATTCAGTTATGGAATCCTACTTGTAATTTATTTAGAGTATTAAAATACTTTTATTGGGCAAGACTTTTATAGCCTATATAAACACATCTAGGGTATTATTTTAAGGGTATTCATAACCTATTTTCATTACTATTCAAATTTTTAGATCTAGAACTATTTTAGAGATAGACTTTTGAGAGAAAAGGGAGAGAATCAATTGGAGAAGAAGATTGAAGGAAGGAGAGAAGGGATTCGTCCGGAGTTCAAGACACTTTAAGATTTGTATTCTTTGTTCTTAAATTCTAAACTCATGATTTGTGGTTTTTATATATATACTTGTTTTGTTCAATTATGAGTAGTTAATTCCTTTTATCCAAGAGTTGGGTAGTATTCGTTGATTTATCGAGTTTGTTTGATTTCTCTTGCTATTGTTAATCTGTCATTGAGGGCTTAATTCAATTAGAAGAGTAGCTAACTTTTGATTGAATCTATAGGGATTATAACGAATCGGGAGAAGAGTTGTAATTCTAGTACATGACATGATAGACACAATTTAATTATTGAATCGGGAGATTAATAAAAGAATTGTGAAACTGTTAATCCTTGGTTTTAATAGTTTATGATTATACTTTGATTGACCATGGAAGTGGCGATTAGGGGATGATTGTAGGCATTATGAATTACCTTGGGAGAGGAATTTATAAACTTTAGAAGGATTGTTTTTAACTAACAAGAGACACAAATTAGACATTCTTGGTAGTCAATTGAAGAACCCCAAATCTTGGATTATTTTCTCTCATCGTTATTATATAGTTTTTATTTGTTTATTAGTTTAATTTAGTTAATAATCATAATCACCAATCTATTCTTCCACACTTCTGAATTGCAAGAGATAAAAGACTTGAGATTGACATTGATATCAGTCCTTCCCTGTGAACGAACACATAAAAATACTACTAACATTCAGCAGGTGGCTAGTGTTTGTGAGCTATGTGCGGGCGCACATGAGACGAATCAGTGTGCTATCTCTTCTGAATCAGTACAGTTCGTGAGTAATTTTCAGAGACCTGCTGCACCAGTTCCAGCTACTTATCATCCAAACAACATGAATCATCCTAATTTTAGCTGGAGCAACAATCAAGGTGCTCAACAACCTTATCAGCAGCAGTTTCAGGGACAGCAAGCGAAGCCATTCAATCAAGGCTATCAACAGCAGTATACTCCAAGGCAACCATATCAACCTCTGGGATTTCAGCAGCAACAACCCCAGGCTAATGTGGGGCAATCTTCTAATGAAAAATCAGAGATGGATGAGTTGAGAATGATGATTAAAAGCCAAGCATTCGGTCTCAAGACCTTGGAGAACCAGATGGGACAGCTTGCAAGTGCCTTACTAAATATGCAACAAGGAACTCTTCCAAGTAATACAGAGGTTAATCCAGGCAAGAGGGAGGTCCATGAGCAGGTGAAGGCAGTTACTTTGAGATCGGGAAGGGTTACAACATATCCAAAATAGCAACTAAGGAAGATGAAAAAGGGTAGAATCCGCAACTTGGAAAATCAGCAGTGCCCGGAATTGAAAAATCTGACTTAGTAGCTGATGAGCTAGATGGTGAAGTAGAAAAGAGCAAGGAACCTGTTGAAAAATCTACTCCAAAGCAGTCTACAGAGAACAATCAGATCTATCCACCTCCTCCATTCCCAAAAAGACTTCAAAAGCAAAATTCTGCTGAAAACTCTCCCCCAAAGAAGTGGGTGAACCAGATCTATCCTCCTAATCCATATCCTCAACGTTTGCAGAAACAAGATCATGAAAAATAGTTTCAAAAGTTTATGGATGTCTTCAAGAAACTGTCCATTAACATTCCTTTTGTTGAAGCATTGTAGCAGATGCCAAGATATGCTAAGTTCATGAAGGATATTTTGTCACGAAAGAGAAGGCTGGAAGAATTTGAAACAGTGGCTCTGACAGTGGAATACAGTGCGGTGCTGCAACAGAAATTGCCTCCTAAACTTAAGGATCCAAGAAGCTTTATAATTTCATGCACCATTGGGAAGTTGTCTTTTGACAAATGCTTATGTGATTTGGGAGCTAGTATTAATCTCATGCCCTTGTCTGTTTTTAAGCAATTTGGTCTACCGGAGCCGAAGCCAACCAACATCTCCTTGCAGTTGGCTGATTGGTCGATCACTTATCCGAGGGGTATAGTAGAGGATGTCTTGGTGAAGGTTGATAAGCTCATATTTCCTGCCGATTTTGTGATTCTAGATTTCGAAGAAGACAAGAAGATTCCCATAATCTTGGGAAGGCCTTTTCTAGCTACAGGTCGTACTTTGATTGATGTGCAAAAAGGAGAGCTTACAATGAGGGTGCAAGACCAGAACGTCACCTTTAGTGTGTTCAAGGCATGAAAATTCCGACAGAGGATGAAGAGTGTTGCAGTGTGGAAATGGTTGATACGGGTCAGAGAAAGAAGTTTGATAAATTATTGAGCAAAAAGTCGGACACACACATGCTAAAGCATCACGTCAGTGATTCCATTGACGATTCTTCAGTTTGAGATCTCTCAAATGTCAAGCTCGGAAAACTTCCATCCCATTTGAAGTATGTCCTTCTGAATGATGAGTTGGTGATTTTTAAAGTGTGTCAAGATAATGTATTAAGAAGGTGGATCATGGATGATGAGGTAGAAGAGTGTTCTTATCAATCAACTGTGAAGCATAAACACCTTAGAGGTGTGAAGAAGAAAAAGAAAAAATCGATTGGAGGAAGAGTCAAAGTGAAGTTTGATTTAGAACATATGTGGGAAGATAGCAAGAAAGTTATCAAACAATGGGTGAATGGTCCTTCTGCTAAGGACAAGTCGAATGCGATCTTCAAGCCACCATGATTTGAATCATATTTGTCTGGCTAAATGCCGTTAATGACACCGCTTCGTGGGAGGCAACCCATGTGTTTCGATATTTTTAGGTATGTTTCCTACTATCCCTTGTATTTACTTCCATTCAATGAGGACATTGAATCTTTTAAGTTTTGGGGTGGTTTAGGGGATAAGTATTGTATATAGTTATTTATGTGTAGTATTTATGTGTTCATGTATGATATCATGCTTTGCATATTAGTAGTAATTCATGCATATATGTTCGTATTATCTACGTTTGTTTCATATAGGACATTCTGTTTTTATTTTTTGTTTACCATGTGAGTTCATTTTAGTTGCATTTGCATGGCATGCAAATTTCATGATCCCTTAGGACGAGCTGATTCTGATTGATAGGTAGATGTTTAATTGAGTGTGGTAATGATGAGTAGAGGGTTGATTTATAGTTTCTATGAAATTGACTTGCATGTTTCAGAAACACAATAATTTCACAGTCTCATTGTTTGCTTTTGGGCTAGGTTAGGGTCATACTTGTTTGGATGCTTTGAGATTAATCACTTGATTATATTTAGAATTTTCGTTATTCCCTTGATGGCGTAGGAGCATTAAAGTATAAGTTTGGGGGAAACTAGGGTTTTCATGCTAATAATTATCAATAATGGCTAGGTGTCAAATGGCTAGTAGCCGACTCATATTTATATGAGTAGTCTAGGTTTGGAAATGAGAAAGGCTCATTCCAGATTGCATAAAAAAAATCAGAAAAAAAAAAATCAAAAGAAAAAGAAAAAAAAAGAGTCAATAAGTTTAATTGTTACATGCAAAATTAACCAGGGTGAGCTCTTTAATACTCGAGTAATTAAGTCTGAGGGGACTTAGTCCTAGTAACCTAAAGCCCTTGAGGTTTGGGATTGCTGACCTAACACTCGCTACATGGGTATTATTGTATAAGCCTTTTGGGGTCTCACTCATTGCACGGTTAAATAAGCATGCGTATTGTATATAGTATTATGTGTAGTAGTAATAAAGCATGAATACCTGGCTAACTTGAATGAGGATGGAGGTGTTTCTAGATTATGAAGTGTTTACAGTCTATTTTATTTATAAACTTGTGATTGTCTTGGAGAAAGACATGAATGATTTTTGACCTAGTTTTGGGAGTATTTTTTATGAGCATTGCACACACGCACGTTTCTGTTCGTGTATTGTTAGTATACGGGGACTTAGTCGAGCTCTACTTGGATTTAGTTGCATTCTTTGAGATATTTGCTTGCTAGTTGGTTTTGGTTAGTTTGAAGGGGATCTTTGCATTTTCATATTAGTTGCATTCATGCATTGCATTATTATTGCATTGCATTAGGTTAAATGGATTTTCTTTTGATTTTTTTTTTCTGATTTTTTTTATGCAATCTGGAATGAGCCTTTCTCATTTCCAACCCTAGACTACTCATATAAATATGAGCCGGCTACTAGCCATTTGACACCTAGCCATTATTGATAATTATTAGCATGAAAACCCTAGTTTCCCCCAAACTTAGACTTTAATGCTCCTACGCCATCAAGGGAATAACGAAAATTCTCAATATAATCAAGTGATTAATCTCAAAGCATCCAAACAAGTATGACCCTAACCTAGCCCAAAAGCAAACAATGAGACTGTGAAATTATTGTGTTTCTGAAACATGCAAGTCAATTTCATAGAAACTATAAATCAACCCTCTACTCATCATTACCACACTCAATTAAACATCTACCTATCAATCAGAATCAGCTCGTCCTAAGGGATCATGAAATATGCATGCCATGCAAATGCAACTAAAATGAACTCACATGGTAAACAAAAAATAAAAACAGAATGTCCTATATGAAACAAACGTAGATAATACGAACATATATGCATGAATTACTACTAATATGCAAAGCATGATATCCTACATGAACACATAAATACTACACATAAATAACTATATACAATACGTATCCCCTAAACCACCCCCAAACTTAAAAGATTCAATGTCCTCATTGTATGGAAGTAAATACAAGGGATAGTAGGAAACATACCTAAAAATATCGAAACACATGGGTTGCCTCCCACGAAGCGCTGTCATTATCGTCATTTAGCCGGACAAATATGATTCAAATCATGGTGGCTAGAAGATCGCATTCGACTTGTCCTTAGCAGAAGGACCATTCACCCATTGTTTGACAACCTTTTTGCTATCTTCCCACATCTGTTCTAAATCAAACTTCACTTTGACTGTTCCACCAATCGATTTTTCTTTTTCTTCTTCACACCTCTAAGGTGCTTATGCTTCTCAGTTGATTGATAAGAACACTCTTCTACCTCATCATCCATGATCCACCTTCTTAATACATTATCTTGACACACTTTAAAAATCACCAACTCATCATTCAGAAGGACATACTTCAAATGGGATCGAAGTTTTCCGAGCTTAACATTCGAGAGATCTCGAATTGAAGAACCGTCAATGGAATCAATGATGTGATGCTTTAGCATGTGTGTGTCCCACTTTTCGCTCAATAATTGATCAAACTTCTTTCTCTGACCCGTATCAACCATTTCCACACTACAACACTCATCATCCTCTATCGGAAATTTCATGGCCTTAAACACACTAAAGGTGACGTTCTGGTCTTGCACCCTCATTGTAAGCTCTCTTTTTTGCACATTAATCAAAGTACGACCCGTAGCTAGAAAAGGCCTTCCTAAGATTATGGGAATCTTCTTGTCTTCTTCGAAATCTAGAATCACAAAATCGGCAGGAAATATGAGCTTATCAACCTTCACCAAGACATCCTCTACTATACCCCTCGGATAAGTGATCGACCAATCAGCCAACTGCAAGGAGATGTTGGTTGGCTTCGGCTCCGGTAGACCAAATTGCTTAAAAACAGACAAGGGCATGAGATTAATACTAGCTCCCAAATCACATAAGCATTTGTCAAATGGCAACTTTCCAATGGTGCATGGAATTGTAAAGCTTCATGGATCCTTAAGTTTAGGAGGCAATTTCTGTTGCAACACCGCACTGCACTCCTCTGTCAGAGCCACTGTTTCAAATTCTTCCAACCTTCTCTTTCGTGACAAAATATCCTTCATGAACTTAGCATATCTTGGCATCTGCTCCAATGCTTCAACAAAAGGAATGTTAATGGACAGTTTCTTGAACACCTCTAAGAACTTAGCAAACTTCTTATCCAAATTCTGCTTCTGGAGTCTTCTAGGATATGGAGGAGGAGGATAGATCTGAGTATTCTTCGTAGACTGCTTCATAGAAGCTTTAACAGGTTCCTTGTTCTTCTCTTCTTCACCATCTAGCTCATCAGCTACTAAGTCAGATTTCTCAATTTCGGGCATTGCAGATTTTTCAACTTGCTGATTCTGCACTTCTTTATCTTCCCTAGCAGCTGATTTAGGATCTGATGTAACCTTCCCCGATTGCAAAGTAACTGCATTGACCTGCTCCTTACCATCCCACTTGCCTGGATTAACCTCTGTATCACTAGGAAGAGTTCCTTGTTGCATATTTAGTAGGGCACTTGTAAGCTGCCCACCTGGTTCTCCAAGGTCTTTAACGAGACAGCGTTGCTTTTAACCATCATCCTCAACTCATCCATCTCTGATTTTTCATTAGAAGATTGCCCCACACTAGCCTGGGGCAGATGGTGTTGAAATCCCGGAGGTTGATATGGTTGCCTTGGAGTATACTGCTGTTGATAGCCTTGATTGAATGGCTTCGCTTACTGACCCTGAAACTGCTGCTGATAAGGTTGTTGAGCACCTTGATTATTGCTCCAGCTCAAATTAGGATGATTCTAGTTATTAGGATGATAAGTGGCTGGAACTGGTGCAACAGGTCTCTGGAAATTACTCACAAACAGTGTTGATTCAGAAGAGATAGCACACCGATTCGTCTCATGTGTTCCCGCACATTGCTCACAAACACTAGCCACCTGCTGAACTCCATAATTTGCAAGAGAATCCACCTTCATAGTCCAGACCTTCAACTGAGCTGCAATAGCTGAAGCCGTATCCACCTCAAAAATACCTTCTACCTTGCCTTGAAAAAGCCTCTGGGTTGGATTCTGATATTCATTAGCAGCCATCGTCTCTATAAGTTCATAAGCTTCATCGTAGCTCTTAGCCCATAGAGCTCCTCCCGATGCTGCACCTAGCATAGGTCTAGACGGTGCTCCCAACCCATTGTAGAAACTATTAATAACCATCCAGTCAAGCATACCATGATGTGGACACCTACGAAGCATCTCCTTGTAACGTTCCCAAGCCTCACACAAAGATTCTCCAGATTGCTGAGCAAACTGAGTTAGCTGGTTCCTTATTGCTGCAGTTTTCGCCATAGGGAAGAATTTTGTAAGAAACTTCTGAGCAAGATCCTCCCATGTAGTAATGGAACCAGGTGGTAGAGAGTGTAACCAGCCCTTAGCCTTATCCCTCAGAGAAAATGGGAAAAGTCTCAACTTGATAGCATCATCCGACACACCATTGAACTTGAAAGTATCACAGATCTCGATAAATTCCCGAATATGCATGTTAGGAACCTCCGTAGAAGCACCCCCAAACTGAACCGAATTCTGTACCATCTGAATAGTGCCCGGCTTGATTTTGAAGTTATTAGCCGTGATGGCCGGCCTGATAATACTAGACTGGATATCATTGATCTTTGGCTGAGAATATTCTTTCAAAGCCTTAGCTGCTTCTACATCTGCCATCTCTACTGGAGTTTCAGATTCCTCTTTCTTATTCTCTATATTCTCTACAAGATCGTCTTCTGCCAGTTCTTCCTTACGAGCTTGCGAACGTGTTCGCATACAACCCTAAGTACATGAAACACCACGAAACAAACAAACTAAATAAGAAATCCGAGTCAGTGAACGCTAACGACCACTATTGACAAGCACATAAACTAAAAATAAAACACCGATGATCCCCGACAGCGGCGCCAAAAACTTGTTAACACAAAATCACGCAAGTGCACGTGGTCACAAGTAATACAGATATAAATCAATTTCGTTCGACAGGGATCTGGTTTAGGTTTCAATTCAGTAGATGTACCTATGCAACAATGTATGGTTTTAATTCACTGCTAAGACAATTAACAATATTGGTTTTGATTAACTAAATTAACTAAGAAGTAAATTAAAGAAATAACTAACTAACGAGAATTGAAATCTAATTACTTATGCAAGAGAAAACATGGGACTCTAACTTCATTATTTACTTTGCCTAGAGTTGACGCCTTTAATCCATGCATGTGATGATTTTGATATCTGATCGGATAACACGAAACAATTACACGCTACCTGTCAGCATACGTATACCAAACTACCCATACATCCACAAAAGAGATAGAAGATGAATAGACACCAATTATGCTTAGACCCTATATGTCTATAGAATTTGAAAACATAAAGGTTGAAGAACAAGTTATCCATATTGATCACATAAGGCAGTATAAGTATTTTCATCTCACACCACAAATCATATTGTTAAACAATTATGAACCTATGCTAGCATGGCAAGTTCTAAATCTCAAGATCCACTTTCACTTCACAAGAGATTAACAATTCAATTTAGATGTTAGCTACGCATCTAAAAGCATTAAGATTAACCATACGAGGATATCAAGAATTCACCACACACATATCTTTAAAGCAATCAAACTACTAAGTTACATAGATAAATTTGTTAGAATCCCATGACAACGATTAATTCATAATTGAATCGTTCGTCACCATGGGATTTGATGAAAACATGATATTAAACAAAGTATGAATGGAGGTAATAATATTAATAGGAAAAGAACACAAAAGATGAAGTAGATCTTGATCCGTTGCTTGTCACAAGCGTTGAATCTCCTTCTCCTTTTCTCCCTTGCAATTCTATGTTACAATAATAAAACTAATGATGTTACAAAATTACAATGGTAGGATGTGTTTATATAGGCTCTAGAAGTCTTGCCCAGCAAGAAATTCCCCAAAATAGAGTTAAAATAAAATTTCTGTAAATTACGTTTCCTAAACTGATTCTGTTTTTAAGGAAAATTCGTAGCTAACTTTTCTTCAGTATTTCTAGGCTGTTCCAGTTGTATTTGGACATCTGGACCACTTTAGAATGATAGAGAATCTCGTTAGCTTCGCGTGGACTGTAAGATCGCCCAAAACGGATTTGTAGAACTCAAGATATGGCCAAAACAAAAATCCGAAAATCTGGCAGAATTTCTACGCGCTCCCGGCTCACAAATATGCGCTCCCGGTGCGTAAACCTACTGTTCCACGTGCTCCCGGCGCACAATTACGTGCTCTAGGCGCATGAACTTCCTGTTGGGAGCTGATTTTGGATGATTTTCTTCGTTTTAACTCCTTTTTCCTTCGTTTCTTTTGCAAATGCTTCCGTCTTCAATTCTCTAGACTTCAAGTCATCATGGTGGCTCAAAACAAGTCTCCATTCCTCCTTTCCATGCTAGAATTCAACTCTCAAAATCGACAAAAACATCAACCCTAATCGATAATTCGCAAACCTGCACAACTAACAAAAACATATCAAAACTACAACAATCTTGAGTCCAAGACAATCAATTTAAGCCGAATTGAAGTGATCCAAGAGAATATAAAATCCACTTATCAATCAGCATCCCGAAACACAAATGCCTTGCAGAAAATGAGCGACCTACCAACCACGTTGCTAAAAGGGAACAACTCAGACGATGAGAAGGTCCTCAAATATGATTTTAGGAAAGCTAAATTAAGGTATATCCTATAATTCTGTGAAAGGGTTACCGGTTGTAAAAGAAAAGTGAGTGGTAGCCTCAATTGTCATTTGACCATGAGGCTTCCCGTCCAAAACAAGAATGGTTGCCTAAAAAAAGCCGCTAATATAATCTTGAAGAGCACTACCAAGTCTCTCACCAAAAAGAAAAGGCATGTAAGCCTTTAAGATGAGCTAATGGAAGTGCCAATGCCAATAATGCAAAGAAAGCTCTTGGAAAAGGGGTAACCAAATATTATTGCAGCTCCCGAAAATACAATCATGATTGCAGCCTGACCAGAAGCCTCATGAGAATGACAAGGATGGCTATGCTAAATGCTACCAAATAAAGAAGGCCAATATGTCATGGCCACCTCAGGCTCCCAAAACGTTATGAACCAGAAATTTCCTCACAAGATGCTCCTATGGGAAGCCTTTCTAACAGTTGAAGCTCAAATCATGAGATATCTTTGGGAAAGAATTATGGAAGCAAACAAGGTTCTGGAAATCTGCCACCAGAATATTAAAGGGATACCAATGATCTCTCTAACAAAAAGGAAGCGATATGAGGCCCACGTATGGCATGCCACTTGGGTTGCCACATATTAGGGCTACTAACTATCTAGTAAGTGTAGAATGGAAGGTTATCCTGAAAGTATGCAAGGAAACCGAAGGCATCTAAAAGGCCTCCTAATCAAAAAAAAAAACCTTTCAAAGAGGTTGCTATGGGAAAGGGATGGCTTCCCCCTGAAAAATATGGCTGGCAGCCTCCCACATGAGAAATGGAGAAAATCTAAAATGCCCAATGAAGGGTCAACATGAAGATGCTCACGACAACAGCCAATCAAAAATTAATGAAAGGAGGCTTCCTATCAAGAAGAAAATGGGCATAGGACTCCTAACGATGAAAAGAAATGTGGCTTCCGAATTGAGGTTCGTGAACCTGACAAAAGCTGCAACAAGTTATGATACAATACCCTGCTTTCCGGGTATAAATTCAAACCTTCTAAGGAAAGAAGTGAAAATATCAAAAATAGAGCTGAACTAGATGCCCGGGGGGTAATGGATGCCACATATCCCCTGGATGCAGTTTGATGTAATCATACTATTTGATTTTCAGTAAAAGGAGAAGTCGACTGTTTCCTTATACATTTGTTGACTTATGATTAATTGGAAAAGAAGGGAATGGAAGCCCCACAAACATAGTTCCACATGGCAGCCAGGCTACCATCCAGAACTAGGGGGTAGTGGATGTACATCCCTCCGCAGCTTGTTGAAATTGTCAGAATTTTAAACTTTATTCAACTTTTAGTGTACGTGTGGAACCTTACTTGGCACACGTAGCTTCCCTTCACTATTCGGGCAGGTGTGGAACCCTGATCGGCACACTTGGTTCCCTTTATTACCAGACATGTATAGAACCTTGAGTGGTTCACATGGCTTACTTGGTCACCAGGGCATGTATGGAACCCTGATCGGCATACATGACTCCCTTCATTTTTTGGGCTTGTGTGGTACCCTGATCGGCACACTTGGCTCCCTTTATTACCAGACATGTATGGAACCTTGAGTGGTTCACATGGCTTACTTGGTCACCAGGGCATGTATGGAACCCTGATCGGCATACATGACTCCCTTCATTTTTTGGGCTTGTGTGGTACCTTGATCGGCACACTTGGCTCCCTTTATTACCAGACATGTGTGGAACCTTGAATGGCTCACATGACTTACTTGGTTATTTGGGCATGTATGGAACCCTGATCGGCATACATGGATCCCTTCATTATTTGGGCTTGTGTGGAACCCTGATCGGCACACATGGATCCCTTTATTACTAGACATGTGTGGAACCTTGACTGGCTCATATGGCTTACTTGGTTATTTTGGCATGTATGGAACCCTGATCGGCATACATGGATCCCTTCATTATTTGGGCTTGTGTGGAACCCTGATCGGCACACATGGATCCCTTTATTACCAGACATGTGTGGAACCTTGACTGGTTCACATGACTTACTTGGTTATTTGGGCATGTATGGAACCATGATCGGCATACATGGATCCCTTCATTATTTGGGCTTGTGTGGAACCCTGATCGGCACACATGGATCCCTTTATTACCAGACATGTGTGGAACCTTGACTGGCTCACATGGCTTACTTGGTCATTAGGGCATGTATGGAACCCTGATCGACATACATGGATCCCTTCATTTTTCGGGCAGGTGTGGAACCCTGATCGGCACACCTAGATCCCTCTATTACCAGACATGTATGGAACCTTGACTGGTTCACATGGCTTACTTGGTTATTTAGGCATATATGGAACCCTGATCGGCATACATGGATCCCTTGATTTTTCTGGCTTGTGTGGTACCCTGATCGGCACACCTAGATCCCTTCCTTTCTAGTCATGTATGGAACCCTGATTGGCATACATGGCTTCCTTTGTTATTAATCATGTATGGAACCGTGATTGGCATACATCGATCTTTTAATCACTAACCTACGTGGTTACAAGAGTTAACTTGTATGGATTATCAAAGATTTTACTAATATAGCCTTGCAGGAACGGCTTACATGGCATTATCACACTCGATTCTTAAAATAATTGGGGCTCCCAGAATGAAGGCTCCCAGGCCGAGCTTCCGGTACCCAGGCTACCAGTAATGGGTTACCGCCAGTAAGGCTCCCAGAGCCAGGTTTCCATACTGCGGGCTTCCAAGAACTATAGGATTACCGGACGGTACCCCCACACCTAGGGTGGCAACCACGCGGACTAAGGATAAGGCTCCTCGGAACAGACGCTTCCAGGATGAGCTACCGGTGTAAGGCTTCCACAAACAAGGCTCCCAGGATGGGGCTCCTAGAATCAGGCTTCCGGGTGACCAGCTCCCGCAACGGAAGCCCCTAAGGTGGAAGTTGTAACCTCAAGGGATAAGGTACATGCAATGCCATATGCTTTTGAGCAACCTACACGGGTATGTGAAGACTAAACTCACCCCCTTTGAATTATGGTAATGCACATACACTCTATTACTCTTCCAAGCTTGCTATTAAAAGAATTAGCTTATCCACTGATGTTTAGTTAAAGAACTCATATGCGTACCTTATGGCTATAAAAGAAAAGTGATTAAGCATTTAGTAGTAGATCTATGATCCCCTTTAATGACTTGCAAAGGTTACCTCCTGTATGGAAGCCTAACTTGATTATCATTTTTACTTGTAGAGTAGTATTCTCTTCATAGTACACAATCCTATCAAACTTCGAACACCTCGCTTACTTAGGAAAGCATTCACTACGACACTAAGTAAATGGTTAGCCCCTAATAATCAGATTTAGGCTTAGCTAGAATGCCTTAGTGTAATATCTGGGAATTTTGTACTCATAAATAATATTATTTGGCATTAAAAATATTATTATGTGCCTTAATTGATGAGTCATTACATGTTTGTGTGAATGTGAATATGTGTTATGTGTCTAATTGCTAGATGTGTTGACGTGAAATTTTATTAAAATTTTGCATAGCTTTTAAATGTTAAAATATGATTTTTAAATGGCTTAAATATTTTTATAAAATTCTTGGAGTTAATAAAAATCATGAAATTTCTTGTTTTATTATCTTTATGCATTTAAAGACTTTTTAAAAATAAAAGTTTAATTTATTTTTGCATTAAAATATTTTACAAGGATTTTCCCAATTATTTTCATTTTTAAAATATTAAAACTTGTAAAATTCAAATCTTTTTATAAAACGATTTTAAAAATGTTTTAAAAATATATTGAGGAAGAGAATTGCATATGTTAATTTTATGTATCAATAAATTATTTTTAGATCCAAAATATTTTTCAATTAGGATTTAATTGTTAAGTCTTTTATTTAATTAAGATGTATCATTAAAATACATTTTAATACATGTGTGTGTGTGTGTGTAGGCTAGACAAAACCCACCCCCCCTTCTTTTTTTATCACACGGCCGAACCCCCCCCATACTCATCTCTCTCAAATTCTCTCCATATTCTCTCAACCTCCATTAACATTCAACCTCAAGAATCAAGGTAATTTCTCCATCAAAACTATTAAGTGTTATAGATAAAAATACTCCTCTCTTCATCTTCTATAACCCCTTATCTTTTAATTTCGATTTTCACCACTTTTCAAACTAGGGTTTTCGAAAATCAAGCTTCAAAGGTTAGTTTTGTGGGTGTTTTTGATTGGGTGTTACTCCTTGGTAGAGACCCACGAATTTTCGGGCTCTCCGGAGAACCCTAACCTTCGGCCATGATCAAAAAGAGAACCAAGGGTTACATGCATGTGTTTAGTTGATGATTTTGTATAATTACTAAGTGGTATATGTATGCATGTAAGTTTTTATAAGTTATTATGTTGAGATTGATGATGGGTTTGAGTTTAATTGAGTTTACAAGATGTGGGTTGGTGTGTATTGTAAATTGATGAATGTTAGTAGGTGTAAATTGTAAAGGAATTGATATTTTGATGATTTATGATACGGAATTTGATGGGTTAAGTTTATAATTTGATTTAAGTGTGAATTTACAAGTTAGTGATGATGGGTTGTGATAATTTTCATTGTTGATCAAAATTATGTGTGTAAGTATTGTGTAAGTCATTGTAAGGGTTTGTGTGTGATTGTTGGTGATGAAGAGGGAGAGGCCGAGAGAGAGATTGAGGGAGAGGGAGAGAGACCGAGAGGGAGAAAGAGAGAGATAGAGAGGGAGAAGCCGAGAGAGAGAGAGAGGGAGAGAGAGAGGCCGAGAGGCCGAGAGAGAGAGAAGAGAAAGAGAGAGACGAGAGGAAGGAGGAATGAGAGAAGAGAGATTGTGGTGTGGTTGCGTGAATTCTTGGGAGTTAGTTGCTTGAGTCTTATGTGAATTACTTGATTTAATTGTTACATGAATTAAATTGTTTACATAATTGAATTGCTATGTGAATTTGAATTATGGATTGTATAATGAGTTGTCATGGAGATATTAGGTAGACTTAGAGTTGCTTGGTGGTTAGTAGTAGTCGATATTGATGGAGTTGTAGACTTTGGAGGTGTATTGTGTTGTCTTGTGATTGCTTGAGACCGATTATATTTCGGTATGGTTTGACGACTATACAAAGGAGATGCCGCCGAAATTTCTAAAAAAATATAATAAGCGATTTCCAAAACCCTAAAGGCACATCTCCAATGTTAAGTCGTAGAGTCATTATAGTACTATGCTATACTACATTGTATGTTAAATGATTTACATGCTATGTGACTTATATGTTTACATGTATATAAACATATATGTGTATATAATTATAAAGTTATCGATGGGGCGTTAGCATTATCAGGATTGCTTTGTGATATGTAAACAAAAGAGGGGAAAATAAGATATTGTTTATTATTATTATAGGTCCGAGTAGGAGGCCTGGAAAGGAGCCGATTGAAGAGGACGCTATCTAGTGCAAATTCGTGATTTAAGGCAAGTGTACTATCCTACCTTGTTATTACCATATGATTGAATGCCATGAGATATCGAATTGTTAAGTTGTCACAAATTAGTACCTTATTCTTTCCGACCTTAATATTGTCGTATACCTTTGATTGATTCATATCCCTTAAACTTGACTTGAATTGTTAAGCGATAACCATTTTGCTTGGAAACCCTTTCATATTTTCTTGAATTCTTGAATTCTTGAAACCACTATATAAATACCCTCTTGCATGATGAATTCTTTTTCTACCTTAAGACACTTATTGGTTCTTGACTTATTTTCTTGACTTAACCAAAGTACTCTAAACAGAATCCCAACTTCTAAGAATCCGAAATGATTGACTTTCTTCATTTGACCTTGTCATTTATTCGAAATTTGAGAATCCTATTCTTGTTGATTAACAACTTGATATAACATTGATAATCTTGTTTCTTTGAGATGAATTGAATTTGATAGACATTGTTTAACCTAAATGGAATTGGATGGAATGTTACTTTGACCGAGGCGCCGGTCCAAATCAAGTTACTATTATAGGCCAATGTGTGCCTGGGATCCCCTTATATTTGATGAACACCGTATTGGATATGCGGGTTCGGAGCTCTGACGTGGGCTGATCACCCAGGTTTGCTCGTAGCGTCTTATCAGATATTCCAATTCCTTCTCATTTAATTTTGATATTGATTCAGTTGACACATTTCAATTGCAGATTTTTATATCTTGCTTTACAGTTGGATTATTTTGCCAGTCTTATATTGTTGTTTATGCACTTGCTGAGCAATTGGCTCAATGATATTATTTTCCTTAACCTTTCAGTGAAACTCGAAGATGGTAAGGACTCTTGAGACTGCGCGTAAGAATTGTGGTGGTTCAGGTGTAGCCTATAGGAGGCAGTTCCAGGTAGAAGGGAGTGGCGATCTGATTGATCTTATTTTGCTAGACTTTTGAACTTAGTCTGTAATAATCTTTTGAACTTAGAATAAATTGTGGTTGTAATAATAAGTTGTTTTGAATTGGTAGTTTATATTGTTTCAAACTCTTACCTGTTGGCGATCTAGGCGTGGGATTGGTAATGTCTAATTAATTAATATGCATGCTTTACCATTATTTAGTTAAATTTAATTAAGGGATTTGGGGCCGTTACAGGTTTGGTATCAGAGCCACAGGTTTGAGTCACTGAACAATATAGGTTTAGGTAACAAGATAGATCACTTTTTCGATAATCACTTAGGATTAAAATAGAAACTCACTTAGAATGTAAATAGTATGATTTTCTAAAAGAATAAGATTGATTGACCCCTGTTATCGAGAGTGTTTAAGTAGGATGTTTCTAAGTTTTATCTGACGCTATATATATATATATATATATATATATATATATATATATATATATATATATATATATATATATATATATATATATATATATATTATTATTGGCAGCGACAGCGGGCACCAGGACCTTCAGCTCCATCTTCTGCCGAGATAGCAGATACTGTACCTTTGCCCGTCTATCAGGAGTTGCTTAGGGAGTGTGATCATCTCTATGATGAGAACGCTCAGCTTCAGAGGAGAGTTGATGCATTGTTTGAGGATAATGAGGATATACCCGAGGACCATGTCCCGACTCTTGCCTCCAGGCTTCAGTCACTCACCGAGATGGCTAACGAGA
This sequence comes from Kitagawia praeruptora, assembly GCA_037693485.1. Classification (NCBI taxonomy): domain Eukaryota; kingdom Viridiplantae; phylum Streptophyta; class Magnoliopsida; order Apiales; family Apiaceae; genus Kitagawia; species Kitagawia praeruptora. The sequence goes on from CM075351.1 coordinate 58,488,635, forward strand.
GGCTTCGCACTATGGTACCTTATCGAGATTGGGAGAGTTATGCGATGGTGCAAATGATGGTGGACGAGCTCCAGCGCGTGATCAACAAGTTGCAGGAGGATTAGTTTTATGCTTTGGGTTTTGTGTGATGGCTTATAGTATAGCCATATGATTATCAGACTTATGTTGTTAGACTTTATCGTACTTTCAGTTTCGGTTTTCGTACTTTATGTTGGTTGGTACTTTGAACTGTTGGATTGGGTTATCGATGGATGTCATCGGTACCGTTATCGTTATTATTATCTTTTCCTTTTTATCGTATTATTTGGGCGCGTGAGATTGTTTAAATTTTAGGTTGTACCATGTCATATTAGAACTGTTAGACCATATTGTGCCATGTTGCGGTTAGATGTATGCTTGTGGATAAATAGATGCTTGTTTAATATTCAGAAAGATGCCTCCAAGAAGGAGCAATACTAGAGCTAATCAAAATAGGAATCAAGATGATCAGAATAGAGATGATAATCAAGGCAATATGGATATGGCCCAACTTTTGGGACTTTTGCAACAGCAGACGACTACTTTGGCTCAGCAGCAGCAGCTACTTCAGCAACAACATCAACAGTTACAACAGCAACAAGGACAGCAACAACCAGCCCAACTTGCGGTAACTTTTAAATCTTTTCAGGCTGTGAAACCCCCAGATTTCCAAGGAACAAAAGATCCAGTTGAAGCCCAGATATGGCTTAAGGAAATGGAGAAGGCCTTCGCATTGGTGAAGGTTAGTGATGAGCAGAAGGTAGAATTTGCTAGTTATTTTCTTAAAGGTGAATCTAATTATTTGTGGGAGTCGGCTAAGGCATTGGAAGCAGCAGAAGTGATTCAGTGGGATAGATTTAAAAGGATTTTTCTGGAGAAGTATTTTCCTAGATATATGCAGAATCAGATGGAGTTAAAGTTCTTTAATCTTAAGCAGGAAAATATGAGTGTTGATGAGTATGAGAAGAAGTTTACAGAGTTAGCAAGATTTGTAGGAGATTATGTGGATACGGATGAAAAGAGAGCGAAGAGGTTTCAACAGGGATTGAAGCCATGGTTAAGGAGCAGAGTTGCAGCTTTTCAGATCAACTCGTATGCAAAAGTGGTTCAGAAGGCTATGATAATAGAAGGTGAGAGTGATCAGAATCAGAAGGAAAGGGGCAATTTAAAGAGGAAAGTGGAAGCAATCGAAAGGAATCAGGATCAAGGAAAGTCAACAAATCAGATGGAGAGGAAGCCCGGATTTCAGAACCAGGGAAGAAATTTTAAATGAAATATGCCCAGAAACAGGAACTCAGAAACCCTTTCTCAGAACCCCAATCAACCAAGATTTCCCCGACCCTCTATACCAGAGTGCAAGAATTGTTCTAAGAGACATACCGGAGCGTGTGTGAAGGTAGATATTGTTTGTTTCAAGTGTAATCAGAAAGGTCATTATGCTAACGAGTGCAGGAATTCGAAAGCGAGTGTGACTTGTTACAAGTGTGGTAAGGTGGGTCACATGGTTAGGGAGTGCAGATCGCATGTTCCAAACAACAACTTGATGAGATTGACTACCTCTACCCCAATGAACCAAGTGGCAACATCTCAGATTCCAACTCAGATTCTAAGTCCACCTGTACTTCAGCAAGTTCCAGCTCTTCAAGCTCAGAGTTATCAAGCTTCAGCATATCCGATTCGTGCCAGGACCTTCAACATGAACATGAATGATGCAGTGAAAAGCTCGGATGTAGTGGCAGGTACGCTTTTCGTGAACGCCATTAGTGCAAAAGTGTTAATTGATTCAGGTGCTACTAGATCGTTTGTTTCTAAAGATTTTGTGAATAAGTTTAAGTGTGTTCACCCTGTGCAGTAGAGATTTGAGGATATCTTTTTCCCGTCACCTTGATACCTTTTTAACTAGGAGATTTTGACATAATTTTAGGAATGGATTGGCTTGCCGAGTATGATGCGCATATCGATTGTAGGAGTAAGAGAGTGTCATTGAGATCTCCAGAAGGCGATAGAGTTATCTTTAAAGGGCGTAAGCAGGCTAGTACGTTTCTTACCATGATGCAAACCAAGAAATTGTTAAGGAAAGGATGTGAGGCTTATCTTGCTTATGTGATAGACAAGAGTCGAGAAGAAGTAAGATTAGAAGATATTCCCGTAGTTAATGAGTTTCCCGATGTTTTTCCCGAAGAACTACCCGGATTACCTCCAGATCGTCAGATCGAGTTCGCGGTTGACTTAGCACCAGGAACAGAACCTATTTCCAAGGCTCCATATAGAATGGCACCGTCTGAAATGAAGGAACTCGCCAGTCAACTTCAAGATTTATTGAACAAAGGAGTTATAAGACCAAGTGTATCACCCTGGGGAGCGCCAGTATTGTTCGTGAAGAAGAAAGATGGAAGTATGAGACTTTGTATCGACTATCGAGAGTTGAATAAGTTGACTATCAAGAATAGATACCCATTACCAAGGATCGATGATTTGTTTGATCAGTTGAAAGGAGCGACATGTTTTTCGAAGATAGATCTAAGATCAGGATATCACCAGCTGAAAATCAAACCAGAGGATATACCGAAGACTGCTTTTCGAACGAGGTATGGTCACTATGAATTTTTGGTTATGGCTTTTGGATTGACGAACGCACCAGCAGCATTTATGGATTTGATGAACCGAGTGTTTAAGAAGTTTTTGGATAAGTTTGTGATAGTCTTCATCGACGATATTTTGATATACTCTAAATCAGAAGCGGATCATGCAGTGCATTTGAGGATAGCATTGGAGACATTGAGAAAGGAGAAGTTGTATGCCAAGTTTTCCAAGTGTGAGTTTTGGTTGAAGGAAGTCCAATTTTTGGGACATATTGTGAGTAAGGAAGGAATTCGAGTTGACCCAGCAAAGATTGAAGCAGTTGTGAATTGGGAAAGACCAAGGACACCAACAGAAGTAAGAAGTTTTATGGGACTAGCAGGATATTATCGCAGATTTGTTAAGGATTTTTCTAAGATTGCGGTACCATTGACTAAGTTGACGCGGAAGAATGAAAAGTTTGAATGGACTGATAAGTGTGAAAGGAATTTTCAAGAGCTTAAGCAAAGATTGGTAACTGCTCCAGTGTTAGCATTGCCAGATGATAAAGGAGAGTTTGTAATCTATAGTGATGCTTCTCATAAAGGTTTAGGGTGTGTGTTGATGCAGCATGGAAAGGCGATTGCGTATGCTTCAAGGCAACTGAAACCTCATGAACAGAGATACCCTACCCATGACCTCGAGCTAGCAGCAATTGTGTTTGCATTGAAATTGTGGAGACATTATCTTTGTGGTGAGAAGTGTGAGATATTCACGGATCATAAGAGTCTTAAGTATATTTTTACTCAGAAGGAACCCAACATGAGACAAAGAAGATGGTTAGAGCTGATAAAGGATTATGATTGTACCATTAGTTATCACCCAGGAAAAGGGAATCTCGTAGTTGATGCGCTAAGCAGGAAGGAAAGATTGAATACGCTGACAATGACTCAAGAATTGTTTAGAGAGTTTGAGAAGTTAGAAATTGAAGTTTGTGCAACAGAGATACCAGTAGAGCAAGTCTATACCATGACATTTCAACCAGTATTATTGGACAAAATTCGGAAATGCCAAGAAGAAGTGATGAATCAGAGATTGAATGAATTGACCGGAGAAGAAATTTGCACGCAGAAAGATAACCAAGGTATTTTAAGATTTTTCTCAAGGATATGGATTCCTGATGTGAAAGAGTTGAAAGAAGAATTGTTGTGTGATGCCCATAGTTCTAAGTTTTCATTACATCCTGGAAGCACGAAAATGTATCAAGATTTGAAGAAGAACTTTTGGTGGCCAGACATGAAAAGAGAAATTGCTGAGTGGGTAAGTCATTGTTATACATGCCAAAGAGTGAAAGCAGAACATCAAAGACCAAGTGGATTGATTCAACCATTGGAGATACCTGAGTGGAAGTGGGAACACATTGCAATGGATTTTGTAGTAGGTCTACCAAGATCGAAGGCTAATCATGATGCTATTTGGGTTATAGTTGACCGACTGACGAAATCAGCTCATTTCTTGCCGATTAACGAAAGATTTTCGCTAGATAAGTTGGTGCATTTGTACTTGAAGGAGATTGTGACTCGTCATGGAGTTCCAGTATCTATAGTATCTGACAGAGATCCACGTTTTAACTCAAGATTTTGGAGACAGTTTCAAGAACATCTCGGAACGCAACTCAGAATGAGTACTGCTTATCATCCTCAGACAGATGGTCAGAGCGAAAGAACGATTCAGACAATTGAAGACATGATTAGAGTTTGTGCAATAGATTTTAAAGGCAATTGGGACGAGCATCTACCTTTGGTGGAATTTTCTTACAACAACAACTATCATGCTAGTATTGGAATGCCTCCATATGAAGCTCTCTATGGAAGGAAGTGTAGATCTCCTGTGTGTTGGGAAGAAGTTGGTGAGCGAAAGATAGTAGGACCAGAATTGATTCAGCAGACAAAAGAGACAGTGGAAATAATTCAGAAAAGATTGCGAGCTGCTCAAGACAGACAGAGAAAGTATGCGGATCCAGCAAGAAATAAAGTAGATTTTGAAGTAGGTGATCCAGTGTTGTTAAAAGTTTCGCCATGGAAAGGATTAACCAAATTTGGGAAGAAAGGAAAGCTAAGTCCAAGATTTGTAGGACCTTTTGAGATTCTGCGATGCGTAGGCAAAGTAGCTTATGAATTAGCTTTACCGCCTCAGATGCAGCATATTCATAATGTTTTTCATGTATCGATGCTTAAGAAGTTTCATCCTGACACTAATTGTGTAATAGAGTATGAACCAGTAGAAATTCAGCCAGATTTGTATTATGTAGAGCGGCCGATCAGAATAGAAGATCGCCGAGAGAAAGTGCTTAGAAATAAATCAGTTGATTTAGTTAAAGTTTTGTGGAGGAACCCAAGAGTTGAAGAGTCAACCTGGGAGTTAGAAAGTGATATGTTAGAACAGTACCCTCATTTGTTTACATAGCTGATTCTGGGGACAGAATCCTTTTAAGGGGGGAAGGATGTAATATCTGGGAATTTTGTACTCATAAATAATATTATTTGGCATTAAAAATATTATTATGTGCCTTAATTGATGAGTCATTACATGTTTGTTTTTATGTGAATATGTGTTATGTGTCTAATTGCTAGATGTGTTGACGTGAAATTTTATCAAAATTTTGAATAGCTTTTAAATGTTAAAATATGATTTTTAAATGGCTTAAATATTTTTATAAAATTCTTGGAGTTAATAAAAATCATGAAATTTCTTGTTTTATTATCTTTATGCATTTAAAGAATTTTTAAAAATAAAAGTTTAATTTATTTTCGCATTAAAATATTTTACAAGGATTTTCCCAATTATTTTCATTTTTAAAATATAAAAACTTGTAAAATTCAAATCTTTTTATAAAACGATTTTAAAATTGTTTTAAAAATATATTGAGGAAGAGAATTGCATATGTTAATTTTATGTATCAATAAATTATTTTTAGATCCAAAATATTTTTCAATTAGGATTTAATTGTTAAGTCTTTTATTTAATTAAGATGTATCATTAAAATACATTTTAATACATGTGTGTGTGTGTGTGTGTAGGCTAGACAAAACCCACCCCCCTTCTTTTTTTTTTTTCACACGGCCGAACCCCCCCCCCATACTCATCTCTCTCAAATTCTCTCCATATTCTCTCAACCTCCATTAACATTCAACCTCAAGAATCAAGGTAATTTCTCCATCAAAACCATTAAGTGTTATAGATAAAAATACTCCTCTCTTCATCTTCTATAACCCCTTATCTTTTAATTTCGATTTTCACCACTTTTCAAACTAGGGTTTTCGAAAATCAAGCTTCAAAGGTTAGTTTTGTGGGTGTTTTTGATTGGGTGTTACTCCTTGGTAGAGACCCATGAATTTTCGGGCTCTCCGGAGAACCCTAACCTTCGGCCATGATCAAAAAGAGAACCAAGGGTTACATGCATGTGTTTATTTGATGATTTTGTATAATTACTAAGTGGTATATGTATGCATGTAAGTTTTTATAAGTTATTATGTTGAGATTGATGATGGGTTTGAGTTTAATTGAGTTTACAAGATGTGGGTTGGTGTGTATTGTAAATTGATGATTGTTAGTAGGTGTAAATTGTAAAGGACTTGATATTTTGATGATTTATGATATGGAATTTGATAAGTTAAGTTTATAATTTGATTTTAGTGTGAATTTACAAGTTAGTGATGATGGGTTGTGATAATTTTCATTGTTGATCAAAATTATGTGTGTAAGTATTGTGTAAGTCATTGTGAGGGTTTGTGTGTGATTGTTGGTGATGAAGAGGGAGAGGCCGAGAGAGAGATTGAGGGAGAGGGAGAGAGACTGAGAGGGAGAAAGAGAGAGATAGAGAGGGAGAAGCCGAGAGAGAGAGAGAGAGAGAAGGAGAGAGAGGCCGAGAGGCCGAGAGAGAGAGACGAGAGGAAGGAGGAAGGAGAGAAGAGAGATTGTGGTGTGGTTGCGTGAATTCTTGGGAGTTAGTTGCTTGAGTCTTATGTGAATTACTTGATTTAATTGTTACATGAATTAAATTGTTTACATAATTGAATTGCTATGTGAATTTGAATTATGGATTGTATAATGAGTTGTCATGGAGATATTAGGTTGACTTAGAGTTGCTTGGTGGTTAGTAGTAGTCGATATTGATGGAGTTGTAGACTTTGGAGGTGTATCGTGTTGTCTTGTGATTGCTTGAGACCGATTATATTTCGGTATGGTTTGACGACTATACAAAGGAGATGCCGCCGAAATTTCTAAAAAAATATAATAAGTGATTTCCAAAACCCTAAAGGCACATCTCCAATGTTAAGTCGTAGAGTCATTATAGTACTATGCTATACTACATTGTATGTTAAATGATTTACATGCTATGTGACTTATATGTTTACATGTATATAAACATATATGTGTATATAATTATAAAGTTATCGATGGGGCGTTAGCATTATTAGGATTGCTTTGTGATATGTAAACAAAAGAGGGGAAAATAAGATATTGTTTATTATTATTATAGGTCCGAGTAGGAGGCCTGGAAAGGAGCCGATTGAAGAGGACGCTATCTAGTGCAAATTCGTGATTTAAGGCAAGTGTACTATCCTACCTTGTTATTACCATATGATTGAATGCCATGAGATATCGAATTGTTAAGTTGTCACAAATTAGTACCTTATTCTTTCCGACCTTAATATTGTCGTATACCTTTGATTGATTCATATCCCTTAAACTTGACTTGAATTGTTAAGCGATAACCATTTTGCTTGGAAACCCTTTCATTCTTGAATTCTTGAATTCTTGAAACCACTATATAAATACCCTCTTGCATGATGAATTCTTTTTCTACCTTAAGACACTTATTGGTTCTTGACTTATTTTCTTGACTTAACCAAAGTACTCTAAACAGAATCCCAACTTCTAAGAATCCGAAATGATTGACTTTCTTCATTTGACCTTGTCATTTATTCGAAATTTGAGAATCCTATTCTTGTTGATTAACAACTTGATATAACATTGATAATCTTGTTTCTTTGAGATGAATTGAATTTGATAGACATTGTTTAACCTAAATGGAATTGGATGGAATGTTACTTTGACCGAGGCGCCGGTCCAAATCAAGTTACTATTATAGGCCAATGTGTGCCTGGGATCCCCTTATATTTGATGAACACCGTATTGGATATGCGGGTTCGGAGCTCTGACATGGGCTGATCACCCAGCTTTGCTCGTAGCGTCTTATCAGATATTCCAATTCCTTCTCATTTAATTTTGATATTGATTCAGTTGACGCATTTCAATTGCAGATTTTTATATCTTGCTTTACAGTTGGATTATTTTGCCAGTCTTATATTGTTGTTTATGCACTTGCTGAGCAATTGGCTCAATGATATTATTTTCCTTAACCTTTCAGTGAAACTCGAAGATGGTAAGGACTCTTGAGACTGCGCGTAAGAATTGTGGTGGTTCAGGTGTAGCCTATAGGAGGCAGTTCCAGGTAGAAGGGAGTGGCAATCTGATTGATCTTATTTTGCTAGACTTTTGAACTTAGTCTGTAATAATCTTTTGAACTTAGAATAAATTGTGGTTGTAATAATAAGTTGTTTTGAATTGGTAGTTTATATTGTTTCAAACTCTTACCTGTTGGCGATCTAGGCGTGGGATTGGTAATGTCTAATTAATTAATATGCATGCTTTACCATTATTTAGTTAAATTTAATTAAGGGATTTGGGGCCGTCACACTTAGCCTGAATATAACTGCTTAAACGTACTAGAATTTGAATGGTAGGCCTAATGCCTAAACAGTTTTTACTAAGTTGCTTATGCGCTAGATAGTAACCCATGCACTTTAAACGTTAAGTGATAGAAAGAGGTTACCTAGTGATGGATATAGATGCCATTAACATATGTCTAAGACTAATAATAAGATGACCCTATCAGATGCAATATGCATACATTCATAAAACTAGATAACAATTAGTTTATAAACCAACCAACCTAATGATTAAATTTTAAGGTTCCTGTTGGTAGAGTTCACAAAGTTTTGCAGGATCAGCTTTCAAAGCTGAGCAGATTTTAGAAGATGAGTAGATTCCTACTCCAAAAATGGTTCCTGAATATTAGGGTTCCAAGACGGAAACTCTAATACTTTCTACACCAGACAAGGTTCCTGAACCAAAAGCGCTTCCAGGATGAAGGTTCTGCTGAACCTAGGGCATCCATGATGGAGCTTCAAGGACGAAACATCCAAGATGGGGACCCTAGGATGGGGCTTCCAGAATAAAATATCTAGAGTGAGGATCCCAGGATGGGGTTTCCAAGATGAAGCATCCAGGATGGGTATCCCAAGGTGGGGCTACCAAGACGAGATGTCATGGTGGAAGCTCTTAGATGAATACTGCAATCTCGAAGGGCAGGGTTCTAGTCACCTACAATGCATGTGAACAATCATTATGGGTTACCATTGAAACAATTGAAGGTTCCAAAGTTGGAAGCTCCTTCGCTACTCCTATGATGGAGACGAGGTAATATTTATGATGCGTCTAAATACACACGTCATAACCAAATTACACAGGTATGTGAGAAACTAAACCCTCTTTATGTTGGGTTTCAACCCAATAAGATGCTATGGATTTGGGTGGTCCAAGATATATATGGTAAGATGATAATTGTATTTGTAGACAATTATTATATATGGCATGTCTTGATCACTAAGTTGGGAAATTAGGTGCCAAGAATTGGAAAACTTGTATAACAAGTATGGTAAAACTTGTAGAACAAGTATGGTAAGGCTTGGTGGCTAAGTTTTGGGTGGCTATATATACATAGTCATATTGTATTTGTTTGATATGTGTGAAAGCTTAAGAGATGTAGTCTTAAGTATTGTTTGGGAGATGCTTGAGCATTGTTGGCTCAAGTATCGGGTTGGGACACCGTTAAGGTGTTATTGTTTTGATGTATTATTGATATTGTTAAGATTAATAATACGAGTTGGGGCGTGGGTGTTTCTACGTCAAATATTGTGTGTGTTCTTGTTTTGCGCTTTGGTAGATTTTGTCAATTATTGATTGGTGTGTGTGCGCGCTCTGTATTGGTTGTTTGTGAATCTCGAATTGTGTAAGTCCCCTAACCTAACACTTTAATTGCATGAAATTGCACTCTATGACAAGTATGTGAAATGATTATCCCTTAGGCTTAAGATTATTACTTTTTGATATGCCGAATTCATTGAAATCCTTGCGTGAATAGGAGAATTCGATATTCTAGAGGTATTAAGTCAAGATGATTAGCAAGACCTACAAGATATCTTTCATTGCGCATCCTATGTGAATCTACCACATGAATATCTGCATGATGCTAAATGACTCTTGCCTATTAAAATTCAAATATGTTATTAACATGTCTAGATACTGCCTAAGCAATACATATGTTGTCACTCATTTAGGATACATGAGATGAACATCAGGCATGCACTAGAAAATATATTGTGAGATAAGTAATGTTTGAGGTTAATAGATTCCTTGAATGTTTATATGTAGCTAATGGCTAGCCTATATCTTTAGTGCTCACCTGCAATGGATAGCATGCAAGGTTAATGTTATTCACATGTAACTAACAGCTTGCAGGTTCCTTGCTGTTTACCTACTACTAATAGATTTCATGCTATATACCTATTGCTGACTGTTTACATATTATTTATATGCAATTAATAGCTTGCAGGATGATTGCTATTCACCTGAAGCAAATGGCTTCCGAGTTCCATGATGTTTACCTATGGCTAACAAGTTTCCTTGTTATTTACTTATAGCTAATGACTAATGATTTCTTTGATATTCATCTGCAACTAATGGTATGCAGGTTCCTTGATACTTACTTGAAGCTTATAGCTAACAGCTTCCAACTAATAGCTTCCAGCTTGTAGCTTCCATTCTGCATCTTCTGTCAAACAGCTTGCAGGTTCATTGATGATCAGCTACAACCAACAACTTCTAGACATATTACATGAGAAAGAGATCTAAGGGCTCGGGGGGTAACTCGGTTCCCCAACACCCTACCACAAAGAGGAAAAAGGGGTTTCCATCAGAAGTTCACATGAAACAAGGGGCTTCCACCCTCCATGTTCATCAACGTAAACCCGAACCCGGATTGGCACGATAAGAACAAAGATAAGTTCTACTCTACTGCCTTTTCATATTCACTATCATGCATGTTTACACACTTATAAATAAGATTTTTCAACATTCATCTGAAAACTTTGCCGAGATGCATGTTCTGTCAGAAAGATCATTGTTTTGCCTTGCATAAATTCATAAACATATGAATATGCCTACATGATCTGAATTATACCTGAACCAATACATGAAAGTCACCATGATTTACACAATGCATGTGTTTTTATAAACATTTTTTCGAAATTGCTAGCTGAAACTGTCGAGTAGGTACCTAGGCACACTATATGCCCCACATGTTACCACTTGAAAAGACATGGAAGCGATTGAAGGTGTCTCCACGACCTTCCATTGGTTCCCCTTGAGACACGCATACAAGATTATTAATGAAATTGTCACACGTATGAAATTATGTGTTGCCTCCTGAAAATTCATGCGAGTACAAATCACTTACAACTTATAGGAGAAGTCCTCAAAATACTCATTAAAGGAGAAGTCCTCAAATTACTCATTAAAGGAGAAGTCCTCAAAATACTCATTATAGGAGAAGTCCTCAAAATACTCAACAATTTCTTTGGGGATCCGATGCGTTGGAATAATGGAAACATCAGAAAATTGTGGCACAATGCCTGGAAAAGTGTGTTCGCGCGCCAAGGTCTTACTTGATTGGAGATGCGGCAACATACATTTTTTACAAAATTATTTGCACTAGAATATTCATACTTTCCTGTATGCATCAAATATGTGTGATCTTGTGCATTATCTTTAAGGGCTACTTAGCCCTCGTTACTTATCTCTTTTTTAGTTGTCTTTGTAGCCCAGGTTTTGGACGCTTGAGGCATCCCTACAACCGCAGGAGCTTCTGGACATCAAGGGATTCTTATATGAAGGCCAATTTAGTAGAGAAATGAAGCATCTCAGAGTGTGAAGTCATGATTTTAAAAAAGAAATGCCAGAAGCCGGTAGCCCCATGATATGAAGCCAACTGGAGTACCACGAATGATATGAAGTGAATAGAAGATAACCTTGATTTGAGAACTCACATTGAAATATGCATGCAGAAGCAGAGTGTTTCCTGTTTCTTACGCCGAGTTAGCTCATGTAAGCTTGGGAACATGATGTGGAAGCTGTGTACTTCTCTGATAGAATAATAAGAAAGGATTGGACCTTACCTTGTTCTGGTTCCTCTCGCACCCAATGACTTCAAGGAACCGGGGGTAGTTGTTGTGACCAAAATCTTGCATGGATCAGATTTAGGCCCATGATGAGTTTTAGGTCCAATCCACATGGAAAGAGGATGTTTTAGATGGCTTCCAGGGTACCCATGGTAACCCCTGGAAACTGATAACAGGGTTCCCGTATAATAGGGCTCCCGGATGACAAGGTTCCTGGAAAGCAGGCTTCCAGGCTACTGGACGGGCTACCGCCGGAACCCCCAGCTTCCCCTGAAGCCTGACAAAAACATAGATTCAAACTAGGACAGCCATCAGATAGGGCTTCCATACTTGGGCTACCAGAGAGGCTACCGAAGTCAGGCTACCGGGTGGTACCCCCAGCTTCCCCCGGAAGCCTGATAAGGCCGCCGGATTGGATAAGGCAGACCTCCTACTTTTTAGGAGCACGTCTCTACAGCTGAAATACACCTCTAAACGGATAATTATTCAGTTATTCGAGGATATACATCATAATTAGTTGATAAATCCTTCATTCTTGAGATAAACATCAATGGATAGGCTTCCAACAATCCTGATATGACTTGGAAACCTGATAACTATATCACAATCAGTTGATATACGTAAATATCAATCATTATCTCATCATAAAAACGAGATAACTCATCACAAACAACGAAACTTATCAATCAAGAACTACATACGGGCTTGATCCACTATTAATAGTGGTATGTAGGCAGTTTGCGGGATCTTCTTCGACACTTTACACTCCTTGAGTAGCTAGAGCACGTGCACTTTTGTGTGACACAGTCAAATTAGGGTTCTTGGCAGGCCAAGTGGCCAACACATCGATATTGTACGGCCCCTGAGCTCTGTCCCGTAGATTCAGTCCCAAGCATCACCAAACCCTTAGCCGTGAGCCTTCCCGGACGGCTAACCATAAATCTCCGACTGCGAGCCTTTCCGGGCAGTTGGGCGATTCCATATTTAACGGCGTTATTCCAGCAACGGCCTCCACGTAGTTGTGCAAAAATCCTACCACAAAAATAGCTAACGAAAACAGATTATCTAAATTTTTTGCTAAGGGTAATGCCTCATTGGAGTGATTTTTTTTTTTACATAATCTTTATAAATTTTATTTATAGTATTATTTATTTAATTTTAGCGAGATGCTGTTATACATTTTAACAAAGACAAGAGACAACCAAGTGCACGTATAGTGATCACAGATCATACACGAGCTTGTTTGACAAATAATGAGAGAAGTAGGAAGTCATTACTGTTTTCTATTGTTGATATTTCTCTGCTCACGTGTACAATCAGCTCATTTCTTCCGTAACTCTGCAGAAGAAGAAACATACTCCAGTAAGTTCGGGCATAAGCGACCTATATTGGAATTTTGAAATAGTGCCATTTCTTCTTGAGCATTTTAATATATCGGCTTGTAAATTAGCGGGTTTGCAATTTCATTTAGGAAAATACTAGAGGCCTTTGGGTACAAAAAAAATTACAAAATGACATGTGTCTTAAGTTAATTGGTTATAATTAATTGAGGCCCCCTGTATACACATTAACTCCACATAAATAGATAAATTTATAATCAAATTGACCCTCAACTAGGGATGGGCATCGGGGCACTTCGGGGCCGGGGAGTGCTATCCCCGCCCCCATCCCCGAATTCAAACCCGATCCCCGTCCCCGGCCCGATCCCCGTCGGGGATTATTTTTTATTCCCCGGCCCGAACGGGTAACGAGGATCCCCGCGGAGAATCGGGGAATTTCATTTTAAAGAAAAAATAATATTTAAATAATATTAAACATTAACTATAGTTTGAAATAATTTTTTCTTGTGATATATAGCGAAATTAGCAACTATAACTAGATTACATGTTAAGATAAAAAAATATTACTTAAATAAACAATTATAAATAACATGGAAATGAAGTTATTTAACTACTAGAAAGACAAACATATAAGATTAAAATATCATTTTGTTTCCAATATAAAGTATTGGAAATTCGTATATATTAATATATGATTAATAATATATATAGTTAAATATATTTTAATGTGGTGAAATCGAGTCGGGGATTTAGAATCGGGGCGGGGTTCGGGGATCGGGCCGGGGAGACCTAGAATCCCGTCCCCGGCCCGCTCCCCGCTTTTCTTTGAAAATTGTCCCCGCTCCCCGGCCCGTCCCCGAAAAAATCCCCGATTCCCCGCCCTGTTCGGTGCGGGGAACGGATCGGGATCGGGCGGGCCGAGGTGAATGCCCATCCCTACCCTCAACTTGCAATTGGGCAACTAAACTTAAAAACCTTGCAATTACATAACTCAATAAATTAAAACTTGCATTTAGGTAACTGTTGTTAACCTAACTAACAGAATAAAAACTGAACTTGCAACTTACATAACTGAACTTATCCGTAACTTGCATTTACATTACTAGATTAATAAAAACTTTCAACTGGGGTATTGAACAAAAATAAACTTACAATTGGGCCCTGAACAAAACACTCAGTTTTTTATTTTAAAATCTTAATTTTTTGTTTATATATAAAAACTATAAAACAAATATTTTAAATCTTAATCTTTTTTTAATTTACTAGCTTATAACTCGTGCAATGCACGACTCCTTTTCTAATATCTTATATGTTATTAATTTATATGTTATTAATATATATAAGATTTTATACATTCAATTTAATATTTATGTTCTATCTTGAATTCTTAAAATTTGATTTGAACAATTTTACAGGTCACATGAAATTAGCAAAATATTCATTAATTTAGTGATGACTTAACAATTTTTTTCCAATTAAAACTATGCAGAAACAAAAAGAGAGAAGAAATTGACCATTTTTTACGTTAAAAATTGATCTTTGTTTAATTTATAAAAAAAATTGAATTTTCTTTAAAATTTCATGTTCAGTTTTTTTTTTAAAATCTTAATTTTTTATATATTAAAAACTATAAAACAAATATTTTAAATCTTAATTTTTTTTAATTTATAAAAAATACGAATTTTCTTAAAATAAAAAAATTAACTGAATCTCAGTCTCTCTCCTCTCTCAATCAGTTTATTTTGCTTATTCTCAGTCTCAATTTTGTTCAGTACCCCCGTTGCAAGTTTATTTTTATTCGGTTGGCAAGTTGGAAGTTTACTTTTGTTTAGTACCCCAATTACAAGTTTTAATTACTCGAGTTATGTAAATGCAAGGTTTTTGAGTTGAATTACCCGGTTGCAAGTTGAGGGTCAATTTGATTATGAATTTGCGTATTTACCCATTATGTCATTGGATGACTAAAATCCTGATCGGCTCTTGGATGAAGGTGACCACTCAACAACCGAATAATTCATTCAAGATTACCCCTTGAAATAAGAAATTCATTTTTATTAACCGAATAACTCTTTTTCATTTGTGATATTGTTATTGTTCCGTCGCTCACCGCGCACCGCCCCTGCTGAGCAACATTGAAGAAGGCTAAGACAATGGCCACTGAATCATCATCGTCTTCGACTTCAAACCCAATGGCAGATGCTTTCTCCAATTATGCTGACTACCTCAATCAATTAGTCAGGCCTTTTTTTTTTTAATAAGCATTCCTCCATTCCATTTATACTAATGCTTGACTTAGTTAGCAATTAGAATTATGAATTTGCAGTAGCTATTTTTTTTCAGTGTCATTTCTATGGAAAAACACAATCTTTCCTTGTTAATGCTGAATTAAGTTAGTAAAAGGCTTGCCTAATTATTCGCGAAGGACTTCTTAGATTTCGCATTGTGAATTGTGAACTGCCATACCTCATTCATTCCAAGAACTAGATGCTTTTTATATTTCTTTATAGAATGTCTATTACAAGATACTCGATCAGTTACTCGCATTGTCTTGGAGTCGGGATAATTGAGTTGTCGAGTTTAGACCTTGCATTATTCATAGCATTATGTAACCCAATTGATTAATCTCATACTTATGTGGTATTGTTTTAGTATGCTGGTATTTTTTTCCTAAATTTTTTTTGTTACCTAGAGAATATTGATTTTCAGACTCTTTTGCATTAGTATAACGGGAATTAGCTAGTTTTACGTCCTTCAGAGTTAATGGTTATCTTACTGAGTGAAGATTTGTGTAATATGAAGAGGCTTAGAGCAGATGGACCTAGAAAGGTTGAATGACATAAGTTTGATCCTAGTAGGTAAAATAAATAATAATGCATCACGATTAGATTTGGTTGAGCTAGGTAATATCAGCTTATAGGTAAATATTGGAGGTGTTGTATCCTCTTTTCAACAAAATGATTAGGAAATACTTGACATATAGCATGCATGTTCCTTCGGAGATTGTTTGAATTTGCTTATTGTGATATCGTTCATGTATGCTCTCAAGTTTATTATCTAATTAGTATGTACAATTCTGTAGAATGACAAAAGGGAAAGGGTGGTGAAAGCAAGTCGAGATATCACCGTTAATAGCAAAAAGGTCATATTTCAGGTGCACAGGTATGGACATAGTTTTGGATATCGAGTCTCACATCTTTTTTTCTGCTAAATGAGTCTCACCTCTTTACTGCTATCTGTCTCAAAAATGTCTTTCATCTGTTGGGCATTTCATTTTTTACTGTTCAAATGATTATTTTCTATAAAGATCAACTATGCTGCATCTCCTACACTTTCTTCCATCTAATATATACTGTTCCATCAATCTAGCATTCTTATAATTAAAATTATGTTGTATAGTGATAACCCTTAAAGATGTGTACGCTTGATGATATCCAGAGTATTAGCCCTTCTCGTAGATCTCCGATTTTCTATAGTTTATCCTTTTTTTGTCTGTTCATTAGTAAGCATATGTTGCAGATCTGGTGTTGGTCCTGCTTTAAGCCTCCCCTTAGTTCTTATTGTTTTCTATCTTGTTAATTGAATAAGCAGGATCAGTCAACACAGTAAAGAGGAAGTGTTGGAGAAGGCAGATACGGACCTTGCTGCTGTGACTGATCAGTACATCTGCAAATTAGTGAAAGAACTTGATGGAACTGATTTCTGGAAATTAAGACGAGCATACTGTTCTGGGGTTTTCTATCCGTTTCACTCTACTTATTATGGCGAGAATTAATTAAATTTCCCAGCCCACTTACTCTTGCTTCTCTACAGATACAAGAATATATATGTAGAGGCTGCATTATTGCGCAACTTCTGCAGAACTGGGAACCTTCTGAAGCTTGATGAGATGAATGCTGCATTCTTGCCATTAAGTGATCCATCTGTTGAACCCTTCAAAATTAATGTGCTTGATTATATTTTGGGGGTTACATATAATTTGTGCTCTCGTAATTCATTCACTGCATCATTTTTTATTCTTTTGTATATGGTGGAAGTGATTCTACTATCTTCTGGTGTAGCTTGCTGACTTAACAGGAGAGCTAATGAGGTTGGCAATGGGAAGAATTTCTGAAGGAGAGCTTGAATATGCTAAAAAGATATGCAGTTTTGTGCAAGATATCTACAGACAGCTGACTCTTGTTGCCCCCAACATGGACTGAAACTCAGAAATGAAGAGAAAGATGGAAATAATGCTGCAAACTGTATTGAAAATAGAAAAGGGTATGTTTTTCTGTCAATCCTGCTCTACTTTCATAATCCTTATGTCCTCTGTAGTAATATATCACTCGACAAAGTACGCTGCATTTTTATGAGCTTAGTAACAAGATACTAATTGACAGTTAATAGCATGATATTGCAAAAAGATCTGCAGCCATGTAAGTTGATCACGTGTTGGTTCGTTTAGTGTACACAAGGTTTTCGAGATTTTTAGTTTTTATGGTGCACTTGTTTTCCCTATCAAAACCAATAGTTACGGGTCTTAAAAGAAATATTCAATGTTACTAATGAATTGAGTTTCATTTAAGCTTTCATTTGTAAAGCACAAATGACTAGCCTGTAGGAGAAATTTACACGAGAGCTTCTTTATAGAACCATTCTTGTATAAATTATAGATGTGTTTTTTTCTGGAAAATGCTTATATTCAAGTACTGATGAGCTAGATTTAATGTTAAAATGTAACATGCTTTGCATATGCTGTGTTGGACCATGAAGCCCAGTGAAGTAAAGTGTACTTAGTTAAAAAGCTAACTTAGATTGTATTAGGCCCATTAAGCATTATGTGTATTGTTGGGCTTTGTAGCCCATAAATGTAAGTCTTGCTAGCCAAGTAAATTAGGGTTCTCCTATAAATAGGAACCAAACCCCACTTGTTTAGGGGTAGAACCTATAAATAGGAACCAAACCCCACTTGTTTAGGGGTTGGCAATTTGAGAATAGAGAGAGAGTCTCCTACTTGTATAGAGAGTAAAACACCTTATTAGTACAAGGTATTCTCGTGGATCATTATGAATCATCTCGTAATTATAGTTATTGTCACCGTTATTATCTCTTAGTTAATTAGCTCTCTATCACTTGGCGCTAGAAGGAGCTCTCTAGTTTGAAATTCCAACCAAAAATGGACATCGACGACCCGCAGATAGAAGAAATTGGCACAAATCAGGAGATGCCGCCGGCCCCCAGAGTAGAGGACCAAATGGCACCCCCACTGAAACCAAGACAATTGTTTCCGCCAATAGAAGATGAAATATGTGGATCTCAGCGACCCACTAAAATTATTCATACTCATAAAGGTCAGAGAGCACAGCCTGACACCCGTACGAGGGTCACAACAACAGCAGGGAAGAAGGTTCTTTCCAGTGACATGCGCCTGCATCTCCAGAAGGTTCGAAGGCAGAGAATAGATGACAATGATAATTTGGAAGGAGCCTTCGACTCCGATGAAGAGTTAGTCATTTTGGAAAGACAGAAAAAGAATTTGGAAGAAAAATTAACCCGACAGCGAGAAATCCTCCGTTTACAACATGAGCTAAGACAGACCTCTATCTCGGCACATGAAAGAGGTAATAATGCCGAAGGCAATGATCTCAACGAAGGATAGGAAGATTATGCGGACGAAGAATCCACAGAATCGATTTATTCACAACCACGAAAACGACGTCAAGCCCCGGCAGCAAGTGGCTCGTCGTGGCGTAGCGAGTCTAGCGAGTCGTTCCGACCCGAGGACTTTGCTAAAATCCAGGATGACGTCGCCACATTCAAAGAGTTTATGCGTAACCAATCTGGTCAGGTAACGACATAATATATCACAATGCTTTTGCAAGGATGGATTTTGGGGATCGGAAATTAGAAAATGTTAACACACCTCTATATGGTTTCACAGGCAACGAGGTTAAGGTCGTGGGCACCATAGATCTCCCGGTTCTCTTCGGGTCTCTCCCATGTCAAACTTGGCAAGTAGTTAAATTCCATGTTGTCAATGCAAATTCTAGCTATAACGCCATTCTTGGCAGGACAACCCTCACGGCCCTTAAGGCCATCACGTCCATCCCTCACCTCAAAATGAAATTCCCCACGGAATTCGGAGTGGGAGAAGTCGTAGGAGATCAGCATGCAGCTCGTCAGTGCTACCTATCCACGGTAATCCCCAGAACAAAATGCGTCGACGACGCTTCGATTAATCAAGTTGTAGAAATGGACCCTCGCTCCATCATGGAATCTCCAATAGAACATGGTTGTTTACCTGTTGAGGAAACTGTCGAGGTTGAGGTGGAAGAAGGCAATCCCGACAAAGTAAGCAAAATTGGCAAACACCTCGAAGGCGATCTCCGCCAACAAATCATCAGTCTCATTCGAGAATATGCAGACATCTTTGCTTGGGATCCAAAAGATATGCCAGGGATACCAGAGACAATCGCCCGTCACTCTCTTCATATAAAACAAGGGGTACGCTCTGTAAAACAAAAGAAACGAGTGTTTTCAGAAGAAAAAACCAAGGCAATTGACGCCGAGCTCGATAGACTCCTCGAGGCTGGATTCATTGAATCCATGCAATTTCCAGAATGGATCGCCAATGCAGTGTTGGTAAAGAAAAGTAATGGCAAATGGAGAATGTGCATCGACTATTCAGATCTCAATCGAGCTTGTCCAAAAGACTTTTACCCGTTGCCAAACATTGATCAATTAATTGATGCTACTGCAGGTCACGAGCTTTTATCATTTATGGACGCATTCTCCGGTTACAACCAAATAAAAATGGACAGCCAAGACTGGGAAAAAACAGCGTTCATTACTCATAGAGGTGTGTTCGCATTTAAAAACATGCCATTCGGTCTCATTAATGCCGGGGCGACCTTCCAGCAAATGATGGACACTATCTTTGCTTCACAAATCGGAAGAAATCTCCAGGTTTATGTCGATGATCTTATTGCAAAATCAAAAAGGTCAATAGACCACGTGAAAGACTTAAGGGAAACGCTCGACAATGTGCGACGCCATGATATGCGTTTGAACCCAGCTAAATGCTCTTTCGGAATGACATCGGGAAAGTTTTTAGGATTTCTCCTAACCCATAGAGGAATCGAGACCGATCCCAGCCAGATTAAAGCCATCATGGATCTGCGAGATCCAGCAACATTAAAAGAAGTACAAACATTGACAGGTTGCATCGCAGCCCTTCGGAGATTCATTCCACAATCATCAAAACGATGCGCTCCTTTCTTTGAAGCTATATCAAGAACGCCTCAAAGCAATCGAAAATCAACTGGACCGAAGAGTGTGAGAAAGGCCTCAAGGATCTAAAGCAATTCTTAATTTCGCCCCCGATCTTGACTCAAGCTCGACCTCAAGAGCCTCTACGAATATACTTGTCCGCATGCGACACCTCAATAGCCGCTGTGTTAGTCAGGTCTTCTTCCGGGAACGAAATGCCCGTATATTACATCAGTCACACTCTGCGGGATGCAGAGACTAGATATCCACAGGTCGAGAAATTGGTATATGCCCTCGTGGTCGCTAGTCGAAAATTAAGGCATTATTTTCAGGGTCGTGAGATTCAAGTCATGACAAACCAACCAATGAAGCGGATTCTCCACAAACCTGACATGACGGGCCGATTAGCTGCATGGACAATTGAACTCAGCCAATTTTATATCGAGTTTAAACCTCGAACTGCAATGAAGGCCTAGACTCTCTCAGACTTTGTTGTTGAATGCCAATTCGACAAAACTGATTCTCTACACCTCGACGCCGACAAGTGTCAACTGAAGTCATGGACTCTCTATGTCGACGGTTCATCCACTTCAGAGAGGAGTGGGGCAGGCATCATACTCATCAGCCCCGAGGGATTCAAAGTTCAACAAGCCAGCACTTTTATCTTCCAAGCAACAAACAACGAAGCCGAATACGAGGCATTAATCGCAGGTTTAAACCTTGCTCTCGGTCTCGAGGCAAATGTCATAGACATATTTAGTGATTCTCAGCTGGTGGTTAAACAAGTTCTAGGCGAATTCAAAACTCACAATGATAGAATGGCATTATATTTACAAAAAGTTCAAAATCTTTTGAGTAAATTTGCTTCATGGAAGATAGTAAATATTGACAGAGCCGAAAATCAATGGGCCGACGCCCTGTCCAAGCTCGCGTCGTCATCAATACCCTCGTGCGGAGAGCCCGTGTACGTAGAAATTCTCACAACACCTGTGGATGCTCCTATGGTAAATGCCATACTGTCAGAATCTGATTGGAGAATCCCGTTTCTTACCTATATCTCAGAAAATCAATTGCCTGAGGACAAAAAGGAAGCTAGATCAATAATGTTCAAATCAAGGA
This sequence comes from Kitagawia praeruptora, assembly GCA_037693485.1. Lineage (NCBI taxonomy): Eukaryota > Viridiplantae > Streptophyta > Magnoliopsida > Apiales > Apiaceae > Kitagawia > Kitagawia praeruptora. The sequence goes on from CM075351.1 coordinate 58,510,284, forward strand.
ACTACTGTGTCAAGAATTCACAGTTATACAGACGAGCTTTAACAGAGCCACTCCTTCGCTGTCTCGGCCCTGAAGAGGCAGAACTAGCAATTATCGAAGTTCATTCAGGCATATGTGGAGAACATCTCGGTGGAAAAAACTTGGCCCATAAAATCCTGCGACAAGGTCTGTATTGGCCCACAATCCGCAAAGACTGCGAGGAGTATGTAAAGAAATGTTTATCGTGCCAACTATACAGTCCTGTCAGTGGCAAACCTTCACAGTTGATGTCTCCGGTATTGAGCCCGTGCCCCTTTTTCCAGTGGGGAATAGACATTGTGGGCCCATTCCCCAAGACAAAATGCCAACTTCAGTACATTGTAGTCGCAGTCGACTATGCAACAAAATGGATAGAAGCGAAGCCCCTCGCCAGGATTCGTGAGAAAGAAATGATTGAATTTTTCATGGAGTATATCGTGTTTCGATTCGGCATACCTCGATCTGTCGTTACTGATAATGGAACTCAGTTCGTGGGAGAGGACTTTGAAACAATGCTAAGAGATTTGAAAATAAAACATCTTAAGGCTTCAGTGACATATCCTCAGGCCAATGGACAGGTTGAAGTATCTAACCGAACCCTACTCCAAGGACTCAAAAAAAGAATTCAGGATTGCCCTCGATGTTGGGTGGATGAGCTCCCTAATGTCTTGTGGTCATACAGAAGGACCCCGAGGACAGCAACGGGAGAAACCCCCTTCGTCTCGCATACGACACAGACGCCGTCATCCCTGTCGAAGTGTCACTTAACTCTCCCAGGATCGAAAACTTCGAGGCAGCCAGTTCATTAGAGGGGCTGAAGCTAGATAATGACCTCCTTGAGGAAATCAGAAATGAGGCAATGAGCGCAACAGCTATATATCAAGCTAAAGTGGCAAAGTACTACAACAAGGGCATCAAGCCAAAGGGATTTCAGGTCGATGACCTTGTCCTACGAGAATCAGCCTCATCTCAACCCACAACCTCGGGAAAGTTCAAAGCTCCATGGGAAGGACCTTATAGGATCTCGAAGGTTATTCGACCTGGAACTTATCAACTCGATGGCGAGATGATCAAGAATGCCTGGAACGGCATACATCTGAAAAAATTCTATCAGTAATTGTGTGTCTGTATGACAAAGAAGAACTTCTTATTTTCCTATTTCCATCAAAATGTTAAGGTGAAAAGGGGCCGATATGAGGTCCCCACCTCAAGTCCATTTAAATTATTAAATAAAAATCTGTCTTTGTCTGCAATTTTACTTTTGAAAGAGTTTGCCACCACCAAGTTACCTTTCATCCAAATCAAAAATAAGGGGTGAAAGTAACGGTAAATGCAACGCTACAAGACAAAAACAGGAAAATAACATGAAAATATAACATCACTTGATAAGGAAAAATTACCACTTTCCAAACATCATAACCCCTAAATACAAAAACAGGGAAAAGTCTTCAAAATTTGATGGGTTAAATACGACTAAACACATCGTTGTCAGCGCGCATCTTAACACGAAAGTGCTCTTAGTCAAGATATCTAAGGTCATAAAACACGACCACTATCAATCTTGAACCCAAAAATGTATAAATTTTTTAAATACGCTAAAAACACACTAAGTTGGATGGCAATCCTCACTAAGAATAACCGATATCATATACTCAATGAATTCTCCAAATAAAAAACCAATAACCACATACTCCACTTTGATAGAAAGTCAGCAAAACGTACTTCACTTCCAAAAACCAAGGTTATCATTCTTATAAAACCTCATGGCATTTAAATAAAAAATAAAACCCAAACGCGTCAAACTACGAGACGCACCTCGAAAACGATAATAGTAAACACGAGACCAAAGTTATACATACCCAATAATCTTTTAATTAAAAGTAAAACGTCACATTAGTTACGGGGCATACCCCGCCTTCAAGCTACTCCGCCTTCATTCCCTCCAGTTTCTTTCATTGCCTTTGCTAAATCAGCACAGTAGTCGTCTAAAGAATGCCCTGATAGATCAACTCCAGCTCGGGCAAGACGGTCATAGCAATCCTGATAACCAGATGCTACAGCATTTGCACCGTCCTCGGCCGCTTTCTCTACCTCGAGCTTCAGCGTCGACACTTCTTCTTTAAGTGCATCGCGTTCGCCTTGTAGTTTCCCAACATCATCTTCGAGGGCAGTGGTTTTCTCCTTCATCTCATCAGCCGACTCCCGAAGCGAACTTAACTCACTCTCCATAGTCCTAATTTTCACCTTTGAATCCTCAAGCTCCTTCTTCATCGTTTCAAATTCCAAAGCTCTCGTCTTCTCACGACCCTCCGCCTCAACAGCTCGGCGATGGGCGTCACTTGCTTTCTCCTTGGCTTCATTGACTTCGCGAGTAGCATTCACACGCCACTCGTGGTCTACATCAGCTCGATAATCTTTGACAATATGAGCCAAATCAGCAAGGAGCTACAAGATGAACAAAGACGATTAATAATACCACAAAAAAAAAAAAAAAAACTATGCGAAACTACCCGTCCGCCACGAGCTAGGCATCGATCGGCGATCTCATCTCGAGTCTTATCAATATAAGAGCCTTTATCTTGAGGCAGGTCAAACGCTTGAAAAACCTACATTGATAGGTCACATGTATAAGCTATTCTACACCCTACTTTCTATAACGATCGCAGCAACAGTAAAAATGAATTCATAAACAACGAACTAAAAAATCTATAATAAAGAGGAAAACCTGAGTGGGAAATCGCGAGCCTGAACTCCAACGCTCATTAGCATTAACCTCGATCCGCAAAGGTTTATCTGAAGAACAACCTTGAAACAGAGGGGGCAAGCCTTCCTTGTTGAGTCCAGTGAAAGTTAAGGACTTCCCAATCCCGAAGCGGGTAAGATCACCAGACTTCTTCGAAACACGTTTAGAGACATCATCATCGCAATCAACTCTCACCCGTTTACCAGATCGATCATGGGCATCGCCAGCAACGAGGTCATTCTCGACGGAGACAACATTACCGGTCGTTGCCCCGTCAACGGGGATTGACCCAACAGCTGGGGAAACTTCTTTCGCCGCCGACTCTCGCTTAGCGGAAGATCGGCTCGCCAACACCAGCATAGCCTTCTGCATATCGTCTTTAACACCGCTATTCAAAACTTCTTTTAGAGATTCCCCAGCTACTGCAAAGGCAAACAATGAAGTGTGAATACATGATACATCAAAAAGCCAAATAAAATAATTACAAAACCTTACAATTATGCTCCTCCAAAAATATGGAATTCTTCAATTGAACAGGGGTGTACAAAGGACCCCCACCCTGAAACCTATCTAAAAAGATATCATCGTATTTCACCATGTTAGTCAAGTAGTCTATCGTCTTTTGCGAGACTTTCTGACAAGGGGGAACGAACTCGAGGTCGGGCCCGGTGTAATACATCCACTTCCCATGCCATCCTGAATTAGACGATTTAACATCCACAATCTTGGAACGGCCAGACAACTTATCGAAATAAACTTGCCCACGAGATTAATAGCATGATATTGCAAAAAGATCTGCAGCCATGTAAGTTGATCACGTGTTGGTTCGTTTAGTGTACACAAGGTTTTCGAGATTTTTAGTTTTTATGGTGCACTTGTTTTCCCTATCAAAACCAATAGTTACGGGTCTTAAAAGAAATATTCAATGTTACTAATGAATTGAGTTTCATTTAAGCTTTCATTTGTAAAGCACAAATGACTAGCCAGTAGGAGAAATTTACACGAGAGCTTCTTAATAGAACCATTCTTGTATAAATTATAGATGTGTTTTTTTTTCTGGAAAATGCTTATATTCAAGTACTGATGAGCTAGATTTAATGTTAAAATGTAACATGCTTTGCATATGCTGAATCATTGATCCCCTTTATTCCACTTTTCGCTTAAAACTTTGCAGCTTGCTACAGCTTTCATGTTAGAGGGTCAGAGTACATCCCTCTTCTCCGACAAAAGGATCCCCAGCTAGTCTTCATGATGCCTGACCTTGAGCGATGAAGTAAAATCCACATCTCATATAATCCAATTTCCTTCGTTGATTGGATTAAAAATGAACTTGGTACGTCGATGACTATAACCAAGGAACCTTGCATGACTTGACATCAAGCAGATGTTCAAATTGTTTTCTAAATTCTGATGATTTTTGGTACTGTAATATCAGTATGGTTTTGCAAATTTGACAGGTTTAATGGTTTATTTGCAAATTTGACAGGTTTAATGGTTTATTAATTTGCTCATGCTACTGTATTTATAATCATACAACTTGAATTCATTATTGTTATAGGGCTTCTAGCTGCATAAAATACATTTGCTCCAGCTCTAAGCTATTAGTCCTCATAACTAACTATTGGTGGGGGTACTGGGTACCGCTTGTGAAGGATTCAGAAGACAATTGCTAGTTATAGTCATGAATTAGCCTAGCACAAACTGAAAGTTCTTTGAGGCTGCCTTGTACTTCATCAATGTGGTCATATCACGCCCAAATGAAGTAAGTCTGTAAACGCACCTGGTGAAATACACACTAAGCTAAATCAATAGCAACAATACATGTTCTAAAAATTGGTTTAGACAACAAAACAATCGGTATGTAGTCAGTACTGTTCTAAAAATCGGTTTAAACAATAAAGTAATCAATGTCTTGTATATTAGTCTAAAAATCGGTTTAAATTTTGAACAACAAAATAATCGATATATAGATAATAGCCGAGTAAAAATGTCAAATTTTTGCAAAATCCAGGACAGCGTAAGTTAGAAGTTACAACTTACAATATTAAAATCAAAGCAAAAAAAAAGAGTGAGGGTGATAGTGTTGATGTATAATGGGATTATTGAATGAAATAAAAGACCCGGTCTAGAAACATGGGTGGTTTGGAGAACCGATGGAGAGCCCAGGAGCAATATTATATTGTTCCAGGTACAATGCTTCATTACATCACGCACGATGTAACAATATTTTTAATTTATTATTATTTTAATTTTATATCATTTAAAATAATGAATAATTCTATCCAATATTATTTCAAACTAATTTAAATAATTAAAAATAATTACTAAATTACAAATATATTTATAAAATTTGAAAGCTTAGTAACTAAAATTATTTATTAATAATTCGTATAATTTTCTATTCGAATAACTAATGTATAAGTTAAATTATGATTGAGGTCTTATCAATTCAGTTAAAATGTTGTTTATTTGAGTTAAAGGTTCCGTGTTCGGAATCTGTATTTCGTTTCATTAAATCGCGTGTTAAAATTTATTTTTATTAATTAAATAATTAGTAATTTATGAAATTAAATAAAAAGTCAATACTGTATTATAATAGCCAAAATAATGAAAGTTTGGTTGGTCGGTACAGTAATTCGTGTTTTTATTTAATTATTTTAATTATAAATTAGTACACGTATACTCAATTATCATTAATTATATCTATTTATACTATTAAATTAAAATTGAAACATTGAAAGGTATAAAAAGAATTAGTAAATAATTAATTTCCTAGATATAAAAAAACTATATTAACTGTATCATTATGCCGTTGAAGCAATATATCACTTTGGAATAATGTATTATTGCTTTATGTGTAACCAATCGTGTTTGTGGAAGAACACCCAATAATAAATGGGTTTTGGTCCCGGACAATCGTTTGTCAGGTATCGGTTATATAACAATCAGTTTTTAAACCGTTGGATCGTTGATCCAACGACCTCCCTGGATTAATAAAAAAAAATTATTGTCCGCTATAATTTTTCGCGTATAGGCAATCTGCCATTCCGCGGACAGGCAATCTGACTATTCGCGAAAAATTATAGCAAACAATAATTTATTTTTTTTAATCTCAGCCGTTGGAGGATGATCCAACAACTGTGAAACCGATTGTTAAATAACCTATCCCTGATTGTCAGGATCATCAGGAACCATAAGAAATATGTATAGTTTACCTTTGCAAATTACAATTAACAAATTATTGGTAGGCCCGATATCAGAACTAGAAAGGTTCGGGATTTGGTTAAAAGCTAACTAGGGTTGCTAGCATCACTTTGATATAAACATTCATGTCTTATTTATCAAGCAAAGCATGCTTTTATTTATTATTTGACCTACATATTCAAGAGAAACCATATCTTGAAGCAATCTTTGATGGTAAACAAATTTTTGAATCAGTTAATTGGTATAAATAAAAAAAGTGAAAGTAGTGAACTGGTTAGATTTTTAGATATGGTTGGTTGCCAACTTTATGTCTATAAAAATCAAATTGTAACTTTTATCAACCCTGAGCTCTAGATTTATTTCCTGTTTTTTGCCGACGCTCGCATGATTATTTTGAGACTTTTTATGATTTTTTTGTGTAATCGACTCTAGAAAATTAAGCATCCGTGACCGTGCGCTGAGATAAATCTTATAGACAGTTCGAGACATTTTTAACCATTCACACTGGCCTTCTTTAAAGTTCTTTACTTGACCATTAACAAATAATTTTATTTTGAAGATATTAAGTAATGTTTTTCTAAAAGCAAGTATACATTAATGTTATGAATAAGTAGCTTTTGAAGGGGAATAATCAGGGAGGTTCTTGCGAATATATTTTATCTGTGTATGTATAGAAACGCTTAACTGCATGGAATGGACAAAGTACCGGCCCAACAAGGAGGCATCAATGCCTTATGCATGAATAAAACTAGGAAGTAGCAACAGAAGGGGGCTGGCTCCATGTATCGTATTTTACACAATCAATATCAGACTATCAGTCGTGATTGCGAACATAAAGACATGGATATAATTTTGCAGCTCAAATGAGAATTTTAGACATAAATTCATAAACACAAAGTATATATCTGATATATGGGGTTTGGGAGAACTTTTTTTCAGAATAAGTCAACTTATTTTAAGACATTCCAACTTATTTTCCAACTTATTTTTGCAACTTATTGAATCTTAAGGATACATTAAACATTTGTATAAAAAAAAATTATCAAAATATAAAATTTTTATCCGAAAATAAGTCATAAGTCGGCATAATAAGCTATGCCAAACAGGCTTATAATCTGATAAATCCACTTTCTTAACATGTCGAGTTACCAGTAACTTAATAGTCCACTTTCTTAACATCTCGAATTATCGGTAACTTAACATCACGATTCTGTTCAAATTGAGAAATAGAAAGTTATATATTTTATAATTGTTTTAACATTGCTATGCACTGTGCGTCACTGAGTAAGTGATTCGACGAGACATGCCTAGGAAATAATCTCAGACCTTATTTCCGTGGTCCTTTTTTCTCTGTGCTAGTAAGATCTGTACCCCTAGTAAGATCTCTGCCATGAAATCTCTCAGCCCAAATATAAGAGTATCAGACATCAAGCTCTCTCAAGATAATGTAAATGTAATATCAACGACCGGAATCAAGCAGAGGAACGTGGGTACCTGATTTTTTTCCTCCAAATCTCAACTGTTTTTACTTTTACAAGACATCTTCAAGTGGGAGGCAGTGCCTCCTACGTACTCTAAGCATGTTACCACTAGGGAATCAATATTTACACATCCGTGAAATAATATTGCAACTTTCTGTAGCCAAATTAATTAATAAATTTTTTATGTAATTATGCGCATATATGTTCTTGCTAAAATCCGGATTCTCGAACTTTTCTTTTTTCTCAGTGGTTATGGATGTTGCGAGATATTGATTAATATATATTTGAAACTTTAGGTTAAGTAACTATTTTTTCTGTAAATATATTTTGAAAAGTAAAAAAAGAAAAAGCCAGCTTGTAGTGTACTAATTCTACGTGGAAATTGTGCTGGCACCTGTGCCTGTTGAGTGTTGCCAAGAGGCACTCAAGGGATGGAGTGGAAATGTGGGCTCTTCCGTGGTCCATTTGTTCTTGACACAAATGTAAAAGATGTATGTATATATAGTAGACATACAAGAGTAACTGTATTGTATATTAGAGAAATGAATAATGGAGTTTCAGTAACAAAACTCTGTAACTAAACAGAGTAAAACATACAGAGATATTTATACTAATAGAGAATGTTGACTTGGTCTAACAAACTCTAACTAACTGTTGCCAAGCTGTCATCACAGTCATTGGCTGATTCTATAACATCCCCCCTCAAGTTGGGAGGAGAGAACAAGTGAACAACACCCAACTTGGAGTGAAGATAAGTAAGCTGTCTGGACGATAAAGCCTTGGTAAACATATCAGCTGGTTGCTCACAAGAAGAAAGATGATGCATAGAAATGACACCCTTAATCAGCTTTTCACGAACATAGTGATAATCGATTTCTATATGCTTTGTGCGTTCGTGAAAGACAGGATTTGTCGCAATATAGATGGCAGATTTATTGTCACAATGTAGAGGGACTGGAAGAGTAACAGTTGATGCAAGGTAGATAACAAAGAAACTAACCAAGCAATCTCAGAACAAGTATCAGACATGGAACGATATTCAGCCTCACATGAGGATTTAGATACCGTGTGTTGCTTTTTACACTTCCAAGAAACAATAGCACCACCAAGCATTAAACAGTAACCAGTTAAAGATGCTCGAGTAAGCAGACAACCACCCCAGTCAGCATCACAAAAGGCACGAAGTTTAAGATCAGAGTTGACTGGAAACAGGATGCCCTGACCAGGAGTTCGTTTAAGATATCTTACAACCTTAAAAGCAGCATCAAGGTGATCAGATTGAGGAGAATGCATAAATTGGGAGAGCACATGCACAGCATAGCAAAGATCAGGCCGAGTAATTGTGAGATAAATCAATTGTCCCACTAGCCTTCTGTAAATTTTAACATCAGAAGCACCAAGTATAGCTGACTTACTAGAAAGAAGAGTATGGTTCTGCTCAATGGGAACAGCTGAAGGTCTAGCTGCAGAAAGACCACAGTTAGCCAAGATATCAAGGGTGTATTTCTTTTGATGCAAATAAATGCCAGTAAGAGAACGAGCCACCTCAAGGCCAAGAAAAAACTTCATATTCCCTAGATCTTTAATCTTGAACTGACTGTGTAAAAATGCCTCAGTAGCATTGATGAGAGACAAAGAATTCCCAGTAACAAGTAGATCATCAACATAGATTAAGACAGCTACAAACTCTGTACCCTTAGTAAGAGTGAACAAACTGTGATCACAAGGAGACTGTTGCAAACCAAATGAAAGCAAAGCTTTAGACAATTTGATATACCACTGTCGAGGAGCCTGCTTAAGGCCATAGAGAGACTTCAGTAACTTACAAACCATATTGCCAGAATAAAATGCAGGATGACCAGATAAAATATGAAAACCAGGAGGCAAACGCATGTACACCTCTTCATCAAGGTCACCATGCAAGAATGCATTGGTGACATCCATCTGATGAAGATACCAATTATGAGCAGCAGCTAAAGCAAGAATAATACGTGCTGTAGACATTTTTACCACTGGGACAAAAGTCTCAAAATAGTCAAGACCTTTCTGCTGTGTAAAACCACGTGCTACCAATCTGGCTTTGTGCCTTTCAATCTCACCATTCGGTTTATATTTAACCTTAAACACCCATTTTGAATCAACAACGTGTTGATCAGCTGGTAAAGGCACTATTTCCCAAGTGTTGTTAGACTCTAAGGCAGTAAGCTCATCCTTCATAGCTTAAAACCATGCTGGCTGAGAAACAGCTTGATGAAACGTGTAAGGGATAGGAGTAGTGTCAACCTTAGTCATAAAAGACTGATACTTAGGAGTAAAAACATGATAGTACATATATTTGTGAAGAGAATATTGAGCTACAGGAGCAGAATCAGAGACCATATTTGTTAAAACCTTTGGTATACCAGTATATTCAGCATATTTGGAGGGTAATCGGGTAACCCTAACTGGTCTAGAAGGGATATTGGATGTAACAGTAACAGGTTCAACTTCAGAAGAAACAACTTCAACAGGATTATGATCAACTTCAGCTGTACTATGATTAAGAATAGAGGTATCACTCTCAGAAGATGTCAAAACAAGAGGAGTATCACTCTCAGAGAAGGTAGTAACAGGTGAAAAAAGAGGAAGATCATCTTGAGATGTCTGAGACAGAGAATGAAATGGAAATTCATGCTCAACAAAGGTAACATCCCTGGATATGTAGGTCTTTCTGGTAGCAAGTTCCATGACTCTATAACCTTTTTTACCATAGGGATAACCAAGAAAGACACACTTGAGACCCTTAGGTTCAAATTTATCTTTAGGACCAGTAACATTAGTAATGTAACATAGACATCCAAAAACCGTGAGAGCTGAATAATCAGGAGGTTTTGAGTAAAGAATCTCAAAAGGAGATTTATTATCAAGAGATTTAGATGGTAAGACATTAATAAGATGAGTAGCAGTAAGTACACAATCACCCCATAAGTGTTTAGGAAGATTAGATTGAAGTCTTAAGGCTCTAGCAATGTTTAACAGATGCTGATGTTTCCTCTCAACAGTACCATTCTGTTGAGGGGTAGGAGGACATGACAATTGATGTACAATGCCTTGAGAGAATAGAAATGAAGTAAGATCAGAATTAGTAAACTCAGTACCATTGTCTGATCTGAGATTTTGAATATGAGATTTAAATTGGGTAACCACATAAGCAGTGAAATCTTTAATAATATTGCACACCTGAGTCTTATCAGAAATCAAGAAAATCCAAGTACATTTAGAGAAATCTTCCACTATAGTAAGAAAAGAGTTACATCTGCCATGAGTTGCAGTTTTGTAAGGACCCCAGAGGTCACAATGTATCGGTTGAAACAGATGAGAACTAGTAGTAGTACTAATAGGAAAAGGAAGTCTAACTTTCTTAGCTCTCAGACATATATCACAATTATGAACTTCTTGAAACACAAGATTTTGAGACTGTAAAACATTATGCATAGCAGGTGAAGAAGGATGACCCATCCTAGCATGCCACAAGAGAACTTTAGAAGACACAGAGTGAGATAAGTGACTTGGCTTTGGCTTGAAAAAGAGATGATAAAGACCTGCAACTTGTTCACCAATCTCTATCATCTTCTTCTGAGATAGGTCCTGCAGAAGGCATTTATTGGCAGAGAAATGCACAGTGTATGAAGATTGAGTAGTAAGTTTTGAAATAGAAATGAGGTGACAGTGAAAAGATGGAACACAGAGAACTTGAGTCAGAACAAGCTCATTAGAAAGATGAACATCACCTATATGGGTTATAGGAACCATAGGACCATCAGGTAAATGCAAATTAGCATTTAAGCACTGAGGATTGGTTAACAAAGAATAATCAGAAACAATATGATCAGTTGCTCCCGAGTCAAAGATCCAACTCTTGATTTGAGAATTAAAAGCCATATATGCAGAGTGTAAAGTTGAAACACTAAAGGTTTGATTAACAAGTCTCTGTGATGAAGCAAAATCAGATGAATCAGAAGTACCTGCAATGTGTGAGGAAGATACACCAGCCCAGGGTATGACATTAGCAGATGGTACAGTAGTAGAAGCAGCCTTGATACTATTCTGAATCATCATGGCAAGTTGTTCACACTGAGTAGCTGTAAAACCAGTAATTCCTGGCATATCAGGAGTAGACACCTCACTTGAAACCACATTTTTCTCAGCATTACTCTGAACATGAGCAGCAGTTTTCTTAAAACCAGCAGCAAGTCTTGGTCTGGGCTTGGGTTTTCCATACAACTTATGCCATTCTGGATATCCATATAGACAGAAGCATTTGTCCTTCGAATGACCAGACATTTGACAAAAATCACAGACAAGCACTGAATTAGCATTATCAGTCGACCTAGGTTTAGAACTTGCAGATGACCTAGGTTTAGAACCAGCAAAACGCACATTCATAGCAGTATTCTCAGACAGTATAGAACCACCACCAGTACAATCTCGTTGACTTTCTTCTTGTAACAACAGTGAATAAGCTTGACTTAAAGAAGGAAGAGGCTTCATCATCAACATTTGACCTCTAATTCCAGTATACTGATCACTCAATCCCATAACAAACTGACTCAGCTTATTGATTTGCTCATAACGCACAAGTTTAGCACTATAATCACAAGTACACGTAGTGCTGCTACACACACACTTAGGCAATGGTGCGAGATTATCAATTTCATCAGTAAGAGTTCGAACTTAGTGAAATATTAAGAAATTGACATTGTACCTTGAGTTAGAGAACTCAATTCTTTCTTCAATTGATAAATTCGAGGCACATTACTCTGTGAAAAACGAACACTCAAATCGTCCCAAATTTCTTTAGCCGTAGAAAAAAACGAGACACTATTACGTATATCAGTCGAAATTGCATTCAACAACCATGACACAACCATATCGTTGCAACGATTCCATTGCACAAACATAGGCGAAGTAGAAATAGGACGAATTACAGTACCGTCAATCATACCTAATTTCATTTTTGCAGATAAAGTGAGTTTGATAGCACGACTCCATTGCAAATAATTCTGATCATTAAGGAGTTGATTGACAAGTAACATACCAGGATTATCACTGCTATGAAGAAAAAGAGGATGATTAACATCAATTACAGATGTATTTTGAGACGTATTCGCCATTGTTTCCGTCAGAGAAAATGTTTGCAGCGGAGAAGACGATACAACAGCAGCGTAAGATGAACGAGACATGAATTGAACTTCGAAACCCTAGAAATGAGGCTTCACTGAAGCTCTGATACCATGACACAAATGTAAAAGATGTATGTATACATAGTAGACATACAAGAGTAACTGTATTGTATATTAGAGAAATGAATAATGGAGTTTTAGTAACAAAACTCTGTAACTAAACAGAGTAAAACATACAAAGATATTTATACTAATAGAGAATGTTGACTTGGTCTAACAAACTCTAACTAACTGTTGCCAAGCTGTCATCACAGTCATTGGCTGACTCTATAACAGTTCTACATTACAAAATGGTCATAATAGGTTTTTCAAATAGTTACATAATGGTATATATAGCTTTTGTGTAATTCAGGAGTGTGGTGATGCATTTGGGATGTTTTTTATTTATTTAAGCTTATATGTTTTATATAAAACATGAGTATATGTTTTAACAAATTTCGGTAATGGGTGAGAATCGAATCTCGAATCCTGGGTCGATAATAAGAGATAAATCCTTAACACTTGAGTTATCTCATCGCGTTCATATGCATTTGGGATGTTAATGTTCGCAGTTTAAAAACTAAATAATTGAACACATTTCTCTTTAAAATTAAATTAATAACAAATTTTAAATAGGAAACCTGGAGAAGTAATCGAACATTTGATTAATCGTATACATGATCTGAATAATTGTTAATAATTAAATTAAAACACAAGCTAGTAGCTCCTCACCTTCTCCGCAACCAAATTATACTAACCCGTAAAAACGAGCAATATTTAGGTGATCTATAAATTCATGCACGCAGATTTGTATCTGTATGATTATGGGTAACACGTGAGAGGAGCCATGCTTGGTCCATAACGTGATAATTCAGCCTTAACTGATCAGCTTGTCTTTTACGTGAGCCTGTGTCATTTCTTTAACTAAAAAACCGACCTTACCGACTTTCTTTTGTCTTTACTATTTTATCATCCTTCTTGTTTAGTGGAGTAATTTTTATAAGCTGCATTAAAATACTAGTTTCTTCTTGCAAATTCTGTTACTCAAATTGTATGTATGTGTGCACTATAGCTTGTAACTTCATTGCAATTTCAGTTCGGAATGACCACCAAACAAATGCTGAAAAATTTTTATGTACAATAGTAACAAGTTTTATTTTATGTTTTGGTTATATTTGCGAAGTATAAATTTGTAATAATTGTCTTGATACAGAAAAAGATTTATAGATCAAAAATAATTTATAGTGAAAGATGATTCAATCGACGAAAATAACACTAGAACTACAAACCAGCTACGAAACTTTTCCACTCCATCAAATTAAATTATGGGTTAAATATCAAATTGGTCACTTAAGTGATGACCATATATCACTGTTGTGCCTAAAATTCGCCTTGGGCTTGGTTTAAGGCCCATTAAGGTTACGGGTTCGAATAATCGGGATATGAAAGGATTAAGTTGGGCTACGAGCAGATATATTGGCCCATTATGCCTTAGGAATAGATTAAAGATAAGGATTCTGATAGTTGGCTTGGGGATATGTTCATGTAGGGGTGTAAGTGTGTGAACCCTGGATAGGGGTAGTGCTGTGTTGAAGCTGAATAGGGGTTCAACCCGGTGGCAGGCGAACTAGTAGGGGTTCAACCACGCGAACCCTGATGGTTCCCAGGAATTGCACCAGCAGTAGCGGGGCTCCATAAAACGCGGACAATCAGATAGGACACGTCAAAACGGCCCGGTAGATAACTCCAGAACAATAGGAACGGTCTAACAGCAGTGTATATCGTGGATTAGCATCGTATATATAGGATATATATATACACACGTATATACGGGAGGATAAATCATGAAAATACATGGATTAATCATGGAATAATAGCTGGATAATCATGAGAGGATGGATAAACAATCACAGGAGGTCTGTTATGGAGGATTAGGCTTATCAGATCGTGGAGGATTATCAAGAACTACATGGGACTTGATCTCTTATAAATATAAGAGTATGTAGGCAATTTGCAAGGTTAGACACAAATTCACACCTCTAACATTGGCTCCTGGTTGTTGGTAAGTGATTGAATAGGTCATATTCGGTCATTAAAGCCGGGAGAGCTTGCAAACTCAGTCCAAAACATTTACTCTTCTCCCTCACGGATTAGGGTTCATAAAACTAGGGTTTTGGCTTGTAAATCCGGTTGGTTCAATCATTATTACTGGATTTTATTGGTCTTATTCTTGTAATTACCTTATTGAAGTGTTGTACCAATTTTCCCTCACAGACGGCGCCATTTGTGGCGCTAGAAGGAGGGGTGGTTTTATCTCTTGAGGGAAGAGATGTCACGGAAATCTGGTGATGATCGTACACCGGAGGTTGGACGAAACGATGAGGACAGGGAACATGATGGTGAAGTCACGAACAGGGAACTTAGAGAAAAGTTAAAGAAGATGGAGAAGAAGGTTGTTTCTTTAAGAAAGAAATCTGAAAAGCTGAAGAAATGGAAGCAAGAGCAGGGTTCCAAGGATCGAAAGGTAAAGAAAAAGGTGGTTACGCCAGTTCGGTTAGATTTCGACAGTGATGAGGAGGGGTCGGAAAAAGAGGCCTCACAGAAAGGATTTTCTGATGTGGAGACGGACCAAACAGACCCAGACTGGAATGAAGGAGAAGAGGAGGTACGACAGTCACAGGGTTCACCCACCCGTAGCCTGAGTGTCTTCGACAGATTGGGCAATAAGATGGACGTCAAAGATTTACGTCACAAACTTAATGGGAAGAAGGAAAGACAGAATAGGAAAGCCCCAGAGGCGAAGTCACAAGGATCTCATAGCTACAGAAGGGATAAATCCGTTTCCAGGTCTGGTAGACAATCTAAAGGGGGTAATGATGAGCGAAGCTGCAGTTCCCGACATAACCCCAATTACAGTGATGACGACCTGGGTTTAGCTGAGGATTCTTGCAGTGATGACAACCAGTTCACAGATGAGGAGAATGAGCACTACAAAGTAAAGGATCTGCGTGAGGCATTAAAGAAGCTGAAGATGGAAAAACAGTCGCTAGAAGGCTTGACGGTGGCTTCACCCTTTACTAAGAAAGTGAGGGATTCGCCACTCCCACCAAAATACAGGGGGGTGGGAGACCTAAAGTTCAGTGGAACCACTGATCCAGTAGAATATCTCAGCCGATTTGATACGGAAATGGAAGTATATCAGGTGAAAGACCTAACGAAGTGTCGCTTATTGGCTGCTACACTAAGAGACAGTGCTCACCAATGGTTCAAGAGGCTACGTCCAAACTCTATTCAGTCTTGGAGGCAAATGAGTGAAATGTTCGTGACCCAATTTCGGGCTTCGGTTGCATTCGCACCCCCAGCCAACACTCTGGCGAACATCAAACAGGAAAGGAATGAAACCCTCACTGAATATTTCAAACGGTTTAATGCAGAGGTTCCTAAGGTGAGAAAAACCACAGATGAAACCTATAAGAATTTCTTGATTGCGGGCGTACGCCCAGGTACTGATTTCTGGAAGGAGTTACAAGGGGCGGAGCCCAAAACTTTGGCAGACTTTTATGCCAAAGCGGAAACTCACAAGGTGGTTGAAGAGTCATTGGCTAAACTGGAGAAAAGTCGAAGTTCAAGGGAATGGAGCAGGAGCAAGAGGCGTAGGTCATATAGCCCGAAGGATAGGGGGTACCACAAGCGAACCTCCTATGGTGGAAGCTCCTCTACCAGAAACACCCATCGTGATGAAAAGACAGCTCCTATAACGGTGAATGCAACCAATACAGGAAGGACAGTAAATTACAAATATCCCACTAGGAAGGACTCTCAGGGTTCAGGCAGGTATACCGAGTACACCCCGCTCACGGCTTCCATTGAACAGGTGTATGAAGTTGGGAACAAGGCAGGAATGTTTAGGAAGCCCGTAAGAAATGGACCCCCAGGGAATAAAAACGAAGGACGGTATTGTGCTTTTCACGATGCCAATGGACATGAAACGGCGGAATGTCGTCATTTGAAGGACCACATTGAAGACCTTATAAGAAGGGGTTATCTCACCGAGTTCGTAGCTCCAGAAGCCAAAGGAGACAAGAATGACAGAATTCACAAAGAAACTGAAAAGGTGAACCCCGAACGCCTTACAAGAGCCAACAGTATCCGCACTATAATTGGTGGACCGTATATCGGGGGTACTAGCAGGAATGCCCAGAAAAATTATGCCCGGGAAGCAAGGGGCGTACCCCTCACGAATGTGTATAACCTGTCTGAAAGGCCACCTAAGCTTTTTAAGGGTGAGACAGTCGACATAACATTCACTGAAGAGGATGCCAGGCACGTTCACCACCCCCATAACGATGCTTTGGTAATTAAAGCTGTGATCGGAGGCTTGAACGTACACCGAGTGCTGGTGGATAACGGAAGCTCGGTAAACATCTTGGCATACAGCACTTACCAGAAAATGGGGTTACTTGACAAAGAAATGGCTCCTTCTTACAATGAATTGTACGGATTTACCGGCAACTCTGTACAAATTGTGGGGCGAGTGAAACTCCCTCTCACTTTGGGGGAGGAACCCCGGTCAGCTACACAAGTGGTAGAATTCATGGTGGTAAATGAAGACATCTCCTATAATGGGATACTCGGAAGGCCGATGTTAAAGGAAATGCGGGTAGTGACATCCATTTATCATCTGTCAATGAAATTCCCAACTCCCGGAGGAATTGGGTGTGTTCAGGGATGTCAATCAGATTCAAGGGAGTGCTATAGTAAAGCCCTGCATACAGCTGAACAAGCTTGCAAACATCTATTGTTGGTGGATGGGGGTACCTCGGAACAATGCTATCGTTACTTGGACCCCGGCACAGGGAGGGGAGATGAATCTTTGCGTCGAAAGGAAGCAAGACAAGAGAGAGACATGTGTAATGTTATTATGATTGTACAACATCCAGGCGAGGAGCCCTATACGGATGTTGCACCTTTTCAGGGGGTAGGTACCCCTAACGGGATACTAATGCTGGAAGCCCCGAAATTTCAAAATTCCAAAGCTGAAGAGCCACTGATTGAGGGTATAGTGGAAGAAGTGCATGACAGTGATTTTGAAAGTGTGGATAATGGAGACGATCTGAAGGAATCAATGAAGGCCGATGGTCAGGTGGAAGAACCCCACCAGGGTGCAGAACAGGTAAACCCAGTGGAAATTGACCTTGACCCTCGAATGCCCGAAGCCAAGGAAAAGACTGGGGCAGCTGAAGACACTTTATCTATCTTGGTGGATGCAGCTGATCCTACTAAGGAGTTGAAGATTGGCAAACAGTTGAAACCTGAAGTCCAGGAGGCACTGGTGGTATTTCTAAGAAACAACTTAGACGTATTTGCATGGAGCCATGAGGACATGGTGGGAATAGATTCAAGGGTGATGTGTCACCATTTGAACATTGATCCAGACATGAAGGCTGTAAGGCAGAAAAGGAGAGCAATAAGTGGGGAAAGGGCCGTCGCCCTGAAAGAAGAGGTAGACAGACTGTTGAAGGCCAAGCTAGTAAAGGAATCATTCTACCCCATGTGGTTGGCAAACCCGGTCTTGGTAAAGAAGCCCAATGGTAAATGGCGTACGTGCGTTGATTTCACTGACTTGAATAAAGCGTGTCCCAAGGATAGCATTCCGCTTCCGCGTATTGATCAACTAGTCGATGCTACGGCTGGTCATGCCTTGCTAAGTTTCATGGATGCGTACTCAGGTTACAATCAAATTCCGATGTATGAACCCGACCAAGAACATACTTCCTTTATCACAGATAGAGGACTCTACTGCTATATCGGGATGCCTTTCGGGCTGTTGAACGCTGGAGCAACCTACCAAAGGCTGGTCAACAAGATGTTTAAAGACCAGATTGGAAAAACTATGGAAGTATACGTGGACGATATGTTGGTAAAATCCAAGGTAGCAGGCGACCATGTTGCCCACCTCACTGAAATGTTTGGCATCCTAAGGAAATTCAGGATGAAGTTGAACCCCCAAAAATGTGTGTTTGGGGTGGAATCTGGAAAATTCTTGGGTTTCATTGTGAATCATCGAGGAATCGAAGCCAATCCTGCTAAAATAAAAGCACTAGTTGAAATGAGATCCCCTCGAAGTGTGAAGGAAGTTCAAAGCCTCACCGGACGGGTGGCAGCCTTGAACAGGTTTATCTCCAAGTCCTCGGACAGATGTCGAGAATTCTTTGCAGCTATCAAGAGGAGAAAAGGCTTTGAGTGGACGCCTGAATGTGAAGCTGCCTTCACCAAATTGAAGGAACAATTAGGAAGCCCCCCATTGCTGGCAAAGCCAATAGAGGGTGAAACCCTGATTTTGTATTTGGCGGTTTCTGAGCACTCTATTAGCTCTGTTTTGGTTCGTGAGGAAAATCAAACCCAGTACCCCGTGTATTATGTGAGCAAGAGGCTTCTGGATGCTGAAACTAGATATACAAACATGGAGAAGCTAGCCTACGCATTGATTCTGGCATCAAGAAAGTTAAGGCCATACTTTCAGGCGCACACGATAGAGGTACGAACCTCATTCCCACTGAGGCAGGTCCTGCACAAACCTGAAGCCTCAGGTAGGTTGATGAAATGGGCTGTGGAGTTAGGTCAATTTGATGTTGAATTCAAGCCAAGAACAGCTATCAAGGGACAAGCACTTGCCGATTTCTTATTGGAATTCCCACCATCCTTTGAGGTGGAAACCAAGAGAACCGTGAGGGAACCTCTGGAGAAGGAAGCCCCGACAGAAAATTGCGCACCATGGTGGACCCTTTATGTGGACGGAGCCGTGAATGGAAATGGGGCAGGTGCTGGTATAGTCCTGATAAGCCCCGAAGGTCACAAGCTGCAGAGCTCAATTCATTTCACATTCAAGGCTACAAACAACGATGCTGAATATGAAGCCCTGATAGCGGGGCTGAAACTGGCACTTGAAATGAAAGTGATAAATATGACTGTGTATAGTGACTCCATGTTGGTAGTAGGACATATCAAAAGCAACTTTCAAGCCAGGGGTCCACGCACTGATCTATACATGAGGTACGCTCAAGAGCTGATGAGCAAGTTTGAAGAAATCAATCTGGTGCAAATTCTAAGGACGGAAAACTCAAGTGCAGATGCCTTAGCAAAAATGGGTTCTAATAGGGAAGCGACTATGCTAGGGGTGATACCGTTGGAAATACAACAACAACCTAGCATTCCAAGGATGGATTGTATGGATGTCGAGGCCCAAGTAGAGGACACACGGATCACTCCCATCTTGAAGTACATAACAAAAGGGGTTCTACCAGCTGAAAAGGATGAAGCCCGGAGAATGAAGTATAAGGCTACGCGTTACGCCTTATATGATGGAAAGCTGTACAAGAGAGGCTTCAACAAACCTCTTCTACGATGTATAGCAGGCAGTGAATGTGAATATATTATGAGGGAGGTGCATGAAGGCATATGTGGAAACCATTCTGGAGGAACCTCATTGGCCCACAAGATACTTCGTCAGGGGTATTACTGGCCAACCCTGCAGCAGGATGCGCACAAATTCTCAAAGGCATGTGATCAATGCCAGAGGTATGCCAACTCAAATAAGAATCCTGTCGTACCACTAAAGCCGCTCTCTAGCCCATGGCCTTTTGCTGTTTGGGGCATCGACCTGATTGGAGAACTCCCTAAGGGAAAGGGGGGGTGAAGTACGCTGTTGTAGCCGTGGATTATTTTACAAAGTGGGCAGAGGCTGAACCCCTGGCTACGATCACTGCAGCCAAATTGAAGGAATTTGTGTTTCGAGCAATTATATGCCGATATGGGGTCCCCTATAAGTTGATATCTGACAATGGCAAGCAATTTGACAGCAAGGAGATGAGGGGTTTATGTGAAGATCTCGGAATCATTAAGGGCTTCTCTGCAGTCTGCCACCCCCAAAGCAATGGTCAGACTGAAGCCATCAATAAAATCATTAAACACACTTTGAAGGCAAAGTTGGAAGATAAAAAAGGTTGCTGGCCAGAGGAACTTCCTATGGTGTTATGGTCTTACAACACAACACCTAGGACTACAACTGGCGAATCCCCATTCACATTAACTTATGGATGCGAGGCAATGGTACCCGTGGAGATTGGTGCAGGTTCATTTAGGAGAGATAACTTTGATCCCATGGAAAATGAGGTTAATCATCGCTTGTACTTAGATTTGGTGGAAGAGGTTCGTGCAACTTCTCAGTTGAAGCTTGCAGCCTATCAACAAAGAACTCGCAAGTACTTTGATGGCAGGGTTCGAGCACGACCCTTAAAGGTTGGTGATCTGGTTTTAAGGAAGATGATGCCTAACATGAGGACTCCAGGATACGGAGCCTTTGAGGCAAATTGGGAAGGCCCATATGTGATTAAGTCAGTCTTATGGGAAGGAACTTATCATTTGGAAGATTTGGACGGGAAACTAATCCCGAGGGCATGGAACGCCGAACATCTTAAGAAATATTACCAGTAGTTGAACCCAGGTAACGTTTCTTGTAGACCTCTTTCAGGTGTAGGAAAATAAAAGTGGCTTATTAGTTGTAGCTACCATCATATTAGGATCAGTCGGTCAGAAATTTTTCTTTTATGTTAATAAAGTGCTTGGGGGGTTGTGAATGTACGCCTACCTGTTGAACACCGTATTATGATGTGATTTAATGGAATTGAAATCGACTTCTTTTTTATTTTCTTCTTTTCTCATTTCCGTTTTATGTTTAAAAATATATGGATCTATGCGAATGAACGCATGCTATGTGTAACCTGTTTTATCTGTGTAAAAACAAAATCAAGGATACGACTGTTGAACCTAGTTCTTCATTATAAGTATAATTATATTAAAGAACTCGGGGGGTAGTAGATATACACGGTTAATGGAAGGATAGTTTAACTTAAAAATGGATAAAATTTTAAAGCATATGGATTATATATATTAATGGATGGAAGCATATGGATTATATGTTAATGGATGGAAGCATATGGATTATATGTCTATGGATGGAAAACATATGGAATGTATGTTAATGGATTACACGGGTTATGTAAATATAAGTTATATGAATACATGGATGGAAATGCACATGGATTATGTGCACATGGGTTGGAATATGTATGGCTCATGCATGAAAAGGGATGGACCCCATGGTAGGAAGGTTCTAGGGTAACTAGGATCACGAGGTTCTCGTGTGGGGGGGGTTCAATCGCTCGAACCTTGAACTACCGTGTAGTTAGTATGGTGGATAACTGATCTCAAGATAACCTCACCACGACCCCAGGGAATTTGGGCGAGTAAGGCCTAATCTTTGAGTAATTGGAATGACTGGGAAGATTGGTCTCACAAGGAAATTGTGTAAAAGTTAAGGATGGTGGGAACCCAACATGTACCAACATGAGTCATATATTTAGGGGTACGATTGGTGGATTACCAATCAACCTTCAGTTAAGGTCTTATGGCTGATGAGTGCTAGCTACAAAATAAAGATTCAGGATGGGAATGGCAGACCTAATGGAAAATTCACTTGGTGCACGGATTTAAAAACTTATAAGGATAAACATGATTTGTCAACCCATATTGGGAGCATGATAGATGGAACATCTACTGTTCTTCAGAAAGAGATACACGTTATCCCATTAATAAACAGGGGTATAGTCGTTGGAACCCCAAGATTGGCAAAGGCTTAATTACTGTAAGGTGGATTCCGGCATTGATACCAAATGAAACTAAGTATAAGATGGATGGTACCCCTAAGCATGGCCTGCGAAGTAAGGAGTACTAGGTGCTGAATTTGAAGGAGGTGTGTGCACGGGTGAGCATGCAATTTAACTACACTTTGGGCATTTATCTAGCAAATGACATGCATAAACCATAGCAAAGCTTCAGGGAAATAGTTCAAAGATTACATCACGCGAGGCCTTCAGAGGAGCCCGCACCCTCAAACTAATTAGTTCATGGCAATACATGCCAGCAAAAGAAAAGTTCACGAAGCTGATTTAATAAAGGAAATTCTGAGAGATACGAGCAAGTTACTGGGGTAACTTGGTGGGGCTGGCTACCTGGGTTTCGGCCGGAGGAGTTAAAGCTTCTTTCTCATGTTCTGCAGGAGAGGTGTTCATCTGAGATTCAATTGCAGGACCTCCTTCCGGGACTTCAGCTGTCTGCACCTCACCTTCCGGGGCTTCAGCAGTTGGAACCACAGTTTGTTCCATTACAGTAACATCTTGCATGATGGCATCACCAGGAGTTTGCACAGCTTCAACACCCACAGGGTCAGGATTCACCTGCATAGCAGCAACGGCCTGCTCCTCCTTGATCAACTCGATGGCATCCACTGCATCTTGGCCAAGAAGACCCCACTCCAAGTTAGGAAAGGCTTCGTACATAGAGGACATGTAATCCTTCACACAAGCTTTATAACCCGAATCATATCGCTGATCCTCTCGCTTGGAAAGAGAGACTTTATGCTTAGCAATTGAGCCTTGAAGAGATTTGATTTTGAGGTCGAGTTTCTCCTTCTCCTTCTGGTGAGCTGCTGCTGCCTCCTCTTTCTCTTTGTCCATCTTCAGAATAACGGTATCAAGGGTCTCCCTGTCCTTCAGTAACCTATCTTTCTCTTGGATCAATTTGCCTTCACTTTCGTACAATTTCTTGTTGGAATCCAAGAGCTTCTTCCTATCGTCCTGGAAAGCTTTCAATTCCGACTGCACCCTGAACAACTCTGTATGGACCCTGGAGTTCCCCTTCGCAGCTTCTGCAATTTGATCACTGTGCTTCAGATACAAGAACAAGCTTTCTGCATTCATCAAAGGGACCCTACTTGCGGCTTCTTCAAAGCTCAAACTATCCCATTCCAGGATGGATTGAATAGGAATCCTCTCTTTTATGGACTCAATGAAGGCCGTTAGAGGAGCCGGAGGAACGATCTTTGGGGGACTTCGCTTTGCCTCAGTTTTAGGACGTTTGCTCCCATGAGAACCAGAGGCCCCTGATGGCTCAGGGGTACGTTGAGAAGACCTTTTCTTGGAGGAAACCATTTTTTCGGCTTGAACCGGACTAGATTTGGCAGCTGGGACAGGGGTTCTGTTAGATGAAGCATGGGGTATGACTGATGACTTGGAGGTACCCTTGTATCCAGAACGCTTGATGAACGATGGCACAGAGAAAGACATATCTGCACAGATAAACAGAATTATGATTAAAATAATTATGATTAAAAGGATACTTACAATACACAAGTCAAGCATGTTATGTGCAGATAAAGGTGTGGAGCATTTGTAATAAAAGGAAAGCAGTAAACGGGAGATTTGATTGCAAAGCGGGGGTGCATGGAAAACCTGTTTCATTAGGAGTTTTATCAGCAAGGTTTGTCTCAACAAGGGTACCTGTAACCTCTAAAGATTTGGTGCTGATTTTCTTACTGAAGCCTAAGCGGATTAATTTTCTCTTAGTTAGCAGTCTAGCACCATCACCTAGCCCTGCACTCTTCTTTAAGGCTTTGCAAGCCCTCTTCAGCTCTTCACCCTCCAAATCAGTCTGGAGGGGCATGGGTGGGTCATGGTTAAAGTCTGTTCTGTAACTTGGACAATCATAGCAATAGAGAAATTGCTTGTGCCAACCTGACATCCCTTGTTTGTTGCCCTTTATGCATTTACCTTGGTGGATGTTCCAGGTGGTAAGGTAGTAAAAGCCAGAGGTTTTCCCAGTCTCTTTAAGTTGATAAAAGAAACCCAACTCACGAGCGGTTAGCTTAACTTGAAACAAGGAATCATACAAGATGTACATGCAAATTGCCATTCGGTAGGAGTTCGGGGTCAATTGTAAAGGAGCAAGTTTATAAGTGTTTAAGATGTCCACAATGAAAGGATGGAGGGGTAATGATAACCCCAACCTAAAGAACTGAGCTGAGAAGACAGCACATGGAATCGCCTGGTCAGGCTCAAAGTTAGAAAAGTCATGACACCTCTCTTCAGGCTGGGGTACGACAAGTGAACACCCGGGATTACAGGCTTCGAGGAGGTTCCCTAGTTTTTGAGAAGTCATAGAGGTTCGCGTGTTTGCACAAGAAAGCTGGGGGGTGGTAGCATTCAAGACTTTGACAGAGGTGGCTTCATCCTGGTTTTCACTATTTTCCAACTGGTCATTGAAGGGTACGGCTGTTGGGGATAAATGTCCCAGTGAATGGATTTCCTCCTCAGATTCCGGAGAATCAGAACTAACAGGGGTAGGAGTAAACGGTGAAGAGTCAAAAGGAAAGGTTTTAACTTAGATTTGAGCAGTGGTGGGGTCAAGGATTTTGACTTTGGAGCGGGTACGGCCACTCACGGTAGCAACCGTAGGGGGAAGCCTGGATAGGGGACTAGGAGAGGAGAATGAGTCAGTATCAGAGGCTGCTGCCATTTGAGGAACCTTTCTGGTGACAGAATTTTTTGATCCGTCAGACATGGATTGGCTCGACATCTGCACAAAGAAAAGCAGAGTGAGTTCCAAGTCCCATAGCTCAAGTCTTAAAGGGGGCAATTTTCACATCAGGAAAAGAATGGTGGAGGTGTATTGATCAAAGGGGTTCAGGGATACGAACCCCCCAATTCAATCATGTTCACTCTTCTGCCCTTTAGGTTTCAATGAAGGAAATGGGTTGAAGGTGTTCAAATTCATCCAAGGGTTTCATGCGGAGAGTTTTTATAAAGGATAGGTGGGACATTACTTCAAACAGGGTTTGTGTATATGCATCCCAGGACCAAGCAAAAGGGGTTACGAGTGTAGGACCCCAAAACCAATAAATCCAGGGCTGAGTTCAACGAATTATAACCTACGAACAAAGAGGTTGGAGTAGGGGAAACGCGAAAAGAAATTCATGAACATTACAAGAACATGAGCGAAACATCACTTAACGGATATGAGTAAAGTGCACAATTGGAGGACAGAGGTATGAAAACAAGCATGCGGAAATATGAACAGGCAGATGGAATCTTATAATTGGAAGTAAACAGATCTATTCAATTAAGGAAACAAATACGGCATGCATACACCAATCATACAGAACATCACCTAAAGAACGGTATTCAACACGAGGAAATGGTAAGGAAATAGTTGGGACAAATTATCGAACTTTGACAGAAGCAAATACAAAGGTGGGGTGAACAGATGTGTGTATCAGTGTGCATAAAAACAGTAGACACCAAGTAATACGAGAAATAATGGAAGAATAATAACAGAAAAGTACCTTCGAATTGAAGAGAGCCGCCGGAAAACTGGAGTTCTTGCCGGGATTGGGTTGGAAGGTGAATCGCTTAGGAGTAGATAAAAGAAGAGTTTTATTTCTTTGAGAAAGAGATGAAAGGGGCGAAGGTATAGTAGGAAGAGTATATATAATGGCCTGGGGATGTGAACCGTTGTTACACGTGTTTGATTGAAGGTTGGAGATAATTATAAACACGGTTTTTTAGAAGTATGAGGGTTTTGAATCTGGACGGGTAAGAGGCTTAATGCATTAAATTTTATGGAAAAACGGAGTGATTATATAAAAATCAAATTTTAGGATATTTGAGTTTTTATGGGATTTGAAGTCTGATCAACTGGAGTTCAAGTGGGACTTTTGTTGTTTTCAGGTTTATCGTTTAAGAAGAATGTTTGAATGTGATATTTAGAGAAAAATGAGAATATATACGAGAGTTTGTGGTCTAAGGGGGTTCGATGGAGGTAACCCAGAGGAGAGACATATGGACCCCAGAATGTGAGTTTTTGGGGGAATGATTGTCACCGCAAAAGTTCCATGGTTGAATCCCTTGTTTCCTACAAGGGGTACGCTCACGTAGGCTTAGGGGTTCATGTGGAATGAAAGTGTGGCTAGGGTGTGAATAACGTAAGGTTCCTTTTGCATTTAAATGACTACAAGGAACCGGGGGGTAGTTGTTGTGCCTAAAATTCGCCTTGGGCTTGGTTTAAGGCCCATTAAGGTTACGGGTTCGAATAATCGGGATATGAAAGGATTAAGTTGGGCTACGAGCAGATATATTGGCCCATTATGCCTTAGGAATAGATTAAAGATAAGGATTCTGATAGTTGGCTTGGGGATATGTTCATGTAGGGGTGTAAGTGTGTGAACCCTGGATAGGGGTAGTGCTGTGTTGAAGCTGAATAGGGGTTCAACCCGGTGGCAGGCGAACTAGTAGGGGTTCAACCACGCGAACCCTGATGGTTCCCAGGAATTGCACCAGCAGTAGCGGGGCTCCATAAAACGCGGACAATCAGATAGGACACGTCAAAACGGCCCGGTAGATAACTCCAGAACAATAGGAACGGTCTAACAGCAGTGTATATCGTGGATTAGCATCGTATATATAGGATATATATATACACACGTATATACGGGAGGATAAATCATGAAAATACATGGATTAATCATGGAATAATAGCTGGATAATCATGAGAGGATGGATAAACAATCACAGGAGGTCTGTTATGGAGGATTAGGCTTATCAGATCGTGGAGGATTATCAAGAACTACATGGGACTTGATCTCTTATAAATATAAGAGTATGTAGGCAATTTGCAAGGTTAGACACAAATTCACACCTCTAACATTGGCTCCTGGTTGTTGGTAAGTGATTGAATAGGTCATATTCGGTCATTAAAGCCGGGAGAGCTTGCAAACTCAGTCCAAAACATTTACTCTTCTCCCTCACGGATTAGGGTTCATAAAACTAGGGTTTTGGCTTGTAAATCCGGTTGGTTCAATCATTATTACTGGATTTTATTGGTCTTATTCTTGTAATTACCTTATTGAAGTGTTGTACCAATTTTCCCTCACAACAATCACTTTACTCACTGATTTTAACGGGTCTCATTTGAATCACTTAAATCAGAATAAATATCAAACAAATACCTATAAATATGTGATCGAGAATTAAAATAATTTTTTGTTAAGATTTATACATTTTCCTTCAATGCCACCATAACCAAATAAAAAGTCATAGATTCTAACTTAAAGTGATATATGGCCACCACTTCAGTGATGCTGAATGCATGGAACCCACAGTACAGTGTGTTATGCATGCCATGGGTACGAATCAAGGACTAACCAAAGCAAGAAATAAGTTTCAGACATTTCGTGCGCAACACATTCTTAAGGCAAGTCGCATGCATATTTGTACCCTATAATATACTGTATATATCAAACAATTAGTAAGCTCTTTTGTTTAGAAAATTGTGTATATTTATTTAGCACGTGCTTTATTTATTTGTCAATTTTGTTCGAAAGTTTCGAGTCAGTCATCGTTTGTAGAACAATTAATTAACCAATCATATGTCTTTGTCATGTCCTCATGATCACCATGGTTATTCTGAGGACGGCTAGCTGATCGAATTTCGAATTGTACAATAATTTAAATTTCCCGTGCATAGTATGCGTTTCACGTTAATTGCAAAAAAATAACAACATTGAGGAAACTGTACTTAAACATGTGAATCACACCTTCCCCAAGAAATTAGCACAAAAACAGACGTTAAAATGTCAAACCGTGGTGTTGTCTCGGGCTAATTATATTTTGTTGTTTTTGCTTATCGATGAGATTGCAATCTATCCACCTTGTTGACGATGAATAACCGATAATCGATCGCTTCAAACTAACGAAGTAGAAGCATACATATAAGTCCAGTTTGACAAATCTTAACTCAAACTTATAACTTATTTGTTTCGAAAAAAATTTCATATTTATGTCTTTTTTTTAGATAAAAATGTGTATGGAGGGTTTAATATTCGTTATCTTACAAAAAAAAATTTATTTATTTCAGAAAAAAGGTACATATTTATATTCTTTTTTACAAAATAAGTAACTTATTTGTGAGAAGTAAGATTTTCCATACGGGGCCATAATGTTACTCCCTCCGTCTCTCTCATTTCTTTACAGTTACTATTTTAGGATGTCCTGTAACACCCCAGTTCCATATTGAGGAGATTTGGGGCTTTAGTTCAGTTTATAAGGTAAAATAATACTCTACTAAGTGCATCAACAAATCATTATCTTTTGGGGACCTGTGGTGCATGGGCTTGTGGACTACCCAAGTTGGCAGCATTTGGGCCAGTTTGCTTTGACTTATTTCGGATTCGGAATTGGGACTCGACCCGATTTTCGAAAAAAGGCTCGGATTTGACCCGGGTTGTCACATATGGTATCAGAGACGATTCTCGAAAGCTTGATTCGTCAAGTTGCCGGAGGTGGGGACACGAAGGCTGGTGGGGGACACGAAGCCAGCCGGTATTATCCCACAATGGCTAGGGAAGAACGATCTTGGACCTATGGGATATCCGTTCGGCCTGACGAGGACGTCAGGAGTTTAAGTGAGGGAGTTTGTAACATCCCAGTCCCACATCGAGGAAATTTGGGACTTCTGTTCAGTTTATAAGGCAAAATAATACTCTACTAAGTGCACCAACAAATCATGATCTTTTGGGGGCCTGTGGTGGGCTTATGGACTACCCAAGTTGGCAGCATTTGGGCCAGTTTGCTTTGACTTATTTCGGATTCGGAATTGGGACTCGACCCGATTTTCGAAAAAAGGCTCGGGATTTGACCCGGGTTGTCATAATCCCTCTCATTTCTTTACATACCATAAATAGTAAGTTTTTTCCACTATTACACCCACTACTTTTCCCCACTACCTCATATTTAATAATAAAAAACACTATTACACCCACTACTTTTCTCCACTATCTCAAATCTATTACTCCCTCCGTCCCAATGGATTCTTTACAGTTACTAATTTGGGACGTCCCATGGATTCTTTACATTATCCAAAATAGTAACTTTTAACAATAAAATACATTACACTTTACACTATTACACCCACTACTACTCTACTTTTTCAACACTTTACACTATTACACCCACTACTACTCTTATTTTAACAATAAAATCACTATTACACTCACTACTTCATTTATTTTAACAATATTACACCCACTATCCTTGGTCTCCGTGCTCAAACACAACGTAAAGAAACCACCGGGACGGAGGGAGTATT
Source organism: Kitagawia praeruptora (assembly GCA_037693485.1). Classification (NCBI taxonomy): domain Eukaryota; kingdom Viridiplantae; phylum Streptophyta; class Magnoliopsida; order Apiales; family Apiaceae; genus Kitagawia; species Kitagawia praeruptora. The sequence goes on from CM075351.1 coordinate 58,539,968, forward strand.
AAATATTGATAGGTCTCACCACTTTACCCACTTTTCATCTAATTTTACTCATTTTTTATACATTTTCTTTGTCTCCATGCCCATTTCCAATGTAAACTACCTAGAGGGACGGAAAGAGTAGTATGTTTATGGACGAAATCAAGGGGGACAAATCTCGGCTAAGATGGAAATTTTTGGTCATCGATTAAAATTACTACTGTAGTATATATTTCAAATGCGCGCCCTAGTTAAAATTGATCATATTTCATTTTAGCTCGAGTTATTTCGGAATTCAAGTTGAGTCAGTAAACATGCTTGAACAACATCAAAATATATGATGCTCGTATAGGCTAGCTAGTGCACATTGTTTGAACAATGTATGTGGTTGAAAATGAAATGACCAAATTTGAAAAAGGAAAAAAAGGAGGGAAGGAATGCATGTGGGGGACATAAAGAAGAAAACATGCAGCACAAGACAAGCGTAAGCTTAGAGCAGCCAAACTTGACTAGCCGTAGCCGGAGTTTATGTAAGTGGTTAAGGCAGAGCCAACTGCTCTTCCCTGCCATGTGAGAATTTTTTAAGCTCAATCTGTTTTACATTTTCTTTTTTTAGTTATTTCATCCTGCAACTATGGCGGGCGTAACTGCATTAGTTTGTCCGTTTTTAGTTACTTGGATGTGGATTTGATCATAAGATTTCTATTCTATTAACCAAAATGATAAGGAAATTGCAGTATGAAAGTGAAATTTGTATAGTCAATGGAAACAAATTTAATAAACAAAATACAGAATTTCTAAAAAAAGAACCTAATTATGGTCAACTAAATCATTAAAAATATTATTATAAGGAGTATTCTACATAGTAATTATGGGACATGAGTTACTGTTCAGACTATTCTGTTACTTAATCGAGCCTACTTCGAGTTTTATATTATTATTATTATCAAACAAAGTTTTAAATTGTTACTGTATTAGGCAAAGTTGACGAGTTTTTTCATTTTTATATATTGTAAATTTATACTATTTATACTATTTTATTAAAAATTAAATTTAAAAAATTTGGTTGGTCGATACGATATTTCATGTTTTTATTTAATTATCCTTATTTGGATGATTTTAACTTTATATAATAAAATAATAATATCATAATTACTAATAATTAACCAATTATCTTTTTCCAGTTAAAACATGTTACCTTTTTTATTTTATCTAACTAAACCATCTTCTTTTCAAAAAATATCATGGACCATTATACTTAATAAAATAAAAAATATTATAAATACTAATAACTAACTAATTATCATATTTTTCAATCATTTCATTTCTAAAAATATCATATGCAACATATATATTATTATTATTATTATTATTATTATTATTATTAAATTTTATCATTGAAATCTAAACATTACAAATCAGTAGCTCATATGCAATAAATTAAGATAAAAAAAATATTACTTAAATAAACAATTATAAATAACATGAAAATGAAGTTATTTAACTATTAAAAAGATAAACATATAAGATTAAAATTTCATTTCGTTTCCAATATAAAACATTAGAAATTCGTATATATTAATATATGGTTATTAATATATATTATATATATTATAATGTGGTGGAATCGAGTTGGAAATTGGAAATTGGAAATTGGAAATTGATAAACATATAAGATTGTTTTTGACTTTTTTTTTTTTGAATGAATTATTGTTCAGACTTATTCTGCTACTTAATCGAGCCTACTTCGAGTTTTAAATTATTATTAAACAAAATTTTAAATTGTTATTAGGCAAAGTTGACGAGTTTTTTCATTTTTATATATCGTAAATTTATGCTATTTATATTTTGGATGGTCTATTTCGTGTTTTTATTTAATTATCCTTACTTGGATGATTTTAACTTTATAAAGCAAAATAATAATATTATAATTACTAATAATTAACCAATTATCTTTTTCTAGTTAAAAAATGTTACATTTTTTATTTTCTCTAACTAAAAGATCTCCTTTTCGAAAAAAATATCATGGACCATTCTACTTAATAAAATAAAAAATATTTTAAATACTAATAACTAACTAATTATCATATTTTTCAATCTTTTCATTTCTAAAAATATCATATGCAACATATATATATATATATTATTATTATTATTATTATTATTATTAAATTTTATCATTTAAAATTATAAATTAACAGGATTCCTATCTTAAATATTTTCAATGACAAAATAAATAAAAATTATGTAATATTAAAAAAAATCTGTGAATCGCACAAATTCGTCGATAAGATAATATAAAATTATTAGAGTTTTTTAATAATATATTTTATGTTGAGTAATATTTTAAAAAATTATAATATTCTATTCATTACCTTTAATTTCTTATGAATTTTCTTTATATACAGTATCAGTATGTATGTGCATCATCCCAATTCCCAATTTACAGGATACGAATTGCTGATAAACCCTGACCTCAAATGAGGAAATGAAATTACAAAGTTGGGAAGAACAGAGTTAGAATGAGAGTAAATACAAAGTACATCTATTACAGTGTGTCAGTGTGTGCATATATACAAAGGGGTCCGTTCCCTGGCAAACATTTGCCAGGGAACTGTTTCCCAACATATGGCTCCAGGACCGTTGGATCGTTGATCCAACGGTCCTGATTTAAAAAAAAAATTACACCGTACCGCAGAAACTTTCCGCGGTACGGAGTAATTACAAAAATGTCCTCACTGTTCACGTACCGCAGAAAGTTTCTGCGGTACGGTGAACAGTAGATTTTTGATGTGAAAACAGGGGGCATTTTTGTAATTACCCCGTACCGCGGAAAGTTTCTGCGGTACGGTGTAAATTTTTTTTTTAAACCCCAGCCGTTGGATCAACGATCCAACGGCTGGGAAATCATATGTTGTGTAACAGTTCCCTGGCAAATGTTTGCCAGGGACCGTGCGCCATATACAAAAACAATCTTGTTTTCGAATAGTTGCAGTCTTGCAGATATTACAATATCTGAGAATCATCTTTATGGGGTTTTCATTCACTGGCACCTTCATCCAGTAAAAATTCAATTAGGGTAAAAATGTTTATATTATAATAATAAAACGTATCTATAAATTGGGGTGAGTTAAAGTTTTGGAGGGACCAAACCAAACATTTCTTTCTTTTACAGTACTACTTGCCCCTTGTTATAAACCCCGTGCCTGGCTTTTTAGTGTACAGAATCAATAAAGTAAGGCTGACCCAGATCAAGATTCCTCAAGAATTCTAATGGGTATGTCCTCTCTCTCTCGTTTTCTGTTCTTCCCTTTTTGGGATTTGAGGCCTTGTAGAAATTTTATATTGTTCTTGGTATGTTAATCACTTGAATCAAGGTTAAAATGTTTGCTATTTTGTGTATGTTGTGTAAAGATTTGATTTTTATCACTGAGAAATGAGAATATCTTGGTTTTTGAGTTGTTATTAGAAGTGTCAAATGATCAAATTTTTGATGTGATCAAATTTTTGATGTGTTATGGTACTTTTGTGTTTAAATTGTTTGGTGGGCACCCATCATAAAAAAGAGGGCCAAGTACCTTTTTGTGGTAGATTAAGGCTTTCCTAATTGGCCATTTTTGTGTGCTGGATTCATCTGGTCCTATTTTCAAATCTCGATGATTGGTCAGTTTCATTTTCATTATGTTTCTTGTTAACTTGTTTCACACTTCTTTTTAGTCATTCCTTATTCTTTAAGTGACTGGTGATTTTGATACTGTGTATATGACATCTGGTGTGTAACTGTGTGTATATGTTTGTGTTTGTTTTTTTAGAGACTTGTATGAGCTTTTCACAAGACATGGATGGAGAGTATGAGAAATTTATCAGGAGGATGAATCCACCAAGGTAGCTAGAATCTTTTTTATTCTTATTCTTGTTTTTTTATGCATAGTGGAAGATTGAAATTTACTTAAATTTGCTACTTGTGTTTGCAGGGTAGTGGTTGATAATGAATCCTGCAAAAATGCCACTGTTATTCAGGTACATGTCTTTTTTTAGTTCTATTGTGTACCCTTTTGTCATTGATGGAGTTTTAGTGTTTTTGCTATATTTGCTACTTATTTTGTATGTAATATGGTGCAGGTGGATAGTGCTAATGAGCATGGAATACTTTTGGAAGTTGTTCAAGTTCTTACTGATTTAAACCTTACCATTACTAAAGCTTACATATCTTCTGATGGAGGCTGGTTTATGGATGGTATTTTACAACATTTTCCTTATTTATTCTTCTGTATCTGCAGAAATTCTTTTCTTTTTTTAGTGTGGATATGATATTAAGTATCTTCAGTATTTAAGATTTTTTTCTTTTATGTTTTGGCCAGTTTTCAATGTTACTGATCAAGATGGGAACAAAATCACAAATGTTGAGGTTTTGGATTATATTTACAAGGTGAGCTGTTTCTAGTTTTGTTTTATGTGTAATCCAGTTTCATGAATGAACCTTCTAATTTTTTTGAGTTTGTTATTAGGCACTTGGACCGGATTCGGATTTTGGCTACTCTATTAGAAGATCTGTGGGGGTTAAGTCTGCAATGGATCATACTGCCATTGAGTTAATAGGGTGTGATAGGCCGGGATTACTCTCTGAGTTGAGTGCTGTTCTCACCCATCTCAAATGTAATGTAGTAAGTGCTGAGGTGTGGACACATAACGCCCGGGCTGCAGCTGTGGTGCAAGTTACTGACGAAGAAACAGGAGGTGCAATTACTGATTCTGAGAGGCTATCGGTGATTAAGCAATTGCTTTGTAATGTTCTTAATGGCAGCAACAAGTCAAGGAAAGCAAAGACTGTAGTCTCTAGTGGGATCACCCATACCGAACGAAGGCTTCACCAGATGATGTTTGCTGATCGGGACTATGAACGAAATAGTGATGAAGCGGCAGAGGATAAATCAAGGCCGGAAGTGAATGTTATTAACTGGTATGACAAAGATTACTCGGTGGTCACAATCCAGTGCAAGGATAGGCCTAAACTTATCTTTGATGCCATCTGCACTTTGACAGACATGCAGTATGTTGTTTTTCATGGCAATGTTGATGCCTCAGGACCAGAGGCTCACCAGGTCTGTCATATTCTACTTGATGACTACCGTTCCATAAACATTTGTTTTTTTGCAAAAAAAAAAAAAAATAGTATTATAGGCTTAGATACTAATTTTATTTTGACTAATTTAATTTTGAAAAATAGGAATACTGCATAAGACATGTAGATGGATCCCCTGTAAAATCTGAAGCAGAGAGACAAAGGGTTGTCCACTGTCTTGAAGCAGCAATAGAGAGAAGGGTATCTGAGGTGAGTGAGCAATAGTTTATAGACACTCCTGATTAATTTAAGGCACCTATACTATATTTCCAGTTAATTATGTTGTTTTATTAGTGTAGCGCTAGAATCTAAAGTGTTATTATCATCTTAAGTTGTCACTTTGAGCCACTAAATTCTTTAATTGGTTTATGCTTCTGTTCATCCAATTTTCTATGATATGTATTATGTTGTAATGTGTATCATCTACTTATCTTGATGTGAACTTGATTATATCGTTACTATTATTATCGATAGTAAAACAAATAATCATTAGCGAATGAGACGTGTTTGAACCATTGTCTTCTTGTTGTTTTTCTTTCACAAGGAAGGCTTCTTGCATTATTTGACCATCTCATTTTTTAATTCAGGGGTTGAAGCTAGAATTATGCACAACAGACAGAGTCGGACTGCTTTCTGATGTCACTAGGATCTTCCGTGAGAATAGCCTCACCGTCACTAGAGCGGAAGTTACAACTAGGGGAGGGAAGGCTGTTAATACTTTCTATGTCCGGGGTGCATCTGGATATCCTGTTGATCCGAAGATAATCGACTCTATCCGGCAATCAATTGGACAAACTATACTAAAAGTGAAAGGCAACACTGAAGATTCAAATCAAACTACACAAGAATCTCCTACCAGGTTCCTCTTTGGCGGTCTTTTCAAGTCCAGATCCTTTTGTAATTTCGGCTTGGTTAGGTCATACTCCTAAGGTTACTTATGAATGTGCTCTCTCTTGTAAATAGAAAGCCTTATAGTTGCACAATGTGGTAGGTTTCTAGGGCATTTAATCCAAGATTTAAAATCAGGAAGTAGAAAAGCACTAGATTATCGTCCAATGCTTGGGAAGTGTTAGGATGTGTTCAAGGCAATCGTTGAATACATACACCACCAAAACCTTAGTTTGAGTTATGGTTAGGAAGGAAGAGAGAATGATTTGTACATAGTAATATCTTCCATCTGGTTTATGGTATTGATCAGTTGTCAATTTATGGGTATCCTATGTTTGTTGCAAGACAGGAGTTGGGGGATAAAATCTTGCAATTAATTGTGCAAAATGTTGAAGAATCATACACATTGGTAAATGTCAAATCCAAATCAAAACCTACTTGGAAACTATCTTGATGTTGATTCAAGACATTATTATCAATCACCATTACCTTGCTACAATTAAAATGAGCCATAACTGGTGGGTTGGCTGCTGTCATATCACTGGGCGTAAAGGACTATAAACATTTTTTTTACCAACTTTAAACCATAATAAATCCCTATTCCTAATCTTTCATTTGTAACGGAACCTGCTCCCGAGTTTTTTAAACAGAAGGAAGTAAGTGATGAGAGAGTAAAGTATTTTATTTTATTTTTGGAACGAAAATTTTGGAGTAAAAGTGGGTTTAATTTGCATCATTTTCACTTACTTTCGTTTCTATTAAAAATTTGAAAGCATAAAAAAAGTAAAAATAAAATTATTTACTTAACTTTTACTTCACTATTTAAAACTCGGGACAAAGATGTGAGCAACAATGATTAGTACAGTAAGTTCAAGTGACCAACAAGGATTTAATTTTTTTTCTTTTTGAGACATGAAGTAGTAGTATCTGGCAAATGTGGAAAGCAATCCAATCAAATTTTCTTTTGAATAAGGTGACTAGGAGGCAGAACTTTAGGTGAAAGATTTATCTTTTTCAAATCAAATCCAGTGCCATCCCTCTCACAATCTATATCTATAGGTATGTCAACACCTACTCACATGTATTATCAGTTTCTTCACATCCATGATTAGTAATTTAGCTTTAGCTAGAGGGTGGTGTGATTGTGGGGTGCTGCCACGTGGTTTTGATGGTTCCACATCAGTTGAATGTCAGCAATGATGTATGACAAACTGTGTGTTGCTCTCTGTAACTCCTTATCCGTTCAGATAATCCTTGGAAATTAACTGTATCAAAAATATACTGTAGTACTTCGAGGGGATTTAGTATAAGATTCTTAAGCCATTCGTTGACAGAAGTACTAATAAAATTTATACTATAAATCAAATCAAACATATCTGTATATATATTACAATGTCGCATTGCATTCGGGTTAGAATCTAATTGCGGTAAGTTAAGATGTACGCAGATTTTAAAAGAAAAGCGTTGTTTACAAATGTTACAATAAGTGGAAATCATGAAATCTTGGCAACACTCTTGTTTGTAAACGAGAAGATTCAATGTTGTTCGTTGAACAAGTGAAAGGACAAACACTACATGTGGATTCTCCGACTTGATTCCTGCAGTTTTGGTCCAAAAACATAATATTATTAAAATACAATAGATATGCACAGAACTTAGAGTCTCAGACTAAAATCTAATCTTTGGTTGGACTAGTCAAAACCAACTACTACTACTACAAGTCTACAAGTATTCTAAATTTCAACTGTATCTCTGTGTTGGGAGTTGGTCCTAATAAGTTAGTTAACATAGGTAGGTATCTACATTCTATGCATACAGTTGCATGTTGCTATGATAAATAAATACTTGATGGGTATGGAATATTAAACAAAGAAAAAATTGCATGTGCACCTTCTGATCATGTTACTGATAACTTTGCTGTGTTTACTGATTCCCCACTCACATGGACACAATTGTTAGTTTCTTTTGAATTTTTTGGTTTTTTTGCAATAGTTCTATTGTTTTGTACTTGTATAATTACCAAGTATAATCAATGATGTAAAAAGCAGGAATCGAACTTAATTGGTAGAGGCACTATCTAGGGATTAATCGGGTATTTGGAGATTAATCGGAATTATTTATCGAATTATTAATCAGTGCGATAATCAATGAAATAGGGATTAATCGGTGATTAATCCCGATTTTTAGAATAAAGAGTATAATTAACATTGAAATGAAGCCCAACTTATGAAGGCCACTTCTGCAAGCCTGCAACAAAAGAAGATACTCATGGCCCAAACTACGAGAAAAGCCACCATTAGACCCCAACTAAAGCCCAATTCATTGGCTCCGGCCTGAAAGCCTTCTAAATATTTATAGGCCGACATAAGTAATTGTGTTTTTTCATGTGATGAGAAAAGGGCGCCGACATAAGGATGATTTTGTCCGTGAAAAAATTTAACGAATAAAGAGGTTTTAAAACTTAATAATACTAGCCTAAAATCGGTGCGATGCACGGATTTTTTTTAATATTATATAAAAAAATTCATTAATTTAAATTAATTTTTTTAAAACATGAATTTTGGAGGCTTACATTTTTATATGAGATGATATGATAATAATTATATAAATGTTATCTGTGATATTTCAAGAAAATGAGGGATTTTAGTTAGAAATTATAGAAAAGATGATAGGTTTTAGTTAAAAAGAGAAATCGATTAATTAATAATAAATATAAAATTATTATTTCATTTTATTAAATAGAATGCCCGTGATATGATTAGAAAAATAGAGAATTTAGTTAGAAAAAATTAAAAAGGTAATATGTTTTATGTGAAAATGGTAATTGATTAGTTTATAGTAATTATAATTTAATTACATTATTTTACTGAATACAATTGCTCGTATTGTTTTTAGAAAAGAAGAAATTAATATTATCCGTGATATTTCTATTAAAAGAGGGATTTTAAATATTTTAGTTCAGAAGAGTAATCGATTAATTATTAGTAATTATAAAATTATTACTTCATTATATTAAATAGAATGCCCGTGATATGATTAGAAAAATAGAGAATTTAGTTAGAGAAAATTAAAAAGGTAATATGTTCTAGATGAAAAAGGCAATTGCTTAGTTTATAGTAATTATAATTTAATTACGTTATTTTACTGAATACAATTGCTCGTAATGTTTTTAGAAAAGAAAAAATTAATATTGTCCGATGATATTTTTATTAAAAGAGGGATTTTAGTTAGAAAATATAGAAAATACAATACGTTTTAGCTGAAAAAGGTAATCAGTTAAATAATAATATTATATTATCATTAGTTTATTTTATTAAATAGAATCGTCCGTGATATAATTGGAAAAAGATAAATTTTAAATAGAGAAAATAAAAACGTAACGTGAAGATGATATGACTTATGTGAAAAGGTAATTGATTAGTTTATAATAATTATAATTTAATTATGTTATTTTACTAAATAAAATTGTTCATAATTTTTAGAAAATGAGAAATTAATGTTACCCGTTTGATTTCTTGAAAAAAGGGGAATTTAATTAGAAAAAATAGAAAAATGATTTATTTTAGCTGAAAAGGTAATCGGTCAATTATTAGTGTTATTATATTATTATTATTATTATTATTATTATTATTTAAATAAAAACGCCCATGATATAATTGGAAAAAGGGAGGTTATAGTAAGAGAAAAGAAAAAAGGCAATGAACTGTCCATGATATAATTGGAAAAATAGAGATTTTAGTTAGAGAAAAGAGAAGAGATAAGATAACATGTTTTGACTGAAAAAAAGGTAATTGATTATTTAATAGTAATTATAATATAATTATGTTATTTTATTAAACAAAATTACTCCATTTTTGAAAAGGAGAAATTTTAGTTAGTTAAAATTTAAAAGATACTAGCTTATAACATTTTTGATGTTACAATTACAATTTTATATAATTATTATTTACAATATTTTATTTTAATTTTAACTTGAATTATTTAATAAAAATTTAATTAATGATATGCATGAAAATCTAACGGTCATTATTCGCAGTACACGGATTTCTATTATATTTTGTTAGTGATTAGAAGATATAGTGTGATATTTTTGGGTATATATTAATTATTGCAAGATTATGTTTTAAATTAAAAGTTAACGTGTTTAAATTAAGAAAAAATATTATTGATTGGAAGATATAAGTTTATAAAATTATAATAAATTTTATTATGTCATAAATAAAATTTATTGATATGGTGTTTTCTTTTATTATGTTATAAATTTTATTTAATATTATAATTATGTTTTTATATAATCATTATTTTAATAATTTTATATTTTTAATTTAATATAATTTAACATACTCATGTTTACAAATTATACTAATGTTTGCTTAATATAAATAACGTATATGAAATTTTAATATATTTTATTAGATAATTGAAAAATATGTTGTGATAAGATTAGTTTTAAATAAAAAAGGTAACATGTTTTAATTCGAAAGGAAATATTAATGATTGGAAGATATGATACGATTGATGTTTTAAGGTGTTTGTAAAAGGTAATATATTCAACTAAACGTAAATGTGAAAAAGGCAATCGACTAACTACCATTAATTATTTTATTTTATTATTTACTTTAGGTGTTTTAATAGTCTAGATATTTAATATATTTTTCTTTTTAATGAAGAATTATACTAATGTTTCCTTATAAATTAAAAAGGTAACGTGTTTTAATTCGAAAGGAAATATTAATGATGGAAAGATATGATACGATTAATGTTTTTAGTTATTTATAAAAGGTAATATCTTCAACTAAAAGTAAATGTGAAAAAGACAATTGACTAATTACCATTAATTATTTTATGTTATTATTTATTTTAGGTGTTTTAATAGTATAAATATATAATATATTTTTCTTTTTAATGAAGGTTTTAATGAAGAATTATACTAATGTTTTCTTATAAATTAAAAAGGTAACATGTTTTAATTCGAAAGGAAATATTAATGATGGAAAGATATGATACGATTGATGTTTTTAGTTGTTTATAAAAGGTAATATCTTTCACTAAAAGTAAATGTGAAAAAGGCAATCGACTAATTACCATTAATTATTTATGTTATTATTTATTTTAGGTGTTTTAATAGTATAGATATAGAATATATTTTTCTTTTTAATGAAGGGTAAATAAGTAAATTCACTTAGTACCAAAAAACAGGTACCAAAACTTTTAATGTTTCGGCTTTTATATAATAGTACTAGCTTAAAACCCGTGCGATGCACGGATTTCTTTTAATATTATATGATATGTTTTATTAATTCGATTTACTTTTTTAAAAATATGAATTTTGGAGGTTTAAATTTTTAAATGAGATGATTTGATAATAATTATATAAATATTATCAGTTATATTTTTATGAAAAGAGGGATTTTAGTTAGAAAATATTGAAACGATAATACATCTTAGTTCAAAAAGGTAATCGGTTAATTATAAGTACTTATAAAATTATAATTTAATTTTATTAAATAGAATGCCGTGATTTAACTGAAAAAAGTGAGGTGTTTAGAGAAAATTAAAAAGGAAACATGTTTTAGGTGGAAAAGATAATTGATTAGTTTATAGTAATTATAATTCAATTATGTTATTTTACTAAATAAAATTGCTCGTAAAGTTTTAAGAAAAGGAAAAATTAGTGTTGCCCGTGATATTTTAAAGAAAAGAGATATTTTAGTTAGAAAATATAGAAAAGATGATACATTTTAGCTGAAACTTAATCGGTTAATTATTAACATTATAATATTATTATTTTATTTTATTAAATAGAACCGCCCGTGATATAATTGAAAAAAGATAAAAATGTAATGTGAAAATTAAAAAGATGACATGTTTTAGGTGAAAAAGGTAATTGATTAGTTTATAATAATTATAATTTAATTTATGTTATTTCACTAAATTAAATTGTTCGTAATGTCTTTAGATAGTGAGAAATTAATGTTACCCGTGATATTTCTAGAAAAAAGGAATTTGATTTATAAAATATGGAAAATATGATACGTTTTAGCTGAAAAAGGTATTCAAAAAGGTAATCGTTTAATTATAAGTACTTATAAAATTATAATTTAATTTTATTAAATAGAATGTCGTGATTTAACTGAAAAAGGTGAGGTGTTAGTTAGAGAAAATTAAAAAGGAAACATGTTTTAGGTGGAAAAGATCATTGATTAGTTTATAGTAATTATAATTTAATTTATGTTATTTCACTAAATTAAATTATTCGTAGTATCTTTAGATGGTGAGAAATTAATGTTACCCGTGATATTTGTAGAAAAAAGGAATTTGAATTATAAAATTTGGAAAAGATGATACGTTTTAGTTGAAAAAGGTAATTGATAATTATTAGTATTATAATATTATTATTTATTAAATAGAACCACCCGTGATATATTTGTAAAAAGAAATATTTTAGTTAAAGAGATATTTTAGTTATAGAATAGAGAAAAGGTAACATGTTTTGGCTGAAAAAGGTAATTGATTAGTTAATAGTAATTATAATATAATTATGTTATTTTATTAAACAAAATTGCTTGTAGTGTTTGTAAGAAAGGAGAAATTTTAGTTAGATATAATATAAAAGATATTGTGGTTTACCTGAAAAGGGAAATTAATTAGTTAATTGAAAAGGTAATATGTTTAATCTGAAAAAGGAAATAATGTAATTAGTTAGTAGTTAAATAAGGGTAAATAAGTAAATTCAATAGGTACCAACCAACCAAACTTTTAATGTTTCGGCTTTAATATAATAGAATAGATAGATTCTATTTTACCTGAAAAAGGAAATTATTTAGTTATTGAAAAATAGAAAAGGTAATATGTTTAACCTGAAAAAAGAAATTGATTAATAAAGGAGAAATTTTAGTTAGATAAAATATAAAAGATATTGTATTTTACCTGAAAAAGAAAATTATTTAGTTCTTGAAAAATAGAAAAGATAATATGTGTAATCTGAAAAAGAAATTGATTAATTAATAGGATGAGTAAGGGTAAATAAGTAAAATCAACATATACCGACCGACCGACCAATTTAATGTTTCGATTTTGCGATGCACTGATATTTTTTAATATTATATAAAAAAAGTTCATCAATTTAAATTAATTTCATAATAATTATATAAATCTTATCCATAATATTTCTAGAAAATGAGGGATTTAAGTTTGAAAATATAGAAAAGATGATAGATTTTAGTTGAAAAAGGTAATTGATTAATTATGAGTAATTATAAAATTATTACTTCACTTTATTAAATAGAATGCCCGTAATATGATTAGAAAAATAGAGGATGTAGTTAGAGAAAATAAAAAGGTAATATGTTATAGGTGAAAAAGGAAATTGATTAGTTTATAGTAATTATAATTTAATTGTGTCATTTTACTAAATAAATTGCTCAAAATTTTTATAAAATGAGAAATTAATGTTACCCGTTATATTTCTACAAAAAAGTGAATTTAATTAGAAAAACTAAAAAAGATGATAAATTTTAGTTGAAAAGGTAATCGGTTAATTTTTAGTATTATAATATTATTATTTATTTTTATTGAATAGAAATGCCCGTGATATAATTGGAAAAAAGGAGGTTTAGGTAACGTGTTTTGGTTTAAAAAGAAAATGGTAATCGTCCAAGATATAATTGGAAAAAGAAAGATTTTAGTTAGAGAAAAAGGAAAAGTTAACGTGTTTTGATTGTAAAAACTAATTGATTAGTTAATAGTAATTATAGTATAATTATGTTATTTTATTAAATATAATTGTTTGTAGTGTTTTTAAAAATGAGAAATTTTAGTTACATAAAATGTAAAGGATATTCTAATTTACTTGAAAAAGGAAAGTATTTAATTATTGAAAATTGAAAAAGGTAATATGTTTAAACTAATAAAGGAAATTGATTCATAAAGGAGAAATTTTAGTTAGATAAAATATAAAAGATATTCTATTTTACCTGAAAAAGGAAATTATTTAGTTCTTGAAAAAGTAGAAAAAATAATATGTTTAATCTGAAAAAAAAATGATTAGTTAGTAAATATGTAATTGAAAAATAGAAAAGGTAATATATTTAACCTGAAGAAAGAAACTGATTCATGAAGGAGAAATTTTAGTAAGATGAAATATAAAATATATTGTATTTTAGATGAAATAGAAAAGGTTTTGTTTAGTTGATTTGAGTAAAAATTGAAATTGATAATAGATTAATAATATTAATATTAATTGGGTGCAAGGGTAATTAGGTAAATTCAATAGGTACCGACCGACCAAACTTTTAATGTTTCGGAATTTATATAATAGTATAGATTTTATTGAATAGAAATGCCCGTGATATACTTGGAAAATAGAGGTTTAGGTAACGTGTTTTGGCTTAAAAAGAAAAAGGTAATCGTCCAAGATATAGTTGGAAAAAGAAAGATTTTAGTTAGAGAAAAAAGAAAAGTTAACGTGTTTTGATTGAAAAAAATAATTGATTAGTTAATAGTAATTATAATATAATTATGTTATTTTATTAAATATAATTGTTTGTAGTGTTTTTAAAAATGAGAAATTTTAGTTACATAAAATGTAAAGGATATTCTAATTTACTTGAAAAAGGAAAGTATTTAATTATTGAAAATTGAAAAATGTAATATGTTTAACCTAATAAAGGAAATTGATTCATAAAGGAGAAATTTTAGTTAGATAAAATATAAAAGATATTATATTTTTACCTGAAAAAGGAAATTATTTAGTTCTTGAAAAAGTAGAAAAAATAATATGTTTAATCTGAAAAAGGAAATTGATTAGTTAGTAAATATGTAATTGAAAAATAGAAAAGGTAATATGTTTAACCTCAAGAAAGAAACTGATTCATAAAGTAGAAATTTTAGTTAGATAAAATATAAAAGATATTGTATTTTAGATGAAATAGAAAAGGTTTTGTTTAGTTGATTTGAGTAAAAATTGAAATTGGAAATATATTAATAATATTAATATTAATTGGGTGCAAGGGTAATTAGGTAAATTTAATATGTACCGACCAACCAAACTTTTAATGTTTCGAAATTTATATAATAGTACTAGCTTATACCCCGTGCGATGCACGGATTTTTTTGATATGTAACAAATTTTATTTTATGCTACAACTATATTTTTATATAATCATTATTTACAATATTTTTTTTAATTTTAATATTAATAAATTAATATAAATTTAAATAATGATATGCATGGTTTAAAACTTATATTATAAAATTTTAAATTAAATATGTCGTTGATAGAGTTCGAACCTTGAAATTTTAGTAAATTAATTTAATTATATAATATATTTAATCATTTGATCTAACGATTCTGATTTTTTACTAAAAATCTAATGATCATTATTCGTTAGTATACGAATTTCAATTATATTTTGTTAGTGATTAGAAGATATGATGTGATATTTTTGTGTATATATTAATTATTGCTAGATATGATATGATTGGAAGATATGATAAGATTGATGTTTTTAGGTGTTCATAAATGGTAATATATTCAACTAAAAGTAAATGTGAAAAAGGCAATCGACTAATTATCATTAATTATATTATGTTATTATTTTAGGTGTTTTAATAGTATAGATATCGTATATAATTTTTTTAATAATAAAGGTTAAATAAGTAAATTCACGAAATACTAAAAAACATATACCAAAAAATTGGTACCAAAATTTTAATGTTTCGGCTATTATATAATTAATAAATTTTAATTTAATATACTCATATTTACGGATTATACTAATGTTTCCTTATTATAAACAACGTATACAGAATTTTAATATATTTTATTAATAATTGAAAAATATTATGTGATATTTTGGGGTATATATTAATGATCGTAAGATTAGTTTTAAATTAAAAAGGTAACGTATTTTAATTCTAAAAAAAATATTAATGATTGGAAGATATGATACAATTGATGTTTTTAGGTGTTTATAGAAGGTAATATCTTCAATTAAAAGTAATGTGAAAAAGGCAAACGACTACTTACCATTAATTATATTATGTTATTATTTATTTTAGGAGTTTTAATAGTATAGATATCAATTAATCAATTTTAATTTAATATAATTCAATATACTCATGTTTACGGATTATACTAATGTTTTCTTATTATAAACAACATATACAGATTTTTAATATATTTTATTAATAATTGAAAAATACGATGTAATATTTTCGGGTATATATTAATGATTGAAAGATTAGTTTTAAAATAAAAAGGTAACTTATTTTAATTCGAAAGGAAATATTAATGATTGGAATATAGGATACGATTGACGTTTTTAGGTGTTTATAAAAGGTAATATCTTCAATTAAAAGTAAATGTAAAAAAAGGTAATCGACTACTTACTATTAACTATATTATGTTATTATTTATTTTAGGAGTTTTAATAGTATAGATATCATTTATAATAAAGGGTAAATAAGTAAATTCACGACGTACCAAAAAATAGGTACCAAAAAACAGGTACAAAAAAATAGGTACCAAAAAACAGGTACCAAAACTTTTAATGTTTCGGCTTTTATATAATAGTACTAGCTTATAACCCGTGCAATGCACGGCTTTCTTTTAATATGTTATATAAATTTTATTTTATGCTATAATTATATTTTTATATAATCATTATTTTGTAAAAATTATTCTAATATTATTTTAATATAATTTAATATAAATTTAGTTAATCATGATTAAAAATTTACAATATTATAGAATTTTAAGTTAAATATGTCGTTGACGGGATTCGAAACTTGAATTTTTAGTAAAATACTTTAATCATAAAATATATCTTATAATTACATCTGACGATTCTTATTAATTACTAAAAATCTAACAGTAAAATGGTTTAATATTTTTCGGTATACATTAATGATTGCAAAATTATTGGTTTAAAATTTTTATTATAAAATATTTTTAAAAATATGTCTGACAGAATTCGAAGCTTGAAATTTTAGTAAATTATTTAAACCTATAATATATCTAATAATTAGATCTAATGGTTCTGATTTTTTACTAAAAATATAACGGTCATTATTCGTTGTATATATATGTCTATTATCTTTTGTTAGTGATTAGACGAGTGTTTTTTTTTTGGGTATATATTAATTATTGTAAGATTATATTTTAAAATAAAAGTTAATGTGTTTTATTTAGAAATAAATATTATTGATTGCAAGATATGATATCTTAGGTGTTTATAAAAGGTAATATCATCAATCAATTAAAAGCTAACCTCTTTTAATTAAAAAAAGACAATCGACTAATTATCACTAATTATGTTATTTTACTATTTATTTTAATAGTTAGGATGACCGTGCTGAAGATCGAATGGACAAATTTTCAATGCCCGTGTGCTGCACAGGTTTCTTTTATTATATTATATAAATTTTATTTAATATTACAATTATGTTTTTATATAATCATTATTTTTAATATTTTTTTAATTTTAATTTAATATAATTTAATATTATGATGTTTACGGATTATACTAATGTTTCCTTATTATAAACAATGTATACGGATTTTTAATATATTTTATTAAATAGTGATATAATTGGGAAAAAAAAATTTTTGTTAGAGAAAAGAGAAAAGATAAAAAATTAATTTATTAGTTAAAAGTAATTATAATTTGTTTTTTAATTAGAAAAAATTTAAAAGATATTATATGTTACTTGAAAAAGGAAACTGTTTAGTTATTAAAAAAAAGGTAACATGTTTAACCTGAAAAAGTAGATTGATTAGTAAAGTAAAAAATTTAGTTAAATAAAATATAAAAGAAGATTTTAAAAGGTAACCCGTGATATAATTGGAAAAAGATATATTTTAGTTAGAGAAAAAAGAAAAAATAATTTGAATGAAAAAATTAATTAATTAGTTAATAGTAATTATAATATGCTTTTTAGTTAGATAAAATATAAAAGATATTATATTTTACCTAAAAAAGGAAACTGCTTAGTTATTAAAAAGAAAAGAAAAGGTAACATGTTTAACCTGAAAAAGGAAATTGATTAGTAAAGCAAAAATTTTATTTAGATAAAATATAAAAAAAAATTATCTATAATTAAGTAAGGGTAAATTAGTAAAATCAATAGGTACCAACCAACCAAACTTTTAATGTTTCGGTTTTTATATAATAGTATAGATAGATGGTAGGAGTAATAAATGAGATAGACCCCTTGCATTTTAATCAATTCCATCAATTTAATCTTCACATTTTATTACATCATTTTGAATAATATTTTTAAAAAATTGTTTGGTTCATTAGCATTACTCTGTTGTAGGACGATGTCACGTATGACATCTATTATTATATATCTAATACACCAACAGGGGGTTTCCCTGAGCAAATTAATTCCTAGGCTCGGTTCCTCCGAACCTCACTCCGAACCTAATTCCAATTATTTGTAAAAATATTGTTATATAGAGGATTCGAACCCATGACCTTGGGAACTAATTTCACTACCATAACCAATTGATCTATCTTAACATTTGAGTCTATATTAAAAATCATTAACTACATACATAAATATTTGTAAAATGTATAATCCCAATAATTATACATACATAAACACATACATACATACATACGTACATAATTATTAATTATACATACAGATACATAAATAATTATACATGCATACACACATACATACATACATACATACATACATATATACATATATACATACATACATTACATACATAATTATTAATTATACATACACATACATAAATAAATAATTATACATGCATATATACATACACACATACATACATGCATACATACATACATAATTATTAATTATACGTGCATACCTACTATATACATACATACATACATACATTTATGTTGTACAATCTATTAATATTTCATTATTTGTAATATATTAATTGTTGTATAATTAATATGCATATTTATATATACATACACATGTACAAACATAAATACATACATATTTAAATTTATGTGGATACATAATAATATACTATAATATTATATACATACATACATACATACTATATAACATACATACATGCATGCATACATACATACAAACATACATACATACATACATACATACATACATACATACATACATATATACATACAACATAACTATTAATTATACATGCATACGTACATACATACATGCATGCATGCATACATACATACATAGAGTTCCCTTCTAGAGAGAATTTGTTATATAGAGAATATGAGAGAATCACTTAAAATGCATTTAAATTGTCCTTTATATAAGTCCCTGGCGGGGCCCTTTTACAAAATAATCTTATAATTCTATCCTTTATCCATTTGCCGAAAAAAAAATTAAATTAAATTTTTTTAAAAAAATTAAAAAAACTGCTGCCTTGTCATCATTTTTTTTTAATTTTTAATTTTTTTGTAAATATTTTTTTATAAATAGATAGAGGGTAGAATTATAAGACTTTTTTGTAAAGGTGCCCCTGGCGGGGCCCTAAGAAATAAATGGAAATAAATGATTTAGATTGATTCTCTCATATTCTCTATATAAGGAGGTCCTCTCTAGAATAATGGCCTACATACATATAATATATACATACATTTATGTTGTGTAATCTATTAATATTTCATTATTTGTAATCTATTAATTATTGTATATTTAATATGCATATTTAAACATACATACATACATACATACATATACTATAATATTATATACATATATACATACATATTATATAGCATACATACATACATACATACATACATACATACATACATACATACATTTCTGTTGTATAATCTATTAATATTTCATTATTTGTAATATATTAATTACTGTATAATTAATATTCATATTTATACATACATACATACACTTGTACAAACATAAATACATATATAAATTTATGTGGATATGTTATAATTACTATAATATTCACTAATCACTAACATATACCATATCTTATTAATCATTTTAGATCTATTGTAATTATTTACGTATTAAATATTATAAAAAATATCCCAATACAAAAAAAGAACCTTCATCCGTATATAAGTATAATAGAAACTTGTATTAACATTAACTATCATAAAACTCTTCAATCACATCTTTAATACGTAAACGCACAAGACAATATAACACACACACACACACACACACATATAAATGGGTGGTTCCATGAGCAAATTTATTCATATAAAAAGTCATATTTACCCCCTACTAATTATATCTATGTTATATTTCCGGGGATATTGCAACACCAACATATTTATTACATAATAATAACTGATATGGACTAATATGTATTTATTATTATGTAATTAATATTTGTATGTATCTCTGTATCCATCCATGTTAACTCTATATATTTATATTTCGAAGTACGGTTTTGATTATATCATTGACCAATTTATTACATATCGTTCAAGGTTTTTTTGAACAAATCAAAACATAGCGTAAAATATAAAATAGTTTTAATTTAACCAGAATTATAATTTGCATGTCACGATCGAGTATTGCATAAATTCTATTTACTCATAACAATTGTTGCGAAGATATGAACAATCGAAGATATCAACAATTCAATCCTACGTGATTATGCATAATACATAAATATTTGTAATCTAGAGCATGCCCGTGCCTTGCACGGGCTACGAAGCTAGTTATTAACTAAAAGGCTAAAAGCGGGTAAAATGATGCTAGTTCCTGCACTCTTACACTTACATTAATTTTTCGTAAAAGAATTTGGCATTATGTTTTTATTTGTAGGACGAAAAAATTGTGTAAAAACTAATTTTTAAACTAGCATGATAGCCCGTGCAAAGCATAGAGTATATAATAATTCATTAAAAAAATTGTGTTAGTCTACTTCACGTATTTCGATCTATTTAAGGTGTTATCATTTTATTAAAATTCAATCGAATTATGTTATAAATGTTCATGTGTACAATAAAATTCATTCTATTAAAAAAAGACATAACTACGATAGTGAAGCATCCAAGAAATATCATTTAAATTTTAATTAACACCAAAATGATAGCTGGGAAATAAAAAAATACACATACCACATCTGTGATCATAAAACATTGTATATATCAGCAATTTTCGAGTTTATTAGTCTTACACCGAGATGAAACTCATATTGGAGTTTAAAATTCAAATGAAATTGACATATTACTATTTAAGTACATGGTTGTAAACTCATTTTGTATTAAATTAATA
Source organism: Kitagawia praeruptora (assembly GCA_037693485.1). Taxonomy (NCBI): domain Eukaryota; kingdom Viridiplantae; phylum Streptophyta; class Magnoliopsida; order Apiales; family Apiaceae; genus Kitagawia; species Kitagawia praeruptora. Next base: position 58,561,200 of record CM075351.1, read on the forward strand.
ATAATAACATATTACGAAAATGCTGTAAAAATATAGTGCGAGAAACTAAAAAATAAAAACCATATTGATATTTTTTTTACCAAATCCAAATCCCATATGTAAATTATTTCTTATTTTTAATATTTTAATCTTTTTTATTAATCAATTCAAATTACCCGATGCTAATAGGATTAATCAATATAGTGCAAATATACTTAAAATAAAATATTAAACTGATATCGAGTAAAAATTTGTTATACACTTTATTTATCATTTTTGTTAGTTACAGAGGCATGCCTGTATACATCTAATAACAAGCCTAATTGTTTGTAATGCTTTGCATTACTTACATGACCTCTTAACTGAGGGAACCTCTAGTTGTAGAGTTTCTGTTTGTATTGTACTTGTAGTAGGCATCAAATCCTAGTTGTGTAACTGTACTTATAGAGTCTAGAATAATGCTTGAAAGAAGTTCCAAGGTTCATGCCTCAAGCAAGAAGATAAAAACTATCAAATAATCACAGTTGGGATTTGAAGAAATGAAGAATTTGCCTAAGTATCAATTCGAGAAGTATATTTGTCTATTCGAGAAGTCCAGCATTCGAGAAGTCAGGGATTCGATATCTCAAGACACCATTCGATATCTCTGAATACACTGTTCGATATCTCATTCGATATCTCAGAGATTCGATATGTCTACTACTCTATTCGAGAACTCAAGAAGTCAACAAGTCAAAGTGGTAGTCGAGTTCTCAAAGAGTCAACAAGTCAAAGTTCTATTCGATATCTCAAGGACTCAGAAAGCTTTTCGATATCTCGAGGATTCGATAAGTCAAATGTTCTATTCGACAACTCAAGGAATCCTGATGGAAAAGGGCTATGCGAGAAGTGGTTCGACATGTCAATATAACAGTGTTCGAGAACTCAGAGTTATCGATCAAGTCAATTCTAGTTCTCGAATCATCTATTTAATCACTTCTCGAATACATTCTTGGAGACAAAATACTGAAGAAATTGTACAAGTCAGAAACCTGCAACAAGCCAATGCATTTTATGGACCACAATCTGTAACGTGCTCTGGAAATCCTACAAGGAAGCTTGGAGAGATATAGAAGAGACAAGGGGCTAAAGAAGTGGATCTGAACAGGCTTTGCAAAGTCAAATCTGTAACCGTTTGGACACTTACTCAAAAAGGATAGACACACTAGAAAGTAATTTGTTCAGCTACCTTATTTGTAGTAAGTAGGGTGCATCCATGTTCTATAAGGATACAGCCTCACTTCCTTAGTCATTAACTTTGTGAGTCAAGTTTTTCATACGCTGTAAGCTGTATCTCTCTGAGAAAAACGAAGCTGAGAATACTATCATTTGTATTCACAGATTGTAGCAACCTTTATCTAATAATACATTAGATTAAAGTGATATTGTGTCTTGTGTTGTTCTTTATCCGTACCTTCACTCTTGCACACACAAACACTTACTTGCTACATAGGCTCGAAAAAGAAAAGTTCAAGAATCCATTCACCCCCCCTCTGTATTCTTTTACTGTATTCAATACTCAACAAGTGGTATCAGAGAGGGCTGTTTATTCAAAAACAGAAAAACGATCATGAGTTCGAATACACCAAAGACTACAGGAACGTTGAAAGTCCCTAAGTTTGACAAAGAAAACTTCAACCTCTGGAAGATAAAGATGATGTTGTTCATCAAAGCCTCTCATCCTTTGTATCTTGAGATTCTCAAGAATGGTCCTTTTGTTCCACAACAAGAGATACCAGAGAAGACTGTTGGAACCACAACTATCCCAAGATCGTATGAGGCCAAGGATCCATCAAAATGGACAGAATCAAAAAGGGATAAGGTTGCTCTTGACAGCCACCTCATGTTGCTTATCATTGATACCATGGACATGTCAATGTTTGCAAACATTGCATCATGTACATCTGCCAAAGAAATGTGGGATCACATTGAGGTGTTGTGTGAAGGAACTGATGAGGTTAAGGAAAACAAGAAACAGATACTGGTCACACAATATGAAGCTTTCATGGCACAGCCCAAGGAAAGCATTACTGAGATGTTTGAAAGGTTTCACAAGCTAGTCACTGAGTTGCAGATGAATGGCAAGGTTTACAGCACCAAGGAGTTAAATATGAAATTTTTGCTATCTTCACCAAATCATCTAGAGCAAAGAGTCATTTCTCTAAGGGAAAGAGATTTGAACAAAGTCACCTATGATGTGCTCTATGGAGTCTTAAAGACTCATGAGCTTGAGTTGCTTCAGAAAAGGGCTATCCAAGCCAACCAAGGTAGAATGATAAACACATCATGTGCCTTGATTGTCAACAAATCTATTCAAGACCTAGAAGCATCTACAAGCCAATTAAGGATTGAGGAGGTAGTAGAAGAGGAAGAAACTGAACCTGAGGTAAGTGAACCTGTTGAGGAGAAGGAGGAAGAAGAGTTTTACACTCTTGAAGAACTAGATGGGATGGAAAACACTTCATATGCTTTCATGGCCAGAAAATTTCCAAACATCAAATTCAAAAGGAATCAACCCTTCAAACCCAAAACCCAAAACCATTCATTCAACAAGAGCAAGGCACCTGTGAAACCAAACAAGAATAAGTTTAAAACCAGCCATGTGGATAGGTCATCTGTAAGGTGCTATAGATGCAATGACCTAGGACATTTTGCCAGTGAATGCAAGAAGCCTAAAAAGAAGGATAGAGATTATCTTGAGCTCGAAGCTAAGTATGAGGCCCTTCTGAAAAAGCAGACACAAGGTAAGGCCTACATAGCTAAAGGGAAGTGTTGGGATGATTCTGACAGTGATGGAGAGGAACAAGAATTCTGCAATTATGCCTTGATGGCCAATTCCAAGGATGACACATCTCCATCAGACCCTCAGGTACCATCTCTCACTACTATAGATATGTCTGTTTCTGAGTATAAATGCATGATTGAACAACAATCTGTTGAAATGTTTAACATTCATACTAGTATGACTGCTACTAATGAAGAGATTGCTAAATTGTCTACTAGAAATGAAATGTTAACCAAAAGGAATGAGGAACTTGAGCTAACTGCTATGCAAGTAGAAAACCTTAAGAAAGAAGTTGAATATCTGCAGAATAAGGTTCTATGTGCTAGTCAAGTGGAAAAGGCTCTTAGGGATGAATTAGCTGAAAATGAATTCAAACTGAAAACATTTAAGAACTCATCTGGTCTAGTGCAATCCTACTGTGAGAAAATTCAGGCTAAACCCAAAGCTGCTATTGGACTTGACTATGACTCTCTTAAGCAGAGAAAAGGCTATGCTATCATTGAAGATGACACAATTGTTCATGAGGAAGTGCCTCACATTTTGAAAAAGGCTGAAAACCCAATTTTTAAAGAATCAACATTTGAAATTGATGAGAATTCCTTACTCATCAAGCAAATGTTGAATGATGAGGATGAGGCACAATCCAGTGAACAACAAGCATCCTCCAAGAGTGAGAGTGTCAAGTCAAAAGCCAAGGAGTCAGTAGTTGATAGATCAAGACCTAAGAAATTTGTTAAGTTTGTCTCAGCTGGGAAGAGTGAATCAGAGAAGAAAGTGACTAAGAAGAAACAGAACAGAAATGGCAAGTTAGGGATTAACAAGGATAACAACTATGCTTATATGCCTAATGCCCCTAGGAAAACTTGTCAGAACTGTTTCAGTACCAATCATTTAACTCATGCATGCAAGAAACCTGTTGGTAGTGTGTCCAAACCTTTCTATGATTGTTCTGTGCCTCTAAGACATAGAGATGCTCCATTTTGTGATAAATTTGACTGTATGCCATGCAACATGAATGTGATGACTAGTTGTTTTAATTTGAGAAGGCAATTCATTGATGGTTATATCAGTCACAATTCTCACACACACTACACAAGGTCAAAGTCTTCAAGTCCTCCTAAAGCTAGGAAGGTACCTCTGTCACCTAAGTCTGAAACTTCAGGTTCTAAGACTTCTAACAGTGACAAGAAGACTAACACTAAGAAAGTTGACAAGCATGTTGTTTATGATAAAACTGTTTCTAAGTCACATGGACCCAAACTTGTTTGGGTACCAAAGGAAAAGTAATTACCTTTGTGTTTGCAGGGCAAAGAAAGTGAAAAGAAGGTCATGTGGATTTTGGACAGTGGATGCTCAAATCATATGACTGGTGATATGGCCCTGCTATCACAGTATGAGGAAAAGGCTGGCCCAATGGTTGCTTTTGGAGATGACAGCTTGGGTAACACATTGGGATATTGCAAGTTGAAAGTTGGTAATGTCATCATTGAAGATGTAGCACTAGTCAAGGGGCTCAAGCATAATCTGCTAAGTGTTGGTCAGTTTACTGATAGGGGATTCAAGGTGGATTTTGACAAAGATGAATGTTTGATCACCCACAAGAAGACTGGTGATTTTGCTCTATCTGGAGTAAGAAAGGGAAGCCTGTTTGTAGCCAATATGGACTCTGCAAACAAGGACAAAATTTGTTGCTTTTATTCAAAAGCATCAAATGAAGATTGTTGGCTGTGGCACAAGAAATTATCACACATGGACTTCAAATCCATTAATTCTCTAGTCAAAAGAGAGTTAGTGAGAGGCATTCCTACACTTGAATTCTGCCAAGAAGGAGTGTGTGAGGCTTGTCAAAAAGGAAAAATGAAAAGATCAAGCCACAAGTCAAAGACAGTGACATCAATAACCAAGCCCCTACAACTCATTCATATGGATTTGTTTGGGCCCGTCAATATTATGTCACTAGGAAGAAAGAAGTATGCCTTGGTGATGGTTGATGATTTTACAACGTATACATGGGTGGAATTTCTGGCATCAAAAGATGAGGCTCCACAAGTAATCATTGAGCTTATAAAGAGAGTTGACAAGGAAGCAAAGGCCAACAATGCAAGTGTGACTGCATTGAGAAGTGACAATGGAACAGAGTTCAGAAATGCCATACTTGAAGCATTCTGTAAAGAGAATGACATTTCTCAGCTCCAAGGACTCCACAACAAAATGGAGTTGTTGAGAGAAAGAATAGAACTCTAATTGAGGGTACTAGAACAATGTTACTTGATGCAAAGATGCCTAAATGTTTTTGGGCTGAGGCTGTGAGCACTGCATGCTATATCCAGAACAGAACTCTCATCAACAAAAACACTGGAAAGACACCTTACAATTTGATGACTGGAAAGAAGCCTACTCTAAAGTATGTTCATACTTTTGGAAGCAAATGCTTTATGTTAAAGGACAATTCAGAATATGTTGGTAAGTTTAATGCAAAGGCATTTGAAGGAATTTTTCTTAGCTACTCTATGGAAAGAATTGCATACAAAGTTTATGTCATCAGTCAAAAGAAAATTATGGAAAGCACAGATGTGACATTTGATGACAGCAAACTACCTGGACTAGAAGAAGCCAATGATGAAGATAAAGATCCATTAAGGTTTGATAATATAGATGATTCTGATGAAGAGATTGAAACTGGAGTTGAAACTCAAGTTCAACAAACTCAAGTGAATGATGATACAAGAGAAGAATTTGTGCCAATCAATAGTGAAGAAACAAGCATCCAAGACACACCTGTGAGTAGTGACAACTTCACAGGGGGAGGAAATGAGAATGACCATGATGTGGATGATGAAGCAACATCAAGAATGAGAAATCAGGCTGAGCACTCAAGGAAATGGGATAGATCACACACTGCAGAGCAAATCATTGGAGATCCTAATGCAGGATTAAGGACTAGGAGAGCAACTCAGAATGAGTGCCTCTATGACTGTTTTCTATCACAAGTTGAGCCTAAGAAACTTGATGATGCACTGTTGGATCCAAATTGGATTATTGCTATGCAAGAGGAGCTGAATCAATTTGAAAGGAACAAAGTATGGGAACTTGTGCCTGCACCAAAGAATAGAACCATTATTGGAACAAAATGGGTTCTAAAGAATAAGATGGATGAAGATGGTGTAATAGTAAGAAACAAAGCAAGGTTGGTTGCAAAAGGATACTCTCAACAGGAAGGCATTGATTATGATGAGACATTTGCTCCTGTTGCTAGATTGGAAGCCATCAGAATTTTCTTGGCATTTGCTGCTCATTCAAACTTTAAAGTTTATCAAATGGATGTCAAGAGTGCATTTCTGAATGGGGAATTGGAAGAAGAAGTTTATGTGCAACAACCACCTGGCTTTGAGGATCCACACTTCCCAGAATTTGTCTACAGATTGCTTAAGGCATTGTATGGACTTAAGCAGGCTCCAAGAGCATGGTATGATGCCTTATCACAATTTCTTCTTGAGAATCAATTCACTAGAGGCACATTGGACAAGACACTGTTTTACAAGAAGCATGGTGATGATCTTATCCTAGTTCAGATCTATGTGGATGATATCATTTTTGGTTCTACAAATGAGAAGCTGTGTGAGAAATTTTCTAAACTCATGCAGAGCAGATATGAGATGAGTATGATGGGAGAGTTGACATTCTTTCTTGGGTTGCAAGTTAGTCAGAGAAAGGATGGTATCTTTATCAGTCAGACCAAGTACATCAAGGATCTATTGAAGAAGTTTGACTTGGAAGATTGCTCACCTGTAAAGACACCCATGGCCACTGCAACTAAATTGGATGAAGATGCTAAAGGCAAGAAAGTAGACATCTCAGTCTACAGAGGCATGGTTGGTTCTCTACTCTACCTCACTGCAAGTAGGCCAGACATCATGTTTGCTACATGCTTGTGTGCAAGGTTTCAATCAAACCCAAAAGAATCACATTTGATTGCTGTAAAAAGGATCTTTAAATATCTGAAGGGCACTCCAAACTTGGGACTATGGTATCCTAAGGACACAGGGTTCAATCTGGTTGGTTATTCTGATGCTGATTATGCTGGATGCAGAGTGGATAGGAAAAGCACCTCAGGTAGCTGCCAGTTTCTTGGACAAAGGTTAGTCTCTTGGTATAGCAAGAAACAACAATCTGTGTCAACTTCTACAGCTGAGGCTGAATACATAGCTGCTGGAAGTTGCTGTGCTCAAGTGCTTTGGATTAGAAATCAACTTAGAGATTATGGACTTGTGTTGGAAAGAATTCCAATCATGTGTGACAACACAAGTGCAATCTCTATAGTTGCCAATCCTGTCAATCATTCTAGGACAAAGCACATTGACATCAGATATCATTTCATAAGGGAACATGCAACTAATGGAACCATTGAGCTGCATTATGTTTCTACAGATAAACAACTAGCTGATATATTCACTAAGCCATTAGATGAAGCCACCTTCACAAGGTTGGTTAGTGAGATTGGAATGCTGAATTCTTCAGATTCTGGCTAGGTGAATATAGCATCTAGATTGTTGCAGCAGTAAACACTTACTTTATCTAAATTCTCAATATTTTTGGAGTAAGTGTTGGCTGAAATATGATTTATAAATATTTCAAATCTGTTGCATATTTGGAAAATCATATTCTATTGTTAACTTGAAATTTCTATGAAATTTTGAGAAAATCACTGTTTAATTTGCTAGAATATTCGTGAATGAATATGGCTGGTAAATTTTGAAAAGATAGTGAAAATTGAGTTTTTATGAGTATAATTCGACAAGTCAGACTTCTCAAGTGATTCACTATTCGACATCTTTAACAAGTCTCTTTAGAGCACTCTCGAGTTCTCGAATAGAGTCTTTTAGAGTTCTCGAATAGAGGTTTTCTTGACTTCTCGAATATAGTGTTTTAGTTCTCGATTGACTGAGTTCTCGAATACTATATTTGAGTTCTCGAATCATTTGAAAAGGCTGATTTCTCGCTGAATTTTAACCGATTTTGGATTTTTATTCAGAATTCAGAATTACTCATAAAACATATTTTACCTAATTTAGATTTACTTCTAAGTTAGATAACTGCCAGCTGTGAGTTACAACCTGCTTGAGTTATCGAATAAGCCTTTCTTGACTTTACGAATAGTTGTTTTCTACTTCTCGAATGCCTGACTTGTCGATACAGAACATACATCTAATCGACAATTCAAGTACTTCATACTTTTACAATTTCACATCTATTCGATTCATTTCATTCGATTTCTCAAGCATCCAAACTCCCAAAACCTCTGAAACCCTAACTGCAAAAGCTAAATTTCTTCTTCAACCTTCAATTTCTTCTCTCTCTCTCTCACTCACACAAATGGCAACAGTAAAGTTCAACACCAATTTCATTGCTCTAACTAGTGATGTTGAAGCACCCAACACCAATTTCAAGTGCTTTGTGAAGTGGATGTCTGAATCGTACATCAAGAATGCTCTATCTTTTCACCCAACTCTGTATCTCGACATTCTAGAACAGTTTTGGCAGTCTGCTATAGTGGAGGTGTTGGCTCTTGACTCTGCAATAACCTCGTACATCATCTACTGCAAGATTCAAGACAAAAATATCACTATCACCACAGAGGATATGAATGAGGCACTTGGGATGGGTACCAAAGGAGAGATGTATGACCCACTTGCTACAAATGCTGAATTGGAAGACTTCTTTGATTTCATCAAATATGCAGACAGAATCAGTCTTGGGTACTTGAACAGGAAGCATTTGAGGAAGGAATGGAGTTATGTGTTTGCTACACTTCTTCAAGTCTTCACTGCAAGAAAATCCAGCTATGACCAAATCAGTACTCCTGCACAGCAAATAGGCTATGCCTTAGCTTATGGAAAGAAGATAGACGTTGGTCTCATCATTCTGCAGGAGCTGTATGGGAGACTTGGTAAGAATTCAGCCAAGAGAGGTAATGAAATTTTCTTCCCTCGTTTTATTCAATATGTCCTTAATTTCTTAGATGATAAATTGATTGAATTAGATGGGATGAATAAAAATAGAATAGGCTATCCTAAATCCATGACCAAACTCATTTTTGGTAATTTGGAGACTAGGAATGATGTGGATGTAAGACTTAACATAACTCCCCATATGGAGAGTTTGTTTAGAACTTACCCCCACAACATGCCAACATTTGCCTCTAAGTCTGAGTTAGCTAAGCCCAAGCAAGTAGAACAAAATGCTAACCCAGGGCTAGCTAACCAACCCTCTCAACCAAACACTCTACCAATCACTGAGCCAACTGCATCATCCTCTCAAAAGGGTGATGTTAGTAAAAAGAAGAGAAAGGAAGTAATGTCTGCACCCTTAAATATTCTATCTGAAGCAGCATTAGCTGTTGAACTAGGTCTAGAAAGTGAGGAACCAGAGTCACCCTTACTAAGGCCAAAGAAGAAGAAGAAAACTAAGACCACCTCTTCAGTCACACAAATGGCTGAAGTTGTAAAATCAGGGGCAAACAGCTCACTAGATGTATCCTCTCAACAGGGTGCATCTATAGAATCAAGCATCCTCCCCAATGCACCTTCTTGTATTGAGTCAGCACATGGGAGTGATAAGGCTATCACTACACTGAGTGGAGAGTACATCACACTTGAAACTCCCTCTATCTCTCAGGAGGAGTTGCCAAAATCTACTCTACAACACACTACTCTTCCAGAATCTTCATCTCAAATTTCTTTGGAGCCTGTAATTCAAGAAATTGAAGAGCAAGGCATTGATCACCAAGAATCCTTTTCTCTTGGTGAGCCAATGGACTCAAGTGACTTAGTACATGACACTTTGCTCACCACCCAGGACCCACATTTAGATGGTGAGGGAATGCATGCTGGGGTGTTAGGAATAATTCATAAGTTGTGATGTTAAGAATAGAATTTACACATTATACTTCTTGTAATTCTGATCTTATAAAGGATTTAGCACTGTATATAGGTTTTATGTGTAAAACAGTTATCTGTATAGTTTAGTCAGGAATGAACAGTGTATCGGAGACTACATGTCAGGAACAGAGAGCAAATCCTGATGATGGTCCAATACTGATGGTTGATCAGATACTGATGCAGTGTACAGATCCTGATATCAGTCATGCTACTGATGATGTCATTATGGATGCTACAGAAACTGGGAAGTGCTATAAAACAGGATCGTTGTTTGAAGAACAAGCAAGAAGATATTATGAAGGAAAGAGTTTTTCTATTGAAGGAAACTATCGACTAGAAGGCAGAACATTGTCATGTATAGATTATATCTTTCTGTTATTAGTTGATAGGTAGCATTATAAATATTCTCTCAATATCATTGTAAAGAGCGGACGAAGTTGTGAGTTCGTGTGCGTAGCTCTGTATAAGGTTTGTATTCGAGAGTTCGAAACAAACAGAGAGATATTTGTATTGTCAGCAGCTGCTAAAGGTATTGTACACCTTTGGTAGAGTTTGTATTTGATCTTATTAATACAAACAAGAGTTTGATTCATTCGTTTATTCTTGTTCTTATAATCAAGTAAAAATCAGACACGATTATATAACTTGTATTCAACCCCCCCCTTCTACAAGTTATTCGAGTTAACAATTGGTATCAGAGCAGGTTGATTTCGAGTAATCATAAAGATCTGCAATCATGTCTGGTTACAAGGATGGGAATACTAAAATCCCTATGCTCAAGAGAAACGAATATACTCTATGGGAAGTAAAGATGTTGCATCATCTGGAAGCAACAGATCCTGATTATCTTGACAGAATCAGAGATGGACCTTTTGTTCCAACAAAGGTCGTTGGACAAGCAACAGTTGATGGTGTGGTTGTTCCAGAACATACAGCAGAGAAGCCAAAATCTGAATGGTCAGATAAGGACAAGGAGAATGTTCTCAAAGATGCTAAAGTGAGAAACATATTATTCAACAGTCTTGATTCTGTTCTCACTAACTATGTTCTCTCTTGTAAAACTGCTAAGGATATATGGGACAATCTTAAGGTTCACTGTGAAGGAACTAAGCCTGTCAGGAAGAATATGAGGACATTACTTATACAACAGTATGAGTACTTTGAATCCAAGTCTGGTGAGTCACTTACTGATACCTTTGATAGGTTTACAAAACTCATCAATGAGATGGCCATGCATGGTAAATATTATGACTTGGAGGATATGAATACAAAGTTCATGAAAGCTTTGCCTGATTTCTACAATGAGAAGATATCTGCGATTGAGGAAGCTAATGATCTGGATGAGATTTCATTAGAGGCAGTATATGGAAAATTGAGAGCTTATGAACTTGACAAGCAGCAGAAGAAGAGCAGGAGTGAAGGAAAGATGAAGACTATTGCACTTACTGCTCAATCTGAAGTAAAGAAGCTTCCTGAAGAACAGCATGAAGAGATTGCTGTAAAGAATTCGAGGAAGAAGAAAAGCAAAGAAAGTTCCGAGTCAGAGACTACTGATATGGACTCTGACAACAATGATTCTGAATCTGAGATGCAAGAACTCTTTGCTATGTTTGCTAAAGCTTTCAAGAAAGGAAGATTCAACAGGAGAAGATTTAGCAAAGGACCTTTTCAAAAGAAGGATGAGAAGAAGAGTGACAAGAGCAAAAGTACAATTGTCAAGCTTGATAAGGCCAAGATCAAGTGCTTTAACTGCAGCGAGCTTGGACACTTTGCTAGTGAGTGTAAGAAGCCTAGGAATTCAGGAAAGGGTAATGCACTTATGGTCACACAGAAGGATTGGGCTGATTCCAGTGACTCTGAAGATGAATTGGATTATGAAAACATTGCATTGATGGCCAATAGTTCAGACAAACCTGGATCTCCAAAGAAAACTTCTCCATCTTCTGTTAAGGTATCACTTCACTCTCTTGATTCATTTGATAGCTTAAATTCTGATGAAATTAGATCTATCCATGCTGAGTTTAAGAATCTTATGACTAATTTTAGAATTCTTACTTGTGAAAGAGATGAACTTAAGGTTAAGAATGATAAATTAGTTGATAGAAATAATTTTCTTGAATCTGAATTAATTCAAATGGAAGAATACAAGTTGAGTTCTGATAAAGCTAAGCATGATTATAGTGTAATTCTTGAGGCTTATGACTATGTCAGAAAAGAACTAGAAGAAGAGAGAGATGTGATTAAGACCATTAACAATTCCAGTAAGAAGACAATAGAAATCTTTGAGAGTGGAATTCGTGGTAAGGTTAATGGTTTAGGTTTTGATAAGGCTAGACAAGAAGAAAAAGTAGCTATTGTCAATGATGATAGTAAGGTAGAAGCTAACACATCTAAATCTGAAGGTAAGAAAATTGTTTCTGAACCTAATCATGTTAAATTTGTTGATTCAAAAGGTACCCCTGTTGTACACAAGAGAATTAACAATAGTTATTCAGATGAGAAAGTGTTAGAGAAACCTAAGAATGTAAACATAGGGTTTCTGTCTAAGTCTCAGTTGAAACAGAGATTAGATGGTCTTTCAGAGTCTAGCAAGATCAAGAGAAATAGGAATGGAAAAGAAGGTATTAATAAAGAGAATAATTACAAGAATGTACCTGATGCACCTAGGAAAAAATGCTATAAGTGTGGAAATCATAATCATTTGGCCCTAGACTGCAATCAAAAACCTTCTTGGAAAACTGAGTCCAGATTCCCCAAGACTCAGAAAATTCAATACCAACCACAAAAAGCTTGTTATCATTGTGGTAGTTTACTTCATTCCATTTACATGTGTAGAGAATATCATGAAATGTATTATGACTATTATTCTTTGAAATCTGAAACTCCTAGTCACAAACAGTTTGTGAGATCAGAGTCTAAAGTTGACTCTGCAACAGGTAAAATAAATGCAAAATCTTCAAAGTCTGTTGTCTCTAAATCTAGTAAGAAAGGATCCAATCAAAGTTGGGTCCTAAAAAATTCTAACTAGTTACTTTTTTTGTTTGCAGGGCATAGGAAAGAAGCATTCAATTATCTTGGACAGTGGATGCTCTGGACATATGACTGGAAAGAAGTCCCTGCTTACAAAGTTTGAGAGGAAAGCTGGCCCAGTAATATCTTTTGGAGATGGCAACAAAGGAGAAACTCTGGGATATGGCTCAATTATTTTGGGGAATGTCATCATAGAAAATGTAGCACTGGTTGAAGGCTTGAAACATACTCTTTTAAGTATAAGTCAACTGGGTGATAAAGGTTACAAATCAATCTTTGACAGAGAAGGATGCAAAGTCTTGAATATGCAGAATGGAGACATTGTTCTAACTGGTCAAAGGCATGGTAACATATATGAAGCCAGCTTAAGTGATACATCTAAAGGAATTGTTAGATGTCTCTACAGCAAAGCAACAAGTGATGAAAGCTGGAATTGGCACAAGAAGCTCTCACATCTTAATTTCAAGAATCTTAATCAACTTGTTAAACACAATTTGGTGAGAGGCCTACCTCAGGCGAATTTTGTGCAAGATGGACTTTGTGATGCATGTCAGTTTGGAAAGCAAAGAAGAACCACTTTCAAGAGCAAGACTGAAAATTCAATTACTGAACCATTTCACATGCTACATCTTGATCTGTTTGGTCCAGTAAACATTATGTCTATCAGCAAGAAAAGATATGCTCTAGTTATGGTGGATGATTTCACAAGGTTCACATGGGTGTTCTTTCTACACAAGAAGGATGAAGCTCCTCAGCAAATCATTGAACTCATCAAGAATATTCATAATAACTCTGAGTACAAAGTCAAAGTACTTAGGAGTGACAATGGTACAGAATTCAAGAATTCTACAATGGAGGGGTTTTGTGCAGACAATGGAATCACTCAACAGTTTTCTGCACCTGGTACACCTCAACAAAATGGTGTAGTGGAAAGAAAGAACAGGACTCTCATAGAGGCAGCAAGAACCATGCTTGCAGATGCAAAACTTCCAACCTACTTTTGGGCAGAAGCTATTAACACTGCATGTTTCACTCAGAACTGTACCTTGGTAAATAGTCATGGAAAAACTCCCTATGAGATGATCAAAGGAAAGAAACCAAGTGTGAAATATTTTCACATCTTTGGATGCAAATGCTATGTCCTAAAAGTTCATCCAGAACAACTTGGAAAATTTGAAGCCAAATCGGATGAAGCAATTTTTCTAGGATATTCAGCATCTAAGGCCTTCAAAGTTTATAATCTCAGAACTCACATTGTTATGGAATCAATTCATGTTGCATTTGATGATAAGAAATTTGGAATTTTGCAAACTGATGAAAGCCATGACAAATTGGAATTTGAAAATCTGAAGAATTCTAAGATACTCTCAAGTGATGATGAAGGTTCTCCAGAAGAAATTTCTATTGCTTCTCAAAGGAATGCTACTGTTGAGGGGGAGCAAATAAATCAGAGAGAACACAGTGATCATCAGGAGCAGACTAGTCTTTCAGAATCTATTCCATCAGGAATTGATGTTTCAGAGTCTACTCCATCAGGAACTGACCTTTCAGAGTCTACTGAGGAAAGATCAGTAACTAGCAGCAATATGGAATCTACTGATTCTATTGATCAAAGGAGAGTTTTTGAAGGTAGAGAGAATTCTTCTACAAGAGATACCACTAACTTAGGGGGAGAGACTAGCAGAGTTGATTTACCACCTGTTAGAAAATGGACAAAGGATCATACTGAAGATTTGATAATTGGTGATCCAAATAGTGGTGTTCGAACTAGAAGATCAATTCAAAATGAATGCTTGTATAGTTGCTTTCTCTCAAAGAATGAACCTAAGAAGGTTGAAGAAGCCTTACAGGATCCTGATTGGGTAATTGCAATGCAGGAGGAGTTAAATGAGTTTGAGAGAAACAAAGTTTGGAAACTGGTACCAAGACCTAAAGATAGATCTATTGTTGGTGCAAGATGGGTTTTCAGAAACAAGCTAGATGAATCTGGTATGATTGTAAGAAACAAAGCAAGACTGGTGGCCAAAGGTTATTCTCAGGAAGAAGGCATTGATTATGATGAGACCTTTGCACCTGTAGCAAGATTGGAAGCAATCAGAATGTTTCTTGCATTTGCAGCTCATTCAAAATTCAAGGTATACCAGATGGATGTAAAGAGTGCTTTTTTAAATGGCAAACTTGATGAAGAAGTGTATGTAGAACAGCCACCTGGATTTGTTGATCCAAAATTTCCAAATCATGTCTACAAACTTGACAAGGCACTCTATGGACTAAAGCAGGCACCAAGAGCATGGTATGAGACTTTGTCTAAATTTCTTCTTGAAAATGGCTTCACAAGAGGTACAATTGACAAAACTCTATTCTTTAGAAAGATAAAAGGTGAATTGCTTTTAGTTCAAGTTTATGTTGATGATATTATTTTTGGTTCTACTAATGAAAAGTTGTGTGCTAAGTTTAGCAAACTTATGCAGTCTAAGTATCAGATGAGCATGATGGGTGAACTAAATTATTTCTTAGGCTTGCAGGTCAAACAGACTGAGACTGGTATTTTCATTAATCAGTCAAAGTATATCAAAGATCTTTTAAGAAGGTTTGACTTTCAAGACTGTGCAGTTGCAAAAACACCCATGGCAACAGCCACTAAACTAGACTCTGATCCTAAGGGGAAGAGTGTGGATAATACTAGTTATAGAGGCATGATAGGCTCATTGTTATATCTAACTGCAAGTAGGCCAGATATAATGTTTTCTACCTGTTTATGTGCTAGATTCCAAAGTAATCCTAAGGAATCTCATTTAATTGCTGTGAAGAGAATTTTTAGATATCTCAAAGGAACTCCAAATCTTGGTTTGTGGTATCCTAGAGAATCTGATTTCTTTCTAATTGGCTATTCAGACTCTGATTATGCAGGGTGTAAGATAGACAGGAAAAGCACTACAGGTACATGTCAATTTTTGGGAAATAGATTGATTTCTTGGGCAAGCAAGAAGCAACAATCTGTTTCAACCTCAACTGCAGAAGCTGAGTACATAGCAGCAGGCAGTTGTTGTGCACAGCTCCTTTGGATAAGAAATCAGTTGCTGGATTATGGAATGACACTTAGTAATATTCCTATGTTTTGTGATAATACTAGTGCTATTAAAATTGCAGAAAATCCAGTTCAACATTCAAGGACTAAGCACATTGATGTCAGGTATCATTTTATTAGAGAACATATTGAGAATGGTACTGTGGAACTTCATTTTGTTCCTACTGACAAACAACTTGCAGATATTCTAACTAAACCACTTGATGAGACTACATTCAGTAGACTAGTAAGTGAGTTAGGAATGTTAAATTTTTAGATCTTTAACATCTGCAAAAGTAGCAAGGTATGTTGTTCTTAGCTTATAGACTTGATATTCCTGTCAGGATCTATATTTGATTGTTAAATGCTTTAGCTATAACACATTGCCTTGATAAATTTCAGTATGATAGACTTGTTAATAATCATCAGGATTAGATTTGTTATCATGATGCTGACGTCATCAGTATTGTGTCAGTATCAGGATTATGAAAATTGTTTCAGATCCTGACGTTTACTTTGTGTAGTAATCTGATTCTGTAATGTGTTAAGTCTATGCTAGCAAGTTTTGATATTTGCATACTGATAATTTATACATCATTCAAAAATCAAAAGACAAGCAGATAACAAGAAATTGTATTTTCATTAATAAAAATCATTACATGGAAATGAAATACAACATCTTTTTGTCTAAATTTCTACTCTATACTTGTCTTTGATATGAACTCTGAGGTACAGGACAAGGAGCATCTCAAGAAATCCATCAGGGGATGAAAGCCTCGTTTGCTCTTGGATTCCTTGTCTGGGCGACTTGAATGAGAGCAGCTAACTTAAATGAATAGTATCTCCATCAAGATCAACCTCAGACTCTTGGCCAAATTCTTCATCCTCAAGTTTTGAGGAGGTTAGGGGAAGATTGTATCCAACAGATGGATGTTCTAGGAGAAACCTCTGGATATTATCGAAAACCAATCCATTCATGATTAGTTCGATGAGAAGAGTCGTTTGTTCAAAGAGATGATCAAGAACAGGATGTTCATCGACCAAGAAAAATCTGAAAAATGGGTTTGAAGGGATTTTTGGTTTGAGAAGCATTGTTGAGAAGAAAAGAAATTGAAAGGTTATGGAGAATGGCATAAGGCGTCTGGTTCTTTTAAAGGAAGACGTGAGAAGCTGAACAGTCACTTGGAAGTTTTAATGAAGTCAAATGCTAATTATTGCGTGTGACTGTATTTCTTGTTTCAAGAAATATTGAAAATATCTAACCAATTGATTTTCTGTTCAGATTAATTGTTTATTTTCTTTTTCAGATAAAAGAAAGATGCCACGTGGAAAACTCCATATTAAGTCTCTGATGATATTGATCAGGATTTCATGAGTGATCATCAGGATTTGAAAATTATATTTTTAAATCAAATTGCATTTTGTGATTATTTTGATGAGAGGTCATCAGGAAAAGGAAGCTGATCAGTATTACTTATTTATACCCTGATTTATTTCATGAAAATCAATTTTGGATTTTATTTTCCAAAAAAATCATGGGTAACCGCATTTTTCAGGGACTGACACCTGTCAATTTACGTGTCAACGTGGGATAGTGGTCTGAAAGATTTGTGAAATATATTTGTTTTGAAACTCTAATCGTGTAATTGCTTTCTCTAATCTTACATTCTCTAAAGCAAAAATCACTCTTGAGTTTTCAAAATCACTAATCCATTTCAAGAATTTTTCAAGTTTCTTTTCAGATCAAGAATGGCAACTCAGAGAAGATTACCTAAATCAGTAGCCTTCAAGTTTGGTGACTTTGATTTTATGACAAACAATCATGTTGCAGCTATCACCAACAAGGACGGAGTGTCATCTGATTTTTATCCAATCATGGACTTTCTGGCGTATGGACCATTAAGTTATGCATTGACAGCATCTCCACAGATTAATCAAGTAGCTGTTTCACAAGCTTGGGAGAATGCTGAGGTAATTGATTCTACTCAGAGTCAATCAGGTAAGATTGTTCTACATTTAGGACAAGATTCATTTGACATTACTGAATCTGTTGTTAGTTCAGTACTTTGCTTACCTGTTACTGATAGTTATGAGAATGTACCATCTGATGATAATATGAGAACTATGTTGTCTGAATTAGGTTATAGTGGACCTCTAGATAACATGAGCCAGTTGAATAGGTCTTTTCTAAGAAAGGAATGGTCTTTTTACTTTGATCAAATTGCTAAATGTTTTACTGGCAAATGTAGTTCTTTTCAGCAAATTACTTCTGTTACATCACATATTGCTTATAGTTTGCTTTATGACAGAGTAATCAACATTAGTCATATTATCTTAAGTCAGATGAGTATTAAACTTGGGTTAAGAGATCAAAACAGGAAAATGGTTTATTATCATAGATTTATGCAATTGTTTATTAACCATTTTATTCCTGATGTTGAAGCTAGATTTGGTAGGGAACATTGTGTTTCTTCTTATGAACAGCAAAAGAGAATTTTCTCTGATATTACAAAGAAGGACAATGAAAAGAATCTAGATGAAATACCTGCAATTCATTATCCATATCATTTTCAGGTAATTCTTAAAACTCATCTTCCTACTCTCTACAATTCTTCTTTCTTTTGTGGTGAAATGGCTCAGGAATCTCAATTGGAGGAGAACCCACCTGTGTCTACCCAAGTAGCCCAAAACATCATAGTCTCTGAAACAATTCAAGAACCAAATTTTGATCCACAGCCTATTGTTTCAAAGAAACCAACCTCTGGTGTTTCTCAAAAGACATCAGTTGTAAGGAAGAGAAGATTTGTTGTGTCAAGTAGTAGTAGTAATTCTAGTGAAGATGATGATGATTTAACTCTTGCAGAGAGAGCAGAATTGAAGGCTGCAATTCAACTTTCTGTGTTAGTACAAAGAGATGAAAAACCTAGTCACAGTCAGGCTGCAGTCTCTCAAAAGGCTGTAGTTCTTAAAAAGGGAAAACAGTTACTGGATACTGTCTCTCAAAAGACTGTGTCTATTGAACAAAGATCTCATCCCAAGATCACTTCTGTGTCTACATCTCTTGAGTCTTCTCAGGATAAATCTTTTGCTCACTATATCAGGAGAACAAGGAGAAAGATTCAATTGTCACCTACACACACAGAGTCTAGTCCAACTAATATCATGCAGGTTTCTACAAATCAAGCTACATCTATGTCAGTATTTGACAAGAGAGATCTGGATATTGATTCTTCATGGGAAACTACATTATCATACAGACTGGCTATGGGACTAATTTCTCTCAAAGTGAAGTTGTCAAGGCCTGTTCTAGACTTTCTGATTGAAAGAGTACCAAAACTTTTATTTCCAGATGAATATGGACTTCTACATCAAAGACTTGACTTAATGAAGATGTATTTCTATGTATCTGTCAGAAGACAATTAGTCAAGAAATTTGGACTCTCGAAACATGTTGCACTTCAATCACTTCATGCATATTTATTTGACAAGGATGTAATTATTGAAGATGCTTCAGCTCAAGGTGAACAACTGGAGGAAGTAGATAGAGGGAAGCAGTCAACAGAAGATACTATTGCACCAGTGGTGAGTAGTAGGAAAGATCAGATCACGGTCACTGCAACACAAGAACCATCTAGTCAGAGGAAGGATGACTCAGGAGCTGTGATAGCTGATGTTGAAAGGTCTTCTGTGATGACTGAGAATGCAAGTGAGATACCCTATGATATGGGAGGAATGACTTTGGTTGATTTTTCTGAAGATCAAACAAATTTTGTTCAGTCAGAGTCTATCCACCTTGAGGGTGTGTCTCAGCAAACAACACTTAAAGACGGTGATGTACTAACTATGATGTCTAATGAAGTATTACTGAAGACATCAGAGTCTAGTAAAGAACCTGAAAGTGGTATACTGGAGCCTGTAGTTTCTGAAAGGAAAGAAGATGATTGTATGGGTTCAGAGACTATAGCAGCTCACTCCTTGGAGAAAACCTCAAGCCACATGCCATATGAGGAACCCTCTCTCCATGTGAGTTCAGGTATAAAAACTCCTTCTAAACTCTATTTTTCTGTAGGTCATGAGAGCACTTATCCAAATTTGAGTGATACACTTGAAAAGATGGATATTGATCCACAATTTGAGCGGCTGGCTCCTGACCAGGCAAAAGGTGAGGTAGAAAGAGTGTTGACTTTAGTAAGTCAAAGTGAGAATGAGTGTATGGATGATCAACTCCATAGTGAGGGAGAGAAAATTAGGAAACCATCATTTGATTTCTGGGATCAGGTTTTTCCTGAATCTTGGTCTGAAAATTTGGGTATGGATGCTGGTACTTATTCATTCATCAAAATGTATCAGAAGAATGACCTAGCACATCACAATGCAAAGCCAGAAGTTAAAGTTCAGAAGCAAAAGGAGAGGCTTGCAGAAATCATTAACAGGAGAGGTGCCAGGATAAAGCAATCTCTTGATACATATGTACCAGATGAAGATCCTAATGATCCTAGTGTTCCTTTGTATGTACTTCCAATATCAGCTAGAATTGAGACATCAACAGTCTCTGATCACTCTAAGGAGGAGTCAGGATTTGAAGATGTTAGTACACAGAATACTGGTGAAGGAGATGATGATCATGTTTCAGTTCCAGAACAGAAAGATGAAGACGTTGATACTTCTAATCAGGTTTTATTACTTGAATATCATACAACTCAAGCAACTTCTTCTACAAGACTTGAAGATAAAGTTCTTTCTGATTCTGATACTGAAGATACTCGAAGCACTTCCAATATTGAAGCTCATTCTGATGTTTTGAAAGATATTCAGAATTCTCAAATTGCTATTCAAACAAGACTTCAATTACTTGAAGATAACCAAGTCACAATTATGGAAAATCAAGCAGTTCTTATGAATCTCATTTGTTCTGTTTCTGAATCTCTTGGAATTAATGTTGCTGATGTCAAAAAGGGGGAGATAAAGACAATTCAAAGACAACAACAACACTACCAGACTGAAGGAGATAAAGATAAAGCTGGGGGAGATAAAGATCAGACAAATGGTAGTAAAAAGAAGAACCAGGAGTGACAGTGGTGAATCTAAGCTAGGAAGTGGTAAGGAAGAGCAGCATTAATAGTTAAAATTCTTTCTTCTAAGTACTGGATAAATGTCTACATCTGAGAAGGAGGTACTTAACTTCATAATTCTACATTCATAAATTCTATTCTGGTTGTATTGTTATATGTTTTGACATCCACAACTTAGATTTATGCTTCAGTTTGTAAAGCATAAATAGGGGGAGATTGTTAGGAATAATTCATAAGTTGTGATGTTAAGAATAGAATTTACACATTATACTTCTTGTAATTCTGATCTTATAAAGGATTTAGCACTGTATATAGGTTTTATGTGTAAAACAGTTATCTGTATAGTTTAGTCAGGAATGAACAGTGTATCGGAGACTACATGTCAGGAACAGAGAGCAAATCCTGATGATGGTCCAATACTGATGGTTGATCAGATACTGATGCAGTGTGCAGATCCTGATATCAGTCATGCTACTGATGATGTCATTATGGATGCTACAGAAACTGGGAAGTGCTATAAAACAGGATCGTTGTTTGAAGAACAAGCAAGAAGATATTATGAAGGAAAGAGTTTTTCTATTGAAGGAAACTATCGACTAGAAGGCAGAACATTGTCATGTATAGATTATATCTTTCTGTTATTAGTTGATAGGTAGCATTATAAATATTCTCTCAATATCATTGTAAAGAGCGGACGAAGTTGTGAGTTCGTGTGCGTAGCTCTGTATAAGGTTTGTATTCGAGAGTTCGAAACAAACAGAGAGATATTTGTATTGTCAGCAGCTGCTAAAGGTATTGTACACCTTTGGTAGAGTTTGTATTTGATCTTATTAATACAAACAAGAGTTTGATTCATTCGTTTATTCTTGTTCTTATAATCAAGTAAAAATCAGACACGATTATATAACTTGTATTCAACCCCCCCCTTCTACAAGTTATTCGAGTTAACATGGGGCATCTCCTAATGACACCATCACAAACACAGAGGTTCAACTAGTTTTCACTAGAGACTCTGTGCCTGTGTCAACTGCTGGTGTAACTCATCCCACTTCTGTGGAGACACCAGTAGTAGAGTCAATCCATCCGGTTACAGAAGTTGCATCTGTAACTGAGGAGTCTAGCTTGCCTAGCTCTAGCTCTGACTTTATGTCACAATGGCTAAAGCCTGTGCACTATGACAGTGCTTCAGGATCAGGGTCTGTTCCACAACAATTGATGGTTGAGGCACTTCAAAGCTTAATTGTGGATCAGATCCCTGAGTTCACAAAGATTGCACAGCACCTCCTTACTGCCAACCTGCCCAATCCTGACTATGAAGCTATTCTCCTGTGCCATAAAGAGGATGTGGAGCTACAGCAGGCCAAAATTGTGGATGAGTCTGAGAGAGAAGGCAATGTAGATGCCTGGCTTCAAGGAAAATATGACATTCCTCTCTCAGAAGGCCTACAGTACCTCAGAGAAGAGTACATCACTTCACTAGGGTCCAATACCAAATCTCTCACCCCTAGTGCTGTGTATGAAGCAGTCAATGACAGTTACAAGGGAATTCTCAAGGCTGCACACTACCTTGGCAAGGGTCTAAAGACAGAAGTCACAGAAGTGTGTACAGCCACAACCAAGGAGGTGCATGAGTTAAAAAGGGCTTTTGATTCCAAATTCCCTCAACTGGAGACTGTGGTCAAGGAAATTCTAGCCTGCAAGTCTAGCTGTATCAAAATGGACAATGGCTTGGCCCTTCTCAAAGATACTGTCACAGGGCTGGGGCATAAGTTTCAATCTCTGTCTGATCAAACCACAGACTCAAATGCCATGCTGAGAACAATGTTCAAGAATCAATATGGGGATAAGCTGGTAACTGAGGTCCCTGTTCATGACATGACCAAGTATGAAGTCCAAAGACTCAAGGATCAATCACTCTCTGGCTTCAGGGCGCATGAGCTATTCACTAAAGTGGATACTCTTGAAAAGGAGGTGGCTACTCTCACTAAGTCCAATGCTCATCTTACAGACAAGGTTGCCCTTCTCAATGATCAGTTGGACACTCAAGCAACCACCACAACTGATGTTCTTCTACATCAACAATCTATGTTGGCTGCTATGATGAAGCATATGGGTCTTCCTCTCCCTGATGATTCTTCAAACCCAAAGGTCAATTCTAAAGCCTCTGTGCCTGATAACAAGCCTAAGGGGGAGAAAAGGTTAAGAAACTCAAATCCAAAGGGGGAGAAACCTAAGGAGAAGGGCATACAGATAAATGAGGGTGGTCACCAAAGAACTTCAAAATCTATAACCAATGTGCCAGGCAAAGGAAAAACAAAGGTTGATGAGCCTCCTACCTCACTGCCAGTTGTTATTCTACCAACTGTTCATGTCATTACTCCTGGTGGTCAGAAGCAATCTATCACAACCACAGTGGTTGCAGGGAGTATGCCATCTGACAAACCTCCATCCTCCATATCTGAAAGTGCCAAGCCTATAGAAGTCAAAGTTATTACTGAGGCCAAGCTACAAGAAGTTGCTAACTCAAATGTTTATCATGATAAAGCCTTCTTGAAGTTTCTGAAAGCCACAAGGGAACAGGCTGGTGACACTCAGTTCTATCTGAGAGAGTTGAAGGAGCAGATTGACTACATCACTGTCATCCCCAAGAAAGTCAATAATCTATGGTTCAAGGAGATAGTGATGATATCCAAATCAAAGATATGACATCTAACATACAAGACTCTACAAGCCCTAAAACACTCAGAGATAGATGCCATACTTGAGCTTATTGAGAAGAGAAATGAGAAGAACAAAAGTCTGTTTGATGATTTGAGGGATGGCCAACCTTCAAGGCTGCCAGAAGTGATCAAGAAGCCATGGACAATCATCTATCAGTCTGGCACCAAAATTGAAGACATCAAGCAATTGGTCATTCCCCATGATCTCACTTCTTGAAATCACAGACTGGTCATTGCTATCATTGATCAACTACAGAAGAAGGTTGGAGCCAGAAATGCTGAAGAAATTGAAGCACTGCACATTCTCAGATCTTTTATAGCAACTGGTGAAACTCCAGAGAGGGCTCAACCTAGGAGAAATAAGGATGATGACTCTGAAGACAAAAGTGATGGGAGGAGGAGACATCACAGGAGAGATAAGGGTGATGAAGATGACAAGAAGAAGAAGGATGACAAGAATAAGAAAGATGGTGATGACCAAGGAAAAGTCTATGAGAGGAAGATTGGAAAATAGCAAGCCTTAGGCATTGCTAGCAGTAACCTCACCACAACACAAGACTCTGAGTCTAGGGTGAATACTGTTAGTAATGACCTACCAAAATCTGATTCAATGGCTTCTGCAACTGTTTTGCCACCTCAAGAAGAGAAGAAGATTCAAGCCAAGAAACCATGTGTATGTTTCAGAAAGCAAACTGTTAATGGAACACTACTATGGTCTACCAACAAAGGTCAAAGATTTCAGCCAAGCAACCATGTAAAAAGGATCAAATTCAAACAAGCTGCAAGGAAACCAAGGCTATCCAAATCAAGGACTCTGACAATTTATCCAGGATTGAAACTCCAACCACTTGATGAAGACTTTGATATAGACCAACTGCAATTCCTAAGAGCTCAGAGAATCTATCATGTTGCCATTATTGATGATTGCCTAGAAGTCAAATATACTGATGGAAGAGAGGAGAAATTCAGACAAGGGCAATGTCAAAAGTATGGCAAGTTGGATGACATAGAAAGGATGATTGCACTATTGGATGCTAATGATAAAGTGGAAAGGGTTTGGAAACTGGAGCTAGCTGCTTTTGTAAAGATGAAAAGAGATCATGATGAAGAGATAAGGAAGGTATGCCTTGAGAGATGGATAGAAAGGGAGAAGGAAATTGATAGACTAGAAGCTGAAGCAGAAAAGCTAAGGGCAAAAGGATTGTGTAGAGTTCAGTTCAATCCCTATTTGGTGAAGTATAGGAGAAGAAATGGGGAGCATGTCAATATAAGAATGGACCTACTCAATCACTATCCTACCAACATTCTGAAGCCAGTACTTGAAGATTTCAAGAATTCTATTCTGCTTGAAGAGTTGGATGCCTTAGCTGAGATCATAAAGGCCATGGATGAGAATGCAAGAAAGGAGAAAGAAAGAAGACAGAAAGCATATGATGATCTACAAGCCAAGGCAATGGAGATGGAATCAAATAAGAATGGCTAGTATTTCATCATACTGTAAGATTGTTTATCTTGTAATTTCATTCATGTGCTCAATCAATCTACATACTTGTACTTTTAAAGTTTTATCTTTATGTATGTTAGGCTTGTTATCAGACATGAAATTGTGACTAAGGGTCTCACTCACAATTTGCGGGAGATTATTAGTTAAAGAGGCATGCCTGTATACATCTAATAACAAGCCTAATTGTTTGTAATGCTTTGCATTACTTACATGACCTCTTAACTGAGGGAACCTCTAGTTGTAGAGTTTCTGTTTGTATTGTACTTATAGTAGGCATCAAATCCTAGTTGTGTAACTGTACTTATAGAGTCTAGAATAATGCTTGAAAGAAGTTCCAAGGTTCATGCCTCAAGCAAGAAGATAAAGACTGTCAAATAATCATAGTTGGGATTTGAAGAAATGAAGAATTTGCCTAAGTACCAATTCGAGAAGTATATTTGTCTATTCGAGAAGTCCAGCATTCGAGAAGTCAGGGATTCGATATCTCAAGACACCATTCGATATCTCTCAATACACTGTTCGATATCTCAGAGATTCGATATGTCTACTACTCTATTCGAGAACTCAAGAAGTCAACAAGTCAAAGTGGTAGTCGAGTTCTCAAAGAGTCAACAAGTCAAAGTTCCGTTCGATATCTCAAGGACTCAGAAAGCTATTCGATATCTCGAGGATTCGATAAGTCAAATGTTCTATTCGACAACTCAAGGAATCCTGATGGAAAAGAGCTATGCGAGAAGTGGTTCGACATGTCAATATAACAGTGTTCGAGAACTTAGAGTTATCGATCAAGTCAATTCTAGTTCTCGAATCATCTACTTAGTCACTTCTTGAATACATTCTTGGAGACAAAATACTGAAGAAATTGTACAAGTCAGAAACCTGCAACAAGCCAATGCACTTTATGGACCACAATCTGTAACGTGCTCTGGAAAGCCTACAAGGAAGCTTGGAGAGATATAGAAGAGACAAGGGGCTAAAGAAGTGGATCTGAACAGGCTTTGCAAAGTCAAATCTGTAACCGTTTGGACACTTACTCAAAAAGGATAGACAGAATAGAAAGTAATTTGTTCAGCTACCTTATTTGTAGTAAGTAGGGTGCATCCATGTTCTATAAGGATACAGCCTCACTTCCTTAGTCATTAACTTTGTGAGTCAAGTTTTTCATACGCTGTAAGCTGTATCTCTCTGAGAAAAACGAAGCTGAGAATACTATCATTTGTATTCACAGATTGTAGCAACCTTTATCTAATAATACATTAGATTAAAGTGATATTGTGTCTTGTGTTGTTCTTTATCCGCACCTTCACTCTTGCACACACAAACACTTACTTGCTACATAGACTCGATAAAGAAAAGTTCAAGAATCCATTCACCCCCCCCCTCTGTATTCTTTTACTGTATTCAATACTCAACAGTTTTTTGTATTAATTTAATAATAAACATATTCTGGCCATTCGACTAATATATAGACATAATTGTTAAAAGAGAGAAATATTGTAATAAATTTTTAAATTTTCCGTTACCTACCTCCTAACTTCGATTTTTTTTTTTGGACCAATTTCCGACTACCTCAGTACATTTCATACTTAAAATAATATATTATATTGATATCGAGTAAAAATATGTTTATTTATCAATTTTTTTCTAATAATTTAATAATAAATATATTCTGACCATTTGACTAATATATAGAGTTATAGACATAATTGTTAAAAGAGAGAAATGTTGTAGTATATTTTTATAGATCTATTTTCACTTCCGCCCGTTAACCTACTTGAGATAGAGTTCTATTTATTTTCCGTCACCTACCTCCTCCTCACTTTGATTTTTTCGACCATTTTTCGGTCACTCAGTACCTTTCTTAATTCTGACTTCGACGACATCATATTTATCAATTTATATTTTCTCTCCCCGATCGACTACCATTTTTTACTATTATATGAGAAAAATATTTTAATGATTTTATTCCTAAAAAATTATAAAAGTAAACATGAGAATAAATTTATGAATATATGAATGTCATATGTATAATTTTTATCAAAATTCAAATTACTAAAATTAGTAAAATTATGTGTGCACTTTTGTTCTGAATAAATTATAAAACAAATATTGCTAATAAATAGGTTATTTGAATATGCAGTAAAAGAGTTTAAAATATGGCATAAAAAATGATTTGGTATAGGGATTGTACATGTGAACATAAAGTTATAGGTGAAAATGATTTTGATATTGAATTACATGTCTAACCAAAGGCACTCCCTTTGGTTAGGAGTGAACAACCTTTTTCAAAATTTATATAAGTTTTAGTATATTTAATACTATATTGCACTTTCTTTTTATTAAACCCTTATTGCAGTGTCTTTTTAGATACTGTTGGTTTTAAAGTTGTAGGAATTCCCGACATGGCTATTGATCTTCTATAACTGGCATTGATGAGTATATGTGGACTGGTTACATGTGAAGAGATGATGGAAGCAGGAAGGAACAGAAGCTTTTAGAAGGCCTGAACCGTTGTCTTATGCACCTCTTATATTTCGAAGATCATGAGTTCTTAGAGGGCACTCTTTTCCCACTTGAGATTTTTTTCCCAAAAGGTTTTGCTCTTGTGGGTTTTTAACGAGACCCTTCTTTGGTCCCTTGGTGCCCCTATTGAGTGGGTCGTTGAGCAGATTGGCATGTTTCCTGGTGACATTTGATGGAAAAGTTGGGGTTTTAGTGGTTTCGGGGTTTGACACTTTTGAAGTTGGCCATGTTACTCTCTTGGAGTTTGGTCTTGTAGTTTTGTTTCTTTTTTTTCCAGTATTCGTTTTTGCATTGTACTTACCAATAGGGTGACTTCTTCTCAGACAGTAAAGTTCTATTGTCTAAGCGTCCGGAGGAAACATGCGTGCCTTTCGGTTAAAGAACACCTTCTTATGAATATTGTACTCGTTGCAATTCATCTATGAAATAGATACCCCTGACAAAAAAAAAAGGTTATAGGTGTTGAAAAGTGAAAGAATGCCCTAAATACCCAATTTTTGGGTACCCACTTACCAAAATACCCAATTTTCAAAACACCGCACGGGCGTATCCCAAGTACTGTAGCGCTCAGAAAATACAACAATTCTCCGTCTCCTTGAGAGCTCTACTTGCCGGCGATTCATCGTGGGCTTGTCGATTGAGCAGCTTAGAATGATCTTCCACCTACCACAGGAACACAAACTAACCACAAGATCGTCCCCTATCTCTTCCCAGTCACCTTTTACCTCCTCCGGCCCCGCAGGGGCGAGTAATAAGCTCGTCGGAGTGTTCGACGGAGAAGGAATCGCTAAAATGGGCGTTTCAAATCAAGCACTAGAAATGTTATGAAAGTGGTATGTACTTGTAGAGGATCGAATGGTGATTCGATTGGTGTAGAGGATGTGTCTGGAAAACGTCGGGATGGTCGTGGACGGGAGACTCGTCGGAATTTGTTAAAATCGCCTGGAAATCGCGACTGTTGGGGGAGACTGATAAGTGGATTTTATATCCACTTGGATCGTTCCATATCGGCTTAAATTGATTGTCTTGGACTCAAGTTTGTTGTAATTTTGATGTGTTTTGTGTAGTTGTGCAGGTTAGCAAGATTGTCGATTAAGGTGGATGCTTCTGTCATTTTTGGAGGTTAAATTGATTAAAATTTGGATTTTCCGGGACGGTTGCAAAGTCTACACTATTTTGGCTATATTTGGAGTTTTATAAGTCCGTTTTCAGCGATCTTACTGTTCACGCGAAGCTTGAGAGATTTTCTACAACATGGAACAGGTGTTGCACGAGCAGGCTGCATGTGGTGAGAGCAGACAGCACGGCAAGCAGACTGATGGGAGCAGGGAAATTACTGTTTTACCCTTTCAAGTTCTAATTGTATTTTGGGCAGTTTTAGTACCTTAATCAAATTCTAATTGTAATAGAAGGTAATTTCTTGATGCGCAAGAAATCTAGAGCCTATTTAAACACATCTTAGCATTGTAATTTGTATCATCAGTTTTATTATTGTATCATAGCTTAGATCTGCAAGGGAGAAAAGGATAGAAGGATTCAACGCTCGTGACAAGCAACGGATCTAGATCTACTTCATCTTTTGTGTTATTCTGGATTCTAGATTTGTTTTCTCAACTCTTTGTTTTATTAATCTAATTACTTCTTCTATTCATATCTTGTTTTATATCATGGTTTCATCAAATCACATGGCGTTGAACGGTTCAATTATGAGCTAATCGTTGTCATGGGATTCTAACGGATTTATTTATGGAGTTTTAGTATATTGATGCTTTAAAGATTTGTGTGTGGTGTATAATTGATATCCTCGTATGGTTATGCTTAATTGTTAGACGTGTAGCTAACATCTAATATGTTAATCTCTTGTGAAGTGAAAGTGGATCTTGAGATTTAGAACTTGCCATGCTAGCATACGTTCATAATTGTTTATCAATATGATTCGTAGTATGTGATGAGAATACTTATTGATAAGTGGATTTTATATCCACTTGGAGCGTTCCGTATCGGCTTAAATTGGTGTATTTGGCCTCAAGTTTGTCGTATTTTTTATGTGTTTTATTTAATTGTGCAGGTTTGAAGAAATGTCAATTAGGGGTGAACTTTCCGTTGTTTTTGGAGTTGATTTATGGTATGGAATGAAGAATGGCGTCTTAATATCAACTATCAAGAGGATTACAAGTCAAGGAATTGAAGACGGGAAGTTAGTGCAAGAAGAACGGAAGAAAAAGGCTGAAAAACGAAGGGAAAAATGTAGAAAATGGGCAGCCACCAGCAACTCGAGCACAGGCAACGCTTGGAGGAGCGCTGGTAGCGCCCAAATAGTGCCCAGGACAGAAAACAGAGCGCAGGCTGCGCTCCAAGGAGCGCTGGCAGCGCTCTGCCGGCCAGAAATTGCTGAAAATTGTCCGTTTTGCCCCTATTCGAATTCTAGTTGTATTTTTTGGTACCCAAACCTATTTCTAATTGTATTGTAGGTTGTTTTTCTTGCTGGGCAAGATATCTAGGCCTATGAAAACACATCTTAGCATTGTAAATCGGGTGGTCTTTATTATTGTAACTTAGAATTGCAAGGGAGAATAGTGGAGAAGGATTCAACGCTCGGTGACAAGCACGGATCTAGATCTACTTCATCTTTTGTATACGTTGAATCATAGATTTGTTTTCTCAACTCTTCGCTTTATTAATATTATTGTTTCTTTCTTTTATATCTTGTTAATTATCATGTTTTCATCAAATCCCATGACGATGAACGGTTCAATTATGAGCTAATCGTTGTCATGGGATTCTAACGGATTTATTTATGGAACTTAGTATCTTGATGCTTTAAAGATCTGTGTGTGGTGTATAATTGATATCCTCGTATGGTTATGCTTAATTGATAGATGCGTCGCGAACATCTAATTTGTTAATCTCTTGTGAAGTGAAAGTGGATCTTGAGATTTAGAACTTGCCATGCTAGCATAGGTTCATAATTGTTTAGCAATATGATTCGTGGTGTGAGATGAAAATACTTATACTACCTTATGTGATCATTATGGATAACTTGTTCTTCAACCGTTATGTTTTCAAATTCTATAGACATATAGGGTCTAAGCATAATTGGTGTCTATTCATCTTCTATCTCTTTTGTGGATGTATGTTTAGTTTGGTATGCGTATGCTGACAGGTAGCGTATACTTGTTTCGTGTTATCCGATCAGATATCAAAACCATTGCACATAGTGATTAAAGGCGTCAGATCTAAGGGAAGTATTTAATGAAGTTAGGATCCCATGTTTATCCTCATATAAGTAATTCGATCATAATTCTCATTAGTTAATTTAATTCTTAGTTTAATCTTTTGGCATCTTAGTATAATTTAGATAATCAAACCCAAATTTTTTACTTGTCTTAGCAGTGAATTAAAACCATACATTGTTGCATAGGCATATTTACTGATTAAAACTTAACCAGATATCTGCGGAACGAAATTAAATTATAGTACTTGTGACTACGTGCGCTTGCGTAATTTTGTGATAACACTTATATTGCCCTGTGTGATCTTAATGGATAACTTGCTCTTCAACCGTTATGTTTTCAAATTCTAAAGACATATAGGGTCTAAGCATAATTGGTGTCTATTCATCTTCTATCTCTTTTGTGGATGTATGTTTAGTTTGGTATACGTATGCTGAGAGGTAGCGTGTACTTGTTTCGTGTTATCCGATCAGATATCATAACCATTGCATATAGTGATTAAAGGCGTCAGATCTAAGCGAAGTATTTAATGAAGTAATCAGGGACAGCAAGCAAAGCCATTCAATCAAGGCTATCAACAGCCTTATGCACCAAGGCCACCATATCAACCTCCGGGATTTCAACAACAACAGCCCCAGGCTCATGTGGGGCAATCTTCTAATAAAAAATCAGAGATGGATGAGTTGAGGATGATGATTAAAAGCCTGACAGTTTCTCAAAAGACTTTGGAAAACCAGATGGGATAGCTTGCAAGTGCCTTACTTAGTAGGCAACAAGGAACTCTTCCTAGTGATACAGAGGCTAATCCAGGAAGGAGGGATGTTAAAGAACAGGTGAAGGCTGTGACTTTGAGATCGGGAAAGGTGACATCAGATCCTAAATCAGCCGCTAAAGAAGATGAAGAAGTGCAGAATCAGCAAGTTGAAAAATTTGCAGTGCCTGAAATTGAGAAATCTGAATTAGTAGCTGATGAGCTAGATGGTGAAGTAGAAAAGAGCAAGGAACTTGTTAAAGCTTCTCCGAAGCAGTCTACAAAGAATACTCAGATCTATCCTTCTCCTCCATATCCTAGAAGACTCCAGAAGCAGAATTTGGATAAGAAGTTTGCTAAGTTCTTAGAGGTGTTCAAGAAGTTGCAGATTAACATTCCTTTTGCGGAAGCTCGAGGAATTAGAGACCGTTGCTTTAACGGAAGAGTGTAGTGCCATTCTGCAACAGAAGTTGCCACCTAAACTTAAAGATCCGAGAAGTTTCACCATTCCGTGTACTATTGGCAACCTTTCATTCAGTAAGTGTTTGTGTGACTTGGGAGCTAGCATCAATCTCATGCCCTTGTCGGTATACATGCAACTTGGTCTACCGGAGCCAAAGCCAACTAAAATATCTTTGTAGTTGGCTGATCGTTCAGTTACATATCCTAGAGGCATAGTGGAGGATGTTTTGGTGAAAGTTGACAAACTCATATTTCCTGCTGATTTTGTGATCTTGGATTTTGAAGAAGATAAGAATATTCCCATAATCTTGGGAAGACCGTTCTTGGCTATAGGAAGGACTTTGATTGATGTGCAGAAAAGGGAACTCACCATGAGGGTGCAAGACCAGAATGTCACTTTTAATGTGTTCAATGCAATGAAATTTCCCTCAGATGAAGAAGAATGCATGAAGGTGGATTTGGTTGATTCTGCAGTTACTATGGAAATTGAGCAGTTGCTTATGTGACACCCCCCAAATCCGGGGTCAGAAGATTTGGTTGTCACGCAAAAATCCTCAAAATAAAACATCTGCTTAATAATAATCATCCACTTGTGATTGTCCAACACTAGAAATATAACATCTGTGACCCCAAACATACCAAGATCTTTTTAGGTTATAGGGCTAGAAACAAGAATCCAAATTCCATTAGATAAAAAGCATTCATTCCCAACATTCTCTTTGATAAAATCTTAAACCACTGGTGTAACTTCGATAAGAAGTACGCCAGGCTAACTAGACCATTACATAATAATAATAAATATTAGAACTCAATTATATAAAATAGATCTTACTCTAAATCCAGACATCCTGAGCCAAGTCATCCTCGAAATAGCATCACGCTTCTTTTCTTTCTGAACTGTGCGGATACGTCTTGCCAAACTACCTTACTGAAATGTTAGAATTTACAACATCAAGTATGAGCGAAAGAAATGCTCAGCAAGCGTATAAAAATTTTGATATAAAACAGGATAAGTGGGGCATAAAATCAACTGAAATGTAAAGCAGTTTATAGAGAAACTGAATCAACAACTGTGATATCATTCAAACCATAACTGAAATCATTTGGCATGTCATAAAAATGAATCATCTGCCAACTCATAATATATAATAGCCATTCGGGCGATATGGATTGGATATAAAAAGAAAGACAAAACACCATTGCCCCCTGATCAGGTTCATAAGCAATGGGACCCTTTATAATCACCGGTACGTTACGATACCCGTGTTATAATTCGGATTTCATGAGGGTACCAAAATAGGCAAGTAATGTTAGCCTATAGGAAGATGGAATGGTTACCATATCCTCCTTAAATATAGCTGGACCAACTACTCAACGTGGCCTCCTACGCTTTACCATTTTCCAATCCAATAGAGCAATTTCCGAATTCAACAGGAAATGCTTAGTTTCACATACAGTTCACATCCTTATTATTTAATACTATAATAAGGATATGAAGAGTTTATCTTAAACAATTCCCCACATCAAGGGTACCAATATCAAGCAACTGTGTTCGCATAAAAATATTTAAGAATCACAAATAGCTCTGAACAATAGCTATTCGTCATGATATGAATCAATGAAACATAAAATAAACAGTGTTTAGGATGATAAAGAAAATACTTGCCTCTGGTCCTTAGCTATTGGGTAACACCGAAGTAATACAACTATCTTCTTCTATCTCACGTCATCATGTCCTCTGTTGATCATTCGCTGGTTTGACGCTCTTGCGATTGCCACGAGTCTGATCCGTTGACATCGAGCCTGCGCGTCTACTTCAATATCTCTGTCCGAAGAAAATAATTGGAAATGTCCCCTTTGAACATAGACGTTTTCCCGGTGTTAAAACACCTCGCAAGTAAACCAGCAATTCCACAAACAATACTTTCATCTCCAACCTTCTTTATTACAATCCACACACTACTGCATCCATCTTCAACTTTCTTCGTCTCATACCAACTTAACTCCGCTGACATTCCTAAGTCAATATTTACCAATTAATCCTTGCGAACATAAACGATATTCGACCATCGTTGCCAGTAAATCAAAGAAAATATCGTCTACTCTTAATGACATCTTATAATATAAACCACATAAACAATTAACACACATTAACTATATATATATATCGATCTCAATTTATAACCTAACCCTTGCTACTTAATACCTTGACAATTTACATCGCACGTATAAGGACTTGATAAGTAGATCACATAATCACATAACACGTAATTCACATAGCAGATACGACTCACAATTTAAAAGAGCACTCAAAATAATTTTAGAATATTTAAAAAAATATTTTAAATCACTTAAAAGAATTTTAAAAGATTTAAATACCCTTTTTGAATCAAAAACGATTGCTAATAAACCCTCTGGGTAATTATTGGATCTCCAAAATATTTTAATAAATATTTAATCCGGGTTCATAAATAATTTTTATAATTTTAAAACTATTTTTATCGCTCCCGGGTTATTTTTAGAATTTTAAAACAATTTTATTTCATTTTAAACAAGTAAAGAAATAAATATTAAAGGTAAAATAATATTTATAAAATAAATAAATCATTTTATTTTCCAAAATAATTAAATCTGATTATTTTCAATTATATTTAAATAATATTTAATTAATTAAATTAATTGATTAATATTAATTAACCAATCAATTTAAATTAATTAAGATATTAGCTAAATAAATTTAAAATAATCAAATAAAATAGATTTTCGAATAAAAATAATTTATTAAAAATTTAAAAGTATTTTTCGAAATTAAAAATATTTTTTCGAAATTTAAAAATGATTTTTCGAATTTCTGAAAATAAAATTCGAATTTATAATAAATTTTTGAAAATAATTTTTCAAAATAATTTTTCAGAATTTGATTTTCAGATTTTAAAGATCAAACAGGTACTATTCATCACCACCTTCATATGAATGCTTCAAGAACATCACCTCCATCAATGGAGGTTACCCAGATTTCGGCGACCGAAAAAAAAATCCGGCCAAACTCCGGCCTCCCTTAAAACGTACCATTTGCTACGTTTTAAGCACTAAACATACTCCAAATCACATCCTAAATTCAACCCTACCATTCATTCATTCCCAGATTCGACCAAAACAAAAATCCGGCCAAAACCGAAATAAATTCCGGCGACCTTCAATCATTTTCCGACGACACGAATCCGACAACCAAATCAGTCGTTCTTTATATCAAAATGAAGCTTATTACTTGTACAAGCTATACCAATCATCAACAACAGCAACAAATCACTCAAGAATCCAGAAATCGAAATCAAAATTTCTCACCCACACAAAAATTCGATTTTCATATTTAGTACACAACAAATCAGTTAAAAATCATCATAAAATTCATGGAAGCATGAGCAATCTGTAGGAACCAACCACATCAACAACAAATCATCCTACAATCCATACCAAATTTAATTCATACGAAAATTAACTAAAAATAAATAAAATTTCGATCGAGGCATACACACATATCAACACCCACATAAACATGTAGTAGAGATCAAGAGCTTCAGTTTGGTTACTCACATGATCGATTTGGATGCCGGAATCACTGTGAAAAACGGGTTTGATTCTGATGAACACCAAGAACAATTTTCCAGAATTTTCAGAAAATAAAAATCAAAAATCTGATTTTTGATTAATTTTAACAATTAGAAATAAAATTCTGCTATTTATATTAATCTGAAAATTAATACCCAAAAAATATTTTTAACCCCTAATTAAAATCATTAAACCTTAAAAATAATTTTTATGGGATACAAATGTAAAATTTTTATTTTTAAACAAATATAATATAAATGCCAAAATTCTCCAAAAATTATGAATTTTACAAAAATTACAATAATAATACATTTTTGAACATCCCATTGTTATATAAAAATAGTTTTATGAAAAACAGGGTCTCGAAGTCAATACAGGGGCTGAGTCCGAAAATTAAAATACGAAATAACTGTATTCTAAAAATATAAAAATTACAGAAAAATAGAATAAAATATTCTATGATACACAGAAGTCACATAACACGTATGGGATAATTTCCCTATTTTATAAAAATCAAAACGCGTTTAAATGCATTAAAAATAAACTAACACACAGTAAAATCAACTAAAAATATATTTTAATATAATAAATTACACGAAATTTTTCGGGTCGTTACATTCTTCCCCCCTTATAAGGATTCCGTCCTCGGAATCAGCTAAGGCAACTAGTAGGGTTCCTTAACTCCTTCATCATCAACACTTGCTTTACAAAACAGGGGATAGTGTCCTTTCGTAAACAACTTCTCCAAAATCTCAATTCGACTATAGGGTCTCTATCTGACACAGTTATCACTGGAGTCTTACAACCCATCGTTATTCGTTTCAAATATGGCTCGACCAACTTTCCATTAACATAATATCCTTGAGAGAGAGAGAGAACTGATTCCATTGATATGTCACTGATATTCTAATCATTTTAGGACTCGTTCTTGCTCTTGGCGATTCCGTTGCGAATCTAATTTCTATCTGCGAATTTCGCTTATCCTGACCTGATTGGCATACCCTTGAAATTCAATAGAGATAACAAAAATCATAAAATTTTGAAGAGAACAGATTCCATATCATAGCAAATGTTCCACAATTGTGGTTATGAATTTTATGAATTTTAAAGCAACCTGATTTGAAATAAGAAAATAACTGAGAGATCAATATGATCATATGAACCCGATGTTGTGTGTCTTAGCTCCGACATTTACAATTAAAGGTGATCAGCCTTCTTGTAATACACAACACACCAGTGATGGCGTCCCATCCAACTTCTATCACGCAGACAGATATACCTGGTGTCCCCTATAAATAAGGTTGTTCATCTCAGTAGGAGTATATAAATATGAAAGGAATACAAAATCAAATTAATAACTGATGTTTTCGGACAAATAATTCTCTGAAGCACACTTTGGATTTAACAAAAAAATTCCAAAGGTGTTATTTTTGAGAAGATGAATAACCAAAAGAAAGTACCGAACAAGTGGTACTATATTGTAAATAAAGTTATTAACCACTGGAGAAAACAAAAAGTTGAAATTCAAAATGTCACTATTTAGAAGAGGAGATATATCTTTTAACAAATGCCTCTATAGGCGGAATATCAAAATAATTCATAGAAAGAAAAGGTATTGCCAAGGTCTCTACTTATGCCTTCTTTGGCAATTCTTTCGATAGCTCGTCATTCGAATTTAAGCTTCTTCCTTTCCACGTTTTAAGAATATCGATATCGTATGTCATCGTCAACTCGTAATAATCTCTGAAGATTCCACAGTAGACATCTCCATTCGCCAGGCGATCTATCCATTTCAGCAAAACTATCTCAAACGAGTACTCCAATCTTAACTTACTGATTGGTACTATATCCTATAGTCCAACACGAACTCTACATGAGCTCTGACGTTCCTTACTTAGCTATACACACTCCTACACACTCTCGTTTCTAGTTTACTATAACCCTGCTCTGATACCAACTGTGACACCCCCCAAATCCGGGGTCAGAAGATTTGGTTGTCACGCAAAAATCCTCAAAATAAAATATCTGCTTAATAATAATCATCCACTTGTGATTGTCCAACACTGGAAATATAACATCTGTGACCCCAAACATACCAAGATCTTTTTAGGTTATAGGGCTAGAAACAAGAATCCAAATTCCATTAGATAAAAAGCATTCATTCCCAACATTCTCTTTGATAAAATCTTAAACCACTGGTGTAACTTCGATAAGAAGTACGCCAGGCTAACTAGACCATTACATAATAATAATAAATATTAGAACTCAATTATATAAAATAGATCTTACTCTAAATCCAGACATCCTGAGCCAAGTCATCCTCGAAATAGCATCACGCTTCTTCTCTTTCTGAACTGTGCGGATACGTCTTGCCAAACTACCTTACTGAAATGTTAGAATTTACAACAGCAAGTATGAGCGAAAGAAATGCTCAGCAAGCGTATAAAAATTTTGATATAAAACCAGGATAAGTGGGGCATAAAATCAACTGAAATGTAAAGCAGTTTATAGAGAAACTGAATCAACAACTGTGATATCATTCAAACCATAACTGAAATCATTTGGCATGTCATAAAAATGAATCATCTGCCAACTCACAATATATAATAGCCATTCGGGCGATATGGATTGGATATAAAAAGAAAGACAAAACACCATTGCCCCCTGATCATAAGCAATGGGACCCTTTATAATCACCGGTACGTTACGATACCCGTGTTATAATTCGGATTTCATGAGGGTACCAAAATAGGCAAGTAATGTTAGCCTATAGGAAGATGGAATGGTTACCATATCCTCCTTAAATATAGCTGGACCAACTACTCAACGTGGCCTCCTACGCTTTACCATTTTCCAATCCAATAGAGCAATTTCCGAATTCAACAGGAAATGCTTAGTTTCACATACAGTTCACATCCTTATTATTTAATACTATAATAAGGATATGAAGAGTTTATCTTAAACAATTCCCCACATCAAGGGTACCAATATCAAGCAACTGTGTTCGCATAAAAATATTTAAGAATCACAAATAGCTCTGAACAATAGCTATTCGTCATGATATGAATCAATGAAACATAAAATAAACAGTGTTTAGGATGATAAAGAAAATACTTGCCTCTGGTCCTTAGCTATTGGGTAACACCGAAGTAATACAACTATCTTCTTCTATCTCACGTCATCATGTCCTCTGTTGATCATTCGCTGGTTTGACGCTCTTGCGATTGCCATGAGTCTGATCCGTTGACATCGAGCCTGCGCGTCTACTTCAATATCTCTGTCCGAAGAAAATAATTGGAAATGTCCCCTTTGAACATAGACGTTTTCCCGGTGTTAAAACACCTCGCAAGTAAACCAGCAATTCCACAAACAATACTTTCATCTCCAACCTTCTTTATTACAATCCACACACTACTGCATCCATCTCCAACTTTCTTCGTCTCATACCAACTTAACTCCGCTGACATTCCTAAGTCAATATTTACCAATTAATCCTTGCGAACATAAACGATATTCGACCATCGTTGCCAGTAAATCAAAGAAAATATCGTCTACTCTTAATGACATCTTATAATATAAACCACATAAACAATTAACACACATTAACTATATATATATCGATCTCAATTTATAACCTAACCCTTGCTACTTAATACCTTGACAATTTACATCGCACGTATAAGGACTTGATAAGTAGATCACATAATCACATAGCACGTAATTCACATAGCAGATACGACTCACAATTTAAAAGAGCACTCAAAATAATTTTAGAATATTAAAAAAAATATTTTAAATCACTTAAAAGAATTTTAAAAGATTTAAATACCCTTTTTGAATAAAAAACGATTGCTAATAAACCCTCTGGGTAATTATTGGATCTCCAAAATATTTTAATAAATATTTAATCCGGGTTCATAAATAATTTTTATAATTTTAAAACTATTTTTATCGCTCCCGGGTTATTTTTAGAATTTTAAAACAATTTTATTTCATTTTAAACAAGTAAAGAAATAAATATTAAAGGTAAAATAATATTTATAAAATAAATAAATCATTTTATTTTCCAAAATAATTAAATCTGATTATTTTCAATTATATTTAAATAATATTTAATTAATTAAATTAATTGATTAATATTAATTAACCAATCAATTTAAATTAATTAAGATATTAGCTAAATAAATTTAAAATAATCAAATAAAATAGATTTTCGAATAAAAATAATTTATTAAAAATTTAAAAGTATTTTTTGAAAGTAAAAATATTTTTTCGAAATTTAAAAATGATTTTTCGAATTTCTGAAAATAAAATTCGAATTTATAATAAATTTTTGAAAATAATTTTTCAAAATAATTTTTCAGAATTTGATTTTCAGATTTTAAAGATCA
Source organism: Kitagawia praeruptora (assembly GCA_037693485.1). Classification (NCBI taxonomy): domain Eukaryota; kingdom Viridiplantae; phylum Streptophyta; class Magnoliopsida; order Apiales; family Apiaceae; genus Kitagawia; species Kitagawia praeruptora. The sequence continues at coordinate 58,601,303 of CM075351.1, forward strand.
AACAGGTACTATTCATCACCACCTTCATATGAATGCTTCAAGAACATCACCTCCATCAATGGAGGTTACCCAGATTTCGGCGACCGGAAAAAAAATCCGGCCAAACTCCGGCCTCCCTTAAAACGTACCATTTGCTACGTTTTAAGCACCAAACATACTCCAAATCACATCCTAAATTCAACCCTACCATTCATTCATTCCCAGATTCGACCAAAACAAAAATCCGGCCAAAACCGAAATAAATTCCGGCGACCTTCAATCATTTTCCGACGACATGAATCCGACAACCAAATCAGTCGTTCTTTATATCAAAATGAAGCTTATTACTTGTACAAGCTATACCAATCATCAACAACAGCAACAAATCACTCAAGAATCCAGAAATCGAAATCAAAATTTCTCACCCACACAAAAATTCGATTTTCATATTTAGTACACAACAAATCAGTTAAAAATCATCATAAAATTCATGGAAGCATGAGCAATCTGTAGGAACTAACCACATCAACAACAAATCATCCTACAATCCATACCAAATTTAATTCATACGAAAATTAACTAAAAATAAATAAAATTTCGATCGAGGCATACACACATATCAACACCCACATAAACATGTAGTAGAGATCAAGAGCTTCAGTTTGGTTACTCACATGATCGATTTGGATGCCGGAATCACTGTGAAAAACGGGTTTGATTCTGATGAACACCAAGAACAATTTTCCAGAATTTTCAGAAAATAAAAATCAAAAATCTGATTTTTGATTAATTTTAACAATTAGAAATAAAATTCTGCTATTTATATTAATCTGAAAATTAATACCCCAAAAATATTTTTAACCCCTAATTAAAATCATTAAACCTTAAAAATAATTTTTATGGGATAAAAATGTAAAATTTTTATTTTTAAACAAATATAATATAAATGCCAAAATTCCCCAAAAATTATGAATTTTACAAAAATTACAACAATAATACATTTTTGAACATCCCATTGTTATATAAAAATAGTTTTATGAAAAACAGGGTCTCGAAGTCAATACAGGGGCTGGGTCCGAAAATTAAAATACGAAATAACTGTATTCTAAAAATATAAAAATTACAGAAAAATAGAATAAAATATTCTATGATACACAGAAGTCACATAACACGTATGGGATAATTTCCCTATTTTATAAAAATCAAAACGCGTTTAAATGCATTAAAAATAAACTAACACACAGTAAAATCAACTAAAAATATATTTTAATATAATAAATTACACGAAATTTTTCGGGTCGTTACAGCTTAAGTCAGATTCTTTGGAAAAAGTTTTAGTTGGTGACTCTGATTTTGTAGATTAGGAAATAGCTGAGCAACTTCAGCAGCTAAATTCAGCTCCTTGGAAAAGGAGATTTGATTTGCCTTTTGAATCTCTTGGATTAGCGGAACTTAAAAATTCAGAGGGGCGTCTTAAACCATCTATTGAGGAAGCTCCTATACTTGAACTCAAACCACTTCCGGAACACTTAAGGTATGCTTTTCTTGGTGATGCATCTACATTACCTGTTATTATTGCCTCTAACTTGTCAGCTAGTGCGGAAGAAAAGCTCTTGGGAATTTTGAGGGTGTTCAAGTCAGCAATTGGTTGGACCATAGCAGATATCAAGGGAATCAGCCCTTCTTATTGAATGTATAAAATTCTGCTAGAGGAAGGAGCTAAGCCTACTGTTGAACATCAGCGAAGACTCAATCCTATTATGAAAGAGGTGGTGAAGAAGGAAATTCTAAAGTGGTTAGATGCGGGTATTATCTATCCTATCTCAGACAGTTCGTGGGTGAGTCCGGTTCAATGTGTGCCAAAGAAAGGAGGCATGACAGTTGTTGCTAGTGAGAAGAATGAGCTCATCCCTACTCGGACAGTCACGGGGTGGAGAGTTTGCATGGACTATCGAAAGCTCAATAAAGCCACGAGAAAAGACCACTTTCCTCTTCCATTCATTGATCAGATGTTAGACAGGTTGGTGGAACACGAGTATTATTGTTTGCTTGATGGTTATTCGGGCTATAATCAGATTTGCATTGCCCCGGAAGATCAAGAGAAGACCACATTCACATGTCCTTTTGGTACTTTTGCTTTTCGTCGAGTATCTTTCGGACTTTGTGGTGCTCCTGCTACTTTTCAAAGGTGTATGATGGCTATTTTCTCAGGTATGATTGGCACGAATGTGGAGGGTTTTATGGATGACTTCTCAGTTTATGGTACTTCATATGATGAGTGTTTGCATAATCTCAGCTTGGTATTGAGGCGTTGTGTGGAGACCAATTTGGTGCTTAATTGGGAGAAGTGTCACTTTATGGTGCAAGAAGGAATCATTCTTGGTCACAAGGTATCTGGTAAGGGGCTTGAAGTGGATAAGGCTAAGGTGGAGACAATTGAAAATCTTCCTCCTCCTATCTCTGTTAAAGGAATTCGAAGTTTTCTTGGGCATGCGGGGTTCTATCGACGATTCATTCAAGACTTCTCAAAAATATCTAAACCTTTATGCAACCTGTTGGAGAAGGATGTTCCTTTCAAACTTGATGATGAGTGCCTTGCAGCTTTTGAGCTCTTGAAGAAGAAGTTGACTACTACACCAGTCATTACCGCACCTAATTGGGAGGAACCGTTCGAGCTGATGTGTGATGCTAGTGACTATGCTGTTGGAGCTGTGCTTGGTCAAAGGAAGGATAAAATTTTTCATGTGGTTTACTATGGTAGTAAAACCCTCAATAATGCACAGCTTAACTACACCACTATGGAGAAGGAGTTACTAGCAATTGTCTATGCTTTTGAGAAATTCAGATCTTATTTGCTTGGAACGAAAGTGATTGTGTACACGGATCATGCTGCTATTCGATATCTTATGTCGAAGAAGGATTCAAAGCCTAGATTGATTCGTTGGGTGCTTCTATTGCAAGATTTTGATGTGGAAATCAAGGATAGGAAAGGCACGGAAAATCAAGTAGCGGATCATCTCTCACGTTTGGAGGACCATGGTAAGGATGCACATAACAATTCTCTTATTAATGAATCTTTTCTAGATGAACAGCTTTTTGGAGTGCAAGATGAAGAGCCATGGTTTGCAGATTATGTGAACTATTTGGTGAGCAATGTTATCCCTCCAGATCTTTCGAATGCTCAAAGGAGGAAGTTTCTACATGATGTGAAGTGGTATCGTTGGGATGAGCCGTTTTTGTTTAGACAAGGAGCAGACCAGATGATCAGACGATGCATTCCGTATAGTGAGACTGAAAGCGTATTGCGAGATTGCCATTCAACTGTTTATGGTGGTCATTATGGTGGAGAAAAGACGGTAGCTCGTGTGCTTCAAGCAGGTTTTTATTGGCCTACCTTATTCAAGGATGCTCATCGGTTTGTAATGAGTTGTGATCGATGTCAAAGGGTTGGCAATATATCTAGAAGGAACGAGATGCCTCTTAACATGCTTCTTGAGGTGGAGATTTTTGATGTGTGGGGAATTGACTTCATGGGACCTTTTGTTTCTTCGTGCAACAATCAGTACATCTTGATAGTAGTGGATTATGTGTCTAAATGGGTCGAGGTTAAGGCATTGCTGACGTTAATGATGCTAAGGTGGTATTGAATTTCTTGCATAAGCAAATTTTCACGCGTTTCAGGACACCACGTGCTATAATTAGTTATGAGGGGACACATTTCTGCAATCATCAGTTTACTACGTTGATGGCAAGGTATAATGTGACGCATCGTGTTGCCACTGCTTATCACCCTCAAACTAATGGTCAAGCGGAAGTTTCTAACCGAGAGATCAAGAGAATTCTGGAGAAAGTGGTGAATCCGTCTCGTAAGGATTGGTCGTTGAAGTTGGATGAAGTTGTGTGGGCGTATAGAACTGCCTACAAAACTCCTCTAGGTATGTCTCCTTTTCAGTTGGTTTATGGGAAGGCTTGTCATTTGCCTGCAGAATTAGAACACAAAGCTTATTGGGCTTTGAGGAAGTTGAACTTGGATATCAAGGCTGCGGGTGAAAAACGGTTGCTTCAATTGAATGAACTTGAGGAATTTCGTGAGCAAGCTTACGAAAATAATAAAATGTATAAGGAGAAGGTCAAGAGGTGGCATGATAAGAGGTTGACGCCCAAGGCATTTGTACCGGGTCAACAAGTGTTGCTATTCAATTCTCGCCTCAAGCTTTTTCCGGGAAAACTCAAGTCAAGATGGTCGGGGCCATTTATCATTAAAACGGTGTTTTCACATGGAGCTATTGAAATTTATGAAACTACACCGGATCATGCTTTTAAAGTGAATGGACAGCGATTGAAGCATTATTATGGAGGTTCGTTTGAACGTGAGAAGGTTTCCGCCATTTTGGCATTGACTTGAATTAAAGGAAGAACGTCAAGCTATTGACGTTAAAGAAGCGCTTCTTGGGAGGCAACCCAAGTGTGTTGTATATTTCATTATTGTTTTCTTTCTCTTTAAAAAAATTAAAAAAATTTGGCAGTAACGCAGGCGCTACCTACGCTGGAACGCGCGCTGGTTGCGCTCCTCCCCCTGTCCAGGTTCGAATTTTTTTCTCTAAAATCCATAAAAACTCATATTTTCTTCTCTAATCCTACTACTACTCATATTTCATATCTATCTACCAACCCTAACCTATCTCAAATCGAATTCCTAGCCTAAACACATCTAAATTCGAATCTTTATATCCCACATCTATATATACATACACCTTATTGCCATATATCATCTATATAATCCAAACTCTTCAACATACATCCATTCAAGGCTCAAAGGAGGTATAATTCAAAATTTTGAGGCTATTTGTGCAAGTTCACCTCTTGGATTCGATTGGGTAACATTCTATCTCATCTTTTATTTCGAATTTGTGAATTTGTGAGATTGTGGTTAGGGTTTTTGTTGAATTTCGAATTTTGGGGGATTTGTTGCTTGTGATTGATTTTGTATGGCGCCTAAAAGGCAACGAATTGTTGGTAGTAGTAGTGGTACTCGTCCATCTTCGGACGAAGATTCGAGTTCGGTCGGGGAAGTGGAAAGGTTTGTTTCTCCGGAGGCTCAAACGGAATATGAACGATTAATGTCGAAGACGGTGCTTAAGGAGAGGAATTTGTTGCCTACTTATCAGTTCGGGATGATAGACATGATTAGTGAGCGTGGTTGGCCTACTTTTTGTGAGATGGCAAGGATGGTTCCGGTGAGTGTTATGCGGGAATTTTATGCCAACGCCAAGATGGAACAGGATGGTTATACTGTAGTGAGGGGGATGACTGTGGATTACACACCCCGAGCTATTCGGAGGCTTATCAGGCAGGTTGCTAGGCCTAGAGGAGAGGAAGATTGGATGAAGCAGTCTAGGGCGGATGTTGATTTGGACCAGATTGTGGTAGAGTTATGTACTCCAGGGACGGTTTGGAAGTATAAGGCTGGTACTATGGAGCATCGGCACTTTCCTTCATCTAAGATGAATACGGTGGCTCGTATGCGGGTATATTGAGGTTTATGAGAGGAGGTACTTCGGGTGGTATGCCTCATGCTTCAGTTATCACTGGGTTATGTGAGGCAGTGCGAGTCAGATGGAGTGATGAGGAGGAGATGCAGCCGGCTGGTCCTCCTATTGATGAGACTACTTTTGATCGGATATCGAGGGGAGTTGGTGGTGCTAGTGGTCAGGGAGCGGGCGCTCCGCCATGTGTGTCGAGAGCAGATGTTGCTGGGAGTTCGAGAGCAACTCCATCTCAGGGTATGGTGGATATGGCGGTTCTGGATGGTTACTTCCGTGGTATGACTCGACGTATGGATTCTATGACTAGGAGGATGGATGCTTTGAATGTCCGCCATCACGAGTATTCGGAGGACATGGCCAGTGCATTAGATACAGCTTTTTGGTCGCCAGGTACACCTGTTCAGTGGCCTTTTTTGGAGCACGGACTCCGTATCCACCAGATTCACCCGAGGAGGGTGATGATCCTGAGGAGTAGGTATGTTTTCTGTTATCCCTTGTATTTACTTCCATTCAATGAGGGCATTGAATATTTTAAGTTTGGGGGTGATTTGGGGGATTAGTATTTGTACTTGATGTTGTATTATGTGTTATATAGGATATCATGTTTGCATAGTAGTGATAATTCATGCATGATTGTTATGTTTGTGTTATCTACGTTTGTTTCATATAGGACATTTTGTTTTTATTTTCGTAAACCATGTGAGTTCATGTAAGAACCCAAATTTTGGGTAGAATTAAAACTTTTTATTATGTATTGATGTAAGAATGAATAGTGGTTACAACTAGAATGTAATACTGGTTTGAATGAATGAATAATGAAAGGATATATATTCCAAGGTTATATGTCCTGAAGGATGCTATTGGGTGATAACTTAGATTAGAATAATCTATCTCCTAGAAAGTTAAGATAAGATCCCCTAGAGAGAAATAGATACCCTCATGTCATCCAGATCGATATCGGTTACAAGTACGGAGGTTCCATGAAAGAGTTAAGGAACGCTCGAGGAAGCACGAAGATATTTTTTTAAGTACCAGGACTAAAAAGAGAATAAGTGATGAATAGTATTTTTGATGGAAATAAGAATATTATGAGACGACACTATATAGAAGTACCCGGAATGAATTTCTGAGTTCGTATTAGTGATCCGAGGGGAAAATAAGTGTATGTAAAGACTGTCGGATTCTGAAAAACAGTACTTTCATTTTCTCCGAGATTTTTCCTAGACACTGATAGATTAAGGATTTAATATTTAATATTTAAGGTATTTAAATTCGAGAAGTATTAAGAAAGATGGAGATTAGTATTATAAATATTAAGAAGGTTTCCGGTGAAACCCTAACTAGAAACGATTGAGTTATTCCTCCGAACGATCAACGAATTGAGCAATAAACGGACAAAGAAACAAGCAGAGGACCAAGAGACAAGCATGTGCAAGTGGATGAGGTCAAGTAACTAAGTGGTTACAAAGGTAACTAGCATGCTTAGAAACTAACCAAGCAACTAAGCTTCCAACATACACCATTCCACAAGAATCAAACACATGGCTTAAGTGATGCAAGCAATGACCTATTACCTTTATTAAAGCCACTTTATGCTAGTGTTACGACCAACTCAACACGCAAGTGCACGTGATCTCAAGTAATACAGATAGCAAATAAGGTTCGTTCCTACAGGGACTCGTTGTATTGTCTAGCTAACTCACTCACCAATGTATGATTGTTTTCCGATGCTAAAACAAATAAATAAGTGGATTGTTATTATCACTAAAATTTATCTAAGAATTATAACTAATTATCAACTACTTGAACTGAGATTTATGTCGAATTACTATTGCAAATAAAACATGGGAATTTAGTTTCCTTAAACAATCCATCTATGGTCTCCAAATCCCTAGCCTTGTTCATGTGATTTATTAACACCTGATCGAACACACAAAACTGATATAAGCCAACTTCCGTTAAACAAATACCATCCTAAACAATATCCACAATAAAGATAGAAATCATTTAGTCTCCCGATTATGCCAAGTCTTCATATGTCTATAAAGAATAAAACATAATGGTTGAGGTGCAAGCATTCAATTGATCACATAGTTGTCATAAAACGATTAGAGTTACGACACTAATTACGAATGATATTATCACGCATAAACCTACACTAACATGGCAAGTTCTAAACTCTTATTTCCACTTTCGCTTCAACAAGAATTAACACACAATTACAGGAGTTAGCTACTCTCCTATAACGAATTAAATCAACCATGATAGGATATCACATCAATCACACTATAGGCATCGAGAAGATTCAACACATAGAATTCATGATTAAGTCCACTAAACCCCCATGACAACGAATTAGTTCATGATCGAACTAATCATCATCATGGGTTCCAATGAAAACATGATAGAAAGAAACGAATAATGACTGAGATAAATATCAAAGGTTTTTAAAGAATACACCAAGGTTAAGCATCCACAACTAGGAAGAATACAAGAATAAAATTGGGGAACTATCTTCTTCCTTCTTTGTTGTGCTAAAAAAACTACGTACAAAAAACAAGCTGTCACCTCTAGGGTTTTCTTTACCTCCCTTATATGGGCCTACAGGTGCTAGCACAAAAGAATGTTTTTTTTTTTATTTTTAAATCACGCAAAACAAATCAGGAACGGGTCAGACGAGACGGCGACGCGGCGCCCTCCTCAAGTACAATTACGGCGATGCGGCGCCCTGACCATTCCTACAGCGACGCGGCGCCATCCTCTAATGCAAACACGGCGACGCGGCGCCCTAGCTACTGTCCAGCACATAATTTTTCCTTTCCTTGAATTTGACTCCGTTTTGCACTTCGATTGCTATGCTTCGTTCCTCTAACACCTGTGATTGATTTCCCTGCACAATACCCTTAAAAGAGATCAAAAATACCACAACTCAAGTACAAACCATCGTTTTAAGCCAAATGGAAACGTTCTAAGTAGATAAAATACCCACTTATCACACCCCCAAACTTAAACCGATGCTTGTCCTCAAGCATAACAACAAAATATTTACAACTACCTAGTACCACTTTCGTAGGTGATCACGGTTGCATTTGGCATATGCAACAAGCCCTTTAAACCCCTAGGCAGCCCTAGTGGACGAGTAAGGTCTCGTGAGGGCCTATAGTGAATGTACCCACAAAATCCATCTAATAATGCAACTAACAATGCAACTAACTATATGAATGCAACTATATGAAAATGCAACAATCCCCTTTAAACTGACCAAAACCAACTAGCAACCAGCTGTCTCAAAGAATGCAACTAAATCCAAATAGAGCTCGACTAAGCCCCCGTATACTAACAATACATGAACAGAAACGTGTGTGTGTGCAATGCTCATCAGAAATGCTCCCAACACTAGGTCAAAAACCATACCTATCATTTGCCAAGACAATCACAGGTTTATAAAAAGAATAGACTGTAGACACTTCATAACCTAGGAACACCACCATCCTTATTCAAGTTAACCAAGAATTCATGCTTTATTACTACGACACTAAATACTATATACACTACGCATGCTTATTTAACCGTGCAATGAGTGAGACCCCGAAAGGCTTATACAATAATACCCATGTAGCGAGTGTTAGGTCAGCAGGATCCCAGACTATAAAGCCTTAGGTCACTAGGACTAAGTCCCCTCGGACTTAATAACTCGAGTATTAAAGAGCTCACTCTGGCTAATTTTGCAATTAAATTATTTACATGACTCTTTTTTTTCTTTTTTCATTTTCTTTTTTTTTTTTCTGTTTTTTTCTTCTTTTTTTTTTTTTTTTGCAATCTGGAACGAGAATTCTCAATTCCAACCCTAGACTACTCATATAAAAATGAGCCGGCTACTAGCCGTTTGACGCCTAGCCATTATTGACAAATATTAACAACTAGCATGAAATCCTTGGTGTCCCCCAAACTTAGACTTTATTGCTCCTACGCCATCAAGGGAATAACGAAAATTCTAATTATAATCAAGTGATTAAGTCTCAAACATCCAAACAGGCATGACCCTAACCTAGCCCAAAAGCACCTAATGAGACTAGTGAAAAGATTCTGTTTCCGTAACATGTAAGTCAATTCCATGGGAACTATAAATCAACCCTCTATTCATCATTACCACACCCAATTAGACATCTATCCACCAATCAGAATTAGCTCGTTCTAAGGGATTATGAAAAATGCATGCTATGCAATGCAAATGCAACTATATGAACATAAATATCACAATAAACAGAATGTCCTATATGGCATACATAAAAACAAAACAAAAATGCTCTACACTATCATGCAATTATGCTCCTAACATGACATGCAACACATCTAATATACCACTAATACAAATGCACCTTTAATCCAAAAACTTGTTACGACCAACTCAACACGCAAGTGCACGTGATCTCAAGTAATACAGATAGCAAATAAGGTTCGTTCCTACAGGGACTCGTTGTATTGTCTAGCTAACTCACTCACCAATGTATGATTGTTTTCCGATGCTAAAACAAATAAATAAGTGGATTGTTATTATCACTAAAATTTATCTAAGAATTATAACTAATTATCAACTACTTGAACTGAGATTTATGTCGAATTACTATTGCAAATAAAACATGGGAATTTAGTTTCCTTAAACAATCCATCCATGGTCTCCAAATCCCTAGCCTTGTTCATGTGATTTATTAACACCTGATCGAACACACAAAACTGATATAAGCCAACTTCCGTTAAACAAATACCATCCTAAACAATATCCACAATAAAGATAGAAATCATTTAGTCTCCCGATTATGCCAAGTCTTCATATGTCTATAAAGAATAAAACATAATGGTTGAGGTGCAAGCATTCAATTGATCACATAGTTGTCATAAAACGATTAGAGTTACGACACTAATTACGAATGATATTATCACGCATAAACCTACACTAACATGGCAAGTTCTAAACTCTTATTTCCACTTTCGCTTCAACAAGAATTAACACACAATTACAGGAGTTAGCTACTCTCCTATAACGAATTAAATCAACCATGATAGGATATCACATCAATCACACTATAGGCATCGAGAAGATTCAACACATAGAATTCATGATTAAGTCCACTAAACCCCCATGACAACGAATTAGTTCATGATCGAACTAATCATCATCATGGGTTCCAATGAAAACATGATAGAAAGAAACGAATAATGACTGAGATAAATATCAAAGGTTTTTAAAGAATACACCAAGGTTAAGCATCCACAACTAGGAAGAATACAAGAATAAAATTGGGGAACTATCTTCTTCCTTCTTTGTTGTGCTAAAAAAACTACGTACAAAAAACAAGCTGTCACCTCTAGGGTTTTCTTTACCTCCCTTATATGGGCCTACAGGTGCTAGCACAAAAGAATGTTTTTTTTTTTATTTTTAAATCACGCAAAACAAATCAGGAACGGGTCAGACGAGACGGCGACGCGGCGCCCTCCTCAAGTACAATTACGGCGATGCGGCGCCCTGACCATTCCTACAGCGACGCGGCGCCATCCTCTAATGCAAACACGGCGACGCGGCGCCCTAGCTACTGTCCAGCACATAATTTTTCCTTTCCTTGAATTTGACTCCGTTTTGCACTTCGATTGCTATGCTTCGTTCCTCTAACACCTGTGATTGATTTCCCTGCACAATACCCTTAAAAGAGATCAAAAATACCACAACTCAAGTACAAACCATCGTTTTAAGCCAAATGGAAACGTTCTAAGTAGATAAAATACCCACTTATCACACCCCCAAACTTAAACCGATGCTTGTCCTCAAGCATAACAACAAAATATTTACAACTACCTAGTACCACTTTCGTAGGTGATCACGGTTGCATTTGGCATATGCAACAAGCCCTTTAAACCCCTAGGCAGCCCTAGTGGACGAGTAAGGTCTCGTGAGGGCCTATAGTGAATGTACCCACAAAATCCATCTAATAATGCAACTAACAATGCAACTAACTATATGAATGCAACTATATGAAAATGCAACAATCCCCTTTAAACTGACCAAAACCAACTAGCAACCAGCTGCCTCAAAGAATGCAACTAAATCCAAATAGAGCTCGACTAAGCCCCCGTATACTAACAATACATGAACAGAAACGTGTGTGTGTGCAATGCTCATCAGAAATGCTCCCAACACTAGGTCAAAAACCATACCTATCATTTGCCAAGACAATCACAGGTTTATAAAAAGAATAGACTGTAGACACTTCATAACCTAGGAACACCACCATCCTTATTCAAGTTAACCAAGAATTCATGCTTTATTACTACGACACTAAATACTATATACACTACGCATGCTTATTTAACCGTGCAATGAGTGAGACCCCGAAAGGCTTATACAATAATACCCATGTAGCGAGTGTTAGGTCAGCAGGATCCCAGACTATAAAGCCTTAGGTCACTAGGACTAAGTCCCCTCGGACTTAATAACTCGAGTATTAAAGAGCTCACTCTGGCTAATTTTGCAATTAAATTATTTACATGACTCTTTTTTTTCTTTTTTCATTTTCTTTTTTTTTTTCTGTTTTTTTCTTCTTTTTTTTTTTTTTTTGCAATCTGGAACGAGAATTCTCAATTCCAACCCTAGACTACTCATATAAAAATGAGCCGGCTACTAGCCGTTTGACGCCTAGCCATTATTGACAAATATTAACAACTAGCATGAAATCCTTGGTGTCCCCCAAACTTAGACTTTATTGCTCCTACGCCATCAAGGGAATAACGAAAATTCTAATTATAATCAAGTGATTAAGTCTCAAACATCCAAACAGGCATGACCCTAACCTAGCCCAAAAGCACCTAATGAGACTAGTGAAAAGATTCTGTTTCCGTAACATGTAAGTCAATTCCATGGGAACTATAAATCAACCCTCTATTCATCATTACCACACCCAATTAGACATCTATCCACCAATCAGAATTAGCTCGTTCTAAGGGATTATGAAAAATGCATGCTATGCAATGCAAATGCAACTATATGAACATAAATATCACAATAAACAGAATGTCCTATATGGCATACATAAAAACAAAACAAAAATGCTCTACACTATCATGCAATTATGCTCCTAACATGACATGCAACACATCTAATATACCACTAATACAAATGCACCTTTAATCCCCACCCCCAAACTTAAAAATTGCAATGTCCACATTGAAGGTAAGAATCAAAAGAGTGCAAGGCATACCTACTCGTCGTCCGAAGCACTCCCATCGGGAGTATCCGGTGGCGGATAGACAGCGCCAGCTCCTGCTCCAAACGGGGGAAAAGTCACATCCACCCCACTAGCACGGAAAGCTGTGCTCAAAGCCTGTGCAAACTGACTAAAATCTGCTGCAAAACCCACCTGCACATCGTGCACTGCGTCAATACGCCTCATCATACGCCTATACTGCCTCTGATCAATAAAATCTCTAGGCTCCTCGTGCTGCTGCTGCTGCTGCTCCACCGCTACATACCCAAGGCCCCACTCATCGGCATAACCACCATCCCACACAGCCAGCCGCTCTATACTCTGATGATCTAGCACTGCCTGTGGCTGCTGCACCGCCTCTGCCTCTGACCAAACAGCACCATGAAAACTAGCCAACCTAGCAATGACCGAACCATAAGGCATCGCCGCAGTAGAACTCCCTTGCATAAACCGCAGAATACCCTGATGGATCAAACTAGCCACATCCACGAACTCTCTACTGCATATAGCATACAACAAAATATCCCGCTCAACCGTCACCTCACTCGAATGCCTAGTAGGGATGAGGTTGGCACAGATGAACGAGTGCCAAGTACGCCCATATTGATTCAAGGCCTTCGACACAAACGTAGTGGGCTCAGTAGTGCCCCTACTCAACTTCCATTCGGTCCCAGGAACACATAACTGCTGAATAATCATCTGAAGATCCACACCATCACGAGTCTTCCCCGACCAATCCTCTCGAGTCTTATCAATACCCGGAATCTCAAGAACACGACGAATAGCCCTCGGCCGATAATCCACCCGAACTCCACGAACCCGGCTAATACCATTCCTGTCCACACTAGCATTCGCATAGAACTCGCGAACCACAGACATCGGAACAGGTTCCGGAATCTCACAAACTCGCTCCCAACCTCTCTCTTGAATATTGTCCAACATCCTCCCATCATTCATAGTAGGCAAAAGACCCCTCTCACGAGCAATTGGACACTCCAACAATTCAGTATACCTCTCACGAGCCTCATCCGAGATAAATTGAGGCACACCATTGCCACCCCCAAAAGATGGAGAAGAAGAAGGTGGATTTCTACCACCACCACCACTTCCACTAGCACCCTCACCGCCACCAATTACCACTCTTTGTCGCTTGGATGCCATTGAATTGAATGGAGGATGGTTTTAGAGTGTTTATAGAGGTTAAGATTTGTAAGGAATTGTATGTATAGGTGGAGGTGTATAAGTGTATAGATGGGAGAATTTTAGGGTTAGGGATGTGTATAGGAGGTGGGTTGTATTTGGGAGTGGGTATAAATATATAACAAACAATTACAACACAAATCTCTCTTTTTTTTTTCTTTTTTCAACCGGGATTTTTTTTTCTGAGCAGAGGGTACGGCGACGCGGCGCCAGGGTTGTACTGAAAAACGGCGACGCGGCGCCCTGGTCCCTGTTGAAAAAAAATTTTTCACTTTTTTTTTTTTTTTTTTTTTTTTTTTTTTTTTTTTTAATTCCTGAGTCTGAATACAACAAATACCTATCAAGTGGGTTGCCTCCCACAAAGCGCTCTTTTTACGTCATTAGCTTGACGTAGCTCCATTTCCTTAATTTGCACAAATTAGAACCGCAGTCTCAATTTCGCGATTCACTTTCTCTCCAAAATATGGCTTCAACCGCTGACCATTGACCTTGAACGACTGTTCCGGTAACTTGTCAAAAATCTCCACTGCCCCATGTTGAAAAACTGTTTTGACTGTGAATGGGCCTGACCAACGTGACTTCAACTTCCCAGGAAATAACCGAAGCCGAGAGTTATACAACAAAACCAATTGTCCGGGTACAAACGTCTTAAGAACCAACCGACGATCATGCCACCTTTTTACTTTCTCTTTATAGAGTTTGTTGTTCTCATAAGCTTGCAAACGGAACTCGTCCATTTCATTCAACTGAACCATACGCCTCTCACCTGCTGCTGTAAGATCAAAATTCAGCTTCTTCAATGCCCAATATGCCTTGTGCTCTAACTCAGCTGGAAGATGGCAAGCTTTCCCATACACTAGTTGAAATGGTGACATTCCCAACGGCGTTTTATAGGCTGTCCGATAAGCCCACACTGCTTCATCCAGCTTCAATGCCCAATCCTTCCTAGAAGGACTAACTACCTTCTCAAGAATCCGTTTAATTTCACGATTAGAGACCTCGGCTTGCCCATTGGTTTGAGGATGATAAGCTGTAGCAACTCGATGATTGATGTTATAGCGTGCCATCAGAGATGTAAACTTCCGATTGCAAAAATGCGTACCCTCATCACTGATGATAACTCGTGGAGTGCCAAATCGAGTAAATATGTTCTTGTGGAGAAAATTAAGCACCACCTTAGCATCATTCGTCGGAAGTGCTTTTACCTCCACCCACTTAGACACATAATCCACGGCCAGAAGAATATATTGATTACCACATGACGGAATGAACGGTCCCATGAAGTCGATTCCCCACACGTCAAAGATTTCTACCTCCATCATGACATTCAGCGGCATCTCGTCCCTTCGAGAAATATTACCAACTCGCTGACATCGATCGCACCTCAACACAAACTGATGAGCATCCTTGAATAGAGTTGGCCAATAGAACCCTGCTTGAAGAATACGTGTGGCTGTCTTCTCACCCGCATAATGACCTCCATAAGCTGTAGCATGAAAATCACTTAGAATAGCCTCGGTCTCACCGTAAGGAACACAACGCCTAATAATCTGATCAGCTCCTTGCTTGAACAAAAACGGTTCATCCCAAATATATTGCTTGACATCGTGCAAAAATTTCTTCCTTTGAGCATGAGAGAGCTCAGGTGGAATGATGTTGCTTACTAGATAATTCACGAAGTCTGCAAACCATGGTTCATCATCTTGCACTTTGAATAATTGCTCATCAGGGAAGAACTCATTAATGACCGTGTTGTCTTTAGGTGACTTGCCATGATCTTCCAATCTAGAGAGATGGTCAGCTACCTGATTCTCCGTCCCCTTTCTATCCTTGATTTCCACATCGAATTCTTGTAACAGAAGAACCCAACGAATCAATCTTGGCTTAGAATCCTTCTTCGCAAGGAGATAGCGAATGGCAGCATGATCTGTATAAACTGTCACCTTTGTACCAAGCAGATAAGAGCGAAACTTTTCAAACCCGTAGACAATAGCAAGTAGTTCCTTCTCAGTGGTCGTGTAGTTCAACTGAGCATCAGTTAGTGTTTTACTTGCATAGTAAATAACGTGGAACACTTTTTCTTTCCTTTGGCCTAGAACGGCCCCAAGTGCATAATCGCTGGCATCACACATCAAAGCAAATGGTTGACTCCAATCAGGAGCTGTAATAACTGGAGCAGAAATTAGTTTCTTCTTCAAGATCTCGAACGCATGTGAACAAGCCTCATCAAACTTGAATGGTACATCTTTTTCCAAAAGATTGCATAACGGCTTAGAAATTTTTGAGAAATCCTTTATGAAGCGCCTGTAGAATCCCGCATGACCAAGAAAGCTGCGAATACCCTTGACTGAGACAGGGGCAGGAAGGTTCTCAATAGTCTCCACCTTTGCTTTGTCAACTTCCAAACCTTTACATGACACCTTGTGTCCCAGAATGACACCTTCTTGCACCATGAAATGGCACTTTTCCCAATTTAGAACAAGATTCGTCTCCACACAACGTTTTAGAACCAAACTCAAGTTTTCCAAGCACTCATCAAAAGAATCCCCAAAGACTGAGAAGTCGTCCATGAATACCTCCACATTGATTCCAATCATGTCAGAGAAGATGGCCATCATGCACCTTTGAAATGTAGCTGGTGCACCACACAACCCGAAAGAAACACGTCTGAATGCGAATGTGCCAAATGGACAAGTGAATGTAGTTTTCTCCTGATCCTCGGGTGCTATACAAATCTGATTGTACCCAGAATACCCATCAAGCAAGCAATAGTACTGATGTCCAGCCAATCTGTCAAGCATCTGATCAATGAATGGAAGTGGGAAATGATCTTTCCGAGTGGCCTTGTTCAATTTGCGATAATCCATGCAAATCCTCCAACCCGTAACTGTTCGCGTAGGAATGAGCTCGTTCTTCTCATTAGTCACCACTGTCATGCCCCCCTTCTTAGGCACACACTGAACCGGACTCACCCAAGAGCTATCAGAAATTGGGTAGATAATGCCCGCGTCAAGCCATTTAAGAATTTCCTTTTTCACAACTTCTTTCATGACAGGATTCAGTCTCCTTTGATTATCAACTGTAGGGTTAGCTCCCTCTACCAAAGGAATTTTGTGCATGCAGTACGACGGACTGATACCTTTGATGTCTGCTATAGTCCATCCAATGGCTGATTTGGATTCCCTTAAGATTCGCAATAGTTTTTCCTCTTCTATTCCTGAAAGCTTAGAAGATATAATAACTGGTAAAGTAGAAGAATCACCAAGATAGGCATACCTTAAATGTTCAGGCAATGGCTTAAGTTCCAATGTAGGTGCTTCCTCGATGGATGGCTTAAGTCTAACATGAGACTTTTTCAATTCTGACAACCCCAATGATTCAAAAGAACTTTGAAACTTCTTCCATGGTGATGCATTAAGATATTGCAATTGTTCTTCATCCTCTTCGGTCTCGACCTCCAAGTCATTAGAAAGAACTCTTTCCAACACATCAACTTTTATCAAGTGTTGAGTTGCCGAGTTAACCACCTTGTCGACCATATCAATTTTGAAACACTCTTCATCGTCAGTTGGAAGCTTCATTGCATTGAAAACATTAAAAGTGACGTTTTGATCGTGCACCCTCATAGTGAGTTCCCCCTTTTGGACATCGATCAGAGTTCGGCCCGTTGCCAAGAATGGTCGTCCCAAGATGATAGGGATCTTCTTGTCTTCCTCGAAGTCAAGAATAACAAAGTCGGCTGGAAAGATAAGCTTGTCTACCTTCACCAAAACATCCTCAACTATCCCTCGCGGATAAGTAACAGAACGGTCAGCAAGTTGTAGAGTCATGGTAGTGGGCTTTGGCTCTGGAAGACCAAGTTGCATGAACACTGATAAGGGCATGAGATTAATACTTGCACCCAAATCACACAAACATTTGCTGAATGAGATGTCTCCAATAGTGCATGGAATGGTGAAGCTTCCCGGATCCTTCAACTTAGGAGGCAACTTTTGTTGCAATATGGCACTACATTCCTCCGTCAAGGCAACAGTCTCTAACTCCTCAAGTTTCAATTTCTTCGAGAGAATACCCTTCATGAACTTCGCATAGCTCGGCATTTGCTCAAGAGCCTCCGCGAATGGTATGTTAATCTGTAGCTTCTTGAATACATCCAAGAACTTAGCGAATTGCTTGTCTAACTTTTGCCTTTGAATTCGTTTTGGGAATGGAGGAGGTGGAAACACCTTACCTTCTACTTCTTTTTGAGAATTAACACTCTTGTGAATGATAGGAGTTGAAGGAGTAGCATTAGGAAGCAAATCAGAACCAGAACCGACCTCAACTGAAAAGTCACATTTTTTTTCAGAGGGCACGGCGACGCATCGCCGGTTTTGTACTGTGAGACGGCGCCGCGGCGCCCTACCTCCTGCTCAGGATTTTCAATTTTTTTCTCGGTTGCTTTTTCTTCGTTCTGACCTTGTAGACTTCTCCCTGATCGTAATGTTATTGCCTGAACCTGTTCCTTTTGATCTTTCTTGCCTGGATTTACCTCTGTGTCACTCGGAAGCGTTCCTGGTTGACGGTTCAACAAAGCATTGGCTAGCTGGCCAATTTGATTCTCTAAAGTTTTCAATGACACTGCCTGACTCTTATACATCATCCGAAGCTCTTCCAATTCCGACTTCTCAGACTGATTCAATGAAGTTCCTTGAGATGGTTGAAACCCCGGTGGATTGAATGGTTGCCTTGGAGCATAAGGTGGTGGTTGATAGTTCTGATTACTTGGCCTTGCATTGAACTGCTGATTATGTGGTTGCTGAGCACCTCCCTGATTGTTGCTCCAACTGAAGTTGGGATGATTCCGATTGTTGGGATGATAAAATTGTGGCACTGGTTGCTGAGATCTTTGAAAATTACCAACAAATTGTGCGGATTCAGCTGAGATAGCACACATATTTGTGTCATGTGCCCCTGCACACAATTCACACACCATAGCAACCTGGTTAGTACCAAGATTAGAAAGGGAATCTACCTTCATTGTCAACGCTTTGAGTTGGGCAGCAATAGCAGTAGCTGCATCCAAGTCAAGAACTCCAGCCACTTTAGCAGGTGGCAAGCGTTGAGTAGGATTCTGAAACTCATTGGCCGACATCATTTCAATCAGATTATAAGCATCCTCATAGCTTTTTGCCCATAGCGCACCTCCAGAAGCTGCATCTAACATAGGCCGGGACTGAGCTCCCAACCCGTTATAGAAATTGCTGATTATCATCCAATCCGGCATTCCATGATGAGGACAACGTGCCAATATCTCCTTGTACCTCTCCCAAGCTTCTCCCAAAGATTCCTGGGAATGCTGAGCAAACTGAGAAATGGCATTCCTGTAAGCTGCTGTCTTCGCCATGGAAAAATACTTGGTCAAGAACTTTTGAGCACAGTCTGCCCATGTTGTAATAGAGCCTGATGGCATAGAATGTAACCAACTCTTGGCTTTATCCTTAAGAGAGAAGGGAAATAGCCTCAATCTGATTGCGTCATCTGTAACTCCGTTGAATTTGAAGGTGTCACAGATCTCAAGGAAGTCCCTAATATGAGCATTGGGATCTTCAGCAGGACTACCCCCAAACTGGACTGTGTTCTGAATCATCTGAATGATGTTTGGCCTTAGCTCGAAATTGTTAGACCCTATAGCTGGTCGAACAATACTAGTATGGATGTCCTCCACTTTCGGCTGAGAGAATTCACTCAAAGCCTTCGCTGCTTGTTCTTGATTTGCCATAACTTCCTTTGCTTCAAGATTGTCTTCTAACCCGAAATCAAGTCTTCTCCTAGCTAGTTCTTCTGTACGTGCTAGTTCGTCTCTACGTGCACGAGCTCGTGTACGCATAAACTCTCAACAAGTACCTGAAATTCACCAACAAGAAATTTTATGAAAACGTCCTAGTCACCGAAATTCAATGACCACTGATGGCAAATATTGAAACTAAACAAAATAAAACCGCGTCCCCGGCAGCGGCGCCAAAAACTTGTTACGACCAACTCAACACGCAAGTGCACGTGATCTCAAGTAATACAGATAGCAAATAAGGTTCGTTCCTACAGGGACTCGTTGTATTGTCTAGCTAACTCACTCACCAATGTATGATTGTTTTCCGATGCTAAAACAAATAAATAAGTGGATTGTTATTATCACTAAAATTTATCTAAGAATTATAACTAATTATCAACTACTTGAACTGAGATTTATGTCGAATTACTATTGCAAATAAAACATGGGAATTTAGTTTCCTTAAACAATCCATCTATGGTCTCCAAATCCCTAGCCTTGTTCATGTGATTTATTAACACCTGATCGAACACACAAAACTGATATAAGCCAACTTCCGTTAAACAAATACCATCCTAAACAATATCCACAATAAAGATAGAAATCATTTAGTCTCCCGATTATGCCAAGTCTTCATATGTCTATAAAGAATAAAACATAATGGTTGAGGTGCAAGCATTCAATTGATCACATAGTTGTCATAAAACGATTAGAGTTACGACACTAATTACGAATGATATTATCACGCATAAACCTACACTAACATGGCAAGTTCTAAACTCTTATTTCCACTTTCGCTTCAACAAGAATTAACACACAATTACAGGAGTTAGCTACTCTCCTATAACGAATTAAATCAACCATGATAGGATATCACATCAATCACACTATAGGCATCGAGAAGATTCAACACATAGAATTCATGATTAAGTCCACTAAACCCCCATGACAACGAATTAGTTCATGATCGAACTAATCATCATCATGGGTTCCAATGAAAACATGATAGAAAGAAACGAATAATGACTGAGATAAATATCAAAGGTTTTTAAAGAATACACCAAGGTTAAGCATCCACAACTAGGAAGAATACAAGAATAAAATTGGGGAACTATCTTCTTCCTTCTTTGTTGTGCTAAAAAAACTACGTACAAAAAACAAGCTGTCACCTCTAGGGTTTTCTTTACCTCCCTTATATGGGCCTACAGGTGCTAGCACAAAAGAATGTTTTTTTTTTTTATTTTTAAATCACGCAAAACAAATCAGGAACGGGTCAGACGAGACGGCGACGCGGCGCCCTCCTCAAGTACAATTACGGCGATGCGGCGCCCTGACCATTCCTACAGCGACGCGGCGCCATCCTCTAATGCAAACACGGCGACGCGGCGCCCTAGCTACTGTCCAGCACATAATTTTTCCTTTCCTTGAATTTGACTCCGTTTTGCACTTCGATTGCTATGCTTCGTTCCTCTAACACCTGTGATTGATTTCCCAGCACAATACCCTTAAAAGAGATCAAAAATACCACAACTCAAGTACAAACCATCGTTTTAAGCCAAATGGAAACGTTCTAAGTAGATAAAATACCCACTTATCAGCTAGATATTTCCACAAAAATTCATTTCACCAAGGATGAGAGCAAGCAATCCAAGCAAAACACTCTCTCCCTCTCCAAAAAGCCATTCGGCTTTTATCCTTAATTCAAGAATTGAAATCAACCTTCCCACCATTGTTTGATCACCAAACTTTTATCCTAGATCCTATATTTCATAAAAATGATACCCTAGAAATCTTAGCCTCAAAATCCATTGTTTCCATTTTCAATAAAATCATCAAAGTTAAGGGTGAATAGTAACCTCAAGAACAAAAATTTTGGATCTTGATTTTGATGGATGATCCAAGCTTCATGGAGGCTATACAAGGACTATACAAGGCTTACTAAGTGCATACACACCCCAAGGAAGGTATAACACACTTGAAACCCTAGGTCTTACTTTGAGATTATGCATGTTCTTGATGGATTTAAGCTTAGTTATGATAATTAGTGATTATAAGCATGATTACAAGCATGATTATGGTTTAGTTTTGATAAATGTTAAAAATATCCTAGATGAACGGAAAGGCATTGCTTGGCCTCAGTTCATGGTTATAAATCATGTATGTGTGGTTTGGAGTAGATGTCATGATTATTGGGAGTTTTGGAATTTGGTAAATATCCGCTTTATAGCCGTCGTAATGCCGAAATTTCGTTAAACTTAAGAACACGAGTTTGACAGTAGGTATAAGTCACTGGTTAGCTTCGAATTCTTCCATGATAAGCTAGATTATGTTATAAGCTTCGTTTTGATATAAAGATCGTATGAAATGGACTTACGGTTTAGGAGTTATGATTAAATTCGTAAAAGAGGTTCGAAACCGTAATCGAAAGTTCGTAACTGAAATTGGAATCCCTTAACATGACTAAGTCAGTGACGAATCATGGTAATTAAATATTAGAGGTCATAAGGAAGGCGTGAGAGAAAACCACAAGTAAAATGGATCGTTTTCCGATTTTATAAAAATGTTCGAATCGAGGTTAAATGCGAAGAAACCACTTTTCGGAGGTAACACTATTCACTAGAAGCTCCTGCCCTGTTTTGGCAAAAAATCCGAAAATTTAATCTTCTGATCTAAGTCCAATTTTGAGTTAGCTACCTTCTAGACATTCTCTAGATCATGTACGCGAAAACGGTGCGTCATTTGAGTTAACGGTTACCGAGTTATGAACATTTTAGTGAAAGAGGTGTGAATAGTAAAGATCCGTAGTCGACTGAACTTCAAAAATACATTTCACCTATTTAGACTCGTGGCTTCGAATTGGAAATTTTATGATAAATATTACAAATACCAAAGATGATTTTATAAGTGGTTTCATAATTAAATACGTTTCCAGTGATTTATTAAAAGTGTTGAAGTACGAGTCTCGAAATAGTGATTCTCAGAAAAGTCAACCCTAGGGGTACTACCTTGGCCACCCTTTTTGGCTAAGTTGAAAAGGGAATTTCGAGTCGACTAAAACACGAAACTTGTTAAGAATTATCAAGACCACATATTGGTGCAAAGAACGAGGTTATAATCGATTAAGTAAGATATACGAAAAATCTGACATTAAGGGTGGGTTCGAGGTGTGTTTTGGACTGAACTTACATGACTTAAGTTAAGTTACACTTAACCTTCGAAATATTAAGTGATTGACCTTGGTTATTGTGACTATTTATAGATCACTGGATTGACACGAGGCACACTACCCCTACAGGATTACCAGGCAAGTTTCCAATACTTGGAACTGTTGTTGTGATAGTATATATGATGATTGTTTTATACATATGCCATAGCATGCATGCCTACTTTCAAGTTAATATTGAATTACTTGTTCCCTGAATTGATATCGGCTTATAGACTATATATGAAATATCAGTTATAAGCCGGATTGTTTGGTTAAGACCCTTAGCGAAGGGCGTATGATATTCATACCTCAAATATAGACCGGGAGTCGATATTTTGTAATATATATATAGTCGTGGAAACCCGGAGGGATCCCAGCGACAAATTTATTATTTCGAGGATTTTTATTCGATTACGAATCTTTCGAGGAACGTTATTTGAGTATTACCTCAGTGAAGGAATATTTAATGAATATTATTTTAATATTCATTTAGAATGTCATTATTTAATGAATATTATTTTGATCATTCATTGCAGTTATTTAGTTAATGAATATTATTTTGAATATTCATTAGAGTTATTTGGTGGACGAATATCATTCCCAAATATTCATTTGGCTTACTTATTATTATTTGGAATATTCATTTGATCTTTATTTATTTAATGAATATTACTTTCGAATATTCATTTAAGGTTTGATTTACTTAATGAATATTATTTAAAATATTCATGGAAAGTTCTATTTACTCAAGGAATATTACTTCGAATATTCCTTTAAAGTTTTGATTACTAAATGAATATTATTCTAATATTCATTTAGAATATTATTTGTTTAATGAATATTATTTGGATATTCATTTGGAATGTTATTTGTTAAATGAATAATATTTTCAAATATTCATTTAAGGTTTGATTTATTCAGTAAATATTATTTTAAATATTTAGTTAAGTTTAATTATTCAATGAATATTATTTTAAATATTCATTTAAGAAGAGATTTATTTAATAAATAATTCTATATATTCTTTCGAGGATTACTTACGAGTAATATTATGATTTAAAAATAGTCCTTAATTATTATTGATTTAATAAATATTCTTGGAATATTTATGTAAATTCTTTTAAATTCTCTTTATAATGATTTGCTTCATACAAAGGTTATCCTTCACCTTCAGATATTATGTAAAATATTTCGGAATATCTTATGACTATTTATATCAAGGGGAGGTTCCTAAACTTTAAGTTCATTTAAATCTATCTTAAAGAAGATTTAAATACTCGCTCAACTTCCAAACGTATATAAGGGGACCTCACTTGAGCGATGTTATTTATTGGACTGCCCGGTCCTATACTTGCTAAAACTATCTTGTCACTCACATCTTGATTCTTTCAAGTATCGATATGAGTCTTTTGGTTACCTCCTCAACGCTCGAGGGGTATGATTGATGTAACAAGTTTATATCCATTAACAAGCATCAGCTTGGGAAATATTGGTGAATTTTTCCTTTCCAATTAGATACGACTACTTTGTGGAGTCCTATCAACAAGTGTTACACTTGGGGAAAAGGGGAATGAACTTTACGTTTCAGAGTCATGGATGATATTCGAACTAGGAGACGCGTAAGTGGCCGAGTGGCGCCGGTCCAGCAATAGCCCAACCGTTGGCTGAGGGGTTCCAGAGGGCGGTAGATAAATAATTCCGTCGGAGCTACCTTCTACATGTAGAGAACGACTGATGAGATGCATGACATACGACTGATCATCGTAACCGTCAGGGCATCTGGCGCGGCAATGCTCCCGTATTAGTTCATCTTCTAAAAGTGAGAAATTTCTGCAACACTGTTGGTGTTGGCAAGGTGAAAAAGTGTTGAAACCGGAATTGCAATATTTTTCCTGCAAGTTCCTCTTTTATGATAATTGAGAATATCTTGCTTATCTTTTGCATAGCAGATATTTATTCAAAACAAATATTTTTTTGAGTTACCTTGTAACTTCATCTCATACCTTATATTGGTACTACATCGTTAATGCACGGCATATGGTTTCAAAGATATTTTGGACTGTTATATATTATCACTGTTCAATTATATTTCTGGTGGGCTATTGCTTACCCTTGCTTTATTTATTTATATCACAACAACAGCTAGATCAGATGGCCGCGCAAGGTGCACACAGCGTAAGCAGGTGTCAACCGTCAGAGGTTACCGCTAAGGTCTTGGCTACCTTTGTTAAGGATGCAACTACTGGTAGGCTAGTTGTTAGCAATTGAGCCTCAATGTATTTATATTATGGTATCTATTAATGGATGGCAAAGAGTATGTAATTGTACAATTGTAATTCTTTGGGTTGTAAGAACTCACACTTGTGATTAATAATATTGTTGGTTACTCCGATTTCATCTCTGGGACTATAACGGGTGTGTTTTATGTTGTTGTTTTGGGTCACAAGGTTGTAATTTAAATTATGTTGGTTTTGTGGATGGATATTGAGACCGTAACGACCAGATCCCTGACCCCGGATCTGGGGGTGTTACAGAAATGGTATCAGAGAGAGCGTTATATATCCCAGAGATGATGCGACGTTAAAACAATAAATTCATTAAGCTAATAAGAACTCTTGCCAAGTTCATAGTCGGACTACTTAAGGTAGTATTGACATATAAAACCCTTATGGGAACTATTAAGTATCATGGTAGTAACTTAGCTCGTTCTTGTACCGACTAGTAAGGCGACAGACCTTGAGGCATACGAGCAGCAGCACGATGATGCCTGATTATATGCTGACGATCGGATGGTGGATTCGATAGAGTACCCTACTGAGGACCCGGAAGAGGTTCCAGCAGAGAGGGAGAATCCTGTTAGAGACAGGGAAGTTTTCCTTGGGGAGATGAGGGCTGCAGCCAGAGAGACTGTAAGAATCTAGATATAGTGCTCAGAGATGTGAGCGTAAAGAACTGATGTATTATGAAGAGAATTAAAGAGGTATATTGGATCTATAGCTGGACTGCCGGATAAAGTGCCAGCAAGTTAGATGGATTTGAGGAATTACTCAAGATCTTATGTAAGGATAGATAAGAATCCTTGGAGACTTTCAGATTAATGAGAAAGGAATTAGAATGATGCATGATTATCAAAGACATTGATAGAGGACGGGGAGCAGAGTCCCTAGGAACAGTTAAGACATAGGTGGCAAGTGTCATATCTTCAGATAAATGAATTGGTGTGAATGTTATTAAGGATAATTCGCCATGAGAAGGCAGATTTCATAAGTGATAATTTGTAAAGTCCAACTTAGATTGATGAGGTGGTTGGGTTCAAGGAAATGTCCATTTTATGAATGGATCAACTTAGAAAATAAAGACATTGAAAGGTGATGGCATGATTGAATAAAGTATATAAGGAAATAGTAAGCAAGACAATGATCTCAGAACCTACAAGACTAAAAGACCAGTGAGTCTATGATAAACTAGTAATGAGGCTATCGTCAAGAAACCAAGTATAAGTTCAGTTCAATTCAGTGAAATGATGAACCAGAAACATTAGTTGCATGTGATTCAGAAGAATATTAAATTCTTTCTTTTCCCTGAATGGATTATGGTAGTTACCTTAAGTTTATTCTGACACTGAATCATAAATGGATTAGGAAAGGCGAGCAGTGGTCGAGATGTAATTGAGAATGCTTCTAGGTGCAACCTGATAGAACAGGTGTAGGACATGTTCTCGAAATAAGAGTTTTGGTAAAATGAAGTCCAGCAATAGGACACATGATCAATAAGAGTAGTGTTGGTCGGCCCTACCAAGTTAAAGATAGTTTCAAATGAAGATTGGCCAACCACACTGGCAAAGGTGTGAAATTTCATAAAATTCACAAGGTATTACCAAAGATTTGCTCAGGGCTTTACAGAAAGTGTAGTCCCGTAACCCGACTTATTATAAGAATAAAAGTTTGAATGGACAAGATAAACGTGAGAAGATCTCCCTGGAGTTAAAGATAAAAACTGGTGATGACCCAGCATTGGCGTTACCTAATGGAAGAAGGAGAATTTTGGAATATATTAGGATGCACCTCGTACAGGTTTAGGTGTTGTGCTTGTGCAACATGACAACATAATTTTCGAATACAATTGGACAGCACGGTTCATCAGATTCGGAAGGCCCTGGTAGTGCCAGTTTCGTGGAATGACTAACTTGACGGTAGTGTTCATTCTAAGACTAGATTTTAGGTAGACTAGTATTCGGTAGTATCGACTATTAGGACGATTATGTACCAGGAAGATTTGGTATGTTTCAGTTTGGAAACTTTGATTTTCTCTTCTAAGGGAGGTATATATATTTGGTTCCTTCCAATGGTTAGACTCCCAACTTTATGTCAAACGTACCGTTACTCTAACTACTTACGGTTCGACCTGTTTGGATGTTCCTAGAGTTTTCTTCGGGTTTCGAAATGAATCTTCGTAGTGTTACCAGAAGGTGGATAGATTGACCAAATTTCCCTGATTCTGGAAAAGAATTGGACAAAATTTGGCAAACCTTGTCTTTCGGATTATCTGAATACATCACTGAGGAGAGTGGAAACTGAGGCAAACCCTATGAATTGGGTAAGGTAGCCGCTACACGAATTGGTAGATAGATCCCAATTATTACGATTGATTGTAGAGACAAAATTTTGAAGTTGAGATTGGACGGAAAAAGGGAAATGTAATTAAGAAACAAGCCGGACTGAGAAATTCTGGGATTGACTTAAATGAAAATGTTGTTATGACAGAAGTGTTAAGCTTTTGTGGCACGTGGAATTAATAAGAATAGTTGAAAGGATAAAAGTAAAAAAAAGGGTGACCGGGCGTGGCACCGAGAAGTCGATTGAGACTTATATGGAATAAAGTTTTGGAAAGATCAAAAGGTATCAAAGTAGAAGGCACTATGCCAGCAATTGCTAGAAAAGTAATGCTATTAGCCGACCCCTAACTCACATGTTTTAGTATGACAAGTTGAGGCCAAGTCACAAAGGATTAACAATTAACTAGACCAGCAATGAAAGGATATACCGGGGTTGCTTCTAATCAAGCGCCAACCGCAAGGACTTTTGATATAAAATGAATTGAGATGCATGATAATGGATTTTATAAATACCATGGATGTGTTAGGAATGAGGATGGTGACCAGTAAAGGTTATGAGAATTGTCAGAGATGGTGCAGTATGATGCAAAAATGTTATCTGAAACTTAGTGTCCTCAAGAGGAGCATTAGGCATTAAGAGATTCACGTTGAACACGACCAATATCTTCCAGAACATCCTTGCTACCATTACCAAGTTCTGTAAGAAAGAGCAGATAGACATGTGTTGTCTTTTGGAAGGTCATATAGACTAACATTCGTTTGAAAGAAGAGGTTAGCATTAGTCTACCTATAGACTATCAAGATGAGAATGATTAAAAGAGACCCTTATTAAGGATATATGATTGAATTGCCAAGTACAGGATATAAGTATTCCTTGAAACTAGAAGTGAGCATAGAATGTCCATATATTAGGACGAACCCTAGGGGATGCACAAAGGATAGAATCACCCCTAACAATAGGCACTGTGAAATTAGACGATATAAGTTGAATCGACCAAGGTATCAATAACCTATAAGGATTTGTGGAAAGGAGTCTCGAAAAGTACATAGACAGAATCGTTATAGAATTGGTTAATGATGTTTGATATACCCTGTATCCAGAAGATATAGGATGAATGATGAGGATGACCTAAGGAACCCTATAAGGGAAGAGGTAATGTTCTGAACTTCAGAAAGGGAAGTTTGGTAGGGAATGTATGACATAGTAACAATAAGGCCAGAGGAAGTATGTGTGAAACCATGAGAAAGTATGGATTGAACCAATAAGGTTGAGATTATCCTAAAACAAGAAGGGATTTAAGTAAGGAAATATCCTAGGTTTGATTGGGAGTACTGGTAGTAAAGTTCACACTAGAAAGGTGGAAGCAATGACTTTTGGAAAAGACTGATAGATGTTTTCTCTCATTCAGCAGAATTTAAGGGAGAATGCTTCCACCCTGAGTTGGAATAGATCCAGAAAACATGGATCTCAAGAAATTATTATAATCAGGAAAGGCCAACGAGGTGGCCGACACTTTAAGTATAGGGGAGTAAGTATAAATGCTCATACCAAAGAAATAGAATGATAATGTAAGGACCTCGATGGTCATAATGTGGTAGAGGAAGTTACATCCCGTCTAATGATTGTGTCAGGATCAACTATAAGAATAGTTTAAGTAAAGATTCGATTCCTGATGTTGCCAGTAGCACATCATCGACATTAGGAGGCTCTACGACAGGCCAGACCAAATTCCCCAAGAGACTCGCCTTTCCTTTGGAATGAGTGGGGGAAAGTTAAGTAACAAGGAATTGGTAGTAGATGACCAAAAACAGAGATGGTACAAATACTGATAAGCCAAATGGCACGATGATGAATGACAAGCAAGTTTATGTTGGTGGATTTCTGTGCAAACAAGATAGAGAATTATGAGATTGGCAAGCGATTAAGTAAACCGCTAAGCTTTTAGTCTTCTACCGGAGATATATGATTAATAATCTCACCAGCCTGTTCCAGCTGCGATGCTGGAAGCTTTCCTGCAATTTTATCTGCTTCATGTAATATCTACGTCAAGTTCAGGAAGCATTCCCTATGGATAGGGAATAGTGATTATTTTGTTTTCCTAGATGATCTTGAATTGACTCCTTTTAAGCTTGGAAAGTCCGAGGAAATATGGAATAGTTTGATTGAGTAATAAAAGAGACTCATGGAATGAGAAAGTGAAATCTAGATGGTTGAACAAAGGAAAGTTTGACCACAAACGTGCCACGTATATTGAATAAAGGTAACACGCGTTTCCCTAATAAGGTGACGGTGGAGTTCAATAACAGAAGTGAATGAGAACTAGATGATAAGATGGATGTGATTGATAAAGAAAAGAATGGGAAATAATTATGGAATGTGAAGCAAGAAATGTTATGAATGGATTGATGAATGGGTTTTTCCTAACGAGCACTCGGAATGACAACCTGATAGTGTTAGAATTATGAGTATGAAAGAGCCAGTGTCGGGGCGTGAAATGTGAGTAATAATAATGTCAAGCGGGAAATCCAAGATTTAACCTGAGAGGTTGAAGGATTTTCCAAAAAGTAAGTGGTGCTAATATCAAGCAAGAGTATAGGTCCATAGAATGATGGACAGAATAGCAGGGACATGTGATATGTGAGATTACGAAAAAGTGGAATTTGATACGAATATGATTATTTCTCTTCTCTAATAAACCTCTATAGTTCAGAGGTAAATTCTAAGTATGATATTTTGACAATCATGAAAACTTTCTTATATAATTCTTTGAAATTCGTTCCTTTTCTTCTCCCTTATTTATCTTCTTCTAAATTGAGAAGAACAACCCTTTAAGGAGGGGAGGTAATGTTACGTGACTCTCTGTCTGTGTGATAGGAGTCTAAGTGGATTGCCATTAATTGTTTAATTGCTTGTCAAGTACTAAAGGCTGGCCCCCTTTTTGTACTAACTATGCAATATAACAAATGTTCATTGATCATAGTGATCTCTAAACAAATTCCTCTAATTCTATATATTGAGCGAGATTGCGAAGATTAAAGCGGTCAGGAATTGCAAAATTACGAGTGAGGTTATCTCCGGAATTCGTAGCGCGTTAGTGATACCGAAGTCACTGCACGTACCAATAAGGTTAATAGTATAAGAACGGACAAGAGCGTATACCGGATGATGTGTTATGCGAAAGTATCAAAGAATTGGTAGAACGTATAAAGGGTGTATTGTAACACCAGTACGATGTGCTTTAGAGAGACTGGAATGTGTAAGGACCGACCAGAGAATTGGAAAATGAAATAACCAACAAGTACACAATTGTCTTCTACCTGATTCCGGGACGGAATCCTTTTAAGGAGGGGAGACTGTAAGAACCCAAATTTTGGGTAGAATTAAAACTTTTTATTATGTATTGATGTAAGAATGAATAGTGGTTACAACTAGAATGTAATACTGGTTTGAATGAATGAATAATGAAAGGATATATATTCCAAGGTTATATGTCCTGAAGGATGCTATTGGGTGATAACTTAGATTAGAATAATCCATCTCCTAGAAAGTTAAGATAAGATCCCCTAGAGAGAAATAGATACCCTCATGTCATCCAGATCGATATCGGTTACAAGTACGGAGGTTCCATGAAAGAGTTAAGGAACGCTCGAGGAAGCACGAAGATATTTTTTTAAGTACCAGGACTAAAAAGAGAATAAGTGATGAATAGTATTTTTGATGGAAATAAGAATATTATGAGACGACACTATATAGAAGTACCCGGAATGAATTTCTGAGTTCGTATTAGTGATCCGAGGGGAAAATAAGTGTATGTAAAGACTGTCGGATTCTGAAAAACAGCACTTTCATTTTCTCCGAGATTTTTCCTAGACACTGATAGATTAAGGATTTAATATTTAATATTTAAGGTATTTAAATTCGAGAAGTATTAAGAAAGATGGAGATTAGTATTATAAATATTAAGAAGGTTTCCGGTGAAACCCTAACTAGAAACGATTGAG
Organism: Kitagawia praeruptora; assembly: GCA_037693485.1. Classification (NCBI taxonomy): domain Eukaryota; kingdom Viridiplantae; phylum Streptophyta; class Magnoliopsida; order Apiales; family Apiaceae; genus Kitagawia; species Kitagawia praeruptora. The sequence continues at coordinate 58,632,915 of CM075351.1, forward strand.
TTATTCCTCCGAACGATCAACGAATTGAGCAATAAACGGACAAAGAAACAAGCAGAGGACCAAGAGACAAGCATGTGCAAGTGGATGAGGTCAAGTAACTAAGTGGTTACAAAGGTAACTAGCATGCTTAGAAACTAACCAAGCAACTAAGCTTCCAACATACACCATTCCACAAGAATCAAACACATGGCTTAAGTGATGCAAGCAATGACCTATTACCTTTATTAAAGCCACTTTATGCTAGATATTTCCACAATAATTCATTTCACCAAGGATGAGAGCAAGCAATCCAAGCAAAACACTCTCTCCCTCTCCAAAAAGCCATTCGGCTTTTATCCTTAATTCAAGAATTGAAATCAACCTTCCCACCATTGTTTGATCACCAAACTTTTATCCTAGATCCTATATTTCATAAAAATGATACCCTAGAAATCTTAGCCTCAAAATCCATTGTTTCCATTTTCAATAAAATCATCAAAGTTAAGGGTGAATAGTAACCTCAAGAACAAAACTTTTGGATCTTGATTTTGATGGATGATCCAAGCTTCATGAAGGCTATACAAGGACTATACAAGGCTTACTAAGTGCATACACACCCCAAGGAAGGTATAACACACTTGAAACCCTAGGTCTTACTTTGAGATTATGCATGTTCTTGATGGATTTAAGCTTAGTTATGATAATTAGTGATTATAAGCATGATTACAAGCATGATTATGGTTTAGTTTTGATAAATGTTAAAAATATCCTAGATGAACGGAAAGGCATTGCTTGGCCTCAGTTCATGGTTATAAATCATGTATGTGTGGTTTGGAGTAGATGTCATGATTATTGGGAGTTTTGGAATTTGGTAAATATCCGCTTTATAGCCGTCGTAATGCCGAAATTTCGTTAAACTTAAGAACACGAGTTTGACAGTAGGTATAAGTCACTGGTTAGCTTCGAATTCTTCCATGATAAGCTAGATTATGTTATAAGCTTCGTTTTGATATAAAGATCGTATGAAATGGACTTACGGTTTAGGAGTTATGATTAAATTCGTAAAAGAGGTTCGAAACCGTAATCGAAAGTTCGTAACTGAAATTGGAATCCCTTAACATGACTAAGTCAGTGACGAATCATGGTAATTAAATATTAGAGGTCATAAGGAAGGCGTGAGAGAAAACCACAAGTAAAATGGATCGTTTTCCGATTTTATAAAAATGTTCGAATCGAGGTTAAATGCGAAGAAACCACTTTTCGGAGGTAACACTATTCACTAGAAGCTCCTGCCCTGTTTTGGCAAAAAATCCGAAAATTTAATCTTCTGATCTAAGTCCAATTTTGAGTTAGCTACCTTCTAGACATTCTCTAGATCATGTACGCGAAAACGGTGCGTCATTTGAGTTAACGGTTACCGAGTTATGAACATTTTAGTGAAAGAGGTGTGAATAGTAAAGATCCGTAGTCGACTGAACTTCAAAAATACATTTCACCTATTTAGACTCGTGGCTTCGAATTGGAAATTTTATGATAAATATTACAAATACCAAAGATGATTTTATAAGTGGTTTCATAATTAAATACGTTTCCAGTGATTTATTAAAAGTGTTGAAGTACGAGTCTCGAAATAGTGATTCTCAGAAAAGTCAACCCTAGGGGTACTACCTTGGCCACCCTTTTTGGCTAAGTTGAAAAGGGAATTTCGAGTCGACTAAAACACGAAACTTGTTAAGAATTATCAAGACCACATATTGGTGCAAAGAACGAGGTTATAATCGATTAAGTAAGATATACGAAAAATCTGACATTAAGGGTGGGTTCGAGGTGTGTTTTGGACTGAACTTACATGACTTAAGTTAAGTTACACTTAACCTTCGAAATATTAAGTGATTGACCTTGGTTATTGTGACTATTTATAGATCACTGGATTGACACGAGGCACACTACCCCTACAGGATTACCAGGCAAGTTTCCAATACTTGGAACTGTTGTTGTGATAGTATATATGATGATTGTTTTATACATATGCCATAGCATGCATGCCTACTTTCAAGTTAATATTGAATTACTTGTTCCCTGAATTGATATCGGCTTATAGACTATATATGAAATATCAGTTATAAGCCGGATTGTTTGGTTAAGACCCTTAGCGAAGGGCGTATGATATTCATACCTCAAATATAGACCGGGAGTCGATATTTTGTAATATATATATAGTCGTGGAAACCCGGAGGGATCCCAGCGACAAATTTATTATTTCGAGGATTTTTATTCGATTACGAATCTTTCGAGGAACGTTATTTGAGTATTACCTCAGTGAAGGAATATTTAATGAATATTATTTTAATATTCATTTAGAATGTCATTATTTAATGAATATTATTTTGATCATTCATTGCAGTTATTTAGTTAATGAATATTATTTTGAATATTCATTAGAGTTATTTGGTGGACGAATATCATTCCCAAATATTCATTTGGCTTACTTATTATTATTTGGAATATTCATTTGATCTTTATTTATTTAATGAATATTACTTTCGAATATTCATTTAAGGTTTGATTTACTTAATGAATATTATTTAAAATATTCATGGGAAGTTCTATTTACTCAAGGAATATTACTTCGAATATTCCTTTAAAGTTTTGATTACTAAATGAATATTATTCTAATATTCATTTAGAATATTATTTGTTTAATGAATATTATTTGGATATTCATTTGGAATGTTATTTGTTAAATGAATATTATTTTCAAATATTCATTTAAGGTTTGATTTATTCAGTAAATATTATTTTAAATATTTAGTTAAGTTTAATTATTCAATGAATATTATGTAAAATATTTCGGAATATCTTATGACTATTTATATCAAGGGGAGGTTCCTAAACTTTAATTTCATTTAAATATATCTTAAAGAAGATTTAAATACTCGCTCAACTTCCAAACGTATATAAGGGGACCTCACTTGAGCGATGTTATTTATTGGACTGCCCGGTCCTATACTTGCTAAAACTATCTTGTCACTCACATCTTGATTCTTTCAAGTATCGATATGAGTCTTTTGGTTACCTCCTCAACGCTCGAGGGGTATGATTGATGTAACAAGTTTATATCCATTAACAAGCATCAGCTTGGGAAATATTGGTGAATTTTTCCTTTCCAATTAGATACGACTACTTTGTGGAGTCCTATCAACAAGTGTTACACTTGGGGAAAAGGGGAACGAACTTTACGTTTCAGAGTCATGGATGATATTCGAACTAGGAGACGCGTAAGTGGCCGAGTGGCGCCGGTCCAGCAATAGCCCAACCGTTGGCTGAGGGGTTCCAGAGGGCGGTAGATAAATAATTCCGTCGGAGCTACCTTTTACATGTAGAGAACGACTGATGAGATGCATGACATACGACTGATCATCGTAACCGTCAGGGCATCTGGCGCGGCAATGCTCCCGTATTAGTTCATCTTCTAAAAGTGAGAAATTTCTGCAACACTGTTGGTGTTGGCAAGGTGAAAAAGTGTTGAAACCGGAATTGCAATATTTTTCCTGCAAGTTCCTCTTTTATGATAATTGAGAATATCTTGCTTATCTTTTGCATAGCAGATATTTATTCAAAACAAATATTTTTTTTGAGTTACCTTGTAACTTCATCTCATACCTTATATTGGTACTACATCGTTAATGCACGGCATATGGTTTCAAAGATATTTTGGACTGTTATATATTATCACTGTTCAATTATATTTCTGGTGGGCTATTGCTCACCCTTGCTTTTTTTATTTATATCACAACAACAGCTAGATCAGATGGCCGCGCAAGGTGCACACAGCGTAAGCAGGTGTCAACCGTCAGAGGTTACCGCTAAGGTCTTGGCTACCTTTGTTAAGGATGCAACTACTGGTAGGCTAGTTGTTAGCAATTGAGCCTCAATGTATTTATATTATGGTATCTATTAATGGATGGCAAAGAGTATGTAATTGTACAATTGTAATTCTTTGGGTTGTAAGAACTCACACTTGTGATTAATAATATTGTTGGTTACTCCGATTTCATCTCTGGGACTATAACGGGTGTGTTTTATGTTGTTGTTTTGGGTCACAAGGTTGTAATTTAAATTATGTTGGTTTTGTGGATGGATATTGAGACCGTAACGACCAGATCCCTGACCCCGGATCTGGGGGTGTTACAGTTCATTTTAGTTGCATTTTCATGGCATGCATAGTTCATGATCCCTTAGGACGAGCTGATTCTGATTGATAGGTAGATGTTTAATTGAGTGTGGTGATGATGAGTAGAGGGCTGATTTATAGTTCCTAGAAATTGACTTGCATGTTACTGGAACAAAACTTTTACACAAACTCATTGGGTGCTTTTGGGCTAGGTTAGGGTCATGCTTGTTTGGATGTTTTGAGATTTAATCACTTGATTATATTTAGAATTTTCGTTATTCCCTTGATGGCGTAGGAGCACTAAAGTCTTAGTTTGTGGGAAACCAGGGATTTCATGCGAGTTGTTAATAGTTGTCAATAATGGCTAGGCATCAAATGGCTAGTAGCCGGCTCATATTTATATGAGTAGTCTAGGGTTGGAAATGAGAAAGGCTCATTCTAGATTGCATGAAAAGAAAAAAAAAGAAAAAAAAGGAAAAAAAAAAGAAAAATAAAAGAGTCAATAAGTTAATTGTTTAGATGCAAAATTAACCAGAGTGAGCTCTTTAATACTCGAGTAATTAAGTCTGAGGGGACTTAGTCCTAGTAACCTAAAGCCCTTGTAGTTTGGGATTGTTGACCTAACGCTCGCTACATGGGTATTATTGTATAAGCCTTTTGGGGTCTCATTCATTGCACGGTTAAATAAGCATGCGTATTGTTTATGGTATTATGTGTCGTAGTGTAGTAATAAAGCATGAATTCCTAGCTAACTTGAATGAGGATGGAGGTGTTTCTAAGTTATGAAGTGTCTACAGTCTATTCTATTTATAAACCTGTGATTGTCTTGGCGAAGGACATGTATGATTTTTGACCTAGTGTTGGGAGTATTTCTGATGAGCATCGCACACACGCACGTTTCTATTCATGTACTGTTAGTATACGGGGACTTAGTCGAGCTCTATTTGGATTTATTTGCATTCTTTGACATGTTTGCTTGTTAGTTGATTTTAGTGAGTTTGAAGGGGATCTTTGCATTTTTTTATATTAGTTGCATTCATGAATTGCATTGCGTTAGGTTAAATGGATTTTGTGGGTACATTCACTATAGGCCCTCACGAGACCTTACCCGTCCACTAGGGCTGCCTAGGGGTTTAAAGGGCTTGTTGCATATGCCAAATGCAACCGTGATCACCTACGTAAGTGGTACTAGTTAGTTAGATAGTTGTAATTGTTTATGCTTGAGGACAAGCATCGGTTTAAGTTTGGGGGTGTGATAAGTGGATTTTATATCCACTTGGAGCGTTCCGTATCGGCTTAAATTGGTGTATTTGGCCTCAAGTTTGTCGTATTTTTGATGTGTTTTATTTAATTGTGCAGGTTTGAAGAAATGTCAATTAGGGGTGAACTTTCCGTTGTTTTTGGAGTTGATTTATGATATGGAATGAAGAATGGCATCTTAATATCAACTATCAAGAGGATTACAAATCAAGGAATTGAAGACGGGAAGTTAGTGCAAGAAGAACGGAAGAAAAAGGCTGAAAAACGAAGGAAAAATGCAGAAAATGAGCAGCCACCAGCAACTCGAGCGCAGGCAGCGCTTGGAGGAGCGCTGGTAGCCCCTAAATAGTGCCCAGGACAGAAAACAGAGCACAGGCTGCGATCCAGGGAGCGCTGGCAGCGCTCTGCCGGCCAGAAATTGCTAAAAATTATCCGTTTTGCCCCTATTCGAATTCTAGTTGTATTTTTTGGTACCCAAACCTATTTCTAATTGTATTGTAGGTTGTTTTTCTTGCTGGGCAAGATATCTAGGCCTATGAAAACACATCTTAGCATTGTAAATCGGGTGGTCTTTATTATTGTAACTTAGAATTGCAAGGGAGAATAGTGGAGAAGGATTCAACGCTCGGTGACAAGCACGGATCTAGATCTACTTCATCTTTTGTATACGTTGAATCATAGATTTGTTTTCTCAACTCTTCGCTTTATTAATATTATTGTTTCTTTCTTTTATATCTTGTTAATTATCATGTTTTCATCAAATCCCATGACGATGAACGGTTCAATTATGAGCTAATCGTTGTCATGGGATTCTAACGGATTTATTTATGGAACTTAGTATCTTGATGCTTTAAAGATCTGTGTGTGGTGTATAATTGATATCCTCGTATGGTTATGCTTAATTGATAGATGCGTCGCGAACATCTAATTTGTTAATCTCTTGTGAAGTGAAAGTGGATCTTGAGATTTAGAACTTGCCATGCTAGCATAGGTTCATAATTGTTTAGCAATATGATTCGTGGTGTGAGATGAAAATACTTATACTACCTTATGTGATCATTATGGATAACTTGTTTGGTATGTAGATTTGTGGATGTAGATTTAGTTTGGTATGTGTATTCTGACAGGTAGCGTATACTTGTTTCGTGTTATCCGATCAGATATCAAAACCATTGCACATAGTGATTAAAGGCGTCAGATCTAAGGGAAGTATTTAATGAAGTTAGGATCCCATGTTTATCCTCATATAAGTAATTCGATCACAATTCTCATTAGTTAATTTAATTCTTAGTTTAATCTTTTGGCATCTTATTATAATTTAGATAATCAAACCCAAATTTGTTACTTGTCTTAGCAGTGAATTAAAACCATACATTGTTGCATAGGTATATTTACTGATTAAAACTTAACCAGATCTCTGCGGAACGAACTTAAATTATGTTAGAAATGATTGATGAGAACAGTGTTTGGAAGCTAAAGTAACAAAACAGAGTTTAGCTGGAAGCAGTCAGAGTTTAGTTAAACACTGACTGGAAGCGCAACAGAGATTGTTAAACTCTGTAGCGGTAATGTCTGAAGAGTCAACAGTGTTGAAGATTGATACAAGATAAAGATGGAAGCAATATCTTTGAAGATTGGAAAGCTGTCAAAGAGATTGAATTGACTTGGAAGACTTGAAGCAATCGTGATTGATATCAATTGTATAGCTTAATTATAGGAGAATCAATTACTGATTGTACGAAGCTGTATGTTTTATAAATACAGTTAGGTTAACCCTAGAAGGGTATCGAACATTGAGAAATTCATTGATTGTAACCTAAGCAGCTCTCTGTGATATTTTACATCACTGAGAGAGGAATTGTTAATTCCAAACAGTTTTTAAGTATTAAACAGTGTGTTCTTGTTAAGTTACTCATACAGTATTTGATTACCTATTGTGTATTCGACCTAACAAGTGGTATCAGAGCCAATCTGTTACTTTATTACAGTTAAAGATCCAAACACAATAGTAATCAATGGCAGAGATACCTCCACCATCTGAGAAAGCTCCTACTACTGTTAGTAGGTATGAAACAATTAGGGTTCCTATTCTTAGGCCATTAGAGTATGCAATTTGGAAAGTAAAGATGACCATGTTTCTGGAGGCTACAGATCCAGAATATCTTGATAGAATATATGAAGGTCCTCACAAACCTACAAAGTTATCTGCTGCTGCTGCTGGTGAGGAATCAAAGGTCATTCCAAAAGAAAAGAAAGATCTAACTGCTGAGGATCTTTCATCTATTGCAAAGGATGCAAAAGTAAGACATTTACTTCACAGTGCTTTAGACAATGTTATGTCTAATAAAGTGATTAATTGCACAACTGCAAAGGAAATATGGGATGCACTTGAGGTTAGGTGTCAAGGAACTCCTGCAATCAAGAAAAACAGAAGAAACATACTCACTCAGGAGTATGAGCATTTTGAGGCAAAGTTTGAAGAAACCATGACAGAAACATTTGACAGATTCTGTAAACTGCTCAATGATTTGTCATTGGTTAACAAAGAGTATGATTTAGAAGACTCAAATCTCAAGTTTCTTCTTTCTCTACCTGAAAAGTGGGATGTGAAAACAACCACCATAAGAGATAACTATGAACTTGGTGAAACAGAGATTGATGAAATTTATGGACTGCTCAAAACCCATGAATTGGAATTGGAGCAGAGAAACAAAAGATCAAGTAGAAAGTCAAAGTCTGTTGCTCTTAAGGTTGAGGAGAAACCATCAAAGAAGGAAGCATCAAGAAGAAAGGCAAAAGGAAAAGCTTTAGTCATACACTCAGAAAGTGAGTCATCAAACACTGATGTTGACTCAAACACAGATGGAACATCTGATTCTGAAGATGATGAAGAGATGATGCAAATGGCTGCATTGATGGTAAAGACCTTCAAGAAGATGGGATTCAAGAACTTCAAGAAGGGAAAGAGATTCTCCAAGGACTATTCTAAGTCTGATAAGAAGAATTTCAAGAAATCTGAGGGAAAGGACTTCAAATCTGGTAAGAAAGATAAGTCTGAGATTCAATGCTACAAGTGTAAGGAGATGGGTCACTATACTCCTGAGTGCAAGAAGGGTAAAATTGAAAAGGCACTCTACACCAAAGGCAGAGATTGGGCAGACACTTCAGATTCAGATGAGGAAGTGAACTATGCACTCATGGCTACTACTCAGAATGAAGATGATGATCTAAAGGTACCCCCAACTACCTATGCTTATAATACTGATAATATAACTGAATTGAGAATTTATCTTAAAGCATTACATATCAGTTATAGGGATCAGACTTTAGAAAATGAGAGGATAAAAAATGAGTGCTCTCAACTCAAAGAGAGAAATAAACTTGTTGAGGAACAGCTAGAGAACATGAATAAAGTTCAGAAAGAGAGAGATGATGCAGTGTTTATTGAACAGGAGTTGCTAGGTAAGTATAAGCAACTAGAATCTGAATTAGAGGATGCTAAACACATTATTAAAACCTGGACACACTCTGGTAAAGACACTCAAGAAGTGTTTCAGACAGATACAGTAGGTCTAGGTTACTCTGAAGGAGATGAACTTAGATTTGAAAATTTGGTAAAAGTTAGACCACATCGTTCATCTGAAGGTAATGTTATGGGAACAGGTGGACCTAAGACTGAAGCTGAGAAAAAGGCTGTTAAAGAATCATATGCTAAGACTTTTGTTAAAGAGGCTAACATTGGTTTAATGACAGATAAACAACTCAAGCATAAGCTTAAAGAGATAAAATCTGTCAACAAACAGAGAATGCCTAAGAAAAACAAAAATGGAAAGGTAGGCATAACATCAGGAATTAAGCCAATGCTTGCTTCATTTGCTCCTAGAAAAACATGCTTTAATTGTGGTAGCACTAATCATCTTGCTAGTTTCTGCAGTAAGAATAAGAACATTAATTCTTTGCCCTCTAAAACTGCAGTTAAAAATGATAATGTGAGGACTAGACCACAGACTTTATGTACACACTGTGGAAGTACATGGCATTCTATTTACACTTGCAGAGATTATCATGCTATTTACTATAATTACTATGAACCCAAGCCAAATTTGAAATGGGTTAAAGTAAACTCTGCAAATGTAAACTCTGAAAAAGTTAGCTTAAACTCTGATAATGTGAATTCCGTTGCAAAAGCTAACAGAATTAAGAAAGCCAAAGGATCCAAGCAAGTCTGGATCCTTAAAACTAATAATCAGTGATTGTTTGTGATTGCAGGGCAACAGGGTTAGTACCCTAGTCGTGGACAGTGGATGTTCAGGACACATGACAGGAAATAAAGCCCTGCTATCAGAGTATGAGGAGAAGGCTGGCCCAAAAGTTTCCTATGGAGATGGCAACATAGGACATACTCTGGGATATGGCAATATTAATCTTGGGAGTGTCATCATCACAAATGTAACTCTGGTTCCAGGACTCAAGCATGATCTGCTATCTGTGAGTCAAATCTGTGACAGAGGATATCATGTAGATTTTCAGCCTGAATATTGTCAAGTGATCAGTAAATCTACAGGGAAAGTTGCTCTAGTTGGAAACAGACACAATAACATCTATGAAATTAAATTGTCAACAAACACTGATGGCAAAGCAGTGTGTCTGTCAACAAGAATGTCCAGTGAAGAGAGTTGGAAGTGGCACAAGAAACCCTCTCATTTAAATCTGAACAACATCAATGAGCTAATAAAGAATGATCTTGTAAGAGGTCTACCAAGGTCTTTGTTGAATGTAGAAGGCCTGTGTGATTCTTTGTTGAAGGTCTTTGTTGTCTAGTCATTGTTGATGAATATACCAGATACACATGGGTATTTTTTCTTGCAAAGAAGGATGAAACTGCATTAACACTGACAGAACATATATTACAACTGGACAAAGGGTCAGAAAATCAAGTGAAGATAATCAGAAGTGACAATGGAACTGAATTCAGGAATTCATCAATGGAAGAATTTTGCAAGAGCAAAGGAATCAAACAGGAGTTTTCTGCACCTGGCACTCCACAACAAAATGGTGTAGTGGAGAGGAAGAACAGAACCTTGATAGAAGCTGCAAGAACCATGCTAGATGAAGCAAAATTGCCAACATATTTCTGGGCAGAAGCAGTTCAAACTGCTTGTTTTACTCAAAATGCAACACTGATCAACAAGCATGGTAAAACACCATATGAAATGGTGAAGAAGAAAAAGCCAAATCTAAAATATTTTCATATTTTTGGATGCAAGTGCTTTGTGTTGAAGACTCATCCTGAACAGTTGACCAAATTTGACCTAAAGGCAGATGAAGGAATTTTTGTTGGCTATCCACTGTCAACTAAGGCATTCAGAGTTTATAATCTGAGAACTAGAGTGATCATGGAATCAATTCATGTGTCATTTGATGACAAGAAAATAACTGGACTTGAAGATGTCAATGAACATGATCTACTCCACTTTGAAAATGAAGACTTATTCTCTGAAAAAGTAAACTCTGATCAGACTGATCTGACAAACTCTGTTGATCTAAACTCTGAACCTCTACTGGTAAATACTGAAGAAACTCTTCAATCAGAAACAAGGGAAGAACCAGTTGAGGGGGAGCATGAATAATCACATCAGAGTGATAATTCAAACACTGATAGTGACTCAGTTGATAATTCTGAATCAAACTCTGTTGATTCAAACTCTGTTGATAATTCTGAGCAGTCACATTCAGGGGGAGCATCAGAAAATGAAGAAAGGCACCAAGAAAATCAGGAGAGCATGGATCAAGGGGGAGGATCACATGATGACAGAAGCAATTTGCCTTCTGCAAGAAAATGGACTAAGTCACACACACCTGATTTAATTATTGGTGATCCAGATGCAAAAGTAAGGACAAGAAGTGCAACAACAAATGAATGTCTGTTTCATGCATTCTTGTCACAATCTGAGCCAAAGAAAGTGGAAGAAGCTCTTAAAGATGCTGACTGGATAACAGCAATGCAAGAAGAGCTAAATGAATTTGAAAGAAATGAGGTGTGGACCCTTGTACCAAGGCCCAAGAACAGATCCATTGTTGGTACTAAATGGGTTTTCAGAAATAAAACTGACAGTGAGGGTGTTATCACAAGAAACAAAGCAAGACTGGTTGCAAAAGGCTATTCACAACAGGAAGGAATAGACTATGATGAAACATTTGCTCCAGTTGCTAGATTGGAGGCAATCAGAATCTTTCTAGCATATGCCTCTCATAAGAAATTCAAAGTGTTTCAGATGGATGTAAAAAGTGCATTTTTAAATGGAAAACTTGAAGAAGAAGTGTTTGTGGAACAACCACCAGGTTTTGTAGATCCAAAATATCCAGACTATGTCTACAGGTTAGACAAGGCACTCTATGGACTTAAGCAGGCACCAAGGGCATGGTATGAAACTCTTGCCAAATTTCTACTAGAAAGTGGATTTCACAGAGGTACTATTGACAAAACTCTGTTTTACTTTCAATCTGGTAGTGACTTGCTCTTAGTTCAGATCTATGTAGATGACATCATTTTTGGATCTACTAATGATAAACTCTGTGAGAAGTTTGCCAAACTCATGCAGTCAAGATATCAAATGAGTATGATGGGAGAGCTTAGTTATTTTCTAGGCCTACAGGTGAAGCAAACAGATGATGGAATTTTTATAAATCAAGCAAAATATACCAGAAATCTTCTCAAGAAATTTGGCATGCTTGACTGTTCATCTGCAACAACTCCCATGGCAACTGCAACAAAATTGGACAAAGATGCAGGGTCATCAGTAGATATGACATGTTACAGAGGAATGATTGGTTCTCTACTCTATTTAACAGCTAGTAGACCTGATATCATGTATGCCACTTGTTTGTGTGCAAGGTTCCAGGCAGATCCAAGAGAATCACATTTAACAGCAGTAAAGAGGATTTTTAAGTATCTCAAGGGCACTATAACTTTGGGGCTGTGGTATCCAAGAGAATCAGAGTTTAAACTACTTGGTTATTCAGATGCAGACTTTGCAGGCTGTAAGATAGACAGAAAAAGCACCAGTGGAAGTTGTCAATTTCTGGGAGACAGAATTGTTTCCTGGTACAGCAAGAAACAGAAGTCAATATCTACATCTACAGCTGAAGCAGAGTATATTGCTGCTGGTAGCTGCTGTGCACAGATTTTATGGATGAAGAATCAACTGCTGGATTATGGATTGAGGTATACCAAGATACCTATTTACTGTGATAATCAAAGTGCTATTGCAATGACAGGTAATCCAGTACAACATTCAATGACAAAGCACATCAGCATAAGGTATCACTTCATCAGAGAGCATGTAGAGGAAGGCAACATTGAGCTTCACTTTGTGTCTACAGAACAACAACTTGCAGATATCTTCACCAAGCCATTGAGTGAAGCTACATTTACAAGACTGGTCAATGAACTAGGAATGGTCTCTAGTTTTGACTAGTGAGGTTGGTTAGACTCAAAAACTTATTGCTCATGTTATGCAAATTGTTAAGTGCTATGTGAACCTTAGTGTTAAACTCTGTTATGCATGCTTATGTATAAAACTTGTTAAACTCTGTCAGCATGTCTGTCTGTTAAACACTGTTATCATGTTGGATACACTCAGTGAATTCAGAATTGATTATTGTCTAAATGAAAACACCAATGAAGAAAAATGTATGAAGCATGATTCTCAGTAATTAAATCATGATTCTTTCTGAGTCACTGTAATCTAATCAGATTTTGTGCAGTAAATCAACACAGCATGATACTGTTTCATATTTATAGCATCTCTTAGTTTATTCAGTCCTAAACTCTGAGTTTATGAATATTGTGTGCATTGCCTCTCATAAATAATTTTGGTTATTGATGAACTCTAAACTCTGATTAGTGACATTCTGTTCACAAAGGTATGGTTCCTGATGATTCCTTGTTTGTACTTGTGAAAACCATAAAACTTGAGATGTGTCATTGATTAGTTTGGTGAGTTCAGATTCATGTTTACACCCTGTGAGAGTTTGAACCAAATCAGTGATTGATACATTTTCTATCAATCAGTATTTATTGTTGTGTGATGTTCATCAGGAAGTATGTTTCTCTAGAACTTGTATTAAACCACTTTGAGACTACATGATATGTGTGTGCATGAAAATGATAAAGGCAATAGGATTTACCATTCCTTCAAACACTGTTCAAAATTCTTTTGAACACTGTTCAAACACTGTATAAACACTGTTCATAAATACCACCCTTAGTAAACCCCTTTGAGCCTAAATTAACTGCTCATTTCTTATACTCTGAAGTATTAAGAGCAGTTATATTCTTTTGAAAAAAAAAAAAAAAATCAAGCAGATGAGTGTTTCTCAAGAAAAGAAAAGTTTTTCAGTATATATGTTAAATAAAAGAAAAATAATAATAAAAAAAAAGGGCATATATACTGATCTTGTGCAAATATGTACTAACAGTGTGACTGAACACTTTGGTCTATTAAAATGTTCAGTTTGAAATTCACTCATGAATAAAACATCTCTTCTCATCTGTTTGATCTTACCTCATTACAACCCTGAATAAAGTCCTTTTGATTTGTGCATACATGTACTCAAAGTAGTGTAGATTTGGTGGACATTCAAGCATATGGTAGAATCTGCTTTTCCTGATTGAATGTGAGTGTAAACACTTTACCTAAACACCTGTGTGCTTTGAGAGTTTGTGAGTTTATCAAGTTCATGATTGTTATTCACTGAATGATGCTCTGATTTCTATCTCTTGATCTTTTAGTCTTCAAAGACTGTGTGCTTACTTGGATAATCATGGACATCAATGGGAATAGAAGTTTTCAGATTTCTGTATAACAGTAACTACAGAGTTTAGCATTCATCAAACAATCAGTGTTTACTATGAGAGTTTGTGCATTCAGTGTTTATTTATTTATTTTGTTATGGATTTTATGAAATATTAGATGCTCTAAAAATTGATTTTGGTAAACTCTGCTTCACACACACTCATATTCACAACTGTGCAATTTTTGAAAGGGTTTCAGTGATAAAGTTGGAAAATTGATAAACACTGTTGAGTTGTGTTAAGTACTCTAAGGTAAAGTTTCATTGAGATGATTTGACTATTTTGGAGTAATTGGGGTAGTTGACAACTGTTAATTAGTGTAAATATGTCAAAGTGTCGTGATTATAGGAATGACAGCGGTAATTATTAAGTGATCCATTAGTTGTTTGACACGTGTCCCATGATAGTGTCCCACTTACACATTACTCTACAATCAATTGCGCGCTTTCATTAAATAAATGATTGAGTTTTGGTTTTACTCTAATCGTTTTTGTTCTCTCACTTCACATCGATTAATATTCACCCACTCACAGTTACTTGCATACTCAATTACTTTCAAAATTCTTATTCACTCTCCTTCACATTTTGGTAAACACTTACCATACATCTTTTCTCTGAATATCTTTGTATCATATCTTACTAATGGCAACCAAAGCGTTTGATGCAGCAGGGTTAATTTTTCTTCCTAGTAACTATGCAGCTCCACTGGAGAATGCAAATGCTCCAGAGGCATTTCATTTGTTTCAAAATTTCTTGAAAGATTCTGAAATAGGGAAGGCTTTAACTGCACCACCAATACTCTCTGCTTCACAAATTGCTACTTTTTGGACAAACTCTGTATATGATGATGGAGAAGAGTCTGGCACTCCAACAATCATTTTCACTCATGCTGAATCAGAGTATATCATTACTCCAACTACGGTTAGGGATGCTTTGGATTTTGAGACTCACACTTCTTACAGTGTTGTTGGTCACGACCACTTGAGGACAATGTTGCAGCAAATTGGATGTGCAGGAAATTTGAATAAGCTGGGGTCTCTGAGAAGGCCACTTTTGAGAAAGGAATGGAGTTTCTTTTTCGATTGCATTACAAGATCTTTTGGAAAGAAGACAACAAATTGGGATGCACTTCCTCTTGACACTCTTCAAATTGGCCATGCTCTACTGTATGGAGCTCATTACATCTATACTCATTCCTGATGATGTCAAAAAGGGGGAGAGAGTTGCTAAGTCTAAATGTAAAATTTCTCAAACTCTGCTTGAAAAGAAGGATGATGCTGGAGATGGAGGGGCAAGTGATAAGAGTAAGGATTTAAACTCTGAAACACTAACTCTGAGATCTGGCAAATCTCTTAAGTCACAGTCTGTTGGAATAAACACTGAAACTCAAGGTACTTTAAAAACCAAGAGTTTGGAATTAATATCAAATCCAAAGACTGATGAGGAGTTAGCTGTTAAGCTTTTCATGGAAGAGAATGCAGAAGGAGTTACTATAGAAGATGCTAAAGCTGAAGAGAAGAGTCTGCAAGAAAAGCATTTGAAGGCTTTAAAGTCTGATAAATTAAAGAAGAATGTGAAAGTTGTTAAAACTGCAAAGCCTGTTCTTAAAGGTATTCAAATCAAAGAACCAGTTGGTACAAATCAAAGGATGCAAGTGTTCAGAAAACCAACAGATGCAGAAGCTAAGCAAAAGCTGAAAAGTATTGTTACAACCTCTGTTGATACACATGTTGTACAGAAGAATGAAGACACAACCTCTGTTACTGCACAAGTTGTGACCACACCATTATTGTCTTCTCAGTTGAAATCAACATTTGGAAAAGGTGTTCTTCATGATTCAAGGCTAGAAGCTACAGTTCCAATGGATTTCACTGATGGTAGAGCCTTATCTGGTAAAATCGGATACAACAAAGGAGGCATAGGCTCACACAGAGACACAAGACAATATGTTGGTCCCAGAGATCCTTCTTCATTGGCTGTTCCAGGTCGTGGTGTCACTCAAGAGAGTTTAGACAGACTGGAGTCAGTACAGCTTGTTAATCAGAAGAGTTTAGAGAAGGATTTTCTGCTATATTTCATGGCTGATGGAACAGTGTTTAAAGTTGATGAGAAGGATATTGATTTAAAAAACTGGGAAGAACTAGAATATGTTCTGTATCTTTTCAGAGTAAGAAATCAAAGAGCTCAGTCAGTTGCAAATGTACTCAGACAAAAGATGATTCAAAATCTTGCCAGAAGAAATATGAAGTACAACAGCAAGTATGTTCCAAAGTACAGAGACTGGAATGGGAATCTGATAGAAATGGAGAAGGGGACTACAAAGCTGAAGACAGATCTTGGAATTACTGTTCTGGATTTTAATGTGAAGTCTGAGGAAGTGAAATATATCAGGTTGGGAAATGAAATGAGGAGAAACAAAATCTACGATCTTAGAGCTGCTATCTATCAGACTGATGAGAATGATCCTCAGTAGAGAGAAATCAAGGAAGCTATGCAGATAGAGCTTGAAAGTGCTGAAAGAAGATTGCTTATAGACTATCTCAGAACAATGCCAGATCTTCAAGAGATTAGAATTTGAAGTCTGTAAGAATTTTCTTATTTTCTGTAGAATTTGTTAAGTAAAAGCTTAAACTCTGTTTGTTAAACACTGTAGAATTTGTATTTGTTTTGACATCATCATTTACTGTAAACTTGTACATTCTTGCTAATGAACAAGTTGGGGGAGATTGTTAGAAATGATTGATGAGAACAGTGTTTGGAAGCTAAAGTAACAAAACAGAGTTTAGCTGGAAGCAGTCAGAGTTTAGTTAAACACTGACTGGAAGCGCAACAGAGATTGTTAAACTCTGTAGCGGTAATGTCTGAAGAGTCAACAGTGTTGAAGATTGATACAAGATAAAGATGGAAGCAATATCTTTGAAGATTGGAAAGCTGTCAAAGAGATTGAATTGACTTGGAAGACTTGAAGCAATCGTGATTGATATCAATTGTATAGCTTAATTATAGGAGAATCAATTACTGATTGTACGAAGCTATATGTTTTATAAATACAGTTAGGTTAACCCTAGAAGGGTATCGAACATTGAGAAATTCATTGATTGTAACCTAAGCAGCTCTCTGTGATATTTTACATCACTGAGAGAGGAATTGTTAATTCCAAACAGTTTTTAAGTATTAAACAGTGTGTTCTTGTTAAGTTACTCATACAGTATTTGATTACCTATTGTGTATTCGACCTAACAAATTATAGTACTTGTGACTACGTGCGCTTGCGTAATTTTGTGATAACACTTATATTGCCCTGTGTGATCTTAATGGATAACTTGCTCTTCAAACGTTATGTTTTCAAATTCTGTAGACATATAGGGTCTAAGCATAATTGGTGTCTATTCATCTTCTATCTCTTTTGTGGATGTATGTTTAGTTTGGTATACGTATGGTGAGAGGTAGCGTGTACTTGTTTCGTGTTATCCGATCAGATATCATAACCATTGCATATAGTGATTAAAGGCGTCAGATCTAAGCGAAGTATTTAATGAAGTTAGGATCCCATGTTTATTCTCATATAAGTAATTCGATTTAATTCTGTTAGTTAATTAATTCTTAGTTTTATAAATTGCATCTTAGTTCAATTTAGATAGTTAAAACCCATATTTGTTATTTGTCTTAGCAGTGAATCGAAGCCATACATTGTTGAATAGGTGCATTGACTGAATAGAACCATAACCAGATCTCTGTGGAACGAACTTGAATTATATTACTTGTGACCACGTATACTTGCGTGATTTAGTGCAAACAAGTTTTTGGCACCGTTGCCGGGGATCATCGGTGTTTTATTTTTAGTTTATGTGCTTGTCAATAGTGGTCGTTAGCGTTCACTGACTCGGATTTTTATTTAGTTTGTTTGTTTTGTGGTGTTTCAGGTACTTGAACGTGTATACGAACACATTTGCAAGCTCGTATAGAAAAACTGGCAGAAGACGATCTTGTAGAGAATAATAGGAAAGAGGAATCTGAAACTACAATAGAGATGGCAGATGCAGCAGCAGCTAAGGCTTTGAAGGAATTTTCTCAGCCGAAGATCAATGATATCCAGTCTAATATTATCAGACCGGCCATCACGGCTAATAACTTCGAAATCAAGCCGTGCACTATTCAGATGGTACAGAATTCGGTTCACTTTGGGGGTGCTTCTACGGAGGATCCTAACATGCATATTCGGGACTTTATCGAGATCTGTGATACTTTCAAGTTCAATGGTGTGTCGGATGATGCTATCAAGTTGAGACTTTTTTCATTCTCTCTACGGGATAAGGCTAAGGGCTGGCTACACTCTCTACCACCTGGTTCCATTACTACATGGGAGGATCTTGCTCAGAAGTTTCTTACTAAATTCTTCCCTATGGCGAAAACTGTAGCAATAAGGAACCAGCTAACTCAATTTCAGCAGCAATCTGGAGAATCTTTGTGTGAGGCTTGGGAACGATATAAGGAGATGCTTAGTAGGTGTCCACATCATGGCATGGCTGATTGGATGGTTATTAATAGTTTCTACAATGGGTTGGGAGCACAGTCTAGACCTATGCTAGATGCAGCATCAGGTGGAGCTCTATGGGCTAAGAGCTACGATGAAGCTTATGATCTTATTGAGACGATGGCTGCCAATGAATATCAAAATCCAACCCATAGGCTTTCTCAAGGCAAGGTAGCAGGTATTTTTGAAGTGGATACAGCTTCAGCTATTGCAGCTCAGTTGAAGGCTTTGACTATGAAGGTGGATTCTCTTGCAAATTATGGAGTTCAGCAGGTTGCTAGTGTTTGTGAGCTATGTGCGGGCGCACATGAGACGAATCAGTGTGCTATCTCTTCTGAATCAGCACAGTTCATGAGTAATTTCCAGAGACCTGCTGCACCAGTTCCAGCCACTTATCATCCTAATAATCGGAATCATCCCAATTTCAGCTGGAGTAACAATCAAGGTGCTCAACAACCTCAGCCTTATCAGCAGTTTCAGGGACAGCAAGCGAAGCCATTCAATCAGGGCAATCAACAACCGTATGCTCCAAGGCAACAATTCTAACCTCCGGGTTTTCAGCAGCAACAATCTCATATGAATGCTGGTCAATCTTCGAATGAAAAATCTGAAATGGATGAATTGAGGTTGATGATTAAAAGCAATGCGGTATCTTTAAAGACCTTGGAGAACCAGATGGGGCAGCTTGCAAGTGCCTTACTAAATATGCAACAAGGAGCTCTTCCTAGCGATAAGGAGGCTAGTCCAGGCAGGGGGGATGGTAAGGAGTAGGTCAATGCAGTTACTTTGAGATCGGGAAAGGTTACAATAGATCCAAAATCAGCTGTTAAGGAAGATGAAGAAGGGCAGAATCAGCAACTTGGAAAATCAGCAGTGCCCGGAATTGAAAAATCTGACTTGGTAATTGAGCAGCTAAATGGTGAAGTAGAAAAGAGCAAGAAGTCGGCTGAAAAATCTACTCCAAAGTAGTCTACAGAGAGCAATCATATCTATCCACCCCCTCCATTTCCAAAAAGACTTCAAAAGCAAAATTTAGCTGAACATTCTCCTCCGAAGCAGAAGTTGGTAAATCAGATCTATCCTCCTAATCCATATCCTCAACGCTGGCAAAAACAAGATCATGAAAAACAGTTTCAAAAGTTTATGGATGTCTTCAAGAAACTGTCCATTAATATTCCTTTTGTTGAAGCATTGGAGTAGATGCCCAGATATGCAAAGTTCATGAAGGATATTTTGTCACGGAAGAGAAGGTTGGAAGAATTTGAAACAGTGGCATTGACAGAGGAGTGCAGTGCGGTGTTGCAACAAAAATTGCCTCCTAAACTTAAGGATCCAGGAAGCTTTACAATTCCATGCACCATTGGGAAGTTGTCTTTTGACAAATGCTTATGTGATTTGGGAGCTAGTATTAATCTCATGCCCTTGTCTGTTTTCAAGCAACTTGGTCTATCGGAGCCAAAGCCAACTAACATCTCCTTGCAGTTGGCTGATCGATCTATCATGTATCCAAGGGGTATAGTAGAGGATGTCTTGGTGAAGGTTGATAAGCTTATATTTCCTGCGGATTTTGTTATTTTGGATTTCGAAGAAGATAAGAAGATTCTCATAATCTTGGGAAGGCCTTTTCTAGCTACAGGACGTACTTTGATCGATGTGCAAAAAGGAGAGCTTACAATGAGGGTGCAAGATCAGAATGTCACCTTTAATGTGTTCAAGGCCATGAAATTTCCGATAGAGGATGAAGAGTGTTGCAGTGTGGAAATAGTTGATATGGGTCAGAGAAAGAAGTGTGATCAGTTATTGAGCGAAAAATCGGACACACACATGCTTAAGCATCCCATCAGTGATTCCATTGACAGTTCTTCAATTCGAGATCTCTCGAGTGTAAAGCTTGGGAAACTTCCACCACATTTGAGGTATGTCCTTTTGAATAATGAGTTAGTGATTTTTGAAGAGGGGCATGATAACGTGTTGTGAAGGTGGAAAACCGATGATAAGGAAGAAGAAAGTTTTGTTCAGGCGTTCGTCGGAGAAGCACCTTAGAGGTGTGAAGAAGAAAAAGAAGAAGATTAGGCCGTTGGGTAGTAAAATCAGGTTGAAATCTGATGGAAGAGATTTGTGGAAAGCAAGCAACCAAGATGTCAACGTTCGTATAAATGGTTTTTCTGTTGAGGACGGTTCAGTTATTCTTTTGAAACCGCCATGAGTTGAGGAATTAACGTTAAGCTATTGACGTTAAAGAAGCGCTTCGTGGGAGGCAACCCACGCATTAGTGTAGGGGAAAAAAAATTTGAGCATTATTCAAAAAAAAAAAAAAACAGGCAGCACCCATGTAACGCAGGCTGCGCCTGCGTTACTGACGCTGTCTGCCCCCCATGTAACGCAGGTTGCGCCTGCGTTACTGTCCTTTACGCAGTCTGCGCACCTGTAACGCAGGTTACGCCTGCGTGACACCCTATCTGTCCAGAATTTTACCCGAAAATTGTTCTTTTCATCACAAAATCAACCCCAAATTCTATCCTAACTCAAATTCTATCAATTCCTAATTCCTATATCTATTCTACATTAAATCCAAACCTCCTAAATCTCTTCTACACTCTAATTTTTTTTAAAACCCTCTCTATCATCTGGTATATATACCCACCTATACATACAAATCCAATTCCTCTTCTACTTCTTTAAATCTCAAAAAATTCAATTCTAAAGAGGAATTAATTGCAAGTTCACCTCTCCAATTCGTAGTTGGTTTAGTTCTTCTAAAATCTTATTTTTATTACGAATTTGTGTTCTTGTAAATTGGGGATTTTGTATTATTCTTGGTATTTGGGCTATTTTTGGTGTGATATTGCTTGGTAATTATTGGTTGAGCTTCTTGTGAGTTGGGTATTGATTATTATGGCTTCTAAGCATGGGAGAGGTGATGCTAGTGTTGTGAAATTTTCGTCTTTGACGGCGGAGGTTGAATTTAATCGGGTGTTGTTGAGGCTAATTGCTAAAGAAAGGGGATTTTTGCCGAACAAGTATGTTTTAGTTGCGATGAGGAAGGATATGTAAGGCGCCTTGTAGGTATGTTTTCTGCTATCCCTCGTATTTACTTCCATTCAATGCGGACATTGAATATTTTAAGTTTGGGGTGGTTTGGGGGATTAGTAGTTGTTGTATTATGTGTTCATATAGGATATCATGTTTGCATAATAGTAGTAATTCATGCATGTTTACTTGTGTTATCTACGTTTGTTTCATATAGGACATTCTGTTTTTTTTATTTTCGTATACCATGTGAGTTCATGTTAGTTGCATTTTCATGGCATGCATATTTCATGATCCCTTAGGACGAGCTGATTCTGATTGGTAGGTAGGTGTTTAATTGAGTGTGGTAATGATGAGTAGAGGGTTGATTTATAGTTCCTAAGAAATTGAATTGCATGCTTCGGAAACACAATAATTTCACAGTCTCACTGGGTGCTTTTGGGCTAGGTTAGGGTCATGTTTGTTTGGATGTTTTGAGATTTAATCACTTGATTATATTTAGAATTTTCGTTATTCCCTTGATGGCGTAGGAGCACTAAAGTCTAAGTTTGGGGGAAACCAGGGATTTCATGCTAGTTGTTAATATTTGTCAAATAATGGCTAGGTGTCAAATGGCTAGTAGCTGGCTCATATTTATATGAGTAGTCTAGGGTTGGAAATGAGAATGCTCATTCCAGATTGCGAAAAAAAAAGTTCAAAAGTTCAATTGTTAAATGCAAAATTAACCACGAGTGTGCTCTTTAATACTCGAGTAATTAAGTCTGAGGGGACTTAGACCTAGTAACCTAAAGCCCTTGTGGTTTGGGATTGCTGACCTAACACTCGCTTCATGGGTATTATTGTATAAGCCTTTTGGGGTCTCATTCATTGCACGGTTAAATAAGCATGTGTATTGTATATAGTATTATGTGTCGTAGTGTAGTAATAAAGCATGAATTCCTGGCTAACTTGAATGATGATGGAGGTATTTCTAGGTTATGAAGTGTTTACAGTCTATTCTATTTATAAACCTGTGATTGTCTTGGCTAAGAATGAGTATGATTTTGATCTATTTTTGGGAGTATTTCTGATGAGCATCGCACACACGCACGTTTCTGTTCATGTATTGTTAGAGTACGGGGACTTAGTCGAGCTCTATTTGGATTTAGTTGCATTCTTTGAGATATTTGCTTGCTAGTTGGTTTTGGTTAGTTTAAAGGGGATCTTTGCATTTTTCATATTAGTGGCATTCATGCATTGCATTATTTTTGCATTGCATTAGGTTAGAAGGATTTTGTGGGTACATTCGATATAGGCCCTCACGAGACCTTACTCGTCCACTAGGGCTGCCTAGGGGTTTAAAGGGCTTGTTGCATATGCCAAATGCAACCGTGATCACCTACGGAAGTGGTACTAGTTAGTTAGTTAGTTCATAGTTGTTTATGCTTGAGGACAATCATCGGTTTAAGTTTGGGGGTGTGATAATTGGATTTATATCCACTTGGATCGTTCCATATCGCTTAAATTGATTGTCTTGGACTCAAGTTTGTTGCA
The DNA here is from genome assembly GCA_037693485.1 of Kitagawia praeruptora. Taxonomy (NCBI): domain Eukaryota; kingdom Viridiplantae; phylum Streptophyta; class Magnoliopsida; order Apiales; family Apiaceae; genus Kitagawia; species Kitagawia praeruptora. Next base: position 58,656,282 of record CM075351.1, read on the forward strand.
GTTTTGATGTGTTTTGTGTAGTTGTGCAGGTTAGAAAGAATGTCGATTAAGGTGGATGCTTCTGTCGTTTTTGGAGGTTAAATTGATTAAAATTCGGATTTTCCGGGACGGTTGCGCAGTCTACACTGTTTTGGCCATATCTTGAGTTCTATAAGTCCGTTTTCAGCGATCTTACTGTCCACGCGAAGCTTGAGAGATTTTCTACAACATGGAATAGGTGTTGCACGAGCAGGCTGCATGTGGTGAGATCAGACAGCACGGCAAGCAGATTGATGGGAGCAGGGAAATTATTGTTTTGCCATTTTCATGTTCTAATTGTATTTTGGGCAGTTTTAGTACCTTAATCAAATTCTAATTATAATAGAAGGTAATTTCTTGCTGGACAAGAAATCTAGAGCCTATTTAAACACATCTTAGCGTTGTAATTTGTATCATCAGTTTTATTATTGTATCATAGCTTAGATCTGCAAGGGAGAAAAGGAGAGAAGGATTCAACGCTCGTGACAAGCAACTGATCTAGATCTACTTCATCTTTTGTGTTATTCTGGATTCTAGATTTGTTTTCTCAACTCTTTGTTTTATTAATATAATTACTTCTTTTATTCATATCTTGTTTTATATCATGGTTTCATCAAATCCCATGACGATGAATGGTTCAATTATGAGCTAATTGTTGTCATGGGATTCTAACGGATTTATTTATGGAGCTTTAGTATCTTGATGCTTTAAAGATCTGTGTGTGGTGTATAATTGATATCCTCGTATGGTTATGCTTAATTGTTAGATGCATAACTAACATCTTATCTGTCAATCTCTTGTGAAGTGAAAGTGGATCTTGAGATTTAGAACTTGCCATGCTAGCATAGGTTCATAATTGTTTATCAATATGATTAGTAGTATGAGATGAGAATACTTATATTGCCCTGTGTGATCTTAATGGATAACTTGCTCTTCAACCGTTATGTTTTCAAATTCTATAGACATATAGAGTCTAAGCATAATTGATGTCTATTCATCTTTTATCTCTTTTGTGGATGTATGTTTAGTTTGGTATACGTATGCTGAGAGGTAGCGTGTACTTGTTTCGTGTTATCCGATCAGATATCATAACCATTGCATATAGTGATTAAAAGCGTCAGATCTAAGCGAAGTATTTAATGAAGTTAGGATCCCATGTTTATTCTCATATAAGTAATTCGATTTAATTCTCTTAGTTAATTAATTCTTAGTTTTATAAATTGCATCTTAGTTTAATTTAGATAGTTAAAACCCATATTTGTTATTTGTCTTAGCAGTGAATCAAAGCCATACATTGTTGAATAGGTGCTTTGACTGAATAGAACCATAACCAGATCTTTGTGGAACGAACTTGAATTATATTACTTGTGACCACGTATACTTGCGTGATTTAGTGCAAACAGAGACGATGTTGGCGTGAGATACGCCTGTGGGAGCAGCGTATCTTCGAATACGCATATCACAGTGGCGTATCTTGTGGCGCCTACGCCCATTCCAGAGGCGCAATTGACACTAGCGCCTATGTCCACAACGTATTTGTTTCACTTGCGTCTATGTTAACAGCGTATCACCACATATGACTATACGGTAGGTGTATATAAAACCAAACCAAACATACCCAGTATATCCCGCATAGAGCAGGGTCTGGGGAGGGTGAGATGTACGCAGACCATGCCCCTACCTTTTACGGTTGGGAGGCTGTTTCCGTGAAGACCCCCAGCTTAGTGCACGACAGAAAAATAGAGAGTGATATTTACAAAGGCTTCATAAATTTTGGAAAAGATCGCAGCCATACCTGAGCCCATGGCTTAGATCACATGGGACTTACCTACGCGGAGGTTATCCATTCCGGTCTCGAAACACTCTGATCTAAGATGACACTTCGCACAAATCCCTGTGCCCATGGCTTTAAACACATGAGCTAAGCTCCCTGTACCTGCAAAACTAGAAAACAGAAGACAATATAAAACTAAAAATGCGAGCGAAAAAGCCAAACTTCTAGAATAAGGCTAACCGGGACAACCCAACTCTGAGACTCTCAACAACAGAGCCGCTCCCTAACAGAGAATCCACCACTCTAATCTGACGCCTCCAAGAACACCTATCCGCGGTCATGATCTCATTAAGTTTAAAGCCTTCAGATCCAATCTAAGTTGCTCTTCCCACGATCTCCTCGGTCTACCTCTCCTCCTCACCCCCACAACCGAAAGACTCTCGACCCTCCTCACTGGGGCTTCAGCCCGCCTCCTACTGACGTGGCCGAACCATCTCAACCTCCCTTCCCTCACTTTTGCAAACAAATGTGCCACTTCCAGCTCGCTCCTAAAAACTACATTTGGTGAGAGAAAGTAAAAATTTGGGTATTTAGGACACTCACCCTTGAAAAGTCATGAGTTCAATTTCCTTCAACCTCAGATAATAAATCTAAGAATAAATTCCTAATTATTAAATAGGCTCAAAACCCAGATTAGTCTATAATAAATATAAATTAATCAAAATTATTTTTAAATGATGAATTATTATTGTGTCATTTAAAAATAAATTTAAAATTCGTTTTGAAATATTTAGTACTCCCTCCGGTCCATTATATAAGGCATTTGACTTTTCTACACGTAACTTTAGGTGCTTTGACTATATAGTTAAATTTTTTTTTTTTTAATTTTTCCTTTTTTGAATAAAAATATGATACTTTAATTTTTATTTAGAAAAAGAAATTTTAAAAAATAATAATTTTAGCTATGTAGTCAAAACACCTAAAATTACGTGCAGAAAAATCAAATGCCTTATATAATTGACCGGAGGGAGTATTGATCTTTTAATATTACTATTTTTTCAAAATCATGACTACGAATGCAAATCCAAATCGGATACAGATCCTAAATTTCGAAAATCCAAAAACAAAATCTCGTAAAATATTTTTCAAAAAACAACCATAAACAGCAGTCAAAACTCAAAAACACAAAAAACCATCTTACGTAGTTGTTGTATTCGTCGTCAAAACTGTCCCCGCGCGTTCTTCACCGCAGGTAATTTCACTTCAATTTCACTTGTTTTTCGATTCAATTTCGTTTAATTATCTTCAATTTAATCATATCTAGTCCTTAATTTATTCAATTTCAAGTGATCATGATGTTAATATACACGAGCTGCCAAATTTTATGATTCTAGGGTTTGTAATATTTTGTTCTTATATTTTAGCAATTTATTGTTGTGTGAAACTGCAATTCATTCTGTTTTAGTTGATTTATGTGATTCTGGGTTGTGGGTCGTATAGTTTTTATGGGTTTCGGAATTTGAGAATTTTGTTTATTTATCGAGCTTAAAAATACACTGTATTAATCGTATCGGAACCGAGAAAAATATTATTTGTTAATTAAAATTGCAAAAAATAATTGTGGGGTGGGGTGGGGTGGGGTGGGGTGGGGTGGGGTGGGGTGGGGTGGGGTGGGGGGGGGGTGTGTGTTGTATGTGGTTGATATAATTGGTGATTTTGTGTTTTGTTTCTGTTACTGTTTTACTGAGTTTCGTGTTTTCGGTTTGTGGTGTAGAAGATGAATGGAAAGGGGGTTTATGGAGGGAAGCCACAACGGTTTCATCCGAGAGCTTGTTCGGTTGGGAAGAGTTTGAAGGGTTGGAATAGGAAGGGGAGAAGGAGTAATGTTGTTGTAATAGACGTAGATTGTGATGATGATCACGGGTTTTTTCGGGGTTCAGGTTTGGGTTCTAATGGTAAAAGAAAGGATAGGAAATATTCGTATGCTGCGACTGTGATTTGCATTGATGATGATGATGAGGAGACTATTGGGGATAATGATTCGGGTACGGGTTGGTATTTTCGGGGACATAATACTCCGTTTAAGTTATCGAAGTGCAAACGGACTTATTCTGGCAAAGCATCTACAAGTTATCATTATGGTTTGGGTCCAGATACCAAGAGTGTCTCTTCTGATGATAATGGTATTGATGTTGAGTTTGATGATTCTTTTGGAAAGATTAAGCAGGAATGGGAAAAGGCTTTTCTACGTAGGCGGACTGAATGTTTTAGTACTGTTGATCAGTCTGGCACCTCTAGGTTTTATTCTGATAGTCATCAAGAAGTTGGAACCGGAGATAAGACAGAGAAAGGTGGTGGTGGTTTAGATTCTACAAATTATTCAAGTCACGAGGAAGTAGACAGATCTCACTCAATTCCAATGGATGAAGGCAAGCCGGGAAACAATTTTTGTGATGATGGCTGTGAAGCCTCAACCTTCGATTTGGTGAATACTGTTATTAATGATCAACCTTTTGTGAGCCATCCTGCTGGTCCATCCCCTGATGGTATTGATAATCAGCATACTGGAAAAGAGATAAAGAATTATGAAGATGGTTCACTGGTTGCGATGGATGATGTTGTACATGGTCAATCTTTTGTAGATACAAATAATGACTGCGTGTTTTTTAACCGTGAAATGCACAAGGAGACAGATGATTACAGATGCTCGGTAGAGGCAGAGTTGGCAGCTCGGCAAAGAGAACTAGAAATTCAGGTATGTTGTTTATATAGTTTCTTGCCACATACCTATGTTTCCTGGTTGTGGGTTGGTTCTTATCTTACAATATGTGGAAATTCATTTTTAGTTGCTTGCACTTTTTTTCGTACAAAAACAATAGATTGAGGGGAGTTTTCTTCTCAAAATTATATTTAGTTCCTTCACAAATTGTCGCCTTAGTTTTATGTGTACATTGAAATCTTGGTAGTTTAGTGCGAAAGAGAGCAGAGAATGGGGATGTGGGGACTTACAATATGAATTAACCGTAAGTAGAATTGCATGTTGTGGAACTACTCTATTAATTATCGACAGAGTATATATTGGTAGTGTAAATCGTTGATTTAAACAAACATTTAAAAGGCTGTAGGTATGGACTAGAGTCTGAAGATATGTACTTGCATTCTAGATCAGTTCTACCTGCAAATAAGGTGAAAGTATGCTTACACTCAAACTAACTTATTGTTTTTTTTTTGTCCAGAAAGTTAAGTTTGGTAACCTTGTCACATTCCCGATTTTCTGTAGGGTTCATGACATCTCAGGTCTCTGACTCTGAGTGCATGTATATTCCTTTTACAGTTTTTGTGATATTTAATAATTTGCATATTATGTGTATACATATATCTTAGTTTTACACTTTGCTGGTTATATTAAGTTTATGTAAGTAGGAATTTTCTATATCTATGTCAAGTGTACATGCACCACTGAGGGTTTAGTAGTACAAATTACTATCAAATAACAATTAAAATGTATTTGTTCGGTCATTCCTTTAATTTATTTATGAAATTAGGAATCAATTTTAGCAAAATAAAAAAATAAATTAGGAGTCAAAGTACAAGTTCAGCTTGATTTTAAGTTTCAACCTAGAGCAACCATAATTTTAGTTTTTCTTGCCATCTAAGCTATAAGAAAGAAATAACATTTAAAAAAATTAGCTTTTAAATGTTTTAATACTATTTGAAAATTTCAGTGGGGGATACAGGCCACACTCGCCCACTCTAGGTTTCCCTTTGTGTACACTGCATTATTTGACAGACAGTGCGGTTCTTCTTTTCTGCAGGCTGAAGAAGCTCGACATTTAAAGCGAATGCGGAGAAGGGAGAAAGCAGAAGCCATGCGCTTGTTAGATATGGAAAGAAGGCAAAAGCTACGTGTGGAAGAAATTCGTAAAACTCAAAAGAAGGTTTGCACTTTTAATTTTTTTTTTCTCTCTTCAGAGTATGATTTCGTTCTTGTGAGCAATTCGTTTGCCCTCCAAATAGCTCACTTTGACTATATTAAATTTACTTTTGTTTCTACTCTAGGACGAGGAAAATTTATATCTGAAAGAGCAACTACGGGCTGAAGTTAGGAAAGGCCTTGATAGACTGGAGGCAGCTTGCCATGATATGACATCAATACTGCTTGGTCTTGGAATTAATGTGAATGGCATAAATGGGGTAAGTGGACACTTTCAGTACTGCATTATATTTCTGACATAAAGCAAATGACAACTAATTGACCACTTCTATATATTTATGCAAGCTAGAGAATTCCTTCAGTGAATCATCATTTATACCCTTATAACCAAATATTACAATTTTATCCATTTTCTGTGTGATTCATTTTTAGGCTTGAACTGAAGAATGCTTTACTTCTTGGTTATTACTGCTTTCCGTTACGCCCTCCAAAGATAATTAGATAAGAAAAAAAGAAGCAACTAAAATACCTGGATGTAGAATAAAACCATGAAATGGATCATGAATAAATAGTAGATCTTGGAAAGGGGTTGTGATGTACAAAAAGTTATTCAATGCTTCACACTACAGTAGATTTTTTCTGCCTAGATTTTTATAGTGCACCTATCTTAATTGCCGAGGCTTGGATTGAAGAAAAACTACATTAATTACTAGATCTATGGTGCTTAAATATTTTCAGATTTAGGCTAGCTTATAGGGAACCAGTCACAACAGCAACTTGAAATATAATTTTATCAGAAGGACAAGATTAGTGAAGATTTTGAAGACATCTTGCATCTTCTAACTTCTATTGGTTCTGGTTGGCCAATGATAATGATTTGTCAGGATGTGTTAGCTCATGAGCAAGTTTCAGTTTTCTGAGTATTTTTGTAGTTTTCTATAGAATCAAGGGAGAAATAGCATATATATATATAGGGGAAATAGAAGATTAGTGATAGAAACAGGTAGATTCAGAATTTCAGATCAGAAAAGCAGAGACAGAAATCGGTAGAAACCTGCACAGGAAGAAAGAGTTTTAGAGAGAGAGAGAGATGTATTCCGTTTTTATGTACTTTAAATCGTATCATCAAATGCAACCAACATTTCAATTTTCAGCTTTAACTCTGGAAGTACTATAATACCCTTATCAGCTATGCCTCTTATTTCACTTTACTACTCTTACTAATACTCTGCATTTCCTTAATAAACTGATCCTGACATTATTTGCACTAGGTGTCTGGAGTTTCTCTGTACTACAAGAAAGACATATGCAGTAGTATCAATTTGCTATTGCTGTTTTAGTGGTTATTTAGAGTCCAATATTATATATGCTGGTGCTGGTGGGCTGTTCAATGTACTAAGCTTATAGCTATTTCAGGTACATGCTGCTTTCAAAAGAGCTTTGCTGACTTTTCACCCAGATCGATCTTCACAGTCTGACATTCGCCAACAAGTTGAGGCAGAGGAAAAGTTTAAGCTTGTAACTCGTATGAAGGAGAAATATTTGTCGACTTTATGAATGCTTTATACATGAATTATAGCCAACTTATGATACCATTGCTCTTATGGTTCTTTTTTGGTTTAGAGCTTAGCTTCTTTTTTTCCCCCCCAGCAGGGGCTGTAGACGGTAGAGTATCTCATGTCGAGGCTTATATTGTGTTTATTTGTCCCCCAAGTAGATTAATCATTTTTACATTAACCTACTGTTTTTCGATTTTTTAACTATAGTTGAGCATACCTCTATAAATGTTAATGATTTATTTGAACCATATTAAATTTCAAGGGCTTATTTGTTCTTACAACTAAAACACGGGCGAGAACTTTTAATTGCAACTACTGTAGTACTGTACTGCAACATATTATAATATAATAGTATCTAAATACTACTCCCTCTGTTTCGGAAAGTTTTTCCTGTTTTGACTTTTGTTCCTATTCATTGTAAGCACTTGACTACTAATTTACGCATAATTTATAAGATAAAATATAGTCATGAGTGATCTTGTTTGATTCGTATTTGTGAGTACTTTAATACAGTGAAGTTTTTATGTTTAAAACTAACACGAAATTAAAAATATTAACGATCAAAAGTGTGCGTTGGCAAATGTGATAAAGCAAACAGGAAAATTTTTTAGGAACGGAGGGAGTATTATACTAGTAGTAGTATGGAAATATTTTTTTTACATGGTTTTTTAATAAAATTAAAAAATGATATAATTTAGGTAGGATTTATAAAATATACTTCTTCTGTCTCATTTCAAGTGGTTCATTTGACTTTTCAATATTTAAATTTTTTGAATTCTGACTATATTATATAATTAAAAATAATTATAAAATAAATATTAATACAAAATATATTTAACTTACTTTAAAGTGTTTTTTTTATGAATTTTCAAAATTATAAATACATAAACTTTAATTATCAATCAAAATTGAATAAATTTGACCATTGAAAAGTCAAACAATAAGTTGGGGGTTAGAGGAAGTAAAAGACACAAACTACATCACAATTTATCACACGGTATATTTGCTTTATTAATTGAAAAAGTTTAGTACTAGACTTAATTGCAGGAAAGTGGCCTAAATTATTGTTTTTTTTGCACGAAAATGGCCAAAGTATGGAAACAAGTACTTTAATGGCTGAACAATTTTTTTTAAAGCACCCGATTGCATTCCGTCAACTGACATTAACAGACGTTAGAAACTGAAGGGTAAATAAGTCATAGTACTTTTCTAACGGCTATGTTTATATACCAAATCTGTATTGTCAAATATTATGAACATACTCTGTAATATCTATAATCTCCATTGATCAAATGTAAAGATTACATAATGTGTATATACAGAATAGAAGAGAATGTCTCTGTAGATCTAACAAACTATATTCTCTTATAGAATGTAACTAACTGAATGATAAAAGACAAGATAGCTATTTATATAGTTGAGCTGTCTTGCTGACTAGACTTATCATCTTTGACCTCTTTGACTATCTCACTAACATCCCCCCGCAAGTGAGGAGGGGAGAAGTAGTTGCAAACTCCGAACTTGGAGCTAAGAAACTGAAGTTGAGCAGCTGATAAAGCTTTTGTGAAAATATCTGCAGGCTGAAGCTTGGACTCAATATGAATAGGTTTAATCACTCCTTGCTGTAGTTTCTCTCTAACTAAATGACAATCAATAGCGATATGCTTAGTACGCTCATGAAACACGGGATTAGAGGCTATGTAAATAGCAGACTGGTTATCACAAAAGAGAACAGCAGGGTCAAACTTAGGCAACTTGAGTTCAGAAACAAAGATAACAACCAAGAAATTTCACAGGTAACATCAGCCATTGCACGATATTCTGCCTCTGCAGACGATCGAGAGACGGTGGATTGTTTCTTACTACGCCAACTGATCAAAGAAGACCCCAACATAACTCCATAACCAGTCACAGAACGACGAGTAAGCTGACAACACGCCCAATCAGCATCACAAAATGCTGTCAATGTAAGAGGACTCTTTGCTGAAAGAAACAAGCCCTGCCCACATGTACCCTTCAAATAACGTAAAACACGATATGTAGCTTGCAGATGAATGGGTTTAGGATGAGCTAAGAACTGAGAGAGGGTATGCACTGTATAAGCAATATCAGGACGCGAGATAGTCAGATAAATCAAACGTCCTACTATTCGACGATATAGACTAACATCAGGAATATCATCCACATCCTGAGAAGTAAGTAAAGCATGATTTTGTTCCAATGGTAAAGCACTGGGCTTGCAGTTTGAACAACCAGTATCCTCAAGCAAATCCAACGTGTATTTTCGTTGGTTCAAATAAATGCCATCAGAAGAACGAGCAATTTTAATGCCCAAAAAATACTTCAAAGTGCCCAAATCTTTGACCTTAAATTGAGAGTTCAAGAAAGACTTAACAGCTTGGAGTTGGGTAACATCATTACCAGCCAAAATCATGTCGTCCACATACACAAGAAGAACTGAAATAGAGTTGTTAGTATGTAAAATAAACATACTATTGTCACTGTGTGCCTGTTTGAAACCAAACGAAATCAGAGCAGTGGACAATTTGACAAACCATCGACGAGGAGCCTGGCGTAAGCCATATAAAGACTTGATGAGCTTGCAAACAAGAGATTGACCAGGATAAGCTTGTAAAACAGATAAAGGAGGTGTATATCCAGGTGGAAGAGACATGTAAACTTCCTCCAATAAATCACCATGCAATAAAGCATTGGTAATATCCAGCTGTCCAATAGACCAGCCAAGACTAGCAGTTAGAGCTAAAATCACTCGAAATGATGTCATTTTGGCAACAGGAGCGAACGTGTCAAAGAAATCCAGACCATACGTCTGTGTGTAACCTATGGCAACCAGACGAGCCTTAAATCGTTCAACAGACCCATCTGAATTGTACTTAACTTTATAAACCCACTTACAATCCACTGTGTGTTTACCAGGAGGAAGGGGAACTACATCCCAAGTATGATTAGCCTCCAAAGCAGCAAGTTCCACTGCCATAGCATGACACCAATCTTGATGTTTAACAGCTTGATGAAAAGCATATGGTTCTGGTATTTTTGACACTGAAGCAATAAAAGTCTGATAGGGTCTCTTAAAATGACCATAAGTGACAAAGTTAGCCACAGGATACGATGGAGCAGACTTGTTAACACAATCAGGCAATCCAGTATAGTCATGAAACCTAACTGGTAAATTTTTATGTCTAACAGGTCTACTAGGAACAATAACAGGTGGAGATAGTGAAGTAGACGGTGACACAGTAGTGGATGGAGAATCAGACGGAGTAGATGAGGTTGATATAAAAGTAGATGGAGAACCAGAATCAGGAGATGATAGATCAGAATGAGGTAACTCAGAAGATGATTCATCAGAAATAAGAACAGATGTAGATAAGGGATCATCGATCCAAGAATGTGATGAACCAGAAAACAAAGATGTAGATAAAGATGACAACATGTCCGCAAAAGGGAAAACAGTCTCATAAAATTTAACATCTCGTGATACAAAAATCTTTCGAGTTGTTAAATCTAAAATTTTGTAACCTTTAGTGGCATAAGGGTAACCCAGAAAAACCCCTTTTACAGCTCGTGGAGCAAACTTATCAGTGGGATGAGGTAAGGAAGTGGCAAAACAAAGTGAGCCAAACACTCGTAAGTGATCTAAAGCTGGAGATTTATGAAAAAGAACCTCATAAGGTGACTTGTTGTGTAAGAGAGGAGTAGGAGTACGATTAATAAGATAAGTAGCCGTAAGAAGGCAATCCCCCCAGAAATGAATGGGTAAATGAGCATGAAAACGCAAGGCTCGAGCAGAATTTAGCAAATGGCGATGTTTACGCTCCACTTTGCCATTTTGCTGTGGAGTGTAAACACAACTTGTTTGGTGTACTATGCCAAGAGAAGACAAGGTATTCTGGAACTGATTATTAATAAATTCAGAACCGTTATCTGAACGAAGTGTTTTAACCGAGGTTTTAAAATGATTTTGAACATATATGAAAAACTTCAATAATAAATCTGGAACTTGAGACTTATTAGATAGTAAAAATGTCCAAGTGGTTCGAGACATGTCATCAATAACAGTCAAAAAATAAGAACAATTGTTATGAGTTTTAATACGATAGGGACCCCAAAGATCCACATGAATTAGTTCAAACAATGAATTACAAACAGATGTACTAGTAGGAAAACATTGTCTAGACTGTTTAGCCAAATGGCAACTATCACACACGAAGTCTTTGACTATTTTACAAGGAATATGTAATGATTGTAACATAGAATCTGGAATATGGCCAAGCCTAGCATGCCATACATCTGAGGACACAGTAGAGCAGGAAAGAGATTGCTGAGAAGTAGATATCGAGGGTTGAAAAAGACTTGAGGACAATGATGATGAAGAAAGAAGATATAGACCATCCTGGAAGTTACCAATCTCTAGTTTCTTCTTCCAGAAAGGGTCCTGAAGAAAACAATGAGAAGAGTTAAATGAAACAGACTGAGTAGTATTGTGTAAGAGTTTGGGAACAGATAATAAATTGTAAGAAAAAGTGGGAACACATAACACATGAGTCAGTGTAAGTTTATCACTGAGTTTGACATTACCAACATGTGTAACAGGTGCTTGTTGTCCATTAGGAAGAAACAATAAAGAGTGACTTGGTACAGGATTTTCAAGTAAGTGTAAAGAGTTAGTGATATGATCAGTGGCTCCGGAATCGAGAATCCACTGTGACAAAGATGGTGTAACAGGTGTAATAGAATGTATTTGAGGACAAAATGTACCTGCAAAGTGTACTGAATTAGCACTGGAATGACCAGGCCAAAAAGCTTGAGTGTCCACTTGAGAAGTATCAGAAAGAGTATGTGGCTGCTGCTGCATAGATCGTTGAATTCTGTCCACAAGCTGAGAATATTGTGTTTCAGACAAACCACAAGTATCTGGGGAGACTGAATCAGAGACAGTTGAAGCAGTATTGCCAATAGTGGTAACCTGAGCGGCAGAGCTCATCTTTGCAGTAGCAAATTTAGGCTTAGGTTTGGGCTTGCCAAACATTTTATGCCAAGGAGGATACCCAACCAAGCAGAAACACTTATCTCTAGAATGACCTGTAAGTTGAGAATAGTCACAAACAATTGAAGAATTTAGAGAAGACTTTCTAGCAGAGAAATTGTTTTGTTGCCCTGTAGCAGTAGAGATTGGATTAGAGAATCTAGATACTCCATTGTGCTTGACTGACATAGCAAGAGTACTAGAATTCATTCCAGATGAATGATGCACCTCTCGTTGATTCTCTTCTTGCATTAGAATGGAATAGCATTGACTCAGAGTAGGTAATGGTGTCATAAGAAGAATCTGACCCCGTATAGCTATGTACTGATCTCCAAGCCCCATGAGAAACTGTGTAAGCTGTGTTGTTTGCTCATAACTATCAAGTTTTGTGTTAATATGACATTCACACTTGTTGCAGCTACACTTGGGCTTAGAAACAAGACAGTCAAGTTCATCTATCAAAGTCCTGTGTTTAGTAAAATACGAAGCAATAGACAAATTGCCTTGATTCAGCTGAGAGAGTTCTTGACGAAGATTAAAAATGCGAGGCATATTGCTCTGCGCATAACGAACCGCAAGATCATCCCAAATTAACTTTGCAGAACTGAGATAAACAACACTGTTCCTTATGTCAACAGAAACAGCATTAAGCAACCAGGACGTAACCATATGATTACAACGAGTCCAGTACTGTGTAAGAACATTATTTCCAACAGGTTTGAGGCACGTACCATCAACAAATCCTAATTTCATCTTAGATGACAGAGCAATCTCCATTGAGCGACTCCATTGCGAGTAATTAGACTCGTTAAGTGTCAAATTGATAAGCATCATACCAGGATTATCCGATGGATGAATAAAATACGGATGATTAATATCAATTACCGTAGTATTAGCAGTAGAATTAGTAGAACCAGCAATAGCAGTTGAATATGAAGCAGATGTAGTCATAATGAAAACCCTAGGTAATGATTTTTCAACAAGAAATCAAAGTCTAGAGCGAGAAATCAACGAGAAATCAACGAGAGAGATTACAATCAGAGATCGAATGAATCGACTAAGAACCAGAGATCAATTAAGATAAACGCAGAAACGAATCGAACAACAATCGATAACAGAGATCGATAAGAAAAGCTTACAGACGAAGACGAAGACGATAACAATGGCGGAAGCAGATTGAAGTTCGTTTGGCTCTGATACCATGTCAAATATTATGAACATACTCTGTAATATCTATAATCTCCATTGATCAAATGTAAAGATTACATAATGTGTATATACAGAATAGAAGAGAATGTCTCTGTAGATCTAACAAACTATATTCTCTTATAGAATGTAACTAACTGAATGATAAAAGACAAGATAGCTATTATATAGTTGAGCTGTCTTGTTGACTAGACTTATCATCTTTGACCTCTTTGACTATCTCACTAACATGTATAGAGAAAACTGGGCCTGAGGTTGTCCTCAGGATCTCTCCTAACGTTATAATAGATTTCTATTATAATGTAAAGGGCCCCGCAGGGACATTTTTGTAATTGTAATTTTTTCTTCCAGTAATTTACATAAATAGCCTTAATTTTATATGAAGATTGTTTTAACCTCAGGATTCTACCTGAGGTCAACCTCGGGCACTTGAAACCCATCTGTATATCTATCCCCAAATTCCTTTCCTTTTGATGAAACCCTATAATCAAGAAACTAATTGCAACAAAAAATAAAAGAAATAACACCCAGTAAAAACATAAGTACCGTTACATAACTTCCTAATTTACTACACGAACAATCCTAAAACTCAAAACAGAAAACTCAAAAACTCGGCTAATTCAAAACCAAGCAGCAATTTACACAAGAAAAATAAAACTACTTAGTACACAATTCAAAATGCAGGACGAGAAGAAGCAAAGAAAACTCGACCAAGAAACTTGAACAAACAGGGGACACGCGGTAACAAAAACAACGACGTGCATCGAAAAAACTCGAAACAAACCCAGTCGAAACACAAAACCACAAACCACATCTACTCATCCAACTCGACTCGGCAGCCATAATTCGCAGAAACCAGAATTAATAAAATACCACTACTCGGACTCAAAACTCAGCATTACACAACACAACTCAGTCCATACAAAATCAGTAAACCAAAACTCGACACTTAGAAATTCAGTAACTTAACAAAGCAACAAACAAAACCAAGTATCGACTCAGTAACTCAGCATTTCATTCGAACAAGAAACGTAACTCAACTATTCAACTCAGAAAATCCAAAACTAAATACACGATCCAACAAAAAAAAACTAATTCGAACTCAACTACTTATAATCAAAACGAAGCAACAAACAAAACTAACGGAACCGACTCATTAACTCGAATCATCAGTAATTCATAACTCAAATCATCAGTAATTCGTAACTCGATCAAGCAACAAAAACAAAACAAGCAGTAAGAAAAAGGGTGATTGCAGCGAAGTAAAAGAAAAAGGAAACAACAGGGGAAAGAGGTATATTCGAAGTAGAGTAGAGAAAGGGAGGTGGGTTTTCGAAATTAAACAAGAAAAGAGGGGACTTGTGTGTGTTTATTTGACGAAGAAGACAACAAGATGGGTTGGGTTTTGATTCGCAGGAAATGGAAACAAGAAAAGGGAGGGGATGGTTTGTATTTTACAGTGAAGAAAATGATATGAAGAAAACAGAGAATAAGCTGGGTTTGGGTAAATTGACTCGACAAGAAGAAAGAAATAGAGGACTAAAAGTAGTATGACGTCTTTACCCTTCAGTATCTAACGTCTGTTAATGCTAGTTGACGGAATGCAATCGGGTGCTTTAAAAAAAACTGTTCAGCCATTAAAGTGTTTGTTTCCATATTTTGACCATTTTCGTGTAAAAAAATAATAGTTTAGACCACTTTCTTGCAATTAAGTCTTAGTACTATTGTGTTTTCCTATTAAGTAATATCAAGTGTAGTTGAACCCATGATATATACATTGATTGGATCTGGAATGGTAAAACTTTCAAATGCAGATTCTACGGCTTTGAAATCCCAAAGATCACATACAGTACCATTTATTTTCTAAAATTTAACTTGATATTTACCACTTCAATTAATTTTCAAAATTCTCTCTTGTTACCATCAATTCTCACGAGAATACGCAAAACCAAATAGACGATGGGGGGGCTTCTAACTTGGTATTGCCAACTCCTATGCATTTTTTAAATTCTGTTATCACCATTAAATCATTGATTCTCGTTTGCACACATACGATAACGATACGACGCCTGTACAGAGACAATGCATGTATGTCAGAATTATGTGACTTTCTAGTTTCGAGCCTTTGTTATAAAAGCAAGCTCTACCAGTTCGTAACAAATTAGCATTATTACCACTGGGAAAAGCGTAACAATAAAATAAGTAGTTTCAGTTCAGCGCATGGCTCCGAAGATGGATGATGAAAAAAATACGGCCAAGAAGACTGAGAATGGGAAGCCAGCAGACACGTCTGACAAGATAGATCAATGTGATCCATTGGTTTCAGACTTTCAGCAGCAGGGCTTGCTGAATCAGGGCTATATAGCAAAATCAGGGCTTGCAGTAGCAGGGCTTGCAGTAACTGAGCTTGTCGTGGGAGGGGTTGCAACTGGGGTTTTAGCAGGGGCTGCCGCTGCAGCAATCGGAGTACGCTGGATGTTTAATCGTGTCAGTGGCTTTATGAATTCTGAGAAAAAATGATTTGAATACTAGGGAGAGATATTTCATCAAGAAGACTATGAGCTTGATATGAACTACTATTATTCTTCTATTATTGATTTATTGTTCTGCACTTTTTGTTGCTTTCTCAATAATATGGATTACATTTGATATTATGCAACTAATTATTGCTTTATTTGGTCTATCAAAGGTATACAATATATTTACATTAACATTTTTCTTGTTCCATCTTATTCAATAATTTCTGAAATTGAACATAGCAAAATATATTTGAAGATTTACTATTGAATTTTACATTCAGGATAAAACCTCTGCATTAAAAGTAATGTTTTAACCCCCCATACGTTCGATGCCTGTGAAAATACATGCACAGTTTCTAATATTTTAACAGTAATAAGCCTCTTGGGTGAAAAGGTTTAAACTGAGTTCTAAGCTTTCTACTAAAAATTTATTTAAATTTTTAACATTGTGGTTTCTGGTGTTATATAAACAAATGGCTAAGCGAAAGTTACGAAATCTAACATTCTTCAGTTGTTTTTACTACTCAGAATAAGTCATTGTTGTGCAGTAGTAATTAAAGTATTGGTGAGCATTCAGTAAGATTAAATTCTTTTATGTAGTTTACAAACTTCACACCCTGAGTCTGGGGCTAGTTGAACTATCTCGTTTTAGTGGTCGTACCAAGGCCATGAAGCTACCAGATGAAAATATCTGATAAAACGTCAAACTAAACTTCTCCCTCATTTTTCATAACTATTTCAACAATCCAAAAGTAGCTGATATTTCTAATCAACAATTCAACCCCTGCGGATATATCGGTTGCATATAATAAAATTTACCCTAAATTTAAAAGTATATCAGTATCTTCAGGAAAGAGTTGATATGGTCTATTAGCATGTCTCCAGGTTTCTGTCAAGTGTCAATGTGGGTGATTTACTCGTTTAGTTTTTTTAATGTATGGAGAATGTGGCGGATATATGGGTTGCATATAGAGATGCACAAAAAGCCCGAGCCCGAAAATCTGGCCCGGCCCGATCCGGCAAAACCCGGTCAAAGTCCGGCCCGGTCAAAGCCCGGCCCGGTCAAGCCCGGCCCGAGGGCCTTAAACGGTCCCTATATTTTTGGGCAAAGCCCGGCCCGGCCCGGCCCGGCAAAAGCCCGGTCTTAGCCCGGTCTTTTAAAAAGCCCGGACTTCGGCCCGGCCCGATTAAAAGCCCGGTTTGGCCCGAAAAAGCCCGGGTAAAATTCGATTATTCTAGTATACTTACATAAATATTTATATATTTACACTTTCTACAAATATAAAAATAATTTTTGTACATATATATTTACATATTCATTATTAATAATAAGATTATTTATATGCATATATTACGATACATGAAGGAAAATAAGTTAAGTACACGTGTAATCAATTAATATATCATCAAATCAAAAAGTAAATCGATAAATGTAATATTTGTATCGGCAAAATAGATTGTTTAACACATGTCTGCCATTATTACATAAAGAACATTCTTATGTAACATAAAATCTCGATCCGATTTGATCCCGAAAAAAGCCCGATCCGGCCCGGCCCGGCCGCTTCAGGCCCGGAAAAAAGCCCACCGCGGCCCGCTTCGAGGGCCTAAACGGGCTCACATTTTTCACAGAAGCCCGGCCCGGCCCGGCCCGGCCCGGCCCGGTCAAAGTCAAAGCCCGGGCCGGGCTTTGACCAAAAAGCCCGGGCTTTTCAAAGCCCGGTCAAAGCCCGGCCCGATGGGCCTTTTGTGCATCTCTAGTACTTGCATATAATAAAAGGAATGAGATATATTATGCTAATGGATTAATATCAAAATGGGATATAGTTACTTCCTCAACATGAATCAATTGTCTCTTCAGCACCTTATGTAATCGCAAACTATATATATTGCAGATAAGACCTAGGCAGGCCCAATAGATCTAGGTAGGCTTGAAACTATGTTAAGTTGTCAGTAGGAAGTACTACTTTAATAGGCACTTGATAGAGGGTGTTTGGGATTGCTTAAAATAAGTTATTTTTGACTTAATGGAGGTGTTTTTAACTTAAAGGAGAAAGTGAAGTTGTTTACTTTAAGTTGAATGAAAGTGTTTGGGTGATTTTACTTAAAGTTAAATTGGGATTTAATAATTTTGACTTAAAGTGAAATTTGACTTAAAAAAATTTTAAATTCATAATATTTAAACTTTACAAGAATTGTGAAAAAAGAAAAAAAAAAAAAAAACTTCATAAGTCATAAGTCAAAAGTATCTAAATGGAACTTATGACTTAATTCAGTTTTTTAACTTAAATCCGGGCTTTAAGCCATTTACCCAAACGGTTCAAAATTGACTTAAAGCCGGCAGAAGGAAAACGCGGTGTTGCCCAAACGGGCTCTTAGGTATCAAGCTTACATAGAAACATAGTAACATCTGGTCACTAAGCTAGTTTAAAGGTACTACTAGAAATATAGCTAGCAACATGAAACTTCTAAAGCTACACATAACATACTTATATACAAATAAACAAGATCGTTGTATAATTTAGTAGGCTTAATAAGTTATAACAGATGATGAAATTGTGTGGCATGACCAACATCTTCCTAAATCGAATCGTGGCGCTAGGCACACTGACTAAGATTAAAGGAAATAAGGTTGCGCCTTGCTACAAGCACCGGGGTTTTTAGCGCAGTGGTAAGCGCCTGATCCTAACAATTGGTATCAGAGCTTGTTGAGATATAGATATATTGTCTAATAGTTAGTTAGCATTCTGTTATGCAGCTAGCAACTCTAGCTTGTATAACTTTTATATAAATAGTTCATTCACCATTCTGTTAGAGTAACAAAATTCACAATGTAGATCATTGTATAGGAAGTTCTCTTCTTCAGCTCTTAGTTTGTAAATACAGTTCTTGTATAGTTTGTTTGATAAATGAAAATGGAGTTTCTCCACCAAACGAAGCAACATTTATCTTGTGTATTTCCGCAACTTACTTTTGTTTTCCTGCCGGATATTATCAAAGTTAACATGGTATCAGAGCCGACGGTGTCGATCGGCGTCGTGGATGTTCGTTCATTCCGCATCAATTTCTCACCAGCGTTATCTCCGGCGTTATCTTCATCTTCTCCGAATCTCCTCTTTCTATCTTTCTAGGTCATATCTCTCTTATACGATCTGGAATCTCGATTTGTTTGCTCTTTTACATTCTTGATCTGTTTTGTTCATAATCTCTCTTATTAATAATTCTCGATCTCTCTTCCAGATGCTTTACTCGTGATCTCTATCATATAATATCTATCATTTTGTGCGGAATCTCTATCATCGTTTATCAATTTTGTTAATATCTTGTGTTTTCGTTCAATCTTCATTTTACTCTGTTTTTGCGATCGTATTATCATCGCACTCTTGTTATGTCATGTTTGTTATCTTCTGCGTTTGTTCATATTCATACAATCATCTATCAGTGATCTCGTTGTGATTGATCATCTATACACCTATCATTTATCATCGTTGTGAGCTGTAATTTCGGTTTGTTTTTGCCTATCAAGTGTTCGACAATATATCGCACTCATGTTTGTTCAAATTTTTCCATCAGTTTTCATTGTATATCTTTACTTGATACAATGAGATTTCACTCTCCGTTTTGATTGCTTGTGGTGTGAACTATGAACAGCA
Organism: Kitagawia praeruptora; assembly: GCA_037693485.1. Taxonomy (NCBI): domain Eukaryota; kingdom Viridiplantae; phylum Streptophyta; class Magnoliopsida; order Apiales; family Apiaceae; genus Kitagawia; species Kitagawia praeruptora. Next base: position 58,675,995 of record CM075351.1, read on the forward strand.
GTTGTGTGATCACATTATGGTTGTGCTACTTGTTTGTTTCTGGAAATCAATTTGCTATTTCTGAGATAATTTGGTTGAGTAGTGCAAATCAGTTTGGCAACAACAGTTATCACAGTTCTGGTTCAGTTTGTTTGGTGGAATACATTGTTGTTTTTGCTATGCCTAGGTGTGGTTCATAACAGGTTTCTGACAGTTGCAGTCACACTTTGATACACACAACGTGCTTGATACATTTTCACACCGAGATTTCTGATAGTGTTGAGTGCTGTGCTTTGTTACTCCCCACTCTACACTATGTTTTTTTTCTATTGTTTCTCTAAAAAATTGTTTCACTGAAAGATTGTTCTGATTCTATGCTCTTTAGTGAGTTCTGATTCTAAGCTCTAACTGAATTCTGAATTTGATGATTGCTTTGTGATCATTTTCCTGATTTGGCCGTTCGAGTTCGGTTTCCGACTATGCAAGGTCATAGTTTTTGATTCCGTTCTGATTATTGACCATAATTTTTTGCAACAAATTCTGATCATTTTTCCCCCCTGAGATTACTGCATTGGCAGTCTTCTAGAATCCCTCGTGGATTTCTAAATTTCTTAACTCACTTGTGAGTTCTAAACAGCTGAATGTGCGAGGTCTTCATCGATTTTTCAGGTTTTTGGTTTTGGATTTGCCCTTTGTGGCTTTGTTGCCCCTTAGTGGGTTTATTCACCACTCTCTTGGCTGATTTGGCTTGTCTCCTTTGTGAGCTAGCAATCAGTTTTTCATCAATATTCCTTGATTGTTTTCTATGCCCTTGAAAAACCTTAAGACAGGCTGTTTGTTACATTTACAGTTTGTTGTTGCCAATTTTGTTGGCTCCTGGTTCTATTTTACCATTTTGTTAGTACTGTACTGGGTTTAAGTGGATTTGGAGTTGATGTTTCTGCTGGGCTTATGATTGGTTATTATCTTTTCGCTCCCTGAAATACTCTCTTGGGATTGCAAAGAATATTGCAAAGCCTATTATTGCTGAACAAATTCCGAAGTATAAGATTGAATCAGTTGAATTTGAAGCACTGACTTTAGGGTCTCTACAACATACATTTCATGGTATGAATGTCTATGTTATTGATGAGAAGGAGTTGATTATGGAACCGACCTTTAAATGGGCAGGAAACCCAAATGTCAATATAGCTGTCAAGGCATATGGGCTAAAAGAAACCTCTTCTTCAGGATATCAAGTTTGTACAGTTCCAATTCCTGAAAGTTGCTGTCAAGAAATTGTTGTCACGAAGTTGCTGTCAAGACTTGTGTCAACAAGTTTATTGTCAAGCTGCATGTTGCATTCCAATTCCAATTCAAATTTGCTGTTGTTGGTTGAGCTCTTCACAGTGCTTTGTTCTTTCAGATTGTCCAAGTTGCAGGTTTTCGATTCCTCTCCCACCTCCAACTTGAGGGGGGATGTTGAGATATAGATATATTGTCTAATAGTTAGTTAGCATTCTGTTATGCAGCTATCAACTCTAGCTTGTATAACTTTTATATAAATAGTTCATTCACCATTCTGTTAGAGTAACAAAATTCACAATGTAGATCATTGTATAGGAAGTTCTCTTCTTCAGCTCTTAGTTTGTAAATACAGTTCTTGTATAGTTTGTTTGATAAATGAAAATGGAGTTTCTCCACCAAACGAAGCAACATTTATCTTGTGTATTTCCGCAACTTACTTTTGTTTTCCGCCGGATATTATCAAAGTTAACAGAGCTAGGTCGCGGGTTCGAATCCCACCAGATGTGGGCATTTGTGCTGTCACGGGGTAGTGGCGGACAGATGTTGGGGGGGATTGTGTGGCATGGCCGACATCTTCCTAAATCGAATCGTGGCGCTAGGCACACTGGCTAAGATTAAAGGAAATAAACCTTGCCATGATATGACATCAATGCTGCATGGTCTCGGAATTAATGTAAATGGCATAAATGGGGTGAGTCGACACTTCGAGTGCAATGCATTATCTTACATTCTTACTGACATAGTGGAAATTAAAACCAATGACAACAACTTATATAGGTTGATGCAACACGCAGCACTAGCTATCATCATTTATGACCAAATTTAGGAATTCTTTACTTATTGGTTATTACTTCTTAGTTCTTACTACTTCCCCCTCCCTCCGCCCTCCAAAAAAATTAGAAGGGAAAATAAGAACCAATTCAAATGCCTTTATGTAGAATAAAACCTTAAACAGCTCATAAATAAAAGCAGGGCATAAGGATGATTTACATTAGATGTCTGTCTGGAATTTCTCTCCACCACAGGGAAGACAGATGTAGTCTCAATTTGCTATTACAGTTTTAGTGTTTATTTTTTTAAATATCACATTTACCTCTACTGGTAATTTGTTCAATGTACTAAAAGTTATTGCTATTTCAGGTACATGCTGCTTTCAAAAGAGCGTTTGCTAAGTTTTCACCCAGATCCATCTTCACAGTCTGACATTCGTCAATAAGTTGAGGCAGAGGAAAAAATTTAAGCTTGTAACTCGTATGAAGGAGAAATATTTGTCAACTTTATGATGCTTGATACATATATTTATAGTTAAATTATTATATCTTCACTAATATGGGTGTTTTTTTGGTTATGGTATCTCATGTAGAGTCTGATACTATGTTTCTTTCCATCGGTTTAGATTAATCGTTCTTTGTGAAGTACCTTTTTTTTTTCTACAAATCTTTTTTCGGGATTTGGCAGTTTTGTTTTCTTTGCTTGGCTGTATCACGTATAGGGGTAGACGATGATCCTTTGCTACTAGCTAGGCTATCCTTAAATCCTCTGTTGTTGAGATATATAAGCTGGCTTTGGTACATTATGTTCAACTTTCTAAAGTATAAATATTTATCTTTGTTACAGTATTCTGGTTTGCAGACTGATGTGGGCTATAACAATTTGGAATCATTGCAACAATGTCTAGAATAACTTATTCGCTGGTCTTTGTGGTGGAATGGTTCCACCTAGTATTTATATATGTATATGCATAAGCTGCTAATCTGGTTATTTTTTGAGAAGTTTTGTGTTCGTATAAAACCTCTGTGCTGCTCACCTTTAATAATTGTCCCAGAAGTGCTGTCTTCTTTGCTGATCATCACGAAGATCATCCCTTTCTTCTGTAATTATTTGTGACTTGTAAGGAATTCAAAGTTCCATTTTTAAGCTTTGTCTGATCTCACATCATCCCCATTTTGAGAGTAAATTGTTGCAGGATCAAAAATATTATATATATCTTAGTTGTGCGCCTTTAGATATCTGTGTGCCACCTACTAACGTGATAAATAGAAACACTTTAAGATTAGAGGAAAAATATGGGAAACACAAGTCCTACTCCTATTAGATACTGAATGTTGATATGCATCTGAATTTCTCAATTTCTCAGATTCTACTCTCAGAAATTAACAGTAGATGAAGAAGATGATGAAATGAACAATGTATTTAGAGCAATGTAAAATGTATCTTCATTCACACCTCATAACAGAATACAAGAGGAGTATTTATAGTACCTCACTACAATTACATACACTGCCTATATCTATACAAAAATGTAACTAACTAATTGACAGCTAATGACAGCTAATAACAGCTCTCACAACTGATGCCATGTCAGCCTTGCCAGCCTTGCTTGCCACGTCAGTCTTGCAGTTGCTCGTGAGTCTTGCAGGAGCTCGTGTTTGTGATTCTTTGATATCATTACTTGAGCTAACATCCCCCCTCAAGTTGGGAGAGAACAAATTGGAAACACCCAACTTGGACATCAGATAAGCCAACTGACTGGAAGCAAGAGCTTTAGTAAGTAAATCAGCAGGTTGCTCTGCAGAACTGATATGAAATATCTCAATAAAACCTTGCTGAAGTTTTTGACGAACAAAATGACAATCAATTTCGATGTGTTTCGTACGTTCGTGAAACACAGGATTAGAGGCAATGTATAAAGCAGACTTATTGTCACAATAAAGAGGAATTGCAGTGATAGTAGAATGACCAAGTGTTTTCAGGATGGAAGTAACCCAAAGTAGTTCACAGGTTGTGTCTCCTAAGGCCCTGTATTCAGATTCACTGGATGACTTAGAAACAGTTACTTGTTTCTTACATTTCCAAGATACAAGAGCAGACCCAAGCATAACACAATAGCCTGTGAGTGAACATCTAGTATCAAGACAACCACCCCAGTCAGCATCACAATAAGCACGAAGTTGTAAATTGTTATAAGCAGGAAACAATAATCCTTGACCAGGTGCATTTTTAAGATATCGGACAACACGATAAGCAGCATCAAGATGATCCTGCAGTGGTTGAGCAATAAACTGTGCTAAAGTATGCACTGCATAACTCAAATCAGGACGAGTAATAGTCAAATAGATCAGTCGACTAACCAAACGTCGAAAAAGTTTAATATCTGAGCCAACCAGCGGAAGAGAAGTAGATTTCTGTAGATTATGATTCTGCTCCATTGGAATTAAAGATGGTTTAGCACCCATTAAACCAGTATCAGTAAGAATGTCCAAACAGTATTTATGTTGATGTAAATATATACCAGCATCTGAACGTGCAATCTCAAGACCCAAAAAATAATTCATATGACCCAAATCCTTGATATTGAACTTAGTCTTAAGAAATTCTTGAACTTGAGCAATCAAGTTATGTGAGGAACCAGTAATCATAAGATCATCAACATACACTAAAACGGCCACAAACTGTCCATCTCTATGTAAAGTGAATAAACTGTGGTCAGTAGGACATTGTACCAATCCAAAAACAAGTAAAGCCTCAGCTAGTTTGAGATACCAACATCTAGGTGACTGTTTAAGCCCATATAAGGATTTAATAAGCTTACAGACCCAAGTAGTAGTAGAAGAAGAAGGGAATGGTTTACTAGTAAAACGAGCTAGACCCGGAGGTAATGTCATATAAACATCCTCATGAAGATCACCATGCAGAAAGACATTGGTGACATCCATTTGATGAAGTTTCCAATTAAAAGCAGCAGTAAAAGTTAACAGAATTCTCACAGTGGTCATTTTGGCCACAGGTGCAAAAGTTTCAAAGTAATCTAGGCCTTCAGTTTGGGTGAATCCCTTGGCCACAAGTCGAGCTTTATAACGTTCAACCTCACCATTAGCTTTGTACTTAACTTTATAAAGCCATTTGCAATCAACCACATTAGTATCAGAGGGCATGGGAACAATCTCCCAAGTATTGTTTAACTCAAGAGCCAGAATTTCCTCTTTCATTGCTTTACACCAAACATCATACTTAACAGCTTGACTATAATTGTAAGGGGTAGGAACAACAGTGGTTTTGGCCAAAAATTTTACATATTTTGGTTTGAAAACCTGATATGACAGGTATTGATTAAGAGGATATTGCACATGATTAGAAGATGGAACAGTGAGAGTAGGTGGAAGTCCAGTATAATCCATAAACTTGGATGGAATAGATTTCTGTCGAACAGGACGACTAGAAGGAATATATGAGTCATTAGTGGAAGGAACCAGAAGATCAGTGGATGTACCAAGTTTATCAGATGAATCAGTAACAGAAGACATAGGTTGACTGGTATCATTATCATGAAGTAATGAAGAAGAAGGAGATATAATAGAAGAAGGAACAGGTTTGATATCAGAAAAAGGAAATGTGTTTTCAACAAAATAGACATCTCTGGAAATATAGATTTTCTTAGTATGCAGATCCATCACTCTATAGCCTTTATTACCAAATGGATATCCAAGAAATACACAAGGAACTTCTTTTGAGTCCAGTTTATCTTTAGGAACATCCACCTTTGTCATATAACATAAGCACCCGAAAACTTTAAGATTGTCATAATTAGGTGACTTGTTGAATAGTACCTCATAAGGAGACTTAAACCCCAGAAGTTTGGAAGGAGTAAGATTAATGAGATGAGTTGCAGTAAGAATGCAATCACCCCAGAAAGAATTTGGAAGAAATGCTTGAAGTTTAAGAGATCGAGCAACATTAAGCAAATGTTGATGCTTCCTCTCAGCCACTCCATTCTGCTGAGGGGTATAAGCACATGAAGTTTGATGATTAATACCTAAGGATTGTAAATGCTGCTGAAAATCCTTATTTACAAATTCAGTACCATTATCTGAACGAATGGTTTTAATAGTGGTATTAAATTGAGTACGAACATGAGCAATAAAATGTTTGAGCAGAGATGAGACTTGAGTTTTGTCAACAATTAAAAACACCCAGGTACATTTGGAATAATCCTCAACAATAGTGAGAAACATATTACATTTGCCATGAGTAAAAGTTTTATATGGACCCCACAGGTCACAATGAACAAGATCAAACAACTTGATGCTAGTAGAAGTACTAACGGGAAAAACTAATCTGGTTTGTTTAGCTCTATGACAAATATCACAATTACTAACTTGAGACTTATCAGAAGCTTCTAAGAACTGTAAATGAGTGAGAACAGTAGAAGATGGGTGCCCCAATCGAGCATGCCACAAATGAACTGAATTGATAGTGTGAGAATGATGAGCAAATGATAGAGAATTGGACAGAGAGACAGGAACAGAGCTCAGCAGAGGAGAAGAAAATTTGTAGAGACCATCATCAATTCTACCAATCTCTATCATCTTCTTCTGCTGAGGGTCCTGCATTAAACAGTTGGTAGCAGAAAAACTAACAGAGCAATGAGCATGTGCTGTTAATTTGGGAATGGAAATAAGATTGCACTTAAAGCTAAGCACACATAAAACTTGATGCAGAATAACATTTGAGGTAAGATACAAAGATCCAGAATGAGTAATAGGAGCAATAGTGCCATCTGGTAAGTACAGATTGGCTTGAAGTGGTATAGGATTCAGCAATAAAGACAACTGACATATAATATGATCAGTTGCACCAGAATCCAAAATCCAGTCAACACTATTACTGTTGGATAACATTTGCAAATTATGTACTGCTGAGACAGAACAGAAGTGTTTACCTTGCAACATAGATGATGTAGCAGCAAAAGGAGTATTAGCCACATGATTACTTTGCACTACAGGAATTGACTTCAAGCTAGCTTGAATCATAGTAGCAATCTGTTGACATTGAGCATCAGTAAAAACACCAGAAACAGAATTATCTGAGTTAATTGCATCTCTATCAGGAGTAACAGCTGAAGCATTAGTTGTAATTTGAGCAGCCTTCTTGCCACCACCATAGTGGTTATGTGAGGCTCTTGGCTTAGGTTTTGGTTGACCATATAGTCGATGCCATTCTGGATATCCATGTAAACAGAAGCATTTCTCTTGAGTATGTCCACTTAGATGACAATACTCACAATAGATCTGTGAGTTACCTTCAGAACCAGTGATCTTTCTTGTCACATTCTGATTCATATTTCTGCCTCTATTGGTACTAAACTTAACATTCATAGCAACTGAATCAGTAACAGAAACAGGATGATTACATTCTCTTTGAACCTCTTCTTGAAGTAGCAAAGAATAAGCTTGACTTAAGCTAGGTAAAGGCTTCATCATGAGTAATTACCCCCTCACAGTAGTAAAATGTTCACTAAGTCCCATTAAGAACTGACTTAACTTGTGCACTTGCTCATAAGTATCCATCTTAACAACAAAATCACAAGTACAAGTTCGAGTAGCACAAGTACATCTAGGTAATGGAGATAGATCATTCATTTCATCAATTAATGTCCTGAACTTAGTGAATTAAGCAGTAACAGACATAGTGCCTTGAGACAAAGACATGAGTTCTTTCTTTAGTTGAAAAACCCTAGGCAAATTACTCTGAGTAAATCTGACAGCTAGATCGTCCCAAATAGCTTTAGCAGTTGTCAAATATACTACACTATTACGAATCTCAGGTGAAATAGAATTCAATAACCATGAAACAACCATATCATTACACCTTTTCCACAGAGCATATGTTGAACTACCAAGTGCAGGCATAGCAATGGATCCATCAATTAGACCTAATTTCAGTTTAGCAGATAATGCTAACATAACAGCACGACTCCATTGTTGATAATTCTGCTCAGTAAGTAGTTGAGTTACAATCGCCATACCTGGATTATCACCATTAGCAAGATAGAATGGATGATTAGCATCAATCACCGTAGAATTTGCAGGTGGCGCTGTTGTAGATGCAGACGCCATTGATGTTGAGTTCATTGCAGAATCAGCAGCAGCAACAGTAGAATACGATCGTCTAGACATGAATTAACAGAGAAACAAACTGAAAAAGATCGAGCTTAGGCTCTGATACCATCTCAGAAATTAACAGTAGATGAAGAAGATGATGAAATGAACAATGTATTTAGAGCAATGTAAAATGTATCTTCATTCACACCTCATAACAGAATACAAGGGGAGTATTTATAGTACCTCACTACAATTACATACACTGCCTATATCTATACAAAAATGTAACTAACTAATTGACAGCTAATAACAGCTCTCACAACTGATGCCATGTCAGCCTTGCCAGCCTTGCTTGCCACGTCAGTCTTGCAGTTGCTCGTGAGTCTTGCAGGAGCTCGTGTTTGTGATTCTTTGATATCATTACTTGAGCTAACACTACTCCCTCTGTTTCAAATTAGTAGTCTACTTTAAAAAAAAATGTTTCAAAATAGTTGTCTCACTTCTACTTAGTAATTTTTCACTTAAAATTTTCATATTATTCCTTGAGTTTTTAATTTCCAAGATTGAAATGATGTACTTATTTTTCTAACCATTTTAATAAATATAGGTACATATGGAATTAGATCATCAAAATTTGAGTTTTTTAATATACTTAATTTTTTGAAAGTGAACTACTTATTTGAAATGGAAGGAGTACCGTTTTATGATTTGGTGTTTGGAGTCCCAGAACCTAGAACGTTGTAATAACTTGAACCACATCTTTTCCATTTTCAACATGAAAAAGAGTGTACTTTCAACTTTAATAAGACTATGGGGCTGTTTGGCAAATCTGTCAAGTAACTTATAAGTTAATTATTTTGAAAAAAATTTTGTATTTACATACTTTGTTTTAGAGAAAAATGTGTATCGGGGGTTTAATATTCGTTATCTTGCAAAAATAAGTTACTTATTTCAGAAAAAGTACATATTTCCTAATTTTTTTCCAGAATAAGTAACTTATTTCTGAAAAATAAGATTTCCCAAACCGCCCCTATAAGTTTAAAGAGATTGAATTACGCAGTATGTTCAAGGTAATTATAACTTGGTATACAATACTACATGTTTTCAACTTCAATGAATCAACTAAACTATCTCTTGTACCTATCGATTTTCCAAAAAAGAAAAAGGAACAAAAAACAAAAATTCGATGAATGTATCTCAAACAATGTGACTTTTTACTTTCCAGGTAATTTGCTACTGGTCTTTCCAACATTTATGAGTCTTCTTTAATTGTTTCAGTTTACCAACATTTTCTGGAGAATACAATTATTAGACAATGCATGCACATAAACAATGCTGGCACATCATGACTTTTGAGTTCAAGTTTTTGTTATAAAACCCAGGCTCAACCTATCCATGACAAATCTGTATTACCCATCACAGCAAAAGTATAGACGATCGATGGACAAAAAGAATAAGAAAATCGCCATAGAGACATCTGAAAATGGAAAACTGGAAGGCAAGTCTAAGGAAGTAGGTTATGGTACTCCAATGGTTGTTGCAGCAGGGGTTGCAGTAGCAGCATATGGTATATATCTATGGTGGTATGGTTCCAAAAAAGCTGAGGAAAAAACGACTGAATTACCAGGGAGGGACACTTACATGCATGAGGAAGACTATGAGCGTGACATGGAGTACATGAAGAGCCTGCAGGGTCCAATATGATTAGAGAGTATGGTTTGTTTGTGAATTATCTACATGAGTAGTACAAGTCTTATTGTTCTATTATATGCTGCTTTAATATTAATGGTTGTTGCTTCATCTGTGATTTGCATTACATTTTATTCTATGAAATTTGTGGACCGGTGGTTGAATTTTTCTTCCCTTATACTTTTCAATATTAAATTTCCGAAATCACAGACGGAAAACTAGCTAAAGAATATTATTAACCATTTGAATCTACATCCGGTGGTAACCCTCTGCATCTCGAGTAAAGTTTTGACCCCATCTCTGATGACTGTTATTTGCTGTTGGACTCGTACCTGGGTTGCATTGACCCCTTTGATATCATAAATACCCTGTGGTGCCTGCTCTGAAAACATACTCCCTCCGTCCCTCCCAATTCTTAACACTTTCTATTTTGGGACGTCCCAACCAATTCTTAACATTTCCTTAAATAGTAAGTTTTTTAAATTATACAAATAATCGGTCAAATACCCAAACAAATCTTTCAAATCCAAAACAATAGTATACTCCCATTCCTCCTAAAAAGCTGTGCCCATTTTATACTCCCACTGTTTAGGCGCTAGTTCTTTTTTAAAATTTAGGCGGTAATCTTTTGTTTTAGTGTAAGTATGTAATACATAAATATTTGTTTATTACCTTCTTAAAAACTGTGCCATTTCACAAATGTTAAGATCTCTCAGGGACAGAGGGAGTAGCATTTATACTGTTCGTCTGTTCGTAGCGTTTATATTACATAATCAAAGTTTATGTCATCCCCATTCCATTAGTCCTGATCAGAGCTCTGCCATCCGTGTGACATTTTTGATGACATGGGGCAATGTTTGGACATCGTTCGGGGCTTTGGGGTCATAGAACATTATTATTTGTTCTTTCTCATTGCGGTTTCTGGTTAAAATCAAATTATTGGAGTTATTTCAATTAGGTTAACATTTTAATCTAATTTCCTAACTAGCAAAGCTAATTGAAGTAAAATAGAAAAAGAAAAAAAAAGCTATTACTACGAATCACTACTGTTGAATATATGATATAAACCTGGCGCATCTTCTGTCATCTGTGCAGAATAATTTCCCTGAAGAAAGCTATGTGTATTTTAGCAGGTGATGTCACCTTGGGTAATAATTCTGGTTCTTGATATGCTAATAAAGGACTGTTTGCAGACAGGGACGGACCCAGGATGTTGAAACCACCCAGGCTAACACTGTAGCCGCGCAGCGCCGATTTTTTTTTCGCGCCACCACGCGCTGGTAGTTTCAGTGGCAGAAGCTCATGAAGAGAAGAAAGAAGAAGAAAAAGGCAGTTCACGTAAATAAATAATATTGTATAATATTACTGTAATTAACTACTGTAAAGTATAAAGCAAATAAAACGGGAGTATAGTTCTAGCCCTGCTTCTTTTGTCTACTTGTCTGCCATTTCTGTTGTCTATCAATTCTATAATTAATTCTATTATATTTTACCATTTGTTTGGTTTTGACAAAAATAAAATCTATGATATAATGGGCTGGACAATTAAAAAAGCGGATGTATTGTAAATAAATATTATGGGCTGGGCTCAACATTTATAATAACTAACAGGGCTAATTTTTTTGCTACCCGGGCTGAGTTTATTTTTATACTAAATGTTAAATGGGCTGGTAAATTTTTCCCCGGGCCACAGCCAACCCCAGCCCACAGCTGGAGGTCCATCCCTGTTTGCAGACCAATGTGGAGGGGAGCCTTTAGTTACTCTGGCAGTATACACTTATCATAGCTCTGTATATATGACTAGGGCTGCACAATGGTCCAAAACCGGACCGGACCGGACCGACCCGGACCGGACCGAAGACTGGATTTTATTGAATTCATGGACCGGGGACCGGACCGATCATAACCGGTCTTTGGGACCGGACCGGACCGGAAAAACCCGGACCGGACCGGAACCGGACCGGTTTGGACCGGTTAGTTAATATTTTTTTTAAAAAATTAATTTTTATAATTTAATTTTCATTCTTTGTTGATTTATAAATTACTTAGTAAGTTAATTTAAATTTAAAAATAAGTAAACGTCATATTATTTGTAAAGTAACATTAATTTGTAAACGTAATTATAAATTATATATAGTATGAAATATGAAATTTAATCATTTATATTATAGTGTTTATATATACTATTTCATAAATTTATTATTTACCGATTTGGATCACTAAAATATGTTATGTGTGAATATTTAATCATTAAACTATATAATTTAAAAGACAAAATAGTGTAAAATTAACTATATACATAAAATCCGGTCCGATCCGGTCCGGACCGGGTGTTTTCAGGGTTTGGACCGGACCGGACCGAAGACCGGATTTTTTTGATTTTACGGACCGGGGACCGGACCGGTTATATTCAGTCCGGTCCGGTCCTTGGACCGGTAGACCCGGTCCGGTCTAATTTACCGGTCCAGACCGGAAAGTTGTGCAACCCTATATATGACCATGAACATAATTACTTAGAGCATCTCCAAGAGACTCCTACATTCACTCTTAAAAATAATATAAAAAAATAGCTCTTAGCAAGTTATTACATTGATTAATGTGTCAAACTCCAACAATGCTCTTTATATTAGCTCCTTATTTACAAAATATTCATAAATCAACCCCACTATAATCAAAAGTTGTGCAAGGATTGGTGGGCATGAATATTTTATTATTAAAATGCAAGTTAAGAGCTACTAGTGGCTCTCAGAAATGAGGAGAGAGAAGAGGCTCTTAGTGTTTTTAAGAGCCACTAAGAGTCTCTTGGAGCAACATTTTTATTCTCTCTCCTCAATTTTTGAGTTAAGAGCTAGAGTAGAGAGTCTCTTGGAAATGCTCTTAGAGTATTTTTAACTTGCTTTACAGCATTGGCCAATCAGAATGATAACTGGGTTGTTTCAACGCTCAAGACAAATTTTGGTAAGTAAAATAATTATAGAACAAATTATTATTTTAATGAATGTTTTAAACTTTATATAAGCGGAGCAATATGTAAAGTTTACAAAATTTATGAAATACTTCTAACAGTGAAATCTATTATTTTGTATGGGTCCAAGTTTTTGACAATTGATTGTCAAAAATTAATTATTTAACAATCAATAATTTCCTGATCATTGGATGAACGAAATAATGAGGATTCAAAAAAAAATTTGTTTAATTCGCGTAAATTTTCCGCAGAAGGTTCTACCATTCCATGATAATTTTTTTTGAAAGGTTTTAGTGTTCCGCGATAATTTTCCGTGGAAAGCATCAGTTTTTCCAAATTCCTTTCATTCCCAATATACTCAACCTTCTAGCCTTGTTTCCAGGGCCAACCATATACGTCACTGATGACTAAACAGTAAACTCAATCTTATCATACAACTCCTTGGTATTTATATCCACTGACGCCACTCCTCCACCGTGATCCATCGGTTTTCCATACGAAACCTTGCCGGTCTTCATCCTAATCACACCACTTCCACCTAAAATATCGGAAACAAAGTGAGATGAATTAGGCCTAGGAACAATATACTTGTCGATGATGAAGATGAATAGGAGAGAGATGGAGAGGCCGATAGTGAAGAAGTTGGCCGTGAGGAAGTCTTTGATGGCGGTGCGCCGGCGAATTTGCGAGTACTGATTATATATGTATGTAAGTATAGTTTGTGAATACTGATTATTGCGGAAAATTATTGTGGAACGTGTAAAGTCTTCCGCGGAAAAAATATGCAAACAAGTAGCCTTTCGCGAAAAATTTACACGGATCGAACGATTTGCCCCTGACAATTGTCCGGACCTCGACCCATTTTGTATTTGCACATTACGGTTGACGTCGAAGTGAGTAAACGATTCAAATATTAAAAATGGAGGAAGTATGTTTTCTTGTTTCTTAAAAAACTTACGTACAACTTGGAACAATTTTTCGAGCATTTGTTAGGTAACAGTCTTAGGGTGTCTACAAGCTAGTGAACCCTTACATTATTGTCTCGCCAAATAAGGTGAACAGCCCACACCAACAATAATCATCGCAACTAATTTAGAACCATCCTATTATCATCAGAACAATTGCCATTCGATTAAAGGACATTGCAACAGGACCATTGGGCAATATTTGACCAAATAAGGGGCAAAAGTGAAAAAGATGTAGATTTGATTCATTATTTATCAGCAGAATTGCACATAAAGAAACAACTAAGTCTTTCCATGGCCAAAAACCACTAGTTTGAAGCTAATCAAATACTGTAAGAGTGCTTTTGAATTGCAGGAGGGTGTCATACAATTTGGGAGTAGACCTGTAAACGAATCAAACTTTGATGAACATTTCACGAACAAAAATTTAACGAATCGAACAATGTTCGTTAACATTATCAAATAGTTTTATTTGTCCGAACTCGAGTTCGGTTAAACTTGAACCGAACACGAATTGTTCGTAAACAATGCCGAACTGAAAATGAACTAAATTTGGACAGTAAGTCCAAAAAATAACAATTTCTAGTTCTCCGAATAGAATGCAAAAATGTAGCTATGGTAACAATTTCCTGCAGTGCACCATCTCAAGTTTGCTCGTTCGTATTATTTGTCAAAGCACTCTCTGTATCTATGATGACTGGGATCGATAGCTAACATACATTTGATTTAGGTTTCAAGCTAGCTGATAGAAATTTAGTAATTAACATAGCAACATCAAGCTTCTAAAAGCTTGATATACCTTGATACTTATATACATGTACACTATTGTTTCATAGACATTTACCAGGCTTAGTAAGTATGTAATTGATAACAGATAATTAATTTAATACATCAATACGTTCTTATGAATATTGGAGCTGTTTTGAGTTATAATGTGATTTTTCGCCTTAATAGCATACACATACCATACACACTTAGTACAGCATACATATTTATAAACCAAAATTCATAGTAATGCCAGCAACCTTGGATATATCCTGGCAGTGGATTTACGCAGCGAAACATCTAAGGTTGCAGGGATATTGATTAGGTTCAAGAGTGAGATCTAGGTCATTCCTTGTCATCCCTTGTGATGATTCCCCCTGGAAAGTGCCACTGTTTCACATATAACATTTTTGTATATATTATTGCATGAGATTCTTGTCTAGTAAGTTTATTGTTTTTAAAAGTATTATTACCCAATGTTAAGAAAGGGATTTTCCTGAGGCATGAAAAATGTCGCCAAATTAGGCGCTGGGTTTTGTTTCTCCCATTGGGCCTGCTGCGCCATTGTTTTCTCCCTTTCCTTGATCTAATATTTCAACATCACAAAACTTGTTTTTAATACATATGTAATATGTACACACACGCACACCACCTATCTCTAATCTGCTATACACATGTATTTTGCACAAAATTGTAGTCAGGGCCGCCGGTCTTGAAGTTTACGGGACCTTAGTTCAAATCGTAACTAAGGTCCCAACATATATATAACGTATTTAGGTATAAAGTATTCAAAATTATACCCCCCTTCAGAATTGGGGACCCTAGAGTTCAAGTAAAACTAGATACTAGCGAGTAGCGACTTATACCTTCTTTGTTAATTTGCCATTTTCCTCCTGACTGCACAAAATTGTAGTCAGGGCCGCCGGTCTTGAAGTTTACGGGACCTTAGTTCAAATCGTTACTAAGGTCCCAACATATATATAACGTATTTAGGTATAAAGTATTCAAAATTATACCCCTCTTCAGAGTTGGGGACCCTAGAGTTCAAGTAAAACTAGATACTAGCGAGTAGCGACTTATACCTTCTTTGTTAATTTGCCATTTTCCTCCTGTATAGCCTTCTCCTGTGGAAACAAAATAATCCCATTAATTCAACATATGGCTTAATTATTTTCTAATTTAAACTCATCAGATCATCTGCTTTTTTGGATTATTTGGTTAAGAAATTAGATGAATAGATACGTAGCCTATATATGTTGACATTTACTCTGTGTTTTATGTTTGCCTGAATCTATTCATCCTGTACTTTTCACAAGAACACATACTAATCTCGTACTCCTAGATATCTACAATTTCTACCATCCAAATACAAAACCAGGCTTTCAAGAAAGCTGCATCGATTTTCGATTACACATGTAATACCATTAACATTAAGAATTAGGTCATTTTTTTTCACCTCTTTGATCTTATAAATTTTTCCCTTATGCTACTGTTTTTACTGTTTGCTATCTGGCCGTGTATCCCACCAGCAAAAAAATTACATAAAAATCCAAACAAATGTAAATGCCTTACAGCCCTGGGATTCAGGTAGGAACAACAATTAATGGAACTTGATGCATGATATACAAGATGCTGCAGCTAAACGGCCTCTTACCTTTTTCTGAAGATCAGAGATGGACTCAAAAATGAGTTGGTTCTGTAATAGATTACACACACATTATCGTCAGCAATGTCTCAACTGAAACAAAGATATTCTTAGCATAATCAAGTAAATATCACACAAAAACATAATCAGATTGTCATACCTTTCGAGCTCGAATGTGTTTCAGAGCAGTGTCAAGCTGCTGCTCCAAATTCTGAATCTCTTTCATAGTTAAGGAGTCCAGATCCTCTCCCATATAGTGCCTGTAAATATTCAAACACAATATTAATTAATTAATTTCGTCCACACTAACTTTAAATTCTCAAATTATGTAATAATCAGAAAATCTCTTAATATTTACCGGTGGTTTCTTTGTAAAAGCTCAATTCTAGCCTTCAGTTTCGTGTACTCGAGAGTCCAGTTTCCCTAATAAAGTAAATAAAATTTTAGACGACGACTAAAGCATTGATGCATGATTAGGTCATAATTAGTTGTAGGCAAGAAGTGGAACCAAGTTTACTTAGATAACATGTAATTCTTAAATCATACAGTTGAATCAGGATCACTTGCGATAAGCTGCCTCTCAGCATAAGAGTATCTCTCATATCGCTCCAGGATCTGCTCCATACTGCTTTCAGAAAACATTTACAACATTAGTATTCTACAAGTAAATACTTTTTGGAAGAACAATTAAAATATGCACAAACCACATTACACCATATGTCCTCATGCTAACAAAAATCAGGTTTGTACACATGAACTGACTTCTCTTGGGAAGGTTATGCCACATGATAGTGTATGATTTGCAATTCAATTGGCGCATCAACATCCCCAGTTAGTTTTAGTTGAGGTGCTTACAAAATATGGCAAACAACTACTGTACGTACAATATTTAGAACATGCAGTGTCTTTGAACATGATCCAATTAAGCAGGTCCATGTCATGTAAGAAACATGACTATGAACTAATTACTGCTTAGTTGCAAGTCTTCGAAACGACAACAAATAAAGGGTAAATTGGAGAGAGATAAACAAATATATTACACATGTTTATGAAGCAAGGATAAGAATGCGGGATGCGCCGTAATACGAGAATATAGGAATACGAAAACATATGATAGTACGAGGATTCAGGTGTGACATGATTTAAGTATGACAAAATCTCTTATCAGAACTAAAAGTTTATGCAAATTGCGTTCACATGAAATGTTTAATCATCTGGAACAAAAAAAAAAACAATAGTTACTTTGCTAACTAACATAGTACTTTGCTTACTCCAATTTCAAGTAAAATTACTAGTGAATTAAAACAATTCTATTTGGGGTTGCGCGAGGACCCTGTGTCAGAAACGGGAATTTAAGTGACCAAGAATCTAACACGGGTTAGGTGACAAAGTATCCTTGCTTTCTAGCACAAGTTACACAGTTGAAATATCATGACTTAAATGAGTTTAAGTTCCGATAAAGTTTACAGATTTTAATTTGGAACGATGAGGTTGTCTCATGTCTGTAAGAGAGCTGAGAGAGTAAGGTATTACTATATTATATTCAAACGTAAGTATACTGCAAATGGAGTGAAAGACTGTAAGCCGTAAGGTCTCACCGGCTCGATCACTGCTAATATCGAATATCACAACCGTCGAAGGTTTCTTTAAATTGAAAATTTTTGTCAGTGAATTGTCCCAACATGGGGGTCACCCATAAGACCCAACAAAAGACAAACCAACAACTATGTAGCATGAAAAGGATGAAAAGACAGTAAGTCGACATATAATCGTAACTAGCTAGCCTACAGGTTTCTATTTTCATGAAACATTAAACCTTTTCTTTCTTTTTTGAAAACTCAAACATGAAACATCAAATATTACTTACACTGATCTTGACGTACTTAAATAGTGCATTCTTATGAACATAACCAAAAATTGAATTTACTCCTCCAATTTATGCTTTCGAAAAAACTTTATAGGTCAATATCCATCATGTTAGGATCTAGAGTGCGGAAGCGATATAATTCAACCAAAGATTTAAAGAGAAATGATATAAAGACTGTAAAAATAACACCTGGATTTTTTAGGTGGAAAAACCCTCTTTGAATAGAGGTAAAAAACCACCGGCGAGAGAGCCAAAAATATCCACTATAATAAAATGGGAGTACAAGAATATTTCCTTCTAAGGCTGACTGAGAATAGCCCAAGTTAACAACTCTCTACGGGTTAAAAATTATACCCGAAATATAGAAAGAGAGAAATATATATGAGAGAAATATAAGAGAGGAGGTGTAATGATGTTTTTGGTTTTTGGTGTGTTTTGGTATGTTACAACCGGAGCCTATTTATAGCACTTTGAAGAACAAAGATACATCATCCCTTACATCATTTAGAGGCATGATTTATTTGACTAGCATGATTTCTTTGATTTGTGGCTTCTAGTTTTTCAACACCAAACTTTGAATGTGAGTCACCGTCCAACAAATCTCCACCTTGACTCACCATTCAGCAAAACACTCTTCTCGCCATGAACACCTTGATTAGGTGTGGATGATACCAGCTAAGTTAAGACAATGATCAAACTTAGCTGATGGAAGTGGCTTGGTTAACATGTCTGCAGGATTATCGGCTGTATGAACCTTCTCGACAGTAAGATTTCCTGCAGCAACAGTATCTCGGATAAAGTGGTGCCTTATATCAATATGCTTGGTCTTGGAATGATATTTGTTGTTCTTGGTTAAATGGACAGCACTCTGACTATCACTGAATACTACCAGAATATCTTGTTGTATACCAAGTTCGCTTACCAAGCCTCGGAGCCATATAGCCTCTTTCATACCTTCAGTAGCAGCAATGTATTCTGCTTCAGTGGTTGATAATGCCGCAATGGCTTGTAATGAAGAATACCAGCTGATTGCAGAACCACACAAGGTAAATATATAAGCAGAAAGAGATCTTCTCCGATCTAAGTCACCACCATAGTCAGCATCAACATATCCAACTACGCCTCCGGGATCAGCTCTATGTCTATCAAATACCAAACCAATATCAGATGAACCCTTCAAATAACGAAGAATCCATTTCACTGCATCCCAATGTTGTTTTCCTGGATTGTGCATGAATCTGCTAACCATACTAACAGCATAGGCCAAATCAGGCCGGGTACACACCATGGCATACATTAAACTTCCAACGGCATTAGAATAAGGAACGTGTGACATGCGCCTTTTACCTTCTTCGGATTGTGGACACTGTTCTGATGATAATTTAAAATGAGCAGCAAATGGAGTATTAACAGGTTTACAATCTTTCATGTTGAACCTGTCGATCATCTTCAAAACATAATTCTTCTTTGACAACAGAAGCTTACCTGCCTGACGATCTCTACTAATCTCCATTCCAAGAATCTTCTTGGCGGGACCTAAGTCCTTCATATCAAATTCACTACTCAACTGGGCTTTTAGCTTGTTAACGAGAGATTTATCTCGAGCAGCAATTAACATGTCATCGACATAAAGCAACAAGTACACGAAAGACCCATCTGATGTCTTTTGAAAATAAACACAATTATCATAACTACTTCTAGAGTAGCCGTGTTCAATCATGAAGGAATCAAACCTTTTATACCATTGTCTAGGAGACTGCTTCAGACCATAAAGAGACTTCTTCAACCGGCATACACAGTCTTCTTTTCCCGGAACTATAAACCCCTCAGGTTGATGAATATAAATTTCTTCGTCAAGATTTCCATGAAGAAATGCAGTTTTCACATCTAACTGTTCCAACTCCAAATCATGCAAAGCAACCAAAGCAAGTAATGTACGAATAGAGGTATGTCGGACAACAGGAGAGAATACCTCATTGAAGTCAATGCCTTCATGTTGATCAAATCCTCTGACAACAAACCTTGCTTTGTGTCTTGCACTTTCAACGCCAGGGATGCCTTCTTTCTTCTTAAAGATCCACTTACAACTGATGGCTCTCTTACCCTCAGGTAACTTCACCAGATCCCAAGTATCATTTTTATGAAGACTCTCAATCTCTTCTTGCATAGCTGTAACCCATCTTGCTGAGTCGGTACTAGAGATAGCCTCAGAGTAACTTCTGGGCTCATTAGAATCATCAATCTCTTGCGCAACAGCTAAAGCAAAAGCAATGTTGGCACTTTGGTCAACGTATCTTTGAGTCTTCCTTTTTGGTCTCTGTTCAGGAAGATTTTGAGCCATAGACCATGGTTGTGGTAAACCTCGCCTTTGTGGTTGACGTTGTGGACTTCTGTGGTCAGCAACAATAGTTTGATCGTTGGAATTTTGTGGAGTAGAGGAAGTTGGGACATTTTCCTCTTCATCTGAAGTTTTGACTTCGAACTCCACCTTCTCTCCGGTACTGTCTATATCATTTGTACCTGTAGGGGAAGCAACAACATCTTTTCCAGAAGATAGCATAATATTTTCATTAAATGTAACATTTCGGCTATGAAAAACCTTTTTAGACTCGGGGTCATACAATCGATAACCTTTGACCCCTAAACCATAACCCAAGAAAATGCATTTTTTCGCACGTGGTTCCAATTTTCCCTCGTTCACATGGGAATAAACAGGACAACCAAATATTCTAAGGTTAGAATAATCAACAGGTTTACCTGACCAAACTTCTTCTGGAATATTGCCGTCAAGTGAACTGTTTGGGGAGCGGTTTATCAAATAACATGCCGTGGATGCCGCTTCTGCCCAAAACTCTTTCCCCAAGCTAGAATGAGAGAGTAAACAACGAACTTTCTCCAATATAGTTCTGTTCATACGTTCTGCAACTCCATTTTGTTGCGGGGTCCCTGGAATGGTGTGGTGTCTGGCAATACCTTCCTTTTTGCAGAAAACATTAAATTCAGTAGAACAGAATTCAAGACCATTGTCAGTTCTCAATCTTTTCACCTTCCTATTAGTCTGGTTTTCAATCAAGGTTTTCCAATCCTTGAAAGTTGAAAATGCATCATTTTTGTGTTTTAGAAAATAAACCCAGAGCTTTCTTGAGAAATCATCAATAATGGTAAGCATATAATGACATCTTCCTTTAGAAGGAACTCGTGAAGGACCCCAAAGATCCGAATGGATATAATCCAATGTACCTTTAGTTCTATGAACGCCTTTTGAAAAACTAACCTTTTTCTGCTTACCAAAAATACAGTTTTCGCAGAAATCAACCTTACCGGTACAATGGCTTCCGAGTTTTCCTTCCTTGTTGAGGACCTGCATTCCTTTTTCACTCATGTGGCCCAAACGCATATGCCACAAATTTGTATCATCAATGGATGAGATAACATCTGCAGAACCTGAAATAGTTGAACCATGCAGCGTATACAAACTACCACCAGATCTATTTGCCTTTAGTAATACAAGAGCACCTTTGGACACTTTTAGAACTCCACCTTCAGCTGAATACTTACACCCTAGTGATTCAAGGGTGCCTAAGGAGATGAGATTCCTTTTTAAGCCGGGGACATGTCTGACACCGGTCAAAGTTCTAGTAATACCATCATGAGTTTTAATTTGGACTGTACCTAAACCGACAACTTTGCATTGAGCATCGTTGCCCATTAAAACAAGACCACGATCAATTTTCTCATATGTAGTAAACCAATCTCTATTAGGTGACATGTGAAATGTACAGCCAGAATCAAGTATCCACTCATTTCTAGACCTTTGTTCTACGTCAGCCGCTATTAATAACTCCCCATCAGAACCAGACTCGACGATACTAGCTTCAGCATGGTGATCGGGTTGTTTAACTTTACCCTTATCTTCTTTATCTTGCTTATTTTTTAATTTAAAGCATTCAGAGACTTCGTGTCCTTTCTTCTTGCAATAACGACAAAACTTAGAGTTTCTACCTCTAGATTTTGATCTGGGCCTATTCTTACTGTTACTACCAATTTCAGCACTTCTCCCTCTAATAACCAAGCCTTCACCCGAATTTTCAGAATGAATTTCGGTATCAAATTTTTCTTTTGACAATAAATGTGACTTGACATCTTCAAAAGACAAGCTAACACGATTTCCATATAGCATAATTTCTTTGAAGTGTTTATATGAGGGTGGTAGTGAGACAATAAGTAAAACGGCTTTATCTTCATCATCAATAGTGACGTCTAGGTTTTCTAAATCAACAGTAATTGAATTAAACTCATTTAAGTGAGTTTGAATAGGAGTACCTTCTGACATACGGAGTGTGAAGAGACGCTCCTTAAGCCGCAATTTGTTTGCAAGGCTCTTGGTCATGTAGAGAGACTCCAATTTAGTCCACATGCTTTCGGCGGACTTTTCTTTAATGACCTCACGCAATACTTCTCGTGATAAACAGAGCTGGATCACGGATAACGCCTTTTCATCAATTTCAACCCACTGATCTTCTGTCATAGTGGCCGGCTTCTTTGATTTACCATCCAAAGCTTTCTTTAAACCATTTTGGATTAAAACGGCTTGCATTTGGACGCGCCATATAGCGAAACTAATTTTACCGTCAAATTTCTCAATATCGAATTTTGTCGACATAGTAAAAATCTTAGTTGAAAAATATAATGGCTCTGATGCCAATTTGTTAGGATCTAGAGTGCGGAAGCGATATAATTCAACCAAAGATTTAAAGAGAAATGATATAAAGACTGTAAAAATAACACCTGGATTTTTTAGGTGGAAAAACCCTCTTTGAATAGAGGTAAAAAACCACCGGCGAGAGAGCCAAAAATATCCACTATAATAAAATGGGAGTACAAGAATATTTCCTTCTAAGGCTGACTGAGAATAGCCCAAGTTAACAACTCTCTACGGGTTAAATAATTATACCCGAAATATAGAAAGTGAGAAATATATATGAGAGAAATATAAGAGAGGAGGTGTAATGATGTTTTTGGTTTTTGGTGTGTTTTGGTATGTTACAACCGGAGCCTATTTATAGCACTTTGAAGAACAAAGATACATCATCCCTTACATCATTTAGAGGCATGATTTATTTGACTAGCATGATTTCTTTGATTTGTGGCTTCTAGTTTTTCAACACCAAACTTTGAATGTGAGTCACCGTCCAACACATCAGGCCGTGGGCCATTACTCCACACAATATTTCAGCCCTAAGGTTCCACAATATACTAAAAAGGATTTGATAGAAGGTCAAAATTTTCAATTACATTTTTTTTTATAATTGATACACGGAGGTCAAGAATTTCATAGTTAACAGATACTCCCTCCGTCCCTTTTGATTGTTAACATTTCACTTTTTCAAAACTTTCTGGCACGCATTTTAAGGTGCATTTTAAGGATAGTTAAATAACTTTTTTTTAAAATTTTCTTTTTCTGTATAAAAATTTAAACATTAAATTTTTATACAGAAAAAGAAAATTTTAAAAAAAAGTTATTTAACTATCCTTAAAATGCACCTTAAAATGCGTGCCAGAAAGTTTTGAAAAAGTGAAATGTTAACAATCAAAAAGGACGGAGGGAGTACTACATATAACTAGCCTTCCCTCTCCTTTCCTTACAAATTTTTTTTTAAAATTTTAAAATGTACATTCCATAATTTACACCAGGTTCTACTAATATATATATGACTAAAATGTTAATTCGTTTGTTGATTATATACATCTACGTACTGTTAGACACCTAACAACCAAAAATTAATATAATATTATCATATCATAGCAATGCCTTAAAAAATTTAAAATAATTATTTTAATTACAGTAGACAAAATTTCAACTAGAAAAACATGAAACTATAATTCATGAAATGATAGAAAACTCATGCATTAGTAGCAATCAGAAATTTTTATGTAGATGCATGTAACAACTATGCAACTCTCTACAAAAAGATTCATTTGTAAGCACTTGATGAGGGCGCAAAACTAAAACTTCATCTGAGGGCTCAAAACTAAAACTTCATCTTACAATAAATATTTAAGTTCTCAAATCTCTATTAGTGTTAAAAATAGGGTTCATATTCTATAATCCAGACAAAAATAATTAAAAATTGATCGAGTATCACAGGGTACTCCATATACACACATCAGGGATATATATAACATATATGAAACCAGGAATGGTAGCTTTAAGAGTACAAAAAGCAGTACTCTTTAGATTTGGAAATATATCCTTATGATGGTACTGTAAAAATCAGATTTTAATATTCTTATTCTAATACATGAGAAAATAGAATGAAATTTGAATGCTTTAGATTGAGTGAAGTACTCTGATGAAAAGCAAAAAAATGAACAAAATAAGCTAAAGGTTGGAGATTTGTGCAACAGTGTATAGTGTTTAAACTTAACACCGAACCAGATGTAACGAGCCCAGCTCAAATGCTCTTCTAAAAAGGATTTAAAAGAGTTGTTAATATTTAATGAGTATTTGAATACATCGTACAAGTAGCTAGCTAGGAGAGTAGCAAGGACAGAACCCTAACGCATAAAAAAGGCAAAAACATAACAAGTAAGATAATTAATATATATTAAAATTAAGATAATTAATTTTAATTATATATCCTACTTTACTCATATTACACGTCCAAGTAAGATTCATATAGACTATAGTTTACACTTACAGATCCAACTCCACTTTATCCACCAGATCAAACCTCCTCTCTTATCAGATCCATTTTATCTAACTCCTCTTCTTGGAAAAACAATGAACCATGAACATACAGATCTAGTAGTTCTATGTTGTGTGTGTGTGTGTGTGTCTAAAACATGATAAACAAAGACTATAAACACATAAACAACATCAATCCAATATGCATAAATATATTCACATAGCTAAAACAATCCAAAAAGTTTTTGTTATTTTTCAAGATAAAGAATACATATATAAAAACAAGCAAACAAACATGGAAACCAAGGAAATTCTCTTTTCAAAACATTTTTAAAATTTAATTATAAGATCTACTTATATAAGAGACGTAGTAGTCGTGGCGGAACCAGGATCACGAAACAGACCGATGTACTACGTGTGTGTTGTGCAAAAAAATATATATATATATAGCAAAAGAAGGGATTAAAAGATGGTGGGAAGAAGGACGTACGAAGAGTCGGTGGAGTACTCAAAGAGCTTCCCTTTGGTAGAGAAGACAATAAGAGCAACCTCAGCATCACAAAGAACTGAGATCTCATGAGCTTTCTTCAACAAACCACCTCTCCTCTTTGTGAACGTCACCTGTCTGTTGATTTTATTCTCTATTCTCTTCAACTGCACCTTTCCTCTCCCCATTTCCCTTTATGTTCCCTCCTCGATCTGCTCGCCTCTTGATTGTGTTTCCCTAAAATGAACAAGCAAAGACAAGAAAATAGGAAAATATTTCTTAATTATAATATATAGTGTGTGTGTGTGTGTAAATTAAATATAGAAGTAAAATACTGAGGCCCAGAAACCTAATCTGCACATCATTCCATAGACAGAAAGGGGAGAGAGAGAGAGAGAGAGAGAGAGAGAGAGAGAGAGAGAGAGAGAGAGAGAGAGAGGAGAGAGCTTGGTAGGGAAAGTTTTTCTTACCCAAGATGAGATGTGTGAGGGAAAATAATTGGATGGCCTTGTGCTTATATTTCCATTTGGTAGGATGACAAGTATATATATGAAAATGCTATTATGCCCCTTATATGGTTTAATGCTAACATACATTCTGTTCCAAATAGGTTATGGTACATGCTTATGTATTATTTGGCTTTACAAGATGTGCAATTAGAGGAAAGAAAGCTGGATATTGGGCATGTTTGTTTTGCTTAATTAATTGATACATTAAAAAAGAAAATACTAATACGGGTACGTTTCTTTGTTTAATTGATACAAATATAAGAAAATATTACTGCATATATTTGCATTTAAAATTACAGTGAAGAAATTTTTTATAATGAGAAGAACAACCCTAAGATAAACTCATCAGCTAATCATTTTAACCTAGCAAGATAAACAAATTATTCACTAAAATAAATATAATATCCAAACCAAAACATCGTTAATTAAATGCTAATTCATCTGGGTTTGTATAAACGAAGTTCTTAATATAAATAAGTAACACTCTCTATGAGAAAATACAAACTAACGCAATCACGCGTATGAACCTACTCCTTTCAATCTTTCATATATGAACACAGAACGTTTTTATCTCAATTATTATTCATCTACCGCATGGTACGTACGTACTTGAAAACCTCAAAAGATAGCGAGAAAACAATAGTAATAGAATGAAAACATGACCGCTTCCTCGAACAAATTACAAATGTACGTAGTACTTATGAATTACATATCTTTGTACGAATTTTCTCATAATTTTAGTATTAAACCTTTTTCTTCTTCTTTTAAATATGTTTATTAGGAATATTTTCAATGTTATTTTTGATTTTTTTCAATTGATATTTTTCATATATCTGATTGATCGAGTGCTATATAGTTCAGTGAAAGTGATATAAGAGCATCTCCACGCTAAGATGGTTGACTAAAATTATATAAAATAATGATTATGTAAAATTTATTCAATCTGTTAAGTGTTTTACTTCAATGTGGTTGGCTATATTAATTGATTATTTTTAAAAATGGTATGTTATTGATATTTCAAGTTTTTCAAAAATAAAATATATTATTTTAATATGGTAATTGATGATGTGAAGTTTGTGAAGTTTTAGAGGTTCGAGCCTGATGGAATTATCTAAAATTTTAGCTAATAGTATTAATGATTTTTTTAAATATACATTCTCCATAATTTTTATTTATGACATATCTAACAAATTTTTACCCAAGAAGTTTGAATGATTAGAGATGCAAGATAAACTTAGAATTTTGTTCATGAATTTACAATGGATGTAAAAAAGGACGGACAATTATCAAGATGATATTGGAGGAAATATATTAATGATCTTGTAGTATAAATAAACCAGTTATATATACGTATATAAAACCACTCGTACAACGAGTCGTTGATGCCATAATTTTGAATTTGTATCGTACTACTAATTTAGTTGAACTCATAAAAGCATACTTAAAACCTCTTTGCTAGTTTAGAGAGTACATGACATTTAAACTCAGGGTAAGGAGTGTCAATGAAAAGTGACAGTGTTGGTTTGTCCAATGGACAAAATCTAGGGTTGGAATTTTAAGGATGCGTTGTCGACTTATGACTGGTTAAGGACCTGCACTTCCGTTAATATCTGGAGGATACAAGACAACAGTGGTTCTTACACAAATTACCGTGCACTTTCACTGTTTTATCATCGTACTATTATTTGTATTATTACCCTGTTGCAACTGACTCCTTCACACTCTCTCTCTCTTTTTACTGTTGACGGCGCCCAAATCTGTAGAAATTCACTTATACCATTATATATACTGCGCATTACTTCATACAGAACACCTTTATATAACAATCCATCTAGCAAAAATTTTTTTTTTTTTAAAAAAATAGGATAAAAAAATAACAATTTTTTGTATTGGATGTCATGGTGGAACTCTTATATTAGATTAGATATGAGGTGTTTTTTATTTTTTATTATATAAGTTGTTTGTTATGGAGTTCACTCTATATATACTTTCAAATTTAAACAAATATGCAAACTAAATTTGTTGTTCACGTTTATAAGAAACGTGAAAACTCAGTTTAAGTTATCAAAAGTTTTGTTTGTCGTACTGTCGTCTAACATAGACACTAATACAAGTGTTGAGTTCGACAATAATTTAATTTTTTCCATGTTTTACTTGAAAAAAATGTTCAAATATTCATACTCATGCTAGACAAATTAGTCCAAATTAAGAGAGATCAAAAGTAAGACTAATTACATGGTCTACGATGAATTAGGAAAATCAGCGGTGTAAACCTAGCTACAACTAGTCAACTCCATATATTTTATAATTATCTTGTTTAGCTTAATTATAGTACGAACTTGTTAATTTACATTATGTTATCACTATATTAGTATCAGTACTGATAATTGTAGAATGATGAGTAGTGAAACAATGTATGTATGTCACGTATAGATACATGCTTACATGTTATGCATATGAAGCATAGTTGTCTTGTCAAAAGACAAGGGAACGGCTCAGAGGAGTTTTGGAGTGTGAAACAGGAAATCGATGTAACGTTCAGCACTTCAGCTTGGTGGGAAACAGGATATATCTATCTTAGATTAGAATATTTGTTACTCCCCTTTCGTTCTATCCATTTTTTTCACTGATTGACACATATTTAACGTTCCTAAAAAGTATAGTTCCATTATTTATTTTTAAAATTTTCGTTTTTTCTATAAAAATTTAACATACCTACTTTTATACAAAAAAAGGAAATTTGAAAAATAAATTATAAAACTATCCTTAAAATATATCTTAAAATGCGTGCCATGCCTTCGTTGGTCGGGACTGAGGGAGTATGATTTATGAGCGATATTAATAACTAATCCTATAATTTTATAATTTTTCGGATTTCTAAATGTTTTAGGTTATTTTTTGAATGTCCCTTCGGATGAAAATCATTGCAATGATTGAGACCTAATTAGAATGAAGGGTCTTTACATTTCGTCCAAAACCTGTTTGGATGAAGAACATATAACGAGGGACGGAACTAGGAATTTGAAATGGGGTGGGCTTGACAACTTACTACAAATTTTCACCACCTGATCACCCATACGTCAGATTCTCCAACCATTGTTAATTTTATTAGCAATTGTCTCTATAGACCATAATATTCCCTAGAAACCCATCCTCCATACCAGGACTACTCTTAAGAATTTTAAAGATTGTTGTTATTTTTACAGAGATAATCAACAGCATGGGATGAAAGAATTTAGCAAATACATAATGGTCACATAGTTTTTGTGTGGGCCGGATATATCAAATAATAGTTGGATCAAGTAAAGTCACAACATGTATAACTTGTTACTTCTTTTTTAGAATTTCATCCTGGGCTTGCCCAGGGAAGCCCTTTGATGCTTCCGTCCCTGCATATAACACAGTTATGCACAAACTATATATAGCTTCTAATCCTTGTGATTAATAGAATTTTATTATTATTATTTTAATATTTGTCTAGATCTTGAGTTCAATTTAAATTAAAAAAATATAAATAAATTTATATGTACTATTTTATAATATTTCCATGTACTTGAAAAAGTTTAAATAACAATAATATAAAATATTGTTAAAAAATATCTTTTAACATATTAGAAGTAGAATAGGTGTCGAATTTATAGAGTAAAAAGAGTTGATTACAAAGACAGAAAGCGTGAAAAACGTAGTGTCCGTCGCGGATTCAAGGACTTGCAAATTACAAACATGAGTCAGACTGGAATTCTGAAAACATCTTAGTTTTGATGATAACATAGTTAGCAAGCTGGTACGCTTGCAATGATAAAATATGGCAAGCTTCTAGTGTATGTTTTTAATTCTATTTTGCAGGACATATAAGTTATGCTATATACGAAGATGTTAGCAAGCTGGATATATGTATTGGACTAATATTGTTTTGCAGGATTATTATTTATATCATTTTGTAGCAAAATAGGGCATACTTTTCAAGGCGTAAAGACGAGCCTAGACGACATTGTACTGCCTAACCGCCTAGGCGATTATGCGCTCGCCTAGACGACATTACACTACTAGAAAAAGTAGAATAGACATCGCCCCTTTGACATCGATTCAGGATGTCACCGATGTAAATACTATCAATGACATCGGTCCATAAAAAACTGATG
Organism: Kitagawia praeruptora; assembly: GCA_037693485.1. Taxonomy (NCBI): domain Eukaryota; kingdom Viridiplantae; phylum Streptophyta; class Magnoliopsida; order Apiales; family Apiaceae; genus Kitagawia; species Kitagawia praeruptora. The sequence continues at coordinate 58,705,864 of CM075351.1, forward strand.
TATTTGATATATTATGAAATCACATTGCAAGCCAACCGATGTCATTGACATATCATTGAAATATCAATGACATCGGTAAAAAAAAACTGATGTATTTGACTTATTATGACATCGGTTAAAAAACAACCGATATCTAAAATAAGCTCAAAAGAATTTGGTGCTTCCGCGCCCATACATCCCCCGCTTAATACCCAAAATATTTCCCCCTTCAGACAAAAAATTTTATACCCCGCCCGTCCAAAACTTTCCCCCCTTTCATGCCAAAATATTTCCCCCCTTGACCAATTTTTAGTTCCCCCTTTTTGAGCTCCTCTTAATCAAAAACAAAAACAAATTAAAACAAAAACAAAAAACCTCACCCCATCGTTCTCTCTCGACGACCTCTTCATCTCTCTCTCTCTCACCTCACCCCTCTCTCTCCCTCTCTCAATTCGTAATCTCTCTCCCTCTCTCAATTCGTAATCTCTCTCCCTCTCTCGTATCTTTCTCGCTCTTAATCGATCCAATTGAAGTAGTTCATCAAACCCTAATATTTGAAAATTGGGGATCTTTCAATTTAGGTTAATTGGTGATTCCTATTTGTTTTAGTGTATATCAGTGTATGTAAACTCATATATTTTTGATTTATAGGGACTTTGATGGCTGGAACGGGGAAGGTCATTGCTAGATGGGGCGAACAAGAAGGGCTCTGAGTACTTTGAGTAACTTTGTAGGAGCTGCACCATATATACTCCTACGTTGTTAGCGAGCGAGGCGGATTGCCCGAGTAACACTAAAGATTTTTTTTTGTTTGGGTGATGAATATTGTCTCTGAAGAGGGACCCAACACATTCAAGCTAATATATGATAGAGGCTTGATTGGCTCAGTCCACAATTAGTACGTATTAATTTTTTGGTAAACAGAACTGCTGCCTTGACTTCATTTTGAATTTTTATGTTGCAACATTGATGTGTACTTACTGTTCTCGAAGGTGCAGGTACACCAAGTGCTTACACTTATAAAGTTATTGTAAAGTCTGCATGACATGTACATTTCAGCACTTATTAAGAATAGTTAAGTCCCTTGTAATTTCATAGTTATAATGGTGTGTAACACTGATTTGCATCTTCTTAAAACTAACACTGATTTGGTGCACAACTTGTAAGGTTATTCGAGAGCTCAGCGGTATGATTCTCAGTCGTGGTCATAAGCTTTGCAACTTTTGCTAATATGAAACTATTAATATTGCTTTAATTTTTTTAAAAATCAGGACCTTGTCATGATACTTGAAGCAATGAGAATTATAATTGGTAACTTGTGTGGAAAAAATGCAGGTATACTAGACAGGAGACTGGATCAATAAAGATAGATGGAATTGATTTTGGCACCCACCTTCCGAGCACTCTATTAACGGCCAGGATATAGGTTGTTTTAACTATGGTAGTTAGAGCGGTATAGTTTGTTTTTACATGGAGTAGTATGTAAAGTATGTTTTTGGTTTGGAAGAGGCATTTTGACTTGAAATGTAGTTAGTTTGTTAGTTTTGCGGATAGTCATTGTCTCATTGATGTATATACTGAATTTTTTTGATAATGATAATGAAGTTTTTGTTATTTTCATAAGTATTTGAATTTTGGATTGTTAAGTTGCATCAATACAACATTCATTTTAGTATTATTTTGGTGCATATATATATATATATATATATATATATATGAATACGGTAATAAATATAATACATTGTTGATGCTTTTCACATCGGTGTCTAATTGATGTTAATATGTATGATACATATCGGTTATATTACAGTAAATGATGTCTCAAACACTCTTTGACATAGGTTAGTTGCTAGTAACCGATGTCCCAGATAGTATCTAACATCAGTCAGGTTCCAGAGAACGATGTGATAGATACTCTTTGACATCGGTTACAAACCAATGTGAAAAGACAGTGAACGATGTGATAGATACTCTTTAACATCGGTTTAAAACCGATGTGAAAGGGGTTGGACCTTTCTCTACACCCACAAAGACATCGGTTGAAAAAAGGTTAGACATCGGTTTTTAGCCGATGTCTATTGACCTGTTTCTAGTTGTGTTAGGCGGATTATACGTTTAACTATACATATTTGGTATATTTTATATATACATACATTTATATGTTATAATAAAATATATATACAATTATATTTGGTACAGTTTGTTCAAACATATATACATATGTATGTCTTTATGCAAAAATATATTTTTTTAAAATTAAATATTAATATTATAAAGAATATTAAGCCACCTTAATTTACATGTAAAATAGTATATTATTGTTGGTTACAAACTGCTTTATAATTACCCTTTTTTACAGCAACATTACAGATTAAACCCTTAAATCATGTGCTGGAAGTGGAACACATCTGTGGTTTTGACTTCATAATTAAAAATGAATCTGGACAAAGAACAGTCCAGATACATTTATTTTACAAGACCTAGTCATACATATACATACACGTACTATACATACACAGAACGTTTCTTTTTCTCTTTTTAATTCCGTTCTCCACTTTCAAGTTTCATCTCTTTTTCTTTGAGTCCCGTATCCACATTCATCTCTTCTTCGTCTTTAATCTCCATTATTAAAACGATGGATTCATTCCGGCGATCTTCAAATTTTCCAGCGAGAAAGAAGAAGTGTCAGATTTAAGACGAGATTAGACGGGTTTAGACGAATTAGGCGTCGCCTAGGCGCCCCTAGGCGTCGCCTACCCACTAAAACCAAGGCGGGTCGGATGCCTACCCGTTTTTTACCGCCTAGCCGCCTAGGCGGCGCCTAGGCGACGCCTAGGCGATGCCTTAACAACTATGAAACAGGGTTTCTCAGCTAGCTGGCAATACAAGATTTACTTTAACGCAGCAAGCTGGCAGACAGAGTTCAGAATCACTAGGTGTCCGAGTTTCTTGGAGTTTGAATAGGTTTAAACTTCTGTGAGGACTCTAAATAGAAAAGCAGATCGTATTTATATATATGAGCTCAAAAATATTTTTAAAACATTTTTATCTTCTTATCTTTAAAAACCCTATTTAATAGGAGTTTGTTTCTAAACGATTTTATCTAAACAAACTTCTTCTTCTGAGTATTTCAAAATTAAGATCGTTGTTCTAAACAATGATTTTCAGAATCTGTTTTTCTTCTCTGAACGTTAAGTTTTTGAACGTTATATTTGAATTAACCTTTCAACAAACTCGTGAGACTTGGTCGTCAAGACCGTTGTGTTGTTGTGTTTTTAATTCAGATTACTCGTTCATTATAAAAGACTTGTGAGTTTTTCCTTTCAAGGTTGTTGAACAACTATCAAAAGAAACACAATTGCTAATTTCGAACTGATTTGATATATATATCCTTCACATACTTGAGCTCTTATATCCTTTACATACTTGTTAGAGTTCATAGTTTCGTGTGTAATTCATTCTAAACTTGTATTGTTCAACTTGTAAAGTTGGTAGTTGCTGGATTGTTGAGCTTGTGAAACAAGGGTTCGAGGGACAGTAGGCTAGAGGAGTTTATATATCTTTCATATACTTGAGCTTTTATATCATACGGTTTATATCCTTGTTAGAGTTCATAGTTTCGTGTGTAAATCATTCTAAACTTGTATTGTTCAACTTGTAAAGTTGGTAGTTGCTGGATTGTTGAGCTTATGAAACAAGGGTTCGAGGGACAGTAAGCTAGAGGAGTTTATACTTGGTTTAGTATAGTAACTTAGAGAGCTGTGTTCAGGGAACAAGGTGTTTCAGCAAGCTGCAGTCAGTGACTGGGAGAATCAGGGAGATATATTATTGTATCGTGTAATTGTAATTCATTTTAATCAATAATATATTCCTTTACCGAGTTGGTAGAGGACCAAGACGTAGACCATTAAGAGATAGGGTCGAAACTGGCTAAAATTGCTGTGTGTTATTTACTTACTGCACTTTATTCTTATTGCACTGCATATCCTAGCTAGCTGTTTGTTTGTTAATTAATTTCATCCAGTTAGCTGCCAGACAGCTTTTCGGGCAGATTTTTAATTATTCATTATTAGCCATAACACCTATTCACCCCTCCACTCTAGGTGTGTATTTTCAAATTCTAATGGGTAAAGAAGAAGAAGTTGAGTTTATTCCTTTTAGTGTTGGCATGTTTTTCATTATTTTATATTTTGATCAATCTTGAATATGTGTACATGCGTGGGATTAATCCTCTTCTACTTTAACATTTGTTTTATGTTTTGCATCTTCTACTTTAACATTCGTTTTATATTTTGCAGGTTGTGGAGCATGATTCCTAGATCAATTCCATCCAAAGTAATTGGCTAATTCTTAAGATATGTCGTCTTTAGAGCATCTCCAATGGGGAAAAATTCTTAGCAATATTATCCTATTTCGCATATTAGGTGGCATGAAATAAAGAATATGTAAAAAAAATACAATCCAATGCATAATTACTCTTAGCAAAAATTATAGACAATCCTACTTGGTTGGCTATATTTGTTGAACCAACATAAGCACTTAGCAAAAATATACACAATTTCATTATAGTTATGTCCATTGGAGTTTTACTTGCCGTAAAAATTTACTTATTTTCTAATTTAAAATTTTTTAGCCAACTATTATACATATTGCCATTGGAGATGCTCTTACAAGTTACAACATATTAGATAATATATATTTGTGAAATTTGTATACTACTTTCGGGTTAATTATCTTTGGCCCTCAACTTGCTAATTTTATCATCAAGGTAATTTTTCTTCTTCCAAATTTTCACTTCTTACGGGTCTATGAATTTTGATCTACGTTATAGGTGATAGAAAAACTCTTTTTATATTTAAATTTTTATTTCAAATTAAAGTTTCTATTGTAGAACAAAAATTTCCAATTATTCAACTAAAAATTCTATTAAAATGGAGTATATAACTTTGTACGGGAGGTTAAATGGCGTTTCGCTCCGATCTATTTTTTTAATTTTGTGAAAGTTTAACATTAATAATTAATTTTTTTTAACATATTTAAAGTGAGCGTTTTAACATTAATAATTAATTTCCTTTTAACATATCTAAAGTAGAAGAGACATTAGAAATTACTAGCGTTCTACCGTGCTACGCACTGACCGATAAATTGTATTAAAAAATTAATATAAAAATATTATTTTAATTTTTATTTAGAAAAGTATATAATTTTATTGGAATATTAATTAACTTAAGTATAAAATTACTTATCCGTGAATTCATACCAATTGAATTAATATTAATATTATGAACCAATCATCAAAACAAATACAACCCCCGTTGAAAAGTTCAAAATCCATGTTTATTTTTTTTAAAAAAATTTAGCTTTCATTTTATTTCTCTCTTTATTAGAGAATATTTCTACGTATCATGTTAATAAATTTTTCACCCATATTCTGAGAATTCGGTATATTTATTCAATATCGTATCCTTAAAATATTTATTATTTTAATTCATGGAAAATATTTGTATGGTTGTGGTTAATTTTTCGATTACATAATAAAAATGTATAGAAACTTAATCCTCACGACTCCAATAAATCATTAGACTGTCTATCAAAAAAAGGTTGCATGTTTCAGCGATATGAGAAAGGATATCTATTGTGCAAAATATATGAAACGAATGTAGTTATGACAATAGAAACTTTCATCTAATCTAGTGTTCTATTTGATTGTTCAATATCATTTTTATAAATTATATGTCCTTTTATTAATGAATTGATTTACTATAAAAAAATATTATCAACTAACCAAACAAATTCGATATATCGCGCTCTTGGAGTAACATATTTTTTTTTGATAAACTCTTGAAGTAACATATGATTGTTACTCCCTCTGTCCCTGTGTTTTCTTTACATTACAGTTTTGCACAAAGACCAAGGCAAGTGAATAAACTAAATAAAATAACTAAGGAAAGTGACGGAGAGAGGGGCAAGTGGGTGGGTGGGTTAATTAAAAATATGATTAAACGTGTGACTTAGACTGATTAGTAGTACGGAGTTGTATTACTATATTTGTAACTTGTATAAGCAGATACATACAAGTAATATAGTAATATATAATAGTTGCTATTTTGGGTAATGTAAAGAAATGGTGGGACGGTCAAAAAAGGAAAGTGTAAAGAATCAAGAGGGACAGAGGGAGTAGATTTTATGGTTATTGCCTTTAGATTATTTGTAAAGACAACTTAAAATGTGCATTTTCAGTTTGGAAGTTTGTATTTTGGACTTGTGAAAATAAGCTAATGTCCATAAAATTGAAATCAAGTGTGTAATATATAAACACATAATCAAATTGTTATATATGTGTCCTTTTAATTCAGATTTTGGGTTAAATAACATGAAATTCATTTTTCTTTAACAATGGGTATATTGTTCCGACACATATAAGAAGAAATAACTTATGTAAACCTGACAAATCGTTTTGTACATTCATGTCATGTACTTTAGGTTCTTGAACGAAAATGACATGATATTAAATCGTGTACCCGAAATTAGAACACAAAATGACCCTAAATTACACAAATTTTTTCGTGTACACGAAATGAAATGAAATACGCAAATAGAAAGAATATGACAATTACATGAAATATTACTATGTATCCAAGTTATGTAAAAATATAATTATATGTCTTAGAACAACATTAAGATGTTACAAAATAAAACTAAGAGTAGCATGCATGGTGTAAAGTCTCCCAAACAGAATGAAACCCTCCGTTTTATTTTTTTTATTTCTCGTTAACAAATATCTCTCTTTGTGTAGAATCTTTCTACCAAGTTATTTAGTTTTCTTAGCCATATTTTATGCTTTGTTGAAATAAAAAACATATAATTAACCAACCAAGCAAATTCAATAAATAAATAGTGATTTATAAGAAAATTTGTGCTAAATTGACCAATTTATTATGGAAATATTCACTGACAATATTTTGATTGACTTTGTAATATTTTTTATTTTTTGATTGATAATTTATATGCCAAATAATGTAAAATACTATTTAAGAGTATATTTAATATTTTGAATAATTCAAATATATTGTAAGGTGAATTTTTTTTCCCATTAATTATTGCATAGTTAAAAAATTTCGTAATTAAAATGTTAAAAGATGATTGGTTTAAAATTCATTCTAACATTTTAATTGGTTGATTAGATTTTTTTATGAATGAATTATTTAATACCTTACATAACTTAAATTTTGAATGTGTATCTTTATCTTGGATTAAGGAGGAACATCTCAATGGTGCTCAGGTTTTAGTGGAGTTGGATTCGTTACTCACTGTCAAAGCTATCACGGAAGATAAGATAAAGCTACTGGAAGTGGGTGAGGTGGTTGAAGACTGTAAGCACGAACTTCTTAGTATGTCATTAGTTTCTGGTCATTTCATTCGAAAAGATGCTAACAGGGTAGCTCATGTTATTGCTAGAACCCTGTGGTTAACTAATTCCCAAATTATTTTCATGTCTCCTCCTACGTGTTTGTTGGAGGCTCTCTCGTTTGATCTTCTAAGTTGAATGCATTTGGTTTGATTTCAAAAAAGAATAGTGTGGTAAATAGTTTAATATTGTTAATAATTTTTAATTCATGATTTTAATTGTACCTTATGATTTTGAATTGAAAGTTTGAGATATCAAAATATCTATTATAAATATAATAGATTCATGTATTAATGTATAAATTTTTAAATTAAATAATTATTGTATTTAGAGTAAAATTGTTAAGTAATCACTGAATATCATTGACAACCCAATAGGGATGGCAATTTGTACCGATCCGATGGATACCCGATCCATTTCGACCCGAATGGGTCCAACCGAACCCGAAATTTTCGCGGTTGGATTCGGGTTGGGGTTTGATTTTTAAACCCAAATCAATTCCGGGTTGGGTTTGGATTTTAGCAATACCGACCCAAACTCGACCTGAAAACCTGAAACCCCGAAACCCGTATCAAACCCGATCCGAACCCAAACCCGACCCGAAACCCGAATTATTATATATTATTATTTCTATTATTTTATACATAATATTTAACATGTAATATATATTATATATTATTATATATATATATTTAATATTTAATACATAATAAAAATTAAAATATTTTATATATTTTTGTTTTATATTATTTTTAATATAAAAAATATTTATTTTTTATTAATTTTTTTCAAAAATTAAATAAAACCCGAAACCCGTTTAGTATCCAACGAGTTCGGGTTGGGGTTTATAATTTCGGGTATTTTCGGGTTCGGTCAAAAAATTCAGGTTCAGGTTTGGCAAAACCCGTTTCGACCGACCCGATTGCCATCCCTACAACCCAACACTGTAAAAAAACCTTTATCTATAGGCACACCTAATAATGTAAAAAAATCATTGTAATGTGATAAGGATTGATGCCTACAATTTAGTAAGTCGCTGAATTATTGAAGTTTGCTACTGAATATTCTAATGGGAAGTTAACTCTGAGAGAATCCAGACTGGGAATGATGATAACCTAAATCATTTTTTTTTTGTTGTCATAAACGTTTTTCTGTTGAATTTATTGGACAATTAAAACACAACACATATAATACATATATAAAATAGAAATAAAAAATAATCTGTCCAAGTATATAATGCCATATAATAAAAAAATTATAAAGTAGTACCTTAACCAAAATTGATATGATTTAGCCATGAGAAGAATTAATGCATACACTTAGTTTATCAAAGTTGGCTAAGTCTGATGGGGAATAGGGAATAAGCGGCTTAGATTTCCTGTAATGTTTAAATTGATATAATAATTATATTTTTTAGTTTGTAAGAATTTTATTGTATATAAATTGTTTATTAGTTAACCGTTAAAATAAAAATTAGTAGTTATTATGTTTAGTTAATTGATATGAAAAAATAAAATTTATTGTATTGAGTGTAACTTGATTTGAGTTTAGTCTTGGATGAAACGTAGAATCTTGATCCAATAGAGAAACATGTTACATTAAGTTTAATTGATTCAAATTTAATTGATTCTGATATATTTTAAAATAATTCACAATCTTGTGATTGGTTAACTAATACATGTTAGATTCGGGTATCCTTTATTATAATAAGGGATGTTAAAAAATAATTCATAACTAAAAGATATATAACCATAGGTAATATACTGTTATGTGGATTTATAGAAAAAAAATATTTACAGTTCGTAGAAATTCTATAAAATTAAAAACCATGTGATATGCGAAGTTATTAAATCAAGATATTTTATATTTAAATTTAATTTAACCGCGATTAGTGAATTAGAATAAGCATAAATAATAAAAAATTTATATATAATTGATTGATTTAAAGTATAGAAGTAAATTATGATTGCCTCTAAAATAATTTTAATTTTTTGATTGGTAATTTATTCACCAACCAAAAATAATATTCTTATAGTGTATATTTAATAATTAAACTAATTAAAATATATGTAGTGTTTGTTTGTATGAATTTATTAATTATTTTATTAACAAATTGTGAATAAATATATTTTTGAACCATTTAAAAAATCGAGTTTTTGAAGATATGGATTTTATCCAAGCTTTTTAAAATTTGTTCAAATCCGATTTTTGTAGTGTTGGCTTATATGCATTTATTAATTAATTTTATTAACAATTATGAATAAATTTATTTTTGAGCTTATAAAAAAAATTAAAATTTTGAAGATATGGATTTTATCCAAGTTATTTAAAATCTGATTTAAAATTCGATTTTTTTAGATTTTTAGTTAAGTTAGATTATATTTGTTTAATATCAATTATAATTGTACAATATATATTATAAAAATCATATGATAATATGATTGTGATTGACTCTATATTAAAAGAGTTGTTGATTAATGAATGATAAATTATGAAATTTAATTTAAAATATATAATAGTATATCCTGATTGATTTCAAATTAAAATTGTGATTTTCTACTAAATATTTTTTAATTTAAAAAATATGAATTTATGGATATGTTTAATAAAATCAATATTGTATTTAAATTCGTTTATATGAGTTTATTAATTATTTTATTAACAAATCGGGAATAAATATATTGTTGAACCTTTCAAAAAATCGAGTTTTTGAAGATATGGATTTTATCCAAACTATTTAAAATTTGTTCAATCCGATTTTGTAGTGTTGGCTTATATGCATTTATTAATTAATTTTATTAACAAATTATGAATAAATATATTTTTGAGCTGATAAAAAAAACCAAATTTTTGAAGGTATGGATTTTATCCAAGTTGTTTAAATCTGATTTCAAATCCGACTTTTTCAGATTTTTAGTTAAGTTAGATTATAATTATTTAATATCGATTATATTTGTACAATATATATTATAAAAATCAATTTATAATGTATGATAATATGATTGTGACCGGCTTTATATTAAAAGAGTGGTTAATTAATGAATGATTAATTATGAAATTTAATTTAAAGTATATAGTCGTATATTGCAATTGATTTCAAATTAAAATTGTGATTTTCTAGTAAATATTTATTGATTTAAAAAATAGGTATTGATGGATATGTTTAATAAAATCATTATTGTATTTAAATTAAAAGTGTTAACTAACCATGGTTAATGAGGTAGGGTGAGATTGTAAATAAGGATAGATCTAAATTTTTGGAATTAGCTCTGATTGGTCCTAAAATAATTCCTCCATTCTTATTGGTTAACTGTCGTGTGGTAGATTCAGGTATAATAATAAAGGATGATTAAAAGTTCTATTGGAAGTAGAATAGGAGTTCGAATTTATAGAGGATAAGAGTTCAATTTTTTAGAAAAAAACATATAATTAAAAGTTCTATTAGAAGTAGAATCAATATCAATATATATATATATATATATAAAGGAGGATACGCGGGAGCTTAGGTGGCGTTCTAAGATCGTCTCAATCTATTTTTCTATTTTTTTAGAATTTTAGGATTTTAAACACTAATAAATATAATAATATCTTTTAACATAGGTGTTCGAATTTATAGAGTATAAGAGTTCGAATTAATATGGAATGCATATAATTAGAATTTCTATTTGGAGTATAATAGTTATTTATAAGGCATATGATTAAAAGTTGTATAAGAAGTGGAATAGGAGTTCGAATTTATAGAGAATAAGAGTTGTAATTTATAGAAAAAAACATATAATTAATATTTTTATTGTAAATAGAATATGTGTTTAAATATATAAATGAGACATATAATTAAATATTTTATCAGAGTAGAATACAAGGATAGTGGTGACATCTTTTACGATTTTATAAAATTAACGCATCTTACAATCAATTTTTCAAATTTTTTAGAATTTTAGGATTTTAAGCACTAATAAATATAAAAATATATTTTAACATATTAGAAGTAGAATAGGTATTCGAATTTATAGAGGATAAGAGTTCGAATTTATAGGTAAGACATGTAATTAGAACTTCTATTGAAAGTAGAATAGGTATTTTATAAGGCATATATGATTAAAAGTTCTATTTGATGTAGAATATGTAGAATATGAGTTAGAATAAGAGGATACGAGTGAGTTTAGGTGGCGTCTCTAGGATATTCTCAATCTACTTTTCTAATTTCTTAGAATTTTTGGATTTTAAATGTTAATAAATAAACAAAATCTTTAACACATTAGAAATATTACAAATGTTTAAATTTTCTACTGAAAGTATCATAGGTGTTTGAATTTATTGGAAGGATATGTAATTAAAAGTTCTATTAGAAACATAATAATAAGTGTTTAAATTGATGTCATAATTTTTTTAAGGTTCGATTTTTATGGATAAAAATTTTCGTATAAATCTTATAATATATGTTAAAGTTGGAATTTTGATTTTAACGAGAAAGCAGCTCAATCGAAAAAACCATGTTTAACAAGAAATCGATTGATCAAAGAAGATTATATTATTATTACAATTTAATATTAATAAGATAATATAAAGTAAATATGTATTGTTTTTTTTGAAAAAAATTGTAATGCCTCCACGAAGTGCGACTTTATCGACTAGTATCTAATGAATTGATGCATATAAATGATATATTTATATTACAATAAAATTTATCAAATTTTTACAATCACCTAACTATGTAGGGGTTGCAGAATCACCATTTATTTCCCAATGGTCTAGTTTTTTTTTTTTTTGAATAAAATGTACTTGCATTAATCAAACCATATCATTGTCAAGTACATGCATAATAAAAACAGGTGGATTATCTATCCACTCTTCCCCTTCTGACATAGAATAAGCGGCTTTTGCTAACTCATGCGCCACTCTATTCGCAGAACGGTAAGCAAACTGAACTAACACAGGATTTATGTGTTTTAATAATTGAGTACAATCACCAACTATTGTACCAAAATAAGCTTCTCCGCGTCCTCCATTGCACGCAGCTACAAGATTTTTTGAGTCTGTCTCAACAACACAATGATCACGCTTTCGTGTGAGCATCCATGATAATGCTTCCTTCATTCCTATAGCTTCAGCCTCTCTCGGAGTCCATGCTCCAACCTTCTTACAACTTCGAGCTCCTAGAAACCGCCCTTGCCCATCCCTCAGAATACACCCCAGTCCAATACTCCCATCATTAAAAACAGCTGCATCCGTGTTTAACTTGACCCAACCATCTCTTGGTTTCTTCCACACAAGATCAGGTAAATCTCCCTGGCCCTTTACTTGACACGCTGTTAGTTGTGCTTCTCTCCAGTCTACAAGAAGGTTCTTAGCTGCAGCCTTAACGCCAAATGCTGATCCATTTATCCGATCCCAGAACCATTTGTTCCTTCGATTCCATATAGCCCAGCTGATCATTGCAATTAACACACACTGTTCCGTATTACAGGTTTCAAATAAATGAACCAAGGTCATAAAAGCTGATTCCTGATTTAATACTTGAATCTTTTGATATAAACCTGCACTACACCAAACTGTTCGTGCAAAATCGCATGTAAATAGCACATGGTTATCTGTTTCCAGATCGTATCGACACCATGGACATTGAGAATTTTGAACAACCTGCTTAATAGCTAATGCTGCGGCAGTAGGCAAACACCCTTTACACACCCTCCATAAGAACTGATTTACTTTTCCTGGGAGTTTTAACTTCCAAAATTTCTTCCAAAAGCCTTCAAAACCATCATCACATTCTCCTTGCAGCCATCTGTAACTACTTTTAACTGTGAAAACTCCATCATCGTCTAGCAACCAAAACCAGGAGTCTTGTCTATCATTCATTGGCACAGGTACCCTCTTTATGAGCTCAGCATCTCTGTAATTAAAGATACTCTGAATCACCTCCATGTCCCAACCCCTCCCATCCTTAGTCATTAAACTGTTTACAGTAATGTCTTTCAAGGCTTCTGGCATATCTGTTGTTACCCATCCGTTTTCGTTACTTGGTAACCACGGTGTATGCCACACCTTTATATCTTTATGATAGAGTATATTTTTATATATATTTTAGATGATTTTATTCTCATATTTATTGTGTTTTGCATTGATTTGGATTTTTATTTAATAGATTTTATTGTTTTATTGTAGGAAATAAAGAATTCATGACTTGGAAGGATTTGGAGCAAAAAGAGCTATTTTGGAGATAAAATAGGAGAAAATTCGTATTATTGGGCTATACGGGCTGTGCTGCACTGTTTTGGCCATATCTTGAGTTCCAGAAGTCAGAATTTGACGATCTTACTGTCCACACGAAGCTTGTGGAATTATCTTTAATTCAGAGGTGGTCCAGTAAGCAAAATCCAACTGGAAGAGCCCAGAAACAGAGGAGAAAAAGAAGTGACGAATTTTAATTAAGGAATCCTATTCAGTTATGGAATCCTACTTGTAATTTATTTAGAGTATTAAAATACTTTTATTGGGCAAGACTTTTAGAGCCTATATAAACACATCTAGGGTATGAGGAAAAATTATTAGGGAGTAATATTAGATCATATAATATAGTTTAGAGTAGATTAGTATTATTAGTGGGAGATGTAGAGAAACACCATGACTCTTCTTTTGGGTGACAACATTGAAGTTTGAAGGTTTTGTTCTCTTAATCTTTTCTTTGTTCTTATTAGTTTAATTATGTTTTCTTGTTTTACTAGTTGTTTTACTTGTTTAATTATTAGCGAGTAGTTATTTCTAGGGCTTAAAGGGAAGCCATGTTTGCACTAATATTGACATGATTTTCATAGTGGTTTGATTGGTTATGGTTAATTCTGATTGATATGTTTTAATCATTAATTTGTGTAATCGGCCGATATCATGGATTAATTATATGCAAATAGGGGTATGGATCGAGAGATTTACTTACTAGAGGCACACATACGATTAGCAGAATTGAATTTGAGTACGAGAGCATCATTGGATTTCTGAGAGCGTTAATGCTTGGAAAAGATTAACTTGACTCTAATTACCTGATTGATTGAATTACTAAAAGTGGTTAATTGTGTTGAATGTTTCGAGAGTGTTAATGCTTGAAAGAGATTAACATACTCTAGTTATAGGATCACATTGATTGCTTTAGCTTAAGAGCCAATTGTGTAAGCATGGTGGACCTGATTGCCCTAGGTTTTAAATAATTTGTTTATCATCTGCTTAATTAGTGTTAATTTAGTTTAATTAGTTAATTAATAATTTCACATAATCGTTTGCCCTTGAAACAATTAGCGATAACTGAAAAGGAATTAGTAGAACCTGTCTCCTTGTGGATTCGACCCGCTTGCCATCTGTACTAGCAATAGACACCGTGCGCTTGCGGTTAGGTATAATTTGACATATCAAGTTTTTGGCGCCGCTGCCGGGGAGACAGCGAGTTTCTATTGATTTTAATTTAGTTGTTTAGATTGTTTCCATTGTCTCGTTGGAACCTTTGTTCCAATTGAGGCAAATTTTACTACGTTTTCTTGGCTTTGTTGAGTGTCTACAGGTTTGCAATGGGTGAAGTTGATACTTTTGCACTACTCTCTTCCATGTTGGAGGCACGCACTCAAGAAATTGCCTCATTCAACCCTACAGAGCCCATTATGCGTCCAATGAGTATCAATGAGATGTCACAAGTGGCCCCTAAAACTTACAACTTCTGTCAAATTTGCGGTGTGCAGGGTCACTATGGTTTTGAATGCTCTTACAATATCTATAATTCTCAGAGTGCTCAGTGCGGACAAATGAATTCTTTTGAAGAAGGATATGGGTACAATCAGTATTCAAACACTTTTGATCAAGAATGCGTGAATCAACCAGATTTCTACTACCAGGACAATGGTGCTCAAAATTTTTCATATCATAATCAGCAACAGTTTGAGCAACAATATTATCAGTCATATGAGCAGCCGCCACAGCAAGAATATCAATATCCTCCTCTACAAGAAGATCTACATGTTTCTCAACCCAGTGTAGATGTACAAGCTGATCAGACAAATGAGATGTGGGATATCTTGAATAAAATGCTAAAGAGTTTTGAAGAATTAGAAACTCAAAGTTTGGCGATTGAATCTCAAATTGCACAGTTGGCTAACTCTTCTACTACAGGGCAGCTCAATTATTTACCATCATCATCTATCCGATCCGAAGAGGACCTGATTGCTATCAATCTCACAAGCGATCAGGAATATGATAGTTTCTCCATGTATGTTGATGATGAGGCCATTGATAAAGAGAAGAAGCATGCCACCGATGACGAGATCAATGATGTTGCTGCTACCAAGGACAATGTGACTGATGATGAGGCTACAAAGGAAAGCAATACAGAGATGGTTGTTGTTTCTCTTCCACAACCTGTGCCTAAGCTACCATGTATTGATAAATTTGCTCTCGATCTAGCCTCTACTTACAAGGCTTCTTTGCTCAAGAACACTTATTTCAAGGTTGATGTGATAACAAATATTGTCCAAGATGATATTTCTCAAATTCTGGTTGAGGATCCATACAAAGTGGCTCATACGTTTGAAGCTCGAGGAGAGGGAGAAGATGGAAGTGTCGGCTTAGCCAATGATGTGATAAGCCAAGATGTCCGAATGACTCCAGTGAAAGTGAGGAGTGAAGAAAAACCACCACCAGAACCTCCACCTTATGTCAAGGGAGTTCAATATTTTCGTGGTGTTGAATTTTATCGCTGTTTTATCACAAAGTTTTCCAAAACTACACAAGCACTCTCTCTATTGCTTATTAATGACATATTTTATTTTACTGATGCTTGTTTGGAGACTTTCTGTAGGATAAAGACAACCACTAACACTCTTGATACTTTTTGTGGTGGCGAGTTTATGATCGAGAAAGTGGATATTACGCCTTTACCGGAGTATTTTTGAGGAGGTCAAGCTAATGACTCTAAATAAGCGCTGCTTGGGAGGCAACCCAAGATTTCATTTGAGGATCGGTGCACTTCATGCTTTTGCATAGGGGAGTACTCTTTTCCTTCTCTTTCATATATAGTAGAATTGTTTAGTTATTTGTTCAGCCCAAGCCTTGTTGGGTACATTACTCTTTATTCTTAAAAAAAAAAAAAAAATTGTTTGTTCTCTTAAAAAAAAAAAAAAAAAAAAATTAATTCCAGGAGGTCTCCGCGCGTGAAGCGCCAGTACGCGCATGAAGCGCCAGGAGGGACAGAAGCCGCCCGCGCCTCACGCGCCCGTCCTTGCACCAGACTCGTACTGCCAGACTTGTACCAGGTTAATTAACATATATACTAGTTAGTTTATGTACGTTTATATATATGTTTTATTATATATTAAATTCAATTCATCTCCTAAATCAATTCCAACCCCTTTTCTAATTCTTTTCTCCACCTAAAATCCTAATTCTAGCCCCATATTAATTCCAAATTATTCCCAATCCATATCATATTTCATATATTATTTTATTTATTTTATTTATTCTTATTTTTATTTTTATTTTTATTTTTTCCCCTCTATATATATACCCACCTATACATACAAATCCAATTCCTTTTCTACTTCTTTAATAATTCAATTCTAAAGAGGAATTAATTGCAAGTTCACCTCTTTGATTCGTATTGGGTAAATCTTTTTCTCTAATTTTATTTTTATTACGAATTTGTGTTCTTGTAAATTGGGATTTTGTATTATTCTTGGAATTTGGGCTATTTGTGGTGTGATATTGCTTGGTAATTATTGGTGGAGCTTCTTGGGAGTTGGGTATTGATTCTTATGGCTCCTAAGCGTGGGAGAGGTGATTCTAGTGTTGTGCAATTTTCGTCTCCGACGGCGGAGGTTGAATTTATAGGCGGAGGTTGAATTTATAGGCGGAGGTTATATGGATTCCAGGGGAGTTTTCTTTCTTTTCTTTTTAGTGTAGTTTTATTTTGTTTTTAGTTGTAGTTTTGTATCTTGTTCATTAGTTCATTGGGGACAATGAACCGCTTAATTGTGGGGAGGTGTTCTCAACGTAGTGTATTACTTGTTTAAAAAAAAAAAAATTAAAAAATTAAAAATACCAAAAATAATTCTAGCCATGCAATTTGATTAGTTGTTGTATTTTGCTTGATACACCCATGCATGCGTAGAATTCTTGTGTTTATGGACGCTTTTGTATGAGAAGTGACGTGCTTTGTTCTTGTGCACACACTTTCACTAGCAAGTTGAAGCTGGTAGACTTAATTGGATGTTGTAAGTGATTAGAATGACATGAATATGTGCAAGATGACTTGGTTTTCATGCTTTGAGTACAAGTAGGTGCGTTAGAGAGTCTTGTTACCTGGGATTGATTATGTTTTGTCACACCAAGTGAGTTTTGAGCCTATATGCATATCTTTTGCATGATTTTTCGTTTGCTTGAGTGTCCACATGTTGTTTACATTGCTAGCACTTACTTGAGATCTTTCTTGAAATGCATGACATTAATTGATGATGAGATGATAAAGGCAATTAGGTATAACCTCGTATTTCCCATATTTCCACACCTTTTAAACATGATCAATTAGTTAACCCGTTGAGCTTAATCCTATTCTTTCGGTGACACACCACATTACTTGCCATTATCCTTTTTATTCTATTGGCCTTACATTAAATTTGAACCTAAATTGTCAAAGGCTAGTATCGTGCTTAAGGGAGTAATAAGGTGTTCAAAAAAGGGGGGTTACTGATGATCATACTTTTGGGGAATATTAATTTTAGGTTGATGCTTGCTAGTCGAAATTCATAAAAATATCTATGGAT
This sequence comes from Kitagawia praeruptora, assembly GCA_037693485.1. Taxonomy (NCBI): domain Eukaryota; kingdom Viridiplantae; phylum Streptophyta; class Magnoliopsida; order Apiales; family Apiaceae; genus Kitagawia; species Kitagawia praeruptora. Next base: position 58,724,047 of record CM075351.1, read on the forward strand.
CATTGTGTTTATTCCTTAGCTCTCAGAAAAAAAAAAAGAAAAAAAAAAGAAAAAAAAAAAGAAAAAAAAAGAAAAAAAAGGAAAAAAAAAACAGAAAAAAGAAAAAAAAATGAATAAATTTGAGAGCATTCTTATGTTTATATGATCCTTCTTCATTCGACTAGTCAAGTTATTATGTAAGGGTTATTGAAAAATCCAAGTGTGGGGAAGTATTTGTTTTAATAGAAAGGGAATGGAATTATTTATATTGTTGGGTACTAGCTTTTGACATTTAACCTGTTTTAGCTTTACTTGACATACCTGGTCCCTAGCCACGCTACAACCCGAATAAAGACCTTTTGATTGTCATCAGTGATGTATGTTGTGTTGAGAGTGAGATTGATTGCGAGTGTCAAGTTGTGTTTATGATTTTGTTGGAATTGAGTGATACACTTAAACTTGTTCTTGAGTGAATATTCGTTTTTGAGTGAAAGGTGAGTTATTACTTGTTTTAGCATAGGAGATCCCGGGTTTAGACTTAAAGATGTGTTTCTTGTGGGCTTAGCATGATTACCAAAGATTTTTACACTTGACATGAATTTTTATGACCTTCTGCATGTTGGTTGAGTAGATTACGTGAATACTTGCACTTTCGACACCAAGACATCGTATGTTTACTTTGATTCTTAAGTTTATGTGGCATGAGAGGACTTGTGTGTGTGGTGTTGTGTTAGCATTGATCTTTTGCATGGTTAGATGAATTTTGTGGGTACATTCACTATAAACCCTCACGAGACAACACTCGTCCTACTAGGGCTGCCTAGGGGTTTAACGGCTTGTTGCATATGCTCAATGCAATCGTGTCATCTACGAAAGTGATGTTTGTTAGGACTTAGTTTTTATTTCACTTATTTGCCCGAGGACGTGCAAATGCTAAGTGTGGAGATGTTTGATAGAGTATATTTTTATATATATTTTAGATGATTTTATTCTCATATTTATTGTGTTTTGCATTGATTTGGATTTTTATTTAATAGATTTTATTGTTTTATTGTAGGAAATAAAGAATTCATGACTTGGAAGGATTTGGAGCAAAAAGAGCTATTTTGGAGATAAAATAGGAGAAAATTCGTATTATTGGGCTATACGGGCTGTGCTGCACTGTTTTGGCCATATCTTGAGTTCCAGAAGTCAGAATTTGACGATCTTACTGTCCACACGAAGCTTGTGGAATTATCTTTAATTCAGAGGTGGTCCAGTAAGCAAAATCCAACTGGAAGAGCCCAGAAACAGAGGAGAAAAAGAAGTGACGAATTTTAATTAAGGAATCCTATTCAGTTATGGAATCCTACTTGTAATTTATTTAGAGTATTAAAATACTTTTATTGGGCAAGACTTTTAGAGCCTAATTACCTTGACTCTAATTACCTGATTGATTGAATTACTAAAAGTGGTTAATTGTGTTGAATGTTTCGAGAGTGTTAATGCTTGAAAGAGATTAACATACTCTAGTTATAGGATCACATTGATTGCTTTAGCTTAAGAGCCAATTGTGTAAGCATGGTGGACCTGATTGCCCTAGGTTTTAAATAATTTGTTTATCATCTGCTTAATTAGTGTTAATTTAGTTTAATTAGTTAATTAATAATTTCACATAATCGTTTGCCCTTGAAACAATTAGCGATAACTGAAAAGGAATTAGTAGAACCTGTCTCCTTGTGGATTCGACCCGCTTGCCATCTGTACTAGCAATAGACACCGTGCGCTTGCGGTTAGGTATAATTTGACATATCACTTTACCGTTTCCGATTTTGCATCTAGCTCCCGCCTTCACAACATCCTTTGCAGCCATCACTAGTACAGAATAGGCTTTTAGCGTCGGTCAAAAACTTTATAAACTAGTAACAAGAAAAAGGAATCAATATTTGAAATGTAAGTATAAGGGGGAATATACTTCAGGCCTCTCTTCTTTATCGAGGTCGGAAGCTTTGGAATCGAGCATCATGGTTTCGACAGTGAGGTCAATGGAATGCTCAGCCCAGTACTTCTTCTGGATATCACGTTCTGCTTCAGCTCCACCTACATTTTTTTCATTACCAAATCGAAAACCCATAAAAAACAACAACAAATATATAAGTACCCATATGAATACCCCAATTAATGCCAGAACAGGAAAAAAGTAAAAGAAAACATACCTTGAACCACTGGCCATTTTATTTGAGAATTGAGAAGCAAAGGTGAAATATGAAAGCAATGAGGGATTTAAGAACCCTCAATCGTCCTATGACTCACTTAGTCGAACTGTTCTACAGCGGTTATGCAAAGCCTGTCATTTTTTGTTGGTTTCCTGTCTTGTGTAAGCTCTAGAACCCATCGAGAATCGTTAGCACTAGAATCGTCGCTATTTTTGAGATTTGTTGAGTCGGTGCTCACAACTCAACTTCAGAGCATTTGAATTAGCTACATAAACACATATAGATGAGGTTAAGCAAGAATTGGCAACAACACACCTAAAATTGAACCCCCAAAATTAAAATTAAATCCCTAAAGTTTCACAGCTTTGGTGCTAAGCCCGTGTTCTACTAAGCCCATCTTCTCCCCCTCTATATTGTATCGAGAGAGAGAGAGAGAGAGAGAGAGAGAGAGAGATGATACCTTTAATCTTTAATCCCAAATTGAACAGAGGTAGAGAACTCGATTGAGGTAGAGTTAGAGGTTGTACTTCGATAAGCGGCGAGAGGGTGTTGAGAGCGGCGACGGCGAGGCTGAGGCTGAGAGAGGTTGACCTAAAATTATTCACGGGAATGAATGAAGTTTAGTTCGTGTTTTAGTGTTATATTGTAAATAAAAAATAAATTTATATTTCTTAAAATACATTACTCCCTCTGTCCATTTCATTTCTTTACACTTTCTATTTTGGGCCGTTCATTCCATTTCTTTACATTACTAAAAATAGTAACTTTTAACAATAAAATATATTATTACATCCACTACCTCACTCCACCTTTTCAACCCTTTACACTATTACACCCACTACTTCACTTATTTTAACAATAAAATTACTATTACACCCACTACTATATTTATTTTAACAATATTACATCCACTATCTTGGTCTCCGTGCAAAAAGCAAACGTAAAGAAACCAAAAAAACGGAGGGAGTAACTTATAGAGCGTTTCTAAAAAACACTATTAAAGTGCAATCTATCATAGCGTTTATTTCTGAAACGTTATTGTAGTACATATTTTTGATTTTTTGTTTAATTTTGATTTTTTATTTATTAACTTACATCATGTTCTTATAAAAAACACTATGAAAGTAAGAACTTAGATAGCGCTTCTGAAAAAATGCTATCTAAGTGATATCTCCTAAGTTCAGTTTTGTAGTAGTGTTTGTAGCTGGTGTGTGTGGCTACAATTTTTTTTTTCAAAAAGTTAAATAATTAGTACAATTACAATTAAAATGGTATATTTGGATGGATAAAATTTCAAAAATTGACAAATATCGATAAAAAATTAGATCTACAAGTTTAATATATTTAATTTTTTGATTTATTTGACAAACTAGTTAAAAAAGTGGAAAAATAAAAAAAAAATGGAAAATTAGTGAAAGTATGTTAAAATTCATCACACAAATAGTGAGTATGACTACTTTGGTGTGTATGAATTTATTTTCAAAAATTGTGATTTTCTCTATTTTTATTTAATTTTTTGATTTATTTGACAAACTAGTTAAAAATGGGGAAAAAATAAAAAAAAATGGAAAATTAGTGAAAATAAGGTAACATTCATCACACAAATAGTGAGTATGAGTACTTTGGTGTGTATGAATTTATTTTCAAAAATTGTCATTTTTCCTATTTTTATTATATTCCCACATTCCCGTATCGTCTGTCTGTCTCTTATCACTTCTACTTGGGAAAAAACATCAACTGCTCTGCTCCCGCGTGCTCTTTAAAAATTATACAAAAAAATTTAGTTTCGGCGTCGGTTAAATTAAGACCGACGCTTAAAGTACAGTTTTAGGCATCGGTTGCTAATGACCGACGCTTAAAGTATAGTTTTGGGCGTCGGTTGTTTTCGACCGACGCTAAAAGTTCGGTTTTAGGCGTCGGTTAAGTAAAGACCGACGCTAAAGATACAGTTTTAGGCGTCGGTTGTTATGACCGACGCTAAAGATAGTCCTAAGGCGTCGGTTGAGTAAAAACCGACGCTTAATGTTCAACTTTAGGCGTCGGTTATTTTATCACCGACGCAAAAAGTCCAGCATAAATGACTTTAAGCGTCGGTTAATGTAGCAACCGACGCTTAAAGTAAGTATAGGCCACGGTTCTCCATTTAACCGACGCTAAAAGTGCGACGCTTAAAGCCTATTCTGTACTAGTGCATTAAACTTCTCCAAACAAAGCTAGGATTGTTACCTATTTCTGCATCAAGAAATGATGTCCTTGGATAGTACTTTGCTTTTATTATTTCAGTTGCAAACTTATTCGTTCCTTGAATTAATCTCCATCCCTGTTTGGCTAGCATGGCTAAGTTGAACTTCCTCATATCTCGAACCCCCAACCCCCCACAACCCTTAGGCTTACACATCCTCGACCACTCCATCCACCTTATACCTTTCCCTGCGACTCCCTTACCCCACATGAATCCATTCATCTTTCTTTCTATTGCTTCAGAAATACCAATTGGTATAAGGAATAGATTCATCCAGAAACTTGGCATCATTTTTTTCTTAGGTTCGATTCACGTCATCTCTTTTATTTTCCTTTTTCATTTGATTATAAGTTATTACATTATACAAATTATAATAGTACTAGCTTAAAATTCGTGCGATCACTAGTACAAAACTGACCTTATACGTCGCCTCTTATACGTCGGTTCTGGCCAAAGGCGACGTATAAAGTAGTCATATACGTCGGTTCCGCATAAAGGCGACGTATAAGGTCAATTTTTAACATTTTTTACGTCGGTTGAAGAAAACGCCGACGTATAAGGTCATAATATACGTCGGTTGAGGAAAAGGCGACGTATAAAATGATACTTTATACGTCGGTTGAGAAAAAGGCGACGTATATAATACTACTTTATACGTCGGTTGAAAAAAGGCGACGTATAAAATTCTACTTTATACGTCAGTTGAGAAAAAGGCGACGTATATAATATTACTTTATACGTCGGTTGAGAAAATACGACATATATAATACTACTTTATACGTCGGGTAAGAGAAAGGGCGACGTATATAATGCTATATACGTCGGATTTGTATTATGTGACATATAAAGTATCAATTTTTACGCCCTATGCCCGACGTATAAAACTTTTAATTAACGAAAAATGTAATTTTAAACCCATTGTTCAGCCGGCTGTTGCTTCAATGGTCTGTCTCTAAATCTCTCTCGTCTGTCTCTAAATCTCTCTCGCTAGCTTACTCTCCCCAAACATTTTCACCACGATTAAGATCACTCTCTCCTCGATAAGATCGATCTGTACTCTCTTCATCTCTCTCAATTTCGTTCACAATTTCACTCCGATTAACAGGAAAAATGGCGAGTTCGACGGCGACGAGCGGCGTGTACATCCAAGTCATCGAAGATGTTATCAACAAGATTCACGACGAGTTTGTTTCGAACGGTGGGCCCGGCGACGCTGTTCTTCTGGAGCTTTAAGGAGTAATGTTTTAAACCCTAGATTACTGTTTGTTGTTTAATTTTTTGTTTTAGTTTGTTAATTGAATGATTGTGTTTGTTGTGAATTGAGTTTATTATGTTTGAATTATGTGAAATTAGTTGATTAGGGTTAATTAGGGTTTGATGGGGTTTTTTTTTCCTGAATTGATGTGGATGAAATTGTGGGTTTTTTGATTCATACGTATATAGTATCAAAAACTTTTGATTCATATCAACATCTCTCTAGAAAAATCCCAAATTCGAAAAATCTCTAAAATCCTAATTCGCCTCTCTTTTAATTCATTCATTTTGATGATTTATTTAGATAAATCGTTGTTTGTCCTTGATTATCTCCACACAAAATCAGCATCTTGAGCTTCAGTTAATTGAAACGTTGTTCAACTCGTTTCAACTTAGTTTCTGTGACGATTTTGCTTTTCCGATGATTTTTCAGGTCATATCACGACGAGTCCAAGTTCCCCAGATGCTGACAATCAAGAAGAAGTGGTTGCCTTTCCCAGAATCATTCGAGTTCGAATCAACTGACTGAGTCCAATGGTGAGTCACGGAGAGTCAAGCTAATTGGTACAGGTAGGTCCGTGAGATTCTACGCCACGGTACAGGTAAGTTTTTTTTGTCGAATTGGTACTATTTCATTGAGACTATTATGGCTTGTTATTCCACGTCCACCTCTTACCCAGATCAATCAAGTGTAGTGCAGTTGTTCATTGCCAAATGCTTTAAATATTGAGTGTATTCAATTGTATACTTTTGCTATTTAATTTTGAGAAATAAAAGTATGGAAACAGAACATTGTCCTGTAATACTTTTATCTAGTTAATAGTTTATGTAAATCCCTACTCGAGATTCAACATGTAGATCAACTGAAATTTGTAAAAAGTAAGGGAGAGCTCTGCATCTTGTGTGTGAATAGATCCAAAATTGTAGACTATATATGTAAACTTGTCAATTGAAATCTGTGTAGAGATTTATTTGTGGCTATTTTTCTCAGGATTTTGCTTTTAAAATACTTATTCATGTTTTAAAAATAGCTAATATTTAAACTAGTGCCTCGTACTTGATAAGTGAGTGTTGCCAATTTGCCATACACATTCTTCGTGTTGGTATTAGATTGCAGAGAGGACTCTATAAGTCTAACGCTTTCACTTTTTTTGCTATTTTGAGAAGCATGAAAATATAACATTTCAGGTCATTTCTGCAATCGAGAACCGTGCAGATCAACTAGATTATGTTCTGGTGCACACTCCTGGTCAAATTGACAAGACTGATTTGCCGTACACATTCTTGGTGTTGGTAGTTTATTATGTAGTGAGTAATGTCAACTTAATTAAATGTCTTCCAATTGCTGTTTGAATTTTGTGTTTCAAATTTTTCGCGATGATTGTAGGTCTAGAGAGGAACTCTTCCCAGTGGGAAGCTAGTTGCGATCAAAAGAGCGGAGCAAGGATCTATTCAAATACAAAATGCTGCCAATATGGTTTCAACAGTTTGCTGCCAATTTCTGAAACAAAACATTTACTAGCATATTGATTTGCAATTCAATATTTGCCCCACGCCAGATTTTAGGCAATGCATCATTTCTATAACAACTTTGTTACTACAAATGCTTAAAACTTACATTGTAGTTATAGTGATAGTTTCTGGAATGATTTAATGCTGATGCCTGGTAGTGAGAAAGCCAGAGTAGCTATTGTTGAATTGGGATTTTAATAAGTCTGGGATTCTACTGGCACTCTTTTTATTGGTTCAATCAGGAATTATGTGACATTTGATGAATAAGAAATAGAGGAAGTGCTTATACACAACATAATAACATGTCTCAGACAAGTTGCAGTGTGTTGATCATTGATCATTCTTTGTCCACGGCCTTTTCCCTTAATGTGAATTCTGTTTTCTGGGCTTGTCCGTGGCATTGATAAAGCTTTTGCCTTGCGGAATGTTTAGTTGTGTTTTTATAACGATATGTTACGATTATTCTTTTAGGTACCACGAGTTGGAGATGTGCGACGGAGCTTCTTCATATACTAGTCTCTGCATGTAAGATTACTGGAAGACTCCAAGCAGTCCATTCTTCAGTTGGTATCTACAACTAATTGTGCGTGTTAACAGAGTAAAAAGGTAAAGTAAATAAAATGTAAGTTTTACTATGCTCATTCTTCAAACCGTTGTTCATTTTCTGTAGTGTGAATTAACACTGCTACAACTTCCCACTCAAGACAAAGACATGCCACATGACCAAATACATATTTACATCTATCAGTTTGGTAAGCAGATAAGTCGGAATTGGGTAGATGAAGAGCTGACTTGGAAATGTTATTCTAAAATATTGATTTAAAATTTACAATCTTCATTTTTTCGTAGCTGTTTCATTCTTTATTTCCACGAAAACATCTTCTCGTACTCTTTACGAAACATTCATTCAGTATCTCTCACATTCGGATATACGTTAGGATTATTCATAAGATCCATACTAGAAAAATCCAATTGAAACTTGGCTGGTATTGCTTGATGGTGTGCTTTCCAATCGTGCTAAAAATCCATGACACTGGACCACGGGTGAGTACTTGGTACATATATACTTTATGGATATCACTTACACCCAGCTGACTGGCAGATTGTTGAGATCTCTTAAAAGTGGCAAATCTTTATGAAACAAATTTTTGTGCATGCTGCTGTAGATTAGTGTTCAGTGTGATGCATTATTGATATTGTTCTCACTAACTATTAACAAATTAGTAATCGGCTCTCTTGTGCAGGTGATTTGATTGTTGATCCACAGAACTTGGAATGGATGCGAGAAGCAAATTGTCCAATTGTAAGTATTCAATTGTTTTAGAATCTTTAGTAGATTGGTATTTTTTGCGAATTCTATATATATTTTTCATATTCTTTTTGTTGTTTACTTGAGCATCAGAGCAATAGATGGGAAACAAGAGAGGGAAATCAGTGAATGTATCGGGTAAATTGAAGCATTCACTTGATGCCAACCGAACCAAAGGCAGGCGTACACGTGAGAGAGAAATTGTAAAGCAAGCAGTCTCCAAGTAGCTTAGTTTTAAATTTCATCATTGAATTATCATTCAATCTCAGTGTAACTTGTACAATATTGTACAAGATGCAAAATATATTTGTCAATATGTTGTTAAATTGTTATTGTTGTAGCTGGACGGATGTGTAAAAATATGTTGGGAATTATGGTTTTTAAATAATTTTCTGGATGTTGTTGTTGTAAAATTATTGGTTAATTTCAGGAATTATGGTTTTTAATTAATTTTCGCGTTGTACAGAAAAACAAAATATATATTTTTTTTAAAATATTTTGGACATTATACGTCGGTTGTTTTGAAGAACCGACGTAAAAGGATAACAATATACGTCGGTTGTTTTGAAGAACCGACGTAAAAGGATAACAATATACGTCGGTTGTTTAGAAGAACCGACGTAAAAGGATACAATATACGTCGGTTGTTTAGAAGAACCGACGTAAAAGGATACAATATACGTCGGTTGTTTAGAAGAACCGACGTAAAAGGATAACAATATACGTCGGTTGTTTAGAAGAACCGACGTAAAAGGATACAATATACGTCGGTTGTTTAGAAGAACCGACGTAAAAGGATACAATATACGTCGCCTTTTTAACCGACGTAAAAGACTCTGACCTTATACGTCGCCTGCCCATACGTCGCCATTTAACCGACGTATAAGACCTATTTAACCGACGTAAAAGGCCATTTTTCTACTAGTGGATGAACAGATTTTTTTTAATATTCTATTATTTTTTTCATTAATTTGAATTATTTTTTTAAAACACGAATTTTGGAGGCTTAAATTTTTAAATGAGATTATTTGATAATAATTATTTAAATGTTATCACTTATCCGCAATATTTTTAGAAAATAAGGGATTTTAGTTAGAAAATATATAAAAGATGATACGTTTTAGTTGAAAAGGTAATCGATTAATTATTATTTATTTTATTAAATAGAATGTCCGTGATAAAATTGGAAATATAGAGATCTTAGTTAGTGAAAATTAAAAAGGTAACATGTTTTAGGTGAAAAATATAATTGATTAGTTTATAGTAATTTTAATTTAATTATGTTATTTTACTAAATAAAATTGCTCGTAATGTATTTAGAAAAGGAGAAATTAATTTTGCCCGGGATGTAAATTAATGTTGTCCATGATATTTCTTGAAAAAATGAATTTTAGTTAGAAAATATAGAAAAAATGATACGTTTTAGATGAAAATATATAGTAATCGGTTAATTATTACTATTATAATATTATTATTTTATTTTATTAAATAGAACCGCCCGTGATATAATTGGAAAAGGAGAGAGTTTAGTTAGAGAAAATAGAAAAGGTTATGTGAAAATTAAAAAGGTGGCATGATTTAGGTGAAAAAGTAATTGATTAGTTTGTAGTAATTATAATTTAATTATGGTATTTTACTAAATAAAACTGTTCGTAGTGTTTTTAGAAAATGAGAAATTAATGTTGCCCGTGATATTTCTAGAAAAAAGAGATTTTAATTAGAAAATATAGAAAAGATTATACGTTTTAGCTGAAAAGGTAATCGGTTAATTATTAGTATTATAATATTATTATTTTATTTTATTAAATAGAACCACCTGATATAATTGGAAAAAGAGAGATTTGTGTTAGAGAAAAGAGAAAAGATAATGTGTTTTTGTTGAAAAAGGTAATTGATTAGTTAATAGCAATTATAATATAATTATGTTATTTTATTAAACAAAATTGCTCATATTGTTTTTAAAAAATGAGAAATTTTAGTTAGATAAAATATAAAAGATATTGTGTTTTACATGAAAAGGGAAATTAATTAGTTATTAAAAAAGAGAAAAATTAATATGTTTAACCTGAAAAGGGAAATTAATTGATTAGTTAGTAGGATAAATTTTATTTATAATTAAGTAAGGGTATGTTATAAATTTTATTTAATATTACAATTATGTTTTTATATAATCATTTTTTGTAATAATTTTTTTAATTTTAATTTGATACAATTTAATATACTCATGTTAACGAATTATACTAATGTTTCCTTATTATAAACAACATATACAATTTTTAATATATTTTATTAATAATTGAAAAATATGGTGTGATATTTTTGGGTATATAATAATGATTGTAAAATTTGTTTTAAATTAAAAAGGTAACTTGTTTTAATTAGAGAGAAAATATTAATGATTGAAAAATATGATATGATTGATCTTTTTAGGTATTTATAAAAGGTATTATCTTGAACTAAAAATAAATGTGAAAAAGGCAATCAACTAATTACCATTAACTACATTATGTCATGATTTATTTTAGGTGTTATATTTTTCTTGAAAATTATGCTGTGATATTTTCGGGTATATATTAATGATTGCAAGATTTGTTTTAAATTAAAAAGGCAATATGTTTTAATTCGAAAGAAAATATTAATGATCGAAAGATATGATACGATGGATGTTTTTGGTGTTTATAAAAGATAATATCTTCAAAAAAATAAATGTGAAAAAGGCAATCGACTAATTACCATTAATTATATAATGTTATTATTTATTTTAGGTGTATTTATTTTTCTTTATAATGAAGGATAAATAAGTAAATTCACGAACTACCAAAAAATAGGTACCAAAAAACAGGTACCAAAAAATAGGTATCAAAAAACAGGTACCAAAATTTTTAATGTTTCGGCTTTTATATAATAGTATAGATTTTTTTCTTGAAAATTATGCTGTGATATTTTCGGGTATATATTAATGAGTGCAAGATTTGTTTTAAATTAAAAAGGTAATGTGTTTTAATTCGAAAGAAAATATTAATGATCGAAAGATATGATACGATGGATGTTTTTGGTGTTTATAAAAGATATCTTAAAAAAAGTAAATGTGAAAAAGGCAATCGACTAATTACCATTAATTATATTATGTTATTATTTATTTTAGATGTATTTATTTTTTCTTTATAATGAAGGGTAAATAAGTAAATTCATGAAGTACAAAAAAATAGGTTTCAAAAAACAGGTACCAAAACTTTTAATGTTTCGGCTTTTATATAATACTAGCTTAAAACCCGTGCGATGCACGTATTTGTTTTTAATATTATATGAATTTTTTTCATTATGTGATTTAATTTTTTTAAAACATGATTGTTGGAGGCTTAAATTTTTAAATGAGATTATTTGATGAAAATTATATAAATGTTATTCGTGATAATTCTAGAAAATGAGGGATTTTAGTTAGAAATTTAGAAAAGATGATGGAATTTAGTTGAAAAAGTTAATCGATTAATTATTAGTAATTATGAAATTACATTTTTATTTTATTAGATAGAATGCCCATGATATAATTGGAAAAATAGAGGATTTGGATAGAGAAAATTAAAAAGGCAACATGTTTTGGGTGAAAAAGGTAATTGATTAGTTTATAGTAATTATAAGTTAATTATGTTATTTTACTAAATGAATTGCTCGTAATGTTTTGTAGAAAAAGAGAAATTATTGTTGTCCGTGATATTTCTAGAAAAAGAGAGATTTTAAGTGGAAAATATAGAAAAAATTATATGTTTTAGCTGAAAAAATTAATCGATTAATTATTATTATTATCATATTTCTATTTTATTAAATAGAACTGCCCTTAATATAATTGAAAAATGAGATATTTTAGTTAGAGAAAATAGAAAAGATAATGTAAAAATTAAAAATGTGACATGGTTTAGGTGAAAAAGGTAATTGTTAATTTAGTTTATACTAATTATAATTTACTAATTGAAATTGCTCTAAGTGTTTAATAGAAAATGAGAAATTAACATTGCCCGTGATATTTCTAGAAAAAAAGGAATTTAATTTGAAAAAAATAGAAAGATGATATGTTTTAGCTGAAAAGATAATTGGTTAATTATTAGTATTGCAATGCACGAGTTTCTTGTATTATGTTATAAATCTTATTTAATATTATAATTATGTTTTTATATAATCATTATTTTCTAATAATTTTTTATTTTTAATTTGATATAATTTAATATACTCATGTTTACGGATTATAATAATGTTTTCTTATTATAAACAACATATATGATTTTTAATACATTTTATTAATAATTAAAAATTTTGGTGTGATATTTTCGGGTATATATTAATGATTGTAAGATTTGTTGTAAATTAAAAAGATAAGGTGTTTTAATTAGAAAAAGAATATTAATGATTGAAAGATATGATACGGTTGATCTTTTTAGGTGTCTATAAAAGGTAATATCTTCAACTGAAAGTAAATATGAAAAAGGCAATCGACTAATTACCATTAATTATGTTATATTGTTATTTATTTTAGGTGTTATATTTTACTTGAAAATTATGGTACAATATTTTCGGGTATATATTAATGATTGAAAGATTTATTTTGAATTAAAAAGGTAACGTGTTTTGGTTCGAAAGAAAATATTAATGATCGAAAGATATGATATGATTGATGTTTTTAGGTATTTATAAGAGGTAATATCTTCAACTAAAAGTAAATATGAAAAGAAAGATTACCGTTAATTTTATTATATTAATGTGAAAAAGGCAATTGACTAATTACCATTAATTTTATTATGTTAATCGACTAATTATCAGTAATTATATTATTTTATTATTTATTTTAGATGTTATATTTTTCTTGAAAATTATGGTGTGATATTTTCGGGTATATATCGATGATTGTAAGATTTGTTTTAAATTAAAAAGGTAACTTCTTTAGTTCGAAAGGAAATATTAATGATGGAAAGATACGATACGATTGATAGTTTTAGGTGTTTATAAAAAGTAATATCTTGATTAATTACCATTAATTATATTATGTTCTTACTTATTTTAGGTATATTTATTTTTCTTTATAATGAAGGGTAAATAAGTAAATTCACGAAGTACCAAAAAATAGGTACCAAAAATCTGGTACAAAAAAATAGGTACCAAAAAATAGGTACCAAAAATTTTAATATTTCAGCTTTTATATAATAGTATAAATAGTATAAATTTATTATCCTAACTTTTATGCTGACAAAGCCCACTCTTGTTTGCTTCACCGTTATATGTCTCTTAGTCAACAACACGTTTTGTCCTAATTGATTTCAATATATAAAAATAATAACGATATAAATCGATATATATATATATATAGGGGCTACTCAAATGAGACCCCTCTTATAATACCAAACCAAACCAAACATACCCAGTATATCCCGCATGAAGTAGGGTCTGGGGAGGGTAAAATGTACGCAGACCATACCCCTACTTTACAGTAGAGAGGCTATATATTTCCGTGAAGACCCCCGGCTTAGTGCACCGAATAGCAAAGTAAATTTTATAAAAAGATGATAATGGTGAGTAAAGTAGTCGACTCCGGCCAAGCTCCCTGCGCCTGCAAAAACAGAAAACAGAAGACAATATGGGGATGAAAAGCCAAGCTTCTAAGCTAATGCTAACCGAGAGAGCCCAACTCTGAGGCTCTCAACCACAGAACCGCTCCCTAGAAGGGAATCAACAACTCTAATCTGGCGCCTCCAACAACTCCTATCAGCTATCGAGTTCTCATCCAAGTTTAAGGCCTTCAAATCCATCCTGAGCTGTTCTTCCCACGACCTCCTCGGTCTGCCTCTTCTCCTCACCCCAACAACCGTAAGACTCTCGACCCTCCTCACCGGGGCTTCCGGAATCCTCCTACGAACGTGGCCGAACCATCTCAACCTCCCTTCCCTAACTTTCGCAGAAAAAGGCGCCACCTCCAACTCGCTCCTGAAAACCACATTCGGGATTCTATCTAACATCGTGCGGCCACAGGACCACCGCAACATCCTCATTTCAGCTGCTTCCAACTTGCACTCGAGGGCCTTCTTCGCCGCCCAACACTCCGAACCATATAACATCGCAGGACGGATAGCTGCTCTATAGAACTTCTCTTTCAGCTTTAACGGGACTTTCTTATCGCACATCACCCCTGACGCAGCCCTCCACCTTAGCCACCCCGCGTTGATACGATGAGTGACATCATCTTCAATCTCACCTTCCTTCTGGATGATCGAACCCAAATACTTGAACTTATCCGTACGGGGAATGGTCTGATCTTCAATCCTAACCTCCACACCTTCCTCGTTGGCGTCACCACTGAAGTTGCACCAGAGGTATTCGGTAATTGGGCCACAAACTAAGCCCAATAAACCAAACACGCGCCTGTTGAACAACCAGTTTTTCTTTTTTAAAATTGAAAGAAAATTTCAATCAAAACAAACACGATTACCAGATCAACCACTGCTACATCCTAACTTCCAAAACATCTGGTATGACCAAAAAATTGTCGAATGATTCACTACAATATATTCTAGAAAAATCACCAATATCAAGCACAATTTACCGAATTTCAACACAAATTACCGAATTTCAATTCAAATCACTAACAATTTAACAGCACAACACCAAACTTTTAAACATAAATTACCAAAAAATTCAAATCATCAAAAATCTGAACGTAAATTCAAAGCAAATCACCAAAAAATTCAATACAAATAACCAAAAATTCTTATATAAATCACCAAATAACACCATCATCTCTGCCTCACCAAAACCAATATCACTGTCACAAATCACTCCACCATCCTAAACTCACCACCATCACAATCACTGTCACTAAACCATCATTATCACCAATATGCCACCTACAGAAATCACCATCAGATTGCTACTATTATCACAACATACAGAATCACCAAAATTCTGTCCAAATTACTAAAATTTCAACCCAAATCACCAAATTTCGATACAAATCACCAAATTCTTTTAAACAAATCACGTAAAGCGCTGCATTCACCATACCTACCACCACCATCTCCACCATACATCATTCATCTTGCCCATTACAGACGTTGCAACCACCATAACTACCACTAGATGAGAGAAATCAGATCTAGATTAAGAAATCGGATTTGAAAATTTTAAATCTAAAGCAAATCTACCTGATATGTTTGTTTGCCCGACTAAATCTACCTGACATCATTGCGTAACAAACTCCAATCACCACACCGTCTTTCGATGACTTCATCTTCCAAATTTCCACCATTAGTTATGCATATGTATTTGTTTCTTGCCCCAAAATCGCACACATCTTCAAATCGGACTAATATTCGACACCATTAACACTTAAAATCTTCAAGGATGTCACCAGAATAGTGTTTAGATGAAATTAAAGAGTAGATCTGAAAAGAAAGTAAACTTACATAAAAAGATGAGAAGAAAAGAGAGACAAGCAGGAAGAAGAGAGAGAATGGAAGATGCGTGGGAGAGAGAGAGAGGTAATTCAGAAATGATTGAGAAAGGAAGAAGATTAGACCAGGAGAGAATGGGTGGAAGATGGATGAGTGATCTAGGAGGAGAGAGAAATACTGTAGATACATGTTTATGTTATTGTACGTATAAAAGTTAAATAGGAATATGCGGTACAGATTAAAAGTTGTTACAAAAATTACGTATAAAAGTTAAATAGGAATATGCGGTACAGATTAAAAGTTGTTACAAAAATTGAGTGGTTCAAATTTAGTCTCAGTTCTCATTATAAGAGTGACCTCATTTGAGCATCTGCTTATATATATATATATATAAAATATAGGGTGTGACTCAAAAGAGAACTCTTTTTTTGAAGAAAACTAAGGTACTACTCCTAACCATTAGATGTATTATAATCAATGGCCCCGCCAGGGGCACCCACACACTAATCAAATACACCCTCACACACATAATCCCACTTAATCCCCTCCGTTTTTAATTTGATTTTTCCCGTCAATCGGTGATATTTTTTAAAAATCTAATTTCACAACATTTTTCTCCATCTCCCAACGATCAGTTTGCATACCATATGTGCTATATTTTAATTTAGTTTTCTAAGTTCTCCTTTTAAAGGGGTTTTCTCTAGATCCTTACTCTATAAATATATGTAGAATCCTACTCAACTACAAACCAAAATTAACTACAAACCAAACCCCAATCTAACATTTAATTAAGCTAATTTAATAACCAAACTAATCAAAAAATGTATAATAATCTACCCTCTATCCAACAAAAAAAAATAAAAATAAAATATTGTTCAATGCTGACGTGGCAGCGACGTCAGCAGTGAACAGTAAATTCTTTTTTTTTTTGATGAATATTGATCACTTAATTTATGACATTTTTTGTGAAGGTGCCCATGACGGGCCCCTTATAATAAATGAAATATAAAATATTTAGTGTTGATTTGTAGTTTGTATTTAAAGATTAATTGGTCACTTAATTTATGACATTTTTTGTGAAGGTGCCCGTGACGGGGCCCTTATAATAAATGAAATATAAAATATTTAGTGTTGATTTGTAGTTTGTATTTAAAGATTAATTTGTATTTGAGCAAAAACCTATATATATATATATATGTATGTAGAGTAAGGTAAATGAATGAACCCTCAAAAGAGAAAGAGAAGCTGTGATTCTAAATATTTTTATTAATTATTTTTACGAAATAATTACATACTTACATTTTAATTGTTATTATATAATTTTTAAAATCTAAATTTGAATCATTAATTGAACATTGAAAAGATTTATGAATCTTTTCCGAACTTTTTAGCCGAGATTCAAAAATAGGTTCATGAAATTATAAAATTCAAAAATAAATTCTTAAAATTTACGAGATTCAAAAATATATTCTTAAATTTTTAATTATTTTTTTAACATTTAAAAATAAATTGTTGTTAATAATTGACTTTTTGGAAGCACCATGAAAACAGAATTTTATTTTAAATTTTTTCTAAATTTAAAATTAATTTTTTAAAGTGTTCTCTTCGATTCTCTTTTTTTTAGAAGGATTCTCTTAAACCCGTGTGTACATTAATAAGTCCGGGGAATAAAAAAATATTATTGTTTCTTACATTAGATAAGAGTTAAACTATAGTGTATTTTGTTTAAAAATAATTTATAAAAGTTATGTAATTATAAAATTTTAATTTGAAAATGATCCGATAATATATTTGTAATCTACGTAGGTATTCGCTTTTTTAAAGGAGAGTGATGTTTATGCTTCAATTAAAAACAAGATGCGATGCCCTCTAGACTATACTGCCCACTGACCAGTCCAGGTTTCTAGCAAAGAATGTGCGGGCCAATTATTTCTCCGGGCTACATAAAGTTTAGATAGCCCTTTAGGTCACTTAATGTCAGTGTAACTAGTTTTCCGGCCCAATTGTAATAGCAAACTCTTGCAAATGCATACCTAATTTTTTTTTTTTTTTTTATCTTTGACGATTCGTCAATTTAACTTTGCGAACATGGTGTATTTAATTCAAAATATCTGTATAAATAAAATAATATGTTTAAATAAATAATATTACATTTATTACAAATTTGTCATTTCTTTTATGTAGCAATAGTTTTAGTAAACTAATATGAAATATGTAATGAGGTCATGAAGTATAGAATATTATTTTAAGTTTGTATTGAAAAACAACGTCAGGTTATGGGTTTGATTATCGCTCATCTCGAAATTTATTATAATATGGGTTTGATTATCGCTCATCTCGAAATTTATTATAATATATATTCATTTGTAAGATATATAAATCTAATTATTTAAAAGAAAAAAAGAACGTTATAAATAAACATTTATCATAAAAAAATTGTGTTCCCAATTACCCCTTTTTATAAAGCTAATTATGGTAGAATGTATATCACCTTCTCGCCAAACGTTTTTCAAAACATTCATGAATGCTTTCCTAATTTTCAATTTTCGTACAATTATTTTTCTAATTTTCGTACAATGATATAGGTTCCGATTCCTATTTGGAAAAAAATTCTTAATTTTAAGTTTTGCTTTATCTTAAAACCGAATCGAATCCCGATTCCAGATCGGCGGTAAAGCACATTCCTCTCAATTAATTTCCTGTAACCTATTTTCGCATAATATGCGCAAAATGCAAGAATATTGTCATCTTCACATGAACAATTTATGGAGATAAGATCGATACATCTTAATATCTTATCACTAATGATATTATGGAACTTGAAACTCTTTACTGCTACAAGTCTACAAGGAGACACAGCACCCTTTTCATCTTTTACATTATAGAGCCAAGTTACAAAAGTGGCCAGATATATGTCTATGGCACCATATGCGATGCTTTGTTAGTCCATAGACAACTTATTCACACTCCTTATCTCAATCAAACCTTTTCTCATGTCTGCCGGCCCTCCACCCTTTTCACCTTTAACATTATAGAGCTGGACTTTGTATCTTTGTGTGTATAATTTATATACATGCATATAAAAGTATGCGTGTGTAACAATGTGTGTGCAAGTGCACGAGTATTTTTATTGTTGTTGGAGAAATTTCGTAACAACACGAAATCGAAGGTTTGCTGGAATGGTAGAATAAATTTGTGAGTATGTGGCTATTTTATGGGATTTAGGGGTTTATTAAGAAAGAGAGGGCTGGAATGGTAGAATAAATTTGTGAGTATGTGGCTATTTTATGGGATTTAGGGGTTTATTAAGAAAGAGAGGGCTGAACTTGACAAATATCTCGATTTGTCTCGTGTATCGGATTTCATCATATATCGGATCCCCTCGCCAAGATGCCTACGTGATCAAGCCCACGTAGTTCTGTAATTGATTTGTGTCTATCCTTTATAGACTTTAGGATAAACTTCGTTAATCTGGGTGATTACTGATTTTATCAAATTTAATCTTATCGTTGTGAAATCTTCCTGATTTGAAGAATATCGTTTGGAGATATTTTCCGTAATTGATTGATTAAGATTGATTCTTTCCTCATTTCAGAGAGAGGATATTACTTAGCGATTAAGTAACAATTATTAATCTGAATTAATAATTAATAGATTTTAGAAATTTGGGAGATTATTAGACATGCAAAAAATGTGGCATAACACTTACATATATTAATGAGAATTGCTAGAGTACAATTTCAAAATTATGAGTTGTTATCATGTTATTGATCGTTTACTTATAAATAAAAAGAAGGAAAATGCTAGGTATCCCAAATTGGTACCCCAAATTCCTTTCCCAAATGACATGTCAAATAATTATTGGTTATAATTATGATGGGCCCGCCAGGGCCATCCAATTAAAATATTCCAAAATGGCAATTAATTAATACCACATCATTTGGTGTCAAAATTTGGTACCCAATTTGGGGTCCGTAGCACTACTCTAAAAAGAACTCCTTAATGTATATGATCCACAAAGAAAAACATATAACATGTCATCTGAATCTTTGTACAATTAATTTTGGAGCGTGTAGCATTACTCTATATTAATGTATATAATTAATGTCCGTGAAACAAATTTGACTAAGAAATCGTGAACTTCAGAGTCTCCTCACACACGTTTGTGGCGAGTGTCCCCAGCTTATCTGAGAATCTAAGTCGACTGGATGTTATTGTACTTGGCGAAATGGCAAAGATGCATAGAGATAGTGAATATGTGATGAAATAGCTTTTGTTGTTTTATGATAACCCGAGAGATAAGGAGACCGTTTGTGGTCAAGTAGCGCAAATTGTCGCACCAGTCGGGCACAAATTCGGACCCCTACTTGTGCCCTAATCGATTAAAGTCGACATTTATCTAACAAATGATAACCAATTATTCAAACTGTGCACTTCCACAACCACACCATATAGCCAGATAGGGGTCCCTGTAATTTAGCGATTTGCAGGTTGTGATCTATGATTGAAAAAAGGAGTGTAAAGATATATATGTAGGAGATTACCAAGAAGATTTTGCTAGTCAGGACGTTTGGACTCTGGGGTCACGATTAGTTCTTTAAATTCCGTGATTAGTACGAGAGTAACTGTTTATATATATACCTTAATTTGCTAAAATTAAAGTTGGGGGAATCTCCAAAATGTGAGGATATAGCAGCTGAGTTGATTAAAAGTAAACAATGTTTATCTCCTAATGGCCGAGATATAACTTTTTTTTTGACAAAATGCGGTAGATTCATATTTCTTGCTGAATACATTGCTTAACTTTGGCTGGTACAGACCACCAGTCGAAACTACGATCAGGGTACATATGCGACACATGTGCAAGCTCGTGTGCCGGCATATTCGCAGATCGTTTGATAAAGTACAACTTAATGTTGTTATGATTTCGTAGAAGGCCTCTACAGTCCTCCACCACCTTACCAAGCCGGGATCTCATGGGGACCGAACTCCGAATCAGTTGTATCACAACCTGACAATCCGATTCCACTATGGCTGAATACCACTTCATTTCTTTAGCCAAACTTAGGGCCTCTTTAATTGCTAAAGCCTCCGCCAGAGTCGGATTCGATATCTCAGCTTCAGTCTTCGATCTGGCCAGAAGTAAGTGACCATTGTGATTTCTGGCTATTAGGCCCATCCCTGAGGACCCTTGGTTGGCGAAAATCGCTGCGTCAACTGTTATCTTTATATCATTTGGTTGTGGCTTTACCCAAGAAACCGCTCCATCCCCTGCATTAGTAGGAGAATTAGGAACACCGAAAATTCGACTTTGAGCATTTACCCACTGTGAAAGAAACTCCCAAGCCTTTGCAACGATTCTCATAATTGGACCTTGTTTGCCATTCCAGACTAGATCATTTCTGGCCCTCCAAATCGACCAGCAGAGAGTGATGATCTTTGCCTTATTCTTGGAGGATTGGCCCTGCAAATTCAGATTCAGCCATGCCGGAAATTCCATGCAGTCCTCTGTGATAATACCCGGATCAAAGATCTTCCAGCACGCATTGGCTACCCTGCATTGAACTAAAGCGTGGAATATGGACTCGGTTCCATTTTTGCAGACAGGACACACATTGCTGACATTGACATGTTTTGATTGTAGTTGAACCAGCGTGGGTAAGCAGTACGTACCTGCTCTCCAAATTAAATTCAGAACCTGAGGAGGGGCTTTAATATTCCAAACTGTGTTCCAAAAATTATCATGAACATCTGAGTTCCAATCCCCTTTCTATTTTTGCAGCAAGTTGTAAGCACTCTTAACAGAATAATTTCCGGAATTTTCTAGGTTCCAGCTTAGCACATCCTTCTCCAACTGTTGTTCAATCTTGGTATTCAGAATGATTTGTTGATCTCTACTGTCAAACACATCCTCGATAATCTCTGTATCCCATTCCTTCATACCAATACGGAGGAGAGAGCTAACCTTTTGGGCTACTAGAACTGGTGAATCAGTTATGACATAAGGGTTTTCTTTACTGTTTAACCAGGGCTGATTTAGAATATGAATGTCCTTGCCATTGCCAATTCTCCAAGATGCACCGTCCGAGATTATTTTCCTAGCTTCAAGAATACTCCGCCAAATAAAGCTGGGACTGCTACCCAAACTAGCCTCCATGAACTCTTTATCATGGTAGTATTTGGCTTTATAAACGCGGGCCACCAAGCACTCCGGGTTTGAGACCAGGCGCCAACACTGCTTCCCTAGCATAGCTAAGTTGAATTCTCGAAGATATCGGAAGCCCAAACCACCAGCTTGTTTGTGCTTAGCTAGTCTTTCCCAAGACATCCAAATTATTCTAGAGCTTTGTTGCTTCGAGGAATTCCAGAAGAATTTTGCCATGCTTTTTTCAATTTCTCTAATAAGATGGATGGGGAGAAGGAATACACTCATTGCATATGAGGGCATAATCTGCGCCACCATTTTGATTAAAATTTCTTTTGCGGGCTTCGCCATATATTTTCTCATTCCAGTTCTGAATGCTGTTCAACACCTTGTCCTTTAGATAGGCAAAAGCTACTGATTTATTTCTCCCCAGAATGTTAGGTAATCCCAAATAATTGGATGCCTCACCAGCTTCTTTGATTTGGAGGTCACTACAGATTAAAACCTTGTTATAGTTGATAACATTAGAGCTGAAAAATATCGTCGACTTGTTGATATTGACCTGTTGACCCGAAGCTTTCTCATAGGTTGACAGTAAGTTCTTTATATGACCTGTTTCATTCAAGTCAGCCTTACAAAAAAGATAACTGTCGTCTGCAAAAAGCATATGACTGATGATTAGAGCACGTTTGCAGATTTTGATACCATGAATCCATTTTCTTGATTCAAACTGCTTGATTAAAGCCGTGAAGCCTTCTGCACAAATGACGAAGAGGTAGGGAGATAACGGATCCCCTTGTCTCAAATCTCTACTCGGGATTATTGGACCAATTTCGAACTCACCTTGGATGATATTATACCTAACTGTGGTCAGGCATTGAAGAATTAGGTTAATCCACTTGGCACTGAAGCCCATAGCAGTCAAAATATCGCTCAGAAATTTCCATTCTATACGATCATAAGCCTTTGACATGTCCAATTTCAGAGCCATGTATCCTTCTTTACCAAACTGTTTGCGCTTCACATAGTGCATAATTTCGAATGAAATCATGATGTTATCAGAAATTAAACGCCCTGGCAGGAACGCACTTTACGTATCTGAAATGACAGACTCCAGGACTCCTTTCAAGCGATTAGCTATCACCTTGGTAATAACTTTCATGATTACATTACATAATGCAATAGGGCGCATATCAGATATCGAAGATGGATGCTTTTTCTTAGGAATCAGGACGATGTTGGTGTCATTCATATGATCCGGAATGACTCCATTATCAAAGAATTGTCTTGTCACCTGAACTACATCACCACCAATAATCGACCAATTCTTCTGAAAGAAAGCCGGGGTCATACCATCTGGCCCCGGAGATTTGTCGGGGTGCATGTTGAAGATTGCTGCTTTCACTTCTTCCTCCATGACAGGCCTCAATAATTCTATGTTCTGTTGATCAGTAATAGTTTTAGTGATGCAGCTTACCACCTCCTCTGTATTCGTTCTATTTTCTGTGAATAGATGTTGGAAATAGTTTTTGATTAGATCTGGCAAACCACTTTGCCAATCCATCCAGACTCCATTCTCATCTTTCAATCTTTGAATGTGGTTTATTCTCTTTCTCTTGGTACAGGACGCATGGAAATATTTAGTGTTTTTATTGCCCGCTTGTAACCACATTTGTTTGGACCTTTGCTTCCAGAAAATCTCCTTTTGGTCTAACACCAGATGCAGCTGATTACTCGCATTTGCATAGGCTGAGACTGAATGGGCATCTCGCTTATTTCTTAATACTCTAAGGATCTTTTTGAGTTCCTTAATCCTTTTGCTAAAGCAACCCGTAATCTCTCGACCCCAAATCTCTAAATTATCAGCACATCTTCTCATTTTCTGCATAATGTCAACTTTGCTTCCTTCTTCCCATCCGTCTTTAATTATCTGAGAGCACATAGGATCCGTTAGCCAAGCGTTTTCGAATCGAAATTGACGTTTCTTATCTCCTCTTGTCTGCTGTTCTGGAATTAGATGAAGAGAGCTGTGATCGGATGGTGAGCCTTCTAGGTTGTACACTTTCGCCAAACGATGATTGTTAAGCCACATAGAATTAGCAAGGACTCTATCCAAACGGATTTCAATCCAGTGGTCAGTGTTTCTGCCTCTTTCCCAAGTAAATTGGTGACCAATAATATCAAGATCATGCAGATTCGAATCCTGCATACATTGGATAAATCCCTCTATCAGGTGAGTAGGATACAAAGGCCCACCTCTCTTATCTATTTGCGACGTGACGTTGTTAAAATCTCCCACGAGGCACCACGACAGATTTGCATCACGAGAAAGGTTTCTCAATAAGTCCCAAGTCTTGTGTCGCTGGGTTCTCGAAGGCTCACCGTAGATGCCAGTCAAACGCCAATCGTCCTTATTAGGAGAACTAATCACAATGTCAATGTGCGAGTGGGAATAACTCACAAGATTAACACAGTTCGAGGTCTTCCAAAACATGGCAATACCCCCACTTCTACCCTGCGGCTCTACTGCTATAAAGCCTTCAAAACCAAGAATTCCACATAAATCCTCCATTTTCTTATAGCTACTAATAGTCTCGCTTAAAAACACAAACGACGGTCTTTCCATGCGGGTTACTTCTTTAAGGAACCGAATCTTTCCAGGGGAACCCATGCCCTGGCAGAATTGAACCGAATCGAATACCGTCTGATTTGAGCTCGAATTCAATTATAATTTTTTTTTTTGATTATAAAATTTTGAAGCTTGACTTACAATTTGTTAGAACCATGAATTTCAAGTTCAAGATTAAAACTCCGACTCTATAGAAATTTAATAATTTTAAGTTGGCTCCAAGACTATAATCAACCAATTCTACTAAATCTATAATCTTTATTAATAAGCAAAATCCCTTTTTAATGATAAGATTTTGTACCAAATTTGATTCACATCATATTTTGGTTTTATCCCTGAAATCCTATTTGTACTAGAATTTCATGTTATTTTTTAAAAATAAAATACATTTATTATTAAGTAAAATCTAAGGAGATTACTTACCCGAATTATATGCACCTCTCGTTCTTTTCTCTCATGTTGTGAGCATCCTCTTTTGTGTTTTTTTTTAACTTAATAGTTAAACAACAAAATGCGTCTTGTCAATATGACATGGTTTGTTAAGTTTTGATAATTACGTCTATCGTCATTGTCATTTTCTCTGTTCTTTTTGTCATGGATAACGGCAGTAATTTTATTCAAGCATTGAATAATATCTCTTTGGAGGATGAAGAGGAAGGAGGGTTGGAGATTGTAGTAGAAAATTTAGAAAGGGAAAACTTGCAACAACAGGGGTTCGATGCAAAGCTGTGTGTAGTGGGGAGATTCATTACTGAAGGAAGGTTTGATTTTGAAGCCATGCAGCATACTCTAGCACTTCTCTCGAAGCCAGGTAAGGGAGTTTATATGAAAGAATTGGATTCAAATTTGTATCTATTCCAATTCTATCATGAGATAGATGTAAAAAGAGTCATGGAAGGTGGTCCCTGGTCCTTTAACAGAAGAGCATTAGTAATGTCACGAATGAAAGAGGGGCAAAATCCTCGTTGTGTGGATCTGAATTCTATAGAGCTTTGGGTTCAAGTTCATGATTTGAAGGTGGGTTTCATGTCAGATACAGTTCTGAAAAGTGTTGGTAATTATGTTGGAACCTATGTGCAATTTTGCCCAAATAATTTCAAAGGAGTTTGGAGGGAGTACATGAGGATTAGAGTCAATATCAATCTGTCAAAACCATTAAAACGTCGTATGAAGATAATGAGGGGGGATGAGTGGTTCTGGATTAATTTCAAGTACGAGAATGTGCCCAGTTTTTGTTTTATTTATGGTATCACTGGACATACAGAGAAATTTTGTGGTCTGTTGTTTGAGAAAGAGGAGAGTGAGATTATCAAGCCCTACGGTGCATGGATGAGAGCTCCGTTGAGGAAGCAGGTCAACCAGTAGGCGCAAAATGGTTACGTTACGGAGGGGATGCTGATAGTTCGGAGTCAATGTCAAATTCTCAAGGCAAGCAGAACTGAGAAGATGGTGGAAGTCGGTGGCCTGTTGTTATCCCTACAAATCAGGGTTCTATTGAGCATAGCGAGAATCAGGGAGATATGGTTGTTCAAACGTCTTCCAAAGGCGGGAAAGTTGGCCATGATACATTACAAGTTAATTCAGCAATAATTAGGGAGCAAATAATTAAAAAAGATTTTGGAGTTATTGAGACAAAAAAGCGAAGGACGGAGGATGGGCTGGGCTATGACAAAACAGGCCATAACACAGAAGTTTTAATGGACTCAGAAGATGTAAATGATACGGTTATGCATAATGGAGGGCCAGGTAACATTTTGGATCCAAAAAACGTGTATGGGGCGAGTACTCATGGGAGTGCTCGCCTATCATTATGAGTCTTATAAGCTGGAATTGCCATGGGCTTGGGACCCCATGGGCTTTTCAATTCCTTAAGGAGATTACTCTCCAAAAGAAACCCGACTTCATATTCTTGTGTGAGATAATTTGTAAAACAGATACAGTAGAAAGATTTCATAAAGCAGTTGGTTTTGAAGGGATGATAACGTTCGAATCTCAAGGGCGTAGCGGTGGGATAGCCTTGTTATGGAGACATAAGGATGAAATATGGATTCGCTCTTACAATATAAACCACATTGACACAGTGCTTCGTACATTATCTGGTGACTCTTTCAGGCTGACAGGAATATACGGAGAACCTGATAGAAGTAAGAGACATGAAACCTGGCAACTCATTCAAAATTTGGCAATAAATAATTCGCTGCCTTGGGTATTAATAGGTGATATGAATAATGTCTGCTCTCAACAGGACAAGATTGGAGGAAACCTTATCCTCAGTCTCTAATCTCAGGTTTTCTCAATGTACTGGAGGAGTGTAATTTAATAGATATGAATTTGCAAGGTTATCTGTATACTTGGGAGAGAGGAGCAGGTACCAGTGATCATATTGAAGTCAGACTAGATCGAGCCCTTACAAATGTTGAATTTCTGAATTTCTTCAAAGATGCATCGCTAACTAATTTGGAGGTTTCCACCTCAGATCATTGTCCACTATTTTTTTGAATGGTGCAAAGTTCAACAAGTAGTCAGAATTCGTCAGTTCCGATTCGAGAATGCATGGCTTCGTGAACCTATGTTCCAACAGCTGATTTCAGATATTTGGGCAAGGTGTCAAGAATCCTCTTTTTTCGACAAATTGGCAGAGTGTAGGGCTGTTCTATCTGAATGGGGCAAGGAAATTACAGGAAGTTTTAAGTGAAGGATTCAGGCCCATAAAAAAGTTATCAAAACTTTGAAGGGTAGAAGAGATGATGGTTCAATCAATATAGTAAAAGAGAGTCAGAAGAACTTAGCTGAAGTCTATGCTCAGCAAGAAACTT
Organism: Kitagawia praeruptora; assembly: GCA_037693485.1. Taxonomy (NCBI): domain Eukaryota; kingdom Viridiplantae; phylum Streptophyta; class Magnoliopsida; order Apiales; family Apiaceae; genus Kitagawia; species Kitagawia praeruptora. Next base: position 58,751,561 of record CM075351.1, read on the forward strand.
TCTGGAAGTAGCGTTCTAAGCAAATGTGATTAAAGGAAAGCGATATGAATACAAAATTTTTTCATGCTGCTGCAAAGAATAGAAGAAGTATGAACCAAATCAGAAGACTTCAGAATAAGGATGGTATTTTTGTAGATTGGAATTCAGGGTTAGAAGATGTGATGACTGATTATTTCAGTGAATTGTTCATAGCCTCAAGAATAGATTTGAGTACAGTAGTTAGTTGCATTGAGTTGAAAGTTACGGAGGAACACAATTTGATGCTAGTCGAGGAAGTCGCAGAAGAGGAGGTAAAGAGTGCGCTGTTTCATATGTATCCCGATAAATCTCCGGGCCCTGATGGCATGAGTCCGGGATTTTATCAAAAATTTTGGCACATAGTAGGAGTGGACATTGTCAATATAGTGAGGCATTTTTCTCTACCGGGGATATTGATTATCATCTTCAAGGGACTAATATTGCTCTCATCCTCAAGAAAAAGAATCCTACTCTCATGACAGATCTAAGGCCCATATCTTTATGCAATGTGGTGTACAAGATAATCTCTAAAGTTCTAGCCAATCGATTAAAGCCTATTCTTGATATGATTAATTCTGATACCCAGAGCGCTTTTATCCCGGGTCGCCTCATCACTGATAACATCATGATAGCCTATGAGGTTATGCATTTTATGAGAAGAAAAACCAGTGGGAAACAGGGGTGGATGGCTTTAAAGATCGATATGAGCAAGGCGTACGATCATGTGGAATGGGGTTACTTGGAAGCAGTGCTTTATAAGATGGGTTTCAAGCAAGATGTTATTCGACTGTTTAAATCTTGCATTTCTTCTGTGAATTATCAGATTAGTCATGCGGGGAGAATGTTTGGGCATATATATCCTACTCGTGGGTTAAGACAAGGAGACTCATTGTCATCGTATTTGTTTCTGGTATGCATAGAGGGTTTTATTGCGTTGATCAATAATTATGAGCATCGAGGTCTTATTCAAGGCATCAAAGTAGCTCGTCATGCCCCACCAATTTCTCACATGTTCTTTGCTGACGACTATTATATCTTTTGCAAAGCGAATGCTGAAAGTGCCAATCACGTTTTGAGCATGTTGAAAGAATTCGAGCTTGCTTCTGGTCAGAAAATAAACGCAGATAAATCATCAGTTTTTTATAGTCGAAATTGCAACTCAAATCTGAAGCAGGAAGTGTACCAGGTTCTCCATATTAAGGAAGCTAGTGAAAACAGCTTATATTTGGGCCTTCCAAATATGATCACAGGTAAGAAATCTTCTGTTTTTGGGTTTATTAAGGATCGTTTGCAGGAGAGAATTCAGGGGTGGGATAAAAAGAAGTTATCGAAGGGTGGCAAAGAAACTTTGATTAAATCGGTAGCTCAAACTTTGCCAATTTATGCTATGAGCGTTTTTCTACTGCCTGTTGAAACTTGTAAAGAGTTGGAAATGCTGATGACAAAATTTTGGTGGAGAACAGACAGCACGAAAGATAAAAATATTCACTGGATGTGTTGGAATAGATTGTGCTTATCCAAGGTCAAGGAAGGAATGGGGTTCAGATGTCTCCGAGATTTCAATGTTGCTCTGTTAGGGAATCAAGCTTGGCGTCTATTTACTCAGCCAGATAAGTTAGTAAGCAGGATATTGAAGGCAAGATATTATCATAATGAATCTTTTTTATCTGCCAAGTTAGGGGCTAACCCTAGTTACATCTGGCGTAGTCTGCTTGAAGCTCAAAACTTGATCATTCAAGGGGTTTCCTGTCGAGTTGGTAATGGAGAAGACATTCAGATTCTCAAAATACCTTGGCTCCCTCTTGTGTCTGATCCTTTTATTCACTCGAATAGTGAGTCTTTGATTAATCAGAAGGTGGTCTCTTTGATGCATATAGGGGAGAGAAGATGGGATTTAGATGTCATACGTGATATCTTTGAAGATAGAGATGCTGAGTTAATATTATCGATTGAGTTAGGAGGTAACGATAAGGATACTTGGTATTGGCGGTTTGAAAAAATGGGTCACTATTCAGTCAAGAGTGCTTACATTCGGCTTCAGGAAAATAAAGGAAATCATAGTACAGTGGACAATTCTGGGTTTTGGAGGAAATTGTGGCAGCTGAAATTACCTTCCAAAGTTAAAAATTTCCTGTGGCGTACGGTTTCTAGACTTGTGCCTACTAAAGGCCTTCTTCGAGTTCGCAATGTTGACACCAATGCTGTGTGTCCAATCTGTCAGGTTGAGAATGAATCTATAGAGCATATCCTTGTTAATTATTCTTTTGCTGATCATTGTCATCAACTGAGTTCTCCCTCATTGATTCAAGAAGGTACTAACTCTTTTCTTTTGCAGAATGGCTTAGCTGTGTATTTGAAAAGCATGATCAGGATGCAGTTCACGTTCGTGTTGTTGTTTGTTGGCTTTTATGGAAAAATCAGAATGATGCTATATGGAAGCAGAAGAGTATTGATTCTTCGGAACTTGTTAATTCGGCGTTCTCAATCCTTAACCAATGGAGATCTGTCCAAGACAAGAATTTTGATCGTTTTTTGGCTTTTATGAATCCAGAAGACGGTGTGGAATAGTGGCACAAACCAGAGAATAATAGTGTTAAGATTAACACTGATGCAGCTCTGTTCGAAGAGCCTAACAGATACAGTTATGCTTTCGTTACTAGGGATCATTGTGGTAGTCTGGCGGAAGCAGTTTCGAAGTGCAAGCTAGGGAGAGTTAGTCCAGAATTTGCAGAAGCTGTTAGCATCCGAGAGGCACTCAGTTGGCTCAAGAACAAGGTCTATGTAAATGCAGTGCTGGAGTCTGACTGCTTGCAGGTAGTGCAGCTCATCCGAAGTTCATATTCCAGCCTCTCATATCTTGGCAAGGTGATAACAGATTGCAGAGCTCTTCTTTCAGGCTTACAGAGTCAAAACGTTAAGTTAAGGTTTGTTAGACGGTCTGCGAACAGAGTAGCTCACTATTTAGCGAGATATAGCTGTTCAATAGCTGATCGTAGTTGGAAGGTGGGGGATGTCCACCCGGATTTTAATATCGTTTTGTGTAAGGATTTGATTCAGTAATAAAATCTTTCCTTTCGTGGCAAAAAAAAATAAAAATTATTAAGTAAAATCTCTTTTTAATGGTACTACTTTGTATAACCATATTTTGGTTTCAACTCTACAATCCTATTTCTAAAAAAATTCTATGTAATTTTTTAAAAATAAAAATAAAAAATTGAAATTCTATTATAATTATAATTCTTTAAATTGTATTTTTTTAAAATATAATCCTATTTCACCTAGAATTATATGTTATTTTAAAAAAAAATAAAAACCCAATTGTAATTTATAACTCTTTTATTTATAATTTTTCTAATAGAAAAAGACTACGATATCAAAAAACACCAACGAATACTGGATAAAATACCAACGAATACAATGTACAATCTATTATTACATATGCTATAACTTTTGGGTAAAACACCATAATACCCACAGTTCAAAATCAAACATAAAACACCAATGAATGCATATGCTTATCCTAAACCCCCTTTCAATGGCATTTTGATATCAAATTTAGTTTTACCTCTAGATTCTTACTTCTCCTAAAGTTAAAAAAAATGTTCAATTTTTATTGTTATTATTATAATTTTTTTAGTATAATCATATTGAATTGTACAAATTACGTATATATTAGAACTATTTATGTTGTGTTTTCTAAATTTTCTTAAAATAACTTTAAATAAATAATAAATTAGATATCTTATTAATAAGTGAAATTTCGTTTTATTGTTATTTTTCCTAAATTCGTATCTCCCAAATTATTAGAATTCTGAAGTAATTACAATTATTAATATAAATTACTAACGTTATTTTCTTTGTACTTTTACAATTTTATAAAATATTTTTTGTAATGAATAAATAATCCTTATAAAAAAATAATAAGTAAATTATCTCAACCCGTATTTTGCATAAATTATAATCTAATATTTATGAAAGTTTGTATATGACGAATTTAGATGGAGCTCAATTCATTCATGAAGTATACCAATAACTCGAACTCTATTTCAAAATTATTCGGTCGAATTCAAATATTTTATGAAGAAATTAGATGACGCATAATCCAGCTCATGAATACTGTTAGGAGTTATCCCACATCGGTTGTGGGAGGGGGCAAATAGTTAGTTATAAGCAGCCAATTAACTCCATAATAGTATGATATTGTCCGCTTTGGGCTGAGTCCGCACAGATTTATTTTTGGGTAACTCCCAAAAGGTCTCACAAGATGAAAGAGCCACGCATCTTTGCTTCTGAGACACCCAAGTTATTACACTATCATCCAAATAAAACACCATGCCCCCGTGCTTTTCCTATCATCCAATTGACCAGCTAAGTCACGTTTGAAAAACCAATAAGAACATGGTTGCCACTATCCTTCGAGTATATCAAACCAAACTGTATCGTTCCTTTCATGTATCTCAGGATCCTCTTTACTGCATCTTGATGAAGCTTCGTTGGCCTTTCCATATAGCGACTGACAATCCCTATAGAATAAGCAATATCTGGTCGTGTGTGAACCAAATACCGCAGCCCGCCTAGCTACCATACTTTTGTACTGAGTTGCATCTACTGTCTTGCCATTCTCGTCGCGATCAATCATCTCCTTTGGGTCCATTGGATATTTTTTGGATTGCATTCTGCCATTCCAGCTTTATTGAGAATCTTTCGAGCATATCCTGATTGTTTTAGCTTCATATAACCTCATCCCTGCTCCACTTCAATGCCCAAATAATAACTTAACTTACCCAAGTCACTCATCTCGAAATTTTGATTCATTTGTTTCTTAAAAACCTCTATCATGGATACACTGGAACCTGTGATGAGAAGATCATCTACGTACACAGCCACGATCAAGCAATCCTCTCCTTCCTTTCTTGTAAAAACCACGTGTTCATATGGACATCGAACAAAACCAAGATTTATCAAACACGCATTAAGCTTTGCATACCAGGCCCTTGGCGTTTGGCGAAGACCATACAAAGCCTTTGACAATTTATAAACTAAGTGTTCTTGTCCAGGCTTTTCAAACCCCTCAGGTTGAGAAACAAAGACATCTTCTTTTATGTCTCCATTCAAGAACGCTGTTCTTACATCTAAATGATGTACCTCCCATTGTTTTTTTAGCTGCCAATGCCAACAAGAGTCTAACTTTTTCAAGACGAGTGACAGGTGCATACACCTCATCAAAATCAATCCCGTGTTCTTGAACGTACCATTTGGCTACAAGGCGTGATTTGTGCTTCAAAATCCTTCCATTTGCATCTCGTTTTATTTAATAAATCCACTTCATCCCTATGACCTTTTGTCCGAGTGGCAAATCGGTTAGTTCCTATGTCTGGTTTTCCTCTATTGAGTTCATCTCTTGTTTCATGGCTCTCCTCCAATTGCTGTCTTTCTCTGCTTGTTTGTAGTTCACAGGTTCATCCACACCCATGAGATACAATTCTTCATCTAATTCAATTTCTTCTAATGCGTTGTAGATTTCACTGAATAATCTGAATTTCTTTGGTTCCTCATTGTAATCATAGGTGTTATGATCAACTCTTGACATTGAGGCCTGAGTTGAAACATGTGTTCTCTGTGGTGATCCCTCAGTATCTCCTACCTCGACATGGCTTTTATTCTGCTCATTATCTGCAGTCTCATCAAGCTCATACTCGGTTATCCCAGAAAATTGTACCAATACATCTTCATTGTTCTCAGATTGATCCCAGGGCCATGCCTTTGCCTCTTCAAAGACAACATCACGGCTGATGTGTATGCGCTTGCTTTCAGGATCAAATAGTGTATATCCCTTCGTCCCCGATTCTCGTCCTAAATTAGATGACGCATAATCCAGCTCATTGATACACACCTGCGTCATTTTTACCATTCCTCCTATTAGTAACTAGTAGCAACCTGCTTCCAATTTTTAAACCATACACCTTTCGGCTAAGGCTCCTTTTTCCACACCCCGGGACCAACCCGCTTCCTATTTACAACATGTAGGAACATATTATAATAATAATAATAAAAAATAGAGTTGCAATCGCATTTTGATGGCTAAGTTTGCCATCTATTTCAAAAAAGTAACCTGATTTTCAATTTCACATAAAAGTGATTGGAAGGTAATTTTAAAAGGCAACAAAATGGTTGATGTTAAAAACATTAACGGCATTAAAAAGAACCACTAATTGATTTCGATATGTATTACTCTATATTTTATATACATGATTATATTCCTCTTCATACACTCTAAATTACTCTTCTTCTTCTTCGCTTCGATGCTTAAATCCTCATCCTGCTTTATCATTAGCCTTTCAATTCTTACATAAAATCTCTTCAATGGACTGGTATAGGATATGAATATATACGGAACTCGTGAGTGCAAAAATTCTGCTATTCTAAAGATATTCATGAAAAATGGAAGACTTGTTACAACAAGAGTGTTGAAATAGAAAAGGTTAAAAAAGAAAGAATGGTTAAGGCTGGCAAAATGTAATGTCATTGTTAGCTTTGGTAGGCAATAAGCTTATTTAATTTTTTGTTATATGGTAACCAAACATGAAATTGGTTATGATAATTGACCACTACTATATCTTATTTTAACCACTTTTGTAAGATTATATTTTGCAAATGTTAAGTACACTTTAAAATATCATATGTAATTTAGTTGGCGGTTATAATATATATTTTATGGTATTATGTAGACAAAATTATTATAATAAAATAATTTTGACCTTCAAACTTTAATAAAATTATTTAAATTATGAACTAAGGTCAAGAAAGTTCTTTAATTTAAGATAAAAATATAGTATTAATTTTAATACCACAAAAAACTGTTATCATTTACAAAATATTGTAAAGACCCTAATTTTCGTTAGGGGTGTTGGTGTTTTTTGTTATATATTAAGTAATATAATATATATCAAGAGAATTAGTGAGAGCTAGATAGAAAGGAGGAGAGCATTCGATTATTCATATCATCAAGCAAGTTACATACAAGGCTTTATATAGCCCCTCAAATCATAAGTTACAAAGGTTGTGAAAAGCCAAGAGTTGGAGTTACAATGATAATGAAAGGCCAAGAGTTGAGGGTACTTAAAAGGCTAAGAGTCATACAATATTATATAACACTCCCTCTTTGATGACTCGCACAAACATCATGCCTCATTAAAAACCCTAGTGAAGTAAGAAGAGTACATGTGTTGTACATAAAGTAAAGTAAGTGAAGATTGCATCATGTCTCCCCCTCATTGCAGCATTATTTTAAGTCCATAGGTAGAATAAATCTTTTACTCCCCCTCAAAATTACATCGTATGGGACTTCGGATTCCAATCAAATTTATGTATACCTTTCTATGGTACCTGCAAAATCACTTCAATCCATTCTATAATAATATAAGTTTATGCCTATATATATATATATATATATGGAGGTGCTCAAATGAGACCCCTCTTATAATGAGACCCTCTCTTATAATGAGTCCCCCTCATATTTTATATATTCTAAAGGGCCCCGCCAGGGGCACCCAATACAAAAAAGTCTTATAATTATACCTTCTATTCATTCATCAAATTTTTTTTAAAAAAAACTGCTGCCACGTCATCATTTTTTTTTCAAAAAAAAATTATTTTTTTTATTTTTTTCTTTTCAAAAATGGATAGAGGGTAAAATTATAAGCCTTTTTTGTATTGGATGCCCCTGGCGGGGCCCTCTAAAATACAAGAAATATGAGAGGGTCTCATTATAAGAGGGGTCTCATTTGAGCAGCGCCCTATATATATATATATATATATATATATATATATATATATATATATATATATATATATATATATATATATATATATATATATATATATATATATATATATAGGGTCTTGTTCTAATAGAAACTAACTTAGAATAAAAACTAGAAACTAAACCTAAATTAAATATTTCAAGCTAATCTAATGACCAAACTAGGGGTACCCCAATACAAAAAACGTTTAAAATTATTGGCTCTTTCAACAAAAATATAAAAAATTAAAAATAATAAAAAAGTTACTGTTCACGTGATGACGTGGCACGTGAACAGTAACTTTTTTTATTATTTTTTTAATATTTTTGTTGAATAGAGACAAGAATTTTATAATTTTTTTGTGAAGGAGCCCCTAGCGGGGCCATTAAAATAAATGAAATATAATTTATTTAGTGTCGGTTTCTAGTTTCTATTCTAAGGTTGGTTTCTATTTGAACGCTAGCATATATATATATATATATATATATATATATATATATATTATAGGTATGAGAAAAAGGACCCTGAGATATATCTCAGGGAACTTTTTCTAAGATACATGCTAAATATCCTTTAAATCTTGCTGGGCCCACAGGGCTAATTAAAAATCTTTGAATTTACTAAAATACCCACCCCATTTTTATATATAAAAATTAAGTATCTCAGGGAACTTACCTGAGATATATCTCAGGCTCCCTACTATATATATATATATATATATATATATAGTAGGGTTCTAGAGAAAACCCTTCCTTTTAGATAGAAAACTTAGAGAACACCATATTTACCGTTGATTACTTAAAATTTAATATAATTGGTTTAATTAAAGAATAATGGCAAATTTGTGATTAATTTGAATTTCATGAGCATGTACAATATCAATTTTGTATTATGTGTTTTTTAAAAGATTTATTAAAAGATTCATTATACTTGACTTAAGTTACATTACCAATCAGAATCTTTCAATTTTGGAAACTAAACTATGCGTGATATGTTCTTCAGTTCATTTCATTGGGCTGATTGTTTATTTATATTGGCCGGATTACATGCCCATGTAATAATATGTGTTCTTATTTATTAATAAATTTCATGATATCTGAATATGGACAAATGTGTTAATCAAATGCGAAAAAGGAGATCGACATTCTATGAAATGATTATTGTATTCATCCGTTATCAGAACCCGATACATGAGGTCAGGGTAGCCTCGACACAACTCTGTGCCGAACTATCATAGGCGATGTAGAACAACAACGCATTCTTGGCAATATTATGATAATTACCACCTCGAGTGTCATCGATGTAATCATGAAACTCGACCCAGATGGGTTTGACCAAGGGAACAGACATATCGAATACCGAGAAGTATGTTGTCGAATCATCTTGCAAGATGGTCCTTCTACGTGCCAGCAATTGAAATCTCCCACTCTGATCATTACGAGGGCAAGCGTCCACTGCAGAAACTGATTTCGAGGTGTCAAAAATGTCACCGAATTTGGGCAATTCCGTCCCATGCGGAGATTTATCGAGGGCAATGAAGAGGGTTGCTATGCCGTGTAATGCGTATGTTGACCCAACTCTGGGTACATCCGTCATTGTTGCGTTGATATGTCAAATCATACCTAACCGCAAGCGCACGGTGTCTATTGCTAGTACAGATGGCAAGCAGGTCGAATCCACAAGGAGACAGGTTCTACTAATTCCTTTTCAGTTATCGCTAATTGTTTCAAGGGTCATACGAATATGTGAAATTATTAATTAACTAATTAAACTAAATTAACACTAATTAAACAGATGATAAACAAATTATTTAAAACCTAGGGCAATCAGGTCCACCATGCTTACACAATTGGCTCTTAAGCTAAAGCAATCAATGTGATCCTATAACTAGAGTATGTTAATCTCTTTCAAGCATTAACACTCTCGAAACATTCAACACAATTAACCACTTTTAGTAATTCAATCAATCAGGTAATTAGAGTCAAGTTAATCTCTTCCAAGAATTAACGCTCTCAGAAATCCAATGATGCTTCCGCACTCAAATTCAATTCTGCTAATCGTATGTGTGCCTCTAGTAAGTAAATCTCTCGATCCATACCCCTATTTGCATATAATTAATCCATGATATTGGCCAATTACACAAATTAACGATTAAAACATATCAATCAGAATTAACCATAACCAATCAAATCACTATGAAAATCATGCCAATATTAGTGCAAAGATGGCTTCCCTTTAAGCCTTAGAAATAACTACTCGCTAATTATTAAACAAGTAAAACAACTAGTAAAACAAGAAAACATAATTAAACTAATAAGAACAAAGAAAAGATTAAGAGAACAAAACCTTCAAACTTCAATGTTGTCAAAAGAAGAGTCATGGTGTTTGATAAGTGGATTTATATCCACTTGGAACGTTCCATATCGGCTTAAATTGGTGTACTTGGACTCAAGTTTGTGGTATTTTTGATGTGTTTTATTTAAATGTGTAGGTTTGGAGAAATATCGATTAAGGGTGAATTTTCCGTTGATTTTGGAGTTGATTATGCTAAGGAATGAAGAATGATGACTTAATATTAACTACCAAGAGTGTTCAAGACATTGGCACGAAGAAGACGGGAAGTGAATGCAAAAGGAACGGAAGAAAATGGACGAAAAACGAAGAAAAACTGCAGAAAACGAGCCACCACCAGCCAGAGGAGCGCTGGCAGCGCTCTACAGAGCGCAGGCTGCGCCTGCACAGTGCCAGAACAGGGAGAGGAGCGCAGGCTGCGCAGCTTGAAGCGCAGGCTGCGCTGGTGCGGCCAGTTTTGCTGAAAAATCTCCTTTTTGCCCTATTTTCGAATTTTAACTATATTTTGACACCCAAACCTATTTCCAATTGTATTTTTAGGTTGTTTTTCTTGTTGGGCAAGATATGTAGGCTTATATAAACACATCTTAGCCTTGTAAAATAGGGGATTATCATAGTTTTATTATTGTAACATAACATAGAATTGCAAGAGAGAAAAGGAGAAGGAGATTCAACGCTCGTGACAAGCAACGGATCAAGATCTACTTCATCTTTTGTGTTCTTTTACTATTAATATTATTTCTTCCTTTTATATTTTGTCAATTACCATGTTTTCATCAAATCCCATGGTGACGAAAGGTTTAGTCATGAACTAATCGTTGTCATGGGATCCTAGTGGATTTATCTATGTAGCTTAGTAGTTTGCATGCCTTAAAGATTTATGTGTGGTGAATTCTTGATATCCTCGTATGGTTAATCTTAATGCTTTTAGATGCGTAGCTAACATCTAAATTGAATTGTTAATCTCTTGCTAAACGAGAGTGGATCTTGAGATTTAGAACTTGCCATGCTAGCATAGGATAGGTTGATGTTTTAACATCATGATTTGTGGCATGAATAGAGATATTATGCTACCCTATGTGATCTAAGTGGATAACTTGTGCTTCAACCTTTATGTTTTCAAATTCTATAGAGATATAGGGTCTAAACATAATAGGTGCCTATTCATCTTCTATCTCTTTTGTGGATGTATGTGTAGATTGGTACTAGTATACCGAGAGGTAACTTTTACTCTTTTTGTGTTATCCGATCAGATATCAAAACCAACGCATGTTTTAATTAAAGGCTGCAACTCTAAGTGAAGTAGATGATGAAACTAGGATTCCATGTTTTATTCTCATATAAGTAATTCGATTTTTATTCTCGTTAATTGTTTAATTCTTAGTTTTATAATTTACACTTAGTTAATTTAGATAATCAATCTCAATTTTGTTATTTGTCTTAGCAGTGGATAAAAACCATACATCGGTGCATAGGTACATTAATTGAATTGAACACCATTCTAGATCTCTGTGGGAACGAACTTGATTTAATCATATATTACTTGTGACAACGTGCGCTTGCGTAATTTTGCATAACAGTGTTTCTCTACATCTCCAACTAATAATACTAATCTACTCTAAACTATATTATTTGATCTAAGTTACCCCCCTAATAATTTTCATGCTCAATAATTTGTCCCAAGATGTGTTTATATAGCCTCTTGATTTAGTCTCCAAGCAATTGCCTTCTTAGAGTTGGAATAGAAGATGGCAAGTTTCCCACTTCAAATTGAATTTCTGGAAGCTGCTGGATTTTCTTGTAAAATTCGTAACTTATTTTTCTCCTCTGTTTCTGGGCTCTTCCAACTGGATTTTGCTTACTGGACCACCTCTGAATTAAAGATAATTCCACAAGCTTCGTGTGGACAGTAAGATCGTCAAATTCTGACTTCTGGAACTCAAGATATGGCCCAAACAGTGCAGGCAGCCCGTGTAGCCCAATAATACGAATTTTCTCCTATTTTATCTCCAAAATAGCTCTTTTTTCTCCAAATCCTTCCAAGTCATGAATTCTTTATTTCCTACAATAAAACAATCAAATCTATTAAATAAAAAAATCCAAATCAATGCAAAACACAATAAATATGAGAATAAAATCATCTAAAATATATATAAAAATACACTACAAGAAAAACTCAATTAGACAACACCTTTCACACAACAGTTAAACAAAAAACTGTTGTCTCGAAAAAATAAACAATGGTGAAAGTTTTGTCCTCGTAAAACTGTTGTCGGAGTCTTTTTATGACAACAGTTTTGCAACCATTGTCTGAGCGGTACGCTCTAATAAAATCAGACAACAGTTCTAGAATATATGTGTTGTGTGAACCTTTTCATACAAGTGTGTAGAACTGTTGTATGTAGACAACTTTATATTATCTTCAGACAACGCTTTTGGACAAAGCCGTGGTGTAAGTTAGACAACAGTTTATTGGAAGTGTTGTTGTATGGAAAATCAGACAATGTGTTTTAAATACCGTTGTCAGAAGGAAAGTTGATAGACAATGGTTATTAACATTGTGAGATAAATGGGTTTCATACAACAGAGCAGAAAACTGTTGTTTGATCCTATTTAGAAGACGGTTATAAACATTGCCTGCTAGAATAACTGTTGTCTGTTTAGTAAGGATAGAAAAAAAAATTACATGTACATATTACATCCCAACACAAACCAAACCAATAATCTGCCAATTCCAACAGATTTGCAAACTAAAAATCAACCAACCAAGAGACTAGCAAACTAAAAGTACTCAACCAAATTTGGAAAACCAAATACTTCCGTAAATTATCAAGTTAGTCCAATCGGACAATACACAAATCTCATACTTTGACAAATTGACAAAATCCATCGGAATAGAAGTAATGATACAATACAGAGCTCCTAGTTAGTAATAGAGCACACCAACTCTGTTGGACAGTTATGGAGTACTTTTACATTACAATCGAAATGAGTTTGGTTTAATACTAGCACCAGCACGACATTACAATTTGCTTCTTGTCTTTGGTAATATCCTGCTGCGTATCCACTCTTTCCAAGGTCTTCTTTTGACACCGTTAAATCTGCATAAACATAAAATATAACATTAACCTTAATTTGGAGAAGTTTTATATAGCAAAAAAAATTTAGGTGTATAATCTATAATAGATAGCATCTCTCCAGAGTCCTCTTGCTGCAGTCCACGGTAGCCATACTTGTATGTCCTTCGAATGATTATTTTAGCTATGGTAAAATCATCATCTATTATAAAAAGAGACATCAAGTCGAAACATTCACAACTTGAGAAGTCAAAATTCAACTAGATGATGATTTTACCACTGCTAAAGTAATCTTATGAAGGGGTTCCTTTAGATGAAACTTTTGATCAGTAGAAGCACATCTAAATAATATGAGTTTCACATAATCAGCAAGTCAGCAGTACATGGAGTTAAATATGTTGAAATAATTGAACTTCAATCCAATGCAATGATATATATTACCATCATGGAAGTTGAATCCCTTCTTCTTCCTCCCGCATATAACTAGATTTTTCCTCGTCAAGTTCGTCAACATTGGGGAATATTGGCACGTGCAGCTCATTCTCAAGTTCTATTTCTACCGATCCATCATTTTCAGCATCAAATTGGTCATAATAGTTTTTTTCTGGTAATATCAACACAACAGACCAGTGTTTGTCGAGAGGATCATCAATATAGCAGACTTGCTTAACATGTTTCCCTAGCACAAAAGGATCATTTACAAAACCTAATTTGTTTAAGTTAACCAATGTATATCCCAAGTCATCTAGCTTAACCCCTTTGTTCATATCTACCCAATTACAACGAAATACAGGGACTCTAAAGTTGTTATAATCTAACTCCCATATACTTGTTATAACTCCATAGTAGCTATGTGAAGTATGTTCAACAGTTTTATCCTTACCGACAACCATTAATGCATCCGCAACAACACAAACACCACTACATTGAACCTGTCGATTATCATCGCGCTCCTTGGTGCTATAGGTAACACCATTTATTTTATAACCGCTGAATGTAGGAACAATCTTGTTAGGACCTTCTGCAATCCACCTTATCTCATCACGTATGTTATTATGTTCATGCAACAATTCTGATTCAATCTGTCCAAAAATAAATTGATTTAAACTAATTATTCAATACAAATAAATATCATAATTATAATTTGTAGAATGTGTAAAAATAAAAAGCTTACCTTTTTCCGGAACCATTGGGGGAATTCATCATTTTGCTTGTTTTTTAGCCAGACTTGGTCATTTTCATGTTGCTGGTATCTTGTCATCAAAGTTGCCATATGTTCACTACAAGTAAAATTAGTTACATTAATATTTTAATCAAAATGCAAAAAAAAAGGAAATAACACACACACACACATGTCAGTAACTTACTCAAAATATGGCCTAACGTCCTTGCTATTTTGCAGAGAACACAAGTGTGCTAGGTGCAAGTCCTCTTTGCTCGGCTTTATCATTGTCGCACCCGATAAGGGTCTGCTAATTGCATTCTGCTCATGCCTAGCATTTTTTGGCAATCCTATGGTACCTTCTTCAAAATTCACCAAACATTCAACGGCCTCTTCGGCAACATATGCCTCGGCAATACAGCCTTCGGGATGAGACGGGTTTCGTACATATCCCTTAAACGCCTTCATATACCTCTCGAAAGGATACATCCAACGTAAAAATATTGGCCCACAAAGCTTAACCTCTCTTACAAGATGAATTGAGAGATGGATCATCACATCAAAGAACGAAGGAGGAAAGTGTTTTTCCAGCTGGCATAATGTTTCCACCAACTGAGATTGCATTTTTTCCAATTTATCTACATCGATGACTTTACTGCAAATTGCCTTGAAGAAAAGGCAAAACCTTATTATTGTGTACCTGACTTGTTTTTGCAGTACCGACCGAATTGAAATTGGAAGCAAATGATGCAATATCGTGTGACAATCATGAGATTTCATTCCAACAAGCCGAAGATTTTCCATATTTACCAGATTCTTGATATTTGAACAAAATCCATCCGGTAACTTCATTTTAAGAAAGGACGAGCAAACTTTTCTTTTTTCTGCATTCAATAAGTTCCATGATGCCAACGGTACCTTCTCTTTCTTTCCGGGAGTTTTTGGCCTCAGCTCTGTTCTTATTCCAATTGCAGCCATATCAAGACGGACAGACTCCCTATCTTTTGTCTTTCCTGGAATATTTAGCAAACTTCCAATTAAAGCTTCGCATATATTTTTCTCGATGTGCATCACATCAAGAACATGCCTAACTGGCAAATACTTCCAATATTCAAGTTGGAAGAATATAGAAACCTTCTTCCAAACGGGTCGAGCTTCACCTTTCTTCCATCGAGCTTGGAGTTGTGTCTTACCAAAGACATGGCCCTTTAGATGTTGTACTCTTTCAAGAACCTGCTCTCCAGTTAACGGAATAGGAGCAACCCCTTTCTCCACATTGTTATCAAAAGCTGATTTTTGCCTTCTATATGGATGATGACGGTCCAACCACCTCCGATGCCTCATAATCACTGTCTTCCGATAATTAACCAGCCTAGTAGCATTTGTGTTATCAACACAAACAGTACAAGCATTATACCCTCTAATGACGTTTCCCGACAAGTTCCCTAAGGCCGGATAATCACTTATTGTCCATAATAAAATGCCCCTAAGTAGGAATGACTCTTTCTTATATGCGTCGTACACTTGTTTCCCGCGCCACAACTCCTGCAGATCTTCTATAAGTGGTTGAAGGAACACATCGATATCATTTCCAGGCTCAGTCGGTCCTGATATCAACAAGCAAAGCATAATATACCTTCTCTTCATACAAAGCCAAGGCGGAAGGTTGTAAACTGATAGCAAAACAGGCCAACTTGAGTAATCAGTACGGTTCCCACGAAAAGGATTAAAACCATCGGCGGATAAAGCTAACCGAAGGTTCCTACTCTCTGATGCAAAATCAGGCCACTTTTGGTCGACATCCTTCCATGTTATCGAGTCAGCCGGATGCCTCATTTTACCATCTATTTGTCGCTCGGTTTCATGCCAAGTCATGTCCTTTGCAATTTGAGGTGTATTGAACATATTTCTTAATCTTGGTATCAAAGGGAAATACCATAAAACCTTAGCAGGGACTCCTTCCAGTTCCTCTCCTTTCTTATTCAATTTCCATCTGGAGGCCTTACATATGCGACAAGTAGTCTCATCTTCATCTATCTGGCCACGATATAAGAGACAATTATTCGGGCAGGCGTGTATCTTTTCATACCCCATTCCTAATGCACATAAGGTTTTCTTCGCTTCATTGAAGGAAGAAGGGAGATTGTTTTCTTCCGGAAGCAAAGTCCCAATAAATAACAGAACTTCAGAGAAACATGAATCAGACATACCATGCTTCACTTTCAAGTTGAATAACTTAACCAAAGCTTTCATCTTAGTGTAACTCTCACATCCAGGAAACAGAGGTTCATGCTCACCTTTCACCAGGTTGATGAAATCTGAAGAATCTGAAGAAATATCATCATCATCGTCGCTGGATTCACCCATTGTCGTGGAGCCTTGATTAATAGATTCTGAAGTGTCGGCTTCATTTACCAAATTTGGCTCCCCATGCCAAATCTAGCGTGTATACGTTGTATCAATTCCATGCTAAAAAAGATGGCTTCTAACAATCCGAGCCTTCCATGATTTGCTATGTGCGCACTTCATGCATGGACAACATATTTTATCTTCATTATACCCATTTTCAAATGCAAACATTAATAAGTCGTCCACCCCTATTTTAAACTCTTTTGATCTTCTATCAGCTGTTAACCATGATCTATCCATCTTTTAATATGAAATCACTATAGACGTCTGAATAGAACCTCAAATCCAACACGAAACGTGATTACAACCATCACCATCTGAAAAAAAAAAGTGACATACATGGTTATTATGGTGTCAATAGCAGTAAAACTCATGGAGTTCTAAAGTGTAAGTGAGGCACACACACAAGACAGTAAAACAAGACAATAACACAAGACAATACAGTGAAGAAATAAATAATGTTAAGTTGTTAACTAAATCGTAAACTCCAAGGCCAACTGGTATACTAATCACTCAAATTCTGCAAAAACTATTAGAACTGAAACAGAATTACAACCCCAAAATTGACCAAAAACAGGAGAGAACTATTTCCCCCAAATTATTAAACATGAACCCTAATCCAAAGTTCCACACTATCGATAAAAACTAAATCAACCAACGCTAATTGAAGTGTAGAAACATCAAAACGTGTTCATCAAAATGAATTCTTTGACACAAATCAAATTAATTAACACAACTGAAATCATTAACGTGTTTAAAATGAATTTACCTAAAATGAAATTAATGGAGGTCTTGAATCTGTGAAACTAATTGAGGTCTTCAGAAGAAGCCCGAGGCTCATATATATACTCAAGCCGATGATTCGCTCCGCAGCAGCAGCCTCGAACCAACAACAAGATTTTGTTGTGAATAATACTAAAATGGTATTAATGGAGGTCTTCAATCACTGATTAATGGTTTCTCAAGAAGATGTTGAGAGAAAATGAGCTAACATAGAAAGAAACTGAAAAAATGGAGGAGAAACTGAGCTAACAAATAAGGAAAGTGAGCTAACAAAGAGAGAAAGGGAAAAAATGGATAGAAAGAGAGGATAGAAAGAGAGACAAGCTCGATAATTGTGGTCTTATTCGGACACAATTATTCTAAATATGTTTTCTTTATTTCATTGGTTTATTTTGTTTCGTTAAATATTTTATATATATTAAAATTATTTTTTCATTGAAATCGGTTGTATTTATTTATTTATTATGGTATAGTTTGGTGTATTTAGTATTTTTAAAATTTTAATTTTTTTTTTTAAAAAATAGATATTTATCAAATTAATTTAAAAATTTATAAAAAAATTACAGTTATTTTGTAGTTTACAACCCGTGCAAGACATATTTAATACTTATAACACGTGCAAGGCACAAGTTAATTATCCGGTATTACGAAAGAAATAATATTTTTAAAATTTACACTACATACTATTATTTAGCAAGGTTGTAAAAATAGGAAATTGGTTTGATTCAGTTTGATCTTCAGAATCCGAGTATTCGACCAATTTTTTGAGTACTCGTTTTCAACATCCGAGTAATCGTCTGAGTACTCGATACGATCCGAATCGGTTGATCATCGATTTCCGAGTACTCGTCCGAAACAAGGGTTCAGGAACTAGTTTGTTAGAGAAGATTGTACTCGGGGTAGTATAGTTCTTAGAGAGCATTTGGTTCAAGGGACAAGGTGTTTCAGCAAGCTGTTATCAACAACGGGTGCATAGAGAGATATATTATTGGATCTTGTAATGGGAATTTTTGTTGATCAATAATATATTCTCTTACCGGGTTGCTAAGAGACCAGGACGTAGACCGTAGAGATTAGGGGTCGAACCTGGCTAAAATAAGGTATTGTGCACGTTAGATCTTGCTAGCTAGACACATGTTCGATACATAAAACCAATTAATACGAATAACGGAATACAAAATGCCTCCACCATATATTCTATATTCTGTTATTCATATCAAACTTTGAACCTTAAACCCTAAACACTACTGTAAATCCTAAGTCAAAGCCCTAAACTCAGCCGTAAACCCTAAACCCTAAACACTATTGTAAACCCTAAAGTCCAAACACTACTATAAATCCTAAGTCAAAACCCTAATCATCAATTATCCAATTAATCAGTAAAGGTGACTCTACCGATTAATACCGATTTTAGTCAAAACAGTAGATAATAGTCTTCATTGTGTAATTGTAAATTTGTAAAATCGTTATATATGAATAACTGATCGATGTAAGTTTACAATAAAAGGTTAGAAATATCGAATATGAAAAGTTAAACTTCTTCCAAATTATACATTGGAAATGTAGGATACGACGTTTTAACCATACGATAAAATGTAGAATTTTATATCGAAATTGAATTTTGTGATAATTAAAAATTTCAGTTAACAGACAACGGTTCAGAATGAAACTGTTGTCGGAAATAGTAATATACAACAGTTTTGGTGGAAACCGTTGCTCATTTACATATTAGACAACGTTGTCAGATAACGGTTTATTGTCGGAACTGTTGTTAAATAGATTTTTTAACAACGGTTTTTAGACATAACAACCGTTGTATGTATATTTTCAAAAAGTTGTACGTTTTTTGGGAAATTTTTGTTTGACTTTTATTAAGAATTAAAATATAAATATATTTTGGGACTAATCTGGTTCGTTAGATTAAACCAGATCTGCATCTCAGCCGTTCATTTGATTTTTCATTTCCCCCTCTTTTTTTTTTGTTTCCCCCTTTTTCATTTTGATTTTTCAGACTTTTCCCCTTTTTTTACTAACTCCACTTTAATAAGGTAAAAAACAATTGCTTCTCTCTTTTATTACAAACAAACGCTTCTCTCTTTCAAACAAAAACTTCTCTCTTCTCTCTCACCGGCGATTCACCGGCGATTCACCGGCGATTTTCATCTCTCTCACTGTCAAACTCAACTGTACTGGTACGTTGTTGATTATGAACCATTTTATGAAACCCATTTTATGAAACCCTAATCAGATTTGGGGGTTTTTGATTTTCATATCACAAACCTTCATCCATTTTTAGGGGTTCTTGATTTTCACATGTTCTTAGCATAAAACTCCTCTTTTTTACCTTAATATTATATTTTTGATTTATTTTGACCCTAAAACCCCATTTCTAATTTGGGGGTTTTTGATTTTTTGGTGATTTTCACATGTTCTTAGCATAAAATTCCTCTTTTTTACCTTAATATTATTTATATGCTTGGTGATGTTTGTTGAGTGTTGATTCGATTACATGCATTTAATTTTGCATCTTTATATGCAATTTTGGCTATGAAATTTTGCATGCAAATTGTGGCTAGTTTCTCTTCTCTGTTTTGAGTGTTAATTACTCTATTACTTCTCCATGTGTTGTGTTTTGAATGTTTTCGTATGCTTTTAGTGTTTACATATTTTTTTTTGTTTTGCATGCAAACTGTAAATTTTTGTGATAAGTTTTTGTGATGATATGCCTTCTTTCAATACTGACAGTTTAAATATTTTTGATTGAAAATCTTGATTGGAATTTAATACATTGGCTTTTATATAAAACTGAATTTTTGATTTTGCGGATTCTTTTAATGGTTGTCTATTTGTCTTATAAATTAGAGTAGTTTTATTGTCATGTCAAGCATGTCACATGTACTTATTCATTGTTTTTGTGTTGTATAGATTATGGCTAGTCCGAAAAAGAAAACTGAGTCAAAAAAGAAAGCGTCGCAGAGGATAGTGATGAAGAAGAAAGAGTTCAAGAAGAGCAAACCATCTGCATCCCATCCATGTACCTTGAATGTGATTAAGGCTTTAAGAAAGACGAGGTCTTTAAACAACCAGACCCCCATTCTGACCCCCACTCCTTCGTGTTCTTCCCCAATATCTGGGAAGAAGAAGCCCATATCTGAAAAATTACAAAAACAAATTTCGAAGAAAAGGAAAAAAGGAAAACTTGCTACCACGCCTAACAATACTCAAGGACTAAAACTACTTAAGCGAGGCTGTGTAATGATGCATCGAATTTTGAAACGCAAGATCATGGGGATCAAACTGACTGTGACTTTTAATGAAAAAGGAGAGCCATTTGGTGAAGAAGCGACAGAGATGTAGTCATATATTGGAGTTTTGGGAAGAACCAAACCACCAATCTGGCATGATAATTGGAATTGTGTTCCTGGGGAGATAAAGACGAAGATTTGGGACTGTGTGCTGGTAAGATGAATTTGCAAAGTTCTGTTTTTTTGTACTATCTATTCATTTTATTACTTACAAGTTACATCTCTTAACTTTTGTTTTCCTATTTATGTATGTAGATGGCTTTTGTTGTACCTCCATCCGCCAAGAAGATGGTTATACAATCAGCCGGTCGCAGATGGAGGGAGTTTAAAAGTCGGCTGACCAGAAAATACATTCTTCCTTATCGGGATCAGCCTGAAATGTTGGCCCACCCTCCTGCAGATTTTTCTTTCATAGAAAAATCGCATTGGGACATATTTGTTGCTGATCGCATCTCGGGTGAGTTCTGGGATTGTCATGTTGAACAAGCAAAAAGAAGCAAGTTGAGTTTATTCCCACATCGGATGTCTCGAAGAGGTTATGCCAACCTCGAGCACGAATGGGTGAGTAATAATGAAACAACATTCTTATTTGTGGATACATACTATTTTTTCAAACATGTTTATACTGCTACTAAGGTATAAATCAACATATGAATGCAGTCTCAATCGCATCCGGATGAAGAGGAATTAGAAGATCGATCGGACAGCTGGATCGTAGCAAGGATGGACGAAGATGGTAATTTTTTAAATGATGCTGTTGCAGAAAAAGCTAAGGAAATTGTAAGTTATTAATTTGTATCTTAATTCAAAGTATTCATTAGCTCATGCTTTCAACCTTTTTTCTAAACTATTAGCAAACTTTGAATATATGGTACAATTGAAATTGTAGGCAAAGTTGAAGGCGGAGGTTAAGGAAGGGAAAGTAAAAGTGGACGGTCTTAATGATGTTTTGACAATGGCGCTTGGTAAGCCTGAGCATCCAGGAAGAGTACGTGGCCAAGGAACTACTGTGAAGCAGTCAGTTTACTTCGATCTTCCAAGGCAAAAGAAAGCCAAGACCATGGATGAAAAGATACAGGAGAGAGTTAAGAAGTGCGTGGCAGAGGAGACTGCAAAGGTTATTAAAGAGAGAGATGCAGTTTGGGCTGATGTAGTGGAAAAGCTCAAAGCGGAGTTATTGACAAAGACTGCGGGACAAGATGGTAGTCCTAAACAGGCTTCTCAACAAGCAAGTTGTCACTCTAACAGTGGGATTGATGTAGATGTAGGTGTAAAGAATCTTGAATCACCTGAAAGTGCAAGGAAGATGCATAATGTTCAACAAGATAAAGATGTTCATAAAGTGAAAATGATTGACACTATATTTGTTGATTTTGGTGACATTAAGGATGATAACAAGATGGCTGGTGCGGATGCCAATTGTAAGGTGGCTGGTGAGGATGGAAATTGTAAGGTGGATGGTGAGGTGGATGGTGAGGATGGAGATTGTAAGTTTGTTGTTGAAAAGAAGATAGGTGAGGAAGTGAAAGTGAATGCATCCGGTAGTTCTGTTTGCAAATTGGCTGTTGGATCGCTGAGCAACGTTGTAGCTTATGCAGAGATTCATGAAGTACTAGTTCTTGAAGGATGTGAGCAGACAATCCATGGAGTAAGACTTGGAGAAGAGAATGCAAGAGTTTCAATCACTCGAGTCATTCAGTGCGGTGCTAAGATTCCCTTCCCTATCGGTGATGACATTGTGACTGTAGAACAGGCCATATGAACTTTTATTGCATGGCCGAGAAACCTGATAGCAATAGGAAACAATAGCACTTCCGATGGTTTCTCAAAGGTCAGATTGTTTTTCTATTAGTGTGCTTAGTATATCTAGTATGTTTATTTAGACTGTTTCTTCTTACTATTTTCACGTGCATTTTTTCAGAAAAATAAGAAAGGTCATCACAAGAAAATGAAAAGGACGTATAAAGTAGTTGAAGATGTTCGAGCAGAGCTTTTTGTTGAGATGGATGCAAATTATCCTTCTGCATTGAAGCGTTTGTGGACATGGGCAAAGGATTCCTTGGCTGATGAACGGACAATGTCTTTTCAGCTAAGCGAAGAAGCCTTTGGCTCTACAAAGAAGCAAGTCATTTTCTTATCAGATATACATGCAGTGTGCTCTGGAGGTGAAATTGCAGGGTCTCTCATTTGCCTTTTTATTAAGTAAGTTTCTCTGTAATTTCTTTCATTTTTTCGTAGATAGTCCCGCAATAAAACTGAGAATCTGTACTCACTACTACTTAATTTTATATGTAGCCTCTTAAATGAATTTGTGAAAAAGCATAAGATGACCAACATGATAAGCTTCGTAGATCCTAGCACGATTGGTGCCATTGGATGTGGTAATGCAGGGCAGAGGTCGCGTGCACTCGCTGCACGATTTAAGAATGCTAAGAAAGATGAATACTTTCTCATGCCTTACAATGCCGTGTAAGTGTTCATACCATAACTAGCTACTTAGACATTCTCAGATAATTTTTTGAGCTTTAATTTCAAACTTGCTCCATGGTTCATGTTTGCATAGGAACCACTGGACTTTGACTGTTGCAAATCCTGAGGCAGAGATTGTCTACTACATGGACCCTCTAAAACGTCGAATTGCAAATGAGGAATGGGTGGATGTTGTCGACAAGTAAGTTCAAATTCTAAAGTTTGTGTATTGATTCTTGAACCTTAATACACCATATATTTTTGTGCTTTGAATTTTTGTTGATAAATGTTAATTTTGTTACAGCGCCATTAAAATGTACAAGGAGGATCTGAACAAGGTTTCAAAGAAGAAAATATTATGGGAGAACATGGCGGTATTAATTCATTCTCATCATATTTTATTTATGTCATCGAAGGAGATTGTAAATAAATTTTTATTTGGTACTTCAGGGAGTTCCACTGCAGACAGGGAGCAAGGACTGTGGCATGTTCGTGATGAGGTACATGAAGGAAATCGTTGAGGACAAAGAGCTTCAATTTGCTGCTAAGGTGAGAATTTCACTTATTTTGGGTTTTCTGATCAACTTTAGACGTACTTGGTTCTTTAGGATACTAGTAAAAATACGTGACTTACAAAAAACCTTTGGTTATTTTTCAGTGGATGCGCAGGTCGAGCTTGGTTTATACTGATGAGGACATTAACGAGATCAGGACTGATATTGCGAAATATTTTATGAAACGCCATGCACGTTAGGTTCTACAGTCTGGTTCTTTCTCTTGTTATGAACTGTTATGAACTAGTAGTGAAGTGGAAGTTTTATGTATAGTTGGTGATGGGATGATGTATTTGGTGTCCGGTGAACTCTATTAGCTTGTTTTGTATTTTTGGTGGATTGATCGGTCTTAATTTGGTATCTATTTCGTCGTTTTCTTTTGTGTTTGGTATCGTTTTGTTTCATAATGTATTTGCTCATTTGGTTTGTCACCTGGTTGAACCAAATGTTGATTGATGGAATTTAGTTTTCAGATTCCATTCGTGGTTTGTATGAAATGTGAATTTGATTTGCAAAAAGTCTACGCTTAAACAGATTACGGTGTTTTAAATCAAAATACCCATTGTACGAACAAAACTGGGACAACAGTATAGCATTGTTATACATTGTTATACTGTTGTGTCTGCAATCGTTTTATAATGGTGAACTACAATATAGCGTTGTCTGAAAACTTCAACTACAATATGAGTTACACTTAAAATGTTGTCTAAAGAGCTTTCGGATAACAGTGAACCAAAATTGAGCTGCTTTACTAACTGTTGTCAAATGCTTACACAATGGTTAATGCTTGTAACAAACTGTTGTCTAACCCCAAAAATGACTACATGTGTGTTTGTGTACTCCGTTGTCTAACACCAACGGAGATGACGGGGTTGCAATAAAACTGTTATGGTTAGGATTTCAGACAATAGATGATTACATGTGACTGTTGTTTTAAAAAGAACCTGGCAAGATTGAGAACCCTTTGCATAACGTCTATTACATGTTGTCTATTAGTCAGAAAACCGTTGCATCATGCTGTTTCCAGTAACAGTTCTGATTATATAACTGTTGTGTTACGTAATTTTTAACAACGAATTAAAACTGTTGTGTTACCGTCTACTACGCATCGGTTAAATAACCGTTGTCTGCCTTCAAACAGACACCTGCCGGATAGACAACGAAAAAAACGCATGTCAGACAACGGTGAAAATGTGTTGCAGGATCGTGTTTTTCTTGTAGTGATATATTCTATCATGCGTTCACATCCCCGTCCTCTCGAGTTGGCGGGGGAGTTGGTAAGCCTGACATGGCCCTATACGTACCAGAGAACCTTATTTTCTTGATGGGGGTGTACTTGCCCCGTCGGTCCAGAGGGCCGGTGCCCAAGGCGGGCATCGACACGTATCCCTGCCTATACTGGTTGTTCAACATGATCTCTCCGTTGCGGAGGACCTCATGCAACTTTCGGATGGCGAAGGTGCGTCTTGGGACTCGAATGGGCACACGACGATTGGGCCCGAATAACCTACTGGACCCCAACCTACGGTTCGGCCCTTGACACCATGGAAAGCGGAATATGGGCTTCTTCGAATAGTATCGCGTGTAAGGTCTGAAACGATAACCCATTACGGATAATAAATAAGTCTCCATTTTAGGAGTCCTAAAATGCTATATTTATAAACGCTAATGCCTTGATCAGCAAGGCACTTAATATGCAGGTTTAAATTGTAAGATGACAATTTAAAGTTTAAATTGTATGATGACAATTTAAAGTCGGGTCAAGAGCGTTTAAATTGTAAGATGACAATTTAAAGTTTAAATTGTAAGATGACAATTTAAATCCAAAAACATTCTCGGGTAGGGAGGGGCCTCAAATCCTCACTGCGCGGCCGGTACTCCAGTATTCCGGCGCGGCCACCAGTAATATAGGTGGCCGCTAAGGACAAGATGGGATTATTGGAGAAGAAGACAAAATGTACTCCAATACTCCAATACTGTGGATACAGTTATGAGCTCTCAATTGGAGTAAACCCCATAAGTACCAAAATGCCCCTGAAAATAGGTGAACAGAAAAAAACTCAAGGGTAGAGAGGTCTTTTCACACAAGGAATTTCACTATTCGACCCATGTTCTTTCACTATGCAGCCCAATATTAACGAATCTGTACCGTCAGATTGGATGTACTCCAATACGAGAGGACCATTAGATTAATGTATATGATGAGACACACACCATATAGTGTGGATCACAACCACCAGATTACCAGCTTGTTGATTTAATTCCAAGGCCACCAGATTCCCTTCTCGATAATCTAATTGAAAGATTCTTGTGAACTAGGGGGATGGAAACCCAGTACGATAACAAGTATCACAAATCACGAAGGAATGAGTACAGATTATCGAACGCGACCCAGAACATCAAGCTGTCGTTTCCCAGTTTGAAGGATTTGACTCTCAATAGGATCACAAGGAAGTGCATGAAGATCGACCATTGTCAGATCGAGTACCGACCCCTTACCCCACACAATGCGCAAGGGTTGGTTGAAATCGAGATACATGACACGAGGCTGAACATCGACCAGTCCAGGAAAGCCTGGTTCAAGCTGCCGATATTCGGACATTACCAGATGAACTTCTTCTCCGACTCGTACTTCTCCATGATTGATGCCATCCCATGGAAGGCAACAATCAGAATGAGTCATACGAACATGAACACGGATACCCCATTCTATACCATCAAGGCCCGGTTGAAGCTATCGTCCGAGAAGCATTCGGAGTTCATCACCTGGCGTTCGCCATCGGTGAAGATAATCGCTGGGGTTGTCACCCACCAGCAAATCGACTTTGGTCACGTCGATCGGGCACACCCATTAATGATTATGCCAGACGTCCCCGCAATAACGATGGAGGAGAACGAGAGTAACAAGGGGACTTACGTCCCATTGACGATTGCGATGGGAGAGCCATACCAACAATCACTCAGATCGACTTCGTCGCGACACAGCGTCGATGAAGTTCCATACTGCAAGAAGGAGGAGGATCCACACCCAACAATGTCGCACAGGCGGACGGAATCCGCCGATGACAGGATGATACACATGACCCCGAACATTCTCGCGAGTACTGTTAAGACGGCATCGACTGCGTCTGCCAGTAATAAGCCACTTTAATTCTGTTTGTTTCTCTTTAGCTTAATGCGTGACATGTTCTTCAGTTCATTTCATTGGGCTGACTGTTTGTTTATATTGGCCGGATTACATGGCCATGTAATAATATGTGTTCTTATTTATTAATAAATTTCATGATATCTGAATATGGACAAATGTGTTAATCAAATGCGAAAAAGGAGATCGACATTCTATGAAATGATTATTGTATTCATCCGTTATCAGAACCCGATACATGAGGTCATGGTAGCCTCGACACAACTCTGTGCCGAACTATCATAGGCGATGTAGAACAATAACGCATTCTTGGCAATATTATGATAATTACCACCTCGAGTGTCATCGCTGTAATCATGAAACTCGACCCAGATGGGTTTGACCAAGGGAACGGACATATCGAATTCCGAGAAGTATGTTGTCGAATCATCTTGCAAGATGGTCCTTCTATGTGCCAGCAACTGAAATCTCCCACTCTGATCATTACGAGGGCAAGCGTCCACTGCAGAAACTGATTTCGAGGTGTCAAAAATGTCACCGAATTTGGGCAATTCCGTCCCATACGGAGATTTATCGAGGACAATGAAGAGGTTTGCAATGCCGTGTAATGCGTATGTTGACCCAACTCAGGGTACATCCGTCATTGTTGCATTCACATCCCCGTCCTCTCGAGTTGGCAGGGGAGTTGGTAAGCCCGACATGGCCCTATACGTACCAAAGAACCTTATTTTCTTGATGGGCGTATACTTGCCCCGTCGGTCCAGAGGGCCGGTGCCCAAGGCGGGCATCGACACGTATCCCTGCCCATACTGGTTGTTCAACATGATCTCTCCGTTGCGGAGGACCTCATGCATCTTTCGGATAGCGAAGGTGCGTCTTGGGACTCGAATGGGCACACGACGATTGGGCCCGAATAACCTACTGGACCCCAACCTATTATATGATTTTTTTTTATTTTTGGAAAGTAGACATATCTAAACACATGATCATATCTTAATCAGAGTGCATAAAATTATACATCATTTCTAAAACACATTAAAGAACACCTTAATGGAATTTTAGGGAACACTTAAAAGAATAGTTAAAATTAAACTTTCTTAAAAAAGAACACTTAAAAACATTATAATTTTTAAAATAAAAAAGAATGTTTTTATTTTTTTATTATAATTCATAATTATAGAAAAAACAATTTAATTTATTTCGAACACTTATTGTAAAATTATGTTATTTCGATTTATTATATTTGTTGTATTTATTTCATTTGAATACTTATTTAGTAGAACACTTACCAAAATTTTAAAGCTTAATGACCTTTTGGCCCTTCAAGTTTGCACATTTATACCCATAAAGCCCTAACGTTTAAACTTGTTCCTTTTTGCCACTCCAACTTCAGAAATGTACCTTTTAGCCACAAAACCGTCGCCTTTTTGACACAAAACCGTCGTCTTTTAGAACGAATAGACGACGGTTTATGGCAAAAAGGTACATTTCTGAAGTTGGATGGGCGAAAAGGAACGCTTTAAAACTGTAGGGCTTTACGGGTATAAACGTGCAAACTTGAAGGGCCAAAAGGTCATTAAGCCTATATTTGAAGTGTTTTATAGTTTTTCATAGAACAATTAAGAAAACACGTCATTGATAATTTAATTAATTTTTTTACAAGGCTTCAAAATCATCAAAACACCTTCCTTTATTTCATGAAACACTTAAAAAACCACCGAAGAGAACACTTAAATGAACACTTATAAAATATATAAACTTAAAATTTTTCAAAAAAACACTTAAAAACATTATAATTTTTAAATTAGAGAACACATTATTAATTTTTTTATTAGAATTTAAAATTATAGAAAAAATTATTTAATTTATTTCTTAAGTGTTCTCTTAACTGTTTAAGTGTTCTCTTAAGTGTTCTATTAAGTTTTTTATAAAGAAATTTATAGCGTGCTCTTTAATTTTGCAATATTATAATGTTCTTTTAAGTGTTCTTTAGTATTTTTTTTGTCTAACTAGTTTATGACCTTTTTAAAGTTTTCTTTTATTGTTTAAAAGAACACGTAAATAATTAAAGAACACTTTATTGTTCTATTAAGTGGTCTTTCTAAAATACTTTAATAGAAAATGACCTAAGTTTGCAAAAGTATTTGTTAAAAAATTATTGTATGCGCTCTAATTTTTGTATTCGTTAAAAAATTCTTGTACGTGTTCTAGTTCGTTAAAAAATTATAATGTTCTTTTAAGTGTTCTTTAATATTTTATTTGTCTAATTAATTTATGACCTTTTTAAAGAACATCTATTAAAAAATTACTTAAAAAACACTTAAATAAAAATGTTATTTAATTATTTAAGTGTTCTATTAAGTGTTCTATAATGGAATTTAAGAACACGTTTGAGAATCTTGTAATTGATTTTTCATTTTTATCAATTGTATAACTAAAAATCTCCTCAACAATGCTTTAACGAATCAAAAAATATCAAAATTTCACTATTAGATGTTTTGTACATTTAATAAATATAAATGTTAGAGAATCTTACAATACTTAGTCCAATCTTATCAATATTATAACATTTTAGTCCAATTTTATCAATGTCAAAACACTTAGTCAATTTTAAAGTCAAAACACTGGGTAAAATCTTGTTACTCGTGAAATACTTAGTTGAATCTTATTAGCATTAAAACACTTAGTAGAATCTGTTAAAACTTACATTGTATTTTATATAAGATTTGTCTACGTGTAATATTAAAATATTTGGTGAAATCTTAATGTTAAAACACTTAATCGCATCTTATTAATATTGAAATACATAGTCGAATCTTATTATTATTAAAATTTATATAAATATTTTATTTAAGAATAAACTACGATATGATAACTATCTAATTTATATTTATATTTAAAAAAATATATAATTTCTTATATTTGTATAATATTATATTTAGAGAATAATGTTCGTGAAATTACCTCACATGAGATACAAGTGTTTTTTAATATAAAATAGAAATGGCATTTTCGCAAATGTATATAATATTCTGTAATTACAATAACACTCTCGTTTACACACTCGTGTATTTATATGGAATTTTTTTTTAATCTCATGAAATTTAGGTAAGGTAACCTCAGGAAAACTAATATCTTATATTTAAATTTATACTTCTGTTAGAATGTGATTAATTGTTTTATTTAAGGTTGAAGTAAGCTTCCCATAAAGTGGCGTGCAATTTATTTGGATTTAACAAAACTCTACACATAGTAATGAATTTAAAGTGCAAAATTTTCAATGTATAGTAATAATTTGTGTTTTGTAAAAACGAATATAAAATAGAAATGGAATATGTATTCTAGTAATTTGAATACCACGTAAAAAAATTTAAGAAAAAAAAAGAGTATCACGTTGAAAAAAGAATGTAACTTGCATTATAAGTTGATTAAGATTTTAATTCCTCTTACGAGTACTGAAATTAGTTAGCTGATTGATTGGTATTATTTGCATGATTGAAATAGTAAGTTAATGAATATATTTCTTTGCCAAGATTGTCCTTCTATTGTAAAAATAGAAATATTACCTTTTATGTATGTGTAGATCTAGACCACTAGATCATTTTAAAATCACTGGTGGATTTGGAGTTCTCTTAGTTCTATCGTGAAGAGAGGTTCTCTTTTGATCTTTCCCATATATATATATATATATATATAGTGTCTTGTTCTAATAGAAACTAACTTAGAATAGAAACTAGAAACTAAACCTAAATTAAATATTTCAAGTTAATCTAAAGACCAAATTAGGGGTATCCCAATACAAAAAATATTTAAAATTATTGGCTCTATTCAACAAAAAATTAAAAAAAAAATTTAAAAAAAGTTACTGTTCACGCGATGACGTGGTACGTGAATAGCAACTTTTTTTTTATTTTTTTATATTTTTGTTGAAAAGAGCCAAGAATTTTATAAGTTTTTTGTGAAGGTGCCCCTAGCGGGACCATTAAAATAAATGAAATATAATTTATTTAGTGTAGGTTTCTAGTTTCTATTCTAAGGTTGGTTTCTATTTGAACGCTAGCCTATATATATATATATATATTCATTTATATGCACTTTGAATTTTGGTGTAACTCATTTTAATGTCAATTAAAAACACGTTTTAATTTCCATTGTACTCTGGCCAGAGATTTTATGAGTTCACACCAATTAAATTGAATGGCTCCTTTCTATATTGATTAATACTAAGCAGATCTGCATTTCTGATTCTTTTATTGAAGATAACAAATAGAATAGCGTTCTTGAGAACTTTGAATTGACTGCTTCGAGCAGTTAAATTCCTTCTTGGAATTTCACATGGGTCGTATAAATAGGTTTAAAATTCCATACATAATTTCCTTTTATTGCTAGACTAATAATTCTATGCATCCACCACAATAGACTACATCTGTTCATAAAAAATTTCCCAATCGTATCCTATTTATAACCCACTGATGTTCAAACTGCAGTTTTAAATAAGAATATTTTCAATTTTCAATTTTCTTCTTCATTTGTCGACAGTCAATAAGACTTGTTCCGTAATCCTCTTTCTATATTGCATTCGAATATTGCATCGACGTCGATTTGATATCGATTCCATTATCCTTCTAGACATGACATAACTGACTAAGATCTCTTTATTTTTGGGTACCATAATATCATTTCTTTTGTCATGTCAAACGCCTCTTCGGGAGATTTTTCAAAAACATATCCATTTTATGGTTCCTTAATCCGACCATTGTCAATCTTTGCTCCCTTTTGAGAATCTTTGGAACCCTTTTAAACTTAACCGGAGCATATGAAGCTGGTCCTCGTCACATTTTTATAGGTCAGTAAAATATGTCTGGCTATTTTATAATGAATTATCTTTTAGACTTAAGTGCACATTTTTCATTAAAATGAGGATTACGATAAGATAATTCATTTATTTAACCACCTTCATGTTTCATCCCCCAAGTGATTTTCTAGTAACTCCTCTTTTAAGGCAAATGTCAAAATATTTTATTAACTTCTCCAAGAATTTGTTATTATAAGGGAGTTGTGGTGGAGCACTCAAAATAAAAATTGATACGAGACATATTTGTTCTGACCAAAAACCATTTAACATGGGGGATTATACACTAACTTTTGGTCGGATACAACTTAACTATCACATATAATATTCTCCAAATAATAATTAATAATTTTAAAAGCAAGCCAATATCATAATTAAGAAATAAAGATCTTTACAATGACATTCATAGCCATAGGATTGTTCAAAGCATAGTTATAGTGCATATAATAAAAATAAGCAAGAAAGAGAAATAAAATAGACATCAATTAGTTTTTCTCTTCAGGATTTGCAAAGAAATCATCAGTTTCCAGATGATTTGTCCCCACATTATCGAAATCACCTTCGCCATCAATAAAATTCACCTCCATCTTTTTCTTTTCCTCCAATGATTTTTTATAAAGCTCAACTAGATGTTTAGGTGTACGACACACACGAGACCAGTGGCCAGTGTCACCACAACGATAACATATTGTGCCATTTTCCTCTTTCTTATTTCCATCAACATCATTACGTTTCCATTTCAGATTTGTCTTCTTGAAATAACCAGCTCTTCCATGACCATATCCATAATTGCGTCCATAAGCAAAACCACAACCACGGCCTCGTCCTCGATTATTATTGATGTCAAGTTCTACATCCAGTTGGTCGAGATTCATGATTCTTCATTAACAATTTATTATTTTGGTCGGCCACAAGAAGACAAGATATTAGTTCAGAACCCTTTTCACGATATTATGCCTAAAGGAGCACATCATTTGCATGGAAAGTAGAATACGTTTTTTCAAGCATGTTTGCATCAGTTATATTTTCTCCACATAATTTTAGTTGTGAAGTAATTCTAAACATGGCTGAGTTATACTCATTCACTGACTTGAAATCTTGTAATCTCAAATGCAACCAATCATAACGAGCTTTAGGAAGGACCACAGTTTCTGATGATCATACCTGTCCTTCAAATTTTCCCAAAGAATTTGTGGATCTTTAACAGTTAAGTTCATTCTTAAGATCCTCATGGAGATGATGGCGAAGGAATATCATTGCCTTAGCTATCTTGACTAGTAGCCGTATTTTCTGATTTGATAGTGTCACCAAGACCCTTTGCATCTAGGTGAATTTCAGCATCTAACACCCAAGATAAGTAGTTCTTTCCACTAATGTCAAGAGCTACAAATTTGAGTTTCGCAAGATTTGACATTATCACTAAAATATAATTCCAAACAGTGTCAATTTATAAAATAAGCATAAACACAACAGGTGTTACCAAAAACATTATATGGACACATATAATTTACAACAATACTCCATCAAGAAAATCATGCATAATTAAACAATTAGGTAGATTAATATTTGTAATTTTCACTATTCACGCATATGAAATTAATCCATTTAGCTATAAGCTTAGCTTTAATACGTTGTCTACTTTTAATTAGATAGACAAACACTATGATCTCAAATTTGACCTGTCTCAAAGAATAGCAATTTACTATGTAAAGATGAACTCAAATGAAAAAGTATAAAACACAGAACTTGTAGAGGATTCCGAGACCTTTCTAGAATGGTAAGGTTTGTTAAAAACGGAGAAGTAACGAATTCAGAAAAGAAACAAACGTGGGTTGCCAGAGCAGAATCAACCCCTGATCAGTTTTAAAATATTGTGTTTTGGAATGTTTAACAACATAATTTCAACGGGAATATGAACTACAATCAAAGATAATGAAAAGACATATTACTCATAATTTTCGGATAATTATTCGATTTACTCCGATTTTTCAAAGAGAGATATCACAATTTCGAAATCAAACTGGCAGGTAACAAAAATTGCAGAAAACTCATACTTGCATGCAGAATTTCAGAAAACTTAAAGAACGAAAATCGAAGATAATCAAATTATCTTTCAAATGACTCTAAGATAATAATAATCCAATGAACAGTGAATTAAATACGAATTTTACAAAATTCAGAAAAAATTGAAATACGGATTGTTAGAACAGAGTCAGGCACTGATAATAGTAGTATTTTGACGTTTAAGACATCACAATCACAAAATTTGTTAGAAGAAGGTAAACACAAAACACAAATATTGAAAAGAGCTTTTCAGATTGGTATCGTTCATAATTTTTGAACAAATATACGATTTACTATGAATTTACGAAGTTACAACATAATAACACAATTTTAACCCACCAGATTACAAAAAGGCAGATTTTGACAACCATACAATCAGATTTGTAAAAAACTTAAAGAACAAAAAATGAAGATAATCGAAATATCTTTCCAAAGAGTCAAAAATCATAATATTCCGACAAACAACGAATCAGAAACGAATTTAATAAGAAATCAGATTTACAATCAATATTCATAGTGTATCGTAGTGATATGGTCGATCGAATGCAATCTACCGGTAAATATAGATTGATTATAAAGACACAGAAAACACAGTAGGTTGAATTCAATCTTATGTGTCTTTAGTCTGCATATTATAAATTAATGCTAATAAGATTATATGTACTAAAAATTTTGAATCAACTAGTGATATTAAAGTCCACTTACATATAACAAATCAGATGCACATAATTATATAGATAAGACAAAAAACATACAAGGCAAATATCATGATATTATAGAAAGGTATATAGATGAACCTTCTTTTATGTAATCTTTGATTTTCCAAACAGTGGGTGCACCTCCTTTTCTTCCGATGTTGCTCTCCTAACAAAGTAGTTGTAATTTTTCTCAGCTGGTTAGAGCGTCGTCGTGCTGATTACGTGTTATATATTTAGTAATATAATATATATCAAGAGAATTAGAGAGAGCTAGATAGAAAGGAGGAGAGCATTCTATTATTCATATCACCAAGCAAGTTACATACAAGGCTTTATATAGCCCCTCAAATCATAAGTTACAAAGGTAGTGAAAAGCCAAGAATTGGAGTTGAAATGATAATGAAAGGCCAAGACTTGAGGGTGCTTAAAAGGCTAAGAGTCATACAATATTATATAACATTTATAACATTAATCATATTTTTGCCTTTTAAAATCATCTTTCAACCACTTTTATGCAAAATTAAAAAACTAACCACTTTTTTGAAACTTGATGGCAAACTTAGCCACCAAAATGCAACAAACTCTTCTATACTATAATATTATACATAAATTAGGGTATATGGGTATATTTGGTTATCGGTTTGGTACACTTTTTCTGATACACTCAATAATAACTGTTAGATGTTAAGATAAATAAAGAGAACCATTGGATTCAATGCTAAAAGAATATTCCCTTTCTAATATTTAAAGTACTCTTATAGGTTTCAAGTTCATATCCCACCAACAACACATCTTTGTTAAATATATATATTATTTTATAAACTACTCTCACGAGTTAAAGATTCATTAAAAATACTGTCAAACATGTATTATAATATTTTAGTATCTTTTTCAATTTATTTTCCTACTAATTAAATATATATATATATATATATATATATATATATATATATATATATATATATATATATGAGAATATGGGTAATAAAACAAAAAATATTAAAAAAAAACATTCGTGCATCGCACGAGTAATAAGCTACATAGTAAAAAATTACAAAAAATCCGAAAAATACTTACAATATAGAAAATTTTGTATAAAAATCGAAAAAAGGTTTACATGATTAGATAAATTTTACTTTCTCTATTAAATAAAAGTTAAAAAAAAATATGTTTTTCAAAATTCAAAAGTGCCATGGAGTGGGGAATATCCCGAGTCTCATGTAAGACAACTAAATATGCGCCTCGAGGTGCTGCCGAGGAACCGAGGGACCTTATCGAGTACATGATAGGTAATTTGAGAGATAGAGCCAGCCTATTTGTTATGGGGAATAAATGCTCCGGGCCAAATAGAGCTTACCTACGGAACCTGGCTTTCTCCGGCGAGTTTCTCTCGTAAAGCCAAAGACGCCCTAAGACAAGGTGCAACTGTTGGGAAAGGGACATGATCAATAGAACCTGGCTGGATCCAAGCTGAAATAGTGGCGCCCATTCCTAACCAGTTCCGAAAAGGTTCGCTCATGCTGGAGGGAGCATCCCCACTTAGTGATCGGTCCGTTAGTTTACGCAAATCCGAAGAAGTTATCACGCGAAGCCAATCACAAATTTAGACTTTCGACCAGATAAAGATATCCACAGTTGAGGAAGAGCAGGGATAATCGTAGACTAAGAAGAGAGGACGCAAACACATTTAATTGGACAGCTTTGTTAGCAAAACTTAAAATTTAGAAATAAAATATAATTAAAAAATTTACAAGCAAAAATAACACGGAAGCTAACCCGTGCAACTTTACTCATAGCCGAAGCTTCCAAATAATTGCAAATGATATATCCAATATGAGCGCAATACAACGTCATTTTCTTATCATTTTTATAAGGAGTCAATGTAGCTCCATATTGGATTGGTGATGAAAACATTTGACAAAACTTAAATTTTAACAAATTTAGTTTTAAAATTTATAGGCACTACATCTATCAATAAAAACTGAAACTAAGTTCTATGTGTTAGAAAATGGAAAGTTTGAGGCATATTTAAAATATGTTTTTGATGTAATTTCCGGAAACTAACAAGTGGAAGTTGTTCCTTGTAATAAGGACTTAAACTTTCATGTTTGGATCTAAGACATTTTCTTAGTGGAATCCATATATAAATTGAGTTTAAAGAAGGAGATTTGGAATTGGAAATCAGGTTGCAGATGGAAATCATGACAATGATATTGATTTCATGATCATGAAGAGGCATCAAAAGAGATGGGATATTCAGAAATGTTTCATGCCCATGAGGAAGTTTTCATGTCCATGAATGTAAACTTGGTTGGTCAGAAATGTTTCATGCCAATGAGGAAGTTTTCATGCCCATGATGTGCAATTGATTTTAAATTAGATATTGATTTATCTTAACAGGTTTTAGATTTATCTGTTACAACAGTACTGGAAATTGGATCAGTATTTGGATTAAATCCTGATGGAAATTTGGATCAGTACTTGGAGTAAAATCCTGATGGACTTGGTCAGACATCAGATACTGATGGGCTAAATCCTGATGGATATCAGTTCCTGACAAGCACTGAATCCTGATCCTGATGGACACCAAATCCTGATGTTACTGATGACCAAATCCTGATGCTTATGTAACTGAAAATAAATCCTGATGCAGTTAATGAAATTAAATCAGAATATTTACTTTCCTTTTATGGAGTATCAGTTACGTTTATTTTTGGTATTATATATACAATACAGAAGAAAATAAAATGTTAAGTGAAGAGATACGCCTAAGGATAGAAACGATCTATTTTCTTCTTTTTATGTTCTCTCACGATACATACAGAAGAAATACATAGTTCTTAGGCGAACTGAGGTGTTGGTCGCTGTTGATCACTGGTGTAATTGTGAACCCATTGATCTGTGCTGTTTTATCCTGGGAGTGATATTGCTGCAACCCAATCACAACGTAAGTGGGGCAATAATCTCTTCAAGAACAACCAAGTCTTCTTGAAGGGCTTGGTGACTCAGCTGTTCTTCTCTCTCTAATCAGTAGTTGCTAAAGCTTCTGTGGGAGATAAGTGTTCTTACTTTTCTAGTTAATTACAGTCTCTAATTATACTTTGTTTTGCCTTCATGATTTGTTTTGTTAATTGGTTAATTGCCTGTTCTTGTTTAATATATATCACTGCCTCATTGTTGTTATAGTTAAATTATACCCAACAATCTTGAAGAGATTATTTGTGTTATATATTGTTAATTAACAAGATGGTTAACGAAACTGAAACTCCTGTTGTTGAGACTGGTTCTGGGTCTGGTGTTACTGCTCCTACCATTGATTGGACCACGTACCGTTTCCTACAGCCTATCGATTTGTCAGGAATGCCTGATAAATTCGGTGGGGGTGTTGGTTTTTCTCGTTGGCAGAAAAAGATGAAACTGTGGCTAACGGTAAAGGGTCTATGGCCAGTGGTGTAGTATGAGAAACCAGTTGTGGTTAAGGAGAAAGCTGAAACTGTTAAGGCTTATACTATGTGGGAGGAAAAGGATGAGGTGGCTAGGGCTGCAATTCTGGCAGCTTTAGCGAACACTCTATTCGATGTTTATTCATCGGACTCCTACACTGCTAAGCTCTTATGGGAGAAGCTTGATCAGACACATAATACTGACTCGCAAGGGTTGGAAAAGTATTCTGTGGCTAGGTTCCTTGACTTTAAATTGGTTGATACTAAATCCATGACTGAGCAGGTGCATGAGTTTGAGATGTTGGTACATGCTTTGAAGGAGTCTGGTATGGACCTTCCTGAAAAGTTTCAGGTTATGTCTGTGATTGAAAAGCTCCCTAAATCTTGGGAAGAGTTTGCTCTCTCCCTGAAAAGACAGAAAGGAGAGATCACTTGGACAAACCTGATGTTGGACATCTCTGTGCAGGAGCAACACAAGTCCAAGCAAGGACATGTGATGCCTACTGAACATGCTGGGAGTTCGAAGGTGAATGTAGTGACTGTAGGACAGAAAAGAAAGTCTGTCACTAAAAAGGAAAACACTAAGTCTAAGGACAAGAACAAGGCTAAGAAACCAAAGGCAAACAAACCATGTTGGTCTTGTGGACAGGTTGGTCATTGGAGCAAGGACTGTCCTGAAAAGAAAGCTAAGAAACCAATTGTGGGAGCACAAGATAACACTGTGCTTGATACCACTGGTGGGTCTACGGTTAACATGGTTGTTGGTGAGGCTATTGCTTCTGAAACTGACAACGGGTATGTAACCTACAACCCTGTACTTCTTTCCACCTATTCATCTCATGAATGGTTGGTTGATACTGGAGCTAATGTACATATTTGTACTGATATTACTCTATTTGTATCTTATCAACAGACTCATGGAATGACGGTGACGATGGGAAATGCTAGTGCAGCTCAAGTACTTGGAATAGGAAACGTGGACCTGAAGTTCGCTTCTGGGCGTGTTCTATCCCTCACTAGAGTGCACCATGTTCCTGATGTTCGTAGAAATATAATAAGTGGAAGTGGTTTAGTTAAGAATGGTTTTGAAGTTTCTTTGAAATGTAATAAAGTAGTTATTACAAATACTGGTGTATTTTTTGGCAAAGGTTACTTGTCGGATGGATTATTTTTAATAAATGTTGAGCCTGTTGTGGGCAGTTTTATTAATAATAATGTTGTTCCTTCTGTTAATTGTGTTGAATCATCTGATTTGTGGCACGCACGTCTTGATCACTTGAATTTTGGTGCTCTAAAGAATATGATGAACTTAGAGTTGATTGCAAAACATGTCATTGATAAGAAATCTAAATGTCAAGTATGTGTGACTGCTAAACAAACTAGGAAACCCTTTCATAATGTGATTAGGGATTCGAATGTGTTAGATTTAGTGCACACTGACATATGTGAATTTGGTGGTGTTTTGACTAAGGAACATAATAGATATTTCATTACCTTTATAGAAGATTGTAGTAGATATTGTTATGTTTATTTGCTTAAACATAAAGATGAATTACTAGATAAATTCATTATGTTCAAAACTGAAGCTGAAACACAAACTGGTAAAGTACTTAAACGTTTGAGATCAGATAGAGGTGGTGAGTATACGAGTAACTCCTTTAATGAATTTTGCAAGAGCAATGGTATAGTTCATGAGGTAACTCCACCATACACACCTGAGTCTAATGGGGTGGTAGAACGAAAGAACAGAACCTTTAAGGATATGATCAATAGTATGCTGATTAATTCTGGGTTGCCTAAGTACATGTGGGGGGAAGCTCTAAATACGGCTTGCCATATTCTGAATAGAGTTCCTCTGAAACACATGGACAAGACACCTTATGAATTATGGACAGAGAAAAGGACTAGTTTAAAATATCTTCATGTGTGGGGGTGCCTTGCAAAAGTACTTGTCCCTGAACACAAGAGAAAGAAACTAGGACCGAAAACTGTTGATTGCATCTTTCTGGGCTATATTGAAACCACTACGGCTATGAGATTTTTAGTGTTAAAATCTGACATAGACGGAATAGTGGCTAACACTATAGTTGACTTTCGTGATGCAACATTCTTTGAGGATGTGTTCCCTATGAAGACTGGTATACCTCAGGGTATTCCTGATGATGATCCCACTCACACATCGAGGTCCATTCCTGATCATGTGGAAAGGATGACAAATGTGGGGGCAGATCCTGATAGTAGCTCTATTCCTGATGAAGTAGAGGAACCTAGAAGGAGTAAGCGTGCTAAGGTAGTCAAGGATTTTGGAAGTGATTTTATCACTTACAATATTGAGGATGAACCTTTAACTTTTCGACAGGCCATGGATTCTTCAGAATCTAGGTACTGGAAAGGTGCTGTAAAAAGTGAAATTGACTCTATTGTTTCTAATGGAACATGGGAGTTGGTTGATCTACCTCCTGGGTGTTCTACTATAGGATGTAAATGGGTATTTAAAAGGAAGATGAACCCTGATGGCTCAATAGATAAGTATAAGGCTAGGCTGGTAGCTAAGGGCTTTAAGCAAAAGGAAGGTATTGATTACTTTGACACATACTCTCCAGTTGCTAGAATGACAACAATCCGAATGCTTATAGCATTGGCTTCTGTACATGGTCTTATCATCCATCAAATGGATGTAAAGACAGCTTTTCTTCATGGTGAACTTGAAGAAGAGATTTATATGGATCAGCCTGAGGGATTTGTTGCCTCTGGTAATGAGAGGAAAGTATGTAAGTTAATCAAGTCTATATATGCTTAAAACAAGCTCCAAGAGACTGGCATAAAAAGTTTGATGAAACTGTTTTAAAATCAGAATTTGTAGTTAATGAAAGTGACAAGTATGTCTATTACATGGTTAAAAGGGAATGAATGTATTATTGTGTGCCTGTATGTGGATGATATTTTATTGTTTGGAACAATATTGAGATTATTAACGAGACAAAAAAGTTTCTTGAAAAGGCACTTTGAAATGAAGGATATGGGAGAGGCTAGTGTGATTCTTGGAATCAAGTTGACTCAGTCAACTGATGGAATAACCTTGTCACAATCTCATTATATAGAGAAATCTATACTTGAGAAGTATGGTTATTCAAATTGTAGAATCGCTAGTACTCCGTATGATCCTAAAATTGCCCTTGTCAAGAATAGCTTAGGAGTACCTGTGTCTCAATTAAGGTATTCTCAGATAATTGGGAGTTTGCAGTATCTTGCTAATGGTACTAGGCTGGATATTTCATATTCAGTGTCTAAGTTAGCAAGATATACAAGCTGTCCAAACAAGACTCATTGGGATGCTCTTGATAGAGTGCTTAGATATCTAAAAGGCACCATATATCTTGGTTTGCATTACAGGAGGTTTCCTGGAGTGCTAGAGGGATATAGTGATGCAAGTTGGATAGCTAAAAAGTCTGGTTCCAATGGAGTGACTGGATACATGTTTACCCTTGCGGGTGGAGCAGTGTCTTGGAAGTCTTCTAGACAGACTATTATAACTTGGTCTACTTTTGAGGCTGAGTTGTGTGCATTAGATGCCACGGGGACTGAGGCTGAATGGTTACATGGACTTATATCAATGTTACCTGTAGTAAGTCGTCCACTTCCTGCTTTTGCTGTTTATTGTGATAGCCGTACAACTATCGACAAGATAAACAGCAATAAGTATAATGTGAAAACAAAGAGAAATATCCAAGTTAGACTAAAGTCTATAAGGGGTCTAATGTCTGACAGGATCATAGTTGTTGAGTTTATTGGAACTCAAGAAAACCTAGCTGATCCTTTGACTAAAGGGCTTGAGCATGCTGTAGTCCTTAAGTCTAGGTTGGGGATGGGACTGAAAGCCCATAATGATTTATCTACAGCGGGAACCCAATACACATGAGAGGAGATCCCTCGAAAGTGTATTCAATGTGGTAATAACAAGTTGTAAGGGTGAATTGGTTGTACCTTTAACTGCATAGATTGATACTCACGTATCTGGAGTCTATCCCCTGTAAACCTATAAGGTACTGTAACTGCCAGCATAGCAAGAGTTATTTGAACTCTGAATGGGGTCAAGTCATATGACGAGATGCTAGCAGTACATCTCTGGAGATGCCTAGCTAAGCGAATGTAATTGTGTGGTCGCAATTAGAGGAAAGGGTTATTCCTTGAAGCATTCGACGAACAGGATCGAGACATGACCATTAACGTCTCAAAGCCGTAGATTAGCACCATAGCCTTTGACTTGTCGTCGTCTATGGAGTGTGGTTACACCAAACGGATAAAGATTCAAGGTGAAACATTCCATCTGAATCCGGTAGCCATCGAAGTAGAGGACTTAGGAGGGTTCAAACCCGGAAGGGTACCTACTCTGAAAAACAAGTCATGATGAGGATAGATATGTAATTGCATTTCTATATGGATTTGTGGTGGATTGTTAGAAAATGGAAAGTTTAAGGCATATTTAAAATATGTTCTTGATGTAATTTCCGGAAACTAACAAGTGGAAGTTGTTCCTTGTAATAAGGACTTAAACTTTCATGTTTGGATCTAAGACATTTTCTTAGTGGAATCCATATATAAATTGAGTTTAAAGAAGGAGATTTGGAATTGGAAATCAGGTTGCAGATGGAAATCATGACAATGATATTGATTTCATGATCACGAAGAGGCATCAAAAGAGATGGGATATTCAGAAATGTTTCATGCCCATGAGAAAGTTTTCATGTCCATGAATGTATACTTGGTTGGTCAGAAACGTTTCATGCCCATGATGTGCAACTGATTTTAAATTAGATATTGATTTATCTTAATAGGTTTCAGATTTATCTGTTACAACAGTACTGGAAATTGGATCAGTATTTGGATTAAATCCTGATGGAAATTTGGATCAGTACTTGGAGTAAAATCCTGATGGACTTGGTCAGACATCAGATATTGATGGGCTAAATCCTGATGGATATCAGTTCCTGACAAGCACTGAATCCTGATGGACACCAAATCCTGATGTTACAGATGACCAAATCCTGATGCATATGTAACTGAAAATAAATCCTGATGCAGTTAATGAAATTAAATCAGAATATTTACTTTCCTTTTATGGAGTATCAGTTACGTTATTTTTGGTATTAAATATACAATACAGAAGGAAATAAAACGATAAGTGAAGAGATACGTACTAAGGATAGAAACGATCTGTTTTCTTCTTTCTCTGTTCTCTCACGATACATACAGAAGAAATACATTTTCTTAGGCGAACTGAGGTGCTGGTAGCTGTTGATCACTGGTGTAATTGTGAACCCATTGATCTGTGCTGTTTTATCCTGGGAGTGATATTGCTGCAACCCAATCACAACGTAAGTGGGGCAATAATCTCTTCAAGAACAGCCAAGTCTTCTTGAAGGGCTTGGTGACTCAGCTGTTCTTCTCTCTCTAATCAGTAGTTGCTAAAGCTTCTGTGGGAGATAAGTGTTCTTACTTTTCTTGTTAATTACAGTCTCTAATTATACTTTGTTTTGCCTTCGTGATTTGTTTTGTTAATTGGTTAATTGCCTGTTCTTGTTTAATATATATCACTGCCTCATTGTTGTTATAGTTAAATTATACCCAACACTATGTGTCATTTTTGATTGGTAAAACAATACTCCCTCCGTCTCTTTTTATGTTTCTTGTTTTGACTTTTGATACTGTTCATAATAAGCGATTGACTACTAATTTACGCATAATTTATAAGATAAAATATAGTCATGGGTGATCTTGTTGGATTTATATTTGTTAGTATTTTAATACAGTGAAGTATTTATATTTAATACTAATATGAAAATGAAGATATTAACGATCAAAAGTGTGCGTTGGCAAACGTGTCCAAAGGAAACAGGAAACATATTTAGAGACAGAGGGAGTATATATTAGAAAATGTTTATCAAATATATATGCTCTTCCTGAAATTGTTGTACAACTAGCCAAAAATAGAAATTGTTGTACGGAACGTAAAAAAACTCACTAGTCAACGGTC
Organism: Kitagawia praeruptora; assembly: GCA_037693485.1. Taxonomy (NCBI): domain Eukaryota; kingdom Viridiplantae; phylum Streptophyta; class Magnoliopsida; order Apiales; family Apiaceae; genus Kitagawia; species Kitagawia praeruptora. The sequence goes on from CM075351.1 coordinate 58,795,728, forward strand.
AATTTATTAATGTAAGATACTCCCTTTGTCTTTAAAAACTTTTCCCATTTCCTTTGGACATGTTTGCCAACGCACACTTTTTAATCGTTAATATCTTTAATTTTATATTAGTTTTTTTTTGTCAGGAATTTTATATTAGTTTTGAATATAAAAGCTTCACTGTATTAAAGTACTCATAAATACGAATCCAACAAGATCACTCATGACTGTATTTGGTCTTATATATTAGACGTAAATTAGTAATTTGTCTTATGTTATGAACAGTCCCCATATATCAAACGAGATAAGCATATTGAGACGGAGGGATTATTTAGTGTACGTTTGGGGTATCTTAAAATAAGTAGCTTATGACTTATAAGCACTTATGTCATATAAGTGATGAGTAGAGCAGTCAGTAGAGTGTTTGGTAAATCAGAACTTATAATCAATAGACTGTTTGAGTAAATCAGAACTTATAAGTTATTTTTTTTTTTTTTACAATTTTCAAAATATTGTTTTTTTATATATAACAATGGATATCAATGGATAGATCTCGATGAATAGAGAAATTTGATATATACATATCAATTTTCTAATGAATGGATCGAGAGATATATGGTTTTGAAGATTTGAAGGATATTATATATTGCGTATATCGAGAATAAGTTATAAGTTATAAGTTGAAAGTTAAGAATTCTTAACATTCAACTTATGGGTTTATAAGTTATAAGTTGAGCTAAAACTTATTTTGGCAAACACCCCCAATAAGTGCTTATGGCCTTATAAAACATAAGTTAACAGTAAAACGGGGAAACAAACAGACCCTTAGGGCCTGTTTGGATTGAGGGTTGGGGAGGGATGGGTTGGGTTGGGTTAGAATGGGATGGGTTAGGTTGGGAAGGGATGTGTTGGGTTAAACCCTTACCATGTTTGGATGTAAGGGTTGAGTAATGAAGGGTTCAACCCTTATCTTATTTGGATGGAGGATTAGGTTGAGAAATTGGTATAACAATGTTTGCGGAGGTTTGCTGGATTGGTGGAGCAAAATAAGGATATTTTGCTTATAAGAAGAAGAGTGATTAGGGTTTGTGTGTATGAATGTGGCTGAGCTTGATAGGTGATTTCAGGTAAACTGTTTGTCATACCGTATCAAGGTGCCTACGTACCCTATTTATAGGGATCAAGCCTGACGTAGTTCTTGGGCCACAAGTTACCTAGACGGGCTAGGGTTTTAAGAGATAAGCCAAGGTCCAAGCCCATGTATCTAGGGCTGACATGGCAATGAGTTACCAATCTTATCCTTAATTCATGATCCAGCTGTAGAAGCCCATGACCTTGAACGGATAGACTTATCCAATAAAATATCCATCAGGGCCCTTGCATGCGACCTCATGAAGGCCTGGCCATGCGAAGCGATCCCAGTCTGCCCAAGCGACCTCATGAAGGCCTCGCTATGAGCCTTCCAGAGAAGAGAATGATCTTGCCGTAAGTGATAAATGTGATGCACAAGCGAAGCGATCCCCTGATGGGCATCGCCAGCGAGACTCTGTGTTGCGAGGCACAACCCTGCAGCGATCCCTTTGCCAAGGCACGTTGGGCTGATTCTAATAATGGGCTTTAGTGACCCAATCTTCATCTTCTAGGCCCATCATAGATTATGAGCCATCAATTTAGCTAATTAAATCAATTTAGCTATTATGCCGGATTTGGGCATAACAACTACCCCCCGAGTCCATGTTGCCATTAGAGATGCGATATGGACTCAAGAATCATCAATTTTTACCACGAAGCGATCCCAAGAATAGATATAACCGTTGGAGTAGCCGCGACCCCAAGAATCTGAAAGGTTTTGACAGCTGTTGCGCCTTGAGATGTGTGTCCAACGGCTGAGATTGCCACACGTGTCCCACACCTTTCTCTCTCCTGAGGGCTATATATACCCTGTCACTATCATTTCCTTTTTTCATTCTCACAAACATCTTGTCAAAGTGCTGCCAGTTTGCTCCCGGATCAAACGCAAAGAATCTCTCAAGCGACCCCAACCTTCTTCAATCTTTATCAAGAAAAAGTAAGTCTTTCCTCTCTTCTTGCATTTAAATAATTGTTCTTCATTTTAATTGCATGTTTAGATAGCTTTAGTCGTAGGCGATGCCACCATTTTTAGTCGCGACCCTATCACGTTAATTTCAAACAGCGATCCCACCTCGTTGAGATAGATCTGCGATCCTTCCCTTAGAAGCGTAGAAACGTTCCCTTCATAGATCCTGACGCGATTCCTAGGAACACATAGAACCTCTCTATTTATTTATTCTTTTCTCCCTTTATCCCCCTTTGTTTTCTGTAAGGGCACACACTGAATTACTCAAACCTCTTTTGCAGATGTCGACTGACAGTTCAAAGACACCTTCTATTCCAAACATACGAATTAGCAGCGAGGCTGCTACTAACATCGCAAAAGCAACAAGTACAAGCGAAAGCTCCTTCAAACTATATTTTGACCCTCTGTGGTCACATGAAGAATATACCAGGGAAGTGCCCTTAAACAAATGGCGATCCAAACGTCCATCGAGCTCACGAGATCAATCCTTAGATATACTCCCGGCACAGAGCGAGCCCCAACTTGAAAGAACACAGGACCAACAAGAGATAGAGGCTCTCATGAAGAAAGGAGAAGCCTTCAGCTCGCAAGTGGTGCATATTCTCAGTAACTTACCTCCAACCAAACCCATCTCTCCCATAACCATTAGTGACTCTCCAGTAGATTCATTAGGCGAAGCCTATTATGACATCGAAGGAGGTGCAGACAACGAAGCTAACTCTGATGACGATGATTATGAAGAACCATCCTCAGATGATGGTGGTTTCGATGAGGTGTCCAGGGTTGTCAATTTTAAAGACTACAACTACATCCCTGAAGCATCTCCTACACCATATGTACCAACTCCTCAACCAGAACTAGAAGGGGTGATATACGTTGATGGGCCTCGCCCTGAAGATATCGAGCCGGGCTCGAAGATTAAACCAGGCAAGCCTCGCATACTCGCTTGTCGCGACATGTCTTCTACCCTCACTGAGAGGACAATCAGAGAAGGGGTTGAGAAGTTCCGTCCCGAGGGTAAAATTATCCTACCCAAGAAGAAAATGCGATGCTATCGCTTTAATCATGAGGAGAATGGTGGCAGGGTACCAAGGATGGTTTTGACGGTGCCCCTGATGAAGATTGGTGTTTCCTCGCCCCTTCACCCTTTTATTCGAGATGTCTGCGAGTCATACTACCTCGCACCCATCCAAATCAGCACCAATGGGTACAGATCCATGATTGCCCTCTACATCCTTTATCACAAGCTGGGATACCCACCCATGGACGCGAAGACTATGGGTTACTTTCTCCAACTCAAGCGATGCGGAGAAAAAGATTTTGGCTACGTTTATTTCTCCGTATGGCCTGATTTCAACAAAAAGAATCTCTTGCCTGGAGGAATTAGCAATGCTGGCTCATGGAAGGAACCCTTTCTGTATGTTCATGAGGTCCCCAGGGTGAAGACAAGTTTCAACTACTTGCCTGGTGAGACATCTCTTCAAATAACGAACTTCATTATTATTATTTAAAATATTCGAATTTAACAACTCCTTTGGCATCGCAGTTGGTCCAGTTCGCACCGTTCTAAAGGACGAAGAAAAGCGCCGTGCTGATGAAGTGCTAACCAAATCTACCCCCGCAGAAAGAAATATTCGAACCCTCCTATCCTTAGAGAACCTTATCGAATGTGGGTTTCTTAAGGAAGGCGTAGGATCCACTCCCGAAGCGGGGCCTTCTACCGCGAGGTGGTCTTCGCGAAAAAGGAAAGCGCAAGAAGAGGCCTCGTCTTCTCACGTGGAGATAGTAGATGAGGGTATACCTGATAGCCATAGGACTTTGGGATCGCTTTACTTGTTTTATTTGTGCAACTGCATCATATTTGTCCTCGCATATATTTGATTGAACTGTTTACTAACTTGTCTTTGTCTCACTGTTTAGGTATGTCAAATCAAAGCGGCCCAGTTCCTCCATTCCTTCAGCCGAAAGGCAAGAAAAGTGCAGCGGCCAAGAGAAACTCAAATTTGAAAACTCCTCCCACCAAATCCACAACTCTTCCTAAGGTGATTAACGATCCTCCAGTTCTGCCGGACACTGCTAGTGATGCTGTTCAGAATTCTCCTGACCACACGCCGTTGAAGAGGCCCAGAGTAGATGGGCAGAAAGATGGACTCGTTCGACCTCCCTCTGGAATTGTTCCTGGGACCGCTGGTCAGCACCTCTTCGCTTCTCTGGGAACCAAATATGCTGACGAGGCGGAAACCTCTCACTGGTGGAAAGCAGCGACCCCTGAAGAGAATGCGGCTGCAATCACAAAGTGCCTAGCCGAAGCCTTCATTCGTCAATCTGCTCACACCAGGGATTTTTTGAGGCTAGAGAACAAGGTTAAGGTCCTTGAGTTCCAGAAAGCGGAAGACAAGCGATCCTTGGAGGAAACCTTCAAAAAGCAACTCTCCCACGACACTGCTAATCTCCGCACAGAGCTCAAAAATGCCCGCCGGGAAAGAAATGAGTTTGAAAAATCTTTTAAAGATTTGCAGCAAACAAGCGAGGCGACCCTGAAGAAAAAAGAGGAGGAGATCGCAAAGCTGAAGAACGATCTGACTGCCGCTCAAGCTTCCCTGGACAATGCTGAAAGCATATTCCTCGCCAAAGGCCAAGTTACTTTCATGAAAGAATTCATCCGAACGATCCCAGATTTTGATTGGGATCAACTTGGGCCTGGGAATGCTGACTTCGCCGAGACCCTCAAGAAGCAAATAGCTGAAGAGGATGCTGAGGAAGCGAGGCTTGAAGAAGAATCCAGGGTCGCTGAGGAGGCACGGCTCGCAGAGGAGGCAGCCAAAACTCGCCAAGACAAGGCTGCTTGAACCCTCTTTACATCAATGTCTTTGAATTCTTGAACTAGGGATGCGGGTACCCTTTGAATACCTCGCAAGATGTAATATTATTTTGTCCGTTAACTTTTTGAACTTCTTTGAGATCGCGTTGCGACCCTGTACAATGAATTATTGCTGCTTTTTCTTCGCAATTGCTAGTTTGTGCATTCCTTTTTTCTTAGGGTAGGTGCATGACCCTGCAATTGATAAAGTAGGGGCAAAGCCCAAAGATTTCATAAAATATAATCCCTGCATCGTTGAGATGGCTTGGATTTTAAAATGTAAATGCTAATAAGTAAGCAAGTCTATTTTATACATAAAATAAGATTCAGCTTCATAAAATAAGCGAACTCATATGCAAGTAAATGGGGCGAGGCCCAGTTTTATTGATAGGGGCGAGGCCCAATTCTTTTTAACAAACGGGGCGAGGCCCAAAGATCATCACATCATAAAGGGGAGGTGTCTATATGATCACTACCCCCCAGTATTTTGTATGAATTTATTCATGCGAAATAGATAGAGGCTGCCAGGGGCGAGGCCCTCACTGATAGTATTTACGCAAGTGCTCCGCATTCCAAGCTCGCAGAACTTTCTTGTCTTCCATATCCTTGAGATAATAGGTTCCTTCTGTCACGGTAGCATAGATTTTGTAAGGACCTTCCCAGTTAGCACCAAAAACTCCATGACCCGGGACCTTAGTGTTAGGCATGACCCTTCTGAGCACTAAGTCACCTGTCTGTAGGGGTCGTGCTCGTACTTTCCCATTGTAGTACCTTGCTGTTCGCTGTTGATAAGCTGCGAGGCGTAGTTGGGCCTCGCTTCTAGTTTCTTCTATCATGTCCAGATAAAGTCTATGATTTACTTCATTCGCGTCGGGGTTGTAGTGTTCCCTTCTAAACGACCCTGAGCCTACTTCCACTGGGATCATGGCCTCGCAACCATAAGTCAAAGAAAATGGGGTTTCCCCAGTAGTGGTCCTTGGGGTCGTGTTGTATGACCACAAGACCCTTGGTAACTCCTCAGGCCAGTTGCCCTTGCTTTCCTCTAACTTAGCCTTTAAAGTATGCTTGATGATTTTGTTGATGGCCTCAGTTTGTCCATTTGTTTGGGGATGGCTTACAGCTGAAAAACTCTTTTTTATCCCCAGATTCTCACAAAATTCTTTCATCTCCTTACTGTCAAATTGTTTCCCATTATCTGAAATGAGCTGATAAGGGATCCCATAACGACACACAATAGCTCTATACACGAAGTCCTTGAGTTTTTTCGCAGTGATGGTTGCAAGTGGCTCAGCCTCGGCCCACTTGGTGAAATAATCAACAGCCACAACTGCATATTTAAGTCCTCCTTTACCTTTTGGGAGTTCTCCAATTAGATCAATGCCCCACATAGCGAAGGGCCATGGGCTCATTAGCGAGGTGAGCTGAGAGACATGGGCGTTACTGAAATTGGCGATCCTCTGACAGGCATCGCATCTTTTTGAGAATTCAAATGCATCTCTTTTCAATGTAGGCCAATAATACCCTTGACGAAGGATCTTTTGTGCCAGCGAACTACCCCCCGAGTGATTGCCACATATTCCTTCATGCACTTCTCTCAGAATATAGGTGCATTCTTCACCGTCTACACATCGCAGCAAAGGGGTATTGAACCCTCTTCGATACAGAACCTCATCGTAAATAACATAGCGAGCAGCCTGATACTTTACCCTCCTCGCTTCTCTTTTATTTTGAGGCAAAATTCCACTTTTCACATATTCCCATATTGGAGTCATCCAAGTTACCCCTGGGGTCGCTACTTCCATGACATATTCTTCTGGCACACTGGGCTTTGTTTGAATTTCCAGCGGTATAATTCCAAGTAAAGTGGCCTCGCGACGCGACCCCAGTTTTGCCAGTGCATCTGCCCCTTGATTCTTTTCTCTTCTAATATGAACCACCCTGATATTATTGAACCTTTTAACCAACCTTTGTGCACATCGCAGATACAGCTCAATCTGTTCCCCTCTAGCTTGCCATCCACACCAAAGTTGATATGTTACCAGCATAGAATCGCTATAGGCTGTGAGGTTTTCAACCTTCATCTCCAATGCAAGTTTGAGACCAATGATGAGGGCCTCGTATTCTGCTGCATTATTAGAAGCTTCAAAGGCAAAATGTACTGCACTCTTTATCCTGCGGCCTTCCGGAGTTACCAACTCGATCCCAGCCCCAGCTCCTCCTTTGTTAGATGCCCCATCCACATACAATTCCCACCACGAGGCGGAATTTTCCTTTTTGGCCTCGCTAGACATGTCCACTGGTGTCGCCACAATAGCCAAGTTATCTTCCTCATTTTGGGGGGGAAATTCCAAAATGAAGTCCGCAAGTGCCTGCCCCTTTATAGGACCGCGAGGTCTAAACTCAATATCAAATTGGCTGAGCTCCACTGTCCATTTTAACAGTCTTCCTGAAGACTCTGGTTTGTGCATTATTTGTCTCAATGGATAGGCTGTGCGAACCTCAATGCTATGAGCCTGAAAGTAAGGCCGTAACTTTCGCGAGGCCAAAATCAAGGCATAAGCTAGTTTTTCCATGTTTGTGTAACGGGTCTCAGCATCCAACATTCTTCTACTGACATAGTATACAGGATATTGGACCTTTTCCTCCTCACGAACCAATACTGCACTGACCGCATGTTCTGACACAGCGAGGTAGAGAATGAGTGTTTCTCCATCCTTAGGCTTAGAAAGTACAGGTGGCGAGCCCAACTGTTCCTTAATATTTTGAAAGGCTTCCTCGCATTGAGGGGTCCATTCGAAGCTTTTTCCAATTCTTTTGATCGCCTTGAAGAACTCATGGCACTTATCTGATGATTTAGAAACGAACCGATTTAAGGCTGCGATCCTTCCTGTTAGACTCTGAACTTCTTTCACACTTCTTGGGGATCGCATATCCATCAAAGCCTTTATTTTTGCAGGGTTCGCCTCGATTCCCCTATGGTTGACAATGAACCCCAAAAATTTTCCTGATTCGACCCCAAAGACACACTTTTGGGGGTTTAATTTCATCCTATATTTCCTTAATATATCAAACATCTCTGCGAGGTGAGAGATGTGATCCCCAGCCTCCTTAGACTTGACCAACATGTCATCTACATAAACTTCCATTGTGTTTCCAATTTGCTTTTCAAACATCATGTTAACGAGCCTCTGGTAAGTGGCCCCAGCGTTGAGGAGGCCGAAAGGCATCCCTATGTAGCAGTAGAGCCCTCTATCTGTGATGAATGAGGTGTGTTCTTGATCGGGACCATACATGGGTATTTGATTGTACCCAGAATAAGCATCCATAAAGGAAAGGAGTGCGTGCCCAGCCGTTGCATCCACTAACTGATCGATTCTTGGTAGTGGGAAGCTATCCTTGGGACAATGTTTGTTGAGATCGGTGAAATCCACACAAGTCCTCCACTTTCCATTTGGCTTTTTCACGAGGACAGGGTTCGCGAGCCAATCAGGGTAGAATGATTCCCTAACGAGCCCGACTTTGAGTAACCTGTCCACCTCATCTTTGAGAGCCTGAGCTCGCTCTCCACTAATAGGTCGTCGTTTCTGTCTGACTCCCTTCTTATTTGGATCCAAATTTAATTTGTGGCACATTACATTGGGATCAATCCCCACCATATCTTCATGAGACCATGCGAACACATCAAGATTTTTCTTCAAAAATGCGACAAGCTTCTTTCTCAAATCTGGACTGAGCTGCGACCCTATCTTTAACACCTTAGAGGGGTCTTGTTCATCAACAAGGATAGGAATGGTATCTTCAGCTGCCCCGGCTCGCTCTACATGTTCTGGGATGCGAGGATCAAGGTCTTGATCATATTCACGAACCTGACTTGATTCCGCCTCGCAAGAATGGGTATTCGCATGCCCATATTCTGTAACAACAGTTGTTGTTTGTGTAATTCCATTTGGCAGTTCTGACAAGGTAGATGTTTCCTTGCGAACCCACTTTCCCTTTCGGGCTCGCACAGCGACCTGCTCCGGGCTCTCCTCGCTGTCACTATCGGTGGCTTCTTCAACGATCCCTTCTTGGAGAACCATCACTGGCTGCGAGGCCCCCATCATCAAAGCACCTGGTACTGGTTCTACTTGAATTCCCATATCATTAAAATAATCAGCTGGGAGTTCTTCAATCGAGATCATGTTAACATCTGTTGGAGGTACAAAAGTTGTCTTGCGAGGTCGGTTTTCCTCTTCGCATTCCATTTTATCAATTATAGATTTGCTTCCTCTTTCTGCTGACTTGAGGGCCTTGTTATAGCATTCACGAGATTCATGTTGCAATCCTTTGACACATCCAACCCCATGCGGAGTGGGAAATTTCATAGAGAGGTGGTAAATAGAAGTGACCACCCTCATTTCCTTCAGAATCGGCCTCCCCACAATAGCATTATAGGCCGAAGGTTGATCAACCACCATGAAGTCTGCGAGCTGGGTGGTGATGCAGGGCTCGTCCCCTAAAGTAACGGGGAGCCTTATGAGACCCTTGACATTAACTGAAGTTCCAGTAAAACCATAAAGATGTCCCACTGTTGGGATAAGGTCTTTGTCCACATACCCCATTTTCTGATAGACCTCGTAGGTCAGGACATTCACTGCGCTCCCATTGTCCACAAGGACTCTGTAAACATTCTGTGACCCGATACGAATTCGGACAACGAGGGCATCTGAATGGGGGTGATGCACCCACTTTGCATCCTCTTCAGTAAACATGATATTTGTGTCTTCCCCCTTAAAAAGCTTTGGGGGTCGTTCCTGCAGGTGGTGGACATTAGTGAGGGGTCGCTCCTTAGCTTCGCGAGCGTACCTCTCCCTGGCCTTATTGCTGTTTCCCCCAATATGGGGTCCTCCAATTATCACATGAATACTTCCTCCTCGCGTTTCTCTTTCATTGATGATTGGATTCTGTTCGGGTGGTGGGGCTTGATTGTAACCAAGACCAGACTTGGGATTGTGTTTCTTTACCTCGCGAACAGCCCACTCAGTTAACTTCCCATCTCGAATTAATTGATCCACCTGTTGCTTGAGTTCCCTGCAAGTCGTTGTATCATGCCCTGTTTGTTCATGAAAGGCACAATACCTGCTAGTGTCCGCAGTCCCCTTTGGGCCCATCTGTGCAGGTTTCCTGAATATTCCCTTGCTTGCATTGACTGCATAGATATGATCAATTGGGGCCACCAGAGGGATGAATTTGTCTTCGCTTCTGGCAGGGCGAGCTCGAGGCGGGGATCGCCTAGGCGGATCGCGTTCTCTCCTTTTCGGGCTGGGGCTCCTACTTCGATCCCGCCTTCGTTTAGGACTTCTGGAGTCCTTCCTCTTCGTTCCCCTGTTTTTATTCCAATTACCCTTTTCACCATTCTTCTTAAGATCTGCAAGCGACTTTTCAACACGCTTAAAGGGCTCAGCGACCTTATGTAACTCTGAGAGTGTGTTGGGGGTTTGCTCCTGTAATTTCTTCCAAAAGTCAGTTCCTTCTTTTACCCCAGCGATGAGGAAATTTTTTACAGCCTCGTCATTTGCACCTCGCACGCGAGGTACCTCTGTATTGAACCTTTTGAAGTAATCATGGAGAGTCTCTCCTTCCCTCTGCTTTATGTTTGCCAATGTGGACACAGGAGGTGCATAGAGCATTGAGGATTGAAACTGTTTAATGAATATGTCCACGAGCTGCTCCCATGAATCAATGACAACCAGGGTTCCTAACTTCGAGAACCACTGCTGCGCGCTTCCTCTTAGCGAAGCCGCAAACAACCTACATCTCGCGAGAAGTGAGACCTGATATACATCCATCTCGTTGTTGAATCGAACCACGAACTCCGCTGGATCAGTATTCCCATTGTAGGTCATATCAGAGTGATGACCTCGGAATACTAAGGGTAATGGAGCGATCCGAATTTCATGTGTAAAGGGCGAAGTAGAGCCCATTGTGCTAAAAATTCCTTTCTCACTATCCATTGCATCTAGGGCCTTTTTCAACTCTTCCAGCTTATAGTCACCAATCCTGCCCTCTTTGTTCCCATCCTTCTTTCCTCCAGTACTTGCATGATGAGACTGAGTCTTTTTAGGGGCACTAGACGCTTCTTGATCATTTCTGCGTTCCTTATTTTTGGGGTCTCCCTCGCGATGTGGGGATCGTTCTCCTTCTCGATTGAAAGGGGGTCTGTCTTCGCGATGATGAGACCGCTCGCGCTCTCTGCGAGGAGAGGGGGGTCTGTCATTGCGACGATATGACCGCTCACGATCTTTTCGAGGAGATGCGGGTTGAGAGCCCTTACTCTTATCCTTGGGACCTCCATCTTTGTTAAATTTGAGCTTTTCCAACTTGAGACGAAGATCATGCTCACTAAGTTTCTTTCCAACACGGTCAAAGACACTAACGGACCGTCCTTCCGACGAGGCAGGCTTCGCTTTCGATCCCTCTTTATCATTCGTAGCTACTTCCTCCTCCCAATCAGGGTTCGTTCGATCTGTCACTACATCATCAAAGTCCCCAATTAGCCTCTTGGTGGGACCCTTGCTACTTTCTGCTTGGTGGGTTCGATCTCCTGTCCTCATATTCCTCTTGAAGCCTCTAGAATTATGTCGCTTCTCCATTTTGGCCACCGAGGCCCTCACCTCGACCATTTGATCGCCCAGGCCTTTCAAGAACGACATGACTTCGCCAGGCAAGGCTGTCTGTTGGACAACAGGGGGTGTTTGTTCCTTTTCAAAATCATCCCCAAACTCTTCCACGATACCTTCTCTACGGGCCTCGCTTTCTGATGGGTTCTTCTTCTGGGGATCGTCTTTATTTCTCCTATGCGACCCCGGGGTCTCCCCCTCTCCGTTCCTCTTCTTGTGAGATTTAGTCATCGTTCTCCCAATCAATGACTACCCCCTCCTTCTAGCGCCAGATGTTATAGGGAGAAATTGGTATAACAATGTTTGCGGAGGTTTGCTGGATTGGTGGAGCAAAATAAGGATATTTTGCTTATAAGAAGAAGAGTGATTAGGGTTTGTGTGTATGAATGTGGCTGAGCTTGATAGGTGATTTCAGGTAAACTGTTTGTCATACCGTATCAAGGTGCCTACGTACCCTATTTATAGGGATCAAGCCTGACGTAGTTCTTGGGCCACAAGTTACCTAGACGGGCTAGGGTTTTAAGAGATAAGCCAAGGTCCAAGCCCATGTATCTAGGGCTGACATGGCAATGAGTTACCAATCTTATCCTTAATTCATGATCCAGCTGTAGAAGCCCATGACCTTGAACGGATAGACTTATCCAATAAAATATCCATCAGGGCCCTTGCATGCGACCTCATGAAGGCCTGGCCATGCGAAGCGATCCCAGTCTGCCCAAGCGACCTCATGAAGGCCTCGCTATGAGCCTTCCAGAGAAGAGAATGATCTTGCCGTAAGTGATAAATGTGATGCACAAGCGAAGCGATCCCCTGATGGGCATCGCCAGCGAGACTCTGTGTTGCGAGGCACAACCCTGCAGCGATCCCTTTGCCAAGGCACGTTGGGCTGATTCTAATAATGGGCTTTAGTGACCCAATCTTCATCTTCTAGGCCCATCATAGATTATGAGCCATCAATTTAGCTAATTAAATCAATTTAGCTATTATGCCGGATTTGGGCATAACAGGGAGGGATGGGTTGGGTTGGGTTAGAATGGGATGGGTTAGGTTGGGAAGGGATGTGTTGGGTTAAACCCTTACCATGTTTGGATGTAAGGGTTGAGTAATGAAGGGTTCAACCCTTATCTTATTTGGATGGAGGATTAGGTTGAGAAGGATTATAATATAATTAATTATTATTTTTTTGGGAAAAAATATTTTCAAATCAATATTTTCGAAAAAAATATTTCGGGAAAAAAATTTCCGAACCAATATTTCGGAAAAAAATATTTCCGAACCAATATTTCGGAAAAAAATATTTCTGGATCAGTATTTTAGGAAAAAATATTACCAAACCAATATTTCTGAAAAAAATATTTCTGAACGAATATTTTGGAAAAAATATTTTTGAAAAAAATATTTCCGAAATATTGGTTCGGAAAAAAATATTTCGGAAATATTGGTTCGGAAAAAAATATTTCGTAAATATTGGTTCGGAAATATTTTTTTCCGAAATATTGGTTCGGAAAAAAATATTTCGGAAATATTGGTTCCGAAAAAAATATTTCCGAAATATTGGTTCGGAAAAAAATATTTCGGAAATATTGGTTCGGAAAAAAATATTTCGGAAATATTGGTTTCGAAAAAAATATCGAACCAATATTTCCGAAAAAAATATTTCCGAAATATTGGTTGGGAAAAAAATATTTCGGAAATATTGGTTCGGAAAAAAAATATTTCGGAAATATTGGTTTCGAAAAAAATATTTCCGAAATATTGGTTCGGAAAAAAATATTTCGGAAATATTGGTTCCGAAAAAAATATTTCCGAAATATTGGTTCAGAAATATTTTTCCGAAATATTGGTTAGGAAAAAAATATTTCGGAAATATTGGTTCCGAAAAAAATATTTCCGAAATATTGGTTCGGAAATATTTTTTTCCGAAATATTGGTTCGGAAAAAAATATTTCCGAAATATTGGTTTGGAAAAAAATATTTCCGAAATATTTGTTCGAAAAAAAATATTTCCGAAATATTGGTTCGGAAAAAAATATTTCGGAAATATTGGTTTCGAAAAAAATATTTCCGAAATATTGGTTCGGAAAAAAATATTTCCGAAATATTGGTTCGGAAATATTTTTTTCCGAAATATTGGTTCGGAAAAAAATATTTCCGAAATATTGGTTCGGAAAAAAATATTTCCGAAATATTGGTTCGGAAAAAAATATTTCCGAAATATTGGTTCCGAAAAAAATATTTCCGAAATATTGGTTCAGAAATATTTTTTCCCGAAATATTGGTTCGGAAAAAAATATTTCCGAAATATTGGTTCCGAAAAAAATATTTCCAAAATATTGGTTCGGAAATATTTTTTTCCGAAATATTGTCTCGGAAATATTTTTTATCGAAATATTGGTTCGGAAATATTTTTTCCTAAAATACTGATCCAGAAATATTTTTTCCCAAAATTTTGGTTCGGAAATATTTTTTTCATAAATATTGGTTCATAAATATTTTTTCCCGAAATATTGGTTCGAAAATATTTTTCCCGAAATATTGGTTCGAAAATATTTTTTTCCGAAATATTGGTTCGGAAATATTTTTTTCCTGAAATACTGATCCAGAAATATTTTTTTATTGTTGTTATTTATTAGAAAATATTTTTTTTTATTATTGAAATATTTTTTTAACCATGTCCAACACCCCAAATCGCGGTGTTGAAATGCTCCCTCATTTACATTATATTAGAACCCTCTCCTAACCCCTCACCAACCACTATAAACCCAACCCTCCATTTTAAATTTCTATCCAAACAAGGGTTGTAGAATTTGAACCCCTCCCAACCCAACCCAACCCAATCCCCGATCCAAACAGGCCCTTAATTGTCTCGATTGTAGATCTGAGCGATATCCGTCGGCTTCAAACTGTTTTCTTGTACTTGAAACATCTATGCACTTGAGATAAGATTGAAAATCTCAATCTAAACCTTTTAACCCTTATGATAAAAAGCAGGGTACGTATATAAATCTGTATATATTGGTAGGATTTCATATTTCAGAATTCATATTCAGATAATAACCTGAGTTTAAGATTTTTTTTTTCTTCATATAAATACACCCCCGAGGTCAGTTTCGGAGGTTTTTTTTCTCATATTAGTATCCAAGAAAGTAAATGTTAGTTAACCAATAAGGAGCAAGTAAATGTTAGTTAACCAATAAGGAGCGAGTAATTATTTTAGGATCAATCAGAGCTAATTCCTAAAATTTAGAGCTCTCCTTATTTATAATCTCACCCTACCTCTTTAACCATGGTTAGTTAACACTTCTAATTTAAATACAATAATGATTTTATTAAACATATCCATAAATACCTATTTTTTAAAACAAAAAATATTTACTTGAAAATCACAATTTTAATTTGAAATCAATCACGATATACCACTATATATTTTAAATTAAATTTCATAATTAATCATTCATTAATCAACCACTATTTTAATATAAAGTCAGTAACAATCATATTATCACACATTATAAATTGATTTTTATAATATATATTGTACAATTATAATGAAAATTAAATAATTATAAACTAACTTAACTAAAAATCTGAAAAAATCGGATTTGAAATCAAATTTTAAATAACTTAGACAAAATCCATACCTTCAAAAATTTGATTTTTTTATAAGGTCAAAAATATTTTTATTCATAATTTGTTAATAAAATTAATTAATAAATGCATATAAGCCAACACTACAAAATCGGATTTGAACAAATTTTAAATAGCTTTGATAAAATCTATATCTTCAAAAACTCAATTTTTTGAAAGGTTCAAAAATATATTTATTCACAATTTGTTAATAAATAAATTAATTAATTCATATAAATGAATTTAAATACAATATTGATTTTATTAAGCATATCCATAAATACATATTTTTAAAATCAAAAAATATTTACTAGAAAATCACAATTTTAATTTGAAATCAATCATGATATACTATTATATGTTTTAAATTAAATTTTATAATTAATCATTCATTAATAAACCACTCTTTTAATATAAAGTCAATCACAATCATATTATCATATGATTTTTATAATATATATTGTACAATTATAATCGATATTAAATAATTATAATCTAACTTAACTAAAAATCGGCTTTGAAATCAGATTTTAAATAACTTGCATAAAATTCATACCTTCAAAAATTTGATTCTTTTTATAAGCTCAAAAATATATTTATTCATAATTTGTTAATAAAATTAATTAATAAATGCATATAAGCCAACACTACAAAATCGGATTTGAACACATTTTAAATAGCTTGGATAAAATCCATATCTTCAAAAACTCAATTTTTTAAAAGCTTCAAAAATATATTTATTCACAATTTGTTAATAAAATAATTAATAAATTCATATAAACAAACATTACATATATTTTAATTATTAAAGATACGCTATAAGAGTATTATTATTGATTGGTGAATAAATTACCAATCAAAAAATTAAATAGATTTTAGAGGCAATCAGAATTTACTTATAAACTTTAAATCAATCAATCATATAAAAAAAAAATTATTATTACCATGCTTATTCTAATTTACTAATCGTGGTTAAATTAAATTTAAATATAAAATATCTTGATTTAATAACTTCGTATATCACATGGTTTTTAATTTTAAAAAAATTCTACTAACCGTAAATATTATTTTCTATAAATCCACATAACAGTACGTATATTACATATGGTTATATATCTTTTAGTTATGAATTGTTTTTTAACATCCTTTATTATAATAAAGGATACCCGAATCGAACACGTTTTAGTTAACCAATCACAAGATTATGAATTATTTTAACATCAATCAGAATCTATTAAATTAAAATCAATTAAACTTAATGTAACATGTTTCTCTATTGGATCTAGATTCTATTGGTCTTTCAGCCAAGACTAAACTCGAACAAAGTTACACTCAATAACAATTACTTTAATTTTTACATATCAATTAACTAAACATAATAATTACTAATTTTTATTTTAACGGTTAACTAATAAACAATTTATATAAAAAACAATTCTTACAAACTAAAAAATATAATTATTATATCAATTTAAACATTACAGGAAATCTAAGCTGCTTATTCACTATTCCCCCATCAGACTTAGTCAACTTTGATAAACTAAGTGTATGCATCAATTCATCTCATGGCTAAATCATATCAATTTCGGTTAAGGTACTACTTTATATCTTTTTACTATATGTCATTCTATACTTGAACAAATTATCTTTTTATTTCGATTGTATATATGTATTATATGTATCGTATTTTAATTGTCTAATAAATTCAACAGAAAAATGTTTCTGAGAAAAAAAACAGAAAACGATTTAGGTTATCATTATCCCCAGTCCGGATTCTCTCAGAGTCACTTCCATTAGAATATTCAATAGCAAACTTCAATAATTCAGCGACTTCCTAAATTGTAGGCATAAATCCCTATCACATTACACTGATTTGTTTACATTATTAGGTGTGCCTATAGATAAATGTTTTTTTATAGTGTTGGGTTGTCAATGTTATTTAGTGATTACTTAACAATTTTATTCTAAATACAATAATTATAATTTAAAAATTTATACATTAATACATGAATCTATTATATTTATAATAGATATTTTGATATCTCAAACTTTCAATTCAAAATCATAAGGTACAATTAAAATCATGAATTAAAAATTATTAACAATATAAAACTATTTACCACACTATTCTAAATACGCATTCAAAATTTAAGTTATGTAAAGTATTAAATAATTCAGTCATAAAAAAGCTAATCAACCAATTAAAATGTTAGAATGAATTTTAAACCAATCATCTTTTAACATTTTAATTACGAAAGTTTTTAACTATGCAATAATTAATGGGGGAAAAAAGGACATTACAATATATTTGAATTATTCAAAATATTAAATATACTCTTAAATAGTACTTTACATTATTTTGTGTATAAATTATCAATCAAAAAATAAAAAATATTACAGAGTCAATGAATTTTTTTTTTTTTTGCAAAGTAGAGTCAATGAAAATATTGTTAGTGAATATTTCCATAATAAATTAGTCAATTTAGCACAAATTTTCTTATAAATCACTATTTATTTATTGATAATTAATCCATCAATAAAAGGACATATGTCTTACACAAAAATAATCAAGCTTGCAAAAATCATCAATAGAAGGGCATACACGTCTATGAAAACAATTAAAATTGAACAAACACATAGTAAATCATATCACTAATTTCCTTTATTCAATCATTGAACATATCTTCAATTATGGTACATTTCTAGCTTATGTCAATAAATTATACAATCTTTTCGGTGAGATAATCTAACAATTTGTTATAAACGTGAGGAATATGTATATCTGATTTGTCATAACGTATTCAAACAACCGACCCGAACTGTGATTCTATACTATCCAAATCAATGAAATATTATAACAAAATCTAATATATGGGTAGACAAAATACACGAACAGGATATTAGGCTCTCAATAAAGAGAGATATTTAGTGAAAGACAAAGTAAAATCAAGGAAAAGAAAATAAGGCTTATCATTTACAAGGAGTTAATACAAAATCTAATATTTTGGTAGATAAAATCCACCAACGGACAACGGGGTACTAGACTCTCAATGATATTTTTATTGAAAAATAAAGAAAAATCAACATAAAAATTTTAAAAAAAACATAAAAAACTGATATCAACTCCTAAGCTTTAGTTTAGCATCTTTTGGGAAAGGTGAAGAGAGAGAGATAGTAGCAGCTACGGTTTTTGTTATAAAAATTATTAATAATGATAAATAAAAAGTTGACTCACTTAAAATCATATATTGTTTTTAATAAAAGTGTGCCTTTTTTAATTTTGTATTCTTGAACTAAAGTAATAGTATCAATTCACATATCTTAACCTAAGAGCATCTATTGAATTTGCTTGGTTGGTTGACTATATTTTTTTTATATCAACAAATCATAAAAAATGGCTTAGGAAACTAAATAACTTGGCAGAAAGATTATACACAAAGAGAGATATTTGTTAACGAGAAATAAGAAAAAATAAAAAGGAGGGTTTCATTTTGTTTGGGAAACTTTACATAATGCATGCTACTCTTAGTTTTGTTTTGTAACATCTCAATGTTGTTCTAAGACATATAATTATATATTTATATAACTTGGATACATAGTAATATTTCATATAATTGTTATATTTTTTCTATTCGCATATTTCATTTCATTTCGTGTACACGAAAAAATTTGTGTAATTTAGTGTCATTTTGTGTTCTAATTTCGGGTACACGGTTTAATATCATGTCATTTTTGTTCAAGACTCTAAAGTACATGACATGAATGTACAAAACGATTTGTCAGGTGTACATAATCTATTTCTTCTTATATATGTAGGAAAAATATACTCATTGTTAAAAGAAAATGAATTTCATGTTATTTAACCCAAAATCTGAATTACAAGGACACATATATAAAAATGTGATTATGTGTTTATATATTACACACTTAATTTCAATTTTATGGACAGTAGCTTATTTTCACAAGTTAGTCAAATTAAAAAAAATGGGTGATACTCATTTTCATATGTCTTATTTTAAGAATAAAATAAAACTAAAATTTATTATTCCATGTGTTACTAGAAAAGAATAAAAAAACCAAAATACAAACTTTCAAACTGAAAATGCACATTTTACGTTGTCTTTACAAATAAACTAAGGGCAATAACCATAAAAACTAACAATTATATGTTACTCTCCAAGAGCGTGATATATTGAATTTGTTTGGTTAGTTGATAATTTTTTTTATACAAATCAATTCATTAATAAAAGGACATATAATTTATAAAAATGATATTGAACAATCACATAGCAAACTGGATTTGATGAAAGTTTCTATTGTTATACCTACGTTCGTTTCATATATCTTGCACAGTAGATATCATTTCTCATATCGCTGAAATATGCAACCTTTTTTTGATAGACAGTCTAATGATTTATTGGAGTCGTGAGGATTAAGTTTCTATAGATTTTTATTATGTAATCGAAAAATTAACCATGACCATACAAATATTTTCAATAAATTAATATAATAAATATTTTAATGATTTGATATTTAATAAATATACCGAATTCTCAGAATATGGGTGGAAAATTTGTTAACATGATATGTAGAAATATTCTCTAACAAAGAGAGAAATAAATGAAAACTAAATTTTAAAAAAAAATAAAGATGGATTTTGAACTTTTCAATGGGGGTTGTATTTGTTTTGATGATTGGTTCATAATATTACTTCAATTGGTATGAATTCACGAATAATTAATTTTATACTTATGTTAACTAACATTCCAATAAAATTATATATTTTTCTAAATAAAAATTATATATTTATATTAATTTATTAATACAATTTATCGGTCGGTGCGTAGCACGGGTAGAATGCTAGTATAACATAGATGCGTATTTCGAATTGAATCCAATATGTTTATTAATGACATATATTATATATTTATTTGTGGAATTCATATTTATGCATGAGATTCATATTTATAATTAAATATTCAATAATATAGTGAAAATTCATTATTTGGAAATCATTTTAATTTTTTTTTGAAAACTATAACATTTCACTTACAGAAATATTAAAAATATTGAATACATCAAGCCACACACACCCATAAACGGGACCAAACTACATATAGATATTCGTGGTCGTGTGATAACTCCCACGGCTGATTAGAGGCTTCCGACTACTGTTCCGTGATGTTTCACCTGAGTTTGGGTATCTGCAAAAAAATGCTTGCCCGGGGGTGGTGGCCGTCAAGCACCTCCGGTGTAAGAATCAGTAATCGGAAATAATAATAATCAAACTGGTAAGAGTGTATCTGATATGAAGAATATGTAGAGAGCTTTTTTCTTGTTAAAATTGTGTGTGTTTTTACCTTATGTGCAGAATGGGGGTATTTATAGGCTAGGCCTTCCAGTCACTGTAGGCCACTTGGTAGCCGCAAAAGCTACAGTGAGCCCCACTTGGTAGCCGCAAAAGCTATAGTGAGTCCCACTTGGTAACCGCAAAAGCTACAGTGACCGGTGTGACCCTTCCTGAAATGTTGTCATTCTGCAACTGTGCGCCATACTGCTCAGAGTTTGTCTGCTCTAGTTGAATGTCCTTGTGTTCCCTTGAATAGTTTATTGTCCCCTGTCTTGTAGAGCAAGATAGCAAGATATTTTGCACAAGAGTATTTTTCTAATGATATTTATCGTCAAGTTGAGTAATTTAGAAAACTAAATATCTTATGACACGTGTATGAGAGTGATAAGTGTTGTGCTGTAGGCGGGCACCTACTCGCGGCCGCGTGCCCGGCGAGTGGACCGTCTCAACAGGGGGTACCTATCATTGCCCCCCCACTCCCTCTATGCGCTTTTAGCGAATGGGGGGAGGAGAAAAACTGAGACTAGAAATTTTGTGATATGATGCCCCCCAAGTGTTGGCGGACAATACTTAGGAGTTAGAAAAAATTTTGAACCGCTACCCCCCAAGTGTTGGCGGACAACACTTAGGAGTTAGAAAAAATTTTGAATCGCTGCCCCCCAAGTGTTGGCGGACAACACTTAGGAGTTAGAAAAAATTTTGAACCGCTGCCCCCCAAGTGTTGGCGGACAACACTTAGGAGTTAGAAAAATTTTTGAACCGCTGCCCTCCAGGTGTTGGTGGACAACACTTAGGAGTTAGAAAAAATTTTGAACCGCTGCCCCCCAAGTGTTGGCGGACAACACTTAGGAGTTAGAAAAAAATTTGAACCGCTGCCCCCCAAGTGTTGGCGGACAACACTTAGGAGTTAGAAAAAATTTTGAACCGCTGCTTATGCATTGGATGCTGGTGCTTGACGGGCTTGTAATTTGAAACGTTTTTGTTTGATACTCGTAACTGCTGTGAAATAAATGCTATTTCTGCTAATAAATGAGAATCGAAATAAATGAAAGAATAATATTTAATTCTAATAATATGAAAATGATAAGTGGTAGTGCGTATTAATGAGTGAAGTGACCTTTGGGTGGAAAGAGAATGTACTTTTGTGATGTAATATGAAAGGAGAGGTGGGAAGTTATTACCAAGTGGGTACTTGTTGTTTGTACCGAGGCAGTTAATGTTTGCTTTTGACGTGGCCCAATCAAATGCTTCCACGTTGTGGCATGTAAATTTTCACCCCTTTTTACATGCGCCTCACGTAACAAAAAGAGGGGTTGTGCTATTTTTCTTTTCATCTTTTTACTGTCTTCATAACTTTGTTCTCTATGTTTTCTTGTTTGCTCTTGGATTGGTTGCTGCGCATTTTCCGGTGATCGACGATATTTCTGCCATTTGAAGCCATTTCTTTCTCCTGACTCGAGGTATACTTTTGCTCTTTTTCTTGTATTTTCTTTTGTGATTTCTGTTTCCAAAATATCTGTGCTTTATTTGTACTTCCATTTTTGTGGTATCTGTTTACGAAATGGGTTTCGAGATGGGTTTTTGTTTGGTTTTCTTGGGATGGTATTTGAGTTTTAGTAAGTTTTGGTTTGATTTCGTAGTTTGTAAAGGGAGTCCGATTTGTTCTTTGGTGACTTGTTCTCGTGATTCTTGGTCGTGTGTTGTATGTGATTTATAACTTTGAATCTTGAGAAACTATGATGTAGAGTGTATTTATGTGAGTGAGGGTCTATATATATGTATGTATGTATTGGGTAAAGTGTGTAAATTGGTTTATGATGCTAGGGTTTCGTTGTTTGTGGAAGGAAGTGGAATATGAATCATTTTCTTATAAAATTTCATAAAAAGAAAAATGTAAATTGTTGTGAATATCCATGTGTACCTTGTGTTTTTGTTAGCGGGTTCTCTGTAGGCGGTATTGATCTCTGACTTAGAATTTGTTGTAGATTGGTGATGAATTTACAGATGCCGCAACCGGCGAGAAGAAAGCTTTGATCAATGGTTATGGTCGCTGGGCGGATCCCAATGTATTGACCTTTCCAGCCGTTCTGCCACGAAACCGCTACAAGTATTTTGAGAGTAGTGAAAGTTTGTTTTGGGCGACCAAAGTAGCTCCTACACCTTTTTCAAATACGGACATGGACACCGAGTTTACCGAGTTTTCCCATCTTCAGCACGATAGTACTCTCAAGGTTGATGAGTGGGCCGAGTATGTTGGGAGGATGTTTAGGATTGAGGATGGTTACTTCTGGAGGCGTGCAGAGCCCGGGGAGAGGTTATATCATCATTTTGATGACGGATCTGTGTGCATACCGGTTAGTCACTTGAAGTCGGGATTTCGGGTGCCGCCTCATAAGTTTGTTATGGATTTGTTCTGGCTCTACTTTCGGTGCCCGCTAGCCCAATTTACTCCTAATTCGATAAGGGCTATAAATTGGTTTATAGCTAGCCGTGAAAAAAAGAGGAAGTAACCTACTTTTAAGGCATTTTTCTGCTTATTTGATGTGAAAGCCAGTCGTGCAAAACCCTTCTATGAGCTGCAGTTTGTTAAGCCGCAAAGTCGCATAGGGAAAGCTTTGAATGGTCATCGCCCTTTTGTGTTTCCCAAGGGGATGGCGGGATGGCATGAGGAGTTTTTGATAATTGGTGGTGGGGAGTTTGCTTGGCATAAGAACTTTACAAAAAAGGTTGAGTGTGATTACAAGGTGGATCGTAGTCGCCTTAGCCGTAATGAGATCGACGTCCTTGTTGGTCTTGTGAAAGCATTGGGTGAAGTGTGGACGGAGAGGGATTTTATTGACCCGGCTGACTTGAGAAGGAATTGTTGTAAGTTTATTTTCTATACTTTGTTAGTTTTTGTAGTGTTTATAACTGACATTCTTTTTCTTGTTATTTTTGTAGTGTTGGATCCTCGTAAGCAGGAACTAGATCCACACCCAACTCTGGGCTTGAATGAAGCGAAATTCTATGCGGACTTCCTTCTTACTGTGCCGCCAAGACCGAAGCGGCTTCGTGCTGGGTTATTTGCTATTGAGAATATCATGGATGCTTTCGATCTTTCCGGTAATGTTGAGGGTTATTTGCTGTTGAAAAGCCCGTGTCTGAAGAACAAGTTTCTGGAGATGATATAGATTCTGAGGCCGATTCTTTGTCGGAGGAATTGTTAGGTGGTGCTAGTGGTGAGGTTGTGGGTGGGTCAACCAATTGATGAGAGTGCTAGTTCTGAGTAGGAGGTAGGAGAGAGGCAGTTAGAAGAATATTTTGGTGAAGGTAATACTGGCGTTGATGTTGAAGAGTCCGCCGAGGCTGATGTTGCGGCAGAGGCAGAAATGGCCGCGGAGGCAGGTGCCAACAGTCCTGGTACCGTGGCGAGGAAATATGCTGCTAGCCTGTAAGTAGATGATGAGCCCAATATTCTTTCAAGGGAGTATAGAGCTTCAATTCGAAGGGTTGAGCGGGGGTCGGTAGCTATTTCTGAGGCGGTAACTGCTACTGGGAGCAGAACAGTTGTGGATCTTGATGCTGAGGAAGCTATTCCTACCGCTAAGACACCTGAGGTAGTAGCGGATACTATTGTTGAAAATGTGTCAGGTGTTGCTCCGTCTCAAGGATCCAAACGTAAGGCTGTAGATGAAGTAGGTCCTTCCAAGAGGAGACGGATTGAGGCTGCCAGGGTAAGTGACTATGTTCCTGCAAACCGGGTAGCAGATGAGCCCGTTGATACCGCTTCTGATGATGATACTGAAAATGATGGTAGTGTTGGTGGTGGAGATTTTTCTGAGGAGATTGTTTACTATACAGTGGAGATGAAGTCAATGATGCAGAGGTTGGGGTAAGGCATGGCTATGGTTTTCTGTTTAAATCGGGGCCTAACACCTTTACTGTTGACTCCATGATCAATGACGATTTGTTGAAGATGAATGGGTTGAGTTGGGAGCGGATGTGCCGTCTTTCCCAGAAGTACGCTGCGCGGGTATGTATCCTTGTAATAGTTTTATTTTGACGCTATTTTTCTGTTTTGCCCGCTAGTAACGTTTATGTTTTTGTGTTGTGTTTTGTGTAGAACCAATGCATGTATACGGGTCTGATGGCTCGAGGTAATCAGTATCGCAGCGGTAACATTGCTTTGAAAGAAAAGGTTAAGCATCTTGAGGCCGAGCTGGCCGCTGAGAGGATCGTGAAAGATAATGCTGCTAAAGCTCTGCATGAGATTGAGACAGAGAAAACCGATGCGAAAGCGAGCTTGGCATATAGTTCAGATCTTCGAAGGTTCTTGGCGGAGGATAAAATTGAACTCATGGCCGATAAGGATGCTTTATCTGAAGAAATTCGCAATCTAAAAACCTTGCTAAGGTTTGAAAAGGAACGTGCTGAGGATGCTGAAACTCATCTTGACTCTCGTCCTACTGAAGCGGATGCTATAAGAAAGTTCAAAGAAGAAGCCGCTAAGGTTCGTGCAGCGGTTACCGGTGATGACTCGGTTGAGGTTGTTCAACTAAGGCAGAGGGCCCCTGAGTACGCTGTAGAAATTGCCCGCTTGAAAACAAAAATGTCCAAACTGAAGTCGAAAGCGAGGAAGTCCAAGCATAAAGTGAAGTCTCTAGAAGCCCGTCATGGGGAAGTGGGCAGGGTAAGTGTTGGTTGTCAAGTTGATGCCGTCGTTAGTGATGTTGGCGTGCAGGCCGCTGAGATTGATATGGTTACAACCGAGGAGAATCCGATCATGGAAGTTGTTACTCCGCTGTCAGCAATAGCGGCCATTTATGGCGAAGAAGAAGATGCAGAAGGTGGTAGCATTGGGGATGAGGAGGATCCGCTGAGAGGCATTGTTAGGAATAATTCATGAGTTGTGATGTTAAGAATAGAATTTTACTTATACTTCTTGTATATCCTGATTTATAAAGGATTTAGCACTTTGTATAGGAAATATGTGTTAGACAGTTATCTGTAAAGTTTAGTCAGGATTGAACAGTGCATCGAGTACTACATGCACTACTACAAATTTAATCTTAGAAAACGTTGCTTACATAGCTTTTTTTCTTATGTGCTATGTAAGGATAGTACTTACATAACGCTTTAATAAAGAACGCTATGTAAGCTCTAAAAATAGAACTAAAAATAAATAAATTTTTTTAAAAAAAATACTACAATAGCGTTTCTTAGATGAGCGCTATCTAAGTTACATGTTATATAGCGTTTAAATGAGCGCTATGTAAGATTCCATATTATAAGTAATTAAATTTTATTTATTTATTTATTTAATTAGTACTATAATGCTTTTAGAAACGCTATGTATGTATCCTAAAAATAAAAATTATTTTGCTCTTAATTAATTAATTATATAAAACCAATCAAAATTCTTACGATCTTTGTCTCTTCAAAACATCTCTCGGGCGACATCTCTCTCTGTTCTTCATCTCTAGAGCGAGCGACATCTCTATCTGTTCTTCATCTCTCGAGTGACATATCTTTGTGCTTCGATTCAATTTGTAAGTGTCAATTGGGGTTTTTAATTTTAGGGTTTTATATTTGTTCATCTCTGTTCTCTGTCAATTGGGATTTTTAAATTTAGGGTTTTTAATTTGGTCATTGCTGGGTTTTTATTCTGAATACACTTGAATCTGTAAGCTATTCTTTTAATTCCGTTTGATTTCATATGAATTGGGTATGATTTAGTTTTGACTACGGGTGGGTGGGTAAAGATAAGTTTAAGTTTTGTTAATAGTCTGTGCAATGTTAATATTATTTTGGATTTGGATTGTAAGACAATAAGTCTTAACAACTCACAGCTTTATTTCTTTAAGTCATCAATTCAACACTCTTTTTAACTCTTGGTTAGCCTCAAAACCCAACAATCTCTTCCTCTGTTAATTTTAAGTAAGTGGTTTTTTTTAGTTCATTTGGATTGTTTTACATTTGGGTTTTTGTTGGTTTTGCTTATAGTTGATTCTTGATGATTTTACAGGCCAAATGAAGCATCAGTTGCTGTGAAAAGTGAAGATTTAAAGAAAAAACCTGAATGCTTTGGTGTGTTTTGTCTTACTTATGATCTAAAGGCTATAAGTGTATCTCTTTTTTTGTATTCAGTGATTAGTAGTCATGAGCTTGGCTGTATTAGTTCTTGTTTTGTTATATAGTTTCAAAGATTTTGCACCTTAAGTACTGGTTGTGTGCAATTTAGTGTTAAGTAGGGATGACATTGTTCGGCCTGAATCGATTGTCGACATGATATACAGAGGACAACATTTGATAATGATTAGAGCACAACTCGCTTAACCCGACGAGTATGACCTGAAAAAATATAAGATGGAGTGAATGAAAATTTTAAAATGCTCAATTGACACATTTACGAACACGGTTGCGACTCCTTGTTTTAAGCATGTATTGTTTGTTTTGATGTCTAGATCCACACACTGTTTTGGGATTTACAACTTTTGCAACATTTTTTGTAGTTAAAGGTTTGTATTTTTAAACTCCTAGCTGTTCCATCTTATAATTGTTTAACCTCTGTTTCTGGTTTTAAAATCTTTGCATAACAAGCTGCAAGAGCAGGCTTTGAATTTCAAGTGACAATTGTGCTAAAATAGTGTTACACTAGTGTGCTATAGAAGAGTGCCCAGATGTTTATTGTTTGTTCTATCTTAATTTCATAATATATTATAATAATAAAATTATTATATGTTTATTGGTTTGTTTCCTGTTTTCAGTCAGCTTTTATGGGAAATTTGTGTGTATAGTTGTTCTGTGAGTAGTTGTCTAGAAGAATTTCCTCTTGCAAGTTCCAAAATTAAAAAACTTGGTGTAGCATTTGACTTAAAAACTTTCATGTAAGTATGTGTTGCAAAATAATCACCCTCCTATCTTTGGAAAATTCTTGGTGTAAGCTAATAGAAACTTTGAGTGAATAAGCTAATAGAATGGAAATGTAATCTAACGAAACAGACATGGCCTACTGTATGTTTACTTGCTATTGTTTTATTTCGTGTAATTCTCAATATGTAAATATTATCTGGTGTTTACTTTTCTAATTAATATTTCCATGTTGATTCCAGAAGAGTTTGAAATATAGATTATTGGGTTCTGAAGGTGATATTGGTTTATGGGGCCATGAGTTTGTTAGGTAAGTATTATTTGGAGTTTTCTTATGGTATATCTCTGCTAGTAAAGTACCACTGGCTGAACTCTTTTCCTGATGTTTTAAAAAAAGTAGCTAACAATGTACTATTTCGCAACATATATTGACTGATAAGTCAGAAGCTTAGCCAAACGACCCTGTATGTACTGTTTCCCAACTTATACTGATGTATAAGTCAGAAGCTTAGCCAAATGATCCTCGAGTCACTTTAAAAGTTAAAAGCCTGGGCCTCTTTCTTAGAATTCTTAAAAGTTAAAAGTTAAAAGTCAGAATTCTTGAATTGTTGGTGGGAGTTGACTAGTTTGTTAATGCTTCTTTTCTTAATTGTCAAATTGAATTTCAACCAAATTATTCGGCAGGGGATTTTTTGATTGAACCGGTAAATAAATTCTCTTTAGCCTAAAAGTTTAGGTTAAAGTAGAAATAATAGCTATTTTGGGAATTCAGTAAAGCTTTCTACAACTTATGATAATTCTTTCGGCTAGGAACTTGGCAAGGGAAGTTATATAAGCTACAAAACCTATTTCCGAGATGTTGGCTACTTGGCTTATAATAGGTGGCCAATAATAGTAGCTGTATAATTGTTTCTGCAACTGACCTTTGACTTTCTTTTTGATATATTGTTTATATAGGGAATCAAACCTATTTCCTTTGTCATTGGGGAGGACCGCACTAGGCTAACCCCAAACCTCTTGAACTGATCAAAGAGCTATTGTAAATTTTCATCTGGTTGCAGTTTCTAATAATTGTAATACACTCGTATGGTTGTAGGTACACTAAACAAAGTGATATTTCACGAGCACGAGTTTGGTTTTTTCAAGAAAGAAGGAAGATCATGCTCTACACAGAGAGAGGCCATTTTTACTTAGATTTTGTTATGTACGGATCAATCAGAAAGACCTTTGTTGGCTACATTTTTGGTTTTTAATGTATTTTATGATATTTTGAATATATTTGAATTCAGTAGCAATATGAGTTGTTACACTATTTCTTGTTGCGATTTGGGTTCTATATTGTCTAGATTTTATTGTATTTGTTGTTAAATTTATGAATTTTTAGGAATATTACAAGTAAAAAAATGGTAGCTAGAAAAATAATTGAATTGGAATAAAAAAAGTGCAAAAAAATAGCATTAATGCAAAATTAATTTTTTTTTTCAAAATATTGTGCTTACATAGCATTTCTATAAGAGCTATGCAAGTGATATTGTTTTTTTTACTAATATAGCGTTTCTGGAAAGGCTATGCAAGTGCAATGTGCTATTTACATAGTATACTTGGATAGCACCTAAACAAACGTTATATAAGTGAATTTCACTTACATAGCGCTGGCTTACATAGCGTTTAAAAACGCTATATAAGCTAAAAAATGAACGCTATGTAAGTTGAAATCTGTAGTAGTGATGTCAGGAACTGAGATTGAATCCTGATACGTCAAGTCAAATACTGATCAAGTACTGATGGGATGGTCAGATCCTGATGCAAGATGGAATCCTGATATCTGTCGTGTTACTGATGATGTCATTATGGATGCTACAGAAACTGGCAAGTGCTATAAAACAGGATCTTTGTTTGAGGAACAAGCAAGAAGATTTTATGAAGGAAAGAATTTTCTGTTGATGGAAACTATCAACTGGACGACAGAACATTGTCATGTATAGATTATCTTTCTGTGATTAGTTGATAGGAAGCATTATAAATACTCTCTCTATATCATTGTAAAAAGAAGGAGAGTTCGAAGTGTGAATGTGCGTAGCTCTGTATAAGGTTTGTATTCGAGAGTTCGAAACAAACAGAGAGAGAGTTTTATTTTGTCAGCAGCTGCTAAAGGTATTTGTACACCTTTGGTAGAGTTTGTATTTGATCTTATTAATACAAACAGTTTGATTCATTCGTTTATTCTTGTTTATCTAATCAAGCAAAAATCAGACACGATTATATAACTTGTATTCAACCCCCCCTTCTACAAGTTATTCGAGTTAACAATTGGTATCAGAGCAGGTTGATTTCGAATAATCATAAAGATCTGCAATCATGTCTGGTTACAAGGATGGGAATACTAAGATTCCTATGCTCAAGAGAAACGAATATACTCTATGGGAAGTAAAGATGTTGCATCATCTGGAAGCAACAGATCCTGATTATCTTGACAGAATCAGAGATGGACCTTTTATCCCAATGAAGGTTGTTGGACAAGCAACTGTTGATGGTGAGGTTGTTCCAGAACATACAACAGAGAAGCCTAAATCTGAATGGTCAGATAAGGACAAGGAGAATGTTCTTAAAGATGCTAAAGTGAAAAACATATTATTCAACAGTCTTGATTCTGTTCTCACTAACTATGTTCTCTCTTGTAAGATTGCTAAGGATAAATGGGACAATCTTAAGGTTCACTGTGAAGGAACCAAGCCTGTCAGGAAGAACATGAGGACACTACTTATACAACAGTATGAGTACTTTGAATCCAAGTCTGGTGAGTCACTTACTGATACCTTTGATAGGTTTACAAAACTCATCAATGAAATGGCCATGCATGGTAAATATTATGACTTGGAGGATATGAATACTAAGTTCATGAAAGCCTTACCTGATTTCTATAATGAGAAGATATCTGCAATTGAGGAAGCTAATGATCTTGATGAGATATCATTAGAGGCAGTGTATGGAAAACTAAGGGCTTATGAACTTGACAAGCAGCAGAAGAAGAGTAGGAGTGAAGGAAAGATGAAAACTGTTGCACTTACTGCTCAATCTGATTCAAAGAAGCTTCCAGAGGAACAGCATGATGAGCCTGCTGAAAAGAACTCAAGGAAGAAGAAAAACAAAGAAAGTTCTAAGTCAGAGACTACTGATATAGACTCTGATAACGGTGATTCTAAATCAGAGATGCAGGAACTCTTTGCTATGTTTGCTAAAGCTTTCAAGAAAGGAAGATTCAACAGGAGAATATTTAGCAAAGGACCTTTTCAAAAGAAGGAGGAGAAGAAGAGTGACAAAGGCAAAAGTACAATTGTCAAGCTTGATAAGGCCAAGATCAAGTGCTTTAACTGCAGCAACCTTGGACACTTTGCTAGTGAGTGTAAGAAGCCTAGGAATTCTGGAAAGGGCAATGCACTCATGGTCACACAGAAGGATTGGGCTGATTCCAGTGATTCTGAAGATGAATTGGATTATGACAACATTGCATTGATGGCAAATGTTTCAGATAAACCTGGATCTCCAAAGAAAACTTCTTCATCTTCTGTTAAGGGCACAGGAAAGAAGCATTCAATTATCTTGGACAGTGGATGCTCTGGACACATGACTGGAAAGAAGTCCCTGCTTACAAAGTTTGAGAGGAAAGCTGGCCCAGTAATATCTTTTGGAGATGGCAACAAAAGAGAAACTCTTGGATATGGCTCAATTATTTTTGGGAATGTCATCATAGAAAATGTAGCACTGGTTGAAGGATTGAAACATACTCTTTTAAGCATAAGTCAACAGGGTGATAAAGGTTACAAATCAATCTTTGACAGAGAAGGATGCAAAATCTTGAATATACAAAATGGAGACATTGTACTAACTGGTCAAAGACATGGTAACATATATGAAGCCAGCTTAAGTGATACATCTAAATGAATTGTTAGATGTCTCTACAGCAAAACAACAAGTAATGAAAGCTGGAATTGGCACAAGAAACTCTCACATCTCAACTTCAAGAAGCTTAATCAACTTGTTAAGCATAATATGGTGAGAGGCCTACCTCAGGCAAATTATGTGCAAGATGGACTTTGTGATGCCTGTCAGCTTGGAAAACAAAGAAGAACCACTTTCAAGAGAAAGACTGAAAATTCAATTACTGAACCATTTCACATGCTACATCTTGATCTGTTTGGTCCAGTAAACATTATGTCTATCAGCAAGAAAAGATTTGCTCTAGTGATAGTGGATGATTTCACAAGGTTCACATGGGTGTTCTTTCTATACAAGAAGGATGAAGCTCCTCAGCAAATCATTGAACTTGTCAAGAATATTCAGAATAACTCTGAGAACAAAGTCAAAGTACTTAGGAGTGACAATGGTACAAAATTCAAGAATTCTACAATGGAGAATTTTTGTGCAGACAATGGAATTACTCAACAGTTTTCTGCACCTGGTACACCTCAGCAAAATGATGTAGTAGAAAGAATGAACAGGACTCTCATAGAGGCAGCAAGAACCATGCTTGCAGATGCAAAACTTCCAACCTATTTTTGGGCAGAAGCTATTAACACTGCATGTTTTACTCAAAACTGTACCTTGGTAAATAGTCATGGAAAAACTTCCTATGAGATGATCAAAGGAAAGAAACCAAGTGTGAAATACTTTCACATCTTTGGATGCAAATGCTATGTCCTAAAAGTTCATCCAGAACAACTTGGAAAATTTGAAGCCAAATCGGATGAAGCAATCTTTCTAGGATATTCAGCATCTAAGGCCTTCAAAGTTTATAATCTCAGAACTCACATTGTTATGGAATCAATTCATGTTGCATTTGATGATAAGAAATTTGGAATTCTGCAAACTGATGAAAGCCATGACAAATTAGAATTTGAAAATCTGAAGAATTCTGAGATACTCTCCAGTGATGATGAAGGTTCTCCAGAAGGAATTTCTATTGCTTCTCAAAGGAATGCTACTGTTGAGGGGGAGCAAATAGATCAAAGAGAACACAGTGATCATCAGGAGCAGACTAGCTATTCAGAGTCTACTCCATCAGGAACTGATCTTTCAGAGTCTACTAAGGAAAGATCAGTAACTAGCAGCAATATGGAATCTATTGATCAAAGGGGAGTTATTGAAGGCAGAGAGAATTCTTCTACAAGAGATACCACTAACTTAGGGAGAGAATCTAGCAGAGGCAATCTACCACCTATTAGAAAATGGACAAAGGATCATACTGAAGATTTGATTATTGGTGATCCAAATAGTGGTGTTCGAACTAGAAGATCAATTCAAAATGAATACTTGTATAGTTGCTTTCTCTCAAATAATGAACCTAAGAAGGTTGAAGAAGCCTTACAGGATCCTGATTGGGTAATTACAATACAGGAGGAGTTAAATGAGTTTGAGAGAAACAAAATCTGGAAACTGGTACCAAGACCTAAAGATAGATATATTGTTGGTGCAAAATGGGTTTTTATAAACAAGCTAGATGAATCTGGTATGATTGTAAGAAACAAAGCAAGACTGGTGGCCAAGGGTTATTCTCAGGAAGAAGGCATTGATTATGATGAGACCTTTACACCTGTAGCAAGATTGGAAGCAATCAGAATGTTTCTTGCATTTGCAGCTCATTCAAAATTCAAGGTATACCAGATGGATGTAAAGAGTGCTTTTCTAAATGGCAAACTTGATGAGGAAGTGTATGTGGAACAGCTACCTGGATTTTTTGATCCAAAGTTTCCAAATCATGTCTACAAACTTGACAAGGCACTCTATGGACTAAAGCAGGCACCAAGAGCATGGTATGAGACTTTGTCTAAATTTCTTCTTGAAAATGGCTTCACAAGAGGTACAATTGACAAAACTCTATTCTTTAGAAAGATAAAAGGTGAATTGCTTTTAGTTCAAATTTATGTTGATGATATCATATTTGGCTCTACTAATGAAAAGTTGTGTGCTAAGTTTAGCAAGCTTATGCAGTCTAAGTATCAGATGAGCATGATGGGTGAATTAAATTATTTCTTAGGCTTGCAGGTCAAACAGACTGAGACTGGTATTTTCATTAATCAGTCAAAGTATATTAAAGATCTTTTAAGAAGGTTTGACTTTCAAGACTGTGCAGTTGCAAAAACACCCATGGCAACATCCACTAAACTAGACTCTGATCCTAAGGGAAAAAGTGTGGATAATACTAGTTATAGAGGCATGATAGGCTCATTGTTATATCTAACTGCAAGTAGACCATATATAATGTTTTCTACCTATTTATGTGTTAGATTCCAAAGTGATCCTAAGGAATCTCATTTAATTACTGTGTAGAGAATTTTTAGATATCTCAAAAGAACTCCAAATCTTGGTTTGTGGTATCCTAGAGAATCTGATTTCTTCCTAATTGGCTATTCAGACTCTGATTATGCAGGGTGTAAGATAGATAGGAAAAGCACTACAGGTACATGTCAATTCTTAGGAAATAGATTGATTTCTTGGGCAAGCAAGAAGCAACAATTTGTTTCAACCTCAACTGCAGAAGCTGAGTACATAGCAGCAGACAGTTGTTGTGCACAGCTCCTTTGGATAAGAAATCAGTTGATGGATTATGGTATGACACTTAGTAATATTCCTATGTTTTGTGATAATACTAGTGCTATCAAAATTGCAGAAAATCCAGTTCAACATTCAAGGACTAAGCACATTGATGTCAGGTATCATTTTATTAGAGAACATATTGAGAATGGTATTGTGGAACTTCATTTTGTTCCTACTGACAAACAGCTTGCAGATAGTCTAACTAAACCACTTAATGAGGCTACATTCAGTAGGTTAGTAAGTGAGTTAGGAATGTTAAATTTCTAGATCTTTAACATCTGCAAAAGTAGCAAGGTATGTTGTTTTTAGCTTATAGACTTGATATTCTTGTCAGGATCTATATTTGATTGTTAAATGCTTTAGCTATAACACTTTGCCTTGATAAATTTCAGTATGATAGACTTGTTAATAATCATCAAGATTAGAATTGTTATCAGGATGCTGACGTCATCAGTATTGTGTCAGTATCAGGATGTGAAAATTGTTTCAGATCCTGACGTTTACTTTGTGTAGTAATCTAATTATGAGATGTGTTAAGTCTATGCCAGCAAGTTTTAATATTTGCATACTGATAATTTATACCATTAGTCAGATCATTTGATAAATAGGGAACAACAGACAAGTAGATAATAAGAAATTGTATTTTTATTAATTGAAAGCATTACATACATGGAAATGAAATACAAATATCTTTTTGTCTAATTTCTACTAATAATCCTATTCATGTCTAAAGTTGTTGTTGTTCTTAGTCTTCAAAGATCTACTTCAGGACAAGGAGCATCTCGAGAGTCACCTTGATGATTACTCCTGGATTCCTTATCTGGGCGACTTGAATGAGAGCAGCTGACTTAATGTATAGCATCTCCATCAAGATCAACCTCAGACTCTCGGCAAAATTCTTCATCCTCAAGTTTTGAGGAGGTTAGAGGGTGATTATATCCAACAGATGGATGTTCTAGGAAAAGGTTCTGGACATTATATGGATCTACTCCAATCATGTCTAAAACGATGAGAAAAGTCATCTCTTCAAAGAGACGAATATTGAATCTTTGGTGTTCATCATCTGTGAGAAATTGAAAGATTGGATTGAAGGTCATTGTATTTAGTGGAAGCTCTGTGTTTACAGAGAGGTTTTGTGTGTTTTTGGAGTTAAGAAAGGCAAAAGACATCAAGTGTTTATAAAGGAAAGAGTGAGAAGCTGAACAGTCATTTTAAATATTCAATGTATCGACATATATATCTATACGTATGACTGGTCCTTTCATATTTCCAAGATATTTTTGATAATCTAACAAGTTTTTTTTTAGATAATTGATGTTCATTTCAGGTTAAATTCTAAAATTGCCACGTGGAACTTCATTTAATCTTTGAAATCAGGATGATAGTGATCAGGAAAATGAAAGTGATTTCATCAGGATTGATGATAATTTTTATTATTTTTAATCACATTCAGAGTTGTGATTATCTTGGTGAAAAAGATCACATCAGAAAATGAAGCTGATCAGTATTGATTTTATTTTGATTTTACCCTGATTTATTTAATTGAAATCAATTTTGGATTTTATTTTCCAAAAATCGTGGGTAAACTGCATTTTTCAGGGACTGACACCTGTCAACCTACGTGTCAACGTGGGTTAGTGGGTCTGAAGGATTTTTGAATATATCTTTATTTTGAGACTCTGATTGTTTATTGCTAACTTCTAATTCGTATTTCCTAAGGCAAAAACATTCATTAAGTGCTCAAAATCTCTAATCAATTTCAAGATTTCTCAAGTTCTTTTCAGATCAAAAATGGCAGCTCAAAGAAGTCTACCTAATCAGTAGCTTTCAAGTTTGGTGACTTTGATTTTATGATGAATAATCATGTTGCAGCAATCACGAGCAAGAAAGGAGTATCAGCTGATTTTCATCCAGTAATGGATTTTATGGCGACAGGACCACTGAGTTATGCATTGTCAGCATCTCCAGAAATAAATCAAGCTGTTGTTTCACAAGCTTGGGAGAATGCTGAGGTAATTGATTCTACTCAGAGTCAATCAGGTAAGATTGTTCTACACTTAGGACAAGATACTTATGATATTACTGAATCTATTGTTAATTCAGTACTTCACT
Organism: Kitagawia praeruptora; assembly: GCA_037693485.1. Taxonomy (NCBI): domain Eukaryota; kingdom Viridiplantae; phylum Streptophyta; class Magnoliopsida; order Apiales; family Apiaceae; genus Kitagawia; species Kitagawia praeruptora. The sequence continues at coordinate 58,831,856 of CM075351.1, forward strand.
TACCTGTTACTGATAATTATGCAAGTGAACCATCTGATGATGATGTAAGAACTATGTTGTCTGCATTAGGTTATAGTGGATCTCTAGACAACATGAGCTAGTTAAATAGGTCTTTTCTTAGGAAGGAATGGTCTTTCTTCTTTGATCAAATTGCTAAATGTTTTACTGGTAAATGTAGTTCTTTTCAGCAAATTACTTCTGTTACTTCACATATTGCTTACAGTTTGCTTTATGACAGAGTAAATAACATTGGTCACATTATCTTAAATCAGATGAGTATTAAACTTGGGTCAAAAGATCAAAACAGGAAAATGGTTTATTATCATAGATTTATGCAAATGTTTATTAACCATTTTATTCCTGATGTTGAAGCTAGATTTGGTAGAGAACATTGTGTTTCTTCTTATGTACAGCAAAAGAGAATTTTCTCTGACATTACAAAGAAGGACAATGAAAAGAATCTAGATGAAATACCTGTAATTCATTATCCACATCATGTTCAGGTAATTCTTAAAACTCATCTTCCTACTCTCTACAATTCTTCTTTCTTTTGTGGTGAAATGGCTCAGGAATCTCATTTGGAGGAGAACCCACCTGTGTCTACCCAAGTAGCCCAAAACATTATAGTCTCTGAAACAAATCAAGAACAACATTTTAATCCACAGCCTATTGTTTCAAAGAAACCAACCTCTGGTGTTTCTCAAAAGACATCAGTTGTAAGGAAAAGAAGATTTATTGTGTCAAGTAGTAGTAGTAGTTCTAGTGAAGATAATGATAATATATCTCTTGCTGAGAGAGAAGAATTGAAGGCTGCAATTCGACTTTCTAAGCTAGGACAAAGAGATGAAGCACCTAGTCACAGCCAGGCTGCAGTCTCTCAAAAGACTGTAGTACTTAAAAAGGGAAAACAGTTACTGGATACTATCTCTCAAAAGACTGTGTCTATTGAAAAAGGATCTCATCCCAAGATCAATTCTGTGTCTACACCTCTTGAGTCTTCACAGGATAAATCTTTTGCTCACTATACTAGGAGAACAAGGAGAAAGATTCAATTGTCACCTACACACACAGAGTCTAGTCCAACTAATATCATGCAGGTCTCTACAAATAAAGCAACAATCAAGTCAGTAAATGACAATAGAGATCTGGATATTGATTCTTTCTGGGAAACTACATTATCGTACAGACTGGCTATGAGAGTTATTTCTATCAAAGTGAAGCTGTCCAAGCCTGCTGTTCTAGATTTTCTAATTGAAAGAGTACCAAAACTTTTATTTCCAGATGAATATGGACTTCTATATCAAAGACTTGACTTAATGACGATGTATTTCTATGTATCTGTCAGAAGACAATTAGTCAAGAAATTTGGACTCTCGAAGCATGTTACACTTCAATCACTTCATGCATATTTATTTGACAAGGATGTCATTATTGAAGATGCTTCAGCTCAAGGTGAACAACTGGAGGGAGTAGATAGTGGAATGCAGTCAACAGAAGATACTATTGCACCAGTGGTGGATAGTAGGAAAGATCAGATCACAGTCACTGCAACACAAGAACCATCTAGTCAGAGGTTGGATGACTCAGGAGCTGTGATAGCTGATGTTGAAAGGTCTTCTGTGATGACTGAAATTGCAAGTAAGAAACCCTATGATATGGGAGGAATGACTTTGATTGATTTTTCTGAAGATCAAACAAATATTGTTCAGTCAGAGTCTATCTACCTTAAGGGTGTGTCTCAGCAAACAACACTTAAAGACGGTGACATACTAACTATGGTGTCTAATGAAGTATTACTGAAGACATCAGAGTCTAGTAGAGAACCTGAAAGTGGTATACTGGAGCCTGTAGTCTCTGGAAGGAAAGAAGATGTTTGTGAGGGTTCAGAGACTATAGCAGCTCACTCCTTGGAGAAAACCTCAAGCCCCTTGCCAAATGAGGAACCCTCTCTCCATGTGAGTTCAGGTGTAAAAACTTCTTCTAAACTCTATTTTTCTGTAGGTCATGAGAGCACTTATCCAAATTTGAGTGATACACTTGAAAAGATGGATATTGATCCACAATCAGAGAGGCTGGCTCCTGACCAGGCAAAAGGAGATGTAGAAAGAGTGTTGACTTTAGATAGTCAAAGTGAGAATGAGGGTATGGATGATCAACTCCATAGTGAGGGAGAGAAAATTAGGAAACCACCATCATTTGATTTCTGAGATCAGGTTTTTCCTGAATCTTGGTCTAACAATCTTGGTATGGATGTTGGTACTTATTCTTTTCTCAAGATGTATGAGAAGAATGACTTAGCAAAGCACAACTCAAAGCCAGAAGTTAAAGCTCAGAAGCAAAAAGAAAGGATTGCAGGAATTATAAACAGAAGAGGTGAAAGATTAAGACAAACTTCTACAACATCAGTACCAGTAGATATTTCTAATGATCCTAGTATTCCTTTGTTTTGTACTACCAATATCAGCCAGAATTGAGACATCAACAGTATCTGATCAATCTAAGGAGGAGTCAGGTTTTGTAGATGTTAATACATAGAATATTGGTGAAGGATAAGATGATCATATTGCAGCTTCAGATCAGAAAGATGAAGATGTTTGTAACTCTAATCGAGTTTTATTACTTGAATATCATTCTACACAGGCAACTTCTTCTACAAGACTTGAATCTGAAGATATTCCAAACACTTCTAACATTGAAGTCAATTCTGAAGTTCTACAAGACATTCAGAAATCTCAAGTTGAAATTCAATCAAGACTTCAAAAACTTGAAGATAACCAAGTCACCATTATGGAAAATCAAGCAGTTCTGATGAATCTCATTTGTTCTGTTACTGAATCTCTTGGAATTAATGTTGCTGATGTCAAAAAGGGGGAGATAAAAACAGTTAAAAGGCAACAGACTGGGGGAGGAGATAAACAGACTGGGAGAAATAAAAGAAGAACTAAGGATGACAGAGGTGAATCTTATCAGGGAAGTGGTAAAGGAAAAGAAGCATCAAATAGTTGAATTCTTTCTTCTAAGTACTGGATACTATGTCTATATCTGAAGAAGGAGGTACTTAACTTCATGATTTTTAAATTCATAAATTCTATTCTGATTGTATTGTTATATGTTTTGACATCAACAACTCATATTTATGCTTCAGATCTTAAAGCATAAATAGGGGAGATTGTTAGGAATAATTCATGAGTTGTGATGTTAAGAATAGAATTTTACTTATACTTCTTGTATATCCTGATTTATAAAGGATTTAGCACTTTGTATAGGAAATATGTGTTAGACAGTTATCTGTAAAGTTTAGTCAGGAATGAACAGTGCATCGAGTACTACATGTCAGGAACTGAGATTGAATCCTGATACGTCAAGTCAAATACTGATCAAGTACTGATGGGATGGTCAGATCCTGATGCAAGATGGAATCCTGATATCAGTCGTGTTACTGATGATGTCATTATGGATGCTACAGAAACTGGCAAGTGCTATAAAACAGGATCTTTGTTTGAGGAACAAGCAAGAAGATTTTATGAAGGAAAGAATTTTCTATTGATGGAAACTATCAACTGGACGGCAGAACATTGTCATGTATAGATTATCTTTCTGTGATTAGTTTATAGAAAGCATTATAAATACTCTCTCTATATCATTGTAAAAAGAAGGAGAGTTCGAAGTGTGAATGTGCGTAGCTCTGTATAAGGTTTGTATTCGAGAGTTCGAAACAAACAGAGAGAGAGTTTTATTTTGTCAGCAACTGCTAAAGGTATTTGTACACCTTTGGTAGAGTTTGTATTTGATCTTATTAATACAAACAGTTTGATTCATTCGTTTATTCTTGTTTATCTAATCAAGCAAAAAATAGACATGATTATATAACTTGTATTCAACCCCCCCTTCTACAAGTTATTCGAGTTAACAGGCATGACAAGCCCGTTGAACGCTTCCCGCTGGGGATGATTTTTCTTGTACTTGGATGTGTGCAGTTTGTTCTTTTGATTTGTTTTGAAGTCACTGAGCGGGCCTGTCCGCTGCATGACTTTGAAACAATTTGATGTAATTTGCCCTTGGGGAATTTAAACTCCGAAGTATTTTTGTGATTGGTGGGGTATATTTTTGGAATTTTGTGGAAAAATATAATTGAATGTGTGTTGGTTATATATGCATTTTTGTCAAAGGTTTGTAGTAAATGAGTTTCTTGGAAAGTGTTACCTGGAAATCGTGCCTTTGACTGTGGGAATTTGTTTTGACCATTTAATACTGCATGGGAATCATAGTCTTTTGACTGTGTCTTTACTGTAGTCTGCATGGGGATGGAGAGTTTTGACTGTGGGTCTCTTTAACCTTCTTTTACCCCCTATAAAAGGGAGGGTAATTGTTTGATTCTGAGCATCCTTCTCTTCATTTTTCTTTAGAAAAAAATCCTTGTTTGTAAGCTGTAGCATGGATAATCCAGAAATGAATGAGTTTTTTACCCCCTTCTCCTGGGGACGTGAGCTTTGTATCTCTAAAGAGACTGAGGGTGCTTGGAAGGCCATAGCTATTCATTACGAGGAGGAAGGCGATTTGTATAATGCTGAAGAGTGTCGGAAGGCTGCTCGGAAAGTTGCAGCTGCTCGTGCGGCAAAGGAGGCTGCGGAGACAGATGCGATTAATTTCCGCTTCCTTGCACCGGAGCAGGGTGAGAGCTCCGAGAAGAAGAATGCAGATGTTGAGAAGAAAGCTCCCCAAGCATGAAGGGTTTTAGATGTAGGAATCTTGATCCTTGTAACCCATGCTTGTAATAATAAAAATTTTATGAATAAAATTCCTCCTTTCCCATCGCAATTGTTTGTATTTTCCTTTTGTTTCCTATCATATCGCATATTTAACCCATGTACTTGTGTAGTTCTTTGTAGGTCGTCTGTAGTAGTTTGCTTTAGTGTCGTTGTTATACTATATAACTTTGCTGTCAGACTTTATTTGCTTTTGTCCGCAAAGGGAATTTGCTCGCTGTTGATCGCAATTATAGAACATTTTGCTTTTATAGTAGGGGACTTAGCTTTTGTAGTTGGCTGCTATTATAGAGTACTTTGCTTTTGTAGTAGATTGCGTGCCCGTCTAGGGGACTTGGCTTTTGTAGATGGTTGCTTGCCCGTTTAAGGGACTTTTCCATTGTAGTTGGTTGCTTGCCCGCTTAGGGACTTTGCTATTGTAGTTGGTTGCTTGCCCACCTAGGGGACTTTGCTATTGTAGTTGGTTGCTTGCCCGTCTAGGGGACTTTGCTATTGTAGTTGGTTGCTTTCCCACTTAGGGACTTTGCTATTGTAGTTGGTTGCTTGCCCGTCTATGGGACTTTGCTATTGTAGTTGGTTGCTTGCCCGTCTAGGAGACTTTGCTAATGTAGTTGGTTGCTTGCCCGTCTATGGGACTTTGTTATTGTAGATTGCTTTTGTGTAAAAAGTGTTTGATTAAAATATAATACCATTGGTTACAAAAAGGAGGAAGTATAGACTGCATAGCTATCTATTGGTAATATTTTCTCAGTTTGTCTCCATGCCAAGTATTGTTGACTTCCGTGCCGTCTAGGCGTGCTAGTTTGTAAGAACCCGGCCTTAGGACTTGGTTGATTTTATAGGGACCCTCCCACTTTGGCATAAGTTTTCCAGTGTGTCTAGGGTCAGATGCTTCAGTTGCCTGGTTAACCAAATCGCCTTGTATATAAGCTTTGACTCTGGTCCTTTTTCCAAAAAATTCCTTTGTCTTTTCTTTGTAGGCGGCCATTTTTTCGACAGCGGCCTACCTTGCTTCATCTAGAAGGTCAAGGTTTGTTTTGAGTCCCTGGTTATTTGCTTCTTCTTCAAAACTGATGGCACGGTAGGATGGGGATCCAATCTCAATTGGGGCAAAAGCTTCTGTACCAAAAGCCAGTTTGAAAGGGGATTCTCCCGTACTTGTCCTGGCTGATGTCCGGTAAGCCCAAAGAACGTTAGGCAACTCATGCGGCCATTTTTTCTTGGAAGTAGTTAGCCTTTTTTCTAGGCCTCTGACAATGATGCAGTTGGTTACTTCAACTTGACTGTTGCTTTGAGGATGGCATACAGAAGCCTTTTTGTGTTTGATTCCATGATCAGATAGGAACTTGGTGAATTTTGATCCAACAAATTGCGTGCCGTTGTCGGATATGAGTACTACCGGAATTCCAAATCTTGTAATGACTTGCTCTGTGACAAAACGGATTGCATCATCTTGTGTGATGTTTTTGAGTGCCTTTGCCTCGGCCCACTTGGTCATGTAATCAATAGCGACCATCACATATTATAGATCACCCTTTGCCCTGGGAAAAGGCCCCATGATATCGATGCCCCATACTGCAAACGGTATTGGTGACAAGATGGCTGCTGGAAGGGCCGGTGCTTTTCTGGACATGTTGTTGAACAATTGGCATTGGTGGCATTTCTTGGTGAAAGTTTTGCATTCCTTGTGCATTTTGATCCAGTAATAGCCTTGCCTGAGTATCTTATGTGCCAATGCGTTTCCTGCCATGTGGTCGCCATAGATGCCTTCATGGACTTCTCTCATACAATATAATGCTTCTTCCTCATTGACACATTTGAGTATGGGAGAGTCAAAACTTCTTTTGTACAGGGTGCCTTCTTGTATAAAGTACTTTGTTGCTTATGATTTGAGTACTTTAGCTTTTACACCGTCGTCTGGCAAGGTACCGCTTTCCAAATAGCGGATATAAGGAGTCATCCAGTTATCTATTGGCGGGCTTATTTCCATGACGGGTAGGTCATTTATACTGGGAGCCTGCAACTCCTCGAAATACACTGTGTCGGAATCCATTTTTTCTCCTTGTGTTAATTTGGATAACATGTCCGCAATCGTATTATCCGTCCTATCTATCTGTTCCAGGATGCACTTCTCAAATTGGGAGAGCATTGCTTGTACCATCTCTTGGTATTTGCTGAGATTTGTATCATTTATAGAATAATCTCTCGTTGTTTGGCGAACAAATAGTTGTGAGTCGTTATAGATGGTGATTCTTTTTACTTCCAAGTTTTTTGCCAATGTTAAGCCGGCCAAAAGTGCCTCATATTCTGCTTGGTTGTTTGTGGCTTTGAAGTTTAGTTGTATGGCTTGCTTGACCTGAAAACCGTCGGGGCTACTAAGGATAAGACCCGCCCCGTAACGGGTGTGTGTGGAGGAACCGTCTACATACAGTTGCCAATTATTGTCCGTCATGGCAATGTTATTTGCTGGAGTTTCTTTCTCTGTTTCTGAAAATGAGCATTCGACTACGAAATCCGCCAGTGCTTGTGCTTTAATGGCGGTACGTGGTATGTATTTTAAGTCGAATTGGCCGAGTTCAACGGTCCTGTTTATCAGCCTACCCGACAAATCAGGTTTATGTAATATTTTTCTCAACGGTTGATCTATGATGATCCTGATTTGTCTGCCTTGGAAGTAATGTCTCAGTTTCCTGCTCTCCACTACCAAAGCTAAGGCGAACTTCTGGACGTTTGGGTAGCGGGTTTCTGCTCCTTGAGCACTTGACTGACATAGTATACCGGCCTTTGCTCATTATTTTCCTCATTGATAAGTACCGCCCCTACGGCTTTATTTGTTGCGGATAGGTATAGTGATAGTGGTTCCGAAGGGGCTGCTACCGCCAGTAAGGGAGCTGAGGAGATATAAGTTTGGAGGTCTTCGAAAGCCTTTTGACACTCGTCCGTCCAAGATATTGCCTTGGTTTTAGTTACTCCCTTCAATGTGTCAAAGAACGGCAAGCACCTGTCTGCTAATTTAGCAATGAATCTCCTCAGAGCGGTTAACCTTCCTGTTAACTTTTGTATATCTTTCAACGTTTTGGGCGGTTGCATGTCGATTATGGCCTTTATCTTTTCTGGATTGGCCTCGATGCCTCTGTGAGATACCAGGAATCCGAGGAATTTGCCAGTATCTAATGAAAATGCACATTTATCTGGGTTGAGTTTCATGCTGTGTTTTCTGAGGGTTAAGAAACATTCTTCCAAGTCTTGGAGGTGAGAGGCTGTTAAGAGGGATTTGACAATAAGATCATCGACATATGCCTCCATATTCCGGCCTAGCTGTGCGGCAAAGATTTTGTTCATGGTCTTTTGAAATGTGGCCCCGGCATTGATTAGCCCAAATGGCATAACTTTGTAACAATACACCCCTCTCTGTGTGATGAAGGCAGTTTTCTCCCTATCCTCAGGGGTCATTTCACTACTACAAATTTGAACTTAGGAGTTACCACTTGCATAGCGTTTTTTTAGAAGTGTTGTGTAAGTGGACATCTTAAATAGCGCTTTTATAAAAAACGTTACGTAAGGAATTATGATAGTGAATAAAAATAAATAGAAATAAAAATTAAAATTCTTCTATAGCGCTTTTTCAATAAACGCTATGCTAGCATAAATTTAAATAGCGTTTCCACAAGCGCTATTGAAGCTACCATTTTTCAAGAACTTTTTATTTATTTTTTTATTCGTTATTAAACTCTACTATAGCGTTTTTAGAAGAGCTCTTGAAGTTAACAACACATTTTAGCATTTGTTAATTATTTATTGTCACACAGTTAACTATATACGCATATATCAATTAGTCAAAAGAACCTAATTTCGATCTATATCTCACTCCCACGGGGCACTGGCGGCGATCTACTTCTCTTCATCTTCGATCAATCGCGCGCATTTCAATCGGTATTTACAACTCACTATAGGTTTAATCGCATCTTCTCTACGATTTGCAGCAGTGATTATAGGGTTTCGATTTGGGTTTAATTGGTTTTTTATTTCTCCCTCTAAACACTGAGTGATTTGGGTGTTAATTGGTTTTCAATTTTAGGGTTCTAATCAATGGATTTGTTCTAATCACTGGGTTTGTTCAATTGGTTTGTTTTCTTTCTCTCCTGTCCTTCTTCTTCGAATTAAACAACCATACAAACCAGACACAAACCAATTAAACCTCCTCTCTTTACTGGGTTTGTTTAATTGATTTTCTTCTCCTAGATTTCTCCCCTCCTCTCTTTCCCACGAATTAAACCTCTCTTTCGACACAAACTCAAACACGTTATTTCTTATACAAACATCATACCAAGCATCATACCTGCTTGTATTAAATAACAAGTTATAAACTCGGCATCTGTCAGCTTTGAGGGTCTGGCTGGGATTTTCGACACTCTTTAGCCTTATCTACATTGTTGTCGCGATTGTACTTTCAGCTAGAGATGGTATGTACTCCTGTTTTTTTATCAAGTTTTTATTTTTTGCCATTTTATGGCCAAACTATATTAATTAAGAAATCATGTCTGTTTCTGCCCCAGTATGTTACTTAGAATTCTTGCACTCTGTTTACAATTTTACAATTTGGGTGTTAATTAGTCAAAATAATGGGAACATTTTACAATTTGAACTGCTTAGTTAGCAATTATGCCCAACTTTCATTAAACTGACCATATAATTACAAGTTCAAACTAAAGCATATTACTTACAGTTTATAACAAATGGTTTTTAATTACTTGGTTAATATAAGAATATTAATTAATTTGTTGTATGACATATTCCATTTTGATGCTAAATTGTACAATAAAAAACTTCAGGTTGTCTCTCTTTTTTTGTTGTAATGGATCGTAATTGGATAAGAGCACCTCGAAATTCTGAAGAATATAAGAGTGGTGTGAAATTTTTTTGTAAAGTTGCGGCTGAAAATTCGAAAAACATCAACTTCATCTTATGCCCCTGTATGAAATGTTTAAATATTATTGAAGTTAATGGTGTGGCTGAGTTGTATGATCACTTGATATTTCACGGTATTGATAAAACCTATACACGCTGGACATATCATGGAGAAGAGAGAGGAGAACAAAGCTCTAGTAATTATAATACCAATCAACAGTTTGTTAATACCGAGTTTGTTGACACCGATAATGATAATTCTCGTGTTGAAAAGGATATTCCCAATGTGATTAATGAAGAATTACGTGATCATCCTGATATGCATGAAAAGTTAAAAAATGATGCTGCATTACCATTGTGGCCGGGCTGCACCAAGGCTTCTAGGTTATCAGCTGTGTTGACTCTGTATAATTGAAAAGTTGGACACCAAATTTCTGATGTATTCAGATGGCACCAAAGTTGGATCACGGCGGTCAAAAGGAAAAGATGGCACGAATGACACTGGTGTCACACAGAAGAGATCTACGAGAGGGATAGTAAACATGAAAAAGGTCAAGAAAGCAAGGACTAAAGGGGTATTGCAAATGGTAATAGAAAAATGCAAAATAGTTTTGAAAAATGCTGATTTCATTACTATTACAAATTACTTGTATATTCTTTTTCTTTTCCAATAATCATCCACATATTTTTAGGTAAATTGGAATGAGATGGGACAACCAATTGGTAGAGCATCTATGACCCTGGTACATTATATTGGCTCTTATACAAGGCGGCATGTTCCAATCACATGTGATAATTGGCGCAGAAAAGATTTGCTCTCTGTGAAACAAGCTTTGTGGGATGAAATTAAGGTAAAACATTATCTGAGGGTCATCTATTATGCTTTTCTTTCTAGTTTTAATCATTATATATTCTGCTTTTCTTTCTAGTTTGAATCATTATATAATCATTATACCTTCCTGAGGTATAAATTCATCGCTAGCTAGGTTATTATCTAATCAAAGTACTTGTACACTTATATATACACAGGGAAAACATTTCTGCATTAAAAAGAAAATATGTACCTAATTAGATGCAAGGAATATTATTGCATAAATAATAAAGAAAATATTATTGATCAGAACTCCTGAATTAATTTGTTAGTTCCAATGTCATGACAGTAATGCTATATTAAGTTTCTCGGAGGAATGAAATTTGATTATTTGCAAGAAAATTAGAGTTGATACTCCACCAATGATACCAACTGGGATTCTGCATCTTTCTCTGGATGTAAATGAACCTGGAATCTGATTTGATTTCTTTGATTCTCCACCTTCTTCAGTTTGTAACATCATAGAAGAACCTTGTATAGCCAGGGATGAGTCTGTTCTCGTCTGGTGATGAGCTCTTGTCTTGTTTACGTTTCTTGTCTTGTCTTGTCTTGTCTTGACCTCCTTCCAGTAGTGGCCTAATTCCGTAAACTCTAGAGCTCCACAAACTTATATCTTCAGAACTACTTGGCCCCTAAACCCATGCGTGGAAGCTATTCTGTTCTTGATCCAAGGCACCTCAATATGGGTCATACCCCCCATCAAATTCTTGATCAGAACTGAATAAAGACTGAGTTTAGTAAACCAAGTGTATGTGACTGTGCGTGTGTTACTTTATATTTTAAGTGGTACTTTTTTGGATTTTTCTTAATTAAAAAAATACCTCCTGACTCATCTTTTTGTTCTGTTTGTTTTATCATCTCATGATATTCTCTACTACTTACAGTGCTCTAAAGTCTTTCCGGACTCAATGTGGGAAGGTTTATCCCAAGTTGGTGTTTAACACATTTAAATGGATGAATGTAAAGGTGAGTATGGGTGCAGATCTATTTGAAATTCTGTTCCAAATTCAAGTTCAGAAAGTGCAAATGTGTATCATTTTGATAATTTAAGCCAATGTTTGTGCTTGGCTATCGAGGAAAAGTTAACTTTTAGTGTTTCTGATTTGTTTTATAGTGCCCTAAACAAGTTATGAATGATGGCATTTTTTGTGGCCACTATGTTGGATGCTTTATCGAAGATGTCTTGCGTTCCGGTGAAACAAGTATTAGCATAAATGTAAGTAAAATATTATTGTTTCTCAAACCATTACGTGAGTGCACCATAACAGTTATGAATATGTTCTAATTGGTTTCATATATTTTTTGGTGTATAGTTCACACGTGCCAACAGGATAATTTGCTATAATCCAGAGAAGATGGCTCGCTTTCGAGAGAATTGGACAGGATTTCTGTACAATCGATTTCTGAAGGGGAAGCTTTAAACTTAGTCTATCATTCTGTTTTTTGTACTGTTATCCTAAGACTACTTTATCGATCATCTGATCAGTGACTTTGTTAATGTATTTTAATTTTATGCATGACTTTGTACTGAAGGCTTTGTTACTTATGGAATTTGTTAATTTATGACTTTGTTAAAGTCTTTAGTTAATTATTTTTTTTAGATGTAAGTTCATCGTTATAGTAGTTGGCAATTTTAATTTTGGTTTGTATTTGATTTTTAGGGATATAAAATGGCAGAAAATAGGTTTAAAAAAAATGGCAGAAAATTAAATTAAAAAAAATTATATATATGTACTTGCATAGCGCTTTATAAACTGCTATTGAAGATGAAATTATAATCTGTTATCAACTTGCATAGCGTTTTATAAACTGCTATTGAAGATGAAATTATAATCTGTTATATCAACTTGCATAACATTTTCACGAGCGCTATGGAAGAACATGCACTTAGGAAACACTTCCTACAAAAACGTTTTAAAAAGCGCTATCTAAGAGCAGCACTTAGAGAGCTGCAAAAAAAATGCTATTGAAGTGATTTGAACTTGCATAGCGGTCACTTCTACAGCGCTCAAAAGCGCTATGTAAGACTTAAAAAGAGCGCTATGCAAGTGCGATTTTGTAGTAGTGTTTTGATTTAATTGTAGCCTGAGTAGGCATCCATGAAGCTTAGCATCAAATGGCCCGCTGTTGCATCGATGAGTTGGTCTATCGAAGGGAGTGGATAGAGATCCTTGGGGCACGCGGCGTTTAAGTCTGTGTAGTCAAAGCATATTCTCCATTTTCCGTTGGCTTTTTTCACCAAAACCACATTTGCCACCCATTTGGGGTATGTGACTTCACAGATTAAGTCCGTGTCTAGGAGTTTGTCAATTTCGATGTCAATTGCCCGATGTCGCTCTGGTGCGAAGTTTCTTCTTTTTTGTATTTTCGGTGTTTTGTCTGGGTCTACATTTAACTTGTGGATTGCCACAGACTCATCTAAACCTGGCATATCTTTCGGGCTCCATGCAAAAATGTCTGTGTATTGTCTCATGAGGTTTGTAAGGCCAGTTTTGAAGATAGAATCTAAACCGGTCCCCACGCTGACGCTCTTGGTTGGGTCTTCGGGCATGATTTCTATTTTTTCTGTTTGCACAGCTGGGCTGATTGGCGGTTTCTCCTCTCATTTAAGACATTTCAAAAGGTTCGCATCTATCCGGGGTGGATCTTCTAATGCCGGGTCATGCCCGTGAATGAATTGTACTTCTTTCCTTCTTTTGTTGTGTTTTTGCTGATGTTCAGCGTGCCTTTGCCTTTTTTCTCGCCTTCTCTTGCTTGCCTTTTCTCGGTAGATTGTTGGGTTCGGTTTTTCCCAGAGTGAGTGCTATGCCATAGCATCTTTTGGATGTTTCTGAATCCCCCTTGATTTCTCCTACCCCGTTAAGAGTGGGGAATTTGATCTTAAGATGAGGGGTGAAGGTGACTGCCTTTAGCATGTTTAGGGTGGGCCTTCCCAAGATCATGTTGTAAGAGGAGGCGGTATTGATGACGTATAATTTGATGATTCGACATACTTGCCTGGGAGATTCGCCAAAATAAACAGGGAGCCTTGCGATGCCCGCAATTGGAACGGCGTTGTGGCCGAAACCATATAGAGGTGTCTCATCGGGACAAGTTTCCAACTTCTCGTCGCTTAGCTTTAGCCTGTCCCAGGTGTGTTTGAAACATATGTCAACTGAGGACCCGTTATCCACAAGGATCCTTTTGACTTCTTTATGGGCAACGCCCAGAGATACGACTAATGCTTCAGTGTGATTAGGGTTGATGCCCTAATAGTCTGCGTCTGTGAAAGTAATTATATTGGGCGGTCCCTCGGATATTGTATAGATGGTGTGCTCTTCTCTCGGTGGCGAGGACTGGCCGCCAAAAACGGTATGTACGATATTTTTATTTTGTCCTTGTGAGGTGGATGCTCCTAGCACCTGTCTTGGCAAATACTGAGATAGGTTGCCTGCCTTGACTTATCTTTCCAAGAAATATTTGAGGGACAAACAGCTATCTGTGTAATGTCCATGCGTTTCGTGGGAATCACAGTGTTTGTCTCTTGGTCTGTCATCGGGCGAGGAGAACATCGGGGCCGGAGGCATGTAGAAAGGTTTCCCCTAATTTCTCTCAGAATGGTCGCCCTTGGGAGCGTGAATTTTGTCCATTCTGGCTCTGGGCATTTATCTGCTCTGGGCGGGTTTGTCGGTCCCAAGCGGTCTCTGACCGGAGCCGTAGATTGTGATCTCTGGGCGGGAGGCGACGGCCCATGAGTAGTTTGTACTTGATGTTGGACTGGTGTTTGCCTTTGATAGGGCGTATATCTTTCCCTTTGAAATAATGACGATTGAGTTGGCGGGGCCCTGGATTGTTTTAGCACATTCAGGGACTCTGTTTCGTTGATGGCCTGAGATGCTAAGTCATATACCTTTGCCAGAGTGGTGGGTTTTGTTTCCATGAGACGACATACGTACTTTTCACATTCGTAGGGGTTAAGGCCCCTTCTCAAGTTGACCAATGATTCTGTTTCATTAACGCAAACAACCTTGTTGACGGCTTCCTTGAAGCGGTCGATGTAGTTTTGCAAAGTCTCTCCGTTGCGTTGGGCAATGGTTTCTAGAAACACGGTATGAACCTCGTGCTGTTGGTTTGCCTTGAATTTATTCAGGAATAGTTTTTTAAACTCTAGCCAATTATCCACGAACCTGGCGGATATCCTACAGAACCATCTTTTAGCATTTCCGCGGAGGGTTGCGGCGAAGAAACGGCATCTTGTCAGATCGTTATATTCATAATGGAGAGCCATCTGGTCAAAGTAGCTAAGATGCTCTTCTGGGTCGCCTAGCCCATCGAAAGAATTGAAGCTGTGATGTTTGATGTCTTTTTGACGGGGCTCAGCCTCCATAGCCTCACGGTAAATGGCGTTCCGCCCATCTCTGGCTCGCTATTACCTTCTATCTTTTTCTTGAGCTCCATGATGGTACGCAACATTTTTGCGTTTGTTGGTTGTGCACTGTTGACCTCTTTTGGGCGGACAGGGGATCGTTCTCTTTTTCTTTGTCTTTCGTATTCAGTTAAGACCTTTTCATAGGCGGCCTTTTTGTCTACAATCACCTTTCTCAGGTCTCTGTTTTCTATTTTCTTCCCATGTTTCGGGTTGATGATGGCTTTTATTGTGCCTCTCATGATTCGTCTCTTGAGATGAGCCCAGGCGGGAAAAGGCAGGATTCTCCCTTCGAGGTCGGCTGTGTGCTTCACTTCGGTCATTGTGTAGATTTGCTTGGGAATCTCTTTGTTCCGGTGGTGGCCCTTGGCCTTGTTGGGGGAAAGCCGAGGCTATCTGCATGAGTAAATCGATTTGTTGTTGATTATAGCCCGTCAGGTTAAGGCTAAGGACATGTTCGTGGTTGTCTCCCCGAGGGGGGTTAGTTTGTAAGCGGTGGTCTAGGTTTAGTAGCGGGTTAGGTGGTGGAACGCCGTTTGTATTCCCTTCTCTTTCTATTGGTGGTTGGTCGTCTGGGTTTGCTGTTGTAGTGGTGCCTTTAGATCTGGTGTTATGGGCCATTTTAGTAGCGTGTATTCTGTTGTTTGGGATTGTTTTGTTCGTATTTTGTCTCGTGGAGGTAGTTCGGGTAGAGCAGGCGAGGGATTTCTCCTCAAGAAAAATAAGCCCCCTCCTTCTAGCGCCAAATGATAACTCCCACGGCTGATTAGAGGCTTCCGATTACTGTTCCGTGACGTTTTACCTGAGTTTGGGTATCTGCAAAACAATGCTTGCCCGGGGGTGGTGGCCGTTAAGCACCTCCGGTGTAATTAAGAATCAGTAACCGGAAATAATAATAATCAAACTGGTAAGAGTGTATCTGATATGAAGAATATGTAGAGAGCTTTTTTCTTGCTAAAATTGTGTGTGTTCTTACCTTATGTGCAGAATGGGGGTATTTATAGGCTAGGCCTTCCAGTCACTGTAGGCCACTTGGTAGCCGCAAAAGCTACAGTGAGCCTCACTTGGTAGCCGCAAAAGCTATAGTGAGTCCCACTTGGTAACCGCAAAAGCTACAGTGACCGGTGTGACCCTTCCTGACACGCCGCCATTCTGCAACTGTGCGCCATACTGCTCAGAGTTTGTCTGCTCTAGTTGAATGTCCTTGTGTTCCCTTGAATAGTTTATTGTACCCTGTCTTATAGAGCAAGATAGCAAGATATTTTGCACAAGAGTATTTTTCTAATGATATTTATTGTCAAGTTGAGTAATTTAGAAAACTAAATATCTTATGACACGTGTATGAGAGTGACAAGTGTTGTGCTGTAGACGGGCACCTACTTGCTGGCGCGTGCCCGGTGAGTGGACCGCCTCAACTGGGGTACCTATCATCGTGCTATCATGCAAAGTCTAGCATTCGATCACAAATCTTGATTTACGAGTAGTCACTGCATCAAACTTTCACATCACGTATTTTGTTTTCATGTGTTTGGAGACCCGTTCCGAAGAAAATAAATAAACAAGCCTTATGAAAAAAATAATAGCCATGCACTGTGACTTTTTATTGCATGGTGCATATTTAAAGAAAGCAGCCGAACATGCGTACATAGCGGATCCGGCCTTACAAAGATTAAAAGATAGAAATAGGTATAACGAGGACATCACTAAGCTAAGGTGGCATGGTGATCCTTAATTCATAATTTGACAAATATGGATAACGAGTTTATGTGGCTTATATTCTACTCTCACAATCCCTCTCATTGTTTTACAAAGAGATTACCAAATTAATACTTGAACTCGAATACTGTACGACTGTGTATTTCTGTATTAAAACACACATTTAGGCAAATTAACTATACGAAATCTTAGCTACAATTGAAAATTTTGGGATCAGATATGTGTTAATTTAGAATGTATTTGTGGAATAATTATTTTGTATTGTTTTTATCGAACAGGTATATCAAATAAAATAATATCATATTATTATATGAATTATGTATGTTCGTGATCCAACAATTATAACATATTTGAAACTTTAAGACATACTAGATGATAACCCGTGCTTTGGTCGAGATAATTTATTAAAATTGATCATTTTTCATTAAATTTTTATAGGAAATTAATTTATCATTAAAATATACTACAAAAATGATAAATGTACAAAAGAAAACTACGATATTTTTGCAATTTGGTAGTTTATAAAAAAATTGTAATTAAATCAGAATTCCAATAATTCTAGGAGGCACAAATCTAGAAGTAAGTATTATTAAAACGTGATTTCACTTACTAATAAGATATTAGATGATAAGGGCCCGAGAAAATTTAATTAAATTGATCATTAATTTATTATAAAAAATTACGTTATTTACAAAGAATTTGATTATTAATAAAGGTTATTTTAAATATTATTTATTTAAGTTTATTTAAGAAAATCGAGAAAAAAAACTAAATGATTCTGATATATACGTTAAAATGTACATGATTATGATAAATACGTTATTTGTGAACTGAATAGAGTTATAATAAAAATTACAATTATAATAGTATTAACAATTTATTATTTTAATAAAAAATAATATAGAATCCTTGGAGAAATAGGAATCTTAGGGGTGGAACCAATTTTTGGTACCGAAGTACCATTAAAAATGTATTTCGTTTGTTATAGATAAGCATGTCACCGTAGATTAACATATGTATTCGTAGTCTTTTTTTTAAATTGTAATAAAAAAAAATATAATTGTAATAGAATTTATTTATTTATTTTATAAAATAACACATAATTCAAGAGAAAATAGGAGTCTTGGGGTGAAAGCAAAATATGGTACGAACCAAATTTGGTATAAGATAGACAAATAGTACATTAAAAAAGGGTCTTGTTATTAATACACGTTATAGATATAGATTTATTTATTTAAGATTATATTTTAAAAAATCAAGAAAACATAACATACATGGTTCTGGTTCTAATAGATATTTATTTATACAATTCAGTAATATTATAGTAAAAAAATTATAATTATAACAAAATTCCAAACAATTGTTTTAGAAAATAATATGAATTTTAGGGGAGTAGGAATCTGTGATAAAATAAGTGTGAAATCAAATTTGTTACGAAAATATCATTAAACAGAAATTTATTAATAAAGGTTATAGATTCGTTAGTGTTTTATCAAATGTTATACGACCTGGTTACGTATTCGTTGGTGTTTTACCCTCTATTTGTTAGTGATTTTTGATCGATGGTTTTTTCTATTATAAAAAATGATAAACAAAAGAATTATAATCATCATAAGAAATTAAGAACTCTATTTTTAATTTTTTTTAAAGGAACATAGTATTCTAGGGGAAATATGATTCTTTTAAAAAAAATTACAAATAAAAGAATTATAATTATAATAGGATAAAAATTACAAAAAGATTTATAATTATAATAGGATTTCTATTTTTATTCGATTTCTTTAAAAAAAACAACATAGAATTCTAGGGAAAATAGGATTTTAGGGGTGAAACCAAAATATATTGCGAACCAAAAAAGGGTGAAACCAAAATATAGTGCGAACCAAACTTTAGGTACGTTTGAAAGAGGATTTCGCTTATTAATAAAGGTTATTATAGATACATATAGTTAAGACTTTGAGAAAATCCACGAAACAATTTTTTTTTCTTTTGTGTAAAAGATGTGATGAACATAACAAAAATCGTCTTACATTATTCTAAAGTGATGAGATAATACTTAAGTCCATATCAACACGATTAAACAAAAAACAATTGATGTTCCTAGATATTCAGTCTTAAAAACACACTTAGCCCCCCATGCATGCCATTTACGTCGCTGTTCATACCGCTAGATACCTTAAAGTCATTATAAAAAATCCATGATTAATTTCCCACGAGTTTAGAAACTACAAAAGCATTTAAATAATCGTATAATTAGTTGCTAACTAATAAACCGTAGAACTAATAAGAAAGATGGATATAAAAAGTTAAAAATTTCTAAATTAATTATATATTTTCTGGTGAAATTATGTGGATTCGATCCATGCAGGCATCATATGTGTTTAATGTAACAATCACCCAGATGAAAAGATATGATAGAGTAGGTGGATTAATTTAAGAAAAGGAAAACGACTTCGCAATGTTAATACTGACAATAAAATTAATTGTAAGAAACAGACAATTCAATTAACTCCGTAGGCTTGTCATCATCATGATGTATATCTGTAATGTGTTTATATACATGGAGAAGGGTCTACCTTTTCTTTTTTAATTTATTATCTTTACAAAGTTTATTACAACTGGAAATTGTGGACAAGTAATGGTCATAAAGAGTAATGCTAGGTACCCCAAATTGGTACACAAAAAATGCTCCCCAAATGATGTGGATGTATGGAGGATTTTAATTGGTACTCCCTCCGTCCCTTAATGTTTTTCCTGTTTTGACCGGGCACGTTTGCCAACGCAAACTTTTAAACGTTTATATCTTGAATTTCGTATTAGTATTAAATATAAAAACTTCACTGTATTAAAGTACTCATAAATACGAATCCAACAAGATCACTCATGACTATATTTGGTCTTATAGATTATGCGTGAATTAGTAATTTATCTCATGTTATGAACAGTCCCGACATATGAAATAAGAAAAACAATACGGGACGGAGGGAGTAAGATTTATATGGCCCTGGCGGGCCCATTGTAATTATAACCATTCAAATAATGACATGTGTAATTTGGAAAAAAAATTGGGATCCAATTTGGGGTACCTAGCATTTTCCATATATAAATAGTTGAGATGAATAAATATGTTCATCTGTTGTATTTAACAATACTAGCTTATAACCCGTGCAATGCATGACTCCTTTTTTAAATTTTAAAATAATTTTACTTTTTTTAATTTTATATGTTACTAATTTACATATAAAATTATTGTTAAAAAGTTGATAATACATAAGATTTTACACTTTCGATTTAATATTTGTACTCTACCTTGAATTAAAATATAATTTGAAAGATTTTACAGCCCACGTGAAATTAACAAAAAAATTCTTTAATTTAGTGATAGTTTAACGATTATTTTCCGATTAAACCTACTCAGAAACAAATAAGAAAAGAAATTGGCGCTTTTTTACATTGAAAATTCTATTCGATTTATGAATTATACTTATAATTCGTTTTGATTTTCAAAATACCCTTGTTATTATTTGAAGGTAGTTCTACTAATAATAAAATACAATTTTAATAATAAGTGTATGAGAGATTTTGTCAAAAACTTTGATAATTGGTAGTATGGTCAAAATAAATAAGAACCGTTGAATCTTAAAATAAATAGATGAAAACCGTTGGTGTTTCCATTTGAATAATAATTATTAAGTCATCAATAAATTAAAGATAATTCTATAAGTTTCACGTCAATTGTAAAATCATCCAAATCTGATTTATAGATCTCAAGATAGAGCTCAAATAGTAAATATGAATATTTTTTAATAATAAAAAATAAATAAAATTTAATTCTAATGCAACTTTTTTTTAATTATATCCTTTTTCAAATTATAATTTTTTTTTAAAATTCAGTTCCAGTGCTACCTTTTCTAATTATATCGTTTTTAAATTATAATTTTATTTTTAAAATTCACTTATAAGGCAACATTTTCTAATCATATCCTTTTTAGATTTTAATTTTCTCTTTTAATATGATATAATCTTGATCGTCAATTTTTTAAAAAATAGATTCCACGATTGAGACTATTTTGGTAGTGAAGTTACGAAAATTATGGATAAAATCTCTATTATGCTTATTATATATAAATAGCTTATAACCCGTGCAACGCACGACTCCTTTTTTAATATCTTTAATTACATTATATATTTTTAAATTTTATAAGTTATTAATTTACATAACAAATTTTTATTAAAAATTGATATATATAAGCAGTGTTATAAAAAGCGGGAATCGGACTTAATCGGTGGAGGCACCGTCCAGGGATTAATCGGGTAATCGGGGATTAATCGGAATGATTAATCGGATCATTAATCGGAACTAATTTAATATTATTTTTAAATATAATTATTATTAATATACATAATAATTTTATTATTTTGATTATACATGAATAATTATCATATATTTATACAAATATATTTAAAATATATAACATTATTAAAGTAAATATAAATTTTAAGATCTAATTTTTGAATTGGGGTCAATATGAGAGAAAAAATTGATAAAATTCATGATTTAACAGTTTAAAATATTAGTTTCGTATATGAGAATAATATTTTTCTTAAAATTTATTCAATTTTATACTTTTTTAATTTTTTTTAATTTTTCTACATATTTTTCAATTTTTTATCAATAATGCCGATTTTTGACCGATTAATCCGATTTTTGACCGATTAATCCCGATTAATCCCGATTAATCCCGATTTTACATGGTCGATTTAATATTTGTACTCTATCTTGAATTCTTAAAATATAATTTGGACGATTACGGCCCACGTGAAATTAACAAAATAATCTTTAATTTGGTGATGGTTTAATAAATTTTTTCTAATTAAATCTACGTAGAAAAAAAGAGAGAAAAAATTGATAATTTTTTACGCTGAAAATTTTATTTGATTTATAAATTCTACTTATAATTCGTTTTGATTATGAAAATACCATTATAATTATTTGAGGATGGTTCTACTAACAACCAAATACAATTTTAATAATAAGTGTAAGAGGGATTTTGTCCAAAATTTTGATAATCGGTAGTCTGGACCTCTATATGACAAATATCTTAAAATAAATAGATGAAAACCGTTGGATCTAGCATAAAAAATATTTAAATTTTAATATTTTATAAACTAAAAAGTGTATTTATATTGTAATACGAAAATATATATGTCAATGATTTAAATCATGTATAATTAGGTTTTCTACATTGAATAGCATTATCAATGTAGGATTTCTACGTTAAATAGGATTAATGTAAAAACTCGTAATCATATTTTCTCTTGAGATTCTTAGTTTTTCCATTTGAATAATAATTATTATATCATTACTAAATTAAAAATAATTTTATTAGTTTCGCCTGGATTGTAAAATCACTGAAATCTAATTTCTAGATCTCAAGATAAAGCCCAAGGAGTAGTAGATATGATTTTTTTTAAATACTAATAAAAAATAAATAAAATATAATTCTAATTTAACCTTTTTTAATTATATCCTTTTCAGATTATAATTTTCTTTTAAAAACTCAATTTTATATACAACCCTTTCTAATTAAAAATAATTTTATGAGTTTCGCGTGGATTGTAAAATCACCCAAATCTAATTTCTAGATCTCAAGATAAAGCCCAAGGAGTAGTAGGTATGATTTTTTTTAAATACTAATAAAAAATAAATAAAATATAATTCTAATTTAACATTTTTTAATTATATCCTTTTTAGATTATAATATTCTTTTAAAAATTCAATTTTAATACAACTCTTTCTAATTATATCCTTTTTAGAATATAATTTTTCTTTTTAAAATTCACTTCAAATGCAATATTTTCTAATTATATCCTTTTTAAATTATAATTTTCTTTTTAATGCGATCTAATCTTGATTCCTTTTTAGATTATAATTTTCTTTTTAATGTGATCTAATCTTGATCGTCTATTTTTAATCCAATGGATCATATGATTTTGATAGTACAGTGACGAAGACCAAAAATTTGGATAAATCTCCCTTATGCTTATTATATATAAGGTATTAATTTTACAAAATGTATATTTCCTCTGTTTTATTAGATTTTTTATATTTCGGACAGAAAATTTAATGTACATTTTAAAATTTATATAAAGTATAGTTTCATAAATTATTTTAAAAAAATTTATTCTAAATAAAAAATAATTTTTAAATTTTTATTTAAAAAAGAAAAATTTTAAAAATAAAATATAAAAATATATTTTATATACACCTTAACATACGTGATGAAATTTTTTTTATAAAGAAATGAGAATCAAGAAGAATGTATATTTTTAGCGTAAAACAAGTATTCAAATTCAAAATTCATATTTAAATATCAAGTACCCGACACAAATATTTAAAGCCAATGTGCGAGTAACATAACTTAGTACCCGACACAAATATTGGATAATTTTTAAAAAATAAAAAATTGAAAAAAACAATCTATAAAAAACGTAAAAATTTGAGGGGAAAAAGGAGTATATAATTTTCCTTTTCATAGAGACTAACCAACAACCATGAGAAAACGAGTGTATACATACATCAAACATGGGCTACAGGCCTATAGCCATCCAAAAAATAGCACATCGTGTACACTGTACAATAATGCACGCACGGCCAGATTATGCCTCAGCTGCATTGTTATAGAAATCGTCGATTTTTGAAAAATCATCGATAAATTGGTCAATTAATATTGGTCAAAATTTTTGAATCGATTCGGCTGATTTTAAAAAAATTACCGATAAATCACCGATTTTTTAATCGAATCATCCGATAAATCATAAATTGATACCTCAACCGAATAGTTCTGATTTCCGAAATCTGCAACACTGTTCCGCTGTAATAATTAATACGCACGGCCAGATTCTGCTTCAGCTGTAATAATTAATTAAGTACTAACAACGTAGAAAAGGTTTTTAAAGTATTCCATCAGGAACAGGCGTATGCTAACATATATTGAAAATATATTTGTGAATTTTTTTTACAATACTTGTATAATATAATAAAAATTTTAGTTTAAATATAGGGAAATCATCATTTATATGCATCATAAATTCTTTTTGCAATACATGTTCTTTTAACATATGCGGACATATGATTGTCAAAAAATATTTGTCTTTCTTAGAGTGCTTCATGTCATTTTTCAATGAAAATTGTTACGTAAGTATATGAACATTTTTTTCAAAATTTTAATATGTTAAAATGAGGTTTTAATCAGAGAACAGCATGTAAAAAACAACAAGCTAGAATCAAAATTTAAACAATTATGCTGAGATGGCTCGAAACCGAGACATCGGCCATAAACCCATGTAACAGATCGATCTTCTTTGATTCTTTATTCGATCACTGAACTCCAGTTTCACTACTAACTAATTAAATTGTTTAGAGATGTATAATAACATTGCACGCATGCTTGCAAGTTATAACATACAAGTAAGAATATGATTGTTTTTACTCATGCATGGTGAGTTTAAAGTTCTTTTAAAAAGAAAGTGTTACTACAAGTGCAATTATATTTTATAAACATTATAGAAATGAACTTGTACCCTCAATCATTATCGAAAATCAATCCCATCTACTCATTCTACTGTAGGCTCCTTCATGCCTTATAAAATACTCTACCACTCTTTCTCTAAGTTATCAACAAACACCACCAACAAGCTAGTGCAAGCTTTACTTTTACACTTTCCAAACAAATTGCTACATATAGGCTTCCAAAGTTGAAGCTAAAGACAATGTCCATCACAGCCGGACTACCTCGAATTCAAGAGAAGGCCAACCAAAAATTTCACCAGAGGCACAACTCCGGTGAGCTAGACGTTTTCGAGGCTGCAGGGTATTTTTCGGGTTCCAATGAAGTAAATGGTACAAGTTTTACACCACAGCTAAAAATGATGAGAGCAAGTGGAAGAATGAGCCTTGACATTCAAGTGATGAGTAGCAAAAGAAGCCCAGTTCCAGCACCAACTCATCATCAAAAGGTCATAAAAGATGAGAAAAAATTCAAGCAGCCTAACTCTCCAGGTGGTAAGCTTGCTAGCTTCTTGAATTCACTCTTTAACCAAAATTCTTCTAAGACGAAAAAATCGAAAATATCATCCTCACAATCCATGAAAGATGATCATGATCATGAGATAGGGAGGAGAAAAAGGAGAAGTAGCATTAGTCACTTTGGAAGCATAAACACAATATCTTCAAATTATACTTCTTCAGATTCAAAGTCTTCATCTTTTTATTCATCATCCACGAGCTCTGAGAAAAGACCTCCTTGTGCAAAAGCTTCTACGAAAATCATATCCAAAGGAACCCAAAACCATTCTGATCAAAATCGTGATGTGATGATGAATACGTCGTCCAAGATCAAGAATGACATTGATGTTCATGTCAAGTCTTCTTCTTCACATAAAAAAATTCACACTGATGAAAGCACAGAAAACTCTTGGTTAGATGAAGAGAAGTTCAGGTCTCGGACGTCTCCTAACGAAACTTCATCAGAAAAATACAAAAATACTTTCACTAATGGGGTTTCGGGTGATAAGATTAATCATTCCAAGGATTCGGCAAATTTTAAAATTTTTATAAACGACGAGGATGATGGAGCAGATAGTGATTCAAGTTCTGATCTTTTTGAATTACAAAATTATGATTTGGTTTCCTGCTATTCAAGTGATTTACCGGTTTACGAAACTACTCATATCGATGCCATCAAACGAGGTACACCAATTGTCAGCGGTGCCCCGTAGTATAATTATACCAGAAATATATTACACATAATTCACTAGAAGAAAAACAATTAAATTTAACCGAATATATTCGGTTAAATTTAGCTAAATTCGACATGAAACATTTTGTTATGTTTAATTAGTGTTTGTGATACATGTTCGTAGAAACTGTGCTATGCATTCTTTTCATCATATTCTTCTTCTTGAAGATATTGTATTACATCTTGTCTCTATCCTATATACCCAGTAGCTTTTCTACTATGGAATGATTGATTATTATCGTTATGTTTCGACCAGTATCTACCTTGGCATTTGGCTCACATTCTGGATCACAGCTTTTCAGTGCATGTACAAATGTTGTACAGTATGTAATGTTTGTTTGTCTGCCTACCAAATATTCCTTTTATCTTTTCATTTGGTTGATTTCGATTTTTTGTTGATTTAAGTGGAGAACATCACATTCCAAAGTACCACCGAACCTTTAGTTTTCACACTCGCGATGACTGATTAGATGTGCATGATTGATGTACATGATCTAAATAAAATCAGTGGATGTGCAGAGCCAGTAACAATGATCCAAAGAAATCCATGAAAGAAAATCATTTTTTCCGTGACTTTTAACTAGCACTTGAATAAGTGATTCTTTTAGACTTGTCCTATACATTCTTTCTGCGATTGTTAGCTAGCATTTGCATAAATGATCCTTTTACCTGTCTTTTACGCACAAGATATATATACAAGTGCATGTAATTTGGAATGTCAATAATATTGAAAGAAAAATATTCACAAAAGAATTGTGCACCTTAGATTGGGGGAG
The DNA here is from genome assembly GCA_037693485.1 of Kitagawia praeruptora. Classification (NCBI taxonomy): domain Eukaryota; kingdom Viridiplantae; phylum Streptophyta; class Magnoliopsida; order Apiales; family Apiaceae; genus Kitagawia; species Kitagawia praeruptora. The sequence continues at coordinate 58,858,099 of CM075351.1, forward strand.
AGGGGGGGGGGACTCTTTTTCTTGGTAGAAATTGTTAGTAGGATTTTAGAATTTGAGTAGGCTAAATAAAGTTTGTTAATTTTATTAGTTAAATATTAAATGGCTTGGCAACTATAGAAGTATAACAAACTATGGAACTTAGAAACATAGGAAATAAACTGCAGTCATCACATAATCATGAACTTCAAATCCAACAAGGTCTTCCAATTACTTTGTCTTCGATTCTTCATCTACATACATGATTTACAGGGGATAGATATGTGAGTTGTCTCATTGGTTAGATCTGCAGCTAACGACCATCACATTTGCACTTGCGTCGGAAAAACCATAACCCAATGATCTTACACTTTAACCTAGCTCTCCGAAGATTGATCTGAAATTACAGGATATAGAGCTTTCTCTTCAATTAATGTCCGATATTGTCTTTCTTTGTTTTATGTCCGGAAATTTGGCATGTCTCAGAAGATGGGTTGAAATTTATCACTAGCTAGAGTCATTGCAGTCATGAGACTCATCAATGATAAAATAGAAACCCAAACATCAAGTAGTTTAAAGAAACCGACGCACAAAATTTCACCAAAATTCCAGAAAATTTAAGAGGGGTGGATATAGATAGTGCTTGTCAATGGGGATGGGTTTACCGTTTACCAACAGAGCTAACAATGTAATGTATACCTTCAAGAGACCAATAAGAACGAGGAACATGATCCCGCCCTTCCATTGAACTGAAGAAATTAATGAATTACGTTGACAGTTTTGTGCATTGTGATTGAAACAAATATTATTTGTTACAAAAAAAGATTCTGCTAAGTTTGTTTTTATAACATAAGACACATATATAAATTAGCTAGCTAGTAGCTCCCAAGTACAAGTTCTGAAACGTGAGGAAATTAATTATAAGATGTCCAACTCTTTACATGCAAAATAACAAATTTAATCATCAGTACAATCTAACTTCTGATTTAACCATGACTAGTTTTTTTGTTTTTGAAAAATGATGTCGACATAAATTTACTTCCTGATTATAAACCCTTAATTAAGAGCCTCATTCTATTCTGATTATATATATATATTGTGACAGTAGATTATATATATTCTGGATCTAAATAGCTGATTCTGTTTCTGTTGATCTCGAATTCGAATCTAGCCATAGTACTTGTTATTCGTCTAGCACATCTCTCCACGCCACGAATCTCTCTGTCATAGTACTGGTAGTGCTGAAATGTGTGTTTGCATTAAAAAAACAGAGAGAGAACAGGTCTTGCATTTTAAAGAGAAATGTTATTTTAATTTAGAGTTTTTTTTCTAATTTTCAAAGTTCTTTATAACCAATTTTTTTTTTTAGGAATATATATAATATATTATGTTTGAATATACTACAAATTGTGAATGCAAAAAGAATATGAAAACAACATTTATCGATTTTTAATTTTAACTCCGTGATATAAAAATTGTAGTAATATACGTGCAATGTTGTCCGACCAGGATAATATTAATTATATAGCGTTTAGGATATTGAAAAGATGATATTTATGAGAATTTAAAATTATACAAAAAAGTTTCTTGAACTTATTTATATTGATAACACCAATTACGAGTACAATTTATATAGCCACAAAATTTTGTTAGCTAGAATTCAAATTCTTATTATCAAAATGATACACTAGAACACAATGTTGTGGATAATTCTTTTATCTAATTTATGGATTTTTATATTTACCATCATCCTAGATCATTTTTTCGCTATTGCAGTAATATTATTGTCCCTTATTTATAACTTCCTAATCGAATAAGCTAGTCAATTTTAAGAACCTGGCCGAGAAATTAAGTTATCTTAATTAATTAGTATGTACTTAGAAGTTAATTGCTTAAAGCAAAACATCATTAGTACATCATATAGTTAAGTTTACAAAGCTAGTTGATGGAGAAGGAATTAATTAAGTCAGGAACAAAGTGCAGCACAATAATATTACATAAATCCAGTCCTAGTTGTTCTCCACGGAAATAATTAAACATAATGAACTGACTCTTAATCTCCACAGAAATAATTAAACATACATGAACTGACTCTAATTATTATTCTAACTAGCATCGAAGAGGAAGAGCATTTGTGCGCATTTGACTCGTCACTTCATTCCTCCGAAACTCAAACCCTAAACAAAGCAACATTGCGGAAACACAATTACAACATTGAACATTTCTAGCTAGCTAACCGTATTCTAACATCAAGAATTAAGTGTACATATATATAGTTCATCAATTGTTGATAATAGCTAATTGATATTTTTATTCGTGTGTTTTTAGTCACTTACACTGGCGGCGTTGCTTGTGCCAGAGGAGATGGATCCAGAAGCCGCAGCTGGAATGTACCTAGCCCACTATATATAATTGCCATATTGTACAAGTGAGATCACATACAAATTAAGGACTATACAGAGAACTTATTTTAAAAAGAAAAAGGATCGGACGAAGAACTAACATTTTTTGCTGCCGCACTGAAGGCTTCCCTATGTGGTATTTCTGGATTGGCTGCTTTAATACGCTGGATCTCCTCCCTGATTAGTTGGTACATACAGTTATAAATTTGTAATTAGCAAGGTTTTACTAATACAACATATATATACTGAAATTAATACTTATAATTAAACTGCAAATCTTGAATGAAATTTGGTTTGTCCTCACTTCATAAAACGATTGTAGGCAGATGGAAGCCTGTGTTTCTTTTCAGGTGCTGCAAAAAACATAGAATTTTGAAAAAAAAGAAATCATGAAATGTACCATGTATACAAACATGTAGAACTATCTAGGTCTACAAACCAATATATATTGGAACTGTACTATTCAAAAAAATTGATTATCATTATTTCTTACGCTTTACAACAAAGGGTGCTTTGGGGGACAGTGGTTCGCTAGACGTTGATGAGGATGAGGATGAAGACTGGCCCTTCTTATTGTAATCAGTATTGCAGAAAGCAGCCTACATGCAGTCATAAAGAATATGAAAGACAACAAGTTAAGAGCCAACACGATCAAGTATTGGGATGTTTTGAATAATATACACATATGACTTATAAAACTAATGAAATATATCATCAAGTGTTTCTATTGACGGTTATGTGACATTGTATTCTAACAATTCGGAATTAATTTCTTCTATTAATTTCGGTGATTCGGAATGTAATGTGTGCAAACATACCTGAAGAGATGCCGGATGATCGAGACACTGGCCTTGCAACGGAGGCCTTGTGCTCAGAAATGAAAGATTGCTGCAGTGTCCGCATTTCACCGTCACCGTGTCCAACAGCCTTTTACATGGAATTCCAACCTGTATTTTATGAGAGTATTGGTAATTAACAAGGCCTACACTAATTAGGGTTTTTTAGTTCAAGTTGGATATGTAATTATTTGCTCACACACTTAAATTAATATATCTAACTAATTATTAAATACTTTCAAGGAATTATTTGGAAAAAAACTTGTAAATCGAAAAGCAAAATCAAGTTCTTCTCTACTATATATGTACATGTCTATGTGGTTTTTAGCTATGAAGACGATGCTTGTTATTGTTCTCCTCTATTCGGTGATGTAATATTGAAATACTACACAAACAGGAAGTGCATATTTGAGTGTGTGTGTGTGTATGTCTTTAATATGTTTTTATAGATATATATAGAATAGATCTAGAAAAAGTTGAAGGAATGATGTTTGAATACCGCAAGAACAGTGTTGCAGAAGTTGCACCGGACATAGCACAAGTGCTCAGATGGTGGTACCAAATCCATGGATCTAGCTAGCTACTTAATTTATAAGCTTATGATTTATGAACCTGAGGAGAAGCAGCTCAGGGTGCACTATATAGGGAGATGCTATATAGGGACTAAGGTATGGAAGAGAGAAATAGGGTCCAGAAGATGAACTCGATAAAGAAGTGGGAAAAGAATATACACATATATAGACGACTTGTTTTGCGTCCCAATTATTTCTATTTCTTTAAGTCTATACTAAACTACATCTATTTCACTCTAATTAAGAAGGGTCAATAAATATAAACTAATACTACCTTGGTCTAGCTTGACATATATAGATGTGTAAAGACGACATTTATAAATTTGTGTTATAATTTACAATTGATATACTCACATATTACCGTGCTTCGACCTAATAACTCCGATAATTGAATCGGTTTTAGATTGGACTAAGCTTGGATCAAATCAATTTTTCATTGTGATATATTTGAATAAATCAATTTTTCATTGTGATATATTTGAATAAAGTTTGAATCGGATCGAGTCTAATTTGAATTAAAATCAAATGAATTTCGAATTAAAATTGGGTTAAACTCGGTTCGGATCCTTTTGGATCAGTAATCATTTATTATTTTAATTTATGAAATTTGAAAAAATATTTTATTATTGAATATAATAATATTACTAATTTAAAATTATGTATTTTTTCAAGAAAAAATTGATTAAATAATTATAATATATGTGAAGTACTTTATGTTGTGCAGTATCAAACTGCAATAGTACTCTATGTTGTGAATACTAGCTCGATGAATTATCTAAGTACGGTCATATTTCTAAATGAAAATATTTATATGAATTATTTAAGTACGTTCACATTTTTTAAATTAGAAAATTTATATTTATAATAATATTATATATGTGTGTGTGTGGTTCGATGCATTGGATTTGATAAAATTGGGGTCCGATTACTAAAAATGGCTCCTAGATCATACAATTGCACTTAATTTGTGAATTAAGTGTATTCTTCTCATTGCCTAATATAAAAAAGGGTATATTATTTTCTTTGTAACATTGATCGCATGGAGATATATATTTTTAACTAGGGCTAATTCGTAGTATTGAACAGCCGATATGATGCCTTCACTTTCGATTTGTTTGCAGATGAGTTGCACGTATATATATGGGTAGTCGGCCAGCTCATACATTCATCATTTCTGGTACGATCGAGTTAATAAACAAACTAGATTTTAATTTAAAGTTTATTACTTGTTTTGTCTTGCAATGTGCGTGTTTGGCAAGCACATTTCTCTTATATATATGTGCGCGCACAAGGACAAGACTCGCCTTGATGATAATTTGTCTCTTTCTTGATTCGGTTACGATTATTTAACACTGTTGTACTTGTGCCACATAAACTCGTCGCACATTAGGCTAAACATGAAAAGGTTGATAACTGTACAACACGGATTAGGTTAAATAGAGACCTAATTCGATCTTGTTTCTTAATGTGACTCGTAATCCGTTAGTTAGTTTGTATTCCAGAAAATTATGTAGCATCTATCTGTTATGAATAACATTCGAGTCCAAGAGATACTTATAAACTGTAATCAACTTAATCATAGGATTAATTAGGAGATTATAAATATATGCAAGAGTCAAATGACTTGTAAATGAGTAATTAAGCTAGCTATCTGATCGATCATTTTGATGAACTTGATATTTTGCATGCACAAAAAGTATACAGCAAAGTACAAAAGGCCTAGATTAGCTAGCAAGGTAGCAACAATCCAGGGCTAGCATGGCTACAAATACACTTTGATCTGTGGCTCAAAATCAGGTTTCTCAGAGTAAAGATGATGCTCTTGTACTGTTCCGTGTTTCTTGCTAGCTCGCAGCAAGGACGTAGTTTTGTATGTTCAGATTTAGATATATGTGACAGTAGAAAATTGTTATGACATGATCGCCCAATTCTAGCTCTTACCTCCCATCAATCATTTAAATTTTACTCCTTTATAACCACTTTTCAGCTAGCCTCTTCGATCTCTTCATGCTTTGCTTTTGGTTATGGTTATAACGTTTAAGCAACTCAAACTTCATGTATTTTCCTAGAAAATATTGATATGTAACACGCCTGCGCAAACAAAAATCTAGGTCAATATATAGCAAGCGATATTATTACGTATAATACTATTTTATGAGAGACCTACTTATTACCATACGATGATTATTTACCAGGATACACTACATTATAAAAAAATAATTATTGTGGATCGACTCCCACTTGCTATGGTATTTGTAATAGCTCAAAGGTTGCAAACAAGGGCATGCTATATATAAATGGGCGAAGGAAGAAGCTGTATAAATAATGGACAAACGAATCGTATACAGAAAGGGTGTAGGAATTGATTATGCACCAGTAAATCTTGTGGGTAGCATTTCAAAGAGAGAAAGCTAGCTGAGAGTGACACATGCAAAATGGAGAGGTCACAATCAAAATCAGAGTGTGATCTGAGGGAAACGAAAGAAAGAAATTAAAGGTAGGCAGAGTAGGGTTTTGTATTTTGGCTGTAATTGATGATGGGATGCGACTAGTCCTTTGAAATTGCCAAACATGGATATAACCTAGTCTTAACTCTTGATTTCTACAACTTGCTTTGTTTGTGTAAATCCACTTTCTCAAGGTCACTTTCCCTCCCCCTACACCTATACCCTCCTTTTGATCATCTCAGTACCTGTTCTTCTTTTACTGGTACTCATCCATGATCCATGCACCAATTATAAACGCATATAGACACACACATATATTATGTCTATATCAATTTACACATACACATTATAAGAGTTCAACTAAAGAAATAATCTCTTGTTAATTTTAAGTTTAACCTCCTCATGATACATGGTCAGTGGCAGATTGGGAAGCTGATCTATGCTCTAGCCCCAGCTAAGGTTCGAAACCTTGGTTGCTCTAAAATCCTGAAAATTAATTGAAATATCTATTTGCAAACACGTCTTACCTCCAGAATTTGATATCGAACACTTTTAGCTAGCCTTGGTTGTTCTGTAATCCTTCCACTATACATAGTCACATAATGTTTATTTTAATCATTTTATCTACACAGGTTAACCTTTCTTTTTAAGAGGAGAACATTATTGACAACTCAACAATCCATGCATGGCTTCCTGGAATCTAGCCACACACAAACAGTACTTGTTGCTTTTTTATGATCCATGCATGCAATTTGAATATTAACGGATCTGGGGCAAACATCCGATCTGCATCGTTCTTGTTTCATATCTATATATGGTATTTGGATTTGACATGCCTCTACCTTTCCTGCACTCATACATTTATGTATATACATACACGATGACAACTATGCAGTACGTACCCTAAATGCTTCGCATGTAACGCATCTCTTCTATTTTGTAGAGGCTGAGACTTAATTAACCTAGAAGACACGGGGGTTCACTAATTCAGTGACGGAGGCAGGGGGGTCCAGAGGGGTCCCTGGCCCCCCCTAAAATTCCAAATATCAACAGAGTAGTATACATATTATACACATTGTGTTCACGGTTCAGATGGTAGATGGTTATGTCTGCTCTGTAGAAAACCAGGGTTCGACTCCTTTCTGCATTTTTTTATTTTTTTGTTATCACCTTCTACAGTTTTAGCATGATTTGAACATATATTATTGTAGTATGCTTTTATAGCCAGTTGGTTCCCTAGCTCAGTTGGTGTGAGGTTTGTTTTCTACCTTGTAAACCAGGGTTCGACTCTCTTAGAACTCTCTCTTGTTATTTTTTTCCTTCTATTTTCAAACTTTGTTTAATTTTTTTTTTTTTAAATCATAATGTAAAATCGGCCCCCCTAGAAAAAGTTTCTGCCTCCGTCACTGCACTAATTGATTACAAGTTGGTTATAACCTATATATAGTTGGAAATAGAAAATCTTGATTGCAAACTATAATTTAAAACACTAAATATAATTTTCCAGAATAACAAAGAATTGCATTACAATTAAATAGTACAAAGTAATGCTAGGTCCACATAAACCGGAAAATAGTTACAAAATGAGGTGGCATAGCTGATATATTGATTTTATTTCAAAAAAAAAAACTGATATGATTTTTACATTAATATCTTGTTGCTACTAGCTAGTCCTAAAATAGTTACAGAATGAGAATGAGGTGGCAGAGCTGATATCAATTTTACATTAATAATATCTTGTCTGCTACTAATTTATCTACTTAATGATTTTTTCTCTGTTTTTCATAAGTTCCCAAAATCTTTTGCCTTTTGTTGATGTAGGATTTTCGTAATCAACGTGATTTTCGGAGGCCCGCTGGAATTTACAAGTGTAACACATGTAATTGGCTGTTTTTAGTGATTTGGGTGTGATTTGATGGTGGGGGTGAGCTGAGCTTGAGAGGTTACGAGAATCATCGCAGGTTCCATTAGCGAGATCTGTGTCCGTTCTCCCAAGGTGCCTACGTACCCTTGTTTATATAGGGATCAAGCTCACGTAGTTCTAATGCGAAGCTGATTCTGCTTGACCAGCTGTATTCGATTGTCTAGTTCGTGTTGGACTCAAGTTCCTTTAGAGCTTACCACGAACTGGTTGGCTAAGTAGAGTAGAACTCGAGTTCGTACTCTACTATAATTCTCATGTCTATTAGAGGCATTCTAGGATCAACTGCGCCCTAGAATTACACTCCAATAATAATTCGGTCTCTTTCAGGCTGGCTACGCTCTGGAACCTGGTACTCAGGAACCTATGTCTCAGGAACCTAGTGCTCAGGAACCTATATTTCGGAACCTGGTTCTCAGGAACCTCTGTCTAGGAACCTGTTTCTCAGGAACCTCTTTACAGGAAACTGTACCTGCACAAATAACAAATATATTAGTCTGAGGAGCCTCTTTGTGGTTCCCATATGCTCTTGCTGTCTTCACTACTGCTGCTAGGCTGTCTTGAACTCTTCTGCAGGGAGGAACCTGGTCCATTCGTGATCTACTCAGCTTCCGGTTCGTCGGGAACCTCATAATACTTGTAGCTTCCTGACTGTCTACTCAGCGAGTGCTCATTTCTTCATGTCTAGTCTTCATATCTTGTACTGGATCTATCTTATGCCTCATATAAATTGGACCCTATAGCTTAATGGGCCTAAATCTAGCCCATGGAGATTTTGGGCACAACAACTACCCCCCGGTTCCTTGAAGTCAAGCAATGCGAGAGGAACCTATTAAACTTTCTGATATGGGGTCCAATGCTTAATCACTTCTCTTAAAATGTATTACTTCAACAACACGTATCCAAGCTTACATGAGCTAACTCGGCGTAAGAAATAGGACACATAATGTGTTAGTAAACATAGTATTGATCAGCTTCTTTCTTGGTGAGGAACATGTTCTCTTCTTCTTCTTCGAAACTCATTCTTCTAACAAATCTTTACTCTTCAACTACTAGTCATTCTATGTACATTTTTCTAATAACTTTGCAAAATTTCTCCAAGGACACTTCTGAGGTTTCAGGATGTTATCATACTTCTGCTTACTCTTGTATCTTCTTAGGTGATCTTTGTCTTCAATGTCTTCACATGTCTTTTGTATATCTAGGAGTCTTGAAAAGTGAGTGGCACCTCAACAACTTCAAATCAAGAGGTTCAACCTTTATTTACTCCTTTTGGGAAAATGCATAATTTTCACATCGTGCATCCAAGCTTACATGAGCTAACTCGGCGTAAGAAACAGGATACACTACGCTTCTGTATGCAGATTCCAAATTAAATCCTCAAATCAAAAATCAAGGGATCGTGCTAAAAACTAACCTGGAAACTTTTCTGAAGCCGTCTTCTCGTAGATCATTATCATCAGACTGCGAAACTCGTCATAAATACTCTCTAATTGTTCAAGCAATACTTCTTTCTTCTGACTTGTATAAACTGATCTCTCATCCAATGTTTTCATAGAATACGTTGGCAGCTTGCTTATAACCCCAGGAGTCTCCATTATTCGTAGGATGAAACAACCCTGGAACCTCTTGAACCATCTAAATAACTTCCTAGAAACCTCGGCTGCTTGCTCTACTTGGACCTTTCAAACCTTTGTAAACTTAGAACTTCTTGTCTTCATACTTCGAGTACTATTTCCAAAACCATAATCTAAACCATAATCTTTCTTGATAACTTATTAACTTTTCATTGTTGAATAGCTAGACCAGGTTCCTTATGAATAGCTGTTGATGATTACTAATCCTGCAAAACAAACAATAAACATAAAACAGAAACTAGTTAATGTTAGTAAAATTTCTCTTGCATAATTCGGGTCAACTCTTGGAAAGGTCACCTGCTTGGTTCCCAATCCTAAACTCTAGGTCCCAACATGCCTCGAGGCATGTTGGTTCCTTTTTTCTTTTGCCTTGAGGCGATTCTAGGAACCTGTGCGCCGTTCTAGGAGTCCACACAGATTCCTCTTCTTCATGTGTCAGGCTAGACATCTTATGAAGGTAAATGCTAAGGATTTTATCCCTTCTTCCCATGTGCCAAAGGCGGTTCCACATGAGGGAGAGCTTATTAGGCTTCTCTTTAAGAACAAGTGTGCCGGTCTTGGCTCCACACAAGTTCCCACTTCCTCTCGTGCCAGTGGCGGCTCCACGGAGGGGTGAAACATATAGTTTCAGGTTCCTGTATGCCAGTCTCGGCTCCATACAGGTTCCTTAAGGTGCCTTTTGTCAGGACTTTAATTCTCGTGCTCAAGGAACTTGAAGCTTTTGGCAACAATGTCGTGCTCAGTCAGCTGAGGCTTTTCAATCACATTTGCTCAGGAAGCTACCTGAGGCTTTTCTCGTGCCCAGGAAGCTGCTTGGGACTTTTTTCTCGATGCCCAGGAAGCTACCTGGGACTTTTTCTTGATGCCCAGGAAGCTACCTGGAACTTTTTCTCGATGCCCAGGAAGCTACCTGGGACTTTTTCTCGATGCCCAAGAAGCTACCTGGAACTTTTTCTCGATGCCCAGGAAGCTACCTGGGACTTTTTCTCGATGCCCAGGAAGCTACCTGGGACTTTTTCTCGATGCCCAGGAAGCTACCTGGGACTTTTTCTCGATGCCCAGGAAGCTACCTGGGACTTTTTCTCGATGCGTGCTCGTGAAGTTACCCAAGGCTTAATTCATATCAATCATTCGTAGTCCACGTATTCTGTCAAATCGTATTCATACTTCGCTCATACTGTCAATGCTACAGGAACCTGTCACCTCAGGTAACCTGCAAATACTCTCAATACTACAGGAACCTGTTAGTCAAGGTAACCTGTTTCAAAATACAAGTACTAAAACTAGCACTTAAAAAGTTTCAAATTGGCATGTGAAATAGCTAATCAAACATGCATATTATTGTCTAAGTAGGAATACTACCCCCCAGTTCTTTTGGGTAATTACTATTACGTAAAAGAACAATAAGGAAGCTATAAACATCATCGTCATTCTAAGAATAAGGAAGACTAACCTCATCATAAGCAAAATAGATCTTCTTCTACTATCATCAATTCTTGCTAAAAGAAATGCCATGCTGTCTAATCAAAATACTAGTCTGGCGAAGACTTACGTGAATCCAATTGGATATTATGTGATCCTTTATGGATTGAAAGCTCCCACAGTATGTGCACCGGAATCTTTTCATATAAACCTGTTAGCTACAGGTGAATTTGGAAGCTGTTGCTATGAGCTTCGGAAAAATACAAATGAACCTGAAAATTACAGGTGAACAACATAAAATCTGTTAATTACAGATACATAAAATCTTTGCAGCAAAACACACTTTCTTCTACTCAAGTATCGACTGGCTAAAAACTTCTAGCAGGAAGCTGCTAATCAAAATTAAGCTGTCTACAACTGGCTTCTAACCAATATCAATGATCCTGAAAGCTGTCACATAAAAGCTTCAGGTATATATGAATGAACTTGCAACATGTCAGTTACAAGAAAATAGCAAATAATCTACTAGATGTTGGTAAAATAGCTATACTTGGAAGCTATTACCAGAATCTCCATATGAGTAACGTAGAACCTGTTAGCTACATGTAAATACAGGTATATAATCAAGACATAATCATAGCTCTGTCTCATGTAAGACCTTAACAGCATAGATGCTTATGCATGCTTTATGTATAGCAAGAGTTTATTACGCGTACCTGGGAGGTTTTTATGAATATGTAAGCGTAAATGGAGAGGTATCACCTGGATCTTTCTCTAGACTGATCTGCTGTGAAGTGAAAGCCTTCACTAAGCTTTGAATTTTTAGATTTGAAGATTCGTTGACGTGTTCATGATGCCAACATGCTACTCTCTGGATACTTGATCAAATCAATCTGTAAAGTTCCTATACCAAATTTGAGCTATGAGGTTCCCAAACTATATCCTGGTCATGTGGTTCCCAGACCAAATCATGAGGTTCCTGAACCTGACCGTGAGGTTCCTAAACCTGAATTTTTAAAATTTTGAAATCCTCAATTTTTTCAAACTACCATGTGCAATAGTGATTATACTACCCCCCAGTTCTTCGGGGAAGCTTGTCTTCGATGGAGAACTATATTCCGGAAGCTCCACAATTCTTCATTAACCTTGAGGTAAAATGCTCAATTTTTCTCATCATAACAAATATCAACTTCTCTGGTCTTGCTAACACCACTTCTAATCATCATGTCAACTGCTCTCTAACAAGTTGCTGAATATTCCTCTGTGAAGTTGAGTAATGCGTGTTTTCTTCAGCTTGAGCTTCACTTCTTTTCTTTTTCAAGAGGTTCCCTTTTATCTGTTGGGGGACCTGAATTGTTTAACCTTATCAAAGTTATTCTTGTCAAAATCAGATTCTTGCATCTACTCTTCATCAAAATCCTCAACTGTATCTGAAGCTTTCATAAATCTACATCATCTATGTCTGTCAGGTCGCTGAATGAGGTTCCTTTTCTGAGGTTATTAGTGACCTAATCTCTTCTTTAAACCATACTGAATCTTCTTTAATGCTTCGATCGATACTGTAACATCTTCATGTCATTCTTGCTTATAGCTTCAACTTTTCCTCTAATTTCTTCTTCGTCATATGACCTCACGAGTGAGATGTATTGTTCTCGAGACCTCATTCTTCTGGCCTTCTTACTCAAATATCTACTCATCTGCAAAATTCTTGTATGCGGGGGAGACCTCTGGTTGCAGGAACCTTCTACCAGTAGGTCTTTTCCATTCTTATTTTATTTTGAATCATCTGTATTGACATCTTTCTTTCAATCTTTTTCAACCTCTTATGATGCACGCTGAGAACGAATCTCTATATCAAATACAAATATCCCAATGCAACACCTCTAAGCTTACGCGAGCTAACTCATTGTAAGAAACAAGAGGTGTTGAAAGAGACTATTTGCAAAGTATTTCTAGCATGCGTAAATACTCACTGAATTGAATGAAGCTTCTCATTTTAGTTTTGTAATGCTTAGCGAGCAATCCTGCACGATATCTCAATTTTGCAGGCATATATACAATGCAATAACATATATTCATGATATGATTAATGTACTTTAATGAATATGATAACTAGAACACATAATATGCACATGCATTTTATAATGTATTTCTCATGCAAATATTTTCTTTAGGTCATATATGAAGAATATTAAATATAATTTCTTTTTAATGACTTTCTTATTTTTTATTGGCATGCTAGTCGGACGAATTCTCTTACTATGTTGCTTCGGGGATCTATTGCTAGCAAAACTCAATTCATCACTTCTATTTCTAGCTTCTATCTCTGTACGATGCATGCTATTCTAACTATATATCTATTTACAGACTTCTTTTCTTAGGTGCTCAAAGTAATCTAAATCTATCTTTCGTAATATTCCCAAGATTTAAACTTCCTAGAAATCTCATAATTTTCAATCTAGAACTAGCTAGCTAGTCATTAAAATCACGACGTCTTCTGATTATCATCATTCTATAAACTGTCTAGCATTATTGTATGAATTTTCTAAACCATATTTGTTGTTCCCAAGATATTCTTATGCATGCATGGTATATATATGATATTTGCAAACTAAAGAATAAGATAAGATAGGAGGCTTAGCTCTGTGTTTCTGCAAAATGGCTTCCGGATGAACTTTCTTTGTCGCCTTTGGTCTTCGATTTTAAATCCAACTCCTCATGTGCACATTACTATTGCTGCGATCTTCCTTGGCTTTTCCAGTATCACGACGTCGACCTTCAATTCTTCGTCTTTCATCTATTTACTTTTCTTATTTTCTGTATTTGTCGAACTGCATTGGACTTGCATGAAACCTGATTCCTTTATTAGTCCACGCTGTCAATTTTTTTCCTCAGAAAACCTCGGGAGCTCGCATGTATCATCTTCTATCTCCATTCTTTTTCCCGGAATTAAAGAAGTTGAATCCACTGTTATTCTTCATCTTTGATTTTGTTTAACCGTACTTTAAAACCTTATTGCAGAATTTTTACTCAGAAATTTTGCTAGAAACTAGCCTCCGATGTCTTTAACAGCTTGATCATCGCACACGAAAAACAGGATAACTTTCTGTAGAAAATGAATTTTCATGAGCCGTAAATTTTGATAGAAACTAGACTCCGATATCTTTCCAGCGACGTATCATACTACACCTAGAACTTTCCAGATCAAAGCAGTTTATTCTGTGAATTTGGATAAAAGACGGGAGACTCAGAATTCTGGACAACTGGACCACCCTTGACTAAATATGGCATAACTTCTTGTTCTGCTTCTATGATATCTTCTTGCTACCACTGCTTCTCTTTTTACTACTTACTTTTGTTATTGGTTTAATCTCCACATTGTACACAGGTTTGTTTCTAATATCTAAAGAAGCTCTTTATGACAACCACTATTTTACTACAAAAATCTGCACCACACCGTGTATGTACGAATCGTCACCTCTATGCACCTCTCCATAATTTTGCTAAATTTTCAACGAGTAAATCCATGAGAGCCATGCACTTCTTGACTTTCTTTTTGCTTCTGAATTGCTCTTCCTTCAATTCTGTATAGTGTTGCTTCTCCAACATGTATGATATTGGTGTATCAGATTGTTATGGAATCCAATTGTCAACATGATCTACCTCTTACAATCCACACATGCACCTGGTATCTCTTCAGCCACTAATGAATTTGTTAACACCGGTGATCAAGTTCGTTGTGGTTGCTGTCCTTATAACCTTGTCAGTCACCGCTGCCATTTTCTTCTCAGAATTATTGTCAATACTCTTTACTTCAAAAACTCCTGTACTCGCAACCTGCGTTTGTTTTCGATTCTGAAAATTCTTTAACAACCAAGGAGCCTGCCCCATTTTTTTTATAATCTCTACACATATTTGTGGTCATTGTTTTCTCTGGCACTTTTTCAAACTAATCACAACTAACATCATCGTGAACAACCTATATGAATGAATTTCGCAAGATTCTGACCTGCTTCTCTCTTTTTATTCATGCGCTCACTTTTTGACGTTTCTTGTTGGTGCTTTAATATCCGCAACACGGAAGCAAGGTCATATATACATTCTGCAATATCCTGCTGCTGCCGCTAATCCTTGTTTGCTGTTGCTTTCATCTTATTCCATAGTATTCAACGCCCTTAATTTAATCTCGACACCATATTGTTGCTCCGTTATGGCTTGTTGTCCTCATTGTATACATACACGCATATAGGAAGCTCTAAATCACAAAAGCTGCTACCATAAATGCCAAAGCTTGAAATTTAACACCATCGTTCTCTCTACCGTACCTGAGATCAAATCCTCGAACGAACAAATGCACGCAAGATGTTCGGTCGATCTTAATTTGTTGTAACTGCAATCTTGGGGAGATGTTAATTTTTTCCACCCCACGTTCAAACAAATTCTCCCGTAATCATAACCTTGACAAAAAAGCTACTGCACTTCATCTTCTTGAAAGGTGATCGTTGCTATCATAATGACCCCACCGATATACACACGTGGCACGCCGTACCCACATAATCGTATGTATAGCCGTTGTTGCTTGCTTTCATCAGAAAAACTACGAGGAACCATATGTTTCTCTTTATTGTATCTTTTGGGCATGTTCTCACTAACTTAAGCTTCCCCAACACATCGTTCTTGTTCCGAGTTTGTAGCCATGCACGTCTCCTGGATCTTCTGAATTACAACCCACCGACTGGCTACTATAGGCACCATCAGTTTTGTAACTATTTGTTTGATTGTGCTTGATTAAATATGAAACAGAAACAAAACCACCATATCAGTCCACTTCATCACATTCGTCAGGAAATTGTTGCCACCTAATGCTTCTACTCTCTTATGTATGGTGGAGATTGTAAGCCTGATGACAATATATCGCTCATGTTTATTATGTTCGTAACAGTCGCCATGTAATTAAGCACGTCTCTGGTCTAAACACTGGGTTAAACTTAAGCGCTCAACAACTGTATACGTAATCCGTTACCATCATATCATCACCTCTAGCACTTAACAAAGCCGTCTGGCTGCCTGCATCACCCTCCAAACTCCTACAAATACCTATACCTTTCACTCATATAGGAGTCTTGGGACAACTACTGCTACCGAAACTTTTCACTGTTGTTTTATCACAATCTCTGGTAACCTTAATGACTCTGCATCGCCCTTGTTCTTTAATCTTGACACCACCATACAGTAGCTTGGTTACGGATTGTACTCTTTCGTATATACACATACACACACAGATATGAGGCTCTAAATCACAAACGATATGGCCAATACACATTATCACAACCATCACCAGATTCGTTATTCATCACTCGTCTTGCTTAACCCCTACATAATAAAAGCATCCTCTTGGTTTACCTTGCTATGGTTTCATGTATCTGTATCTTCCTGGTTGCGTATGCTACAATACAACTGTATGAGTATAGGTTTCTGGACTGCCATTGATGAACCACTATTACCGTATATATCGTCTTCATTAATAAAATCAGACAATCGTCCTGGAAAGACAAGTATCACACGAATATCCATGTTTTCTCGCTTGTATATATATAGGCTAACGGGGAGAAGCACTGCCATCTATTTTTATCGTGGTTTAAATACCTCGAACCCCTGCTTTGATAACATAAATACACCGCTGTTGACGTATGCATTGTCACCCCTGGTTAAATAATAAAATCAACGTTCCGAGTTTGATATAATCATATCAAACCCATCTCATCGATCTTGATTCTCGTCAGTGTTTGCGCTTCAATTATGTTTACGTCTGAAAGTTTTGATGAACAGCCTCCATGAATGTTCATACAAAGAACCTGTCAAAAGAATTAATACACACCCATATTTGTATGATATCTCGTTTGTCCTCCCCAAACGAGCAAGGAATTTCCCTCCTTCTAGCGCCAATGTTGATGGAGGATTTTCGTAATCAACGTGATTTTCGGAGGCCCGCTGGAATTTACAAGTGTAACACATGTAATTGGCTGTTTTTAGTGATTTGGGTGTGATTTGATGGTGGGGGTGAGCTGAGCTTGAGAGGTTACGAGAATCATCGCAGGTTCCATTAGCGAGATCTGTGTCCGTTCTCCCAAGGTGCCTACGTACCCTTGTTTATATAGGGTTCAAGCTCACGTAGTTCTAATGCGAAGCTGATTCTGCTTGACCAACTGTATTCGATTGTCTAGTTCATGTTGGACTCAAGTTCCTTTAGAGTTTACCACGAACTGGTTCGCTAAGTAGAGTAGAACTCGAGTTCGTACTCTACTATAATTCTCATGTCTATTAGAGGCATTCTAGGATCAACTGCGCCCTAGAATTACACTCCAATAATAATTCGGTCTCTTTCAGGCTGGCTACGCTCAGGAACCTGGTACTCAGGAACCTATGTCTCAGGAACCTGGTGCTCAGGAACCTATATTTCGGAACCTGGTTCTCAGGAACCTCTGTCTAGGAACCTGTTTCTCAGGAACCTCTTTACAGGAAACTATACCTGCACAAATAACAAATATATTAGTCTGGGGAGCCTCTTTGTGGTTCCCATATGCTCTTGCTGTCTTCACTACTGCTGCTAGGCTGTCTTGAACTCTTCTGCAGGGAGGAACCTGGTCCATTCGTGATCTACTCAGCTTCCGGTTCGTCGGGAACCTCATAATACTTGTAGCTTCCTGACTGTCTACTCAGCGAGTGCTCATTTCTTCATGTCTAGTCTTCATATCTTGTATTGGATCTATCTTATGCCTCATATAAATTGGACCCTATAGCTTAATGGGCCTAAATCTAGCCCATGGAGATTTTGGGCACAACACCTTTTACGTATTATTTTTTTATAGTTTACAAAATCTATAAAATACATATTAAACTATACTAAATGTACTTTATAATGATATAATTTCTACTATAATTTTTATTTATATTACACATGTAATATTTTATTGGAAGTACCTATTACTTTCATCTTTAATGTTTTAGTTTTAGATAAAAATCTTTACTTCTGAAATATTAATATATGTAAATTATATACATTACTATTACCCACTAATTTAAATGAAAGAAATATATTAAAAAAAATTACCCACTAATTTAAATGAAAGAAAGTATATTTTTATAGGTTTAATATATACACTAATCTTTTTATATTTGGTAAAAAAAATTATACACTAATTTAAATGGAAGAAATATATTTTTTTTTACTTAATATAAAAATATTAGTTTATATATTAAGCTTATGATTGTGATCTAAAAAATAAATTTTACCCTGTATAATAAAAATGTGTATGAAATTTATATATATTAATATTTCAGGAGTAAAGATTTTTATCAAGAACTAAAATACTAAAAATAAAAGTAAAAGGTGCGTCCCAAATTTTTCGCTTTGACCAAATGTTAACTCGAATAACTTGTAGAAGGGGGGTTGAATACAAGTTATATAATCGTGTCTGATTTTTGCTTGATTAGATAAACAAGAACAAATGAATAAATCAATCTCTGTTTGTATTAAATAAATCAAATACAAACTCTACCAAATGTGTACAAATACCTTTAGCAGCTGCTGACAAAATAAATCTCTCTCTCTCTGTTTGTTTCGAACTTTCGAATACAAAACTTATACAGAGCTACGCACACAAACTCAATCGCTCAACTCACAATTGCTTCACACTTTTTACAATAATATAGAGAGAGTATTTATAATGCTTCCTATCAACTAATAACAGAAAGATAATCTATACATGACAATGTTCTGCCGTCCAGTTGATAGTTTCCATCAATAGAAAATCCATTCCTTCATGATATCTTCTTGCTTGTTCTTCAAACAAAGATCCTATTTTATAGCACTTGCCAGTTTCTGTAGCATCCATATGACATCATCAGTAACACGACTAATATCAGGATTTCATCTTGCATCAGGATCTGACCATCCCATCAGTACTTGACTTTCTCTATCAGGATGATCTCAGTTCCTCACATGTAGTCCTCGATGCATTGTTCCTGACTTAAACTCTACAGATAACTGTCTAATACATATATCCTATATAAAGTGATAAATCCTTTATAAATCAGGATATACAAGAAGTGTAAGTGAAATTCTATTCTTAACATCACAACTCATGAATTATTCCTAACAATCTTCCCTTATCAATGCTTTAAGATCTGAAGCATAAATCTGAGTTGTTGATGTCAAAACATATAACAATACAATCAGAATAGAATTTATAAATTCAAAAATCATGAAGTTAAGTACCTCCTTCTTCAGATATAGACAAAGTATCTAGTACTTAAAAGAAAGAATTCAACTATTTGATGCTTCTTTTCCTTTACCACTTCCTTGATAAGATTCACCTCTGTCATCCTTAGTTCTTCTTTTATCTTTCCCAGTCTGTTTATCTCCCCCTATCTGTTGCCTTTGAATTGTTTTTATCTCCCCCTTTTTGACATCAGCAACATTAATTCCAAGAGACTCGGTAACAGAACAAATGAGATTCATCAGAATTGCTTAATTTTCCATAATAGTGACTTGGTTATCTTCAAGTGTTTGAAGTTTTGATTGAATTTCAACTTGAGATTTCTGAATGTCTTGTAAAACTTCAGAATTGACTTCAATGTTGGAAGTGTTTGGAATTTCTTCAGATTCAAGTCTTGTAGAAGAAGTTGCCTGTGTAGAATGATATTCAAGTAATAATACTCGAGTAGAGTTACAAACATCTTCATTTTTATGATCTGAAGCTGACGAATGATTATTCTGTCCTTCACCAGTATTCTGTGTACTAACATCTACAAATCCTGACTCCTCCTTAGAGTGATCAGATACTGTTGATGTCTCAATTCTGGCTGATATTGGAAGTACATACAAAGAAATACTAGGATCATTATGAATTTTTTCTGATACAAGTAGTGTAGAAGTTTGTCTTAGCCTTTCACATCTTCTGTTTATAATTCCTGCAAGCCTTTCTTTTTGCTTCTGAGCTTTAACTTTTGGTTTTGCATTGTGCTTTGCTAAGTCATTCTTCTCATACATCTTGATAAAAGAATAAGTACCAGCATCCATACCAAGATTGTCAGACCAAGACTCAGGAAAAACTTGATCCTAGAAATCAAACGATGGTGGTTTCCTAATTTTCTCTCCCTCACTATGGAGTTGATCATCCATACCCTCATTTTCACTTTGACTATCTAAAGTCAACACTCTTTCTACCTCTCTTTTTGCCTGGTCAGGAGCCAGCCTCTCAGATTGTGGATCAATATCCATCTTTTCAAGTGTATCACTCAATTTTGGATAAGTGCTCTCATGACCAACAGAAAAATAGAGTTTAGAAGAAGTTTTTATACTTGAACTCACATGGAGAGAGGGTTTCTCATCTAGCAATGGGTTTGAGGTTTTCTCCAAGGAGTGAGCTGCTATAGTCTCTGAACCCTTACAAGCATCTTCTTTCTTTCCAGAGACTACAGGCTCCAGTATACCACTTTCAGGTTCTCTACTAGACTCTGATGTCTTCAGTAATACTTCATTAGACACCATAGTTAGTATGTCACCGTCTTTAAGTGTTGTTTGCTGAGACTCACCCTCAAGGTGGATAGACTCTGACTGAACAATATTTGTTTGATCTTCGGTAAAATCAATCAAAGTCATTCCTCCCATATCATAGGGTTTCTCACTTGCAATTTCAGTCATCACAGAAGACCTTTCAGCATCAGCTATCACAGCTCCTGAGTCATCCAACCTCTGACTAGATGGTTCTTGTGTTGCAGTGACTGTGATCTGATCTGTCCTACTATCCACCACTGGTGCAATAGTATCTCCTGTTGACTGCATTCCTCTATCTACTTCCTCCTGTTGTTCACCTTGAGCTGAAGCATCTTCAATAATGACATCCTTGTCAAATAAATATACATGAAGTGATTGAAGTGCAACATGCTTCGAGAGTCCAAATTTCTTGACTAATTGTCTTCTGACAGATACATAGAAATACATCTTCATTAAGTCAAGTCTTTGACGTAGAAGTCCATATTCTTCTGGAAATAAAAGTTTTGGTACTCTTTCGACTAGAAAATCTTGAACAGGCCTGGACAACTTAACTTTAATAGAAATGACTCCCATAGCCAGTCTGTATGATAATGTAGTTTCTCATGAAGAATCAATGTCAAGATCTCTATTGTCAATTGCTGACTTGATTGTAGCTTCATTTGTAGAGACCTGCATGAAGTTAGTTGGACTAGACTCTGTGTGTGTAGGTGACAATTGAATCTTTCTCCTTGTTCTCCTAGTATAGTGAGCAATAGATTTATCCTGAGAAGACTCAAGAGGTGTAGACACAGAAGTGATCTTGGGATGAGATCCTTTTTCAATAGACATATTCTTTTGAGAGACAGTATCCAGTAACTGTTTTCCCTTTTTAAGTACTACAGTCTTTTGAGAGACTGCAGCCTGGCTGTTACTAGGTGCTTCATCTCTTTGACCTAGCTTAGAAAGTTGAATTGCAGCCTTCAATTCTTCTCTCTCAGCAAGAGATATATTATCATCATCTTCACTAGAACTACTACTACTACATGACACAACAAATCTTCTCTTCCTTACAACTGATGTCTTTTGAGAAACACCAGAGGTTGGTTTCTTTGAAACAACAGGCTGTGGATTAAAACTTTGTTCTTGAATTGTTTCAGAGACTATAATGTTTTGGGCTACTTGGATAGACACAGGGGGGTTCTCCTCCAAATGAGATTCCTGAGCCATTTCACCACAAAAGAAAGAAGAATTATAGAGAGTAGGAAGATGAGTTGTAAGAATTACCTGAACATGATATGGATAACGAATTGCAGGTATTTCATCTAGATTTTTTTCATTGTCCTTCTTTTTAATGTAAGAGAAAATTCTCTTTTCCTGTACATAAGAAGAAACACAATGTTCTCTACCAAATCTAGCTTCAACATCAGGAATAAAATGGTTAATAAACATTTGCATAAATCTATGATAATAAACCATTTTCCTGTCTTGATCTCTTGACCCAAGTTTAATACTCATCTGACTTAAGATAATGTGGCCAATGTTAATTACTCTGTCATAAAGCAAACTATAAGCAATATGTGATGTAACAGAAGTAATTTGCTGAAAAGAACTACATTTGCCAGTAAAACATTTAGCAATTTGATCAAAGAAGAAAGACCATTCTTTCCTAAGAAAAGATCTATTTAACTGGCTCATGTTGTCTAGAGGTCCACTATAACCTAGTGCAGACAACATAGTTCTTACATCATCATCATATGGTTCACTTGCATAATCCACATTAACAGGTAAGCGAAGTACTGACACTACACCATAAAAGGCCTACTACCACATTTAGAGCTTGTGTTGCCTTTGGATATGTTGCCTTTGCCATGCATGTTTTTGGCTATTACAACATTATCATTTTTATGTTGCCTTAGGTAGCAAAAATATGTTGGCATAGAATAAAAGTGTTTGTATGTTGCCGTATGTATGAAATTGTGTTGCCATAATTTTGCAATGAACAAAATTTTATATTTTCTACTAAAAATAAAAATTTAAACATTTTTTCACATGAAAATTACTTTTTTTGGATAAAAATAATCAAGCAAGTTTTATAAAAATCAAGAATATTTCAGTAGATGAATATGTAATTAAAAATGTTAAAACATTTTCAAATAAATAATTTTATTTTTATGTTCATTAAATATTATTAAACAAAATTTTTAAAATGATTTTTTTTCTAAATATATTTTAATATATTATTAAAATAAAAATATTGTCACATATAATTAAAAAAAATTTGAATATATTATTTCAGATTTTGTAAATGAAATTGAATATTTAATGAGATATAAAAAATAAATAAAAAATGAAAAAGTAAATTGTTTTTCCTTATTTAGAAAAACAAAAATTATTTTTGTGGGATGAAAATTGGTGAGCCGCGAAAAGAAGAAAAATTTGGACAGCGGGAAAAAGATCGCCCTTTTCCAATTTTTCCTTTATCAATTTTGTTCCAAACTTTATCACATTGCACCCAATCAGCCCGTCTCTCTCTCTCTCTCCCCCTCTCTCAAATCTCTCTATATCTCTCTCCTCTTAGCTCTCCATCTAACTCGTTCTCAAAACACAACGAATTAGGTTCTTCGAAAGGGGGTTTCTTCTATTCGAGACTTCTTCTACTAATTGCTATCCAATTTGACCATCTTTTGGAATTAGGGTTTTTTTATTTGTGTTTAAATTGATTTTAGTCTAAGAACTCAAATTGATTAAATTTTTTTATTGATTTGGGTTCTCCTTGTTTCTTTCAGGGCTGATTTGGATTCCCTCTACTTAGGTGTGGTTGTTTTTTCGATTTGAATTAGCACTTCAATTTGGGATCTTTTGAATCAAAATTCAATTTGGTTTGTTGGCTTCAAGTTTTAGGTACTACCCTCTTTTTGTTTCATTATATTGTGTTCTGTGTATGTACTAGGGTTGCACATTGGTAGGGTTGGGTCGGGTTTTCGTCAAATTCCGACCCAACCCAATTACTTCGATTTGGTTCGGGTTGGGTTGGGTTAAATTTGTTAATCTGAAGAAATTTGCTAGAAAATCCCGCACATTACAGAAAATTCTTCACTTCACAAAAAATGTTGCAAAAGTCAGAAAATGTTGCGAAATGTTGCAGAAAGTGTTGCAGAATGTTGTAGAAAGTGTTGCAGAATATTGTAGAATGTAACATAAGCCAGAAAGTGTTGCTGAATGTTGCAAAAAGTGTTGCAGAAAATTTATCTAGTGCATAAATTTGAAGAAAATATGTAGAAAATATATAGAATATGTAGAAAATATGCAAAAAAATCTACAGTTTATGTAAACGGGTTGGGTTGGGTAAGGGTTAAAATTTGTTAAACCCTTACCCAACCCAATTAGTTCGGGTTTTTAAAAAATTAACCCGTTTAACCCATGGTTTTGGATGGTTCGGTTTGAACGGTTAAAAATAGGGTCGGTTTGGGTTGGTTTGGTCGGTTTTCGGAACCCATGTGCAGCCCTAGTATGTACTAGTATCATGTGTTCTATTTTTCGCTTTCAGATGATCTCTTTTCTTTTTTTGTAGCCTCTAATTTTTTTCGGTGATATTAATATATTTTCTTCTCAAAAAGTCCAAGAATTGTAAAGATTTTGAACCTCTTCAGTAACGTTTTAAATTAATTTCTTAAGATTTTCTTACCTTAACAGTATCTTTACTCCTAAATCTAGGGATAAGGTCTGCGCAAATCTATTTACTGGGGGATGTGCCCATTATGTTTAAATTTATTTGGTTTTTGTTGTTTTGGTTTGGTTTTTGTTGTTTTGGTTTGGTTTTTGTTGTTTTTTGTGTTTATGCTCTTGCGTACGGACACTACATTTATCTCTATAGAGTTAAAATGAATTCCACGATTGTTATTACCCAATAACTGCTTCATAATAGTATACTGTGTATTCTATATAATTAAAGATTTATTCTTATTGCAGTGATCTCCTGTACAAGCCTATTTTTCTGTGTAAGATGTTACTCCAGTGACAATTGACTAGTGCATGTCTTCATTTTGTACAATGTAACAAATTATTCTTATTGCAGCTTGTGGCCATGTTTCCTGTTTCTGGTATGTCCATAGATGTATGAATGGTGTCAAGGAGTCTCATTGTCCAACTTGCAGCCATCCATATAATCATTTTCCTAATATCTGTTAGATGCTTCATTTTCTTCTCTGTAAGATGTATCACATCACCTATAAAAGAAGGGAAACTCAAATATTATGTAATTCACTGTATTTATGAGTCGTCTAATGTCATCGGTATTCACCAATTTTGCATGAATACAATGTATTGATGTCAATTGCTGTTTTCACATAATTTAGAGTTTGAGAATGCAAGGGACTGCTTCTCGCCCGTGCCTAATCCTTAAAAGCAAATATTAAATCCTGATGCACCATATCTTCCCAGGTAATAATTGTTTCCGATGAGACATTTTGAAAGCATTATATGTTTACTGTGGCACACCATATAGATGCAGTTCCATCTAGGTTAGACTTGGTGTCTAATCATCATATGTATACTGTGGCACATCTGCAACTTGAAATTGCAGTAGCCATTTTGAGAATGAGGTCACATTAGTACCCATAAGTTTGTTGATTGTTACAGATATGTAGACATTTATTGTTCCTTGATGACTTATACACTGATTGTATTATTTATTCGTAGTCAATAGTACATCACTTGAAAATTTGATGTTCCTCATGATGACGATTAAGTAACTGGGAATAACTTCTGTTTAAAACTTATTTTACAGGGGAGAGGTAGCTACTTATTTGATCTTGTGGAAGCAAGCATATATGCTGATAATCCTGACTAGAGGTTGATAAATTATATATGTTCTATGAATTTGGAACTCATACTTGCTGCCGTTAGGATTGCCAAGCAAGAACAGGTTTTTGTCTCCTTGGATTTTGCTAGTTTTGAGGTTTAAATATTATACTGCCTTTCTATTGTCCAGTTTTAATAAATTGGAAATGATACTTTTACTTGAAGTGTTTCTCGTCGTCTGTTGAACAGCAAGCACTGTGAAATTGTTAAATAACATAGTAATGCTAGATATAACCTCATTCAGGGTTTTTGTGTGGAAACTGGAAATTTCGGTAGAGACTTGCTTCTGTTATTCTTTTGTTGCTAAATAATGATAATGGCTTAATCCTCCTATTGTGATGTTACACAGTTAGTGTGGTCAACAGGCAAACCGAGCATATTGAACATAGTTCATTAAAATTCAGTTCGCTTTCTACTGTTTGCCTATTTTTTACTAAATTTAACCATCTAAGACATGTTAACAAAAACATATTGTTTTACGTTCTTTTTGTTTTCCTCTGTTTTCTCCTACTGATAGGAGAAGAACACATTGTGTATCTTGATTTGAGTGACTTTATTATTTGCCATTAGATATATTATTGTAATTTGTTTTGTTTCAGATGCATTGGTTCGTCGGGCAGCAATGGTTATTAAGTGTTGTTTTCTATTATTTTGTTCCTGGTCTGATTATATTTTGTCGGTAAATGTAACATGCTGGGCAACAAATATTAAGTTTATATCTAAGCCATTCTTCTTTGGGTTTTCCTCAGGTTCAATATCTCTTTCTTCTTTAAGGGCTTTGTTTCGCACAGAGATTCAGTAAGGAACTTATGCTACATCGGAGCAGATATGCTACTGTCTTTTGTCGTATAAGACTGCTTATGTTGTGTTCCAAAAATCAGTTGCTAATTCATTAACTAATTTAATATGTTACAAAAATCCTCTATATAGTATCAATTTGCTGGTGGTAGATACTGAGAGCCGAAAACACCTTAGTACAAAGCAGTGTTTCATTTCAGTTCTTAAAAATTAGTGCAAATGACTTGGGACCAAGTAGATCCTACTACATTATATTTCTTGGCCCTGTAGTTTTTTCCTAATTCTAGCAAGTATTAAAAATGTGAGAATGAAAACGAATGGTCATAGGGGCTTGGTCTTAACCATCATGGCTAATTTCTCCTGTTTCTGAGGTAGTTCGTGCATGTGTTTGTAAATCACGACTATTATCCTAAAAATACATTCTGATTCATCATATGACTTACTCCTGACAGGTAGCAAAGGCGAAGAAGCAAAGGCTAGTGGAGATGCTTTGTCTCAAATTGGGAAAGCAGGTGATGTTCTTATGGTTTGCAGAACTTGTGGTAGGAAAGGAGATCACTGGACTTCAAGGTGTCCTTACAATGATCTGGCTCAACCATGTGAAACATTCAGTGAGCAGGCACCTACATCAGATGCAGCAGCTACACCAGGTGCTACTAAAGGAGAATATGTCCCTACTTTTTATTATTTTGAAGGAAGAATTATATTTAATTTTAAGTAGTGGATCCGTAGATATATTGTTTTATTTGGGATTAAGGATTATAAATTGTTGTAATTGTATTGATTTGGTTTTCTGGGGAGTGCTTATATTCAAATTGTGTATTTTTTGTCAAAAACTAAAAAGTGTTGCCATTGATGCTGTAAAGTGTTGGTAAAAGGAAAATTAATGTTAATAAATGTTGCTAGAAAATGTTGCTGTAGGTCAAAATTTGTGTTGGCAATTAAAGTGGGCCCCACAGTGGGCCCAAAAGTGGGCCCCACAGTGGGTCCCAAAAGTGGGCCTAATAGTGGGTCCCAAAAGTGGGCCCCACTGGTGGGACCCACTATTTTTTAAAAAAATGTTACACAAAGGCAACATAATATTAGGTTGCTAAAGACTAATAATAGTGTTGCTATATCAAGTCTATGCCAACATTAAAACTGATGTTGCCATAGAGAATAAGAATGTTGCCATTGACCCCAAAGGCAACGGCAAAAATAGCAACATCAGCAAAATGTTGCCTTTGGGGTTTTTTGGGCCTACAACAACACTTTTTGGGCGCTGCCGTAGGCCTTTTATGGTGTAGTGTGAATTAACAACAGATTCAGTAATATGATAAGTATCTTGTCCTAAGTGTAGAACAATCTTACCTGATTGACTCTGAGTGGAATCAATTACTTCAGCATTCTCCCAAGCTTGTGAAACAGCAGCTTGATTTATTTCTGGAGATGGTGCCAATGCATAACACAAAGGTCCAATAGCCATAAAATCCATCACAGGATGAAAATCATCTGCTACTCCTTTCTTGCTAATGATTGCTGCAACATGATTGTTAGTCATAAAATCAAAGTCACCAAACTTAAAAGCTATTGATTTAGGTAGTCTTCTTTGAGCTGCCATTTTTGATATGAAAAGAACTTGAGAAATCTTGAAATTGATTAGAGATTTTGAGCACTTAAATGAATGTTTTTGCCTTTGGAAATATTAATAAGAGGTTAGCAATAAACAATCAGAGTCTCAAAATAAAGATATATTCACAAATCCTTCAGACCTACTAACCCACGTTGACACGTAGGTTGACAGGTGTCAGTCCCTGAAAAATGCAGTTTACCCACGATTTTTGGAAAATAAAATCCAAAATTGATTTTAATTAAATAAATCAGGGTAAAATCAAAATTAAATCAATACTGATCAGCTTCATTTCCTAATGTGATCTTTTTCACCAAGATAATCACAACTCTTAATGTGATTAAAAATAATAAAAATAATCATCAATCCTGATGAAATCACTCTCGCTTTCCTGATCACTATCATCCTGATTCCAGAGATTAAATGGAGTTCCACGTAACCTTAAAAGAACATCAATATTCCAAACAAAAATATTTTGTTAGATTGTTAATGTAAAGTATAATGAAATGTAATATGTAATGGAGGACATATATAACTCAACTAGGATAAAAGATAAATAATATTAACTCTATACAGGGATCGTGAAATTTGAAGAACGGGCACCAACAAGGATCAAGTCGCTGAAAGAAGTTCATTAACATGATCAAGCCTCAGTGACATAATAAGATGTACAGATGATTCAGTTGAAGGGCCAAAAGATTTCATGTATTTGAAGATATTGCTGCAGGCTAATAAAATTGGAATGTAACGAAGGTGTGAAGATCAAGATCAGTGATAGTCACTTGTGAACCAGACCAGTGCACCAAGTGTCAACACATACGGGAAGGATCAACACATTAATTCATAGAAAGAATTGCCAAAGCCTATTGACGATCAAGGACAGACATAATATCTCAAGGTATTGTCAAAAGTTAATTTACTCTGAAAATTAAATAAGTAACAGATTAATTAATTATTTATAACAAAATAATTAAATTAATCTGGTACTTGAATTATTTTCTGAGGCGAATTAAAACAACAGAATAAACAGAAGAGAGAAAATGAATAGTATCCAAAATCACTATTCATATGAATAGTAACCGAGATCACTATTCACATGAATAGTAACTGAAATCACTATTCATATGAATAGACTATTCATATGAATAGTAACCGAAGTTACTATTCATGTGAATAGTACCCAAAAGTACTATTCATAAAGTAGGAAACGTGTGGGGCCCACATGAATTAAAAAATTCAAAGTTAAGACTTTGAAATTGAAAATTCAGCAGCTTTGAATGTCAAAATATTAGGCAGAATATACGTAATCAATTACGTATATTAACTGCATAGTGACTTTCTGAAAACCTATAAATAGGCCTGTTGTATTTCATTTCAAAACACACCTCAACACACAACTTTCTCTCTCTCTTAAATATCTTCTCTGTGTAAGCTGCTAGACAGTCCATCTAGTAGGAAAGCCGGCTTAGCCTGCTTTCAGGAAGTGTCGGATAGAAGGTCCTCGTGCCTAAACTATCCTTAGGAGTGTTCGAGTTTTTTTTAAGCTAGTCCGTTGGATTAGAAGTTGTAACACTCCTTGGGTTTTTATCAATTCAAAGATATTTTCCCGAACCAATTGTTTTATTTCGATTCAGTTGTTGATCTCATTTTTCACATCTCAAAAATCGAAATATTTTTGGAATAACATATTCAACCCCCCCCCCTTCTACGTTATTCCGGACCTAACAATTGGCATCAGAGCAGGTTGATCGATATACAGATCAGATCCAGTGTTGTACGTCACTGTTCACAGATACGGTACTGTTCACAGATACGGTACTATTCACATATACGGCACTATTCATAAATACGGTACTATTCACAGATACGGCACTGTTCACAAATACGGTATTATTCACAGATACGGTACTGTTCATAAATACCGTACTGTTCATTTTGAGCCACTCTGTTACTATACAAAAAGCCATACAATCATGACAGAGAAAACACAAACTCCAACAACAAGCAGATATGAATCAATTAGAGTTCCAATACTCAGGGCATCAGAATATCCCATATGGAAGGTGAAGATGGAAATGTTTCTGGAGGCTACAGATCCAGAGTACTTAGACAGAATCCATGATGGTCCACATAAGCCTACAAAATTGTCTGTTGCAGTTGCTGGAGAAGAACAGAAAATGATTCTAAAAGAGAAGAAAGACTACACTCCTGAAGATATCTCCTCTATTAGCAAAGATGCTAAAGTAAGGCATTTATTACATAACGCCCTTGACAATGTTATGTCTAATAGGGTCATTGGATGCAAAACTGCTAAGGAGATTTGGGATGCTTTGGAAGTCAGATGTCAAGGAACCAAAGCCATCAAAAAGAACAGGAGAACAATACTCACACATGAGTACGAGCACTTTGACTCAAATGCTGATGAGTCATTAACAGACATATATGACAGATTCCTGAAATTGTTGAATGATCTATCACTGGTAGATAAGGAGTATAATCTTGAAGACTCCAATCTGAAATTCTTGTTGGCTCTTCCTGAGAAATGGGACTTAAAGGCCACTACCATCAGAGACAATCATGATCTAGAAGACATGTCCCTTGATGAAATCTATGGAATGCTTAAGACTCATGAGCTTGAGATGGAACAAAGAAGCAAGAGGCATGGAAGCAAGACCAAGTCAATTGCTCTTAAAGCTGAGGAGAAAGCTTCTAAAGAAATTGCTGTGAAAAAAAGTCAATCCAAAGGAAAGGCTCTTATTACAAAGTCTGATACTGAGTCATCAAATTCTGATGATGACTCAAACTCTGACAATCTCACAGACTCTGATGATGATGGTAGTGATGCTGAGATGATACAACTTGCAGCCCTAATGGTGAAAGGCTTCAAGAAGATGGCTTACAAGAACTTCAGGAAGGGAAAGAAGTTCACACGAAGAGATTCAAATTTTGACAAGAAGAATTTCAGAAAAGCTGAGGGAAAGGAAAGCAGGTCTGGGAAAGTCGACAAGTCCAAGATCACATGCTATAATTGTGGTGAGAAAGGACATTTTACACCTGAGTGCAAGAGAGCCAAAGCTGATAAAAGTCAAGCTTACATCACAAAGAAGGACTGGGCTGACACTTCAGACTCTGAAGATGAGGTGAACTACGCCTTGATGGCAAATGTTGATAGTATCTCTGAAGCTACTAAGACCAAGGTACCTCACTCTATTCTAGCTTTTGATACTACTGATATATCTGAGTTAAGACTCTTTCTTAAAAACTTGCATGTTAGCTATAGAGATCAGACTTTAGAAAATGAAAGAATAAAATCTGAAAGTCAAGATCTTAGAAAGAGAAATGATTATCTAGAATCAGAATTAGTCCAGATGTTAGAAATTCAGAAAGAGAGAGATGATGCTATTTTTGTTAAAACTGAATTATTGAAAAAGCATGCTTATCTTGAATCTGAACTTGCTAAAGAAAGAAACATTCTTAAAATTTGGACTAACTCTGGTAAGAAAACTCAGGATATCATAAACAATGATTGTTGGAAAGAAGGTCTAGGTTACACTGATAAAAAGAAAACTGTCAACCTAGAAGCTGAGACCTCTAAACCTGTATTTACTGAAAAGGCTGCAAAACCCAAAATTAATCATGTGAGGTTTGTACCAAAATCTGACAAACCAAAACAGGATAAAACCAAATCAGTAGATATTAGCTCAATGTCTCAGAAACAGCTTAAACACAAGCTGAAGGAGTTAAAAAGAATAAACAAGGTAAAAGAACCTAGGAAAAACAGAAATGGAAAGGTAGGCATCAGTAAAAGCAATAACTATATGCCTATTCCCAATACTCCTAGGAAGAAATGTTATAACTGTGGAAGTCCTAACCATCTTGCTGCTTTTTGCAGGAAGAATAAAAATATAAACTCTAAACCTCCTAAGTCAGGAGTTAATAGTGGTTCAGTTAGGTTTAAGCCACAGAATCCTTGTTTTCACTGTGGTAGTATTTGGCATTCTATTTATACATGCAAAGAGTATCATAAGTTGTATTATGATTATTATGAACTTAAACCCTCTTTGAATAAATTCAAGATTGATTCTACATGTATAAATTCTGATAAAAAGAATGTTAGCACAAACTCTGATAAGACTTCTGCTGCAAAAGCTAACAAACTTAATAAGACCAAAGGATCCAAGCAAGTCTAGGTCCTTAAAACTAATCATTAGTGGTTTTTGTGATTGCAGGGTAACAGGAAAAATATCCTTGTTCTGGACAGTGGATGCTCAGGACACATGACTGGAAATAAAGCCCTGCTATCAGAATTTGTGGAGAAGGCTGGCCCAAGTGTTTTTTATGGAGATGGCAACATAGGAAGGACTCTGGGATATGGCAATATCAAACTTTGGAATGTCATCATTGAATCTGTAGCTCTAGTCTCAGGACTCAAACATAATCTACTAAGTGTGAGTCAAATCTGTGACAGAGGTTATCATGTGGATTTCCTTGAAGAACACGGTGAAGTTGTAAGCAAATCTACAGGAAAAGTTGTTCTGAAGGGATACAGGCGTGGTAACATTTATGAAGCCAAGCTTTCAACAAACTCTGATGGCTCTGCAATCTGTCTACTGAGTAGAGCATCAATTGAAGAAAGCTGGGATTGGCACAAGAGACTTTCTCATCTGAATTTCAACAGCATTAATGAGCTAGTGAAGAAAGATCTTGTGAGAGGATTGCCCAAATCAGTTTTTACTCCAAATGGCCTATGTGACTCATGTCAAAAGGCAAAACAAAGGAAAACTTCATTCAAAAGTAAGACTGAATCCTCAATTCTTGAGCCATATCACTTATTGCATGTTGATTTATTTGGTCCAGTAAATATAATGTCTATTGGAAAGAAAAGATATGCTTTGGTTATTGTTGATGAATACACCAGATATACATGGGTATATTTCATGCACAAGAAAGAAGAAACTGCATCAATCTTAACAGAGCATGTCAGACAACTGGACAAAGGATCTAAGCATACAGTGAAAATCATAAGGAGTGATAATGGCACTGAGTTCAAGAATGCAGTCATGGAAGAGTTTTGTAAAGAAAATGGAATAAAGCAAGAATTCTCTGCACCTGGAACTCCACAACAAAATGGAGTAGTAGAGAGAAAGAACAGGACTCTCATAGAAGCTGCAAGGACCGTGCTTGATGAAGCAAAGCTGCCAACTTACTTCTGGGCTGAAGCTGTGCAAGCTGCTTGTTTCACACAAAATGCTACACTCATAAACAAGCATGGTAAAACACCATATGAGATGGTGAAAAATAAGAAGCCGAACCTGAAGTACTTTCATGTGTTTGGATGTAAATGTTTTGTTCTTAAGACTCATCCAGAACAGCTTTCCAAATTTGATTTAAAAGCTGATGAAGGAATCTTTATTGGATACCCACTATCCACAAAAGCATTCAGAGTCTACAATCTGAGAACAAAAGTGGTCATGGAATCTATCCATGTGTCTTTTGATGATAAGAAGATAACAGGACTTGAAGACTTTGATGAACATGACCAGCTGAGATTTGAGAATGAAGAAATAAATGCTGATCTACAAAATTCTGATACTCTTTCAGACTCTATTGTTCAATCTATACCAGTAGATCAGACAGCAGCACATGTTGAGGGGGAGCAAGTGAACGATGACCCCCAATCAAGTGAAGAAACATCTGCTGCTAATGATTCTTCAAACTCTGAAAGCAACAGCTCAGGAGGAGCAAACAATGATTTTGGATCTACTAGTCATCACACTCAACACAATTATGAACTTGGGGAATCATCAAGATCAAATCTGCCGAGACAAAGGGTATGGAGTAGAGCGCATCCCTTTGAACAGATCATTGGTGAACCAGACATGGGTGTACAGACTAGAAGAGCAACACAGAATGAATGCAATTTTGCAGGATTTTTATCTCAAATTGAACCTAAAAAGGTTGATGAAGCTCTTGATGATCCAGATTGGGTAACTGCAATGCAGGAAGAACTCAATCAGTTCGAAAGGTAGAAAGTATGGAAGCTGGTGCCAAGACCAAAAGATAAATCTGTAATTGGCACTAGATGGGTGTTTAGGAATAAACTGGATGAAAATGGTATTATTACGAGGAACAAGGCTCGATTGGTAGCAAAGGGTTACTCTCAAGAAGAAGGAATTGATTATGATGAAACCTATGCTCCAGTTGCAAGGCTTGAAGCAATCAGGATGTTCTTAGCATTTGCTGCACACTCCAACTTTAAGGTTTTTCAGATGGATGTGAAGAGTGCATTTTTGAACGGAGATCTAGAGGAAGAAGTCTATGTTGAACAACCCCCTGGGTTCGAAGACAAGGAATTTGAAGGTTTTGTGTACTTTCTCTTCAAAGCTGTCTATGGTCTCAAGCAAGCCCCTCGAACATGGTATGATACTCTCTCCAAGTTCTTACTTGAAAATGGTTTTACAAGAGGTATCATCGATAAAACTCTCTTTCATAAAAAGCATAAAAATGATATAATTCTGGTGCAAGTATATGTGGATGATATAATATTTGGTTCTACTAATGATTTGTTATGCAAGAGATTTGCTAAGCTAATGCAGAGTAGGTACGAGATGAGCATGATGGGTGAGTTGTCCTTCTTCCTTGGACTTCAAGTTGTTCAGAAGCCTGATGGTATTTTCATCTTCCAATCAAAATACATAAAGGATCTTCTGAAGAAGTATGGGATGGAAGAAGCAGCTACTGCCAAGACCCCGATGCCAACTGCAGTCAAGCTTGATGAAGACAAATCTGGTAAGTCAGTTGACATCACGAAGTATCGAGGTATGATCGGCTCTCTCTTGTACTTAACTGCTAGTAGACCAGATATTATGTTCGCAACTTGTCTATGTGCTAGATTCCAGGCTAACCCTAAAGAGTCACATCTTATAGCTGTTAAACGTATTTTCAGATACCTTAAGGGAACCTCCAATCTTGGGATTTGGTACCCTAAAGGAACAGGTTTTGACCTAGTTGGCTATACAGATTCTGACTTCGCAGGTTGTAAGATTGATCGGAAAAGTACTTCTGGAAGCTGTCAGTTTCTAGGAAGAAGGTTGGTATCTTGGTACAGCAAGAAGCAACACTCAGTATCTACCTCGACAGCCGAAGCAGAATACATTGCGGCAGGTAGTTGTTGTGCTCAGATCCTGTGGATGAGGAATCAACTTCAGGACTATGGACTCATATTGGACAAAATTCTAATTCTATGCGACAACACGAGTGCCATTGCCATTGCCAACAATCCAGTTCAACACACCAGGACTAAGCATATTGATATCAGGTATCATTTCTTACGAGAGCATGTCATGAATGGAACTGTGGTATTATATTTTGTTCCTACAGATCAACAAATTGCAGACATCTTTACTAAACCACTGGATGAATCCACTTTCTCCAGGTTAGTTGGTGAACTTGGGATGTTAAATCTGTCTAATTAATTTTGGATAATCAATAACTGCAATTTGTTATAAGTTCACATGTATTTTAAATGTCCATATGTTTAGTACTTGTGAATTTGTTTTGCATCCAGTCCTCTTTTTATAGGTATCTCTATATTAATTACCACGCTTATAAATGCTATATTTTATGGTAATTAGTTAGTAAATAATTGAGTTAATTGTAGCATAATTAAATAAATATTTTATTGACATATATCAATTAATGATATTTTGTTAATTTTATGTCTATTTAATTGTGAGTTTATCTGATTATTGTGGATTAATTCTTGATTTACTGTGTGATTATTTTTAAATCCATAATAATTAGAAGTATTATATGTGTATGTGTATAGACTGATAGGTTTCGGCGATAAGATGTTTTTTCGGCCGACAGGTTTCGGTGATAAGATGTTTTTTCAGCTAATTAGGTAGTTAGGTGAGAAATTATGGAGCGGTGTTATTTTTCAAACATAACCTGTCACTATTACACCTAACCCACTAATACTTGAAACCTTATAAATGATGAGTTTTTGTTTGTGTTTAACATCATCAATTTTCAGATATACATAGCATACACACACAATTGCTGAATATTTCAAGCTTTGAACGGAAAGATCTCACAATCTAGCTGGTGGTTTTTAGAGCGGATTTCATATTCTTGTTATACGCACTAACCCTTGTTTTTGAATTTCCTCAAAGTTTTTGAAAATGGCATTGCAGGGAAGCTTTTTAATTGCTAAAGTTAATCCTGTTTCTATTCAGCAAATCGAAACCATTCAGGATGAGCAATTTCGGGCTTGGACACAATTTCGGAATGAACATTCATTAATCCGCTATGCTTTAGTTACACAGGTGCAGCTTAACCATGATGCATTGTATGAATTATATTGCAGTGCGGTTAACACTTCTGGACAGGACGGGTGTGCATTCACATATCGACTATTTGGTAGGTCGATTAGGGTCACTGAACGAGATGTTAATCGAATTCTTCATTTTCCTATAGAAAATCTCGTTTCTGATCCTACACCTGAACAGATTGAAATGTTCTTTCGTTTTATAAGGTACCAAGATGGTAATTTCAATACTGGTAATCTTTCTAGAACGTTTCTAACCCAGTACTGGAATTTCTTCTTTCACACTCTTAACCATGTTTTTTCCTCAGATAGAACAAATCAAGATCGAATACCTGAATTTATTCAAATAATAGGGTATGCGGTCGCCAATAATTTGAGGATTAATCTTGGAAAAATTGTGCTTGGTCAAATCATTTTAAAAATGAAACGCTTGGGAACAAGAGACGTTCGGACTCAAAATGTCAAATGTCTATATCCAAGGTTTCTACAGTTAATATTGAATGATTTTTTGAATGATGAAGACAGGGTACGCTTGGAAAATGGTCAAAAGGTGGAATGTTCTTCCATGAAGACGAATGTAATTAATTACATAAGCAAAAAGAAATATACGGATGTGCCTACAGTCCTAACTGAATATCTAAAGACTGTCCCACTTCCGTTGTTACCACGACCAGTGAGAGCAGGTATACGACAAGGTAATATTTCAATCCCTGCTATTCCAACCTTTGTATTCCCTATTGTGTCACAAGAAATACAGTTTCTACAGCCCCCAGTGGCCATCTTACCCGACCAAGAGCAGGAAATCCCACCGACTCTAACACAGGTCGAAGAGCCCATTCTACAAATGCAAACACAAACACAACAAACTCCTACACCTCAATTGTCACTTAAACGACCAATCATCCACATTATTGAGGGAGATAGTGCCTCAGCAGCACCACATAAGGAGTTAGTTACAACAGCCGCTCTACCTAATTCTAAACGAAGTAAACCCAATGAACCTGAGGTAACGGCAACTGTTAGTGAAACAATTCTTTCTTATCCAATGAGTGCAAATGTAAATGAGGTTGAATTGACGGGAACAACTATCTTGAGTTCCATTTCACGGAACATACGAGTGGTTGATGATCTTTCTAAAGATCAAATGCCTTCACAGGCATCCGAGGTGGAATTACCTACCTCAATAACTGCTGGTGAATCTTCCATTTTACGGAATGATCCATTGGTGGGTGGTTCTTTTATGAACCAAGTGTCTTCACAGACATACGAGGGAAACTTGGGTTTTGTGCCATTTAATCGATTCAAGTTTAACCTCCCAGAGGGAAAATCTCTGGATCTCTTTCGAGATTTACCACTTTTTACCAGTGGTCGGCAACTCGCTTCACGCGAGGACGGAAGCTCACGAACTTTCATTGCACCATCCGTGACCTCTGAAAAAGGGGCTAGGATGATTTCATTTGCAGGTACACATATCGATGGAAGCTCTAGAGGAAAGTTGAGGGAAACACCAACAGAACATGTAAGTGTAACCCAAACCACTAAACCGAGTTAATATAGAGTGTTGAGTGAAACACCTGCAGAACGTACAAGTGAGCAACCTACTCAACCACATGCACTTGTAACCAGAAAGGAATATAGCAGACTCCTGACACGGGTCCAAACAATGGAGAAAGAGTTGTCAAATATTTGTAAGTCCATTGGAGAAATAAAAAATTTGCAACTTATTCAACATGATGCATTCCAGGTTCAATTAAGTTCAATGGCAGCCCAGTTTAGTCATGCAATCAACTCCTTGGTAAAGCTTCGTCTAATTTACCAACTCCACATCCTACTAATCTGGAGGATAACCCAACTGAGGGGGAGAAGTTGGATGATTAAGAAAAATCTACTAGGCGTAAGGGCAAGGAAAAGGTTGTTGACACGGAATTAACTTTATTTTGGGAAAGGAAAAACTAATGGGAGTATTAGTGCAATGTGGAAAGAAAGCAAAGGCAAACTTGAAGATATGTTCAGTCTACAGGAACAATTGTCTTGCACTTGGTTAATTTTTAGAAATCTGGAAAATGTATATATATGATCCAGAATGCACTTTAATATTATTTATCTTTGTATTTTATTTGTATCAGTTGAGTTATCCTCTAGGTATTTGCTTGTCAAACCCTAACAATCAAATAGGGGGAGATTGTAAAGTATAATGAAATGTAATATGTAATGGAGGACATATATAACTCAACTAGGATAAAAGATAAATAATATTAACTCTATACGGGGATCGTGAAATTTGAAGAACAGGCACCAACAAGGATCAAGTTGCTGAAAGAAGTTCATTAACATGATCAAGCCTCAGTGACATAATAAGATGTACAGATGATTCAGTTGAATGGCCAAAAGATTTCATGTATTTGAAGATATTGCTGCAGGCTAATAAAATTGGAATGTAACGAAGGTGTGAAGATCAAGATCAGTGATAGTCACTTGTGAACCAGACTAGTGCACCAAGTGTCAACACATACGGGAAGGATCAACACATTAATTCATAGAAAGAATTGCCAAAGCCTATTGACGATCAAGGACAGACATAATATCTCAAGGTATTGTCAAAAGTTAATTTACTGTTAGGTTGAATACACAATATATATAATCAAGTACTGTATGAGTAAATAACAAGAACACACGTTTTAACTCTTAAAACTGTTTGGAATTAATAATTCCTCTCTCAGTGATGTAAAATATCATAGAGAGCTGCTTAGGTTACAATGAATGATATTCGTTCACAATGGATACCCTTCTAGGGTTAACCTAACTGTATTTATAAGATACAAAGCTACGTACAATCGTTAATTGATTCTCCTAAAATTAAGCTATACAATTGATATCAATTACGATTGCTACACGTCTTCTAAGTCAACTCGATCTCTTTGACAGCTATCCAATCTTCAAAGATATCGCTTCCATATTAATATTAAATTAATCTTCAAACTCTGTTGACTTGTAGACGCTTCCAGTAGACAGACTTTAGCAAACTCTGTTGCTCTTCTAGCTAACAGTGTTTGCGCTTCCATGTGTTCAGCTAGCAGTGTTTACGCTTTCTTCTGTCAGCGTTTGCGCTTCCAGCTATCAGCGTATACTCAAACTCTATTACAACTGCTTTCAACCAACAAGTTAAACTCTTTTTACCTGTAACACTTAAACACTGACATTAAATCACATCAATTATATCTAACAATCTCCCCCAACTTGTTCATTAGAAAAATGTACAAGTTCACAGTAATTGATGATGTCAAAACAAACAAATAAAAACACAGTGTTTAACATATAATCAGAGTTTAAACTTGACTTAGCAAAATCTACAGAAAATTCGAATTACTTACAAATTCTGTCTACCTAACCTCCTCAAGATCTGGAGTTGTTCTGAGATAATCAATCAACAATCTCCTCTCAGCATTTTCAAGTTCAATCTGCATAGCTTCCTTGATCTCTCTTAAATCTGGATCATTCTCATCAGTTTGAAAGATAGCAGCTCTGAGATCGTAGATCTTGTTTCTTCTCATTTCATTTCCCAACCTGATATACTTCACTTCTTCAGACTTCACATTAAAATCCAGAACAGTAATTCCAAGATCAGTCTTCAGCTTTGTAGTCCCCTTTTCCATTTCTATCAGATTCCCATTCCAATCTCTGTACTTCGGAACATACTTGCTGTTGTACTTCATATTTCTTCTTGCAAGATTCTGAATCATCTTTTGTCTGAGCACATTTGCAACTGACTGAGCTCTTTGATTTCTTACTCTGAAAAGATATAGAACATATTCTAGTTCTTCCCAGTATTTTAAATCAATATCATTCTCAGCAATCTTGAACACTGTTCCATCAGCCATGAAATATAGCAGAAAATCCTTCCCTAAACTCTTCTGATAGACAAGCTGTACTGACTCCAGTCTATCTAAACTTTCTTGAGTGACACCACGACCTGGAACAGCCAGTGAAGAAGGATCTCTGGGAACAACATGTTGTCTTTTATCCCTATGTGAGCCTATGCCTCCTTTGTTGTATCCAATTTTACCAGATAAGGCTCTACCATCAGTGAAATCCATTGGAGCTGTAGCTGCTAGACTTGAATCATGAAGAACTCCTTTTCCAAACGTTGATTTCAACTGAGAAGACAATAGTGGTGTGGTCACAACTTGTGCAGCAACAGAGATTGTGTCTTCATTCTTCTGTACAACATGTGTATCAACAGAGGTTGTAACTAACATCTTACTCTTGCTCTCTTCACCCATCACCCCTTTTAACTTCAGCTTGGCATCAAGAGAAGACTTTCTAATCAACTTTCTTTTATCTTCTTCTTCTTCTTCTTCCTGAATACCAGATAATTTTTCTTTGATCTCAATTCCTTTCATTACAGGCTTTGAAGGCTTTGAAGCTCTGACAGTTTTCTTCCCTTTCTTGGACTTTTGTGCTTTTAAATGCTCTTTCTGCAACAGCTTTTCTTCAG
The DNA here is from genome assembly GCA_037693485.1 of Kitagawia praeruptora. Classification (NCBI taxonomy): domain Eukaryota; kingdom Viridiplantae; phylum Streptophyta; class Magnoliopsida; order Apiales; family Apiaceae; genus Kitagawia; species Kitagawia praeruptora. The sequence goes on from CM075351.1 coordinate 58,898,941, forward strand.
CTTGTATGTCCTCAAGTGTAGCTTCAGCATTTTCTTCACGAAAAAGTTTTGCAGCCAATTCTTCATCTGTCTGTGGATTGTCAGTGAATGACAAATCCTTTGGCTTTGAACCAGAAGTACTCTGAATATTTGTATCTATCACCAAATTTGGCTTTGACCTCGTAGACCTTCCATGTCCTTGTCTAGGATTTGCATTTCTTAAACCCTTATCAGCATTGGCACCTTCATCTTCTGGATGATCTTTCTTTGACAAAGGTTGAGTTTGCTTACACTTGGTTTTAGCAATTCTCTCCCCCTTTTTGACATCATCACCATCTTGAATCAGAATTGAGGTGATTAACTCAAGAGAATTTGCAATAGAATCAACCTTCTCAGACAGCAAAAGCTGATTCTTTTCAACATTGCTCAATCTGTCTTTTAGATTCTCTTGAGATTTGGAAAATTGTTGAAAAAGCTTAGCATTAGCTAGCTGAGATTTCTCTTCATGAGTAGCAACCTCTGTTCGAAGATCTACAATGGCCTTCTTATTTTCATCAAATATGTGATTCAAAGACTTGATCTGAATCACTGTGCCTTGGAGACAAGTAAAGATATCAGGATTTGAAATCTTGGAGGAATGTGCCTGGAGAAACATAGATGCCCTACCAGGAGGAAAAATACACTCTGACTTGTACCAATCAGCAGTTTGTTGGGTCAAATAATTATCATCAATCTCATTAACAGAAGGCCCAGCAAAATCTGGTTTTTCTCCTATTTTCTGACCATCAGCTTGAGCTTGTGCTTTTTCAACTCCTGTACTCTTGTCTTCAATTGAATCACTCATTGACTCATTAGTAGGTGCAACTGAAGCAATGTCTTCATCTTGAGTAGTAACAGGTTCTTGAGCAACCTGTTTTCCTTTATCAACTTGAATATGCTCTGAAGAAATAGCCTTCTCTGGTTTATCAATCTCCTCACCATGATCAGAAACATGATGAGCATCAGAGTTTAATTCAGTGTGTGATGCAACCTCAGTGTCTTCAAGAACAACAGTAGGCCCATCAGCAACACCAGTATCAACAGAGTGTGTAACCTCCATGAGTGTTGGAGTAGATGCTTCATTATTAAAAGAAACTGGAGTTTCATCAAACTCTTCCATTGTAGGCATTTCATCTCTAACAGCTTCATTATCTTGAACTTTAGCAAGTTCTGGTTCAGAAATCTTGGCTCCTGATTCTGTTATAGAAGGTTCTATGATAGCCTCTGTCTCATTAGTAGGAATATCCGTAGAAATTTTCTCTTGAGCCTCATCAACATGCTCATCATCAGAATCAATAAGAATGAGCCTCCTCCTCTTTGCTTGAGGCACTGCAATCAGTTCTTCATCTTCACTAGAACTTTCCTCAACTGATGGTGTTGAAGGCCTATTTGCCCTTTTAACAAATCTTCTGGAATAAACAGATGTAGGAGTTGTCTGTTTAGCCTTGGAATGTTTTGTGTTGAGGGCAGTATGTTTCTTCCTTTTTGGTTTTGATGTTGGTTGAGGATGTGTAGTAGTGACAGGGTTTGTTGGTTCAGGATTCATTGGTTCAGGTTATGTTTGTGGTGATGTAGGATTAACAGTGGTTGTTGGTGTTGGCTCAGGTGATTGTATAGGTTGAGATGGTATGGTTTCAGTACGATCAGTGGCTAAAGGTTCAGGCATAGGTTGTGTTTCTGGTTGTTGTGTTTGATGTGGTTCACATTGTGGTGATTGAGGATCTTGTGGTTTGTTGACAAAGTTCTGTAAGGCAAGTGGCAATACAAAAGGAGGTATGTCTTTACCAACATCTTTGTTAGTCATATCAGAGAATATTCTCTTAGTGACTCTAAAGGGTTGAATCTCATCAGCTTCATCAACTTCTAACCCAGGTACAAATGCATTAAACAAAAGTTGACAAAATCTAGCAAAATAAACTGTAGTAGACTCTGATAACTTATCACCCAAATTCATTAACACATAACGACCATAATCAAAATTACTGCCATAGAGTAGAGAATACCCAATTTGCAGACTGTCCATTGGAATTGCATCCCAGTTGGTGACCTTCTTCTGGAATGTCCTGGTGATACAGTCGAAGAAAAAGTTCCACTCTTTTCTCAGATTTGGCCTCCTTACACTGCCCAGCTTTGCAAGAGATTCCATATACCCAATCTCTGTTAACATCTCTCTCAGATTTTGCTCAGAGACAACAGCATACGAAGTATGTGTGTCGAAATCCATGGTCTCGCGAACAGTTTGTGGAGTAATCACAAACTCTTGTTCTTCATGAGAGAAGATGATAGACGGAGTTCCATTTTCCCTTCCTTCTATATACCTTGAGTTTTGCCAGAAAGTGACAACCTGAGAAGCAGATAGAGTAGCAGGTTCAACCAACGCTTGCCCAATCTCAGAGTCGCGAAGAAAGTTTTGCATCAGATGAAACGCTTCCGGAGCACGGTCGTTCTCAAGTAGAGCTGCATAATTGTTAGGCACAAAACGTAGACCAAACGAAGTGAAAGGTTTTGTTGCCATTAGATCAAGAAATAAGCAAAAATCGACTGTGAAAATGATATGCAAGAAAGGTGTTTGTGAAAATGCCAAAGTGAAAAACAAAGGAGTTCTCTGTTTTGGTAAAGTGAATATGAGTGGGTGAGTAGTGATTGGAACAAAAAGTAATTTGAGTAGTAATTAAAAAATTAAACTCAAACGTTTTTACTTGAAAACACGCAACTGTTCCTTGAGAAGTGTGAAAGTGGTACATAATGATGAGTGAGTGGGTGAAAGTGGGACACGTGTCAAACATGCAGCGATTCACTTAATTCACGCGCAGTAAAAGCCATTATTACTGCTGTCTTTCCGAGTATCAAGACACTTTACCACTAAATACACTAATTAACAGTTGTCAACCACTCCATTTACTCCAAAATTTTCAAATTATCTTAATGAAAATTTACCTTAGAGTACGTAACACAATCCATCAGTGTTTGTCAAATATTCAAACTTTATCACTAAAATCCTTTCAAAAATGCACAGTCGTGATTATTTTTGTGTGTGAGTAGCAGAGTTTACCAAATCAATTTTTATAGCATCTAATATTTCATAAAATCCATAAATCAAATCAATAAACACTGAATGCACAAACTCTCATATTAAACACGAAGTAAATGATGAATGCTAAACTCTGTAGTTCCTTAAATACAGAAATCTGAATATCCCTGTTCCCATTGATGTTCATGATTATCCAAGTAAGCACACAGTCATTATAGACAAAAAGATCAGGAGATAGACATTAAAGCATCATTCAGTGAGTTACATGTCAAAGATTTCCTCACAAACTCTCAAAGCACACAAGTGTTTAGGTGAAGTGTTTTCGCTCAAATTCAATCAGTAAAAGCAGATACTTCCATAGGCTTGAATTTCCACCAAATCTACACTACTTCGATTACATATATGCACAAATCAAAAGGACTTTATTCAGGGTTGTAATGTAGTAAGTTCAAACAGGTGAGAAGAGATGTTTTTAACATGAGTGAATTTCGAACAGAACAAGTTAACAGTCCAAATTGTTCGGTCACACTGTTAGTACATATTTGTACAAGATGATCAGTATATATACCTCTTTTTTTTTCTTTTTTTCTTTTTCTTTTTAATTATTTTTTTCTTATTATATATACCGAGTAACTTTTCTTTTCTTGAGAAACACTCACCTGCTTGCATTTGATTTATCAACAGAATATAACTGCTCTTAATACTCCAGAGTTTTAAAAAAATGAGCAGTTATTTAGGCTCAAAGGGGTTTACTAAGGGAAGTGTTTATGAACAGTGTTTATGAACAGTATTCAAAGAAGTTTTGAACAGTGTTTGAAGAAAGATGGTAAGTCCTAGTGCCTTTATCATTTTCATGCACACACATATCATGTAGTCTCAAAATGGTTTAATGCAAGTTCTAGAGCAACATACTTACTGATGAACATCACACAGCAATAAAATCTGATTGATATAAAATGTATCAATCACTTATTTTGCTCAAAATCTCACAGGGTGCAGACATGAACTGTTTCTCACCAAACTAAACAATGACACATCTCAAGTTTTAAAATTTTCACAAGTGCAAACAAGGAATCACCAAAAACTATGTATGTCTTGGAAACAGAGTGTTACTAATCAGAGATTAGAATTCATCAATATCAGAAGTTATTCATGAGAGGCAATGCACTCAGTATTCATAGATTCAGAGTTTAAGATCAAATAAACTAAGAGATGCTCTAAATATGAAACAGTATCATGCTGTGTTAACTTAATGCACAATTTCTGATTAGATCACAGTGACTCAGAAAGAATCTTGATTTATTCACTAAGAATCATGCTTCATACATTTTTCTTCATTGGTATTTTCATTCAGACAAAAATCAACTCAGAATTCACAGAGTTTAACAAACATATTAACAGTGTATGACCAACAATCATGCTGACAGAGTTTACCAGTGTGAGAATAGAAACATGTGAACAGAGTATGCAGAACAGAGTTTAATTAACAAGGTTCACATAGCACTTTAGCAATTCACAGAAATATGAGTAGCACATTTTATAAGAAAATTTTTGAGTCTAACCAACATGTTTAGTCAAAACCAGATACCATCCCTAGTTCATTGACCAGTCTTGTAAATGCTGCTTCACTTAGAGGCTTGGTGAAGACATCTGCAAGTTGTTGATCTGTAGGCACAAAGTGAAGCTCAATATTGCCTTCCTCTACATGCTCTCTGATAAAGTGATACCTTATGCTGATGTGCTTGGTCATTGAGTGTTGTACTGGATTACCTGTCATTGCAATAGCACTTTGATTATCATAGAAAATAGGTATTTTGCTATACCTCAACCCATAATCCAGCAATTGATTCTTCATCCATAGAATCTGTGCACAGCAACTACCAGCAGCAATATACTCTGCTTCAGCTGTAGATGTTGATATTGATTTTTGTTTCTTGCTGTACCAAGACACAAGTCTGTCACCAAGAAATTGACAACTTCCACTTGTGCTTTTTCTGTCAATCTTACAGCCTGCAAAATCTGCATCAGAGTAACCAAGTAGCTTAAAATCTGATTCTCTTGGGTACCACAGCCCTAAAGTTACAGTGCCCTTGAGATACTTGAAAATCCTCTTCACAGCTGTTAAATGTGGTTCCCTTGGATCTGCCTGAAACCTTGCACACAGACAGGTGGCATACATGATATCAGGTCTACTAGCTGTTAAATAAAGTAGAGAACCAATCATTCCTCTGTAACTTGTCATATCTACTGATGACCCTGTATTTTTATCAAATTTTGTTGCAGTTGCCATGGGAGTTGTTGCAGATGAATAGTCAAGCATGCCAAATTTCTTGAGAAGATTTCTGGTATATTTTGCTTGATTGATAAAAATTCCATCATCAGTTTGCTTCACCTGTAAGCCTAGAAAATAGCTTAGCTCTCCCATCATACTCATTTGATATCTTGACTGCATGAGCTTGGCAAACCTCTTACAGAGTTTATCATTAGTAGATCCAAAAATGATGTCATCAACATATATTTGAACTAAGAGCAGGTCACTACCAGATTGAAAGTAAAACAGAGTTTTGTCAATAGTACCTCTGTGAAACCCACTATCTAGTAGAAATTTAGCAAGAGTTTCATACCATGCCCTTGGTGCCTGCTTAAGTCCATAGAGTGCCTTGTCTAACCTGTAGACATGGTCTGGATATTTTGGATCTACAAAACCAGGTGGTTGTTCAACAAATACTTCTTCTTCAAGTTTTCCATTCAGAAAAGCACTTTTCACATCCATTTGAAAAACCTTGAATTTCTTGTGAGAAGCATAGGCAAGAAACATCCTTATTGCCTCCAATCTGGCAACTGGTGCAAAAGTCTCATCATAATCTATTCCTTCCTGCTGTGAATAGCCTTTTGCCACTAGTCTTGCTTTGTTCCTTGTGATAACACCATCACTGTCAGTTTTATTTCTGAAAACCCATTTAGTACCAATAATGGATCTGTTCTTTGGCCTTGGTACAAGGGTCCACACTTCATTTAGCTCTTCTTGCATTGCTGTTATCCAGTCAGCATCTTTAAGAGCTTCATTTACTTTCTTTGGCTCAGTTTGTGACAAGAATGCATGAAACAGACATTCATTTGTTGTTGCACTTCTTGTCCTTACTCTTGCATCTGGATCACCAATAATCAAATCAGGTGTGTGTGACTTAGTCCATTTTCTTGCAGAAGGCAAATTGCTTCTGTCATCATGTGATCCTCCCCCTTGATCCATGCTCTCCTGATTTTCTTGGTGCCTTTCTTCATTTTCTGATGCTCCCCCTGAATGTGACTGCTCAGAATTTGAGCTTTCAGATTTTGAATCAACAGAGTTTGATTCTGAGTTATCAACTGAGTCACTATCAGTATTTGAATTATCACTTTGATGTGATTCTTCATGCTCCCCCTCAACTGGTTCTTCCCTTGTTTCTGATTGAAGAGTCTCTTCAGTATTTACCAGTAGAGGTTCAGAGTTTAGCTCAACAGAGTTTGTCAGATCAGTCTCATCAGAGTTTACTTTGTCAGAGAATAAATCTTCATTTTCAAAGTGCAGTTGATCATGTTCATTAACATCTTCAAGTCCAGTTACTTTCTTGTCATCAAATGACACATGAATTGATTCCATGATCACTTTGGTTCTCAGATTATAAACTCTGAATGCCTTAGTTGACAGTGGATAGCCAACAAAAATTCCTTCATCTGCCTTTAGGTCAAATTTGGTCAACTGTTCAGGATGAGTCTTCAACACAAAGCACTTGCATCCAAAAATATGAAAATATTTTAGATTTGGCTTTTTCTTTTTCACCATTTCATATGGTGTTTTACCATGCTTGTTGATCAGTGTTGCATTTTGAGTAAAACAAGCAGTTTGAACTGCTTCTGCCCAGAAATATGTTGGCAATTTTGCTTCATCTAGCATGGTTCTGGCAGCTTCTATCAAGGTTCTGTTCTTCCTCTCCACTACACCATTTTGTTGTGGAGTGCCAGGTGCAGAAAACTCTTGTTTGATTCCTTTACTCTTGCAAAATTCTTCCATTGTTGAATTCCTGAACTCAGTTCCATTGTCACTTCTGATAATCTTCACTTGATTCTCTGACCCTTTGTCCAGTTGTATTATATGTTCTGTCAGTGTTAATGCAGTTTCATCCTTCTTTGCTAGAAAATACACCCATGTGTATCTGGTGTATTCATCAACAATGACTAGAGCATATTTCTTCTTTCCAAGTGACATGACATTCACTGGACCAAAAAGATCAACATGTAGAAGATGATAAGGATCAACAATTGAAGACTCAGATTTGCTTTTGAAAGAGACTTTTCTCTGTTTGGCCTTTTGACAAGAATCACACAGGCCTTCTACATTCAACAAAGACTTTGGTAGTCCTTTTACAAGATCATTCTTTATTAGCTCATTGATGTTGTTCAGATTCAAATGAGAGAGTTTCTTGTGCCACTTCCAACTCTCTTCACTGGACATTCTTGTTGACAGACACACTGCTTTGCCATCAGAGTTTGTTGACAATTTTATTTCATAGATGTTATTGTGTCTGTTTCTAACTAGAGCAACTTTCCCTGTAGATTTACTGATGACTTGACAATATTCAGGCTGAAAATCTACATGATATCCTCTGTCACAGATTTGACTCACAGAAAGCAGATCATGCTTGAGTCCTGGAACCAGAGCTACATTTTTTATGATGACACTTCCAAGATTAATATTGCCATATCCCAGAGTATGTCCTATGTTGCCATCTCTATAGGAAACTTTTGGGCCAGCCTTCTCCTCATACTCTGATAGCAGGGCTTTATTTCCAGTCATGTGTCCTGAACATCCACTGTCCACGACTAGGGTACTTACCCTGGTGCCCTGCAATCACAAACAATCACTGATTGTTAGTTTTAAGGATCCAGACTTGCTTGGATCCTTTTGCTTTATTGAATCTGTTAGTTTTTGCAGCGGATTTAGCATTATCAGAGTTTAAACTAACATTTTCATTCTTAGTACTTGCAGAATCAACTTTAACCCATTTCAAATTAGGTTTCAGTTCATAATAATTATAATAAATAGCATGATAATTCTTGCAAGTATAAAATGAGTGCCAACTACTTCCACAATGTTTGCACAGAGTTTGTGGTCTTGGTTTGACATTTTCCTTTTTCACTCCAGATTTGGAGGGTAAAGAATTAATGTCCTTGTTCTTCCTGCAAAAGCTAGCAAGATGATTAGTGCTACCACAATTATAACATGTTTTTCTAGGTGCAAATGTAGCTAGCATTGGCTTAATTCCTGATGTTATGCCTACCTTACCATTTCTGTTTTTCCTAGGCATTCTCTGTTTGTTGACAGATTTAATTTCTTTAAGCTTATGCTTAAGTTTTTTATCTGTCATTGAACCAATATTAACCTGTTTTACACAGGTTTTTACTGGCTCATGTTCAACAGCTCCATGTTCAGTTTTAACAGCACCATGAACAAATGTTCCAAATTTCTTAGTAGATAGAGGTGGTCTAATCTTGACTGTATTCTGAAACCTAAGCATATCATCCTCAGAATAACCTAGACCTACTGTGTCTGATTGAAAGACCTCTTGAGTGTCTTTTCCAGAATGTGTCCAAGTTTTAATAATGTGCTTTGCATCTCCTAATTCAGATTCTAGTTGCTTATACTTACCTAGCAACTCCTGTTCTATAAACACAGCATCATCTCTTTCTTTCTGAATTTTATTCATGTTTTCAAGTTGTTCCTCAACAAGTTTATTTCTTTCTTTGAGTTGAGAACACTCACTTTTGATTCTCTCATTTTCTAAAGTCTGATCTCTATAACTGATGTGTAATGCCTTAAGATAAATTCTCAATTCAGTTATATTATCTGTATTATAAGCATAGGTAGTTGGAGGTACCTTTAGTTCAGAATCTTCATTCTGAGTAGAGGCCATGAGAGCATAGTTCACCTCCTCATCTGAATCTGAGGTGTCTGCCCAATCTCTGCCTTTGGTGTAGAGTGCCTTTTCAGTTTTACCCTTTTTGCACTCAGGAGCATAGTGACCCATCTCCTTACACTTGTAGCATTGAATCTCAGACTTGTCTTTCTTACCAGATTTAAATTCCTTTCCCTCAGATTTCTTGAAATTTTTCTTGTCAGACTTTGAGTAATCCTTGGAGAATCTCTTTCCCTTCTTGAATTTCTTGAATCCCATCTTCTTGAAGGTCTTTACCATCAATGCAGCCATTTACATCATCTTCAGAATCAGATGTTCCATCTGTGTTTGAGTTAACATCAGTGTTTGATGACTCACTTTCTGAATGAATGACCAAGGCCTTTCCTTTTGCCTTCTTCCTTGATGCTTCCTTCTTTGAAGATTTTTCTTCAACTTTCAGTGCAACAGTCTTTGACTTCCTGCTTGATCTTCTGTTTCTCTGCTCCATTTCCAATTCATGAGTCTTGAGCAGTCCATAGATTTCATCAATCTCAGTGTCAGCAAGATCATAGTTGTCTCTTATGGTGGTTGTTTTCACATCCCACTTTTCAGGAAGAGAGAGAAGAAACTTGAGATTTGAATCTTCCAGATCATATTCTTTGTTAACCAATTATAGATCATTGAGTAGTTTGCAGAATCTATCAAATGTTTCTGTCATGGTTTCTTCAGACTTTGCCTCAAAATGCTCATACTCCTGTGTGAGTATGTTCCTTCTGTTCTTCTTAATTGCAGCAGTTCCTTGACATCTAACCTCAAGTGCATCCCATATATCCTTTGCAGTCGTGCAGTTAATCACTTTGTTAGACATAACATTGTCAAGAGCACTGTGAAGTAAGTGCCTTACTTTGGCATCCTTAGCAATAGATGAAAGATCCTCAGCAGTTAGATCTTTCTTTTCCTTAGGAACCACCTTTGATTCCTCACCAGCAGCAGCAGCAGTTAACTTAGTAGGTTTATGAGGACCCTCATAAATTCTATCAAGATATTCTGGATCTGTGGCTTCCAGAAACATAGAGGGTGTTTGGGATTGCTTAAAATAAGTTACTTTTGACTTAATGGAGGTGTTTTTAACTTAAAGGAGAAAGTGATGTTGTTTACTTTAAGTTGAATGAAAGTGTTTGGGTAATTTTACTTAAAGTTAAATGGGGATTTAATAATTTTGACTTAAAATGAAATTTGACTTAAAAAAAATTTAAATTCTTAATATTTAAACTTTACAAGAATAAAGAATCGTGAAAAAAAAAAAAACTTGATAAGTCATAAGTCATAAGTCAAAAGTACCTAAATGGAACTTATGACTTAAAGCAGTTTTTTAACTTAAAACGAGCTTAAAGCTCCTATTGCCAAACACACGCAAAACAACTTAAAGCTCCATTTTACTTTAAGTACCGATTCCCAAACAGGCTGATAGTCATCTTTACCTTCCAGATTGCATATTCTGATGGCTTCAGTATTGGAACCCTAATTGTTTCATACCTACTAACAGTAGTAGGTGCTTTCTCAGAACCTAATGGAGGAGGAATCTCTGCCATTGATTACTATTGTGTTTGGATCTTAAACTGTAATAAAGTAACAGATTGGCTCTGATACCACTTGTTAGGTCGAATACACAATATATATAATCAAGTACTGTATGAGTAAATAACAAGAACACACGTTTTAACTCTTAAAACTGTTTGGAATTAATAATTCCTCTCTCAGTGATGTAAAATATCACAGAGAGCTGCTTAGGTTACAATGAATGATATTCGTTCACAATGGATACCCTTCTAGGGTTAACCTAAATGTATTTATAAGATACACAGCTACGTACAATCGTTAATTGATTCTCCTAAAATTAAGCTATACAATTGATATCAATTACGATTGCTACACGTCTTCTAAGTCAACTCGATCTCTTTGACAGCTATCCAATCTTCAAAGATATCGCTTCCATATTAATATTAAATTAATCTTCAAACTCTGTTGACTTGTAGACGCTTCCAGTAGACAGACTTTAGCAAACTCTGTTGCTCTTCTAGCTAACAGTGTTTGCGCTTCCATGTGTTCAGCTAGCAGTGTTTACGCTTTCTTCTGTCAGCGTTTGCGCTTCCAGCTATCAGCGTATACTCAAACTCTGTTACAACTGCTTTCAACCAACAAGTTAAACTCTTTTTACCTGTAACACTTAAACACTGACATTAAATCACATCAATTATATCTAACATTTACTCTGAAAATTAAATAAGTAACAGATTAATTAATTATTTATAACAAAATAATTAAATTAATCTGGTACTTGAATTATTTTCTGAGGTGAATTAAAACAGCAGAATAAACAGAAGAGAGAAAATGAATAGTATCCAAAATCACTATTCATATGAATAGTAACCGAAATCACTATTCATATGAATAGTAACCGAAATCACTATTCATATGAATAGTACTATTCATATGAATAGTAATCGAAGTTACTATTCATGTGAATAGTACCCAAAAGTACTATTCATAAAGTAGGAAACATGTGGGGCCCACGTGAATTAAAAAATTCAAAGTTAAGACTTTGAAATTGAAAATTCAGCAGCTTTGAATGTCAAAATAACGTATATTAACTGCATAGTGACTTTCTGAAAACCTATAAATAGGCCTGTTGTATTTCATTTCAAAACACACCTCAACACACAACTTTCTCTCTCTCTTAAATATCTTCTCTGCGTAAGCTGCTAGACAGTCCATCTAGTAGGAAAGTCGGCTTAGCCTGCTTTCAGGAAGTGTCGGATAGAAGGTCCTCGTGCCTAAACTATCCTTAGGAGTGTTCGAGTTTTTTTGAAGCTAGTCCGTTGGATTAGAAGTTGTAACACCCCTTGGGTTTTTATCAATTCAAAGATATTTTCCCGAACCAATTGTTTTATTTCGATTCAGTTGTTGATCTCATTTTTCATATCTCAAAAATCGAAATATTTTTGGAATAACATATTCAACCCCCCCCCCTTCTACGTTATTCCGGACCTAATAGTTAAAATATCTTAGAAATACGAAAGGACCAGTTATACGCATAGATATATACACAGATACATTGAACACTTCAAAATGACTGTTCAGCTTCTCACTCTTTCCTTTATAAACACCTGATGTCTCTTGCCTTTCTTTACTCCATAAACACACAAAACCTCTTTGTAATCACAGAGCTTCCAACAAAATACAATGACCTTTAACCCCATCTTTCGATTCCTCACAGATGATGAACCGATTTTTCATTACCAAAGATTCATAGTTCGTCTCTTTGAAGAGATGACTTTTCTCATCGCTTTAGACATGATTGGAGTAGATCCAAATAATGTCCAGAACCTTCTCTTAAAATATCCATCTGTTGGATACAATCTCCCTCTAACATCCTCAAAACTTTAGGATGAAAAATTTGGTCGAGAGTCTGAGGTTGATCTTGATGGAGATGCTATTCATTATCCTCAACAAGTATGGAGTTGAGTCTGCTGCTCTCATTCAAGTCGCCCAGACAAGGAATCCAGGAGTAAGTGACTCTTGAGATGCTCCTTGTCCCGAAGTAGATATTTGAAGACCAAGAACAGCAACAACTTTTAGACAAGAATAGGGTTATCAGTAGAAGTTAGACAAAAAGATATTTGTATTTCATTTTCATGTATGTAACGCTTTCAATTAATGAAAATACAAGTTCTTATTATCTACTTTCCTACTTTGTTTATTGATCTGAAAAACAAATTAAATTATCAGTATGAATGAATTAAAAATTGCTAGCATAGACTTAACAAAACTCAGAATTAGATCACTACATAACACGAACTTCAGGATTTGAAACAATAGCACACACAAATTTCACAATCCTGATACTGACGATAAAATCCTGATGACGTCAGCATACTGATAGCAATCCTGATCCTGATGTTTATTAACAAGTCTATCATATTGAAATTTATCAAAGTATAATGTTACAGCTTAAGCATTTAACAATCAAATATAGATCCTGATAAGAATATCAAGTCTATAAGCTGAAAACAACATACCTTGCTACTTTTGTAGATGTTAAAGATCTAGAAATTTCACATTCCTAACTCACTTACTAACCTACTGAATGTAGCCTCATCAAGTGGTTTAGTTAGAATATCTGCAAGCTGTTTGTCAGTAGAAACAAAGTGAAGTTCCACAGTACCATTTTCAATATGTTCTCTAACAAAATGATACCTGACATCAATGTGCTTAGTCCTTGAATGTTGAACTGGATTTTCTGCAATTTTGATAGCACTAGTATTATCACAAAACAAAGAAATATTACTAAGTGTCATACCATAATCCATCAACTGATTCCTTATCCAAAGGAGTTGTGCACAACAACTGCCTGCTGCTATGTACTCAGCTTCTGCAGTTGAGGTTGAGACAGATTGTTGCTTCTTGCTTGCCCAAGAAATCAATCTGTTTCCCAAGAATTGACATGTACCTGTAGTGCTTTTCCTGTCTATTTTACACCCTGCATAATCAGAGTCTGAATAGCCAATTAGGGAGAAATCAGATTCTATAGGATACCACAAACCAAAATTTGGATTTCCTTTGAGATATCTAAAAATTCTCTTCACAACAATTAAATGAGATTCCTTAGGATCACTTTGGAATCTAGCACATAAACAGGTAGAAAACATTATATCTGGTCTACTTGCAGTTAAATATAACAATGAGCCTATCATGCCTCTATAACTAGTATTATCCACACTCTTTCCCTTAGGATCAGAGTCTAGTTTAGTGATTGTTGTCATGGGTGTTTTTGCAACTGCACAGTCTTGAAAGTCAAACCTTCTTAAAAGATCTTTGATATACTTTGACTGATTAATGAAAATACCAGTCTCAGTTTGTTTGACCTGCAAGCCTAAGAAATAATTTAGTTCACCCATCATGCTCATCTGATACTTAGACTGCATAAGCTTACTAAACTTAGCACACAACTTTTCATTAGTAGAACCAAATATAATATCATCAACATAAACTTGAACTAAAAGCAATTCACCTTTTATCTTTCTAAAGAATAGAGTTTTGTCATTTGTACCTTTTGTGAAGCCATTTTCAAGAAGAAATTTAGACAAAGTTTCATACCAAGCTCTTGGTGCCTGCTTTAGTCCATAGAGTGCCTTGACAAGTTTGTAGACATGATTTGGAAATTTTGGATCAACAAATACAGGTGGTTGCTCCACATACACTACCTCATCAAGATTGCCATTTAGAAAAGCACTCTTTACATCCATCTGGTATACCTTGATTTTTGAATGAGCTACAAATGCAAGAAACATCCTGATTGCTTCCAATCTTGCTACAGGGGCAAAGGTTTCATCATAATCAATGCCTTCTTCCTGAGAGTAACCCTTGGCCACCAGTCTTGCTTTGTTTCTTACAATCATACTAGATTCATCTAGCTTATTTCTGAAAACCCATTTTGCACAAATAATAGATCTATCTTTAGGTCTTGGTACCAGTTTCCAGACTTTGTTTCTCTCAAACTCATTTAACTCTTCCTGCATTGCAATTACCCAATCAGGATCCTATAAGGCTTCTTCAACCTTCTTAGGTTCATTCTTTGAGAGAAAGCAACTATACAAGCATTCATTTTGAATTGATCTTCTAGTTCGAACACCACTATTTGGATCACCAATAATCCAATCTTCAGTATGATCCTTTGTCCATTTTCTAACAGGTGGTAGATTGACTCTGCTAGTCTCTCCCCCTAAGTTAGTGATTTCTCTTGTAGAAGAATTCTCTCTGCCTTCAAAAGCTCCCCCTTGTACAGTAGAATCGGTAGATTCCATACTGCTACTAGCTACTGATCTTTCCTCAGTAGACTCTGAAGGATCAGTTCCTGATGGAGTAGACTCTGTATAGCTAGTCTGCTCCTGATGATCACTGTGTTCTCCTTGATTTATTTGCTCCCCCTCAACAGTAGCATTCCTTTGAGAAGCAATAGAAATTCCTTTTGGAGAACCTTCATCATCACTAGAGAGCATCTCAGATTCCTTTAGATTTTCAAATTCCAATTTGTCATGACTTTCATCAGTTTGCAAAATTCCAAATTTCTTGTCATAAAATTAAACATGAATTGATTCCATAACAATGTGAATTCTGAGATTATAAACTTTGAAGGCCTTTGATGTTGAATATCCTAGAAAGATTGCTTCATCCGATTTGGCTTCAAATTTTCCAAGTTGTTCTGGATGAACTTTTAGGACATAGCATTTGCATCCAAAGATGTGAAAGTATTTCACACTTGGTTTCTTTCCTTTGATCATCTCATAGGGAGTTTTTCCATGACTATTTACCAAGGTACAGTTTTGAGTGAAACATGCAGTGTTAATAGCTTCTACCCAAAAATAGGTTGGAAGATTTGCATCTGCAAGCATGGTTCTTGCTACCTCTATGAGAGTCTTGTTCTTTCTTTCTACTACACCATTCTGCTGAGGTGTACCAGGTGCAGAAAACTGTTGAGTGATTCCATTGTCTGCACAAAACTCCTCCAGTGTAGAATTCTTGAATTCTGTACCATTGTCACTCCTAAGTACTTTGACTTTGTACTTAGAGCTATTCTGAATATTCTTGACAAGTTCAATGATTTGCTGAGGAGCTTCATCCTTCTTGTGTAGAAATAACACCCATGTGAACCTTGTGAAATCATCCACTATAACTAGAGCATATCTTTTCTTGCTGATAGACATAATGTTTACTGGACCAAACAGATCAATATGTAGCATGTGAAATGGTTCAGTAATTGAATTTTCAGTCTTGCTCTTGAAAGTGGTTCTTCTTTGTTTTCCAAGCTGACAAGCATCACAAAGTCCATTTTGCACATAATTTGCCTGAGGTAGGCCTCTCACCAGATTGTGCTTAACAAGTTGATTAAGCTTCTTGAAGTTAAGATGTGGGAGCTTCTTGTGCCAATTCCAGCTTTCATCATTTGTTGCTTTGCTGTAGAGACATCTGACAATTCCTTTAGATGTATCACTTAAGCTAGCTTCATATATGTTACCATGTCTTTGACCAGTTAGAACAATGTCTCCATTCTGCATATTCAAGATTTTGCATCCTTCTCTGTCAAAGATTGATTGGTAACCTTTATCACCCAGTTGACTTATGCTTAAAAGTGTATGTTTCAAGCCTTCAACCAGTGCTACGTTTTCTATGATGACATTCCCCAAAACAATTGAGCCATATCCCAGAGTTTCTCCTTTGTTGTCATCTCCAAAAGATATTACTGGGCCAGCTTTCCTCTCAAACTTTGTAAGCAGGGACTTTTTTCCTGTCATATGTCCAGAGCATCCACTGTCCAAGATAATTGAATGCTTCTTTCCTGTGCCCTGCAAACACAAAGTAACTAGTTAGAATTTTTTAGGACCCAAGTTTGATTGGATCCTTTCTTACTAGATTTAAAAACAACAGGCTTTGAAGATTTTGCTTTTACTTTACCTGTTGTAGAGTCAACCTTAGACTCTGATTTCACAAACTGTTTGTGACTAGGAGTTTCAGATTTCAGAGAATAATAGTCATAATACAGTTCATGATATTCTCTTCACATGTAAATGGAATGAAGTAAACTACCACAATGATAACAAGCTTTCTGTGGTTGGTATTGAATTCTCTGAGTCTTGGGGAATCTGGACTCAGTTTTCCAAGAAGGTTTTTGATTGCAATCTAGGGCCAAATGATTATGATTTCCACACTTATAGCATTTTTTCCTAGGTGCATCAGGTACATTCTTGTAATTATTCTCCTTGTTAATACCTTCTTTTCCATTCCTATTTCTTTTGATCTTGCTAGACTCTGAAAGACCATATAGTCTCTATTTCAACTGAGACTTAGACAGAAACCCTATGTTGACATTCTTAGGTTTCTCTAACACTTTTTCATCTGAATTACTATTGTTAATTCTTTTGTGTACAACAGGGGTACCTTTTGAATCAACAAATTTAACGTGATTAGGTTCAGAAATAATTTTCTTACCTTCAGATTTAGATGTGCTAGCTTCTACTTTACTATCATCATTGACAATGGCTACTTTTTCTTCTTGTCTAGCCTTATCAAAACCTAAACCATTAACTTTACCACGAATTCCACTTTCAAAGATTTCTAGAGTCTTTTTACCAGAATTGTTAATGGTCTTAATCACATCTCTCTCTTCCTCTAGTTCTTTTCTGACATAGTCATAAGCCTAAAGAATAACACTATAATCATGCTTAGCTTTATCAGAACTTAACTTGTATTCTTCCATTTGAACTAGCTCAGATTCAAGTAAATTATTTCTATCAACTAACTTATCATTCTTAACCTTAAGTTCATCTCTTTCACTAGTAAGAATTCTAAAATTAGTCATAAGATTCTTAAACTCAGCATGGACAGATCTAATTTCATCAGAATTTAAGCTATCAAATGAATCAAGAGAGTGAAGTGATACCTTAACAGAAGATGGAGAAGTTTTCTTTGGAGATCCAGGTTTGTCTGAAACATTTGCCATCAATGCAATGTTGTCATAATCCAATTCATCTTCAGAATCACTGGAATCAGCCCAATCCTTCTGTGTGACCATAAGTGCATTACCCTTTCCTGAATTCCTAGGCTTCTTACACTCACTTGCAAAGTGTCCAAGCTCGTTGCAGTTAAAGCACTTGATCTTGGCCTTATCAAGCTTGACAATTGTACTTTTGCCTTTGTCACTCTTCTTCTCCTCCTTCTTTTGAAAAGGTCCTTTACTAAATCTTCTCCTATTGAATTTTCCTTTCTTGAAAGCTTTAGTAAAGAGTTCCTGCATCTCTGATTCAGAATCACTGTTGTCAGAGTCTATATCAGTAGTCTCTGACTCAGAACTTTCTTTGCTTTTCTTCTTCCTTGAGTTCTTTATAGTAGGCTCATCATGTTGTTCCTCTGGAAGCTTCTTTGATTCAGATTGAGCAGTAAGTGCAACAGTCTTCATCTTTCCTTCACCCCTGCTCTTCTTCTGTTACTTGTCAAGTTCATAAGCCCTCAGTTTTCCATACACTGCCTCTAATGATATCTCATCAAGATCATTAGCTTCCTCAATTGCAGATATCTTATCATTGTAGAAATCAGGCAAGGCTTTCATGAACTTAGTATTCATATCCTCCAAGTCATAATATTTACCATGCATGGCTATCTCATTGATAAGTTTTGTAAACCTATCAAAGGTGTCAGTAAGTGACTCACCGGACTTGGATTCAAAGTACTCATACTGTTGTATAAGTAGTGTCCTCATGTTCTTCCTGACAGACTTAGTTCCTTCACAGTGAACCTTAAGATTGTCCTATATATCCTTAGCAGTCTTACAAGAGAGAACATAGTTAGTGAGAACAGAATCAAGACTGTTGAATAATATGTTTATCACTTTAGCATCTTTAAGAACATTCTCCTTGTCCTTATCTGACCATTCAGATTTAGGCTTCTCTGCTGTATGTTCTGGAACAACCTCACCATCAACAGTTGCTTGTCTAACAACCTTCGTTGGGATAAAAGGTCCATCTCTGATTCTGTCAAGATAATCAGGATCTGTTGCTTCCAGATGATGCAACATCTTTACTTCCCATAGAGTATATTTGTTTCTCTTGAGCATAGGAATCTTAGTATTCCCATCCTTGTAACTAGACATGATTGTAGATCTTTATGATTATTCGAAATCAACCTTCTCAGATACCAATTGTTAACTCGAATAACTTGTAGAAGGGGGGGTTAAATACAAGTTATATAATCGTGTCTAATTTTTGCTTGATTAGATAAACAAGAACAAACGAATAAATCAATCTCTGTTTGTATTAAATAAATCAAATACAAACTCTACCAAAGGTGTACAAATACCTTTAGCAGCTGCTGACAAAATAAATCTCTCTCTCTCTGTTTGTTTCGAACTTTCGAATACAAACCTTATACAGAGCTACGCACACAAACTCAATCGCTCAACTCACAATTGCTTCACACTTTTTACAATGATATAGAGAGAGTATTTATAATGCTTCCTATCAACTAATAACAGAAAGATAATCTATACATGACAATGTTCTGCCGTCCAGTTGATAGTTTCCATCAATAGAAAATTCTTTCCTTCATGATATCTTCTTGCTTGTTCTTCAAACAAAGATCCTGTTTTATAGCACTTGCCAGTTTCTGTAGCATCCATATGACATCATCAGTAACACGACTGATATCAGGATTTCATCTTGCATCAGGATCTGACCATCCCATCAGTACTTGAGTTGCTCTATCAGGATTCGATCTCAGTTCCTGAAATGTAGTCCTCGATGCACTGTTCCTGACTTAAATTCTACAGATCACCGTCTAATACATATATCCTATACAAAGTGCTAAATCCTTTATAAATCAGGATATACAAGAAGTATAAGTGAAATTCTATTCCTAACATAACAACTCATGAATTATTCCTAACACCAAATATTACATATGTAATATAAACAAAATTATAATAAAAATTATTTCTACATTTAATCTAGTACTTTAATATATATTTTTTCAAAAATTTTGGAATTTATGAAAATAAAGAAAAAAAACTATTAAATAAATAAGTTAATATGCCAATAAAATATTAATATAAAATTCACGTCAGATCAACTATCTTTCTATATATAATAGGAGAACACGTTCGGTTATCCTGAGCAAATTTATTCATTCCAAGCCTACTTCCAAACCTAACCTGAAATCTTTGAAAAAATAATGACCTCGCATAGGTCAATTCATCCCTCCAACCACACTTGAGCTACATGAGCATTTGTGATTAAAAAAAATTCATTAACTACATACATAAATGTTTTTTTTGTTTATGTTCTAATTTACTATTTATTGAAGATGGATCAAGTGTTTCACTAAATTTCTAACCAATTGAGCTATGTGATCATTTGAGTTAATACTAAAATTCATCAACTACATACATAAATATTTATTTATTTATATTTTATTCAATATTTTATTTTACAATTTATAACTTAGGCCTAATAAGTCCAAGTATCAAACTTTTTATATTCTCTCAAATATTGTATAGATTTATTTTGGGTTTAAGAATATGTTAATTAAGCCTGATCCAAGTATTTATTAATTTTTGTACTTAAGAATATGTTAATCAAGCCCGACCAGAGTACCGACCGGCTACGAAACTTTTAATGTTTCGGGTTTAAGAATATAGTATAGATGTAGGCCTATAATTATTCTTTTGTGATAAATTATTTACTTTTCGTAACAATATCATAAATGGAGCGCATAATTGTTTGTAACTAATTTTGGTATGACATTTTTATATGAATTAAACTATATTAACTATTGTTAGTGAAACTAGAAACAACTACTCTCTCCGTCCCGCCCATTTGTTTATTTATAAGATGGAATAATGAGTTATCAATTATTGACTAAATACTTGCATGAAATATATAGTTGAATTATAAAGATATTTTTCAATAATATATTGGAATAAATTGTATATAATATTTGACAAAATATAATGATGAATTCAATGTCAAAGTATAGGGAAATGAGACATGAACAATTTTAGCTCATGATGATGGAAGCACGAAAAATATCTATCGAAACGTAATTCATCAATTCTCAAGCGCATAGGTCAAGAGAATGATAAGTTTGTTACGCAAGGTAGATCTGTTAAGTCAATTATTCATAATTGAATTTTATGATATCTTGAAAGATAAATAGATGTTGAAAAAGAAACAAATACAATGAATTCTTAAATATGAAGAGATTAGAAGAAAAGAGAGGGAAAAGTTAGAAAAAGAGTTTTAAGAACTTAAAGAACAAGGCCTGGACAGAGTTTCAAAGGATTGTTATTAAAATCAGGACCAGAACTTACACTTTCGGAATGGAATAGCTTGAAGGATATTTAGATTTTACCTTAAAAATGGATATTTAGCTTGAAGGATTGTGTACTCCCTCTGTCCCATCCATTTCTTTACAATTTCCTTTTTGGGACGTCCCACCAATTCTTTACATTACTAAAAATAGTAACTTTTAACAATAAACTACATTATTACATCCACTATTTCACCCCACTTTTTCAACACTTTACACTATTACACCCACTACTTCACTTATTTTAACAATAAAATTACTATTACACCCACTACTTCACTTATTTTAACAATAAAATTACTATTACACTCATTACTTCATTTATCTTAACAATATTTCTTGGTCTCCGTGCAAAAAGGTAATGTAAAGAAATCGTCGGGACGGAGGGAGTAACTATTTTTGCACGGACCTAGTATTACTCAATGGTACATACCCTAAATGCCGAACGTGACATGACACGCCATACGTGGCGGTGGCTTACCTCTCTAATAAGTTGCTCTATTCATGTAGCCCGGAAGATGCCTAATCGGGTTAAATGGTGTTTTGGTCACTCAACTGACTGGAAACTTGCAACTGGGTCATCAAACTCAAAACGTTTTCAGTCACATCATTGTACTCTTAAAAATTTTCATTCAGGTCACTAGCCGTTACAATCCGTTAAAAATTAGACGGAAAACTGACTAAGTTTGGTGAGTTGGCTTGAATAAATCCACCGTGGCATGTACAGTCAGCTGAAGCGGTGTTTTTCGTCACTCAACTAATGTGCAGTCAGCTGAGTTTCTAGTAAGTTCGGTGATCAAAACGCTACTTCAGCTTACTGTACATGCCACAATGGATTTATTCAAGCTAACTCACAAAACTTTAACTTTCCGTCAAATTTTTAACGGAGTGTAACGGCTAGTGACCTGAATGAAAATTTTTAAGAGTACAATGATGTGATTGAAAACTTTTTAAGTTTAATGACCCGATTGCAAGTTTTCTATCAGTTGAGTGACCAAAATGCCAATTAACCCATGGGTAATCTCTATTTGTGTAATAGACTTTCAGATTAATTTTATTCCTAAATCACAATTGACAAAGTTGTGTCGACGATGAGGTTGTAATTCATCTATATATATACCAAAATCAGAATCATCGTATTTTAGATGTGGGTTCGATTCTCCTTCTTCATTTGTAATTCCTTCTTAGTATTGATTAGAAAAAACAATTGACAAATTTAATATACTACAAATACAAATTTTCCTCATTCAGCCGTTACATAAAGGTGAACGTTGTCGGTAGTTTTTGTATTAAAATTTTTGCTATTTGTTACTCAATTTTAAATATTAAGACCAGTTCTATTTTTCTTATTTAACAAATTTTTTACAAGTTAAGCGTAAGCAATAAGTTCGATTTCGTAAAATTTATTTTCTCTCTTGTCAAGAACATTTGCAACATTTTCATTAGCAAGCCATTTACTTGGGCTGAGGAGGATGAAGGACAGATAGGCCAATATATTTGGGCCCATAAGTGAGTCATTTTGAGTTAGTAATAGCCTAATAGGTACGCCGTTACTTGAACAATTGGGCTAATGACTGTGTTCTTAGTTGGGCTATGACTACCTTATGTATATAATGTGGTCCATGTGGACATGTTGCCTAATCTGTTGAATAAAATTTTTTTGACAAAGAAATATTTTATTAATCAACACAAATCAGCCAACAACGCAACTTGTATCTCAATAAGAACAAACCTCCTATCGAAAACTCGAACTGGAAAAGAATATGACGCCCTAGCTAGTAAGTGGGCTACCATATTAGCAGCTCGTTTAACAAAGAACAACTGAATGTTTAAATCGCGAAGCATCCTACGACACTCCAAAATAATCTGTCCAAACGGAGAGACCATATCAACCTTACTTCTAATGGCTTGAATAACACACAAGCAATCGGATTCAATAACAACACCCTTCCAGCCTTTCTCCTTCACCCAACTCAGAGCTTCTTCAACAGCTATCGCTTCAGCCCACTCTGGTTTTTTTCCCCCTGAAAACACTCCGAACGACCCTCTATAACCTCACCATCATGATCCTTGGCCATCAACCCAATTCCAAAAGACGAAAATTCTGAAAATGTCGCAGCATCTACTGATATCTTGACTACATTCTGTTGAGGTTTAACCTAGTGATCTGTTCCATCTCCATGCATTATGTCTTGAAACAGAACCTTTGTTGAATTCTTCTGGGCATTCGACCAATCTGCAAGATACTGCTTTGTCAAGGCAACAACACCAACCACAGAACCCTTTTATCTTATTCCAAACCAAGTTATTCCTGGCCTTCCAAATATTCCAGCACAACACTACAATCTCCGCTTTTTCCTCTGGCTGTTTCTGATCTAACATCGCCTTCAACCAGATTGAAAACCTGGCTTCACCTGAAATACGACACACTCTCCCTAAACTCCTCCAACATTGATCAGTAAAATCACATTCGACTATAGCATGCATTATAGTCTCCTCTCCTCCATTGCAAACAGGACACATCGTGTCAACTGGAACGTACTTCGAATATAACACAGTTTTAGTAGGAAAGCACTGCGACAAAGCCCGCCAAACCATGTTTAAAACCTTAGGTGGAGCCTTAATGCGCCAAAGAAATTTCCACAAAATTTGATTATCTGAGCTGTTCCACAATCCTTTTTGAGCTTGCATCATTCTATAAGCACTTTTCACAGTATACAGGCCCGAACTTTCCTTGTCCCAAAAGAGACAATCATTCCCACCTTCCTCTGCAATTGTAGTGTTCAGAATGCATTGTTGATCACGAGCATTGAACAAGTCCCTTATGATATCAACATCCCACTGTCGACTATCTAGGCACATAAGAGATGAAACAGTAGCATTTTGCAGTCCATAGCACTCAGAGGAAATATATGCATCTGCTTCATCTTGCAACCATGGCTGGCCCCAGATTTTGACCGACTTCCCATCTCCTAATTTCCACCTAGCCCCATCCATCACTACTCTCTTAGCTTCCCAAATGCTCCTCCAAATAAAGCTAGGATTATCTCCCAATTTTGAATCAAAAAAATTATCATTCGGAAAATATCGTGCTTTATACAGTCTACTTGCCAGCCCCTCCGGTCTAGTAACAAACCTCCACCCCTGTTTCCCTAAAAGAGCTAGATTGAAGTCTCTAAAGTCTCTAAAACCCAAACCCCCTGTAGACTTATGCTTACTCATACGCTGCCAATTCATCCAATGTATACCCGAACTATTATTAGCCTTCTCCCCCCACCAGAACTTCGTCAAAACTCTTTCTATATCCTTCGTAATTTCCAAGGGAAGCAAAAAAACACTCATTGCATAACTAGGAAGAGATTGAGCTACAGACTTTATAAGTACCTCCTGACCCGCCTGAGAAATCCAGCTATCCTTCCAACTTTGCACCCTTTGCTTGACCCTGTCCTTTAAGAAACCTAACACACTCACCTTATTTCGCCCCAACATGTTAGGCAAGCCCAAATATGTACAATTTCCTTCAGCCTCATTCATCTGTAACGCAGCACAAATATTTTCCATGTTCTCAATATTCACATTAGTACTAAAGAAAACAGATGATTTCGAGAGATTGACCTTCTGACCTGCAGCTTCCTCAAAAATCTGTAATACTTCCATCATTCTACCTGCTTCATCTTCCTTGGCTTTACAAAATAAATAACTGTCATCCGCAAAGAAAATATGGCTAATGCTTGGAGCCTGACGACAGATTTTCAAGCCATGGATCCATTTATTAGATTCATAATGCCGGAGTAACGCAGATAAACCCTCTGCACACAAAATAAATAAATAAGGGGACAACGGATCCCCCTGCCTTATACCCCTACTTGGAAGAATTGGGCCCATTTCCCTTGTTCCATGGATGATACGATAAGAAACAGAGTTTACACAACTTATAATCAGCTGAACCCACCATCCATCAAAACCCAACTTTAACAGCATCTATCGAAGATATTCCCACTCAATCCTGTCATACGCCTTGCTCATATCAATTTTTAGAGCCAAAAAGCCATCCTTCCCTCTTCTTTTCCTCTTTAAGTAATGCATCATCTGGTATGACACCATTATATTATCCGTGATAAGTCTTCCTGGGATAAAAGCGCTTTGACATTCAGACACCACATCCCAAAGCACATCTTTCATTCTATTCGCCATCACCTTTGTTATGATTTTTACCAAGAAATTACGTAGAGATATTGGGCGGAGATCTCCTAATTGAGACGGGCATTTTTTCTTTGGAATAAGCACAACATTGGTTTCATTCAAATTAGAAGGCATTACTCCATCTTCAAAAAATTTCCTGACCATCTTGACTATATCATCCCCAACTATACTCCAATGTCGCTGATAAAAGGCTGGAGTCATCCCATCTGGGCCAGGAGATTTATCCGGATTCATCTGGAACAAAGCCGTTTTAACCTCCTCCTCAATAACAATACTCAGTAGCTGACCATTATGCACATCAGAAATCTTAACCTCAATACAATCTATCACTTCCCTCCACCTCGACTGAGTAGTTGTAAACAAATGGTTGAAATGCTCTGTGATAAGATCTGATAATCCTCCATCCCAGTCTACCCATTCCCCCTCATAATTCTTCAACCTGTGGATTTGGTTCGACCTCCTCCTACTGGTTGCCGAGGCATGAAAATATTTGCTATTTTTATCACCAGAATGCAACCACAACTGCTTCGATCTTTGATGCAAAAAAATTTCTTTTTGGTCTAAAATCAACAGCAGCTCCTTTTTGACCTCCTTGTACTGATCTATTGACTGACTATCTCTCAATTTCTTTAGCCGTTTTAGCTTAATTTTGCACTCTTTTATTCTACTTCCAAATCTGCCAGTAACCTCTTTTCCCCACTCATCAAGCCTTTCCCCACACTACCTAACCTTTTCTATAACATCAATATTCTCATTCCCCTCCCAAGATTCAATAACCAGCTGGCGACACATGGGCTCCAATAACCACGCGTTTTCAAACCTGAATCTTCTCTTTCCCACACTTTTCGATATAACTTCTGGCAACAATAATATCAGACTATGATCCGATGTTGAAACCTCCAGGTTATAGAGTTTTGCTGCAGGGAATAAACTCAACCAAGATACAGACGTCAAAGCTCTGTCTAGACGCACCTCTGTCCAATCCGCCGTACCACGCCCTCTTTCCCACGTGAATTGATGTCCCACCAACTCCATATCCACCAAACCAACATCTGATAACACCTCATTAAAACCATCTACTAGCCAGTTAGGATACGAAGCTCCTCCTTTTTTATCTTCCTGAGAGACCACATTGTTCATGTCTCCTATAGCACACCAAGGCAAGTTTGAGTCTCGTGCTAGATTACGAAGTAAGTCCTAAGTCTTTCTCCTCTGCAATCTATCTGGTTCTCCGTACACCCCTGTTAATCTCCAACTCTCATTTCCTTGTATACTAACAACTACATCAATATGATTTTAGAACAACTTCGAAGTTTAACATTGTCTCTGTCTTTCCAAATAAGTGCTAAACCCCCACTTTTACCACAAGAATCCACTGTGAACAACCCTTCAAAGCCTAGCAATCTTCTCACTCTCTCCAACTTACCTTTATTATCTTTCATTTCACACAAAAATATAAACATAGGTTTCTCTTGCTTGACCACTTCTTTAAGGAACTGAATGTTCGAAGGTAGGCCCACCCCTCGACAGTTCCAACTAAAAATACTCATAACCCTAGGCGGGCCTGCAATGCAACACCCGCCTCTTTCTCGTTTTTTTGGTTCTGTTCTATGTACTCTTGTAACTCCGTATTAAGCTCATTACTATTATCAGGCCCATGCCCCATTTCAATATCCCTATCAATCACGGTTTCCCTTATACGCGCCCTTTTCTGTTTTGAAAATATTAAACCATCATTTGAAAATTCCTTATTTGTTCCCCTTGTAACTTCCTTCCAATGTAATCCGCTACCATCCCTAAAATTTCGTTGGTCAACCCCCAATCCACTCCCTTCTGTTGCACCCGTTTCCTCTATCATTCTTGATTCAAGCTTTTTTCCATCTGAGTTCCTTAGCCATTGATTTGACCCTGCACTCGTTATCTTTTTCATTGGAGCTCGCAAAGAACCATCGTACTTCTGGGGCCTTGACTACCTTCCTCATCGAATAATTTTTCACAAAACTTCTCAGAATGTCCAATAATACCACAATAAAAATAGAAAGATGGCAGACGCTCATACTTGAACTTGATCCACATCCATTCACCACCTGTTTTCTTGATTTTCATCTGACCCTTTAGAGGTTTATTGACATTGATGGAAACCTTAATACGTACATAATTCCTCCATACACCTTGAAAGTTCTTAGGATCCATACTCACAAACTTACCCACATAATTACCCACAGATTGCAAAATGAATTCAGAGCTAAAACCTATAGGAAGGTCGTATACCTGAACCCAAATGTACAGATCGGATAACTTAATTTCTGATAACTGTTCCCCCACTTCCAGCTTCTTTACAACCAATGCTTGATTATTGAACATCCAAGGTCCATCATCCAACACTCTCTGCACATCTAACTCATAAAAAAACTTAAAAAGAAACAAATTTGGGATATTTGTTTCCTCCATGAATACTCCTTTAACAGGCTTCCATATCGATGACAAAGTATCCCTCATCGCTGCAAAATTCACCTTCCGATCAGTTAGCAAGCTTCCCACCATACACATAGAGTAACCCTCATTAGACCCATCTTCTGGAATATCTTCCAAAACCAGACCTTCAAAATCATCATCATCTATTGACAGATTCGAAAACTCTTCCGTGATCTCCTTTGGTTTTGACGAACTGGACATGATAATTAATAGAATGTTCAACTTGTAAAGCTAGTAAGGACAAAATTATATCACTGATTTTTGAAAAAGAAAACTCACGCCACAAGGCGAGACAGAGAAACACACGTCATATAGACGAGACTGAATACTGGTGAAAGGCAGAGTGTATAAACTTGTAACACTATAACTAATGTAACTCAATTAAACGAAAAGATACTTAACCAGAAGACAATCAAGAACAAGAAGTCACAAGAAATCAACACTATATGAAGACAAGGTAATTGATACAATTGAACATGTTAACTATGATCAAGCCAAGAAGAAATCATTGAGAGAAGTTCAAGTCAAAGTTGTTCAGGCCTCAGTGATTTGAGAATTCGAGAATCAAGATCATAACTATCAGTATCAACAAGACCAATTGATTTCAAGTGAACAAGAAGGAAAGCAAATATTGGAAAGCCAAGTTACTAAGTGAATATGGTAATTTATTCAAGAAGCAGAAACACTATCAAGACTAGTCACTTATGAACCAGACCAATGCATCAAGTGTCAGGACATTGATAGCAAGTTTATGTCAGTAATAAAGATCCATGTTCAAGAGCTTGTAGAAGAACAAAGAAGATATGAAGATATCACAAGCTCAAGATGTGCATTGAAGTTTCAAGTTGAAGACCAGAATATTTTCTAAGTACTAAATGTTCTAGATGGCTAAGTCGAAATTCTCAAGTAGAAGTTCTACTTAGAATTTCGAGATGGCTAAGTAGAAATTCTCAAGTAGAAGTTCTACTTAGAGTGCAGCTTCAACATGACACATGGCATCTTCTGATTGGCAGATTTCCAAGCTTTCAAGATAAGACAAGATTTATGTGGACATCATTGGGCCACGTACATCTTAGTCTTTGAAGACTACAGGTCATAGATTACATGTAGTATAAATAGAAGCACTTGTGTAATGTTTTAGTTAGTGAGCAATATTGAGAAAAACACAAGAAAAAGAGAGAGAGTATTCACAGAGCTTAGAATCATTTACTTCTCTCTCAACTTCTGTTATACTTTGTAATGAATGTTGTAGCAACCTTTTCAAGTTATATATAAAGAAATATATTCCTTGAATCTGTGTGTTCATTTATTGCATTGTATTTATTGCTTCTCAAAATCGAAAAGTTGTATTCACCCCCCCTCTACAACACATTTGGACCTAACAATTGGTATCAGAGCAGATGTTTAACATACAAAACATAGATCCTTGTGTTTGGTAGAAGAATCGTGAGTTTTCATTTTCTAGATCTACTTTTCATTTTTTCGAAAAGTGTGCTTTAATTCATTTCCATTGAAAACTCATCCGGGAAAAATTATTTAAATACTCCAGGTGTGATTATTTGGCTTGGGTGTATTTTAATTAATTTTTGTGAATTAATCTGGGTTCATTGATATTTGGTGTTCTTGAGTGTTCATCATCTGTTCTTGTCAAAGAAGATAACCCAACAACTTTTTGATCTCCTTTTTCAAACAAACAAAGATAGTCAAAAAGGTGTTTTTGGTACTTTTGATTTGATTATTATTCCTTGGCCGAAAGCAAAAGAAAGTGTACTCAGTGCTTAGCAAGTGGGTTAGTCACTTTCGGTGTGTAAAGTAATCAAAAGTCAAAAAGGTGATATTGTTTATTCAATATTAAAGTAATCTGCAGAAAATTATTCTAAGGACAAAAAGTTCTACATAGAATTTCGACTTGAGATTTTCTACATAGAATTTCGACTTGGACAATTTCTACTTGGTGAATTTCGACTTGGACAATTTCTACTTAGAGAAATTTCGACTTGAGCAAAATTTCTACTTAGAGAAATTTCGACTTGGCAGAAGTTCTACATAGATATTCTACATAGCCTAGTCTTGGGTACTTAGAAACTTTTAGTGACCAGATTTGAAATGGCTCCTAAAAATTCTTTCAAGATCCCAATGTTCAACCGAGATCACTATGAAGAATGGGTTTTCAGAATGAGACTCTACTTAGAGACTATTAACCCTGAGTATCTGGAAGTCCTTGAAAAGGGTAAATTTGTTCCAATGAAAGCTATTCCTGAGCGTACGGAAGGAGAGGAGGTTATACCTGCTCGGTCTGAGCCTAAAAAGGCAGCGGACTTTACGGATGCTGACAAGGAGCAAATAGCTTATGATACTTCTGTAAGACAAACCTTGATGGAATCTCTTGATCATGAAATGTTCAACATAGTCAAAGGTTTGAATACAGCAAAGAAGATTTGGGACAAGATAGAAGTTGTCATGGAAGGATCTGCAGAGGTTAGAAGCAACAAGACACTTATACTCAAGATGGAGTATGACACCTTTAGAATACGAAAAGGAGAAAGCATAACAGATGTCTATCTACGATTCAGTCAGTTGGTATTAGATTTGAATCTGAGAGGTGTTACTCTCCCCATGGTTGAAACCAATACAAGATATTTGAGGAACCAGCCAAAGAGCATTGAACATAGAGTCTACGCAATCAGAGAAACCAGAGATTTGCATACAACTTCTCTGGAGGAATATTATGGAATTCTGAAGACCTATGAGCTGGAAACTCTTAAAGATCAAGCATGGGACAATGATTCAAAGGGAAAAGAAACTGCATCAGGATTAGTTGCTGATGAGGAAGAGTCTAAGAAGGCAATGGTTGCAGCAAAGCCTAAATCATCACCTGCACCACATCAAGTTGATAATGATGACGAGTGCGCATCCAACAGTGATGATGACTACTTCACCCAAGAAGAGCTGGACAACATGGACGATAGTGTCGTGGCATACATGGCAAGGAAGTTCAGCAACATGAGATTCAGAAAGAGCAACCGACCACAGAGAAATTCTTCATCTTATTATCGGGCTGCTAAGGGTGGAGGTAGTTCGTCAGGCTACCAAGGTAAAGGCAAGAATACCAGCTACAAATCTCCTTTGGATTTCAAAATGAAGTTCAAATGCTATAACTGTGGAGAACCTGGACACTTTGCCTCGGACTGCAAAAAGCCTAAACAGACTTATCCAAAAGAGACATTTGAAGCCCTCAAAAGCAAGTATGAATCGCTGGTGAAAGAAAAACATGGTAAAAGAGCTTTAGTAGTAACAGAAGGAAGAGCTTGGGATGATTCAGATGAGGAAGATGTTACTCATGTAGCAAACTTTGCGCTCATGGCTGAGACATCAGAGGAACCAGAGGTACCAGTTCTAACCCTTAAAGTAGAAATGTCTATTGATGATTATAAGGAACAGAACGGGGCTCTTAGCGAAGAGATCTACATGTTGTGCAAAAGCCTAGACACTTCTCAAAAGGAACAGAAAACACTTGTCGCCAAAAGCAGAATGCTTGAGGCAAAAGTGGAAGAGTTAGAGGCTGCTTGCACTGTAGATACTTCCCTAAGAGATTTTATTAAATCTTTGGAACACAAGCTCGTCCTTAAGGAAGAAATAGAATCATGTTTAAGGAACAAACTAGCTGAGTTAGAAACTAAATGTGAAGCTTACAAACTAGCTGCTAGTAAAGTGTATGTAGATAATGACGTATTTAAGAAGATAACTGGAGTAGGTGTAGGACTTGATTATTCTGATCTTTCTAAGAAAGAAGGCAAGAGAATTATCGACCCTAGTTCCAGTGACCCTAAAAAGGAAATCCCTAGCATTCTTAAATCTTCTGTCAAACCCATCTACAAACACCTTGTTCCTAGAATAGAAGAAGAAGAGACTGAATTGATAGCTAGATATGAGATTGAGATGGAAGATCGTCAGAAAGCACAACCTATAACTCCTATTAAACAAGTTAAAATCAATTTCCCTAGTGATGAATCTAGACTAGGAATAGGAGCTAAGGCTGTTAAACAACAAGGGAAGAAAGGCATAAAAGAGGTTAAGGCTGAACGAATAAAGAAAGCATGTTATCACTGTAAATCTACTGAACATCTTTCTTATGCATGCACTGCTACACATGCCATGCCTGTCACACATACAATGAATAATCTGCATCAGAATCATGCACAGTGTGGTCAACCTAATTGTATGCCATGCACTTTTAATGTCATGCAAACTTTTGTGAATTTAATGAATGCATCTAGCCAGTCATGCTCAAATACTGCTGCTAGTTCAAACAGCAAAAAGAAGTTTGGGAGAGCCAAGACTGTCAGTCCTCCTAAAGTTAGGAGTGACAAACCTTCTCCTAGGACTGATAAATATGTCAAGTCTGAGAAAGGAAAGGAGGAAGTCGAAAGCTCTAGTTATGTTAAGAAAAGTGCATCTCCTGTTGTTAAATCTGTTGATTCTAAATCTTATCGAAAAGCCGGGCCCAATCAAAGTTGGGTTCCGAAGAAAGTCTAATCAATCTGTCATTGCAGGGCATTAAACAAAAGAGAAATAAAGTTATATGGGTGCTAGATAGTGGAGCATCGAGGCATATGACTGGAAACAAGTCCCTGCTTACAGAGTTGGTTATGAAAGCTGGCCCTTATGTTACCTTTGGAGATGACAGCATAGGTGTGACAAAGGGATATGGCAAACTGAAAACTGGCAATGTCATCATTGAAGATATTTCCTATGTTGAGGGATTAAAGCATAATTTGTTGAGTATCAGTCAATTCTGTGACAAAGGTTACGAAATTGTTTTCAACAAGAAAGGTGTATCAATCACTCACATCAAGGAAGGTTCATTGGCTTTGAGAGGAGTTCGAAAGGCAGATCTTTTTGTTGCAGACATGGATTCAGCAAATCAGAATGAAGTCACCTGTTTCTACAGCAAAGCTTCGGATGATGAAAGCTGGTTATGGCACAAAAAATTATCTCACTTAAACTTCAAAACGATGAATGCTCTCGCGAGGCGAGAATTGGTGAGAGATCTACCTCAAATGGAGTTCGCTCCGAAAGGACTCTGTGAAGCCTGTGAAATGGGAAAGTCAAAACGAGCATCGCATAAAAGCAAGGAAATTTCTAGTATCACTGAGCCTCTGCAACTTCTTCATATGGATTTGTTTGGCCCAGTGAATGTCCTATCTCTGTCTAGGAAAAGATATGCATTGGTAATCGTGGATGACTTCTCCAAGTATACATGGGTATTGTTCGCAATGACGAAAGACGAAGTACCTTTCTTAATCATTGATCACATCACTCAAATTGAGAATGTTTCAACACTTACTGTGAAGACGATTAGATCAGACAATGGCACTGAATTTAAAAACGCAGTGCTAAATGACTTCTGTGTATCTAAAGGAATACGTCGTCAGTACTCAGCCCCGAGAACTCCACAACAAAATGGAGTAGTTGAAAGGAAGAATAGAACATTGGTTGAAGCAGCAAGAACTTTGTTGTGTGATTCGAAACTTCCTCTGTACTTCTGGGCAGAAGCAGTGAGTACCGTGTGTTACACTCAAAATCGATCCTTGATCATAAAAGATAAAGAAAAGACACCATGTGAGCTAATGAACGGAAGAAGACCAACAATCAAATACTTTCATGTCTTCGGAGCAAAATGCTATGTACTTATAGATGATGAAAATCTAGGCAAATTTGCAGCAAAAGCTCGTGAAGGAATCTTTGTTGGTTACTCCACAGATGTGGTAGCAGCTTATAGGGTGTTCTTAGTGATTGATCGAAAAGTGACTGAAAGCTACAACGTCAGATTCGACGATACCAAACTCTCATCAATTTCAAGAGATTCTAGTGAACCTGAGTCCCTAAAATTTCAGAATCTGGACTTAGAAGATCTTGAAGATGAACCTGAGTTGGTTGTCCCATTAAATGTTCCAAGTGTACGTGAAGAACCTGAGTCTAGTGAACAAGCTAATTCTACAAGATCAGGAGAGACTTCTTCAGTACGAACCGGCAACAACTCAGGGGGAGTAAATAGCAGCTCAAGGACTACTGTTCAAGGCTCGAGTCGAGTTGACTCTAGTTCTGTAGGAGCTGGCACTAACTCAGGGGGAGTTAGTGAAAGTATTCAAAGTAGTCAGCACCACAATTCAGAAAGTCATGCTGAATCATCAAGACAATTTCCAAGAGAACGAGTATGGAATAGAGACCATCCGTTTGAATTGATTATCGGTGATCCAGATGCTGGTGTGTCTACTAGAAGAAATGCAAGAGCTGACCTGGCTAATATTTGCTTGTATTCTGGGTTCTTATCCAAGCTTGAACCTAAAGAAATAGAAGAAGCTCTTGGTGATGCTGATTGGGTGATTGCAATGCAAGAGGAACTCAATCAGTTTGAAAGGCAGAAAGTTTGGAAACTGGTACCCCGACCAAAGAACAAATCAGTAATTGGAGCAAGGTGGGTATTCAGAAATAAAATGGATGAAAACGGACTTGTGACACGAAACAAGGCTCGTTTGGTTGCAAAAGGTTATTCTCAGCGAGAAGGAATTGATTATGATGAGACCTATGCACCAGTTGCAAGACTTGAGGCAGTCAGGATGTTTTTGGCATTTGCAGCACATAAGAACTTCAAGGTTTTCCAGATGGATGTGAAAAGTGCCTTCCTGAACGGAGAGTTAGAAGAAGAAGTGTATCTGGAACAGCCGCCTGGCTTCATTGATCCAGAACTTGTAGATTTTGTGTATCTTCTCTTCAAATCTGTCTATGGCCTCAGGCAATCCCCAAGATGTTGGTATGAAACCCTATCTGTATTCTTAATTGAAAGTGGTTTTACTAGGGGAGTAATTGACAAAACATTGTTCTATAAGAATGTGAAGAATGATCTAATACTTGTTCAAGTCTATGTGGACGATATTATCTTCGGGTCATCGAATGAGCGCTTGTGCGAGAAATTTGCTAAGCTAATGCAAGACAAATACGAGATGAGCATGATGGGACAGCTGTCCTTCTTCCTTGGGTTACAGATCAGTCAGAGAAAAGATGGTATCTTTATCTGTCAATCCAAGTACGTCAGAGATTTACTCAAGAAGTACAATCTGGAAGATGCATCAGCAGCCAAGACTCCCATGGCAACAGCCACGAAGCTTGATGAAGACAAAACAGGTAAACCAGTTGACATCACAAGCTATCGAGGTATGATTGGCTCACTTCTCTATTTAACTGCAAGTAGACCCGATATAATGTTCGCAACTTGTTTATGTGCAAGGTTCCAAGCGGATCCTAGAGAATCACATCTCATAGCCGTCAAAAGAATTTTTAGGTATCTCAAGGGCACACCAAATCTAGGAATTTGGTACCCAAGAGATACAGGTTTTAATCTAATTGGCTATACGGATTCAGACTATGCAGGTTGCAGGATTGATAGGAAAAGCACATCTGGTGCTTGTCAATTTCTTGGCAGAAGATTGGTGTCCTGGCAAAGTAAAAAGCAACATACAGTATCTACTTCTACTGCTGAAGCTGAGTACATTGCTGCTGGAAGCTGTGTAGCTCAAATACTGTGGATGAGGAACCAATTGAAGGATTATGGCATGGAGCACAAGAAAATTCCAATTATGTGTGACAACACAAGTGCCATTGCCATAACCAACAATCCTGTAGATCACTCAAGAACAAAGCACATCGACATCAGGTATCACTTCATAAGAGAACATGTCGAGGAGGGGACTGTGGAGCTACATTTCGTGCCCACAATGCAACAAATTGCAGATATATTCACCAAACCTCTTGATGAAGCAACATTCAATAGGTTGGTTGGTGAATTGGGAATGCTTAACTCAAGTTAGTAAAGCCTTCTATCTGTAAAATCCATGGTTATGTTTGTATATGCAAGCTATTTAATCATTATGTGTTTAGACTTTAAAATGCCTAATTAATGATTATTATAGGGTGCATATAGTGTGATTTTGCATGAATTCAGTGTGTTTTAAGTGTCTTTTATAGCACAAATCTCTGAATTTATGCTTGTTAGATTGCATGAACATAGGGGGAGTTAAATTCATAATATTCTAAATATTGCATGATTTTTAGATGAATTTACCTGTGTTTTTCATGTAATTAGAGGCCTTAGAATTATCAAGGAATGTTTTAATTATGTCATATATTAAAAATCCTTGAATTGATATTTATATTAATTTGGCAAAATTAATTGTTGAGTTTTTCAAAGAAAAATTGTCAAATTAATCTAAGTATCTTCAAAATTTCGAGTTAGTATCTATCTCGAAACTCATCTAGAAATTCGACTTGAATTTCGATTTGAGCTTCCAGAGTGAAGTTTTGAAAATTCTAAGTCTGGGAAGAATTTCGAGTTAGAATCTATCTCGAACTTCAACTCGAAATTCGACTTAGAGTTACCAGTGTGCCTATTTATTTTCTTCAAAATATTCGAGATAATTTCTATCTCGAACTTTATCTCGAAGGTTGAGATAAGGTTCCATTTTTGGAAATATTTTTGAAAAGAACTGAGAATACTTCGAGTTAGTTTACAACTTCGAGTTGGACTCTATCTCGAAACTCAACTCGAATTTCGACTTGATGTTCGAGATAGAGCTATCAGTTAAAGGGAATTTTTTCGAGTTAACTCCTAACTCGAAGTCTATCTCGAATTTCCACTTGAATTTTGAGATAGGTTTCCCTAGTACTCTTTGTGGTTTGTGCTGTACATGATCTTTGATAGATTAATGGTTCAAGTGGTTCAAGTTTTTCGAGTTAACAGCTATCTCGAACTCTATCTCGAAGTTCGACTTAAAAAGTTCGAGATAGACTTCGAGATAGACTTCGAGATAGAATTTCGACTTGAGTTCTCCCTGTATGAACTTAGAGTTTTCATATTTTTTTAACAGGGACACTTTAGTCATTTCACAGTAATGTCTATATATACATCTTTAACTCGATATTTTCTTTCACTTTTACCTAATAGAGTTTTACAGCCGCACATATACATACAGGCGATTTCATATTCTCAATCACTGATTCGTGATTTTTGTGACAAATCTCTTACGGACAACGAATTGATGCCCATTTTTTGACTGATATCTTCTGTGTGTCATCATTAATCACTGTTCTTGTTTGTTTGTGTCACTGTTCATCTTTCTTGAGATATATACACGCGTATATACACACAAAAGTTAACAGATCTGTTCAAAAACGATTTTACACACAAACACTTCACTGTTAAAGCAGATTTAATTAGTGGTTTGAAACTTGCCTTCCATTAACTGTTGATTGGAGCCCGTAGTTTAATTTTTCAAAAAGAAGCTTTTGTGTTCTTGAAAAATTAAAAGGGACATTACGGTTAATTCAACAATTAATTGTTTTTCATAAATTAAAATTAAAATTCATATTTTTCTAAAGGAAAAACTTTTAATTAAAATGGCTCACCAATTTTCACTTGCCAAAAACAATTTTTATAATATTTCTACGGAAATTGGTGATCAACTCCCGCGCTTTAAGTCTTGGATACGATTTCTCAATTTGTATTCCAAAGCTAGCGATGCTTTTACTGCTAAACCTACACTAGTGCATGATGCTTTACAGCAATTATGGACTAGTGCGGTTTCTTTTGGGAGCAAATCAACCCCCTTTGGTTTCAGGTTTACCTTAGCGGGTCAGGAATATGTGGTGTCTGAACAAATTGTCAACAAGGTTCTTGGATTCCCTGTTAAAGATGCTTATGATCCAGAACCTACAGCTGCACAACGCCTCAGTTTCTTTGAAGAAATAGGATGTTATCCTCCGACTGGCCGGATCACTGGAAACATCCAAAAACAATTTCTTCATGTGGAATGGAATTACTTTTTCGAGGCCATCACAAGATGTTTTCGGGCACGAGAAAGCGATTATCATCAAATTTCCATTCCCATGCAAAACCTTGGAATTGCCCTAGCAAGAGAGCTGGATATAAATTATGGACGAATAGTTCTCTCTGAGATAGTGGCTGTGATGGGATCTCCTGCAAGCAGAGACCTCAACACTACAGATGTTGTCTGCTGGTTTCCTCGGTTCCTACAGATGCTGATCAATGGTTTAGTACCGAAGGATGCTCTTGCAGTTAGACGGAGTTTTGCCAGTGGTCCATCATCTGCACCGCTAGGGATGGGCACTAAGTCACTTTCAACAGTTGAAAATCAGGATAAACATCATGGAAAACCGATGTCTATTCCTGAAACCTTACAAAAGTGGCTTACATATGATGAGGGAGTTACCACTTTGATGGAATTCTCGCAAGCTTCATCACATGCTCAGAATCGGTCTGCTCATGCTGAGGCATTTGAAGAGATTCCTGATGAGCAAAGCGGTGATGAACAAGGTAATGAATCAGGTAATCTCTCTCGACATTCTACTCATTCCTCTTCCTATGTTTCTGATTCCCAGACCCAAGAGACTGCTAGCCCGCAGAATCTATCCCAGGGTGAGAGCTATATTTCTAATTCCTTGTCATCCAAGTCACCGGAATCCAAACAGCCAGCACATATAGATGTAGGAAATGATGAGGAGAGTGACCCCGAAGAGCAGCCTCTTACTCGAAAGAAAGCCAAAATTTCTCATGCTGCTACTTCTAAACCTCAGTCAAACCCTAGAGTGTCACACGCAACCACTCCACCTCACGCGAGTGGTTCACCCCTTGAACAATCTGCACATAGGGATTTTGATTTTGATGATGAGTATGTACCTCTTGAAGATGCTGTTACTTCAAAAGGACATGAAGCTTTAAAAACTTCAGCCGTACCTTCACCGGTACGTACTGATGCTACAAAGAGGATCGGTTCTGATGTTGTACAAGAACACTTTGTAGCCTCTCAGCCTGAGATTCCAACTCAGGAACAAACAGCAATTGATCCCATAACTGCAAATTATATTCCTTATTCAGTTTCTGCAGGTACTGCTTCATATTTTGGATCATTTATTGAAGATATACACGAGCGTGAGACAGGGAGTGTGTGTGAGAGGTTAGGGAGAGAGGGACCTTCATTTTTAAGGCCCGAAACCGAGCGCCAAATACCAACAGAACGAGAATTAGAGCGAGGTCACCTAAACCAAACACCGTCCCTTAATTCTGAAAATCTTGAATCTCGTATGTCTTCTATGGAAAATCAAATGAAGCAGTTTGGGCAGTCAATGGGGCAGTTAGGGATGAATGTTGGAAATAATCAAAGGGCACTTGACGACTACGCAGCACGAATGGCACTTCAAGCTTCAACTTTTACTGTTTTGAAAAATCAGGTAAATGACATGGGCCATGCTGCTGGTGTCTTGGGAAACACCCTGAATGACAGGATGGGAGTAATGGAGCTTACAATGGATACTCTGGCTGTGGAGATAAGCAGAGTTATGTTCGCAATCAGAAGTTTTGTGCCCCAGGAGTGTTTCGCGCCGCAACAACCTCCCCCCGATGCTGGTACAGGTGGTGCTAGTGGAGCAGGACCCTATGGTTCTGGTTTTGAAGATTTTGATACAGCTGGTGGATCTGGAGACCAGGGTGGAGTTCAGGATAACTCACCTAAGGGGGAGAGTATAAAGGAGACGAGACAGCAGGGAGTTCAAATTGAAGAAATTCCAGAACAAGCTGATCTTGTAAAAGAAATGGAAATTGAGCCGTCTATTGATGAAGAGGCTCTAAGAAAGAAAAAGGGTAAGGCAATAGCGATTGAGCAAGATGAGCCATTCGTTGATCTGAGTCATCAAGAAAAAGTACAGGAGGTACTTGACTCAGATTCCGATATGGAAGACGCACCGTTGAAACATGCTATAAAGAGATCATTGAAGGATCAAGGTGGAGGTGCTGGAATGTCTTTCGGATTGCCTGAAGAAATTACTGTTGATGAGGAAACCCTTGAAGCTCAACAGTTAGCCTTGGATCAAGCTGAGTTCTTTAAAATGAAGGCAATGCAAGATCGTGCTGCGTTTCAGGAAAAGAAAGCGGAGCTACAAGGAAAGCAGTACGATTATGAGCTTGCAAGGCTAGCTGATCCTCAAATTGATCTGGACAATAGAAGGATAGGGAAGAAGTGGGATGACGCAAGAAAGATATTGATGGGACCATGTACAAAAGGAGATCATAACAAGGAAGCAGATGATCTGTTCTACAACCTAAATTTGCAGAATCCAATGGCTGCTGACTACATAAATGCTTTAAAGAGATTAATTTCTAAAGTCAGGGTTTGATACAATTCAACGCAAAAGGAGTGGCAGGTTATTTTGTCTTTCACAGAAGGAGTCCCAATGTCTTTCATGTATGTGGATGATCAATTCATGACGAGAAGATCTGCATCAGAGTTGTTCTTGCTAGCAACAAAAATTCAATACTCTCATTCTGAGAATCTAAGCATTCTGTATAGGGATCAGTTAATGCGGCTAGCAGAGGACAAGGGTCCAGAATTCTCAGCATATCCAAATGTTGTCCGGATGGTGGTTGACAGTAAATTGAAGAGGGTGAGCCTGGAGGAAAAGGACTTAATGGAACTTTCAGTGGAATCTCTTAAGGCCGTCTGTAGGCAGATGATGGGTAAGGGATTCGCTTCTGTGCTTAAAGATAAATCAGTGAAGACCATTGAAAGTGTCATACTAAAGAAGAGCAATGAGGTGTGGAAGTGTGATGTCATTGCTCCAAACCCTCTTGATAATGTGAAGATTGAACCAGAGCTGATAGAGAGGAATTGGAATATTCTTCAAGCAATGAAGAACGTTGATGATGCTCTGAATCTTCCTGCTGGAGAACTGGAACAAGGAGAGATAAGGGAGGCAGTTGGTGTTCCAGGAAGAGACAGTGTATACTGGATACACTCTTTTGTTGATAATACAGCTGATGCCTTAGTATTCATAGATGCAGACCAGAATCAAACATTCTTGCATATGAGTAAACAATGGCTGCTGCAGACTCAAGATGCTGCATTTCTGGAGAAAGTGTTATATTTGTTCAAATGGGAAGATGTGGAAGTTAAGTATGTGACAGAAAAGCAGAGACTCGTGAGTTACCTATCTGATGTAGTAGTGGAAAAGAAGCGATTGGAGCGAGAGGCGGCTAGTGTCCACAATACTAACCGTGTCATAGGCTATCCCAAAATGATCTACTGTCAGTTTAAAGCTGATAAAACTCATAGGAAACCTCGGCTTATAATGAAGAAATTTGAGGACATTCCAGAGATCAGAACTACTCAGGAGGTGGACAAACTCAGAAGGCTGTTCAAACATCCTTACCCAGAACCCAGGAACCCTCTAGAGATGGAAGCAGTAAGTTTGTTGAATACTAGGTGGACGCAACTTCATAATCCAGTATATAAGAAACAAAAGCAGCAGGAGGAGAAGCGCAGAAGGCAGAAAGAAGAAAAGGACCAAGCTGCTGAAGCTAGGAAGAGGAAACGGAATTAGGGTTAAAGGTCAGAGTGGTGTGAACTTGAAGTTGGAAAAACTTCATGTCTTTCGGTTGCTTTAACTCACTTGAGGAAAATTCATCTTAGAATGAATCCAATAAGGTGATATAAGTTTGACTAAAAGATATGAAATAATCCAGGTGATAGGAATCATTCAAATGATCTTTAATTCGAGGTTCGAATTCTGTTTCTAGTTTAAGTTCTTTGTATTGTTTTCATGTACTTGTAAATTGTATATTTTTCAAGACTGTAATGTTAATTATCTTTTCTCGTCTCATTGTTTAGTTGAGTTATCCTTCATTAATTTGAATGTCATTGTTAGACAATCAAATTGGGGGAGATTGAAAGGCAGAGTGTATAAACTTGTAACACTATAACTAATGTAACTCAATTAAACGAAAAGATACTTAACCAGAAGACAATCAAGAACAAGAAGTCACAAGAAATCAACACTATATGAAGACAAGGTAATTGATACAATTGAACATGTTAACTATGATCAAGCCAAGAAGAAATCATTGAGAGAAGTTCAAGTCAAAGTTGTTCAGGCCTCAGTGATTTGAGAATTCGAGAATCAAGATCATAACTATCAGTATCAACAAGACCAATTGATTTCAAGTGAACAAGAAGGAAAGCAATTATTGGAAAGCCAAGTTACTAAGTGAATATGGTAATTTATTCAAGAAGCAGAAACACTATCAAGACTAGTCACTTATGAACCAGACCAGTGCATCAAGTGTCAGGACATTGATAGCAAGTTTATGTCAGTAATAAAGATCCATGTTCAAGAGCTTGTAGAAGAACAAAGAAGATATGAAGATATCACAAGCTCAAGATGTGCATTGAAGTTTCAAGTTGAAGACCAGAATATTTTCTAAGTACTAAATGTTCTAGATGGCTAAGTCGAAATTCTCAAGTAGAAGTTCTACTTAGAATTTCGAGATGGCTAAGTAGAAATTCTCAAGTAGAAGTTCTACTTAGAGTGCAGCTTCAACATGACACATGGCATCTTCTGATTGGCAGATTTCCAAGCTTTCAAGATAAGACAAGATTTATGTGGACATCATTGGGCCACGTACATCTTAGTCTTTGAAGACTACAGGTCATAGATTACATGTAGTATAAATAGAAGCACTTGTGTAATGTTTTAGTTAGTGAGCAATATTGAGAAAAACACAAGAAAAAGAGAGAGAGTATTCACAGAGCTTAGAATCATTTACTTCTCTCTCAACTTCTGTTATACTTTGTAATGAATGTTGTAGCAACCTTTTCAAGTTATATATAAAGAAATATATTCCTTGAATCTGTGTGTTCATTTATTGCATTGTATTTATTGCTTCTCAAAATCGAAAAGTTGTATTCACCCCCCCTCTACAACACATTTGGACCTAACAACTGGTGTGTGTAAATTTTAGTGTATGGGTATTTTGTTTTTGTTTTGTATCTGTTGAATAAAATTTAGCTACTATAAACCACGTCTAACTTTATTTAAAGTATTTTTTATTTGTGTACTATATCATTCAGATTATTGTACCCTAAAAATTGTTACCAAAGTTACTAGCTATCACCTGTTAGTAATAAAATATATTTGTATGCCCATAATAAGAATCATAAATTCATAATATGCATACATATAAGACTACTGATTAAATCACTGAGTGTAAGGATTAAAGCGCGGTAGCATACCCGAGTCCATTCTTGTAAAATGAGACGAACAAATCAAGCGGATGAGAGGAGGGATTGATCATCCACTTCTATCACAATTGCCCTTTTGTTTTTCTCTCTGAGAGGATGAATAGAAAAGAAACGCTTGTGTAGAATGGGGACCATAACCCTGTATTTATATAACTAATAAAGTATATCAGTTACACTATATTAACATAATTATTATTCAATCCCTCATAAAATAATAATTATGTAATGGTATATTCACAATATTCTCATGATTATTTATACATATGTACGTTTATATACTCTTTAAGGCTATTAATAAATAAATTAATCAGACCACAAAATTATAGGCTCAATATATAAATGATAGCATACATATCTTCTTTTTTTTTTATAAGTGTTGCCCAAATTATTAATAGATTATTAAAATAATCTAACAATCTCCCACTGGGCAACATACATAAATCAATAAATATGTTTAAATTTATGAGCTCAAAATTTGCTATCATATCCTTAGAGTATATCTGAAATAATATGGTCCATTAGTTATACTTATATATGATCAAAGTGGCCTTCGTGATTGTAATTGTACTAAACCAAACAATGGTCACACATATCAGTCCAACTAAATGACATAGATCAATCATGAGTGTGCAGCATGAAAATTACATGTAATGTGATCTATTCATGTCTATTTTCAACTGGTCCAAACTTTATTAAGGTCATTTTTTTAACACAAATAAATAGAATGCAATAAACTTAATACTTTATTTCTGCAGAAGATAATCCAAATGTCAAGATATTATCCAAATATAACATAAAGAAACACTAACATAGACTCCCACTAAATCTGAACGTCCTCAATTAAGA
Organism: Kitagawia praeruptora; assembly: GCA_037693485.1. Taxonomy (NCBI): domain Eukaryota; kingdom Viridiplantae; phylum Streptophyta; class Magnoliopsida; order Apiales; family Apiaceae; genus Kitagawia; species Kitagawia praeruptora. Next base: position 58,942,509 of record CM075351.1, read on the forward strand.
AGGCTACACCCATGCGAGTAGTATGCGCATGAAAAACCTTGGGTGATAACGCCTTCGTAAGCGGATCCGCTATCACGGAGTTTGTCCCTATATGATCTATGGATATTTGTCCATTTTGCACCTTTTCTTTAACAACCAAGAACTTAATATCAATGTGTTTTGAATCTGCGATGCTCTTGTTGCTATTCGAGTAATCCACTACCGATTTATTGTCACAAAACATCTGTTGTGCCTAAAATCTCCATGGACTAGATTTAGGCCCATTAGGCTTAAGGGTCCAATCCATATGAGTAATATGGGTTATGATTGAGGTCCCTTAAGTTAAATGGGGCTAAATAGCACGTGAAATAGATCTGGACAGGTTCAGCTTCCCGAGAGACAGCTTCCCGAGAGACAGCTTCCTGCAGACAGCTTCCCGCAGACAACTTCCCGAGAAACAGGTTCCTGCAGACAGGTTCCTGAGAGACAGCTTCCTGTACGAAAATAGATTTATGCCAGTAGATTTATAGTAAGATTAAGCCTCCTATTCTTTAGGAGCAAGTCATGAACGCCAACTCCTTATTGGATTGTATTCCTTGGGCGCAGATGATCCTTGAATACCTCTAATAAGAGTAGAACTAGTAAAGATACTCCTAGTCGGACTAGAACTCAAGTTCTATTTGACTTAGGTCGCCTATTCGTGGCTGAATCTGGAGAAAAGGACTTCCCCACGAATTAGGAACCTAGAATATTGCTGCCTAACCAGACTTCTAGTCTAAAAAGAACTACGTGAACTTGATCCCTATAAATACAAGGGTACGTAGGCACCTTGAGAACATGTTTTTACAAGCCTCGCAATACACCTACGAGATTCTTGAGAACACACGACACAAGCCTCAAAGGAACTAGCGAGATTCTTGTAAACGCTCTCGAGCTCAGTTCAACCCCTACAAAAAACCTCCATTCTCCATAGATTAGTTGATCGTTAGCCTTTACAACTCACCATAAACCTCTCAAAAGTTGTTACGAAATCCACTCATCAACATTGGCGCTAGAAGGAGGGGAGAGTTATCATCTTAAGAGTGGAAAGATGGCAGGCAGTTCTGATAGCGAAGCAACACAATCTGTAGAGAAAGATCAAACCCCAAAAGCGAAGAAGATTACTCCTGCTGACGTCCTAGAGCATCTAAAGTCGATTGAAGAAAGGCTTACATCCCTCGAACAAATAACACCGAAGAAGAAGTCGAAGTTAGCAGCTGGTAAGAAGGGTAAAAAACTAAGATTAATCCCAAGCAGTTAGGCGTCAATGAAGAAGAACGTGAAGAAAAGGCTGAGGAGGAGATCGAAGACCCAAAGAAAGATACTGAAGGTGAAGAAGATGGTGAACCGAAGGATAAACAACCTCCTGTTAAGGAACCTTCCATCGAGATAATTAAAGATGATTCAAGTTTAGTCGAGATCGCGAACGATTCGTGTATAGCAGATTCACAGGAAGCCGATGATAAAGATAAGGAAGCAAAGGATGGTGGAGCTGGTGATTTGAATACTGAAGACATCAAGAAGATTCTAGTGAAACTCAAGGAAGAAAAGCAGTCAATAACAGGTGCGATGACCTCATCTTCATTCACCAAGAAGGTTAGAAAATCCCCGTTACCTAAATCCTATCGTATGTCAAACGAGTTTAAATTTGATGGCACTACGGATCCTGTGGAGTATCTGAGTCATTTCAATACCGAGATGGATGTTTATCAAGTTAAGGAGCCAACAAGGTGTAGATTATTGGCTGCAACCCTTTATGGTGGAGCTCATCAGTGGTTTAAGAGGTTACCATCAGATTCTATAAATTCCTGGGAGAATATGGGGAAACTCTTCGTTACCCAGTTTAGAGCTTCCATCACTTTTGCACCCCCAACCAATACCTTGGCCAACATCAAGCAGAGAGCAGATGAGACCTTGACAGAGTACCTCAAACGTTTTAATGCAGAGGTTCCCAGAGTTAAGAAAGCTCCTGACAAGGTCATTATGAGCTTCCTGATTGCTGGAGTTAGAGCTGGTTCAGACTTTTGGAAGGAGCTACAAGTACGTGAACCTGGTACACTAGCTGAGTTCTACAAACAAGCTGAACTATATAAATGTGTGGAAGAATCCTTGTTGAAGTTGAGAGAAATAGAAGATCTTGGAGATGAAGCTAGTCATAAAGGAAACAAGCGAGAGAGGTCTCCAAACCCGCAAGCATATGTTATTGGGGATCGAGCTTCCTCCAAAAGAAGTAAAGTAAAATCGAAGATAAAGTGCAACAATTATACCTCTTTGGTCGCTCCAGTAGACCACATCTTCACGGTTTATGAGAAAGAAGGAATATTTGTGAAGCCTACACCTTTACCTGTAGGAGCAAGGAAAGATCTGAAGAAATATTGTGACTTCCATGAGGATAATTGCCATGATACTTCTGAATGTAGAGCACTGAAAGACCAAATTGAGGAATTGATTAAAGCCGGGAAGGTTGCGGAATGGATAGCTCAAGGTGACCAGTAGTTGAAAGTTTGAGAGCTTCCTTAAAGTATAGTTGAAAGTAGTTGAAAGACCTTTATTTATATATGTATTTCCTTCTTAGAACTGGGGGGTAGTGCATGTATACCTTCCTAGCAAGTAAACCTATTTCTTTCGAGTAGTTTTCAACGAAATTATGAGTAGTTCTTTTCCTTGTATTATGTCATACATGAGCTTATATTTAGCTTATAAAACAAGGAACGTAATTCAGTGAGTTGTTAGAAATACCCCACAAGTAATCTCTTTAAGTATCTCTTGTTTCTTACAATGAGTTAGCTCGCGTAAGCTTAGAGGTGCTGTATTGGGATATTTGTATAGAGGTTCATTCTCAACATGTTTCGTGAGAAGTTAAAGAAGAAAGGAGAAGACATGTTAAAGCTACAAGCAGGAATAATGTGAAGAGGTTATAGTATTTATTCGAGCATTAAAGGAAATTCGATATAGTTGAGGATTTTGATGAAGAGTAGCTGCAAGAATCTGATATGAGCATCTTGAAGAAAACACAGAGTACTTAACTTCATGGATGAATATTCAACGACTTATTAGAGATTATCGAAGAATTATGAAGTTTCCCGGAGTTAGTTCTTAATCAAAGACAAGCTTCCCTGAAGAACTGGGGGGTAGTATGATTACTATTGGACGTGGTACTTTGAAAATTGAGGATTTCAAAATTTTGAGAATTCAGATCATGAACCTCACCATCAGGTCCAGGAAGCTCGTGATTTGATTCAGGAACCTCACGGCTAGGATGCAGTTTAGAAACCTCATAGCTCATATTGGGTTCAAGAACCTTGAGGATTGATTTGGTCTAGTATCTTGAAGAGCAGCATGCTTGCATCAGGAACACGTCAATGAGTTTTCAAATCTTAACGGAGGTTTCCACTTCACATATGATCAGTCTACAGAAAGATCCAGGTGATTCCTCTCCTTTTATACTTAGATATTCGTAGAAAACCTCCCAGGCACGCTCAACAAACTCTTACTATACCTAAAGCATGCTTAAACATCTATGATATTGTGGTCGTATATGCGATAAAGTTATGATTATGTATTGATTATGTTTCTAGATGTTAGAATGCACATGTACCTAACAGGTTGCAGGTTCCTTGATATTTACCTGCATCTCGTAGGTTTCTTGTTATTTATCTGCAGCTTGCACTTTCCTTGATATTTACCTACAGCTTATAGGTTCCATGTATTTACCTTTAGTTAACAGGTTCCGTGTTTCTCACCTGAAGCTCATAGGTAGTAGCTTTCAGGTCTAGTTGTATTTATATGTGTCTAGTAGATTATTCGTTATTCTCTTGTAATTGATGTCTTGCAGGTTCATTGATATATACCTGAAGCTGGTATGTAACAGCTTCCAAGTTCATTGACATTTGTTAGAAGCCAATTGTTAGTTTCTGATTAGCATCTTCTTGCATGAAGTTCCCAGCCAGTCGATACCTGAATAGAAGAAAGTGTACTCGCAGCAAGAGCTCCATGCCTTTAGAGGATTAATCTAGTGCCCTTTCTGGATTCTCTTTGTGCTTCATTCAAGGATTCACTTAGAGCCCAGAAGGATTCACTAGGTTCCCCAAGAATTTCATGTATTCATCTGGTGCCCTTATGGATTCTCTTTGTGCTCCATTCAAGGATTCACTTAGAGCCCAGAAGGACTCACCAGGCTCCCTAAGCATATCCATGTATTCACTCAGTGCCCTTATGGATTCTCTATGTGCCCGTATAGGTTCACTTAGAGCCCAAAAGGATTCACTTGGTGCTTCATGCATCCACGCGTATTTGTTTGGTATCTTGATGGATTCTCTTTGTACCCTTTTATGGATTCATTTGGTGCCCAATTAGTTTCGGTTTTTGCCCTTAGCAGAGGTTCATATAAACAACCAGTTGGATTCACCTTATGCCCTTACAAGGATTTGCATAGAGCCCAGAAAGATTCACCTAGAAAAGCCCTGTCAGCTACATGCACTCGATAGCCATAAAAGACTTGCAAGCACGAAAAATTCATCTCGAAAAGCCCTATGAATCGTAGGTACACATTCAAAAGTCCCATGAGCATGTGGGCACCTAGTTAAGGATTTTAGGAACCTAAGCATGGGTAACCTAATCTAGAGTTCGCTTGTACTTGAAAAGCCTTCAAAGGGATTCACTTTGTGCCCGTACTGATTCACTTGGTGCCCCTAGCATTTGAAGGGATTCACCTTGTGCCCTTACGGATTCACTTGGTGCCCCTAGAATTTGAAATGATTCATCATGTGCCCTATAGATTCTCTTTGTTCCCTCTTCAGGATTCACTTAGAGCCTATAAGGATTCACTTGATGCCACAAAGGAATTCACTTAGTGCCCAACCGGATTCTCTTCGTGCTCTTGCCATGATTCACCTAGAGCCCGGATGGATTCACTTTGTGCTCCCTAAAGCCGAAGGGATTCATTTGATGCCCAGTCGAATTCTTTAAGTGCGCTTCTCAGGATTCAATTAAAGCTCAACTGGATTCGTCTTATGCCCTACTAAGGATTCACTTTGCGCCCAATTGAATTCTCTAAGTGCCCTTTTCAGGATTCACCTAGAGCTCAATTGGATTTGCTTTGTGCCCTCATCAAAGCGATATATAGATGAGTACTCCCACTTATAAAGCTTGTATATGATCGAAACAGGTACCGTACTACTAACAATTTCTTGATAAAGCAGCTTGCAGCATCCTTGATGATCATCAAAAGCTTCTAGTTAGTAGCTTCCAGCTTCCGGTTTCCAACCCACAGTTTATAGCTACAGCTTCCAAGTTCAATGATATTCATCCGAAACAAGCAGTTTTCAGTCAACCACTTCAACAAGCTATAGGAGGTTCACGCATCATGACGGCTCGGGGGGTAGCTCAATTCCTCTATGTAAGCTTGCACTGAGAAGAGCTTCCATCTTCCAGGTTCAGTAACGGAACCTCAATCCAAACCGGCACAATGAAGCACAGATAAGTTCTACTTTCATGCCTTTATATTCTTAACTATCATGCATATTTTATGTCAATGCGCATATTCCATGATCTTTAGAAATGAAATTTATGTGAACTTGTACTTAGGATGTTATCATGCCCTATATGTTTACAGTTTACACAACATATATGCTTAGTTTATGATCTCGAACTTGTTAGTTGAATCAGTCAAGTAGTTAATTGATATACCACTTGAGAAGGTAGCAACATATATAACGTAGATAATCATTCATACTTGCATACATGCATCACTTATATGTGAGCTCTTCAACTCGTATTACTAACCTATTTTTTCTAGTTTTCTTGGTGTTGTGCCCAAAATCACCATGGGCTAGATTTATACCAATTAAGTCATAGGTTCCGATCAACAAGTATTGTATGAGCCACGAGGCAGATTGTTTCCAGTATCAGATATGAAGATCAGACATGAAGAAATGAACATTAGACAAAGAGATTATTAAGAGTTGACAAGCATCAAGAGGTTCCTGAAGAACCAGAAGCTGAGTAAATTATAAGAAGACCATGTTCCTCCCCGAGAAGAGCCCAAGTCAGCCTAGCAGCAGCAATGAGGACAACAAGAAGTACATGGGAACTACAGAAAGACTCCTTAGACTAACACATTTGTTATATGTGTAGGTACAGATTCTAGTAGAGGGGTTCCTGAGCACCAAGTTCCTGAGCATAGATAGCAGAAAGATCTAGAAGCCAGCCAGACAGATGCCGACTTATTATTGGAGAGTACTCCTAGGACGCAGCTGATCCTAGATTACCTCTAATAGACAGCATGCACAAGACAGTCAGATGAAAAGCAGCTTATCAGATGAAGCAACCTCTCGAGAAATTAAGTTATGATTTTCAAAGTTAACCTCGTGCCCTTTTAAGGATTCATTTAGTGCCCTATTGGATTCATTTTGTGCCCTTAGCATAGGTTCACATAACGCCCAATTAGGTTCACTTTATGCCCTTATTTGGATTCACATGGTTCCCTTGACAATCTTAAGATTCACCTTGTCCCTTTTAAGGATTCATCTAGTGCCCTATTGGATTCGTTTTGTGCCCTCAGCATAGGTTCACATAACGCCCAACTAGGTTCACTTTATGCCCTTATTTGGATTCACTTGGTTCCCTTAGCATTCTTAAGGCTCACTTAGTGCCCAATTAGATTCGCTTTGTGCCCTTGTCAAAGGATTCACTCAGCGCCTAATTGGATTCACTTTGTGCCCTTGTCATGATTCAAGCAAGAAGATAAAGACCCGCATGGTTCACTCAGGAGAAACATGGGAGCACTGAAGGGATTGGACCTTAAAATATCAGGCTATTTAGGTTCCTCTCGCACCCTATGACTTCGAGGAACCGGGGGGTAGTTGTTGTGCCTAAAATCTCCATGGACTAGATTTAGGCCCATTAGGCTTAAGGGTCCAATCCATATGAGTAATATGGGTTATGATTGAGGTCCCTTAAGTTAAATGGGGCTAAATAGCACGTGAAATAGATCTGGACAGGTTCAGCTTCCCGAGAGACAGCTTCCCGAGAGACAGCTTCCTACAGACAGCTTCCCGCAGACAGCTTCCCGAGAAACAGGTTCCTGCAGACAGGTTCCTGAGAGACAGCTTCCTGTACGAAAATAGATTTATGCCAGTAGATTTATAGTAAGATTAAGCCTCCTATTCTTTAGGAGCAAGTCATGAACGCCAACTCCTTATTGGATTGTATTCCTTGGGCGCAGATGATCCTTGAATACCTCTAATAAGAGTAGAACTAGTAAAGATACTCCTAGTCGGACTAGAACTCGAGTTCTATTTGACTTAGGTCGCCTATTCGTGGCTGAATCTGGAGAAAAGGACTTCCCCACGAATTAGGAACCTAGAATATTGCTGCCTAACCAGACTTCTAGTCTAAAAAGAACTACGTGAACTTGATCCCTATAAATACAAGGGTACGTAGGCACCTTGAGAACATGTTTTTACAAGCCTCGCAATACACCTACGAGATTCTTGAGAACACACGACACAAGCCTCAAAGGAACTCGCGAGATTCTTGTAAACGCTCTCGAGCTCAGTTCAACCCCTACAAAAAACCTCCATTCTCCATAGATTAGTTGATCGTTAGCCTTTACAACTCACCATAAACCTCACAAAAGTTGTTACGAAATCCACTCATCAATAACATCTTTAGTGGTCTTTCAACACCATCAAGAATACGTAATCCAGTGACAAAATTTTGTAGCCATATTGCTTGCTTGGATGCCTCAAAGCATGCTACATATTCAGCTGCCATAGTGGAATCAGTTGTGAGCGTCTGTTTGGTAGACCTCCTTAAAATCGCACCATCAGCTAACATGTAAACATAACCAGATGTGGATTTTCTCTCGTCTCGACATCCACCAAAATCCGAGTCAGAATACCCTTTGACCTCCAAATGATCTGATCTTCTATAAGTGAGCATGTACTCTTTTGTTCCTTGTAAATACCTCAGAACCCGCTTGGCTGCTTTCCAATGTACCATTTCAGGATTACTTTGGTATCTACCTAACATGCCAACAATGAACGCAATATCTGGACGCGTGCATATTGCAACATACATGAGACTCCCAATAAGTGAAGCATAAGGAATATTATGCATTTCCTGAATTTCTAAATTATTTTTAGGGCACTGTTTGAGACTGAATTTGTCTTCTTTAGCGACAGGGGTATCAATTGGTTTACAATCTTGCATGCCAAACCTCTTGAGAATTTTATTGATGTAGTTCTTTTGTGACAATCTCAATACACCCTTAGGACGATCTCGGGGTATTTCTATTCCTAATACAAAAGAAGCTTCACCAAGATCCTTCATGTCAAAATGTTTTGACAAATAAGCCTTAGTATCATGTAACATTTTCATATCATTTGTGGCTAGTAAGATATCATCAACATACAAGAGTAGGAAAATATACTTATTCCCACTGAACTTGTGATACACACATTCATCCATTATATTTCTTTCAAACCCATGAGGTGTAATGACTTGCTGAAACTTGAAGTTCCATAGACGAGAAGATTGTTTGAGCCCATAGATTGATTTCTTTAATTTACACACCATATTCTCTGAGTCTTTGGACACAAAGTTTTCTGGTTGTGTCATATAAATTTCTTCATCAATGTCACCATTGAGAATATGATGTTTTAACATCCATCTGATGCAACTCAAGGTCATAATGTGCAACTAATGCCATTAGAATCCTGAAAGAGTCTTTTGATGAAACTGGAGAGAGAGTTTCATTATAATCAATTCCCTCCCTTTGAGTAAAGCCTTTAGCTACAAGACGTGCTTTATACCTTTCCACATTATCTTTCGAATCCCCTTTGGTTTTAAATAACCATTTGCAACCAATAGGTTTCATACCGACTGGTAATGGGACAAGTTCCCAAACTTTATTGTCTTGCATGGACTTATACTCTTCATTCATGGCTTCGATCCATTTTGGAGAGTTAGAACTTTCAATGGCTTGCCGGAAAGTTTTTGGATCAACTTCCAACATTCCATTTCTTTCCTCAGGTTCTTGGAGATATACAAAATAATCATCCGGAATTCCATTTCTCCTCTCTCTAGTGGACATCCTTAATGATACATTTTCTTGAGGTTGTGGAGTTTGTTCTTCATGAATAATATTTTCTGTTGGTTGAGGGTCCAAATTTACTTCTTGATCAATAACAGGTATGGAAACCTGTGTCTTGTCAAAAGCAATATTAGATCCATCTTCCTCTTCAAAGATAATATTTCTAGTTTGATTTCTCCCCCCAAACTTGACATTCTTAAAGAATACTGTAGTTCCCGTCTCAAAAATTGATTTAGTTACAGGATCATAAAACTTAAAACCCCTTGTTCGTTCAGGATAGCCAATAAAGTAGCTGCTAACTGTTTTAGAGTTCAGTTTCTTTTCATGATGCTTATAAGGTCTCGCTTCAGATGGACATTCCCAGACACGAAGATGATTTAAGCTAGGCTTTTTCTCTGTCCAAAGATCATAAGGCGTTTTAGCAGCCGCTTTAGTTGGCACTCGATTTAGGATGTAAGTTGTCGTCTTAAGTGCTTCACCCCAGAGACTTTCTGGTAAGGTCGATTGACTAATCATACTCTTTACCGTATCCTTAAGTGTGCGGTTTCGTCTTTCTACGACACCATTCATGCTAGGTGAACCTGGCATGGTTTACTGGGGGATGATCCTACATTCCTCTAGGTATTTAGCAAACGATCTTGGACGTTGTTCACCTAATCCGTCATATCTGCCGCAGTATTCACCACCACGGTCAGATCTAACACTCTTTATCTTTTCATTAAGTTGTAACTCAACTTCTGCTTTAAATGTTTTGAAAACATCCAATGATTGTTGTATAAGAAATAGGTAGCCATATCTTGAATAGTCGTCTATGAATGTGATAAAATATTGTTGACCATTCCAAGAGGCTGTAAGAAAAGGTCAACAAATATCTGTATGAATTAATTCTAAGATGCGTGTAGCTTTACTGGCACCCAATTTCTTAGTTTTGGTCTGTTTTCCTTTTATACACTCGACACAAATATTGAAATATGTAAAATCAAGTGATCCTAAAATCCCATCAGACACAAGGCGCTCAATTCTAAATTTTGAAATGTGACCTAGGCATTTATGCCATAATGAGGTTGAACAATCTTTATTTAATTTACGCTTTGTACCTAGTGCTTCCATATGCAAGGTTCATTATAAGATGAAATAGTTTCTAACAAATATAGATTATCATGAGCATTAAGAAAACCAGAACAATATTTGAATTAATGGATAATGTAAACCCGTTGTTTCCAAATGAACAACAAAACCAAATTTGTCCAACACATGAAATTAAATTCCGTCTAAAAGACGGTACAACGAAAGTATCCATTAATTCTAAAAAGAAACCAGATTTCAATAATAATCTAAAATGTCCTATTGCCTCCACTTCTACCGATTGACCGTCTCCCACATAGATACATCTTTCAGCATCACTTGGCTTTCGATAACTCAGGCAACCCTGCATAGAAACATTAATGCGAGTAGTAGCACCAGAATCTAACCACCAAGTGTTTCTAGGTACTGAAGCTAAATTGACTTCAGAACAGACCAAAGTTGGAAACATACCCTTCTTAACACGCCATGCAGCATACTTGGTACATTCCTTCTTAGTGTGTCCAGGCTTATTACAGAAGAAACATGTCATTTCAGTTTTCTGTTTCTTTTGTTCTGGACCCTTAGCAGCAACAACCTTATTATCCTTATGCTTTCTTTTCCATTATCTTTTGAGGTGCTAGCCAGATGAACACTTTCAGTCTTATCTTACTTCAATCTCTCTTCTTCTTGCACACAATATGAAATGAGCTCATTAAGAGTCCATTTCTCCTTTTGACAGTTATAACTGATCTTGAATTGATTAAATTGTACAGGAAGAGATATGAGAACCAAATGCACGAGGAAATCATCAGATAACTCGAGTTTCAAAGCCTTTAATTTTGAAGCAAGATGAGACATCTCCATGATGTACTCACGAACATTACCCTTGCCTTTATACTTCATTGAAATCAAGCTTGCCAAAAGCATGCTTGTTTCAACCTTATCATTTTTTGCAAAACATTTTTGAATTTCAGCAAGGAACTCACTAGCAACAGTAACTTCATCAATTATCGCACCCCTGAAAGCTTCTGGAACGCCACGATTAATGATCATAAGACTCAACCTATTTGATTGTTCCCACTTATCCCAATGAACTTGTTCTCGCTGAGTATTTGCCTCATTAAGTTCATTGGGTTTGGGCATTTTTAAGGCTAAATCTAGATCCATGCAGCCCGGAAGAATCATAATATTCTCTTTCAAATCCTTAAAGTTAGTCCCATTCAAGATAGGCACATTATTCATGTTGGCAGATACATTTGTAGATATAAAAGCTGAATCAAGAACAACAATAGTCAAGCAAATATGTTCACATAAATCAATTAAACGCAATATTCAAATTTAAAAACAAATAATGACATTTCAAGATACCTAGTACAACATCAATATCAAGTCTTTTGACAATAATATTAACTCCAAGTGGTACTATTGTAGTAGTGATGAAATACTGATAATAATTTGTGTCAAATAATAAAACTATCTTTGGATTGATTTATTATTAACATCATATTACCATTCTAATCATCACGTATTTATCACCACAAATATGCATGCAATTCGGTCAAATATTAATTTTCCTTTGGGCCAATAAATATCCACATAAATTACACACACACAAAAACCTAACACTTAAAATATAATAATCTATACAAAAAAGGGGTCACTTTGGTGAATTTTTTCGTTTTAATTAATATATTTAAACATGTTAGTAACTAATTAAATTTAATAATGTCATAAATGCAATTAAATTAGTGAAATTTTGATATTAATCAAAAACACCACCAAACCAAATTATTTTACTGTAGTAATGTAACAAGTACTTGCAAGTTAGCACAAAATTATATTCCCTAAAAGGAAAAATTGAATTCATACATTAGTATGTAAAGCACATAGTACTAATCATATATACATGATTTTCCTACCAAACAACCACTGAATCCAGATAATTCATGGCAAAATATCTAGATGGACAACTCAAGGATTATTCAAGTAGGGGGCTCTGATACCAATTGTTAGTAATAAAACATATTTGTATGCCAATAATAAGAACCATAAATCAATAATATGCATACATATAAGAATACTGATTAAATCATTGAGTGTAAGGATTAAAGCGCGGTAGCATACCCGAGTCCATTCTTGTAAAAGGAGATGAACAAATCAAGCGGATGAGAGGAGGGATTGATCTTCCACTTCTATCACAATTGCCCTTTTGTTTTCTCTCTGAGAGGATGAGTAGAAAAAAAACGCTTGTGTAGAATGGGGACCATAACCCTGTATTTATATAACTAATAAAGTATATCAGTTACACTATATTGACATACTCCCTCCGTCCTTTTGATTTGTTATCATTTCAAAATAGGGTGTTTGACACGCATTTTAAGGTGGATTTTAAGGATTGTTCCAAAACTTATTTTTAAAATTTTGTTTTTTTGTATAAAAATAGAACAATCCTATTTTTATACAAAAAAAAAAGAAAATTTTAAAAATAAGTTATAGAACTATCCTTAAAATCCACCTTAAAATGCGTGCCAGAAAGTGACAAAAAAAGTGATAACAAATCAAAAGGACGGAGGGAGTAATTATTATTCAGTCCCTCATAAAATAATAATTATGTAATGGTATCTTCACAATATTCTCATGATTATTTATACATATGTACGTTTAAATACTCTTTAAGCCTATTAATAAATAAATCAATCAGACCACAAAATTATAGGCTCAATATATAAATGATAGCATACATATCTTATTTATTTATAAGTGTTGCCCAAATTATTAATAGATTATTAAAATAATCTAACATAACTGTGTCGAGATTAAAATATTAATTCTATTAAATTATTAATAATATCATTCTGATCTTTAATTTAAATATAAATATATTCGTTTGTTAATTTAGGTGCAAATCAAATAAATAAAATTAATAACTAAATCTTATTTAATTATTTAATTGTATGAAATCGAATTCGAACTTGGAATCACTCAAAAATTGATAATTTTATATTTTGATATTATTATACATCAATAAAAGTAATTTTTCTTATTAGTAAAGAACAGAAATTATGTAGAGTATAAAGAAAATCTCATATATAGAGTATAAGGAAGAAGGGTGAAGCACCAAAATACCCACTTTTCTAATCTCTATTTCTATTTGTCCGAAATACCTACGGACGGGACTGTCCGCCCAAATTATCCACGGGTTGTGCATTACAGTCATGCGTGTAAGGGATACGCATTCTCCAAATGCATATCCTTCATTGTTCATTGTCTCTCTCCCGATGCTCAGCTCGCCTCCCTCGTCCTTCACCGTCTCCCGTTACCCTTGTCCTCTACCCCTTGTGAGCACACCAAAATCATCAGCGCATCCGTCTCTCCCTTTCCCCTACCTCTTTTTCAATATCTGTCCGTGTTGAAGCTCCATCATTTTTTCAGATCGGGAAATTAGGTCGTTTCTGGGGTTTCAAAATTAGGCAATAGAAATGACAAACGAATGGTATGTAATTATAGAGGATGAGAAGGCGATTCATTTGGTATATGACATGTGAATGAACAATTACGGGATGGTACTCAATGGAGCTTGGCCGGATTTTCGAGGAAAATTGCCCTAGAAATCGCCTGTCCTGTCGCCTCTATGGGAGACGATGAACAGTACCTGATACGTATCCGGAAGATGCGTATCCCCATATGCGCATTTCCAGGATGCGTATCCCGGATACACATTTGAATGTGAGAATCAAAATACAAACTGCACGCTCCTGGCAAATGCGTGGTCGGTGACGCAACTGGGACATGCGTAATCCGTGGTAAAAAAAAAAGGGTGACGCTCCCACTATAGGCATTTCGGGTACTTGATTATGAATGGTGGGTATTTAGGAAATTATTTCAAGGAAAAACACCTATATAAAAACATGACATCTATATATATGCAAAATGTTTAAATAATCACTCATAATTATGGAAAATAATTTTATTATAAATGAAATTTATCCAAAATAGTTCCACAACACAATGAAATGTAAAATTAAATTTTCATTTAAGGTTTAATTATTAAATTTTTGTGATGTTTCCATATAGAGAAAAATGGCCCTAAGGTTGACCTCAGGGCACTTACCTGAGAGTATTTTGATTTCTAATTAACATAAATAGTGAGTGGCATTTTTGTAATAATAGAAATTATCATTTTGTATTTACAATAATATTCCTAACTTGTAGTGTATTATGTCTTAATCTCAGGGTTATTACCTGAGGATGTCTTTAGGCACAGGATACTCTACTATATAAATCAAAAAAAAAAAAATTCTAAAAAACAAAGGTATTTTTTTTTTGTGATGTTAATATATGGACATGGTTAGTAATTAGTATTCTACATAAAAATTAACTTTTCTGTATATCAAACATTACTTTAGATTTATTTATAATTTTTTATTATAGTATCGATTATTTATGAGATTCTTTATAAGAGATCTTAGAAATATGGTCTATTAATAAAATATGATTTATAAATTTTACATCAGTTAGGAAAATCAAACAATATTAATAACAATAATTTTAGAGTGTTTTTTAAAGCATATGCGCCGATAAAAAAAATAATTGATTCATTAAATAAATTAATGAATTGACGGAATTTAATAATGTAGTAATTCTTTATTAATCTATGAATAAAATTTAACTTTTCCTCCATTCTTATATCAGTTTTATTCTGTTGATCAATAATTTGATTGATGGATAAAAACACCCTATTGAAGAAAAAAGAGATCATCAATTTATTAATTTATTAAATGGATTAATTATTTTAATTAGTAATAATTAATGTATGAAAAATAGCAATGCATTTATGTTATTGTTAGTGGATGGGGATTGACATGCTTATCTACTGATTAAATTGTACTTCGTCTAATCGTCTTCAGTAGGGACCCAAGCCCAATCCACTTACAAGGTTTTTGTAAATGAGTAAATCTATCAATAAAATTATGAATACATAAAATACATATATGCAAAATGTTTAAATAATCGCTCATAATTATGCAAAATAATTTTATTATAAAATAAAATTTATCCAAAATAGTTTCACATCACAATAAAATGTAAAATTAATTTTTCATTAAAGGTTTAATTATTAAATTTTTTGTGATGTTTCTATATGAATTAATTTTTTTTCCAGAAAACAAAGATATTTATTTTTTTGTAATGTTAATATATGGACATGGTTAGTATTCTACATAAAAAATCAACTTTTCTGTTATATCATACATTAGTTTGAATTTATTTATAATTTTTTTATTATAGTATCAATGATTATTTACGAGATTCTTTATAAGAGATTCTCTTAGAAAAATGATCTATTTATAAATTTTACATCAATTAAGAAAACAAAATAATATTAACAACAATAATTTTTGAGTGTTTTTTAAAGCATCTGCACCGATAAAAAAATAATTGATTCATTAAATAAATTAATGAATTGACGGAATTTAATTATGTAGTAATTTTTTATTAATCTATGAATAAAATTTAACTTTTCTATATTCAATATTTTTTAAAAAAAATTGTTATTGGGTCTCCAAGTTAGCCTACACACATTTTTACCAAATGACCACTTACTCACATGTGTTCCAAATTATAAACATTATATGTGTGTGTGACGGTGTGCATGCGTGTATGTGTTTTTGTGTGGCTCGATTGAAAAAATATCTTGTATTTTAATTAATGCAACATGTTAACAATTTTTAGTCATGAATTTATTTTTATATTTATTGATTCTTATTAAAATACATTATATTTATATCAAAATATAAACTAATGCTGCATAATATATCGTTTAGTTATACATTTTTAATTGTAATAATAATATTTATAATTAAAATTTACTATATAATCTCTTTCTATATATAATAGAGCAACAAGGGTGTAACACCCCCTTCCTAAAATGGGAGGAGATATTACTTAAAATCCATAACCTGCAACAGAGCACTAAAATAATATCTAAATAAATGATTAAGTCTAAATAATGCTAGAAGTCCATAAGTCCTAATCAATGGAATAAGGGTAGCTCTCCATCACACAATCCCGAATCCCCCTAAGCACCTGCCAGAAAAAGAATACGGCATGAGCCAAATGCCCAGTACGGATTTGGAATACAGTTTATAAAACAGAAAAACAAGTATCTATATTTGAGAGTTTATAATAAAACATTTACTTCAAAATAAGCATGGCTGAAGCAATGAGGGGTTAGGATATTTCATACCGAGATCAGAACATAACAGATACAAATGCACACATCATAGGGTACCTAATGCGTGCAACAAATCGGATAACGTGTACGGCATATACAACGTCACCGCTAAATCAAATCACAGATCAAATCAAAATCTGGGTGCACCCACATATCCTGAAACAAATATCAAAATGCGCAAAAGCTCGCCACCTGAGCTATCAGAAGGATACGCCGTGACCAATCACACTGCCACGGAAGTGTCATGTCACTGGTGCCGCAATGACATGGCTGTAGTACCCCTACAGCTGGTTAACTCGGTATACCCTATATCGCTAAGGGTTCAAATAAAATACTTCACAAAATCTTTTAAATTACGTAAAACAGATATTTCAAATATTTCCAAACAGATATTTTAAAAATTTCTGAACAGGTATATAATTTGCAAAATTTCAGAAAGTCGCAGAAACAGATATTTAAATATTTTCAAAACAGATATAAAAATCACTTTCAAAAGTCAACGAGTCAAAAACATTTTTCCAAATTCAGAATAGTCAAAACAATTAAAACCAAGTGAATAGATTTGAGGACAAAACAGATTTAATATAATTAACCCCAAGAAGAGTAGCGCTGAATAAAAAGGGAGAGAGAATCCGTACCTCTAAAATAATAATCTCGCACTCTAACAAATCGGCAAAAGGCCTCACTAAATTCCCAGCTCCCATCTATGTTACAGAAAATAATTTATTATTAAATGCATTCCTTTATATAATATTCAATTGATTTATTAATACGTTTAGTCATTTGCAGCGTAAGTAACAATCTTTATTCTACATTAATATGCACACAACCTGTAACCAAAATACAACTCCTATTGAATGCTAACTAGTAATGCCTCTGTCCTGGACCTGGTTTTATATTACAAACTATTTAATGCATGGCTACCAATACTAATTTAATATTAACATCTAGTACACTCAACAAGGAACTTCAATTCTAATCCTTAAATTCTAGCTAGATGCGGAGACATGCTTTCAAATTGTCACTCTAAAATTAAGATAGTAGTACATGAATATATATATATGGCCAAAACTTAATAGTAATGAACTAACAAATAAATTTATCTCATCAATTAACAAATAAGGACATGAAGAAAATTAATATAATATAAACATGTAACCTAGATCATTAATATTCGGATGCAGTATAGAGAACAAACAAAAGCCAAATTTTCTTTTGTATCGTAAATTGTAGAAAAGAGTAATAACTTGTTTAACCATCATTAACAAAATAATAGCTTTATTCAAAATTTAATTTAAGCCGTATTATTTTGAAAACAACAACACGATCCACGACATAGTAATTCATAGCTTAAGTATTATATGACAATCAAGTGACAAAATCCATGTAAACCAAATTTTCAATATTTAAATCGAAAAATTAAAACACAGCCACGTAAATCAATTCATAAATCAACATGTTGACACTCTTAAATACGCATCTAGTGTTCTAGTAGTCTAATACAAGAGACAGTGACAAAACCTGATAGTGCTTTGAACAAATAAGTCGCCCACTCCTCTGTTGCTCCTCACGACTCTGTTTTTCTATCCTGTTATCACAGCCTCTCCCCTCTAGGGTTTTATTAATAGATACCTATCTTTGGACTATATATATATGGATCCAATTATTTTATAATTATTAGAATTCTAATTAAAAAGTTATTATCACACCTTTTCCTTTTTTAATTAACAGAAAAATTAATCACTTATTCTAATTCTTATCCTAATTCAATTATTATTATTATTATTATTATTATTATTATTATTATTATTATTATATAAAATATATAAAAATCCTATATATTACATATATACCCCCTTAAAAAGGATTCCGTCCCCGGAATCAAACGAAACTAAAACTCATACCTGAATCAAACAAATGCGGATATCTCTCACGAATAGATTCTTCTAGTTCCCAAGTAGCCTCTCTTTCAGAATGATTTTTCCACAAGATCTTCACAAACGGTATAGTATTCTTCCTCAAAACTCGCTCCTCTCGTGCTAAGGTAGTTTCTGCCTTCTCCTCACAAGAAAGATCCTCTCTTATCTTATGTAACGGATACTAAACTAAGTGAAGTGGATGATACTTATAACCCCACAAAACCGACACATGAAATACATTATGCACATGAGATAACTGGGGTGGCAACGCAACTCTATAAGACACTTCTCCCACTTTCTCTATAATATCAAAAGATCACAAATCTTAATCCAAGTTGTCCTTTTTACACCAAAAGTATATCACACCCTAAAAATAAATGACATTTTCAAGAATCAAACAGCAGGTTCAAATTCATTAAGATTATATTAATGCGCATAATTCTTTTGATCAATTTAAATATCACAGTCTCTTCATATAAATAATGTCTCGAAAATTTTAAACCAAGAAGTACTATCACTAAATCCAGTTTGTATGTAGGTTAGATATGGTCACATAAACTACAAAACGATCACCATTTAAAAAAAATGTATTGCCAATAATTTAAACGAATATTTGTTATTTAAATATAGAGAGAGAAAAATGAATAACATGACATAATTGTTAAGTCAATTTTTAAAAAAATAAATAAATAAATATTCGAAGTCAGGTGTATCACTAATAGTACTTATTTAGATTTGAAAATGAATTTTATAATCATATGTTAATATTAAACAAGATTATATATTAATAATAATCATAATAAAAATCAAATACCAAGCCAGAGTGCAATAAATTTAATAGACTAAAAAAAAATACTGAACGTATAATAGTAATTGTATGACAGCGATAATTATTACATGAACTAATGTTCACAAAATATTAATTAAATAATATGAACAAAGTAGCTCGGACAATCAAGATAGCCTAGACCCTATTAACCCTATATTAGATAAGCACAATCAACCAGTAATATAGCTAATAAAAAAAATTCACTTTGATTAATATAAACTAATAAAATAATTATACAAACAAGCATTTATCAATTAACAAATGTAAACAATTACAAGAATTATTAATTAGTACAACCACTCCGTAACTAGTCAAGAGTGAACCAAAAATCGAATGATGACATGTAACCAATGTATGTTTACAAAGTAGCATACTGTTTCTTAAAAATAATTTTAATAATAATATAAATATATATATATATATAATAAAATACCATTTCTAACATCGTGTAAAAGATTTCGGAATAATTTTCATTTGATAAATTAATTTAAAAAAAATAAATTAAATCATATTAATCGATATAGGTTGCACACATTAATGATATAAACTTACTTATTGTACCATGTGAAATATCAAATAACTTATCTCACTCTAAAAAAAAAAAAAAAAAAAAAAAAAAAAAAAATAGAGTCATGATCTTAATATACATGAACATACAACTAATAGATAATAGGTTGGAAAATAATTAAATTCATCAATTAGATATAACACATAATTAGAAGATGTAACTTTCCTTGTACGCTAAAATGATGAAATATTTATGGTCCTTCCTGTTCTTTCTCCTCTCTTCCCTCGCACCACTCGATCTATTTTTTTTTCCTCGTCTCCTCGTTCTATCCTGGTGGCTAGTGGGACTAAATACATAATACTACTCCTAATTTAAGGCTCATTAATGATATTAATTTATTTTAATTATCAAAATTAACAACATATGTGTCTCTACATGTTCACTATGCCTGTGTCCAGATTATGAGACACAGTCATAATAAAATATAACCAGACTAAAATAAATTAAATAATGATATATGGTAAATAAAATATAAATAATATTTATCTCAACTTAAACATTCAACACGTGTAACTATACGGATGATGCACAAGTATCTAATATGAAACAAATATAGAGGATAAACAAAAATTAGTAGTTCTAAACAAAATTATATTCTAGAGCACAACATTGAATATTAAATAACTTGCATACAACATATATTACAATAAATAACTTAATCTCAGTCCTACTGAACTTGTTAAAGTATAACACTTTGCTAGATAAAATGCAATACAAATAATTCCAATTACCTTGATACCTATTTTTATAAATAAAATAAAATTAGAATAAACAACACTTACATTCCTTAATTTATTGAATTATTAATTTCAGGCGTCCCTAAAATTAATAATACCATTTCATTTAATTATTTATTTTGAGCGTCCCCAAAATAAAATAATTAAACTATGAAATTTTAGAATGAGTGTTTTAGGCATAATTTGAATAAAATTGAGAAAATCTTTTCTATTAGTAAGAAGAAATTGAGGCACCAGTACTACTAAAACATATATGAGTATGGGAAATATTAAAAATAAGAAAATTCGAAAATATTACAAATAGATAAATAAAATAAAAAAAACACCAAAGATTTGTAATCCAGAAAATTGAAAATTTAATTAATTAGAATAAGCAAACAAAAGTGCACAATTGACCTTTTTCTATCGATAATTCAAAATGTAAGAATGACTCACAAACACGAAACAAATAGAAATATTATTCAAAATTTAAAATAATTTACAAAGATTAATAAGAAATAAAGGTAGTGCTCAAGAGATATTAATTATCACATATACTAACAAATTTCATGAAAATCAATCTACACCTCACACACCTACAAATGGTTTACAAAATATTCTAAACTAATATCATCTTATCCTCGAGTATAATTTAAAGTTAACACAATTCTTATCTAAAACTTTTATCTCTAGTAAAACTAACAAAATTTTCAAGACTCCAATAAGTTAAGACTGTTATTAAATATATTCTAATATTTCTATGTTTTCAAAGATCATTTGTTTTCCTCACAAACCAATTGTTGCACATATTATACTCAACTAAACTATACTCAAACGATTGATAAATAATTCATTATCCTCAAAAGCAACACACTCTTACAATTATCTAACACTCTTGATACCTGCAATTATCTAACCTCTTGATACTCAAAAATAGTAACATTCATTTTAGGACCTCTAAAAATGTAAGGAGACTCACTAACAAGGACAAAACTCAAAGGTACTGAATGTACTGAATTGATGACAAAGAAATGATAGACCGAGATATGAATTTAAAATAGAATACCCATCCTAATGTCTACCCAAACTCACAGGTCAACCTAAATAGGTTTTCTACAAGAAAGAACCTAAGCTCTGATACCATCTTTGTAACACCCCCTTCCTAAAATGGGAGGAGATATTACTTAAAATCCATAACCTGCAACAGAGCACTAAAATAATATCTAAATAAATGATTAAGTCTAAATAATGCTAGAAGTCCATAAGTCCTAATCAATGGAATAAGGGTAGCTCTCCATCACACAATCCCGAATCCCCCTAAGCACCTGCCAGAAAAAGAATACGGCATGAGCCAAATGCCCAGTACGGATTTGGAATACAGTTTATAAAACAGAAAAACAAGTATCTATATTTGAGAGTTTATAATAAAACATTTACTTCAAAATAAGCATGGCTGAAGCAATGAGGGGTTAGGATATTTCATACCGAGATCAGAACATAACAGATACAAATGCACACATCATAGGGTACCTAATGCGTGCAACAAATCGGATAACGTGTACGGCATATACAACGTCACCGCTAAATCAAATCACAGATCAAATCAAAATCTGGGTGCACCCACATATCCTGAAACAAATATCAAAATGCGCAAAAGCTCGCCACCTGAGCTATCAGAAGGATACGCCGTGACCAATCACACTGCCACGGAAGTGTCATGTCACTGGTGCCGCAATGACATGGCTGTAGTACCCCTACAGCTGGTTAACTCGGTATACCCTATATCGCTAAGGGTTCAAATAAAATACTTCACAAAATCTTTTAAATTACGTAAAACAGATATTTCAAATATTTCCAAACAGATATTTTAAAAATTTCTGAACAGGTATATAATTTGCAAAATTTCAGAAAGTCGCAGAAACAGATATTTAAATATTTTCAAAACAGATATAAAAATCACTTTCAAAAGTCAACGAGTCAAAAACATTTTTCCAAATTCAGAATAGTCAAAACAATTAAAACCAAGTGAATAGATTTGAGGACAAAACAGATTTAATATAATTAACCCCAAGAAGAGTAGCGCTGAATAAAAAGGGAGAGAGAATCCGTACCTCTAAAATAATAATCTCGCACTCTAACAAATCGGCAAAAGGCCTCACTAAATTCCCAGCTCCCATCTATGTTACAGAAAATAATTTATTATTAAATGCATTCCTTTATATAATATTCAATTGATTTATTAATACGTTTAGTCATTTGCAGCGTAAGTAACAATCTTTATTCTACATTAATATGCACACAACCTGTAACCAAAATACAACTCCTATTGAATGCTAACTAGTAATGCCTCTGTCCTGGACCTGGTTTTATATTACAAACTATTTAATGCATGGCTACCAATACTAATTTAATATTAACATCTAGTACACTCAACAAGGAACTTCAATTCTAATCCTTAAATTCTAGCTAGATGCGGAGACATGCTTTCAAATTGTCACTCTAAAATTAAGATAGTAGTACATGAATATATATATATGGCCAAAACTTAATAGTAATGAACTAACAAATAAATTTATCTCATCAATTAACAAATAAGGACATGAAGAAAATTAATATAATATAAACATGTAACCTAGATCATTAATATTCGGATGCAGTATAGAGAACAAACAAAAGCCAAATTTTCTTTTGTATCGTAAATTGTAGAAAAGAGTAATAACTTGTTTAACCATCATTAACAAAATAATAGCTTTATTCAAAATTTAATTTAAGCCGTATTATTTTGAAAACAACAACACGATCCACGACATAGTAATTCATAGCTTAAGTATTATATGACAATCAAGTGACAAAATCCATGTAAACCAAATTTTCAATATTTAAATCGAAAAATTAAAACACAGCCACGTAAATCAATTCATAAATCAACATGTTGACACTCTTAAATACGCATCTAGTGTTCTAGTAGTCTAATACAAGAGACAGTGACAAAACCTGATAGTGCTTTGAACAAATAAGTCGCCCACTCCTCTGTTGCTCCTCACGACTCTGTTTTTCTATCCTGTTATCACAGCCTCTCCCCTCTAGGGTTTTATTAATAGATACCTATCTTTGGACTATATATATATGGATCCAATTATTTTATAATTATTAGAATTCTAATTAAAAAGTTATTATCACACCTTTTCCTTTTTTAATTAACAGAAAAATTAATCACTTATTCTAATTCTTATCCTAATTCAATTATTATTATTATTATTATTATTATTATTATTATTATTATTATTATTATATAAAATATATAAAAATCCTATATATTACAAAGGGGATAATTGTGAGCCAATAAATCCCCTGTGAAATTACAGTTATGCCCTTAAAATTTATAAAATTACATGAAATGCCACTCTTTTATTTAAATGGGAAAAAATGAGTTTTTATGGTGAATCGAACCTAGAACCTCCTCTACACAAGTTATCCTACAAATCACTGTGCTACATGAACCTTTTTGTTTTGAGTTAAAAAAATCTTTTACATACACTCGACCTCTCCATTATCTTATTTTTTACTATTATTTTAAAAATATTATATTTTAGCTTTCACAATATGGTACACATCCATCCATTCTTTCTACATGTAATAAGAGAATAAGGGGATTTTTAGGGGGGTTTTGAGCCAATAAATCATCTATGAAATTACAGTTATACCCTTACAAGTTATAAAATTACATGAAATTTCACTCTCTTATTTAAATGGAAAAAATGAGTAAATTTTATTTTTATGGTGAATCGTACCTAGAACCTCCTCTACACAGTTTATCCTACTAACCTTTGTGCTGCATGGACTTTATTATTTTGAGTTAATAAACCTTTTACACAAACCCGACCTCTCCATTATCTTATTTTTACTATTATTTTAATTTTTTAGTAAAAATAATGGTGACTCATATTATTTTAAAAATATTATATTTTAGGTTTCACAATATGGTACACAATCTATCTATTACTATAAATTAAACCACAACACAAGTGCAACAAGTGTCATTTTATGGTACACAATCTATCTATTACTATAAATTAAACCACAACACAAGTGCAACAAGTGTCATTTTAATGGTTGTGAACTTACGATAATATTTCTATATGTTTAAAAATTACAAAAGCACCGTCCATTTAATATTTATGCAAACAATATATGAAATATGTTGGTGTTGGAAATCAGCCCTCTCGTAATTTCGGATTATAATTCTATGTGACTTATATATCTTGAAGGAGTGTACTAATTTTATCTGAAAAGTATTGTATGATGAGTGTTATTCACATCGATGATATGTCTTTTTATCATTGTTCTAAAAGAAATTGTGTTATAACATATACAATATATTTATATGCTATAAAACATCCTTTTTTTATGCTCATATGATCTATACATAAATAAAATAATACATAAATTAAAATATTGATATTATAATATGTATGAATATAAAAGGTGCAATTATATTCAAAAATATCCTTAAATCGTAAAATTATACAGAATTTATAGCAATTACTAGAGGATGACCCGTGCCTCGCACGGGTTATTATGCTAGTTATAATTTCGTAATACAACCAAACCATTCATTAATATCTGTTTTCAAATAAAAACATGATATTTCTTTGTGTGCCGCATGAGCGGGATAATATTTGGATTTATATATATATATATATATATATATATATATATATATATATATATATATATGAAATTCATAATATATTTTTAATGAATAATAATCTATTATATCCATTATATCTATTATAGGGGAACATGGATTTTCAAATCTATTTAGTAAATTAATAACATGCCCCTCTATTATATTATGGATAAAAAATTGTCCTTACTAGGAATTGAACCCATAACCACACCATTAGACAAATAACTAATGTGCCATTTACAACCACTAAACCATTACAATCATTTCATACCAACTTAAAAATCAGTCACTCCATTCATTAAAAAAATCACTTGGTATATTTAATTAGAATTAAATTATCAACATATTTATCCCTTTCTAATTATTAAATGCTTTATATTTTTAATGATTAATGATGTACATTAAGGGAATGTGAATTTTCATGTTATTTAGTAGATGTCTAAAATATTTTGTTTGTGTATATGGTTTTAGGACATTTATGAAATATTATTTTATATTCTTTGACTCTACCGCTATACCATCTATATTCTTCTACATGAAAAACATAATATTTGGATAAAGGATGATCATTAAATCATTTCAGATTGGGGAATGCTAACTTCGCTCTTATTCCTCGAACCCGTCCTGATCCCTGAACATGGAATGAACGAGGATCCTCGCTGGGAATTAGTGATTATATTATTTTTTTTTTAAACAAAAAATTTATATTTTACAATACATTTTTTAATTAATTTAATTTGGTAAATTATGATATGTAATATATGCTTTAAATTTAATATTATGTTTTCTGTACCAATTCAATTTAATAGTTATTCATTATAATCAAATATTGTAATTAAATTAAATTATTCCATTTTTTTAAAATTAAGATACAGTGACAACTAGAAGGCCGGAAGAGTGTAATACTAGCGTAATTAGCCGTTAGGGGTGTTCATGGGTTTGATTAGCCGGGTTGGAGATATTTTTGCAAAACGATCCAATTAAATCAGTTTGAAATTTTTTAACCCAACTAACAAAAAATAAATTTTTAAACGAACCATACCCAACGTACATCATAAATCAAAACTATATAAAATCGTTTATTTCGAAAATCTAAATAAAACTAAAATACATATGTTGTGGAATAGAAACTAGGTTGTTAAATTGCGACTAGGATTTGTATGTAATTAATACTAGGGTTCGTGAGCTTCGTGCTTTAATGGCTGCTCTCGTGTTCGTGGCTGGATCTGCCTTCACAAGATGCCTACGTACCTTGATGAATATCAAGAATCAAGCCAAAAACGTAGTTCTGAGAATGAGGGGTCAGGCCATTATATAGGCTGAGAAGCCTTAGAATTATGATAGGAGTCAGAGACTTGGTGGGCAAGCCACCGCCTTGAGGAAGGTTCTAGACCCCTTCCTTGTAGGAATCAGTTTCCATGTTGAAGTATGTATCTTGGAATCTAAGTCAGGCAAGAGTAATATCCTTGTTTGACTCTTATTTGCTGAGCTGTTTATTACCCCTAATATTAATTACGAAATTAATATTATAACTAGGGTTTGGGCCCATCTGGTGGGCCCCACGTTTTGACCATATTGGGTCTAATTAATGCCACATTAAATGTGTCTTTAGGACTTACTTTTAGCCCATATCATTTGCCCCCCAACTTCTAGGAAAACTAATCAGGTTTTCCTTGAAGTTTTAACGGCATTTTCCGAGACTTGGGTCAGGGTTTATTGCTCTTACGCGAATATTTTCAACAATATCATCTTAATGTAAAGCGTGGAGCGACCGACGCGTTTACGACGATGTTGAATTATACTAAACGGTGTTAAACGGTGCTAAACGGCACTAAACGACAATACACTATGCTAAATAGCCTTAAACGACGTTTAAACAGTGTTAAACGATGCTAAACGGTGTTAAACGGTGCTAAACGACACTAAACGACATTAAACGGTGCTAAATAGCCTTAAACGACGTTTAAACAGTGTTAAACGACGCTAAACGGTGTTAAACGGTGCTAAACGGTACTAAACGACACTAAACGGTGCTAAATAGCCTTAAACGACGTTTAAACAATGTTAAACGACGATAAACGGCTTTAAACGGCACTAAACGGTGCTAGACGACACTGAACGGTGCTAAACAGCCTTAAAAGACGTTTAAACAATGTTAAACGACGTTGAATGGCTTTAAACGGCACTAAACGGTGCTAAAACGGTGACCGGTTGTCGTTTTTCCGAAACAGCGATCGGGTCGGCCGGAGCCCTCCTTGGGCATGAGGTCGGCCATGCCTTAAATGGCGCAAAACGACAAAAAACGGCACTAAACTATACTAAACGATGCTAAAACGGCGACCGATTGACATTTTTCTGAAACGGCGACCGGGGAAGGGTTGGAGGTCGGCCAAGCCCTCCTAGAGCAGGTGGTTGGCCAAGGGGTGGTCGGCCATGCCTTCCTTTGGCATTAAATGGTGCAAAACGGCACTAAACAGTGCAAAACGGCACTAAACGGCTGACGTTTTCCAAAACGGCAACCGAGGAAGGGCTGGAGGTTGGCCAGAGACCTCCTAGAGTAGGTGGTCGACCAAGGGGTGGTCGGCCATGCCTTCCTTTGGCATTAAATGGTGCAAAATGGCAATAAATGGTGCAAAATGGTGCAAAACGGCACTAAACGGTGCTAAAATCATCTTTTGGTTCAACTCAATTTTCATATTCGAAAGGACGTTGAAAGCAATATTCAACATCGAAATGACCTTGAAATAAATATTCAACATCGACGTTGAAGTCAATGTTCGACATCGAAACGATGCCAAAAATCTTCATACTCCATATGGAACCCGGTCGGCCGAAGCCTCCCGGGTGCGCCGGTTGGCCAGCCACCGGTCGGCCATTTTCATATTCAACATGGAACCCAGGATCTTCATATTCAACATGGAACCCGGGATCTTCATATTCAACATGGAACCCGGTCGGCCGAAGCCTCCCGGGTGCCCCGGTCTTCCGGTCCAGCTTACTTTTCATATTCGAAACGACGTCGGGACCTTCAACATCGAAACGATGTCGGGACTTTCGACATCGAAACGAAGATTAGTCTGCTGAAGCCTATTCGACAGTGAACGGTGCTAAACGGCGCTGAACGATGCTAAACGGGGTTCAACATCGACACGATCCCGGGAACGATTTCAACATCGACACGATCCTGGGACCGACTTCGTGACGACCTTGGCTCCACCAGGACCTTGGCTTTCATCTTGAATATCAGCCTTCAACTTTAATACCAGAACATCAACGTCAATACTCGAACGCTAAATGGTGCTAAATGGCACTAAACGGCGATAAAACCAGCTTTTGGTTCAACTCAATTTCCATATTCTTCATGTTCTTGACAGTTGCCGATCAATCAGAAATCTGCATGTTCCTGACACAAACGGGTTGGTCAGAAATATTCATGTTCCTGATCGATCCCAGTCGGCCAAAAAATGTTCGTACCCATGATCAGTCCCGATCGGCCGAAGCCTCCCGGGAGCACCGGTCAGCCAGCCACCAGTCGGCTGAAGCTCCTCGGGGTGCCCCGGTCGGCTGGCTCCTGGTCGGCCGGTTTTGATTTTGATTTTTTTTCTGCCCTCTTGGCTTCAATACTTCAACTTCCCTCTTGAACTGTTAACTCGAATAACTTGTAGAAGGGGGGGGTTGAATACAAGTTATATAATCCTGTCTGATTTTTGCTTGATTATAAAAACAAGAATAAACGAATGAATCAAACTCTTGTTTGTATTAATAAGATCAAATACAAACTCTACCAAAGGTGTACAATACCTTTAGCAGCTGCTGACAATACAAATATCTCTCTGTTTGTTTCGAACTTCTCGAATACAAACCTTATACAGAGCTACGCACACGAACTCACAATTTCGTCTCACGCCTCACACTCTTTACAATGATATTGAGAGAGTATTTATAATGCTACCTATCAACTAATAACAGAAAGATATAATCTATACATGACAATGTTCTGCCTTCTAGTCGATAGTTTCCTTCAATAGAAAACTCTTTCCTTCATAATATCTTCTTGCTTGTTCTTCAAACAACGATCCTGTTTTATAGCACTTGCCAGTTTCTGTAGCATCCATAATGACATCATCAGTAACACGACTGATATCAGGATCTGCACACTGCATCAGTATCTGATCAACCATCAGTATTGGACACGTCATCAGGATTTGCTCTCTGTTCCTGACATGTAGTCTCCGATACACTGTTCATTCCTGATTAAACTATACAGATAACTGTTTTACACATAAAACCTATATACAGTGCTAAATCCTTTATAAGATCAGGATTACAAGAAGTATAATGTGTAAATTCTATTCTTAACATCACAACTTATGAATTATTCCTAACAATCTCCCCCTATTTATGCTTTACAATCTGAAGCATAAATCTAAGTTGTGGATGTCAAAACATATAACAATACAACCAGAATAGAATTTATGAATGTAGAATTATGAAGTTAAGTACCTCCTTCACAGATGTAGACGTTTATCTAGTACTTAGAAGAAAGAATTTTAACTATTAATGCTGCTCTTCCTTTACCACTTCCTAGCTGAGATTCACCACTGTCACTCCTGGTTCTTCTTTTTACTACCATTTGTCTGATCTTTATCTCCCCCAGCTTTAGATTTATCTTTATCTCCTTCAGTCTGGTAGTGTTGTTGTTGTCTTTGAATTGTCTTTATCTCCCCCTTTTTGACATCAGCAACATTAATTCCAAGAGATTCAGAAACAGAACAAATGAGATTCATAAGAACTGCTTGATTTTCCATAATTGTGACTTGGTTATCTTCAAGTGATTGAAGTCTTGTTTGAATAGCAATTTGAGAATTCTGAATATCTTTCAAAACATCAGAATGAACTTCAATGTTGGAAGTGCTTCTAGTATCTTCAGTATCAGAATCAGAAAGAACTTTATCTTCAAGTCTTGTAGAAGAAGTTGCTTGAGTTGTATGATATTCAAGTAATAAAACCTGATTAGAAGTATCAACGTCTTCATCTTTCTGTTCTGGAACTGAAACATGATCATCATCTCCTTCACCAGTATTCTGTGTACTAACATCTTCAAATCCTGACTCCTCCTTAGAGTGATCAGAGACTGTTGATGTCTCAATTCTAGCTGATATTGGAAGTACATACAAAGGAACACTAGGATCATTAGGATCTTCATCTGGTACATATGTATCAAGAGATTGCTTTATCCTGGCACCTCTTCTGTTAATGATTCCTGCAAGCCTCTCCTTTTGCTTCTGAGCTTTAACTTCTGGCTTTGCATTGTGATGTGCTAGGTCATTCTTCTGATACATTTTGATGAATGAATAAGTACCAGCATCCATACCCAAATTTTCAGACCAAGATTCAGGAAAAACCTGATCCCAGAAATCAAATGATGGTTTCCTAATTTTCTCTCCCTCACTATGGAGTTGATCATCCATACCCTCATTCTCACTTTGACTTTCTAAAGTCAACACTCTTTCTACCTCACCTTTTGCCTGGT
The DNA here is from genome assembly GCA_037693485.1 of Kitagawia praeruptora. Classification (NCBI taxonomy): domain Eukaryota; kingdom Viridiplantae; phylum Streptophyta; class Magnoliopsida; order Apiales; family Apiaceae; genus Kitagawia; species Kitagawia praeruptora. The sequence continues at coordinate 58,973,176 of CM075351.1, forward strand.
CAGGAGCCAGCCGCTCAAATTGTGGATCTAAGTCCATCTTTTCAACTGTATCACTCAAATTTAGATAAGTGCTCTCATGACCTACAGAAAAATAGAGTTTAGAAGGAGTTTTTATACCTGAACTCACATGGAGAGAGGGTTCCTCATATGGCATGTGGCTTGAGGTTTTCTCCAAGGAGTGAGCTGCTATAGTCTCTGAACCCATACAATCATCTTCTTTCCTTTCAGAAACTACAGGCTCCAGTATACCACTTTCAGGTTGTTTACTAGACTCTGATGTCTTCAGTAATACTTCATTAGACACCATAGTTAGTACATCACCGTCTTTAAGTGTTGTTTGCTGAGACACACCCTCAAGGTGGATAGACTCTGACTGAACAAAATTTGTTTGATCTTCAGAAAAATCAACCAAAGTCATTCCTCCCATATCATAGGGTATCTCACTTGCATTCTCAGTCATCACAGAAGACCTTTCAACATCAGCTATCACAGTTCCTGAGTCATCCTTCCTCTGACTAGATGGTTCTTGTGTTACAGTGACTGTGATCTGATCTTTCCTACTATTCACCACTGGTGCAATAGTATCTTCTGTTGACTGCTTCCCTCTATCTACTTCCTCCAGTTGTTCACCTTGAGCTGAAGCATCTTCAATAATTACATTCTTGTCAAATAAATATGCATGAAGTGATTGAAGTGCAACATGCTTCGAGAGTCCAAATTTCTTGACTAATTGTCTTCTGACAGATACATAGAAATACATCTTCATTAAGTCAAGTCTTTGATGTAGAAGTCCATATTCATCTGGAAATAAAAGTTTTGGTACTTTTTCAACCAAAAAATCTAGAACAGGCCTTGACAACTTCACTTTGAGAGAAATTAGTCCCATAGCCAGTCTGTATGATAATGTAGTTTCCCATGAAGAATCAATATCCAGATCTCTTTTGTCAAATACTGACATAGATGTAGCTTGATTTGTAGAAACCTGCATGATATTAGTTGGACTAGACTCTGTGTGTGTAGGTGACAATTGAATCTTTCTCCTTGTTCTCCTGATATAGTGAGCAAAAGATTTATCCTGAGAAGACTCAAGAGGTGTAGACACAGAAGTGATCTTGGGATGAGATCTTTGTTCAATAGACACAGTCTTTTGAGAGACAGTATCCAGTAACTGTTTTCCCTTTTTAAGAACTACAGCCTTTTGAGAGACTGCAGCCTGGCTGTGACTAGGTTTTTCATCTCTTTGTGCTAACAAAGAAAGTTGAATTGCAGCCTTCAATTCTGCTCTCTCAGCAAGAGTTAAATCATCATCATCTTCACTAGAGTTACTACTACTACTTGACACAACAAATCTTCTCTTCCTTACAACTGATGTCTTTTGAGAAACACCAGAGGTTGGTTTCTTTGAAACAATAGGCTGTGGATCAAAATTTGGTTCTTGAATTGTTTCAGAGACTATGATGTTTTGGGCTACTTGGGTAGACACAGGTGGGTTCTCCTCCAATTGAGATTCCTGAGCCATTTCACCACAAAAGAAAGAAGAATTGTAGATAGTAGGAAGATGAGTGTTAAGAATTACCTGAAAATGATGTGGATAATGAATTGCAGGTATTTCATCTAGATTCTTTTCATTGTCCTTCTTTGTAATATCAGAGAAAATTCTCTTTTGCTGTTCATAAGAAGAAACACAATGTTCCCTACCAAATCTAGCTTCAACATCAGGAATAAAATGGTTAATAAACAATTGCATAAATCTATGATAATAAACCATTTTCCTGTTTTGATCTCTTGACCCAAGTTTAATACTCATCTGACTTAAGATAATATGACCAATGTTAATTACTCTGTCATAAAGCAAACTATAAGCAATATGTGATGTAACAGAAGTAATTTGTTGAAAAGAACTACATTTGCCAGTAAAACATTTAGCAATTTGATCAAAGTAAAAAGACCATTCCTTTCTAAGAAAAGTTCTATTCAACTGGCTCATGTTATCTAGAGGTCCACTATAACCTAATTCAGACAACATAGTTCTTATATTATCATCAGATGGTACATTCTCATAACTATCAGTAACAGGTAAGTAAAGTACTGAATTAACAACAGATTCAGTAATGTCAAATAAATCTTGTCCTAAATGTAGAACAATCTTACCTGATTGACTCTGAGTAGAATCAATTACCTCAGCATTCTCCCAAGCTTGTGAAACAGCTACTTGATTAATCTGTGGAGATGCTGTCAATGCATAACTTAATGGTCCATACACCAGAAAGTCCATGATTGGATGAAAATCAGATGACACTCCTTCCTTGTTGGTAATAGCTGCAACATGATTGTTTGTCATAAAATCAAAGTCACCAAACTTGAAGGCTACTGATTTAGGTAATCTTCTCTGAGCTGCCATTTTTGATCTGAAAAGAAACTTGAAAAATTCTTGAAATGGATTAGTGATTTTGAAAACTCAAGAGTGATTTTTGCTTTAGAGAATGTAAGATTAGAGAAAGCAATTGCACGATTAGAGTTTTAAAACAAATATATTTCACAAATCTTTCAGACCACTATCCCACGTTGACACGTAGATTGACAGGTGTCAGTCCCTGAAAAATGCAGTTACCCACGATTTTTGGAAAATAAAATCCAAAATTGATTTTCATGAAATAAATCAGGGTATAAATAACCAATACTGATCAGCTTCCTTTTCATGATGACCTCTCATCAAAATAATCACAAAATGCAATGTGATTTAAAAATATGATTTTCAAATCCTGATGGTCACACATGAAATCCTGACCAATATTATCAGAGACTTAATATGGAGTTTCCACGTGGCATTTTTCTTTTATCTGAAAAAGAAAATAAACAATTAATCTGAACAGAAAATCAATTGGTTAGATATTTTCAATATTTCTTGAAACAAGAAATACAGTCTCATGCAATAATTAGCATTTGACTTCATTAAGACTTCCAAGTGACTGCTCAACTTCTCACGTCTTTCTTTAAAAGAACCAAACGCCTTATGCCATTCTCCATAACCTTTCAATTTCTTTTCTTCTCAACAATGCTTCTCAAACCAAAAATCTCTTCAAACCCATTTTTCAGATTTTTCTTGGTCAATGAACATCCTGTTCTTGATCATCTCTTTGAACAAACGACTCTTCTCATCGAACTAATCATGAATGGATTGGTTTTCGATAACATCCAGAGGTTTCTACTAGAACATCCATCTGTTGGATACAATCTTCCCCTAACCTCCTCAAAACTTGAGGATGAAGAATTTGGCCGAGAGTCTGAGGTTGATCTTGATGGAGATGCTATTCATTTAAGTTAGCTGCTCTCATTCAAGTCGCCCAGACAAGGAATCCAAGAGCAAACGAGGCTTTCATCCCCTGATGGATTTCTTGAGATGCTCCTTGTCCTGTTCCTCAGAGTTCATATCAAAGACAAGTATAGAATAGAAATTTAGACAAAAGGATGTTGTATTTCATTTCCATGTAATGATTTCTATTAATGAAAATACAATTTCTTGTTATCTGCTTGTCTTTTGATTTCTGAATGATGTACAAATTATCAGTATGCAAATATCAAAACTTGCTAGCATAGACTTAACACATCACAGAATCAGATTACTACACAAAGTAAACGTCAGGATCTGAAACAATTTTCATAATCCTGATACTGACACAATACTGATGACGTCAGCATCCTGATAACAAATCTAATCCTGATGATTATTAACAAGTCTATCATACTGAAATTTATCAAGTCAAAGTGTTATAGCTAAAACATTTAACAATCAAATATAGATCCTGACAAGAATATCAAGTCTATAAGCTAAGAACAACATACCTTGCTACTTTTGCAGATGTTAAAGATCTAAAAATTTAACATTCCTAACTCACTTACTAGTCTACTGAATGTAGTCTCATCAAGTGGTTTAGTTAGAATATCTGCAAGCTGTTTGTCAGTAGGAACAAAATGAAGTTCCACAGTACCATTCTCAATATGTTCTCTAATAAATTGATACCTGACATCAATGTGCTTAGTCCTTGAATGTTGAACTGGATTTTCTGCAATTTTAATAGCACTAGTATTATCACAAAACATAGGAATATTACTAAGTGTCATACCATAATCCATCAACTGATTTCTTATCCAAAGGAGCTGTGCACAACAACTGCCTGCTGCTATGTACTCAGCTTCTGCAGTTGAGGTTGAAACAGATTGTTGCTTCTTGCTTGCCCAAGAAATCAATCTATTTCCCAAGAATTGACATGTACCTGTAGTGCTTTTCCTGTCTATTTTACACCCTGCATAATCAGAGTCTGAATAGCCAATTAGAAAGAAATCAGATTCTCTAGGATACCACAAACCAAGATTTGGAGTTCCTTTGAGATATCTAAAAATTCTCTTCACAGCAATTAAATGAGATTCCTTAGGATCACCTTGGAATCTAGCACATAAACAGGTAGAAAACATTATATCTGGCCTACTTGCAGTTAGATATAACAAAGAGCCTATCATGCCTCTATAACTAGTATTATCCACACTCTTCCCCTTAGGATCAGAGTCTAGTTTAGTGGCTGTTGCCATGGGTGTTTTTGCAACTGCACAGTCTTGAAAGTCAAACCTTCTTAAAAGATCTTTGATATACTTTGACTGATTAATGAAAATACCAGTCTCAGTCTGTTTGACCTGCAAGCCTAAGAAATAATTTAGTTCACCCATCATGCTCATCTGATACTTAGACTGCATAAGCTTGCTAAACTTAGCACATAACTTCTCATTAGTAGAACCAAAAATAATATCATCAACATAAACTTGAACTAAAAGCAATTCACCTTTTATCTTTCTAAAGAATAGAGTTTTGTCAATTGTACCTCTTGTGAAGCCATTTTCAAGAAGAAATTTAGACAAAGTCTCATACCATGCTCTTGGTGCCTGCTTTAGTCCATAGAGTGCCTTGTCAAGTTTGTAGACATGATTTGGAAACTTTGGATCAACAAATCCAGGTGGCTGTTCTACATATACTTCTTCATCAAGTTTGCCATTTAGAAAAGCACTCTTAACATCCATCTGGTATACCTTGAATTTTGAATGAGCTGCAAATGCAAGAAACATTCTGATTGCTTCCAATCTTGCTACAGGTGCAAAGGTCTCATCATAATCAATGCCTTCTTCCTGAGAATATCCCTTGGCCACCAGTCTTGCTTTGTTTCTTACAATCATACCAGATTCATCTAGCTTGTTTCTGAAAACCCATCTTGCACCAACAATAGATCTATCTTTAGGTCTTGGTACCAGTTTCCAAACTTTGTTTCTCTCAAACTCATTTAACTCCTCCTGCATTGCAATTACCCAATCAGGATCCTGTAAGGCTTCTTCAACCTTCTTAGGTTCATTCTTTGAGAGAAAGCAACTATACAAGCATTCATTTTGAATTGATCTTCTAGTTCGAACACCACTATTTGGATCACCAATTATCAAATCTTCAGTGTGATCCTTTGTCCATTTTCTAACAGGTGGTAGATTAACTCTGCTAGTCTCTCCCCCTAAGTTAGTGGTATCTTTTGTAGAAGAATTCTCTCTACCTTCAAAAACTCTCCTTTGATCAATAGAATCAGTAGATTCCATATTGCTGCTAGTTACTGATCTTTCCTCAGTAGACTCTGAAAGGTCAGTTCCTGATGGAGTAGACTCTGAAACGTCAATTCCTGATGGAATAGACTCTGAAAGACTAGTCTGCTCCTGATGATCACTGTGTTCTCTCTGATTGATTTGCTCCCCCTCAACAGTAGCATTCCTTTGAGAAGCAATAAAAATTCCTTCTGGAGAACCTTCATCATCACTTGAGAGTATCTCAGAAATCTTCAGATTTTCAAATTCCAATTTGTCATGGCTTTCATCAGTTTGCAAAATTCCAAATTTCTTATCATCAAATGCAACATGAATTGATTCCATAACAATGTGAGTTCTGAGATTATAAACTTTGAAGGCCTTAGATGCTGAATATCCTAGAAAAATTGCTTCATCCGATTTGGCTTCAAATTTTCCAAGTTGTTCTGGATGAACTTTTAGGACATAGCATTTACATCCAAAGATGTGAAAATATTTCACACTTGGTTTCTTTCCTTTGATCATCTCATAGGGAGTCTTTCCATGACTATTTATCAAGGTACAGTTCTGAGTGAAACATGCAGTGTTAATAGCTTCTGCCCAAAAGTAGGTTGGAAGTTTTGCATCTGCAAGCATGGTTCTTGCTGCCTCTATGAGAGTCCTGTTCTTTCTTTCCACTACACCATTTTGTTGAGGTGTACCAGGTGCAGAAAACTGTTGAGTGATTCCATTGTCTGCACAAAACCCCTCCATTGTAGAATTCTTGAATTCTGTACCATTGTCACTCCTAAGCACTTTGACTTTGTACTCAGAGTTATTATGAATATTCTTGATGAGTTCAATGATTTGCTGAGGAGCTTCATCCTTCTTGTGTAGAAAGAACACCCATGTGAACCTTGTGAAATCATCCACCATAACTAGAGCATATCTTTTCTTACTGATAGACATAATGTTTACTGGACCAAACAGATCAAGATGTAGCATGTGAAATGGTTCAGTAATTGAATTTTCAGTCTTGCTCTTGAAAGTGGTTCTTCTTTGCTTTCCAAACTGACATGCATCACAAAGTCCATCTTGCACAAAATTCGCCTGAGGTAGGCCTCTCACCAAATTGTATTTAACAAGTTGATTAAGCTTCTTGAAATTAAGATGTGAGAGCTTCTTGTGCCAATTCCAGCTTTCATCATTTGTTGCTTTGCTGTAGAGACATCTAACAATTCCTTTAGATGTATCACTTAAGCTGGCTTCATATATGTTACCATGCCTTTGACCAGTTAGAACAATGTCTCCATTCTGCATATTCAAGACTTTGCATCCTTCTCTGTCAAAGATTGATTTGTAACCTTTATCACCCAGTTGACTTATGCTTAAAAGAGTATGTTTCAAGCCTTCAACCAGTGCTACATTTTCTATGATGACATTCCCCAAAATAATTGAGCCATATCCCAGAGTTTCTCCTTTGTTGCCATCTCCAAAAGATATTACTGGGCCAGCTTTCCTCTCAAACTTTGTAAGCAGGGACTTCTTTCCAGTCATGTGTCCAGAGCATCCACTGTCCAAGATAATTGAATGCTTCTTTCCTGTGCCCTGCAAACAAAAAGTAACTAGTTAGAATTTTTTAGGACCCAACTTTGATTGGATCCTTTCTTACTAGATTTAGAGACAACAGATTTTGAAGATTTTGCCTTTATTTTACCTGTTGCAGAGTCAACTTTAGACTCTGATCTCACAAACTGTTTGTGACTAGGAGTTTCAGATTTCAAAGAATAATAGTCATAATACAGTTCATGATATTCTCTACACATGTAAATGGAATGAAGTAAACTACCACAATGATAACAAGCTTTTTGTGGTTGGTATTGAATTTTCTGAGTCTTGGGGAATCTGGACTCAGTTTTCCAAGAAGGTTTTTGATTGCAGTCTAGGGCCAAATGATTATGATTTCCACACTTATAGCATTTTTTCCTAGGTGCATCAGGTACATTCTTGTAATTATTCTCTTTGTTAATACCTTCTTTTCCATTCCTATTTCTCTTGATCTTGCTAGACTCTGAAAGACCATCTAATCTCTGTTTCAACTGAGACTTAGACAGAAACCCTATGTTTACATTCTTAGGTTTCTCTAACACTTTCTCATCTGAATAACTATTGTTAATTCTCTTGTGTACAACAGGGGTACCTTTTGAATCAACAAATTTAACATGATTAGGTTCAGAAACAATTTTCTTACCTTCAGATTTAGATGTGTTAGCTTCTACCTTACTATCATTATTGACAATAGCTACTTTTTCTTCTTGTCTAGCCTTATCAAAACCTAAACCATTAACCTTACCACGAATTCCACTCTCAAAGATTTCTATTGTCTTCTTACTGGAATTGTTAATGGTCTTAATCACATCTCTCTCTTCTTCTAGTTCTTTTCTGACATAGTCATAAGCCTCAAGAATTACACTATAATCATGCTTAGCTTTATCAGAACTCAACTTGTATTCTTCCATTTGAATTAATTCAGATTCAAGAAAATTATTTCTATCAACTAATTTATCATTCTTAACCTTAAGTTCATCTCTTTCACAAGTAAGAATTCTAAAATTAGTCATAAGATTCTTAAACTCAGCATGGATAGATCTAATTTCATCAGAATTTAAGCTATCAAATGAATCAAGAGAGTGAAGTGATACCTTATCAGAGGATGGAGAAGTTTTCTTTGGAGATCCAGGTTTGTCTGAACTATTGGCCATCAATGCAATGTTTTCATAATCCAATTCATCTTCAGAGTCACTGGAATCAGCCCAATCCTTCTGTGTGACCATAAGTGCATTACCCTTTCCTGAATTCCTAGGCTTCTTACACTCACTGGCAAAGTGTCCAAGCTCGCTGCAGTTAAAGCACTTGATCTTGGCCTTATCAAGCTTGACAATTGTACTTTTGCTCTTGTCACTCTTCTTCTCCTCCTTCTTTTGAAAAGGTCCTTTGCTAAATCTTCTCCTGTTGAATCTGCCTTTCTTGAAGGCCTTAGCAAACATAGCAAAGAGTTCTTGCATCTCAGATTCAGAATCATTGTTGTCAGAGTCCATATCAGTAGTCTCTGACTCAGAACTTTCTTTGCTTTTCTTCTTCCTCGAATTCTTTACAGCAATCTCTTCATGCTATTCTTCAGGAAGCTTCTTTACTTCAGATTGAGCAGTAAGTGCAATAGTCTTCATCTTTCCTTCACTCCTGCTCTTTTTCTGCTGCTTGTCAAGTTCATAAGCTCTCAATTTTCCATAGACTGCCTCTAATGAAATCTCATCCAGATCATTAGCTTCCTCAATCGCAGATATCTTCTCATTGTAGAAATCAGGCAAAGCTTTCATGAACTTTGTATTCATATCCTCCAAGTCATAATATTTACCATGCATGGCCATCTCATTGATGAGTTTTGTAAACCTATCAAAGGTATCAGTAAGTGACTCACCAGACTTGGATTCAAAGTACTCATACTGTTGTATAAGTAATGTCCTCATATTCTTCCTGACAGGCTTAGTTCCTTCACAGTGAACCTTAAGATTGTCCCATATATCCTTAGCAGTTTTACAAGAGAGAACATAATTAGTGAGAACAGAATCAAGACTATTGAATAATATGTTTCTCACTTTAGCATCTTTAAGAACACTCTCCTTGTCCTTATCTGACCATTCAGATTTTGGCTTCTCTGCTGTATGTTCTGGAACAACCTTACCATCAACAGTTGCTTGTCCAATGACCTTTGTTGGAACAAAAGGTCCATCTCTGATTCTGTCAAGATAATCAGGATCTGTTGCTTCCAGATGATGCAACATCTTTACTTCCCATAGAGTATATTCGTTTCTCTTGAGCATAGGAATCTTAGTATTCCCATCCTTGTAACCAGACATGATTGCAGATCTTTATGATTATTCGAAATCAACCTTCTCTGATACCAATTGTTAACTCGAATAACTTGTAAAAGGGGGGGGTTGAATACAAGTTATATAATCCTGTCTGATTTTTGCTTGATTATAAAAACAAGAATAAACGAATGAATCAAACTCTTGTTTGTATTAATAAGATCAAATACAAACTCTACCAAAGGTGTACAATACCTTTAGCAGCTGCTGACAATACAAATATCTCTCTGTTTGTTTCGAACTTCTCGAATACAAACCTTATACAGAGCTACGCACACGAACTCACAATTTCGTCTCACGCCTCACACTCTTTACAATGATATTGAGAGAGTATTTATAATGCTACCTATCAACTAATAACAGAAAGATATAATCTATACATGACAATGTTCTGCCTTCTAGTCGATAGTTTCCTTCAATAGAAAACTCTTTCCTTCATAATATCTTCTTGCTTGTTCTTCAAACAACGATCCTGTTTTATAGCACTTGCCAGTTTCTGTAGCATCCATAATGACATCATCAGTAACACGACTGATATCAGGATCTGCACACTGCATCAGTATCTGATCAACCATCAGTATTGGACACGTCATCAGGATTTGCTCTCTGTTCCTGACATGTAGTCTCCGATACACTGTTCATTCCTGATTAAACTATACAGATAACTGTTTTACACATAAAACCTATATACAGTGCTAAATCCTTTATAAGATCAGGATTACAAGAAGTATAATGTGTAAATTCTATTCTTAACATCACAACTTATGAATTATTCCTAACATGAACAACGATGTTTCATGCTTTTGAGGAACATGAGTATTCGTGTTCTTGATGAACATGAGTTTTCTTATTCTTGATGAACATGAGTTTTCGTGTTCGTGATGAACATGAGTTTTTGTGTTCGTGATGAACATGAGTTTTTCCTCTTCGTGATGAACATGAGTTTTCATGTTCGTGATAAACATGAGTTTTCATCTTCGTGATGAACATGAGTGTTCGTGTTCGTGATGAACATGAGTTTTCATCTTCGTGATGAACATGAGTATGGAGAATCAGCAATATGGTCATTCATAACTTTTGCTTAAGATTTCCCCTCATTTCCTGATTAGCACTGCTAACCCTGTACTTTATGTTAACTTCTTCAAATGCTTCTTTTGCCTCTTGGGGCCTCAAACACTTCAAGTATGAGATAACAAACGACCTCTTATAAAGGATGCCTTCGATCAAGGCATATCTCAATGCTCTCACTGACAGCTTTCGTGCCTCCAAGGCATTGTCAGGGAGCCATCCGGTTTCAAGATGAACTTTAATAGGATCTAACCAACAGCTTCCAACATCGATCGGTGCTACCAACTTAGAGTTGATGGTCGGGGCCTTCAAGACCTGGAAGTAGACACTCCTTGCGTAAGTGAACTTAGACAGGGCATCAGCCTTAACGTTCTCTTCTCTCGGAATGTGCTCTACGTAGCACTCATCAAACTGAGTCATGATGGCTTTCACAACTCTCAAATACTTTGCCATAGTTTCATCCTTGGCCTCAAATTCACCATTCAATTGCGATATTACCAATCGTGAATCTCCACAAATTTTGAGATTCTTGACCCTCATAATTCTGGCCAAGCCCAACCCAGCTACCAAGGCTTCATACTCGGCTTCGTTATTGGTTGTCGGAAAATCCAACTTCAAAGCATACTCACCTGTGAACCCATCGGGGCTTTGCAAGACTAGACCTGCACCACTAGATTTTATTTTTGATGCTCCATCAAAATAGAGCACCCAATATTCCTTCAGATCAGGTACAAGTTCTTCACTTCCAGAGGTGGTTACCATATCCTGCCCCCCGACTTCTTGGTTGCTGATGGTACATTCAACCACGAAGTCGGCCAATGCCTGAGCCTTAATCGCTGTTCGAGGCTTATATGTGATGTCAAACTCTCCAAGTTCAATTGCCCACTTAATCAACCTACCACTAGCTTTTGGGCTATGCAATATGCTTTTCAACTGCTGGTCCATCAGGACTTCGATCTTGTGTGCCTGAAAGTACGGTCGTAAGTTTCTCGAGGCTGTGATCAATGCCAAAGCAAACTTCTCGATTGGAGAGTATTTCAACTCCGCCCCATGTAACACCTTGCTTACATAGTAGATGGGTTTCTGAACCTTTTTCAGCTGTTCGAAGGCCTCTTGGCTCTCAGGAGTCCACTCAAAAATTTTTACCTTTTTCAATGCTTGAAAGAAAGGCAAACACTTGTCACCGGACTTGGAGATGAATCTCCCTAAGGCTGCAACTCGGCCGGTTAGCTTGTGTACATCTCGTATAGAGCGGGTGGTTCCATGTCTAAAATTGCTTTTATCTTATCAGGGTTGGCCTCTATGCCTCTCTTCGAAACCATCAATCCCAAAAATTTTCCTGATCCAACTCTAAAAGCACACTTAGCTGGATTCAACATCATCTTGTGGTGCCTCAGCACTTCGAATGCCTCCCTGAGGTGCTTAATGTGATCTACCTTGCACAGGCTCTTGACTAACATGTCATCAACATAGACCTCCATGGTTTTCCCAATCAGATGGGCGAATATCTTATTCACCAATCGTTGGTCTTCATCCTTAAGACATATAGAAGAGTAGCTAGTCCTTAACATCCTCGACCTTGCATGGCTTTGATTGTTGCGTGTGGCTTTTATCTGCTCGTCTTTTAACCTGGGTCCTTCACGGACTTAAACTCTTATTTGGTCGTGCTGTAACCTAACTCTTGACCCTTCGGGGTCTTTATTTATACATTTGTTTGTTCTCCATTCGTGTATTCTTTTATTTTCGGTACTTGGTCATCTTTAACTTGCACTCATCAGGTGCTTGGCACATAAATAAAATCACACAATAAATGAATGGAAAACAAACTTGCATTAATAACTTGAAATGGGTTCAACCCTTACATAAAGTACTACCGTCCTACTCGGAGCAACATGATCTTCAATGGTTTCAATGAACCTTATTTCTACTTCTACTAGATAAATATAAAGCTAAGTTCTACTAGAATAACTTGAGCCCATCGGGGCTTTGCAAGACTAGGCCTGCACCAGATTTTGTTTTTGATACTCCATCAAAATAGAGCACCCACCACTCCTTCTGGTCTCCTCCTTATTATTCTGAGGTTCACTTCGTGCTTGGGGTATTACCTCCGGCCCCCCGACTTCTTGGTTGCCAATGGTACATTCAACCACGAAGTCAGTTTACGCCTTAGCCTCAATGGTTGTCGAGGCTTCTGTATGATGTTCTCTGACGGCCTTTCTTGACGTTTCTTACTACTACGGACATCCATGTCCTCAATCGGAAGGACCTGCCCCCCAACTCCATCAGGCCTTAATGAGGCTACATAACAGCTTCGTGCCATCTTTTGATCACCTTTATGTTCTCCAACATCATTCCTGTTCGGGAACTTGATCTTCATATGATAAGATGAGGCGATAGCCTTGAATGCATGAAGTCTAGTCCTTTCGAGGATAACGTTGTACGTTGAAACCGCCTTGATTACCAGGAAGTTCAACATCTGAGTGGCCTCATTGGGCTCCTGTCCAATAGTTACAGACAACTGAATAGTCCCTTCAACTTTGGATTCTACTCCATTAAATCCATATATAGGCATGTTATTGGGGGTCAACTGAGAATCACTGTACCCCATCTTCACAAATGCATCATGAAATAGAATGTCAACGGAAGCTCCATTGTCTATCAAGACTCGCTTCACCTTTGAGTTTCCAATCACAAAAGTTATGACCAACGGGTCGTCATGGGGGAACTTCACCCCTTCCAAGTCTGAGTCATCAAAACCAACCACTACTTCAGTTTTTGCATGCTTCGGGGCCTCTCCCACGATGTGAATCACTTCTCTAGCATAAGCCTTCCGAGAATTCCTTGTTGTGCTGGCCGCAGTCGGGCCTCCTGAGATCATGTTGATTACTGGCCCTCGGGGCTGTGGGTTGCGATCTTGATCGTCATCCCTCCTATCATACTCTCTTCTCTGATTACCACGGTCGTCACCCTTAGTGAAGTGGCTCAGTTTCCCTCTACGAATCAAAAACTCGATCTCATCTTTGAGTTGCTTGCAATCATCAGTGTCATGCTCCACATATCTGTGGAATCTGCAATACTGATTCTTGTTTCTCTTTGCGGGATCACCCCTGAGTGGCTTCAGCCATAGAAAATCCTTATCCTTCTCAATGTCCAACAATATTCGACTCCTAGGAGTATTCAACCTTGCATACTCAGTGAACCTCGGTCCTTGGTTCTTCTTAAGGGCATAGTCGGAGTCCTCGCTAGTTCGGGGATACTTGTCCCTAGCATCATACTCATGGTCTTGCTTTCGCTTCTTGGAGTCGTTGTTACCTCCTCCTCCACTTACCATGGCTTCTTTCTTCATGCTATCTTCAACTTTAATGTACTTGTCAGCCCTTCGTTGGAGCTCGGCCATGTTTTCAGGAGGATATTTTGCCAATGACCTTTTAAAGAATAGATCAGTGGTTTCATGTTCCAGGGCTACCATAGCCACCTTATTCTCCAAATCTGTGATATTCAACATCTCTTTAGTGAACCTCTTGAGGTAATCTCTCAGATTTTCATTCTTCCCTTGCATCACGTACATGAGGGATGCAGAGCTTTTCTCATGAACTCTTCCGCTGATAAACTGGCTAACAAAAGCAGCACTTAACCCCTTAAAAGAGCCAATTGAGTTTGCAGGCAAACGGCTATACCATCTTTGAGCCATGCCCGACAGGGTTTGAGGGAACGCCCTACACTTTAAGGTATCACTTGCAGGCTGCAACAACAGTGCGTTCGAAAACGTCCTAATATGATTTACGGGATCACCCGTTCCATCATAAGCCTTGATTGTCGGCATCTTAAACTTCCTAGAGATGTGAGTATTCATCACCTCCTCGGTAAACGGGGGTGTGGGATCATCAGGATCCCCAAGTGGCATCAGATCCTTGGGGTTGCTCCTGGGGGTTTCCACCCTTGTTGTTCTTCCAATTGGGGCGTCAACCCTTCTTTGCCTTCTTGAAGACCTCTCTAAGTCTATAATGGGAATCAGTCCTGAGGTTGGAGGAGGTTGAGTTTGATTCAACCTAGCTTGTTCTCTCGCAATATCTTCTTTTATCCTTAAAATCTCGGCCTCATGAGCCTTGATTCTCTCAGCAGCTGGCAAAGGGGGTCCATCATGGATAGTTTGTTTTCTCCTTCTTGGCTATCTGCTAGCACGTCACCTCCTCGGGGCTTCATCTCGATCATCGTCATCAGATGACGAGTCATCGGTATAGGGACCTGAGTAGTCGTAATACTCTCGATCTCGGATCTGCAAGGCATGGCCACTGGGTCCAGGACCTTGAGTGATTGGAGGGTAATTAGGCAGACCATACATTGGGTTGGTATTCATGGGGAGATCTGTAGTATGGATCTGTACCCCCGGTGGTAACGGGCGATTGGGATCAACCAAAGGAGAAACAAGCGTCTGGAGAGAGCTGGTTTCTTGACCTGGATGGATGACTATAGGTAACGTTCTCTCAGCATGGGGATTCGTCCCTGGGGGTTGAGAAGCCGGAGACTGAGTGACTATTCCAGTCGTTGGGGGCACCGGATCCGTTGTGGGCGGAGCAGAGCTGAGAGGCAGGGGCTCGGTAGTTGTTGGTAGAGCCGGCAATTTCGTACACGACACGAAAACGACACGAAAATTACGGGTTTGGGTTGAACTTTGTGGTACACGAACACGAAAGTACACGAATACGAAATTACACGGATGAATTTAGTGTCGGTTTTGGGTTTACCCTTGGGTACACGACACGAAACGAAAATACACGAAATAAATAAATATTTAAATCAATATTTTAAATTATATAAATATATATTATAAATAAATATTAGATATTTAACCTTTTTACAAAATAAATAGAAAATACACGAAAAGTACACGGAAAGTACACGTTTTTCGTTTCATTTTCGTGTAAACGGAAATATTTCGTGTACTTTTCGTTTCGTTTCGTGTTTACACGAAATATTTCGTTTCGTGTTTACACGAAATATTTCGTTTCGTATTCGTTTTAGAAGTTGAGTACACGAATTTATTTCGTTTCGTTTTCGTTTTGGTCTCTTGGTACACGAAACACGAAAGTACACGACACGAAGTACACGACACGAAACGAATTGCCAGCTCTAGTTGCTGGTGTCCTTCGTGTTTGTACTATGATTGATGTATTCTTCCCACAGACGGCGTCAAATGTTGTGGAATAAAATCTAGGTTGTTAAATTGCGGCTAGGATTTGTATGTAATTAATGGCTTAATGGCCTTTTAGCCCTCAAAGTTTCCACCAAAATACCCATCCGCCCTCACTGTTTCAAAACGTTCCTTTTAGCCCCTGAAGTATCCGTAAAGGTCCAATTAACCCTTGTACCGGTACGTATCGGATGGGTAAAATAGACATTACATGTGTCCGTTACATTTTTTTTAATTTGTACCAGTATAAGGGTTAATAGGACCTTTCCGGATACTTCAGGGGCTAAAAGGTACAACGTATTAAACTTGAGGGTTTGATGGGTACAAAAGATCATTACTATATCTACTCATCTATACTATACTATACTATACTATGAGATGCGCTCTCCACTCATCTATACTATACTATACTATAATAAGCGAAAATGTAAGGTTCGATTCCCGCCAACATGTTAATTTAAATTTAATACTAAAAATTATTCTATAAAAAAATGTAAGGTTCGAATTCTTCCAATAACATATTGAAATTAAAATTTATAATAATATCTATACTATTATATTAAAGCCGAAACATTGCAAGTTTTGGTTGTTTTGGTCTTCGGTATAGTTATCCTATTTATTAAAATAAATAATAACATAATATAATTAAGGGTAATTAACCGATTGTGTTTTTCACATTTACTTTTTATTTGAATATATTGCCTTATAAACACCTAAAAAATCAATCGTATCATATCTTTCAATCATTAATATTTTCTTTCTAATTAAAACATGTTACCATTTTGATTTAAAACTAATCTTATAATCATTAATATATACCCGAAAATATCACACCATATTTTTTAATTATTAATAAAATTTATTAAAAATCCGTATACATTATTTATAATTGGGAAACATTAGTATAATCCGTAAACAAGAGCATATTAAATTATATAAAATTAAAATTAAAAAAATATGAAAAATAATGATTATATAAATACATAATTGTAATGTTAAATAAAATTTATAACATAATAAAAGAAACCCGTGCATCGCATGGGCATTGAAAGTTTTTCGGTTCGATTTTCAGCACAGTCATTCTAATTATTAAAATAAATAGTAAAATAATATAATTAGTGATAATAAGTCGATTTCCTTTTTAAATTAAAAGAGGTTTACTTTTAATTGATTGATTAAGACTTACATCCAATGATGGTGTTTATATAGTAGATTATGCATTAAATTCAAGCTCAGCACCCTCAACATGCATTGGCCATAACAATCAATAGTAAATTTTCAAGGCATTCAAAGTTGTAACTACCAAGATAGTTTCAAAGATCTATAAAGATAAGACAATGCTAAAATGAAAAACAGTTGGACCTTAATTGAATAAAAGGTATTCAAACTGATTACATGGAAATTATACTAGTATGCACCAAACATGTATACTTCAAAAATTTCTCAGTTTCTACTACATCATTTTCAATTTAATTTTCACAGCCTCCATGGAGGCTTAATACCCATTCATGCCTTCCTTGCATTGGCCTCTGCTTCGATCTGCTTATAGGATGTAGCATTATGAATTCCATATACTTATTTTGGTAGTGGTAAGCAAAGAGAGAAGAGTGTATGTAAGACTTACTCGAGGGGTATGGAGATAATGGTGGCTGAATTAAACTAGTAGATATAGTAATGAACTTTTGTACCCATCAAACCCTCAAGTTTAATACGTTGTACCTTTTAGCCCCTGAAGTATCCGGAAAGGTCCTATTAACCCTTATACCGGTACAAATTAAAAAAAATGTAATTGACACATGTAATGTCTATTTTGCCCATCCGATACGTACCGTTATAATTTTTTGTACTGGTACAAGGGTTAATTGGACCTTTACGGATACTTCAGGGGCTAAAAGGAACATTTTGAAACAGTGAGGGCTGATAGGTATTTCGTATAAAACTTCGAGGGCTAAAAGGTCATTAAGCCGTAATTAATACTAGGGTTTCGTGAGCTTCGTGCTTTAATGGCTGCTCTCGTGTTCGTGGCTGAATCTGCCTTCACAAGATGCCTACGTACCTTGATGAATATCAAGAATCAAGCCAAAAACGTAGTTCTGAGAATGAGGGATCAGACCCTTATATAGGGTGAGAAGCCTTAGAATTATGGTGGGAGTCAGAGACTTGGTGGGCAAGCCACCGCCTTGAGGAAGGTTCTAGACCCCTTCCTTGTAGGAATCAGTTTTCATGTTGAAGTATGTATCTTGGAGTCTAAGTCAGGCAAGAGTAATATTCTTGTTTGACTCTTATTTGCTGAGCTGTTTATTACCCCTAATATTAATTACAAAATTAATATTATAACTTGGGTTTGGGCCCATCTGGTGGGCCCCACGTTTTGACCATATTGGGTCTAATTAATGTCACATTAAATGTGTCTTTAGGGCTTACTTTTAGCTCATATCAACGTATAAATTACAATTTTAGTTTTAATATTTATTTTTGATTAATATTATAATTTTAGTGATGTAAATTATATCGTAATACATCTATAAATTATATTATATTATAGTCTATAATGTATGATTGTATATAATATATAAAAAAATATTTAAATTATCAAATAAGGTTTGTAACTTAAATCGGTATGGGTTGGGTTGGTCGAAAAAACATAAAATTCGTACATAATCCAATTAATTTGATTTAATTTTTTTTAACTTAATCAAGTATCGAATTTTTTTTAATCGGGTCAATCGACCGAAAAGAAGGTCGAGTTGGGTCTGTATGATCCAATTTATGAACCAATGAACACCTCTACTAGCCATGAACCAAATCAATTTTTAGAGATCATTCAGTTAAACATAATATTATCAATTTGTAGGGAATAAAATGAAAGTCCAAAAAATTAACTATACCAACACACGACTGATTCTGGACGATATACAAATAATGTCAGGTATATTGTGAATTTGGACAACTGATGAGATATATATGATCATTAATAAATATAAATATTGAATGTAAGTTGAAAGTAATAAAAACTATATGTATATTGTAAATGTATTATTATTATGAAATATGGTACGATGTAGTCTTTACTGCATTAATAAAATTCAAAATTACATCTCACATCACACCGTAAAATTTGGATAAAATTAAATTCACAATAGCATCACAAATACAGTTTGGATAAAATTAAATTTGCAATAACAGCACGAAAAATAAAAATTGTATTTGGCGATATGAGCAATTTTTGAGATTTGAGCGGTTTGATAAACATAATTATACTTTAATTAAAATCGATTAGTATAACTGGTATCGGGTATTATATTTAGCTAGACTAAGAAACATGAGTGTTTTATCATTTACAATGTGTATAGGGTAAATTTATGGATAAAATTAGAACACAATATAAATTTTAAGATAAATTTAAATTAATTAAAAAATTTGAACATTATATCCATAGTGTTTAAATTAAAGTATACTTTCGGCATCATGCGTGAAGAACTTTCGACATAAACAACATGTGGACAGCACAAGTTAGGAATAACAAATAAAACATATCAATTTTTCCTTTTCTTTGTCTGACCACTTTGCAATCAGCATTTTCAATTTGTGTATCAGAACCACTACAAGAACAAACTTTTCATTCTTGAATTTATGATCTCAAAACCGTATCTTCGTCTCAATTTAGATTTAAATACTCAATTTACGCATAATTGTCTTGCTCATTTAAATTTATCATTACATATGTTTCCCGTTACAAGCTATCTGTCATAGTTCAACCTGCGTGTCATATGGTTTAACAAATTCAGATTTAAATACTTAATTTACATGCAATTCTCTTACCGATTTCAGCTTATCATTACATACATATGTTTTGGCATTTATCTGCCATAGTTTAACCAACGACTCATATGTTTAACCTTTGCATACTATCTGTCATAGTTTAACCAACGAGTCATATGTTTTGGCATTTGGCCCGTGCTTTGCACGGGCTTTCATGCTAGTATATATAATAGCCCAACAAGGGGCTATAATTGATGAGACATTTTATAGGTGTTTTCGGGTATATTTTAATAATTGTAAGATTTGTTTTAAATTGAAAAGGTAACGTATTCTAATTTGAAAGAAAATGTTAATGATCGAAAGATATGATACGATTTAAGTTTTTAGGTGTTTATAAAAAGTAATATCTTCAACTAAAAATAAATGTGAAAAAGGTAATCGACTAATTAACATTAATTATATTACTAATTACCATTAATTATATTATGTTATTATTTATTTCCGATGTATTTATTTTTCTTTATAACGTAGGGTAAATAAATAAATTCATGAAGTACAAAAAACATGTACTAAAAAACAAGTATAAAAAAATAGGTACCAAAACTTTTAATGTTTCGACTTTTATATAATAGTATAGATTATTCTATATCGATGTCAATATTTAGAACTATACAAATAATAGTATAGATTATTCTCTATTGATGTCAATATTTTGAACTATACAAATTATTTATTTGATGAATTTATTGATTTATCAAATATTTATTTACCAAGACACGGTTGATTAAAAGGTAAATTCTTATAATTTTTTTAAATAATTAAAATATCAATTAAAAAAATATAATAAATTTTAGAAAGTAAGTAAAGCTAGAGGCTCGTAATTCGCTAAGAGAAATAACAAACTCATTCAAGTCTTTGGTCTATTTGTTCATTCCAATTAGTACCTTTGGATGAAGTTGTATTTGAAAAAAGAAAGGATGAATTCATTGTCAAAGCACGAACATAAGACATATAAGCAACTTCAACTTATGATAATAGAAGTACGAAAAAATATTCTAAAGTGTGATACGCCTGTAGTTACACAAGATATATTAACTCAGTCAATTAGAATTATATGATGTTTTAAAAGTCCAACGGACAGAGGAAGAGCAAAGGGCAAATGATGCTTAAAATGAAGAAATTATAAGAAAAGAGATGAAAGAGTTAGAAAGATAGTTTTAAGAAGTGAAAGCACAAGGTCTGAGGAGGGTAAAACCTACACTCGAATGCAATATCTTAAAGTCTATTTAGTTTGTATCTTGAATATTATTGGAGATCCAACTAAATGGATGTATCATTTTCGAAGAAGTGGAAGAACAGTTTAGTATTGTAAGTGTTCTGAAAAATCATCTTAATTAGACGATACCCATAAAACACTTGAATTCTATTCTATGACTTAAAAAAAACTGACATGAGTATTATCAATATTACTCATATTATTTTTCGGATTACAAACTTGAACATACTTAAATAAGTGCACAATAGTCACATATGTCATTAACAAGCAAAATTCCATTAAAATTGTTGATGAGTGGATTTCGTAACAACTTTTGAGAGGTTTATGGTGAGTTGTAAAGGCTAACGATCAACTAATCTATGGAGAATGGAGGTTTTTTGTAGGGGTTGAACTGAGCTCGAGAGCGTTTACAAGAATCTCACGAATTCCCTTGAGGCTTGTGTCGTGCGTTCTCAAGAATCTCGTAGGTGTATTGTGAGGCTTGTAAAAACATGTTCTCAAGGTGCCTACGTACCCGTGTATATATAGGGATCAAGTTCACGTAGTTCTTTTTAGACTAGAAGTCTGGTTAGGCGGCAATAAACTAGGTTCCTAATTCGTGGGGAACTCCTTTTCTCCAAATTTCAGCCACGAATAGGCGACCTAAGTCGAATAGAACTCGAATTCTAGTCCGACTAGGAGTATGTTTACAAGTTCTCGTCCTATTAGATGTATTCAAGGATCATCTGCGCCCAAGGAATACATTCCAATAAGGAGTTGATGTTCATGACTTGCTCCTAAAGAATAGGAGGCTTAATCATACTAGAATTCTGCTGGAATAAATCTGTTCTCGTACAGGAAGCTGTCTCTCAGGAACCTGTCTGCAGGAACCTGTTTCTCGGGAAGCTGTCTACAGGAAGCTGTCTTTCGGGAACCTGAACCTGTCTAGATCCATTTCACGTGCTATTTAGCCCCATTTAACTTAAGGGACCTCAATCATAACCCATATTAATCATACGGATTGGATCCTTAAGCCCAATGGGCCTAAATCTAACCCATGGAGATTTTGGGCACAACAAGTACCCCCCGGTTCCTCGAAGTCATAGGATGCGAGAGGAACCTAAATAGCTTGATATTTTAAGATCCAATCCCTTCAGTGCTCCCATGTTTCTTCTGAGTGAACCATGCGGGTCTTTGTCTTCTTGTTTGAATCGTGACAAGGGCACAAAGTGAATCCAATTAGGCGCTGAGTGAATCCTTTGACAAGGGCACAAAGCGAATCTAATTGGGCACTAAGTGAACCTTAAGAATGTCAAGGAAACCACGTGAATCCAAATAAGGGCATAAAGTGAACCTAATTGGGCGTTATGTGAACCTATGCTGAGGGCACAAAACGAATCCAATAGGGCACTAAATGAATCCTTAAAAGGGACAAGGTGAATCGTAAGATTGTCAAGGGAACCAAGTGAATCCAAATAAGGGCATAAAGTGAACCTAATTGGGCGTTATGTGAACCTATGCTGAGGGCACAAAACGAATCCAATAGGGCACTGGATGAATCCTTAAAAAGGGCACGAGGTTAACCTGGAAAATCATAACTTGATTGCTCGAGAGGCTACTTCATCTGATAAGCTTCTTTTCATTTGACTATCTAATGTCTGTCTATCAGAGGTACTCTAGGATCAGCTGCGTCCTAGGAGTACTTTCCAATGATGATTCTGCGTCTCTCTAGCTTGCTTCTTGATATCTCTGATGTCTATGCTCAGAAACCTGGTTCTCACGAACCTCTATCTCGGAACCTGGTTCTCAGGAACCTCTCTACAGGAAACTGTACCTGCACAAATAACAAATTTGTTAGTCTCGGGAGCGTTTCTGTAGTTCCCATGTACTTCTTGTTGTTCTCATTGCTGTTGCTAGGCTAATTCGGGCTCTTCTGCGGGGAGGAAACTGGTTCATTCGTAATCTGCTCAGCTACTGGTTCATCAGGAACGTCTTGATACTCATAATCTCTTGACTGTCTTCTCAACTAATGCTCATTTCTCCACGTTAGGTCTTCATATCTCGTACTAGATCTATCTCCTCGCTCATACAATACTTGTTGATTGGAACCTACGACTTAATAGGTCTTAAATCTAGCCCATGGTGATTTTGGGTACAACACCAAGAAAACTAGAAAAAATAGGTTAGTAATACGAGCTGAAGAGCTCACATACAAGTGATGCATGTATGCAAGTATGAATGATTATTTACGTTATATATGTTGCTACTTTCTCAAGTGGCATATCAATTATCTACTTGATTGATTCAACTAACACGTTCGGGATCATAAATTAAGCATATATGTTACGTAAACTGCAAACCTATAGGGCATGACAACATCCTAAGTACAAGTTCACATAAATTTCATTTCTAAAGATCATGGAATATACGCATTAAAAGCTACATGTATCTAAGCATGACAGAATATAAGCTCTCATTAACGGGAAATGTGCATGATAGTTAAGGATATAAAGGCATGAAAGTAGAACTTATCTGTGCTTCATTGTGCCGGTTTAGATCGAGATTCTGTTATTGAACCTGGAAGATGGAAGCTCTTCTCTGTGCAAACGTAGGGGAATTGAGCTACCCCCCGAGCCGTCATGATGCGTGAACCTCCTATAGCTTGTTGAAGCGGTTGACTGAAAGCTGTAGCTTATAAACTATGGGTTAAAAACTAGAAGCCGGAAGCTATTAACTGGAAGCTTCTGATGATCATCAAGGATGCTGCAAGCTGCTTTATCAAGAAATTGTTAGTAGTACGGTACCTATTTCAATCATATACAAGCTTTATAAGTGGGAGTATTCATCTTTGTATCGCTTTGATAAGGGCACAAGGCGAATCCAATTGAGCTCTAGGTGAATCCTGAAAAGGGCACATAGAGAATTCAATTGGGCGCTAAGTGAATCCTTGACAGGGCATAAGACGAATCCAGTTGAGCCTTAAGTGAATCCTGAGAAGGGCACTTAAAGAATTCGACTGGGCGTCAAATGAATCCTTTTTCGCTTCAGGGAGCACGAAGTGAATCCATCCGGGCTCTAGGTGAATCATGTCAAGAGCACGAAGAGAATCCGGTTGGGCACTAAGTGAATTCCTTTGTGGCATCAAGTGAATCCTTATAGGCTCTAAGTGAATCCTGAAGAGGGCACAAAGAGAATCTATAGGGCACATGATGAATTATTTCAAACTCTAGGTGCACCAAGTGAATCCGTATGGGCACAAGGTGAATCCCTTTAAAGGCTTTTCAGGTACAATCAAACTCTAGGTTAGGTTACCCATGATTAGGTTCCCAAAACCTTTAACTAGGTGCCCACATGCTTATAGGACTTTTGAATTGTGCCTACGATTCATAGGGCTTTTCGATGTGAATCTTTCGTGCTTGCAAGTCTTTCCTGGCTATCGAGTGCATGTAGCTGACAGGGCTTTTCTAGTGAATCTTTCTGGGCTCTATACAAATCCTTGTAAGGGCATAAGGTGAATCCAACTGGTTGTTTATATGAACCTCTGCTTAGGACAAAAACCGAAACCAATTGGGCACCAAATGAATCCCTAAAAGGGTACAAAGAGAATCCATCAAGATACCAACCAAATGCGCGTGGATGCATGAAGCACCAAGTGAATCCTTTTGGGCTCTAAGTGAACCTATACGGGCACATAGAGAATCCATAAGGGCACTGGATTAATCCTCTACAGGCATGGAGCTCTTGCTATAAGCACATTTTCTTCTATTCAGGTATCGGCTGGTTGAGAACTTCAAGTAGGAAGCTGCTAATCAGAAACTATCAATAATTGGCTTCTAACAAATGTCAATGAACTTGGAAGCTGTTACATATAAGCTTCAAGTATATATGAATGAATCTGCAAGATGTCAGTTACAGGAAAATAACAAGGAATCTACTAGACACATATAAATGCAACTAGACCTGGAAGCTGTTACCTACGAGCTTCAGGTGAGTAACACAAAACCTGTTAACTAAAGGTAAATACATGGAACCTGTAAGCTACAGGTAAATATCAAGGAACCTGCGAGGTGCAGGTAAATATCAAGGAACCTACGAGATGCAGGTAAATATAAGGAACCTGTAATATGTTAGGTACATGTGCATTCTAACATCTAGAAACATAATCAATACATAATCATAACTTTATCGCATATACGACCACAATATCATAGATGTTTAAGCATGCTTTAGGTATAGTAAGAGTTTGCTGAGCGTACCTGGGAGGTTTTCTACGAGTATCTTAGCATAAAAGGAGAGGCATCACCTGGATCTTTCTGTAGACTGATCAGATGTGAAGTGGAAGCATCCGTTAAGATTTGGAAATTCATTGATGTGTTCATGATGCAAGCATGCTGCTCTTCAAGATACTAGACCAAATCAATCCTCAAGGTTCTTGAACCAAATATGAGCTATGAGGTTTCCAAACTGCATCCTAGCCGTGAGGTTCCTGAATCAAATCGCGAGCTTCCTGGACCTGGTGGTGAGGTTCCTGGTCTGAATTCTCAAAACTTTGAAATCCTCAACTTTCAAAGTACCATGTGCTATAGTAATTGTACTACCCCCCAGTTCTTCATGAGGGAAGCTTGTCTTTGATGAAGAACTAATTCCGGTAAGCTTCACAATTCTTCGATAATCTCTAATAAGTCGTTGAATATTCATCCATGAAGTTGAGTACTGCGTGTTTGCTTCAAGATGCTCATATCATATTCTTGTAGCTACTCTTCATCAAAATCTTCAACTATATCTTCATGTCTTTATATCTTTAACTATATCGAATTTTTCTTAACGCTCGAATAGATACTATAGTTTCTTCACATCATTCCTACTTGTAGCTTTAACATGTCTTCTCTTTTCTTCTTTAACCTCTTACGAAACACGCTGAGAATGAACCTCTATACAAATATCCCAATACAGTACCTCTAAGCTTACGCGAGCTAACTCATTGTAAGAAACAAGAGATACTTAAAGAGATTACTTGTGAGGTATTTCTCGTATGTCACTGAATTGAATGAGGTATGTTCCTTGTTTTACAAGCTAAATGTATGACGTAATACAAGGAAAAGAACTACTCATAATTTCGTTGAAAACTACTAGAAAGAAATAGGTTTACTTGCTAGGAAGGTATACATGCACTACCCCTAGTTCTAAGAAGGAAATACATATATAAATAAAGGTCTCTCAACTATACTTTAAGGAAGCTCTCAAACTTTCAACTACTGGTCACCTCGAGCTATCCATTCCGCGAGCTTCCCGGCTTTAATCAATTCCTCAATTTGGTCTTTCAGTGCTCTGCATTCAGAAGTATCATGACAATTATCCTCATGGAAGTCACAATATTTCTTCAGATCTTTCCTTGCTCCTACAGTTAAAGGTGTAGGCATCACAAATATTCCTTCTTTCCCATAAACCATGAAGATGTGGTCTACTGGAGCGACCAAAGAGGTATAATTGTCGCACTTTGTCTTCAATTTTGCTTTACTTCTTTTGGAGGAAGCTCGATCCCCAATAACATATGCTTGCGGGCTTGGAGACCTTTCTCGCTTGATTCCTTTATGACTAGCTTCGTCTCCAAGATCTTCTGTTTCTCTCAACTTCAACAAGGATTCTTCCACACATTTATATAGTTCAGCTTGTTTGTAGAACTCAGCTAGTGTACCGGGTTCACGTACTTGTAACTCCTTCCAGAAGTCTGAACCAGCTCTAACTCCAGCAATCAGGAAGCTCATAATGACCTCGTCAGGAGCTTTCTTAACTCTGGGAACCTCTGCATTAAAACGTTTGAGGTACTCTGTCAAGGTCTCATCTGCTCTCTGCTTGATATTGGCCAAGGTATTGGTTGGGGGTGCAAAAGCGACGGAAGCTCTAAACTGAGTAACGAAGAGTTTTCCCATATTCTCCCAGGAATTTATAGAATCTGATGGTAACCTCTTAAACCATTGATGAGCTCCACCATAAAGGGTTGCAGCCAATAATCTACACCTTGTTGGCTCCTTAACTTGATAAACATCCATCTCAGTATTGAAACGACCCAGATACTCCACAGGATCCGTAGTGCCATCAAATTTAAACTCGTTTGACATACGATAGGATTTAGGTAACGGGGATTTTCTAACCTTCTTGGTGAATGGAGATGAGGTCATCGCACCTGTTATTGACTGCTTTTCTTCCTTGAGTTTCACTAGAATCTTCTTGATGTCTTCAGCATTCAAATCACTAGCTCCACCGTCCTTTGCTTCCTTATCTTTATCATCGGCTTCCTGTGAATCTGCTATACACGAATCGTTCGTGGTCTCGACTGAACTTGAATCATCTTTAATTATCTCGATGGAAGGTTCCTTAACAGGAGGTTGTTTATCCTTCGTTTCACCATCTTCTTCACCTTCAGTATCTTTCTTTGGGTCTTCGATCTCCTCCTCAGCCTTTTCTTCACGTTCTTCTTCATCGACGCCTAACTGCTTGGGATTAATCTTAGCTTTTTTACCCTTCTTACCAGTTGCTAACTTCGACTTCTTCTTCTTCGGTGTTATTTGTTCGAGGGTTGTAAGCCTTTCTTCAATCGACTTTAGATGCTCTAGGACGTCAGCAGGAGTAATCTTCTTCGTTTTCGGGGTTTGATCTTTCTCTACAGATTGTGTTGCTTCGCTATCAGAACTGCCTGCCATCTTTCCACTCTTAAGATGATAACTCTCCCCTCCTTCTAGCGCCAATGTTGATGAGTGGATTTCGTAACAACTTTTGAGAGGTTTATGGTGAGTTGTAAAGGCTAACGATCAACTAATCTATGGAGAATGGAGGTTTTTTGTAGGGGTTGAACTGAGCTCGAGAGCGTTTACAAGAATCTCACGAATTCCCTTGAGGCTTGTGTCGTGCGTTCTCAAGAATCTCGTAGGTGTATTGTGAGGCTTGTAAAAACATGTTCTCAAGGTGCCTACGTACCCGTGTATATATAGGGATCAAGTTCACGTAGTTCTTTTTAGACTAGAAGTCTGGTTATGCGGCAATAAACTAGGTTCCTAATTCGTGGGGAACTCCTTTTCTCCAGATTTCAGCCACGAATAGGCGACCTAAGTCGAATAGAACTCGAATTCTAGTCCGACTAGGAGTATGTTTACAAGTTCTCGTCCTATTAGATGTATTCAAGGATCATCTGCGCCCAAGGAATACATTCCAATAAGGAGTTGATGTTCATGACTTGCTCCTAAAGAATAGGAGGCTTAATCATACTAGAATTCTGCTGGAATAAATCTGTTCTCGTACAGGAAGCTGTCTCTCAGGAACCTGTCTGCAGGAACCTGTTTCTCGGGAAGCTGTCTACAGGAAGCTGTCTTTCGGGAACCTGAACCTGTCTAGATCCATTTCACGTGCTATTTAGCCCCATTTAACTTAAGGGACCTCAATCATAACCCATATTAATCATACGGATTGGATCCTTAAGCCCAATGGGCCTAAATCTAAGCCACGGAAATTTTGGGCACAACAAAAATCAATCACATACTTTAAAAGACATTGATCATGCATAATATAATTTAAAAATATAATTTAGGATAGCGACCCGTGCCTCGCACGGATTTTTATGCTAATTTTATTCCATTGATCAACAATTTGATTGATGGATAAAAACACCCTGTCAAAGATAAAAGAGACCATCAATTTATTAATTTATTAAATGGATTAATTATTTTAATTAGTAATAAATTAATAATTAATATATGAAAAAATAGCAATGCATTTATGTTTTTGTTAGGGGATGGAGAATGGAGATGCTTATCTACCGATTAAATTGTACTTCGTCTAATCGTCTTCAGTAGGGAGTAGGGACCCAAGCCCAATCCACTTGCGAGGTTTTTGTAAAGTGTATTTAGGGTTCAAAAGGTTGTCTTTTGTCTATAAATTCTTTATCCAAATCAAATCAATTGTGAACTATTCTTAAATTCTTTTTACCCTTTTCTTCAAGAATCTTGATTCTTGAAGTCTAATCACAAACACCCAAAAGCCCAAAACAAAGAAAGATGCCAACTTTAACTAAATTATATTCAATGCAAGAAGTCTCTTTGCATAACTCTCAAGATGATTGTTGGGTCACCATTAATGGCAAGGTCTGTTTTTTCTTGTATCCATATTGTTTTTTGTTTGTATTTATTTATGTTGTAGCTGTATAGTGAACAATTAGACTTGGGTTGATGTTTAATTTGATAAAAAAAAATAAGCTTTATAGTTCATTTCACCCTTGATGGCAATCTCTGTTTCTTTACTGTATCTATATTGTTATATGTGTATATATGTATCTGTATTGTAGCTATATAGTGAATAAGTTGACTTGGGTTAATGTTCAACTCGATAAAAATTTGATTTGTATAGCTCAATTATGTCTTTACATGATTATTACCTTGTTAAAAAATCTTGGTATTGTTAAGATTTCCTAAACAAAATAATGTGTGTATATAGATGTAAAATTATTTGGGTATGCATAGAGTAGTCTGTTATCAGGGTATTGTTATTGATGTATAGTTGAGCTAGATATGAATGTGAAACTTAGTAGAGCTTGGTACCAAGATATGAATGTGAAGCTTAGTATGGCTGCTATGATGTGTTAATCTGGCTTTGGTTTAAAGTTCAGATTAGGCAAATGCTGTTGAGTATTCAAAGTTTTACTTTTTGAAAAGTTGGATAGTGAGAAATTGACTAAGTTGCGTCTTCGATTTGGGGGTGTGCTTCATGCCTTCAAAAAGATTGACTTGGTGATGTCCTTAGACTTGATTAAAAAGTTTATCAATTAAAATAAGTTAAATGGGTCTATAAATTTACTAGGCTAAGCCTAAAAGATTAATACATGTGTTGTGCTTTTACAAATTAGGTACAGGGAATCTAGATAGTTGGTCCTTCCACTGTATTTTTATATATACCCATTGTTGGACATTCTAGCATCATATATATCTGCTAACGATTTTGAATACTTTAGGAATTTTACATCTTGAAAATATGCTCTGGCTTTATTTGTTACTAGTTTTTTGATAAATTGCCCATACTGTGTATCTTTATCACCCTAGATGTGTATTATGCAAGTCAAGTTCAATTGCAGTTTATATGTTTTGTGGGCTCATATATTAGATTAGGTGATCAAGAATTACAAGACATGTTTTTCAAGGACAGTGATCCTTCATGTTTTTTGCGATATAATCTTTTCTACGAATGGAATAATTTTAAGAAGCAAAATTACAAGTGAAAAGGATGAGAATGAGATAGAGTGAGGAACATAAGAGTGTAAAAATTCTAGCAAACTTTTTGAAGAAAATGGATGGAGGAATAAAATGGACAAACACATATGAAAAGAGATGACCAGGAAATAGCTATTTTTATTGAGAATTGATACCAGAATTGAAAATGAGTTTTGACAACAATTAAATATCAAAATTACACTTGCTTATTGATTCATTCTATGCTTTTCAAGTAGAGGATCTGTTATGGAATGATAAGCTGACATTAGGAAATTGGGGGAAAGGATTTGACATATCTGCATGAAGGTATTTCTGCAAGTGATTAATATGCTAGAGCGTTTAGATACATAAGTAGCAAACTAGCAGGCTACAAACAGAATATTCCAACGGTGAAACCATGGGCATGAAGTGACACTCACATTCTCACTTTAACATGCTCAACTTCACTTCGAGTAGAATGTTAATGTGTGAACTGTGAGGTCTTCTTACTTCTTTCTGAGGCCTGAGCTTCACAGTAGCACAAAAAGGTTGCTTACAAATTTACTTTGTTATAAAGTGGCAGCAGTCATGGTTTCTTCTATCTATAAAGTTTTCTGTCCTTGTAACTATTATCCTTTTTAACCAGTTATTGAATTTTTTTTTTCAGTTTCTTTTATTGCATAAACCATAATCACGTAGTGTTGTTAGTGCACTGGACTGGAATAGAATTTGATATTAATCGTTGTCACGAAAATTATGTATTTGAATTAATTATTTAAATTGATAAATAAGCGAAGCTATAAAATTATCAATGATGATAAAACTTTTAAAGAAACATTGATTTTATGAATGCTGTATAGGATTATATGACAGGTGAACCTCAGACAAAACCAAAGAAAATATATCTCCAAATCTCCAATCAAAGAGAGCCACATGTAATGATATAGATAAATTTAATATAATCTTATACTAATATCAAAATATTCTACTCATGTAAATCCAGTGAGCGCTCAGACCTGCCCTCACTTTAGGGTAGGTCAGCTACTATTGGCAGTACCTTATACAGCACTTATGTTTAACTCTGAAAACCTTTGTATAAAACTATAGAAGCCAACGGTCAGCTACTCAGCTTAGTTTAGTTTGCGGTGTATAATCTGGGACAATCACAAGAATCATTCCTATTATAAACCTTATATAAGCTGATCAGGATTCTGAAATTCTATAAGGCAGGTTAATACATACCTTTACTCGGACGCCAACAGAGTCAAAATGTTAAGAATAACTGCCTACCTTTATACAATAGAAAATGTAGTTAATTGCTTACGTGCTCGTGTTCTTAATTGGTAATGTTTAGCTTGTGCCGAATTTTAGATATGGTAAAAATGTTGTTTAGCTCGTGTTCTTAATTGATATGTTTAGCTTGTGCTTGTTTGTCTATAAGTGATGGATTCTGCATAACAGGTGTATGATGTGTCTTCTTATATGGATGAACACCCAGGTGGAGACGACGTCCTGCTTGCTGCATCTGGTAATATTTTGACTAGTTTTCTAGATTATCAATCTAAGGAATAAGCTTAAGAAATTATTTAACCATAATGTAATATTATATACTTTACTACCGAAGGGAAAGATGCCACTGACGAATTTGAAGATGCTGGGCACAGCAAATCTGCAAGGGAGCTCATGGAGAGCTTCTGCATTGGTGAGCTTGAAGAGCCTACCCCACTCATCCCGGAACTTGAGATAGTCTCAAAGAAGCAGCAAAATGACATTGTCGAGAAGCTAAGGGATATGAGTAAGCAATACTGGACTGTTCCAGTAGCTGTTGTTGGCATCACAGTTGTAGCGAGCTTCTTGTACTCACGTAGGAGTTAACGAAACTCATTTTTCTACTATTTAATTGCAGCTTGGAAAAAACTATTGCCAGTTTGCCACATTCTGGATTACTATAAAGTAAGCCAGAACCACAGAAAATTAATTACTTGTTCCCTCATATTACAAATTACATGATTTGAGACGATTGCTGATAATCTGTATTGAACTATCACTGGAAAGCAACATTTTTGAATTTTATTACTAGTTTTGAGCATGACAAATGACAATGATACGTTTTGTAGGCTCTGTATGCTCTATTAAGATCATAATTTGAGAAATATGAAGTTACACAATGTCAAGAATGATAGTGTAACTACTTTAATTTGATAATTAACATAATCTCTGGAGCGAATATAAAGAAAGGTCTGCCCTTCGGCCTGTCCTTCGCATGTATGTTGGGTTTATTTTTTGATTCTATTTCAGTGAAGTTGAGATGATCAAACCAGCGTGACTGGTTTAGCCAATCTTTAAAAAAACAAAAATTTGCCATGATGAACGGTGTTAATACAAAAAAAGTGAATGTGCATTAGTGATCGCAGGGGAACTATTAATGCCAGGTCGATGGTTCAATTTGTAACAAAATTTATAAAATAAATTAAAAAATGCCACAATCACGATACGATGAACATGAACAAAATAATTTACTTTTCAAATACATGTATCCAAACTTATCGCATTTGATCAATTTTCCAATCACACAAATTTTATCCGATCACAAACACAAATATAATCTCAACTCGAAAATTTATCCGACCACAAACACCGAAATAATTCCATATCAAAATTACTCGCAAGCCACAGCTGAACAACCCTTTTGGACACTTTTTCATGTGTGCATTGGCTAAATGTTTTTTTTTTTTTGATAATCCGGTATCCGGGCCAGCTTGCGTGCACCTCGACTAATCCGGAGGGCATACTAGTGTTAAATATATATGAGTATAAGATCCTTGAAAGGGTCTTCCCCAACACCTTAAGGTTTTGGGTGAAATAGTTTCTAACATGGTATCAGAGCTCTGGTGTTTGTGAAGGTCTCAAGTTCGAACCCCACCACCCCCAATATTCTCAATTTAATTTGGCACTAAGGAATTGCTCCAAAAATGGGCTCCTAGTGACCACTCTTACCCCATAATGGGCTTGCGAGTGAGGGGGAATGTTAAATATATATGAGTATAAGATCCTTGAAAGGACCTTCCCCAACACCTTAAGGTTTTGGGTGAAATGGTTTCTAACATCTAGCACACCACCCCCAATATTCTCAATTTAATTTGGCACTAAGGAATTGCTCCAAAAATGGGCTCCTAGTGACCACTCTTACCCCATAATGGGCTTGCGAGTGAGGGGGAATGTTAAATATATATGAGTATAAGATCCTTGAAAGGGCCTTCCCCAACAACAACTTAAGGTTTTGGGTGAAATGGTTTCTAACAACTAGCACACTCATACCCCCGAATATGGTAGCCCACTTAATTCCGGAGCATCAAGGGAATCGAACTCGTGACCTCAAGACAACAAGTCTTAAGTGCCACTGTCCGACCATCCGAGACATCCCGTGGGATTGCATTGGCTAAATGTTACTGTACAATGTTGTTACAAAACGAAATAAAAATAACAACGGCATTGCCCAGTTAATTTCCCATCACATGACACCTGTCACACATCCGTGCTTCTTTTGTACTAGCTTATTATATTATTGTTTTATTTTGCCATTTTATCTTATTACTTTCTTCAAGAACAAAGGTGACGCTCAGAACTGTAGTAACTATCGAGGAATTAAATTACTCAGTCATACTATGAAACTTTGGGAGAGAGTGGTTGAAGTTCGGATTAGAAGAGAGGTTGAAATCTCAGAGAACCAATTTGGTTTTATGCCGGGAAGATCGACGACCGAGGCCATTCACCTCGTCAGACGCCTTATGGAGAAGTTCAGAGAACGTCGCAAAGACCTCCATATGGTGTTCATCGATCTTGAGAAGGCGTATGATAGCATCCCCCGTGAAGCTATTTGGAAGAGCCTTGAGGAGAGGAGAGTGTCATCGGCGTACGTCAGGGCGATCCAAGACATGTACTCTCAAGCTTGTTCCTGCGTTCGGACCCCAGTCGGTGATGCTCGTTATTTCGCTGTGGAGATTGGGTTACACCAGGGGTCGGCCCTTAGCCCTCTTCTTTTCGCCCTGATCCTAGATGTCATGTCGCGAGGGATTCAAGACGCCATCCCTTGGTGTATGCTCTTCGCCGATGATATAGTGCTAGTGGCGGAATCGAGGCGGGAGGTGAATGAAAAGTTGGAGCTATGGAGATCCACTTTGGAGCCCCAAGGACTGCGTCTGAGCAGGTCTAAAACCGAATACCTCTGGTGCAACTTCAGTGGTGACGCCAACGATGAAGGGGTGGAGGTTAGGATTGAAGATCAAACCGTCCCCCGTACGGATAAGTTCAAGTATTTGGGTTCGATCATCCAGAAGGAAGGTGAGATTGAAGATGATGTCACTCATCGTATCAACGCAGGGTGGCTAAGGTGGAGGGCTGCGTCAGGGGTGATGTGCGATAAGAAAGTCCCGTTAAAGCTGAAAGGGAAGTTCTATAGAACAGCTATCCGTCCTGCGATGTTATATGGTTCGGAGTGTTGGGCGGCGAAGAAGGCCCTCGAGTGCAAGTTGGAAGCAGCTGAAATGAGGATGTTGCGGTGGTCCTGTGGCCGCACGATGTTAGATAGAATCCCGAATGTGGTTTTCAGGAGCGAGCTGGAAGTGGCGCCTTTTTCTGCGAAAGTTAGGGAAGGGAGGTTGAGATGGTTCGGCCACGTTCGTAGGAGGCTTCCGGAAGCCCCGGTGAGGCGGGTCGAGAGTCTCACGGTTTCTGGGGTGAGGAGAAGAGGCAGACCGAGGAGGTCGTGGGAAGAACAGCTCAGGATGGATTTGAAGGCCTTAAACTTGGATGAGAACTCGACAGCTGATAGGGGTTGTTGGAGACACCAGATTAGAGTTGTTGATTCCCTTCTAGGGAGTGGTTCTGTGGTTGAGAGCCTCAGAGTTGGGCTCTCTCGGTTAGCATTAGCTTAGAAGCTTGGCTTGCATCTTCATATTGTCTTCTGTTTTCTGTTTTTGCAGGCGCAGGGAGCTTGGCCGGAGGTCTTCCTGGACCAGGATAGGAGTGCCCCTTGCCCGAGTAGGTAAGCCCCATGTGATCCAGGCCATGGGCTCAGGTTCGGTCGACTACTTTACCCACCATTATCATCTTTTTTAATATTCACTTTGTTATTCGGTGCACTAAGTCGGGGATCTTCACGGAAACAGCCTCTCTACTGTAAAGTAGGGGTATGGTCTGCGTACATTTTACCCTCCCCAGACCTCGCTTCATGCGGGATATACTGGGTATGTTTGGTTTGGTTTGGTTTTGGTTTATCTTATTACTACATCATTTGATCTTCTATACTTCATGAGTTCATGGTCTTGTTGAATTGTGTGTGTTCTTACAGTGAAAAGGGTAAGAAGAAGATGCCAAACAAAATACAAACATTTCAAGAAAAGGTGATTAAACAGAAAATGCCCATTACTAACATACTCATAACTCAACGAGGTTTAAGCTCTAAAACTCGATATGCCAGTTTTGTCTTTCATGGCCAGGTCTGCTCCTCTTTTTTTAACTCTACTTGTGCTTGTCAAATATGTGTATAATTGTATGTATAATGTACTACTATTTTTTTTGGGCAAACGGTCTATGCAAACCAGTGTTGTAAAAAGCGGGAATCGGACTTAATCGGTAGAGGTACTGTCCAGGGATTAATCGGGGATTAATCGGGTATTTAGGAATTAATCGGAATGATTAATTGAATAATCGGATTATTAATCAGTTCGGTAACCCATGGAACATGGATTAATCGGTGATTAATCATGATTAATCACCGATTTTTAGAACAGAGATGCAAACGTATGCATCAGATTGTTTATGGAACATACGATTCCAGAGCCGTTGGATCAACGATCCAACGGTTCTGATTTAAAAAAAAAAAATTCATCGTACCGCAACAAGTTTCCGCGGTACGGGGCAATTACCAAAATGCCCCCTATTTTTACATCAAAAATCTACTGTTCACTGTACCGCAGAAAGTTTCTGCGGTACGTGAACAGTAGGAGCATTTTGGTAATTACTCCTACCGCGGAAACTTGTTGCGGTACGATGAAATTTTTCTTTTAAATCAGAGCCGTTGGATCGGTTGATCCAACGGCTCTGGAACCGTATGTTCCATAAACAGTCTGGTGCATACGTTTGCACCAGACCGGACCCATATTTTTTGTGTTTGTGTAAGAGTTTGTTTTATTGCATTCTTTGATGTGGACCAAGAAAGCTATGACATAAATTTTATGCTTTATTTTTGTGTCTTGTCTGTGTTTTAACATTTTTTTTTTTTAAGTTGGAGGAAAATTGGGTTTGTTTTATCTGTGCTCCCCATATTTGGTACTGTAATAATAGTGACAATTAGTTAATTACCACTCGTGTAAATTGCAAGATGGTGGCCATACTTATACCAAATTTCTGTCTTCAAACACCCCATATCTCGTAAAAGGAGTGAGGTAATGAGGTTGGTGGAGCAAGTGCTCTTTAATTATTTCCCTTCTTGGTTGCTACTGATTTGTTTCTTGAGGCTTGATATATAGAATGTTTGTTCGTTACATCACTAGCATTAGTCCACTGAACATCTCTCTTTTTGGTAACAAGAGAATGGGGTTTCGAGTTTCTTTGGAGTGGGGGTGAGTGTGTGAGATGATTATTAGCAAAAATGAAAAAGAGAATGTTGTTTGTTGATGTTCTGGTTGATTGATCATAAGTATGAAACCGGTTTTAGTTTTATAATTTAAAGTGTCCAGGATCGAAGCTGTGTTAATTCCTCTTTAATCAAGCCTCGAATCGGGTTATTGGTGTTGTCGTGTTGAGAATACAGTTGTTGAGCGATTGGACCTGTAAATTGGCCTGAGATATTTCAACAAGATCGACTCTCTGCTATAAATTTACCTTTACAGTTTAGCACTTGGATTGAATTATATTTGTAGTTAATTAAGCTATGATACTGGTACTCGAACTTCGTTTAACTCTCCCGTTGAATCGTTGTAGTAGTTTGTTTATTACACTCTCAAATGTCATGTGTTCCATGTCTTGCATTTCTGTGCTTTAGGAGTTCATAAAATTTGGTTATTCACTCTTACCACAAGTTTCTACTATATCATCACATGCAATTCTCATTTTAATTATTGATGGTTATTCTATTAAAACTTGTGAATTGTGATCAAGAGATTGACAAGCCACTTGTAGTTGGTTCAGATTCCATTCTTTGCTAGTGTAAGAGGCTGTAAAGGAAACTGGTAGAGTAAGAGAATGATGAATTAAGGAGATGCAGAGTTGAGGAAGTAAAGGAAATGAAGTTAAGATTTGTAAAGAAAATGTAATGGAGGACGAGGGTTATCAATTCCATGTGGTAAAAACTCCAGATAAAGAAATGTTCTAGAAATTTTTTCAAACTCCACACAAGGGAGTTGTGTAGATGTGTAAACTAAATCATAATATATCTGGTATATTGATAATGAGATGTACTTCACACACTAAGAAAACAAGCATCAACCACATATTTGATGAGAAAACCATGTAGTAACTCTGAAAATACCGTCGCTTATAATACTCACCTGCACTTCTATTAGACGACTCGTATGAATGAGTCGCTTTGATTTCCTTCCAAGCATTTCAACAATAAAAACGTTTGCTTGTGTATTATGAAAATATTCTTTATGGTTTAGCGTTATTCACAAATTTATCTGCGCGTATATATTCTGCCAGTTGTGTTGAGATATAGTCCAGCTAATGTCCAGCTCATACACTTGCCACATCATTTAGCATTCTGTTATGTCTGTTATGTAGCTAGCAACTCTAGCTCTTGTATATATATAGTTCATTTACCATTCTGTTAGAGGAAGTAAGTCACAATGTAAACTCTAAATCATGGAAAAGTTACAAGTTGTTATCAGATCCTGGAAACACTGTTATTTGTATAACTGAAAATGTATCAAATTCCAATCGTGTCATGCTAATGATATAAGCTCCTTCTGGTTGGAAGAAATAAAATATAATATGAATCAGATTGATTGTGATAATTTATTCTTATTTTCACTTTATCCTCCATTCAGTTTCCACAACTTTGAACTAGAGCTCAACCCCAACAATTAATATATGAATGCTCATTCCTTCCTACTTCCCATCTCCTTGGAAAATCTATCACACAAAAGTTACACTCTCGAAATTCTTCAGTTCTGCTCTCTTTCACCTCTTACCTCTTTTCTTTTGTTAACTTCATATTTTTCATTTCATCCTCTTCTTCATTCCATTTTTTCCAACCAAACATAGATGGTGTACAACTTCTTGATCCACATGATCTTATATGAGAGAAATGTTGTGCTCAATGCAGTTGAAAATATCGGTGAGGTAGTTAAGTAATTTTTATCGATAAACATATACAATTCTACATATATTTATGTGTCTCATATTTTGATATCTAAGTACTTGGCCTTTGCATTTGCCAGGAGTATGATCTGTCTGCTTACATGAATCAGCAAGGTGCTGGAGACATTAACATCAACATATCAGGTAATAGTTCTTGAGATGAGAAATCACTCCAAATCGCTGACTATAGTAATCTCTGATTCTTTATTATGCAATTTTTCGTGATGAAGATAAAGGAGTGAGAATTGTCAGCAAGAAGAAGAGGCAGTATTTCCAGACTGCTTCACTAGCCAAGATGCAGCAGCAGTGTATCCAGACTGTTCCAGTAGCAGAGGCCGAGGTTGAGGAGCAGCCTTTCCAGACTGATCAGCGAGCTGAGGCCGAGCAGCAGCAGTATTTCCAGGCTGTTCCAGTAGCTGAGGCGGAGCAGCAGAATCATTTCCAGGCTGTTGTAGTAGCTGAGGCCGAGCAGCAGCAGCAGCAGAAGAATCATTTCCAGGCTGTTCTAGTAGCCAATAAGCAGCAGCATTTGTGGACTGTCCCAGTAGCCGTTGCTGGCGTGGCCATTTTTTTGTACTTGCGCTGGAAATAGCGACAGTAATTTGCAAGACGTATCATCAGTTTTTGCAGCATATATTGGGCTATTAGTAAGTGGCATATGTATAATCTATGAACCAGAAATATGCACTTTTAAACACTAGCTTGGAAGAACCCAATGTGCCACATATATCAGCTATGAGCTATGGACTAAAAGTATGGTTATGGTTGTAGATTTGGGGAGTTGGATATTTAGAGCATCCACAATGCTTAGTCCCATTTTTTAATGTGCTTGATCCCATTAACATGCCCCGTCACCTCAAAGTGGGCAAATGAGAAAACTGGCCAGTTTCATCCAATCTATAGCCCATTTCCACTTACAAATGGCCCCATCAGTAGTCTAGCTGACATGTGTAGAGACTTGAGAGATGCATGTTAAAGTAATAATTAAATAATAAAATATGGAAGTGATCTCGTCCCACCACCCCGGGATTGCCCGGATTTCTCTCTATCTGTCCAATGCAGAAAAATACATATTCTCCTGTCCAGGTCCTTTTCAGTGGATCAAGGCATGAAATGGGTCTCCATTGTAGTTGCTCTTATGAACTATGAAGCATGGCTAGAAAGTACTGCTTCTGAAGTTGAAGAATCTTGTTAGTGGCATTTCACTTGGTTTTTTTTTTTTTTGTGCAAAATAATTGATTTATTAAAAAAAAGCAGTAGCATTTAATAACTCACAAATATGATAATCAACTGTAAGTTGATTCAACACAAGCATTGAGGAGGTCCAGGCTCCAGAGTCCATAGTATGATTTTCACATGTTTCCTTTTTTGGAGGCTCTACGAATCTAAACATATTAAAGTCGCTAAAAATTATCTAGGAAAAGTTGTTGTGATTTTTCTAATTTTTTTAAAAATATAAATATTACACAAGGAAAAAAAAAAGAAACTGAAAAAACTACTGGCCTAGAATTTAAATTTTTTTTGAAAGATATTACTGTAAGAGAAAATGTTTCACAAATCATAAAATTATATGGAATAAAAAAAGAATCTATGCGTACAGTCTTCTACTTTTATTTTATTTAAATTAAATTCCAGAATAAATTATACTAGTATATAATTAAACCTCTGCAAATTATACATTAAAAATTGAAATTGAAAATACAGTCATATTTAAACCAGAAAAAATTGTTCTTCGAACCCGAAGAAAAGAAAACTATATATAGGCAATTAAAATTCTCCAAATCAAAAATCACCTTGATTACTCATTACCCAGAAGCTCAAGAATGAATCAACAAGTGCAAAAGAACACTCTTTATGTTGGTAAGCACCAACCCTTTTGTATGTATATGTGTATGTATAGTTTTACACAAAGATTCTTGATTAATTGTGTTGTTGATTAATTTTTCTCAGGGGGTTTAGCAGAGGAAGTAAACGAGACAATCTTGCACGCAGCATTCATACCCTTTGGAGATATTAAAGATGTGAAAACACCCTTAGATCAAGCTACACAAAAGCACAGGTCTTTTGGGTTTGTTACTTTCTTGGAAAGAGAAGATGCTGCTGCTGCTATGGATAATATGGATGGTGCTGAGCTTTATGGCAGAGTTCTTACTGTTAATTATGCTCTTCCTGAAAAGATTAAAGGGGGTGAACAAGGATGGGCTGCTCAACCTAGTATGTTCTTTGAATTTTTAGTCTTGAATGTGTGTGTTTTAATGTGGGTTTTTGTGGTTTTTTAGGTTTTGGTTGATGATTGATGCAGATTTTGTGTTTATGGGTAATGGGTTAGTGTGATTAGGTTGTGTTGTGTTGAATAGGGCAGTATGTTCTTTTTGTATTTTAATCTTGAATGTGTGTGTTCATGTGTTTGTGTTTTTGGGTAAGGTCTAATTTTGGTTTTTTTTAGGATTTGGTTGATGCTAGATATAGATTTTTTGTTTGTGGGTAATGGGTTAGTGTGTTTAGGTTGTGTTGTGTTGATTGGTTGTAATAGTTAGTTAATTCTTGTTTTGGGGTTTAGGGTTTTGGCTAATTGTATCAAGTTTGGAGCTTTTATCATTTTTTTGCAAAATCCTTTTTTTTCTTGAGCTAATAGTATGTGGTTGATGATAGATAAGATTTTTTATGTATGGGTTAGTGTGATTATGTTGTGTTGTGTTGATTGTCACGGTGTGTTAATTTTTGATTGTACAAAGTTCAGAGCTTTTATTACTATTTTACAAAACCCTTTATCTTTCTTGAGCTAATGTATGGTTGACGATGTATGCATATTAAGTATGAATGGGTTAGTGTGATTAGGCTGTGTTGGTTTTTTTGTCCTTGTGAGTTAATTCTTGGTTTAGGTTTAGGTTCTTAATTTTGAATACAAAATTTGTATGTATGAGTAGGTATGATTATGTAGGGGTGGGTTTGATTGATTGTCATAGTGTCTCAATTCTTGTCGTGGGGTTTAGGGTTTACGCTAATTACATCAAAATCAGAGCTATTATACATTGTTTTCCCAGAGCCCTTAATTTATCTTTTGATAATAGATACAGATTTTGTACGGGTAGGTTTGATTATGTTGTAGTGGTTGATTTGTCCTAGTGAGGTAATTCTTGATACTAAGTTAATTCTTGATTTGGGGTTTAGGGGTTTTGACTAATTTATCAATTTAAGAGCTTTATGATTGCTTTTAAAAAGCCCTTTAATTTTCTTGAGCTGTGGCATTTTCATTCTGTGTAGTTATTAAATTATGTATGGCTTAGTGTGATCATGTTGTGTTGGAAAATTATGTCTCGGTTCTTGTTAAGGGGTTTAGGGTTTTTGGCCTAATTATATCAAGTTTGGAGCTCCTTTGAATATTTTTGGAATGCGATTTTTTATTTTCTTGAGCTCCAGTATCTTCATTATGTGTTGAAAGCTTATATATGGATCCCAGATATTGGGTTACACGCTTTAGTTGAGAATAGATGCAAATCATGTATGGGTTAATGTGATTGTGTTGCTAGATTATGACCTTTTTTTTGTTTCTGAGTTCTGACTAGTTAAATCAATTTCAGAGTATTTTTTATTACCTTTTTTTTCAACTGTGGATGTTTTCCTTGTATTGTTTTGCTGAGTGTATGGTTCTTTTGATGGGTACACTTAAATGAATCTCTAGTGTTTTGTTTCTGCTTTGGAGTTACGTCCAGGTGTAATTGCAGATGATGTCTTGGTTATATGGGTATTTGAACAATT
Source organism: Kitagawia praeruptora (assembly GCA_037693485.1). Lineage (NCBI taxonomy): Eukaryota > Viridiplantae > Streptophyta > Magnoliopsida > Apiales > Apiaceae > Kitagawia > Kitagawia praeruptora. The sequence goes on from CM075351.1 coordinate 59,015,323, forward strand.
GAACCTTTGGATGGTTGATGGTTTGGTGTTGAACTTATATGCTTTTTTTTTTGGTATGTTGTGGTTAGTTGTTTTGTGCTTTTTGCTTATACTTTCAAATTGTAAAAAACACCTAAAATCTGATTATGGTCCAAAGTTTTATTGTACTCCATCATTTATGAAGACTTGCAATATCGAGTTGAAAGAGCTTGCATTCTATGAGTTCGAATATTTTAGGGTTGGTATTTAACTACAGTGCTTTAAAATGGTATCCTCTTCAGCAGTTCAAGAGCATGCATGTAAATTATTACTTCTAACATAGTGCTTACTTGAGGCAGATAAATTTTAGTTGATCGTTGCCCTTGTATGTAAAAAAATTGCATCGATCCGCTGAGATGACTTTTACTTTCCCTAAATTCGTGATACGTCTATTAAAGTTCTAAATATGAAGATATTTAGTGTAGCCGATTGATTACTTTACTGAATTTACGTGATATGAATTTTTAAGTTGTTAGTGTAGCTAGTCCTTAATTCAGATATATTGTTATCAACTAAATCTAAATGCTGACATATTTGATTCCCCCAATTTTCAGTATGGGCGGATGCCGATACATGGTTTGAAAGGCAGCAACAGGAAGAGGAAATGCAGCGGATACAGGCCGAAAACAAGGTGGCTATGGAGGCCGCGGAGGAGTTGCACAGGAAGAAAATGGCCGAGGACAGAGACGGGGAAAAAGATGAAGAGACCAAAGATGATCCCATGGCTATGGCTGAGGCAGAAGTGTTGAAGCAGAATGCATAGTGCTCATTTGCATTTTCAACTTATAAGAAAATTGACTTGTGCAAGTTAGAGAAGGATTTTTTCTTGTTGCCATTTCCAAGATATGTTGTGTTTCTACTGGTGGTGGTGGAGCTGTTCTATTTCTAAATAGTTTTTGTAGACTTGTATGGATAATTTCTTGCCATCTTCCTTGTAGAACTTTCCTGTTAAGATAGATTTAATCCATTTTTTGTGGCTAATATATGAAATGTTTTTGTCTTCCTTATGTTTTTGACCACTGTATACTGCAGGTATCTGGATTTGGTCATCAGTGAGGCCTTCTTAGACCAACCTACACTGATTGATCTTGGTTAAGGTTTTGCCTTGAGCAGCCTTGATTGAAAAAAATTTAATCTCTGCTACGAAATTTCCGCTTGGCATTTCTATATTCTGAGAATTTTCCTATTTTGTGTTTCTATATTTTAGGAAATATTTTGATGTATATTTTTGCTCAGTATTGAGTTGATTTATCAAGAAGATGGAAACATAGAATAACATCAATTAATTTCTTACTCACAAGTCACAAGTCATTAGACTAATTTTTGAGTTGCATCTGTTTTACTCTGGAAGATTACTAGATTTTGCTCTATCACCCTGCTTCATTCCAAAAGCTGAAACCAGAATTAGCAAGTTTCGTATGGAAGCCTTGAAAAATCAGTCCCCAACTTGGCAAAAAATTTAAAATCTAGGCCCTGCTACAACTATTGGATTACGAGGCTTCCATTACTACGCTAATTTCTTTAAAAGAAAGTAACAATGAAAGAGAAAACATGAACAAGTTACAAGAGGAAGAATAATCCAACAGAAAGAGCGAAGTTATACTAGAATGAAAGATTTGAGTAGAAGGGTAAAGCTTAGAGATCTTAAAAGGACAGGCTTTGGAACTGTCAAGGAAACTGATCTATACGGAATTTTGGGCAGCACCACCAAGCTTTGAAGCAGCCGACTTGTCCAAAAACCATAACAACTTCCCATTGATTGGCTGAATCATCTTCGCAGGCACTGATGGACATTCAGGTCCAACATCATTGATTGCCAAATGGACCATATCTGCTTTGTTGCTCCCTGTCACAACCACAGCTACATTGGCGGACGACTTGATTACGGGCAGTGTAAATGTGATTCTCTCAGGTGGGGGTTTGGGTGAATCGATAATATAAGTTACCCAGTCATTTTCCTCATCAAGCACGGAGTGGTTGGGGAATAGTGACGCAACATGACCATCTTCGCCCATTCCAAGAAGGATCAAGTCAAACCTGGGGCAATCACTGACTTCAGACACTCCAACCACGCGGGTCCTTACTAGCTGCCTGATGACGAACTCATACTCATTAGCAGCTTTCTCTGCAGTTAACGAGTCATTGATCGAATGCAAATGACTTGGAACAAAAGGAATCTGATACCATAAGCATACATTATCATCAGAAATACTAAGTAACTGTTTACAGAGCGGTTAAAAAATAATGAAACTCTTGAAATTAGTATAATCAAATAAATCACAAATGAAAACAGCTAATGCATTAATTTACAAAAAAAAACCCGAAACTTAGAATACATGGTACTGTGGTATAAAGGCACGAGTGAAATCTGTCAGGCTATCAAGGAAGTTTATGACATCTAACGTCAGGTGCGTAGAGGCTCAGTTTCCCAGGAAGGAAAGATGTTACACACATAGCTGGTTATGAGGGTAGTCCGAGAGGGAAGCCTGTGATAAACATGTATAGGATTCCCAAGAAGTGTTGTGAGGGTCACTGTCCTTGTTGGCGTTCTATTATAGGTGAGTTCTTCTTGTCATTTACAACAGGAACCTGGAGAACCAGAACCACATCAATCTGAATGGCAGAAAAGCTGCTTCCCACTAGTTCTTTTAGTTATTCATCAAGGCAAATCCACTTGATAGCTTCTGTTCCCATGCCAGGATGTGGCCACAGCCTTACCCACTCTCGAGACAAATTTAGAATATAACTTGTAGAACTTGGTACTGTACTGTAGCTTTTGGTACAACTTATGCAGATATTCAGATTGTAGCTAAGGAATTTGAATAGGCACAATTTGCTGAAAACAGTATATGACCCGATCAAAGCCTCCTCTAAACACCTTATGGTTTTGGGAGAGTTGATTACTTGATTCGAGTGAGGGGAAATGGGGAATGTTAATACAATCTACTTAAGGTCTCCTCCTAACACTCTAAGGTCCTGGGATATAGGGCCCGAATCATTCTAAAACAATTAAGCAGAAGATTACAAGTCTACGCGACTCTAACAGCTTTACTACATAGATTACTAATTATGATGACATCACTTCCATACGTAGAACTGGAAGTTAAATTTAAAGAAGGGGGTCAAGAATTAACTTATTGATCACATCCAAGACTGACTAGTATAATTAAAAATCTTATATACCTTTTAATCAGTACAAAATCTAACATCTACACGTCAGATGATTCAAACGTAATGGAAGCATATGTACATACCTTGGACAAGAAATTATCCTTTGCCAGCTTATAGTTGCTATCGGCATGATTTTTAGCCACCACACGTTCATCAGCCCAGAATATATGCCATTTGGCCCAATCAATGGTCTTGATGTACGGTGCTTGACTTAATGTCCTGCTTCCGACCAATATATATATATATGCTCTTCAAACAAATAAAAATGAACAAAACCTGCAGACAGGGAATGATAATGAAAATACCTCATCAAACTTACGAGAGAACCACCAGATATAGCGATGCAAAAAGCACCTCGTTCTTTAATAGTTGCCTCAGACAAATCTGATATATAATCTGCCAAATCAGTGCTAAGCTCTTCTAAACTTTCCTGGATCCTCAACTCCATTCCATCTCTGCAAGCTCCAGAAAGAGCCATTTTGTTTCTATTGTACATACATCAACACAGCAAGTCAGCAACAGTGTCAAATGTTGCTCAATAACAAGGCAAGGGATGAAATTCAAGATTCGCATTGCCTCAACATACTGAAAAATGACTGTAAGTACATACATCAACAACTGTCTCAAGTTTACCGAAAGTCACAATGCAAGATATGAAATTCGAGATTTTCATTGCCTCAAGGCCCTCAACATACTGAAAACTGAAAAGAGACTCAAAGTACTTGATCATTGTCATAACTCATGGGGGAATCTAGCTAGACCTGGAGGACTATATTGTAAATACTAAATAATAAAAACTTTTGTTGGAAGTTAAAGCAATCTAGAGACCGATATTAAACAAACATTCATATTTAACATCATCGACACAGAACCAAAGAGATGACAAAATATAAACCACTACTATGCAGAAGAAATTAATCAAGAAATAAACACAATTCAACTAAAGAAAAGACTAAATTTATAAAAAAAACACCCACATGCATCAAGCAAAATATATCATACTGAACAAACAAACCGCAGATCAACAACAAAAACTAAAAAAGAAAAAAGAAACCCCATTACAAAAAAAAATCCCACAAGTCCAAAACACAAATGCATAAAATTAAAATAATACATTCTTGAAGCAGCAAACTTTAACAACAAATAATACACAGAAACATAAACAATTTGACACATATTAAATAATACCATACTAAAGTAAAGGAAAAGAGAGAGAAAAGAAAAGCTTACACAGCACTAGAAGAAGAACGAGAGAGAGAGAGAGAGAGAGAGAGAGAGAGATGGGTGGCAGAAAGGCAGAAATTGACCAAGTTAGAACTTAGAAAGATGGGTATGAACAAATTCTATTTTTGAAATATATAGCATAGATAAAAACAAGAAAACAAATACACACTTGTACACACACATTAGACATGGATTATCTGAAACAGAGAAGTTAATCTTGTGGGCTTCCACGTGGAACCACTGATCGTGACAAAGCACACACACTCACACACACGCTCACATACTCGTTCACACACACACAACAGGTAATGAGGTAAGTCATAAGTGTATGAAATTATCGTTGCAATGCTTATCCGGAAATGAGGAAAGAATGTCCAAAATATTCATTTTGGTATGTGTATTTGTCCAAAATATCTATTTTTTAGAAATAGTGTCTAAAATATCTATAAATGTCATATACTCTTTATCAAGTGGAGTATCAGGTGTGATACTCCTTACCTAGTGGAGTATCACCTTACCTAGCACGTATTAAGAGTGAGTATAGGGATGATACTCTTTACCAGTGGAGTATCAGGAATGATACTTCTTACCCAGTGAAATAAAATATCATCCTGACAGTGAAGTATCTAGTGGATATTTAAGGCACTATTTTTTTAATATGACTATTTTGGTCAAATATTATTGAAAATGGATATTTTGGACACTTACCCAGGAAAAAAACTGGATAAAATTGTCCATTTCATTAAATTTTCATAAATTTCTATAATATATATCAGATTGCATGGTTTTTATATTTAATTTAGTTTGTTATAATTGATATGATCCGACATGAAGATCATATCATATCTGTTTCTTTGTAATTTTATCTTTAAGTTTTCCGGCAATACTTTCATGTTCTTTAGTGACATTGAGCCTATTTGGAGTTTCATATTACTGACTCATGGTTAATAAGGTCATAAGATTTTACGAGGAGTGTTTGTCTATTTAAGTTTTAGCTCAATTTATGAATTATATATTGATAAGTTGAATGTTAGTGTATCCTAATATTCAACTTTCAACTTATTCCTATTTTTCTATACACGTAATATATAATATTCTTCAAATCTTCAAAATCATATATCTTTTGATCCCATTAGAAAATTGATATGTATATATCAAATTTCTATACTCATCGAGATCTATCCATTGACATACATTGATATATATTAAAAAACAAATATTTTGAAAATAATCAAAAAAATTAACTTATAAGTTCTGATTTACCAAACACTCTACTGATTTATATGTTCTAATTTACCAAACACTTTACTGACTTATAATTTAGTATCTACTTATCACTTATATGCTTATAAGACATAAACTACTCATTTTAGATAAGTCAAACACCCCCATTGTTATTTGGCAAACATTGTTCATGTAAAAATAGGATAACCGGATAAGATATGTAAACTTAGCATCAATCATTGGAATATTGAATCTCCATGAATTAATATTTTCAGGATCGAATATTTTTATTCAATTATCGAAATTAAATATACATTAATGCGTTAAATTTGGATGGAAAAATTTATTTATTTGATCATATTAGTTATTCAGCTTTTTTTAAGGTGTGCCCAAAAACATATAATAAGAGCTTAGTACTATTAATGCATTAAAAATTAACCAAACTCATTAAAAATTAGTTGTTAGAATGTGTACTTGGATACATAAGAAAAATATTCTTAGAGCAATTTCAATAACTTCCCTATCTACTATCTAGGTTCTTAACTTAAAATTTAAGAAATTTGACATAAATTAAAATTTTAACAGTGTCATAGTGATTTCCTAAATTTCAACTTAGTAATTCGAATTGGGAAGTTACTCGACTTGCTCTAAGAATTCCAAGTCATTCACTATTTTTGGGAAATCACTAGTTATCTCTATCCTTATTTTCATCAATAAAAAATTATTTACCTCCATTTTTTCATTAATTATCTTTCCATAATTTTCTAGTTAATTTCAAATTTATTATTATTATTATTTTTATTTAAATATAAAAATTATTATTAAAATTGATATACATAACAAGGTTTTCAAAATACTAAAAAATTTTAATTTACAATATTTATAAAAAACACCTAAAATTCTACTCTCTCTGTCCCAAATTGTTTTTCTCATTTTGATTTTTCGTACTGTTCATTCTAAGCGATTGACTACTAATTTACGAATAATCTATAAGACCAAATATAGTCTTGAGTGATCTTGTTGGATTCGTATTTATAAATACTTTAATACAGTGAAGTTTTTATATTTATTACTAATACGAAATTGAAAATATTAACAATAAAAAATGTGCATTGACAAACATGATAATGATGAAAGGAAAAAAAATTTTGGGACAGAGGGAATATTGAACTTGTTCTTACGTTATTTATTTCTACTAATAATGCAACTAGCCTCGTAATCCATTGACAACTCTAGTTGATTAATTAGCTTTAGCTTGTGGTATTAGATGATATACATGACCCACCAAACTGATCATTGCATGTAGACTATGCTATAGACTATAGAGTAATAGTACTAAATTTAATAATAATGACCAATGACTATGGGAAGGGACAGATGCTTAGATAATTAGATAATTAAGAACAAGTCTAACAAATTCTAAGTTGGTTCCTTATAAATATTACTTCCTCCGTCCTTTTCATTTCTTTACATTTTTTTTCATTTTCTGACATGCATTTTAAGGTGAATTTTAAGGATAGTTCCATAACTTATTTTTAAACTTTTATTTTTTTTTTTGTATAAAAATAGGATTGATCTATTTTCATACAAAAAAAGAAAATTCCAAAAATAAGTTATGCAACTATCCTTAAAATCCACCTTAAAATACGTGTCAGACACCCTATTTTGAAATGATAAGAAATGGAAAGGACGGAAGGAGTATAAAACAAGAATTTTTAGTGGTTTAGGAATATTATTTTGTATACTAACTCCAACAACAATCTTTATATTCAACCCTTATTCTTATAATAATAATAAATTTGAAAGTAACTAGAAAAGAGACAAAGACAATTATTGGTGAAATGGAAGAAAATAATTATTTTATTGATGGAAATGAAGTTAGGGATGACTAGTGGTTCCCTAAAAGCATGGAATGACTAGTGATTCCTAGCGTTTTAGGAAACCACTAAAACACTGTTGGAACACTATTTTGTATCAAATTCCCTAAATTCTAAGTTAAGAACTCAAATAAGGAAGCTGTTGGACTTGCTTTCCCAAATCAATATTTAAGGAACTTAGTGTAAAACATCACTCCAACAATGTTCTAGTGGTTCCCTAAAATACTAAGGATCACTAGTCATTCCCTACTTTTGGGGAACCACTAGCCATCCTTAACTTAATTTCTATTAATAAAAAATTCATTTCCCTGCATTTTTCAATATTTATCCATATCACATTCTCTAATTGATTTTAAATTTATCATTATAATAATACTAAGGAGTGAATATAGTGAATGTTGTTGGAGTTGATGTACAAAACAAGGTTCTTAAATCACTAGAAACCATTATTTTTATTATATATTTAAGAATTCACTAAGGAACTATTGGACTTGCTCTAAGGGACTAATTTAGTGAAAGTTTGGGATATTTTAAAATGAGTAATTTTTGCCTTAAAAACATAAATATCATATAAGTGATAAGTGCAAGAATAATTATAAGTTATATAAATGTTTGGATAAATTTAGTTATAAGTTGGTGGAATATTTTTAAAATTAATTAAAAAATATTATTTAATATAATTATATGAGTACAAATATTTTAAATTAAAAATACTTTTAAAAACACAAATATAAACATATAAATTATTAAATAAGTAAATAACAAATAAGTAAGTTTTTGTTAACATTCAACTTATAAGCATATAAATTATAAATTGAACTAATAATTTGAGTAAACATCCATCATCAGCTCTTATGCGCTTATAAGCCTTAAGTTTCCTAATTAAAGACGAGCCAAACAGGCCCTTAGTATGTGATTTGATGCATTATAAGTTGTTTTAGCAACTTAGGGAAGAGATTAGGTGTGCAAAATTGATAGGTTTTTCTAGTTATTGTACTGCCCACCAAATGCTATAATTGACCCAGTGATATGGCTTGTGATTTGAGGCAATTAACTAACGCTATTCATTTAACATGCTTAGAGTGGTAAACTCCAACTCAAATTTATTTGCTAAAAGACTAACTTTATGTCATCATGTTTTGGTTGTTTTGGAAAGTTAAAATCAGCCATCATATCTTCAGTTTGTACAACTTACACCATCACAGAAGGGCTAGAGGAATCTTTGGCCATCAATGTCATGAAAAAGTAGCATACACTATAATTCCAAAGCTATGAATGAGAGAGATTTGTACTGCAAAAGACTCATCAAGTGAGGAGTATCATTTATATTCTGCTTATGTAATGCTAGTTTTATGATCATTTTATCTACCAAGAAACACCTAAAACAATTGAAAAAATGCAGCAGTTCCCTTCATTATACAAGTTATAATAGTGCTACCAACAATTGTTACGACATATTTTTCCGTACTTATTATCCGAGACGTGAAATGTATACTGCAACATACGTCTAAAAATCTTGATTCCATAAACTTGAACAGTTATGTGTGTATAATTGAGTATGAATAATGGCTCACAAGGTAGGGACTGGCGGAAAGAAATAATGTGTGGAAGGAAACCAACCTCACTCAGGAGAAATCAATGGATTTTGACACCCCCATCAAGTTCAGGAATCTACTGCTTGCTTAAACATCATAATCAAGGTAATTTGACATGATTATAGAGCAATACTTACAAATGGGTCCATAACAATTTCTCTCCTTTTAGGGCCAGACATTAGCTCATCTACCATAGTTATCCCTGTCTTACTGACTTCTTGACATGACCAGGATTGAACTTCATACCTTTTCCATCTTTTATTGCTCTAGTAAATCTCTAAATAAACACTAATACAAGAAAACAAATTTTTAATTCTTGTTAACGCAGCTAAGAAAAGCATAATTTGAACGAAACACATTTCAGAATTGGAAAAAAAAAATCATTTGAAAATTGGGAGATGACAATAATATAACTTCAAAATTTGATTAATAAACGAGTTGCATTTGGGTCATTGTAGAGTTTTGATTCAAAATTTACGAACATTACTTAATAAACCCAATAACCAATTTTTAGTAATATAAATGCTGCCTACTTGGTACTTAACCCTGCTGATATGCATTAACAGAAGTAGGAAACTACATACAGAAAAAACTACAAAATACACAGGCAGAAAGACAGTCGGGACCTATACAACCCCGTAGGGGAGGAAAAGGTAAAAGAAAATAACAATTACAGTAAAACCTATATAAATTAATATTGTTGGGGCCGAAAATTTTATTAATTTATCGAGATTATTGTTTAATCGAGGTAAAATTTATACTATCGCTATTATGTTAGGACAAAAAATCTGCTTTCAAAATATTAATTTATTGTGATATCGAATATTAATTTAACGAGGTTTTACTGTATACGTATTTCTTTTCAAGTAGATCTCAAAATAGTTCCAGGTGTATCAGAAAGGTTTTGTGTGGTTTGCAGATTGCTGCCCTTGTGTTGATTGCAGATTCTGATCGGTGGCATCTCTTCATTGCACCTCCATCACAGGTGTGGATTTCAAGATTCTGAAGTGGCACTGTAATACGATCACACCATTTCCGGAAACACCAACAGTTAATACCTTTTGTAGCAATCAGACGAAATGGAAAGCACGTGAGGAAGCTGATCTCACCATTCATTTCTTCTGAGTCCTGTCTCTCCCCGGAATCTTCAAGTGGTTGCAACTTCAGTAGTTACTACATCAGCTTGCTTGAAAATATATTTTAAGCCAGCAAATAAAACTGAAAGTAAGAAGACAACTGTAACAGGAGTCGTTGAACCCCGGTCATTCTTCATCTGCTTGGAATTGGGAATGATAGTGCCAGATAACATAAGAGATGGATTCTTTTTGAAAGAGGAATAAGAGATAATATCCTCCCAACTTAGACTTGGCTTTAGTGAGTTCCTGGCAGTTCTAAAGTGGCGATTACACACAATTTTTGCAGAAATATTTTCTCTTAAAGCTAGAAATCCAGCTTCCCTGCATAGTCCCTCCAACTCAGCTCCATTGAAGAGCTCTGTATCTTTTGCTAATTGTCTTAAATCAACATCAGAAGCTACATTTATGCGACGTGTATGTACTCGAAGTATCTCATATCTAGCTTCTAAATCTGGTGGTGGAACATAAAGAACCTACAGATTCATCCAAACAGAGTTGTTACCAAGTAGTAACTTTGAACTACAACTGTAATGCATAATTACCAGGAAAATTAATTAACTCAAATTATTATGATATAGGCAAAACATCTCTCACTTACTAAATCAAAGCGTCCAGGTCGCATAAGAGCAGAATCAATTGCATAAGGGCGATTTGTAGCAGCCAAAACAAGAATTCCCTATTAAAGTAACAACAAAATTCATTAAAACGCCTCTATTTGTACAGAGAGTTTGCTGGGAGAGGGAGGAGAGGATGGGTTAAAGGGCTTTTACTACTCACTTTGGCCTGCTCTAAACCATCCATTTCAGTCAACAAAGTAGATAGTAGCCTCTCTCCAACCGTGCTGCTGCCACTTGAATTCCCTCCTCTGAATGTGGATATAGAATACATATACAAGGAAGCTGATCTCACCATTCATTTCTTCTGAGTCCTGTCTCTCCCCGGAATCTTCAAGTGGTTGCAACTTCAGTAGTTACTACATCAGCTTGCTTGAAAATATATTTTAAGCCAGCAAATAAAACTGAAAGTAAGAAGACAACTGTAACAGGAGTCGTTGAACCCCGGTCATTCTTCATCTGCTTGGAATTGGGAATGATAGTGCCAGATAACATAGGAGATGGATTCTTTTTGAAAGAGGAATAAGAGATAATATCCTCCCAACTTAGACTTGGCTTTAGTGAGTTCCTGGCAGTTCTAAAGTGGCGATTACACACAATTTTTGCAGAAATATTTTCTCTTAAAGCTAGAAATCCAGCTTCCCTGCATAGTCCCTCCAACTCAGCTCCATTGAAGAGCTCTGTATCTTTTGCTAATTGTCTTAAATCAACATCAGAAGCTACATTTATGTGACGTGTATGTACTCGAAGTATCTCATATCTAGCTTCTAAATCTGGTGGTGGAACATAAAGAACCTACAGATTCATCCAAACAGAGTTGTTACCAAGTAGTAACTTTGAACTACAACTGTAATGCATAATTACCAGGAAAATTAATTAACTCAAATTATTATGATATAGGCAAAACATCTCTCACTTACTAAATCAAAGCGTCCAGGTCGCATAAGAGCAGAATCAATTGCATAAGGGCGATTTGTAGCAGCCAAAACAAGAATTCCCTATTAAAGTAACAACAAAATTCATTAAAACGCCTCTATTTGTACAGAGAGTTTGCTGGGAGAGGGAGGAGAGGATGGGTTAAAGGGCTTTTACTACTCACTTTGGCCTGCTCTAAACCATCCATTTCAGTCAACAAAGTAGATAGTAGCCTCTCTCCAACCGTGCTGCTGCCACTTGAATTCCCTCCTCTGAATGTGGATATAGAATACATATACAAGAAAAGGACAAGTTTAGCACAGTATTAACAACCAAAAAAAGTCCAAGACGAAAAAAAATTAAGTTAGAGAGTTAGCCGGTTAGGATTTCCTCTGCTTGCATGTGTACTGTGTCGTATATCAAAGTATCAGACACTTGTGTGGCACTTTTCCAAAATTGTTGTCCTCGGTGATAAATCATATAGCACTATAAATGCTCTATAATAAACTAATACAATATCAAAATATGTTGATGCACATGCATTTTTACCAGAATCTTTAGGCACATATCACTTTTGGAAATAGAAGTATAACCAAAAAACCACCATACAGAGAATGATATATGAGCCGACATTGCAGCAGAATAAATAAAAGGAAGAGACAGAAAAAGAATGCCTCTACATATTTCCTTTAGCTAAATGACCTATACACATTTTTACACAGCAACATCCTTGCATATAGATGAAGATTCAGAATAGATATACGTGGTTAAGATAACAAAAACCAAACTAAGCATCTAGAAAATTGGAAGTAAAACAAGCAGTCAGCCATTCAAACAGAGGCTTTACGGAAAAGCACATAGAAATTACCTCTTTGCAGCAACTATATCAGCCTCATCAAAGAAAATTATACTCGGTGCTGCAAGGCGAGCTCTCCTAAATGTGTTGCGCAACAAAGCTTCACCTTCCCCAACATACATAGAAAATAATTCTGCACCACTGGTTAATATGGTTTAACTGTCAGTCTGTCAAGACCATAGAAGCTGACAAAGTCGCAAAACTATAATACAAAATGCACATAAATCTTACTTGAAATGATAGCTCACTAAAATTCTACAGATCTGAAGCTGATAAATTTTTTAATCAAAACTAACTACATAAGAAACTGCGAATTCTTTTGACAAGTCAGATATATAAATCATGAAACTAATGAGGCACTTAAGCACCCTAGCCAATAATGTTAAACATTACGAGCAAAATGTATCAGCTGAGTGCTACTAGGTCAGAGAATAGTGACACTCTAATCATTTCCAAATTGAACTCTGATTAAACTTGGCAACCCAATTTATAATAAGCTATCTCTCGTTTTTAATTCAACAAGCTCTAAAGATTTCAGATGATTGCAAGGTGACCGAGAACCCATGCGTATAATACCACACAACAACATGCTTTCATGAGAATGTTAATCTTGAGACATAAAGTGCACAAACTATCCTCGTGGAAGATGGTACAAGATTTTAACCTCAAAGAAAAAAATGAAGCCTGGGCGGCATGAGCTGCAGCTTTGGCAAGGGTAGTTTTTGAGCATCCTGGAGGTCCATGAAGAAGGATTCCACGGACAGGTGATACTCCCAATCTTGAAAAAGCAGAAGAATGTTTTAATGGCCACTCAACAGATTGCTTGAGCTTAATCTGTTCAAGTAATTATTAGGTTATAGTCAGTGATCAATTATAGTTTGGTTATAAATGCCTCTTTATATGCCACTAACCTTCAATTCTTTCAACCCCCCAATATCATCCCAAGAGACTTTTGGAATTTCCACTGTAACACCTCTTGTTATGCTTGGACGTACTTTAGACTTAGCATGGATCCAGTCATCCATCTTCAAGCTAAACACGCCTCCTTGATTTTCATCCGGATATTTTTTAGCTACAAACATGGCGGCCTCACGGCATAAAGCTTCTAAATCAGCCCCGACATAACCGTTACAAGATGAAGCTATAGATTGCAAGTCAACACTAGGATCCAAAGGAAGCCTTTTTGTGTAAAGCTGAAATAGTTCGAAACAAACAGTAATGTAAGTTAAACAACTTCATCCAGATCTACTAGAGGTATCCAATAGGAAAGATTGGTCTATTGCTGTGAATGCTACTAAAAGTACACGACATAAACAACTAACCTTGAGAATCTGCAAACGTTCCTCTTCATTTGGTGTTGTAACATCAATCTCAGAATCAAAACGCCCTGACCTTCTTAATGCGGGATCAATTGCATCCACTCTATAAACATGAACACTTATTATATACAACATGAAGCTCATAAATCCAATTAGCAAAAAAAAAAAAAAAAACATGAAGCTCATAAATCTGCAAATTTATTAAGCATCCCAACCAGACCTAACTTTACTACCTCCAACAGTCCAACTTAAAGTTAATAGTTTTAGTTGGGGATCAAACACCGATTGGGTCAGAGTTGTTCATTACTTATTTCACTAACTGCACCAGATCCCTGCTACTGGGTTAGCAGAATAAAGTGTTGAGGGTCCCCAGTCCCCACAAACCTGTTCCTACAGTCTTACTTATGAAATTGTTATTCTTTACACCAATTGAATTGTAAATTTGAATCCTAGATGTTACTGTAGTACTTGTATATGAACTTTTAAATCTACTGTTATAATGCTCACAAGAAAAGTAGATTGGCTTTGATTCTCTCCCCTGTATAACATTTCCGATCGGGTCATCTACCACCTCTTGCATGGGTTTAGTATTTAAATAAAATATATATGTACAATTAATTAGTAAAATTCTAGACGGGTGAACGAATTTGAACTTGTTTCTTAGAGACAGAAATTTCAAGAAGTATTACAAGTGTTCTAGAATGTTACTTTAATGTTTATATCATTTGTTAATAGAAGAGGCTTGTCTTATTTTGGAATGTGCATTTACAGGTTCTGCAATACAACTTTGCCTAGTGATGTTACTGTTAATAAAGTGCTTTTTCGTTGGTTTTTATGTTTTTATTTTCTTGTTTTTACTTGAGTATGATTTTTTCTTCGAGTGAGCAAGCAAACAATATGCACTTAAAAGCTAACTAAGTATCTTGATTAGTTTATTGCTTTCAGCGTCAATTCAAGACCCTTTAAGAGAATGAAAGGCCTTTATGCATTTAGCAGACCAAATGGTATTTTGTTTTTCTTAGAGCATAATGTTAGTTAATAGTTCCTAAGCAGAGTGTATATCAATTTGAAGCCTGAGGAGTTTATATCAGCCATGATAGTACATAATCTAACTTCTTCTTTTCTAATTTGGATACATTTGTTTGAATCGACAAATAATTTAACCCCACTTCAAAATACTTATTGTAACTTATACATGGGACTTGTACTAAATGGTGCTTTGTTTAGAACTGTAAATTAGAACTTTACAGTATAATGGTCTACTTGGAGTGTTCTGGATGCTCATCAGTGATCACGATGGCACATCGGAAATCCTATTTTTAAACATTACTAAAGCACTGAGCACATGGTAAATCTCCTTAACTTTAAAGTTTAAACAATCTGGTCTTATTGTCTAGACAGGGTACTTCCAAACTTTACGATCACTATCTGGATGCTCTACTAAGATATTTCTTTGTTAGTAGTCTCTACAAAATTCCATACTGATTTTATGAATTTCTGTGGAGAAATTACATACTGCGAAATACATCTTATGAATGGGACTATATAGAGAAATTAGGTTTCAATCAGATTACCACATAGGTTTTGTAAGGATAGCATTGCTACATAAGTCATAAGATTTGTTTTATTTTACTGTTTTAATGTAACTAGATACGGTCTTATAAAATTTATGCTCTTTTACTCATCCTTATACAGTGCAAGGTTGGCTCTCCAGTTTCCTCTAATATCAAAATGTGGGAAGATAGCAAATATTGTCGCAGAATCGAAACAAACTCGTGACAGGACTTTGACAATATCTCTATAAGAATTTCCTGAATATAATGTATATCAATATATAGTATAATTTAAATATGTATTGGCTTTCCTACAGCTGATACTATGCCTACTTAATCTATAACTGTAAGATGAATCGCATGCAAACGCAGGTGCACTAATAGCACAATTTCAAAAGTTGTTCAGTCTTTCTTCTTTTTCTAGCAGAGGATCCAGACATTTTAAAACAGTAAAAGCAAGGTCAAAGAATTTGAAATCACAGCCTAACGTAATGATTTACTAATGTGTATAAAATGGAAGAAATCTTCTTACAAGTTAAGTCAGAACCAACCTGTTCGTTGATGCAACCACTACAACTTTTGGCATAAACGTTGATAAGGAATTCTGAGAGTCCATGAGCATAAAAAGCTGAGAAGTCACACGTATGTCTTGCTCACGCCTGCAATTCAAACCATCAACAGACAGGTGAAAACAAGCAAGAACATCTTCAAACTACAGATTTAATGGAAGAAACTCTATTCCTAAAAAAATTGTAAAAACAGAAAGCTCATACATTCAAAAATATAAACAGGTCAGAAGAAAGACAGTTGTAAAGTACTGTACTTTTTACTTCAGAACAATTCTCTAGATGCTATATAAAATATGAGCAAACTGTGTGAATAGCTAACGGCATCACATCTTAGTCAACACTTTAGAGTTTAAATACTAATTGCCAAAAAATCATGCATATTTTTTCATGAATTAAACCTTAAAAATTTAATCAGCCTAAAGTAGACAAAAAGATTAATATAGGAGAAATTAATACCATAACAACATGTAGAATTTTCTTAAACACGTGTAGGTTTAGATATCTGACTGATCTAATTGTATTGATAAACTCATAAATGGCAATAATTCACTATTTCTTTTATCATCATTATTACTCCACTTACTAATCACCAATTAATTAACAAAAACAATATAATTCATTATTAAAAAGAAAATCAGTACACAGTTCCTTCTATCAAAACATGTAGGTCCAATATAAAATTGACCTACAACAAATTTCAAGAATTGCAATATCTCTTAATATTCACATACCTAGAATCACGGCGAGGGCAGATTGAATCGATTTCATCTATAAAAACAACTGCTGGTTTGCCCAATTTTGCATGTTTTGATGCTTCAGCAAAAGCCTCTCTTAAAATTTTCTCACTTTCTCCAGCATGTGCACGGTTAACAGAATGGGGACTGCAAAATTCATCATTAAATCAGCATCATGGCAATTTGATAGCTTTACAACAAGAAACATAAATAATGGGAGGAAAATGGATCGCTCAAATTTCTTTTATACTGCAGTTGACTATGCTAGAAGCAATCACAACTTGTGACGCTTCAAGACAAATCAAGATTATCCACAAAACTAATGATGCAGTTGATTTACTTTGTTGCATAATGGGGGACTACCCACATATACATAATTCATACAGAAAATATATCCACAAAAAAAGGAGGAACTTTTCATAAACGAAAATGCAATACCTGATAACAGTCAAATGTGCACCACATTCACGAACAACTGCTCGAACCAAGCAAGTCTAACAACAATAACACAAACTTTACCCAACAGTCAATCAAAATAACAAATGATTCTCCCAAACTACAATATAAACACTCCATCTCTTCCAACATGAGAACCCAAACATAATTTACAAAGAGTGAAAATCCAATTCACAGAACGTAACATTTCGCGAGTTATAAATAAATCCTTCGTAATTCCGACAATTAGCTATTTCATTTAGAAATTTTACAATTAGCTATTTCATTTAGAACATAAAATTTCACCAGCTCAAGATAAATAACTCCTAATTCTGCGATTACTAATTTCATTCATTCAGGGTAGATAATCAGTATCAAAAATCAAGATTATCGACCAAAAACAACTCAAAAATGCAATCTTTACACAAAAAGGCCACACCTTTCCAGTACCAGGAGGTCCATGAAGTAACAATCCACTAGGCCACTGAAAAACAACACCAACCCAGATAAATTAACATCAATACAAACACATTCACACATCACAAATCAAGATTACTCAACAATAAAATTACAAAGACTGCAACTTTACAATTATAAACACATATAAATACCTTAAGGCCTAGTTTTTGAGCTTCTTGAATGTAAAGATGGGGAAAGATGATGAGTTCTCTTGAAGCTCTAAGTGCTTCTGCATTGCCACCTATTACTTCCTCTGCTTTCCACTTGATTTCTTTGGTGCTCTCCATACGACGTCGTTTGGTTGAGTTTTAAAGCCCTAATTGCAGGATTGAAGAACAAGGGTTTAGGTTTTTAGGGGTTTTGTACATGTACTGTGAGTGTGTGTTCGATTTGTATATTGTAACTACCATAAAAGTTTGCACGGTTACTCAATTAATTTTTCGTCCAAAATTGTATAATATTCAATATAATTTTACAATTAAAAATATGATAAACGGTACGATTTTAATTTATATAATATTTTTTAGTTATTGTGTAATTTTGCATACCAACATTTTAAAGAAAGAATGCCCAAAATAACCAATCTGGGGTGTGTATTTACCCAAAATACTTATATTCAGAAACAACTGCCCAAAATACATAAACATGTCAGATACTCTTTAACCAGTGGGGTATCAGGTATGATACTCTTTACCCAGCGGAGTATCACGTGTGATACTCCTTATCCAGGGGGAGAGTATCAGGAGTGAGTATCAGGGGTGATACTCCTTACCCAGTTGAGTATCGTCCTAATACTTCTACGACATTGGCGTAGGATGATACGAGTATCACCTTGATACTCCTATGATATTGGCGTATCATTCTGATACTCCTCTGACAGTGGAGTATCTGGTGGGTATTTAGGGCACTTTTTATTCGATATAAGTATTTTGGTCAAATGTTATTGAAAAATGGGTATTTTGTGCATTCACCCCGTTTTACATAAAATTTTGAATTATTTTTTAACCAAAATTTAAATTTTTCTAAATATTATAGTCGACGTTAAATATGATAAAACGACCTTAATGACCCGTGCATGTATATGAATGTAGTCAATTTTTTTTGATTTTATCGTATACTGATATAAGTATATGTTATAACTCTTTCATTATATACTCTATTGATCAATTTGTCATATTATATAAAAATTCATATGTACCATATTTTATGGTGGAGTTATAGTCTAATTGATCATTATAAATAATTATTGTAGTTTTGTAATATTTATGATTTAAAAATTTATATCTTTTTTGATTTCATTTGAATGTTAATTATGTTATCTTTTATATATAACATAGATCATATTTTTAGAGTTCTCATCTTTTAAACATAATTTCAATTATTTTTCGTGTAAGTTTAAATATTTATGTTTTTAGATCGATCGTATATTTAAATAGTTGAAAGTCTAAATAGTTGATTGAACAAAACCCCCTAATGTAGCTCACATATTTTAAATTTGTATATACCTAAAACTGATGTGATGCAATTATTATTTATGTATGATTTGATAACTAAAATTTACATATTTTTTAAAACAAAGTTCGAGAATTTAATATCTACATGGAGACGCATGTAAATATATTTTTTTAATCGATTACA
Organism: Kitagawia praeruptora; assembly: GCA_037693485.1. Lineage (NCBI taxonomy): Eukaryota > Viridiplantae > Streptophyta > Magnoliopsida > Apiales > Apiaceae > Kitagawia > Kitagawia praeruptora. The sequence goes on from CM075351.1 coordinate 59,034,660, forward strand.
CAATGTATAATCTAAAATTTTATTTTTATATCAATTATCTAAAATGGCAAAATAGAATTGTAGAGTATACTCAATCGATTATAATAATTTTTGTAATTTTATCTATCCAATATTCTAGAAAATATATAAATCAATATTTTATTTACTCAAAAATAAAATAAAAGAGGAAGAGAGAAGAGAGATGAAGAGAAGATGTGGCAAACTATGTATCATGAGGTTGCTGGTTCGATACTCAATGAAGACAAAAATATAAACTTTTTTTAGCAAAACTATCTAAATAATGGTACATACGTAATTATACAAAATAAAAGGGCATAATAGTCATTACAAAACTCAAAATTGAGTATATCACATTTGGTTATGGCATGAGTTTGAGTCAGTGGTTCGAATCCCGATACTAATATAATTTCACTACTTTTTACATAATTATTAAATGATGTTGTTTTTATAATTTTTGAAAATATAGGGGTAAAATCATAATTTTATAGCCAATCGATTAGAATATTTTTTTGTAATTTATTTATCAAATATTCTAGAAATAATATGAATCAGTATTTTATCTACTCAAAAATAAAAAATATAAAAGGAAAAGAGAAGAAGCGAAGATGTGGTTTATCTAATAGGATTTTTGAACAAAACTCAAAATTCAATATAGCACACTTGGTTATGGCATGAGTTTGTTGGAAGAAGGTCGGTGGTTCGAATCCTAGTATTAACATAATATCACTATTTTTTTCATAATTAATACAGAATGACATTTTTGTAATTTTTGAAAATATAAGGATAAAATCGTAATTTCACAGCCATTAAAATGGCAAACTTTGCCCTTGTGTTCTCCTTTAATACATAGTAATAGATAGATAATAGATTTGTGTGAAGTTGATGGATAAAGGTTTTGAAGGAAGAAAGTAGCATCGGTTGCCTCTGTAGCATAGTGGTATTGCGTTCGCTTTGTAAGCGAAAGGTCGCGAGTTCGATCCTTTTTAATTTTCTTCACTTCGTAGGCAAACCTGTGATGTCTGTAGCTAATACATGCATTTTAACCGTTATCTATCGTTATCTTTCTGATACTTAGGGTTGAGCACAAACCGCTCGCACCACACCGCGCGGTTTTTTATTGTTCGTGGTGCGGTTGTGATTTCAAATTTTGACAAATCGCGCGGTGCGGGTTGCGGTTGCGGTTCAAACTGCACCGCAATATTTAATATATTATATAATTTATATATATATATAGTTGCACTCCATAATAAACACCTTATATAACAAACAATAAAGAGCACCTTTGATCTAATAGATCCAATGCCCCTGGCGGGGCCACCCAATACAAAAAGTTCTTATTTTTTACCCTCTATCCATCCATCATTTCAAAAAAAAAAAAAAGTTACTGTTCATGACGATGACGTCATCAGTGACGTCATCATGAACAGTAAAATTTTTAATTTTTTTTTGCTGGCTTGATAGAAGGTAAAAAAATAACAACTTTTTATATTGGGTGCCCCTGGCGGGGCCAAAGGATCTAATAGATCTAAGGTGTTCTTTATTGTTTGTTATATAAGAGTGTTCTGTATGGAGCAATGGCCTATATATATATGGGTCCCGGTCCCTTACAATCGTTTGTCAGGGACCGGTTATTTAACAATCAGTTTCTCAGCCGTTGGATCAACGATCCAACGGTTGAGATTAAAAAAAATAAAAAATTACGCTCCGCGGAAATTTTTCGCGGACCGATCCGCAGATAATTTCCGTGGACAGGGAATTTTTTTTGTAATCCAGGGGAGCCGTTTGATCAACGGTTTAGAAACTGATTGTTAAATAACCGGTCCCTGAAAATCGATTGTCAGGGACCCGCTTCCTATATATATATATATTTATATATATATATATATATAAAAGTGTGTATCAGTTAATATTGTATAGCCCATCAGGCATCAGCCCATTTACTTATGTATAGTCCAATACTTTAAATTCTAACTAGGTTAATATTGAACTAATCGCAGTGCCGCACAACAAAACACAATTGAAGATTCGAAGTATCAAACAAAACCTCTCTTTATCATCTGAATCTAATCATCCGTTCCAACTTCCAACCAAGATAATTATTAGATTATTTTCTTTATCTGTTGTTAGATTTCTCTTACTTGTTAGTTATTGATTATTAATTGTTTACTTGTTTTAAATGGAGATAGAACAAAGCTCTGAACATGTTACTCCGCTTACCTCTCTGAGCCAGAATCAAAGACAAGCTGAAACCATCAAGAAGCCACCTTCATCACAAAAACGAAAAGCAAAGCCGCCGCATGTATCTTCTAAAAAATCAAGTGATGTTTGGAACCATTTTACGATCGATGAATCCGATCCATCTAATGTGAGAGCTATTTGTAACTACTGTGATAAGAACTATGCTGGTGGTACTAGGAAACATGGCACTAGCACTCCTAGGTATCATTTGCTAGATCAATGTCCGAAATATCCATATAGAGTAGAGGATAAAAAACAAAAAAATTTGTGCTTTCAAAAAACAAGTAAATTTGGGGCTGAAAGTGTTTGAGGTTCAGGTAGCAATTTGGTTGCTGTGGGATTTAGTGAAAAGTTCTGATTTCCTGGTAAGCAATGCATGTACTCAGATCAAAGTTCTGATTATATTAAAAGTATAATGTTTTATTTCTTATGATAATTGCATATGAGTGATCATATTTATAGTGCTAATTATGATTTGTTGCATGAAATATTATTCATATATAGGTAAGTTGTTAACCAACCTAAATATTATTCATATATAGGCTTTATGATGTTGTTAATATTATTTTTTTAGATGTGTTTATTTCTTATGCTATCAGGTCTAGTACTAGACCATATTGGATGCTCTAAAAGCAACTGTGAAATAAAAAAGAAAAAGAAATAAAAGCAAGCCAGATTTAATACTAGTGTAGAGATGCATTTGCATTTAGATTGTATAATTAATACCAATTTCATGTTTATTTTTTTGTCTTTCTTTCAAACTATTTCTGCAGAGAACTAACAGACATTTGAGCTTATTTATGCAAAGGAGTGTATTTCATTTTCTATTTTTATGTTAAGTTCAACTTTCCACTGTATAATTGAAAAATAATTGTGACTTTGAAGTTTGTAACTTGGTATTGTATTCCAGAAGACTGATTCAGTTTGAATTTTGTTAAGTTGTTAACCATCTATTTTATTTTTTGTGATAATTAGGATTTAGAATCATGTATAAATTTAGATATAGTAATTTTTATTGAAGTTGTAAACCGCAGTGAACCGCACTGCACCACATTTTCGTGGTGCGGTTTATGCGGTTTTAAAATTTCGTGGTACGGGTGCGGTTTGAGAATTTGAGCAAACCACATATGCGGTTTGGTCTGCGATATAAGAAAAAAATCGCACCGCCCGCACCGCGATCACCCCTACTGATACTCCATGTTTTATTAGTTGGTTTTGTTTTTTTAAAATAAATGCTTTACATATTTTCAAAACACGTACGTAATCAATGTTCTTTTTCTAGTAAAACATCAATAATCTCTACTTTCTCATATAATTATCATGTTTTTTTTAAGTTACATTATCTTCAAAATATCATTTATCTGTCTTTTCATGAGATCAGGCGATTTCAATTTATTGTTTGTTCGACTCGATCATTGGTGTAGATGTTATATGACTTGTTATTATTGAATTAACATCTTTGTTTTTCAAAAAAAAAAAGTTACATTTTTTATGATTAATATAACATTTAGATTATTTGTATTTGGATAAACTAATAAATTAATCACTTTTTACTATTTGATCATTTATTATTGTATCTAACCAAAGACATTCCTTTGGTTATAATGGTTATAATTATAATGTTATTATGTTAAGTTGATTCAAAGTTTAAAAATATTATTACTTATCAAAAAAAAAGTTTAAAATTTTTATCTAGAAACTTTTTATCATTATTTTTCTGTGTGAGTGTCGGGTGTGATATAAAGATTTGGAGTGGGAGAAATTTGTTGAATCAAAGTTCGAGAAAAGTCCCGGTGTTTAACTTCCAATTTTAAGTTGTGCTTAGTTTATGTGTTAGAGCAATTCCAGGAGACTCTTTATTCATGTTCCTAACTTTAATTTTAAAAAATGAGTGTAAAAATAGTGCAACAATAATGTCCTAATTAGGGGTGCCCATAAACCGATCAAATCGATTAAACCGAATCAACCCGCCCCTACTTTTAGCCGACCCAACCCGATTTTATTTAAACCGAACATTGAATGGGTTAAATTTTAAAAAAACCGAATTAAATGGGTTGGGTTAGGGTTTTGATAATTTTAACCCAATCCAACCTGACAAATATTATGCACTAATGAGTCGTACTACTAATTTACTACTTGAATTAAAGTTAAGATTTTTTGGATATATTATTACATGTTCCACACTAAAATTATGAATTAAATATATTTAATACAATGATGTTCTACTTATGTGTAACATAATTTAGTTTTGTAGATTGTAATACAATTTGCACATGTGGTGATCAATTGTATAATTGTATACTAGATTAAGTTGTACATGACTTTAATTCTTGGATTTTGAGTTGTTTTATCACTAACCAACAAATACAAATATGTGTTGCACTAACTTCTACTTTATATTTAACCCGATCAATCCGAACCAACCCAACCCGACTTTAATAAGATTTACGATGGGTTTGAATTTTATAAACCCGAACTAATTGGGTTGGGTTACTAAATTGCTTGTAACCCGCCCAACCCGACCCGCGGGCACCCCTAGTCCTAATGATTCTTTAAATCACTAGGACACTCCTCTCATACCTTAAAAATAAATAAGGATTCTCTCTTCTATTTTACGGTTCTCATAGCTTATATTTTATTATAAAAAATTGCAAACACTCTTCATCTCTCTCTATTGTATGTTGTACTTTTAATGATAGAAAGTATTTTTAATAATAAAATATCAAATAAGGAATGAGTATAGGAAACAGTGTTGGAGATGAAACTATTTAACTATGTCCTAAGTTGCTATGATCTAATTTTTTATATTATACTAACTTAAAACCCGTGTGATGCACAGAATTTTTTTAATATTATATTAATTTTTTTATTACTTTTTTTAAAATACGAATTTTGGAGGCTTAAATATTTAAATGAGATGATGACCATAATTATATAAATGTTATCTGTGATATTTCTAGAAAATGTATGATTTTAGTTAAAAAAAATACATAAAATATGATAGGTTTTAGTTGGAAAGGTAATAAGTTATTTATTAGTAATTATAAAATTATTATTTTGTTTTATTAAATAGAATGCTCGTGATATAATTGGAAAAAAAGAGGATTTAGTTAGAGAAAATTAAAAAGTTAATATGTTTTAGGTGAAAAAGGTAATTGAATAGTTTATAGTAATTATAATTTAGTTATGTTATTTTACAAAATAAAATTTCTCGTAATGTTTTTAGAAAAGGAGAAATTAATGTTGCCCGTGATATTTCTAAAGAGGAATTTTAGTTAGATAATATAGGAAAAAGATGATACGTTTTAGCTAAAAGGATAATCGATCAGTTAATATTAGTATTATAATATTATTATTTAATTTTATTAAATAGAACCATCCCTGATATAATTGGAAAAAGAGAGTTTTTGGTTTGAAAAAATATAAAAAAATAATGTGAAAATTAAAATAAATAAAATTAATGTTATTATAGTAATTGATCAGTCTATAGTAATTATAATTTAATTGTTATTTTACTAAATAAAATTGCTGGTAGCATTTTTAGAAAATGAGAAATTAATGTTACCCATGATATTTCTAAAAAACGGAATTTAATTAGAAAAAATAAAAAAGATGATACGTTTTTAGCTGAAAATGTAATCGGTTAATTAATAACATTATAATATCATGATTTTGTTTTTATTAAATAGAATCGTCCGTGATATAATTTGGAAAAGAGAGGTTTTAGTTATAGAAAATAAAAAAAAAGTAACTTGTTTTGGCTGAAAAGGTAACCTGCGATATAATGGGAAATAAATATTTTAGTTAGAGAAAAGAGAAAAGATAAAAAGAATAATTTATTAGTTAATAGTAATTATAATTTGTTTTTTTATTGGATAAAATATAAAAGATATTATATTTTACTTGAAAAAGGAAACTGCTTGGTTATTAAAAAAAAAGGTAACATGTTTAACCTGAAAAAGGAGATTGATTAGTAAAGTAAAAATTTTAGTTAAATAAAATATAAAAAAATATTTTTAAAAGGTAAACCGTGATATAATTAGAAAAAGAGATATTTTAGTTAGAGAAAAGTGAAAAGATAATTTGAATGAAAAAATTAATTAATTAGTTAGGGCTTAATGATCCTATAGTTAATTATATGTAATATACTAAAGCTAAGTCATATTTCAATACAAAAGTATGGGTATTTTTGTAAATACAGGGGGTGAATTCTATTATTACAAAAATGCCATCTAACTTTTGTATATAAAATGCAAATAACTTTAGGTGATTTTCCTACAGTTAATTGTAGGAACATTTTTCTCAATTAGTTAATAGTAATTATAATATGTTTTTTAATTAGATAAAATATTAAAGATATTATATTTTACCTGAAAAATGAAACTGCTTAGTTATTAAAAAGAAAATAAAAGGTAACATGTTTAACCTGAAAAAGAAAATTGATTAGTAAAGCAAAAATTTTAGTTAGATAAAATGTTAAAAAAGATTTTATCTGTAATATATGTAATTAAATAAGGGTAAATAAGTAAAATAAACAGGTACCGACCAACCAAACTTTTAATGTTTCAGTTTTTATATAATATAATAATATAGATTTAAGAAATGAGCTAGGATGCTGTTGGAAATGTTCTTAGCGTATTACATATTTAACTTATAAATATGGAAGTTTTTTGCTTAAAGTGTTACTGTTTAAATATCTATGACCTTTTAAAAAAAAATAAAAAATCTTTGATCATTTTTGCATATCAATAATTATTAATTGATAAATTTTTCCTCTTTCAATGAGAGTCGACTCCCATTTTTCAAATTTAGGATTCTATCCATCTTTTCTTCTATTTTTCACTCTTTTGCATCCCTTTCAACAATTAAACCTTCTTCGCTCTTCCACCCTTTATTCTATTTTTCTAGATTTTTCAATAAAATCGAGTTTTTAATCCAAAATTTTTGAAATAACATCCTTTGAGTTCTTAGGATTTTCGTATCGTTTTATACGAGTTTGTTTCTTAATGTTATTAGTCGTATCGTTTTATGCGAGTACTCTTGTTTTTACTACATTGAAAATGAATTATATGGTGTATCGAGAGATCTGAATATTTCTCATCGACAACACTTTCGGCATATCTATAGCTAGTGTCCGGCATGTACATAGTTGGGATGAGTTTGGGATGGTGGTGAAAATCGCATGTGCTCTTCTTTTGCAAAAAAAAGTTTGTTCATAACATGAGACCTCTTAACTCAGTTTTTTCAACTGAGTGTTCTGAACATCGCACTATAAAGAATTATTGTAAGGGTCAATTGCGAAGCTACTATTTTCAGGGGAGATGTAGGTTGAGTTGTTCGGGAGACCATTGAAGTCATTTTTAATTTTCAGAATATTTGTATTCAGTTTCTTAAACGATCCAAAAACAAAGCGGCTAATTATTTATCTCGTTTATTTATTTTTCAACCTAATTGCTTGGTCAGTTGGGGGGGTTTGTCCTAATTGCACTTTTTTCAAATTATTATTGAAATCTGCTTTAATTTTGACAAGAAAAATGATAATTTTCTTAAATGGAAACATTTTTTTTTTGGGATATTGATACTATTCATTTACATATAGTAACTATTAGACAAAAAGAAAAAGAAGGGAAAAAAATCTGGAGCTTAACATGTTCCTTAAAAGTTACTTACTCTATTTCAAATTAGGGCCCATTTGATAATAACTGGATGAAAGGTTTTATGGGCTCGTTCAGATTTGGGCTGGTCCAGATTGTTTGATAACATTTTAATGGTTCTGGACGAAAAAAACTCCTGAACGATTAAAAAAAATCAGTTGGACGATACATCCTAATATTTTTCGCTCTGTCATCCAGATCTCTCTCCAATTCATCTATCCAAAGGAAACCTGCTACTATCCGATTATCATATACATCATTTTTCGCGGGATTTTTAGTTTTTTGGCGGCTTTCTTAGGTTTTTTTGCCGCTCTTCTTCAGTTCTGATTCTTATATAAGCGCTATATTCACATCAATTCTCATCACTTCTCATCACTTATTGTTCTATCAGGTACGAGCCATTCCTTTCTTTATCTGAATTGTTAATAATTATATGTGTATTGCTTTTATATTTGTTCGTGTTTTGATTGATTTTCCCTAAATTTATATTAGCTTATGATTGATTTTGTTTGTTCATGTTTTTTAGTTTTTAAAGTATTGTAATTCGTTTTTCGTGGAATGTGTATATTCGTGGAGTACATGTTTGTTGTTCAGTTAAATGACCGATATGATTGCTTCTGCATTACCATTTTTGTCGAGTTATTCAAAGGTTTAAAAGATCAAAAGCCAAACATCACTTAAATATGTACCCAGATCAGCTGATCTCATCAAATTAAGGTTAATAAGAGCATCATGTACTATATATATAACTCAAGTATAAAATCAGATTTAGACAAAATTGACCAATCCAATACATCATTGCGTCTAACTCAAGTATAATAATTCATCATTGCGTGGATTTGCTTATACATTAAAATTATTAGAAGGTTCTAACACTCAGTGTCAAGAAATGATGTGTCTTTCTCGTGTTGCATATATTTCAAATTTGCAACCTCTTTAAACAACACGGTTGGCTTGAAGATAGTCAATATTCAACCGTTGAAGAAAAAATGGCTATATTTTTACATATTATAAGCCACAATGATCGTTTTATAAAGGTAAAACGTAGATTCCAGTATTCCACACAAACAATACATAAATACTTTCATGAGGTGTTGGATGGAATGATGGAGTTTGCAAAAGAAATGATAGTTCCTACACCATTCAATCAAAACTCAAATGTTTCAAGGAGACAAAGAGAGCTGCTAAAAATATTTTCGGTTAGTAGTGACATTTTTTTATTTGTATTATGTAGTTTCTTATTAATTAGCTTGCTGGTATAACTTTACTGTTCTTTAATGAGTTTTTACATGTTTTTTTTACAGGGAGCAATTGGTGCACTTGACGGTACACTCGTTCATGTTATAGTTCCAGTTAGCCAACAATCTCTATATAGAGGACGGGGAAGAGGTGAATGCTACCAAAATGTTTTAGGTATATGTGATTTTAATATGATATTCACATTTGTTTGAGCTGGATGGGAGGGAGTAGCACATGATTCATGAATATTAACAGAGGTTACACTCGATCCCGATTCCGGATTTCCAGTTCCTCCACCAAGTATGTATCTCCTAATATTTTAAAATGATGTTATTTGAATATAGATAAATGTAGAATAATTTGTAATCGCTTTATGCTGCAGATAAATATTATCTTTGTGATGCAGCATATACAAACACTCGTGGTTATTTAACCCCCATTCCGTAATACAAGATATTGGTTAGCAGATTTTCATCGTCAACGTGCTTTAAATAAGGAGGAAAAATTTAATCATGCTCACGTAAGATTAAGAAATGTCATCGAGCGTGCTTATGGTGTGCTCAAAGCAAGATTATCAATCTTGAAACAGATGGCTCCTGTAACACCCCCAGATCCAGGGTCAGGGATCTAGTCGTTACGGTCTCAATATCCAAACTTAATGTAACACCCCCAGATCCAGGGTCAGGGATCTGGTCGTTACGGTCTCAATATCCATCCATAAAACCAACATAATTTAAATTACAACCTTGTGACCCAAAACAACAACATAAAACACACCCGTTATAGTCCCATAGATGAAATCAGAGTAACCAACAATATTATTAATCACAAGTTTGAGTTCTTACAACCCAAAGAATTACAATTGTACAATTACATACTCTTTGCCATCCATTAATAGATACCATAATATAAATACATTTGAGGCTCAATTGCTAACAACTAGCCTACCAGTAGTTGCATCCTCAACAAAGGGAGCCAAGACCTTAGCGGTAAACCTCTGACGGTTGACACCTGATTACGCTGCGTGCGCCTTGCGCGGCCATCTGATCTAGCTGTTGTTGTGATATAAATAAATAAAGCAAGGGTGAGCAATAGCCCACCAGAAATATAATTGAACAGTGATAATATATGACAGTCCAAAATATCTTTGAAACCATATGCCATGCATTAACGATGTAGTACCAATATAAGGTATGAGATGAAGTTACAAGGTAACTTAAAAATATATTTGTTTTGAATAAATATCTGCTATGCAAAAGATAAGCAAGATATTCTCAATTATCATAAAAGAGGAACTTGCAGGAAAATATTGCAATTCCGGTTTCAACACTTTTTCACCTTGCCAACACCAACAGTGTTGTAGAAATTTCTCACTTTTAGAAGATGAACTAATACGGGAGCATTGCCGCGCCAGATGCCCTGACGTTTACGATGATCAGTCGTATGTCATGCATCTCATCAGTCGTTCTCTACATGTAGAAGGTAGCTCCAACGGATGTACTTGTCTACCGCCCTCTGGAACTCCTCAGCCAATGGTTGGGCTATTGCTGGACCGGCGCCACTCGGCCACTTACGCGTCTCCTAGTTCGAATATCATCCATGACTCTGAAACGTAAAGTTCGTTCCCCTTTTCCCCCAAGTATAACACTTGTTGATAGGACTCCACAAAGTAGTCGTATCTAATTGGAAAGGAAAATTCACCAATATTTCCCAAGCTGATGCTTGTTAATGGATATAAACTTGTTCCATCAATCTTACCCCTCGAGCTTTGAGGAGGTAACCGAAAGACTCATATCGATGTTTGAACGAATCAAGATGTGAGTGACAAGATAGCTTTAGCAAGTATATGACCGGGCAGTCAAATAAATAACAGCTCTCAAGTGAGGTCCCCTTATATGTTTTTGGAAGTTTGGGCGAGTATTTAAATCTTCTTTTAAGATAGATTTAAATAAAATAGAGTTTTAGGAACCTCCCCTTGATAAAATAGTCATAAAAAAGACTTTGAAATATTTTACATAATATCTGAAGGTAAAAGATAATCTTTGTATGATATAAATCATTATAAAGAGAATTTAAAAGAATTTACATAAATATTCCAAGAATATTTATTAAATCAATAATAATTAAGGACTATTTTTAAATCATAATATTACTCGTAAGTAATCCTCGAATGAATATATAAAATTATTTATTAATAAATCTCTTTTTAAATGAATATTCAAAATAATATTCATTAAATAAATAAAACTTCCAATGAATATTCAAGATGATATTCGATAAATAGATAAACTCAAATAAATATTTAAAATAATGATTATTAAGTAAATCAAACCTTAAATGAATATTTGAAAATAATATTAATTAAATAAATAGTATTCTAAATGAATATCCAATTAATATTCATTTAGTAATCAAACCTTTAAAGAAATATTCAAAACAATATTCCATAAGTAATTAGAACTTCAACTGAATATTTTAAAATAATATTCATTAAGTAAATAAAACCTTAAATGAATATCCAAATAATATTCATTTAATAAATACTATTCTAAATGAATATCCAATTAATATTCATTTAGTAATCAATACTCTCAAGGAATATTTGAAATAATGTTCCTTAAGTAATTGGAATTTCAAAGAAATATCTTAAAGTAATATTCATTGAATAGATAAAACCTTAAATGAATATTCGAAAGTAATATTCATTTAATAAACAATATTCTAAATGAATCTTGAAATAATATTCATGAAATAATCAAACTCTAAATGAATATTCGAAATAATATTCATTTAATATTTCTCGACTGAGATAATACTCAAATAACATTTCTCGAAAGATTTCCAAGTAAATAATACTTTATGGAAATATAATTAATGTTTAATAATAACATTCCTCAAAAGGAATACTAATCTGTCGTTGGAATCCCTCCGGGTTTCCAAGACTACATCTATATCTCAAAATACCGACTCCCGGTCTACATTTAAAGAATGAATATCACATGCCCTTCACTAAGGGTCTTAACCAAAAATCCGGCTTATACTGATATATCGTATCTAGTCTATAAGCCAATATCAATTCAGGGAACAAGTATTGCAATATAACTTGAAAGTAGACATGCATGCTATGGCATATGTATACTACAATCATCATATATATATTATCACAACAACAGTTCCAAGTATTGGAAACTTGCCTGAGAATCGAGTGCGGGTAGGGGTAATGTGTCCCGGGTCAGCTCGACAATCTATAAACAATCAGAATATTTAAGATTAACCACTTAACGCTTATTAAAAGGCTAAGTATAAACTCCACTTAAATCGAAACATGCTTTCGAGTTATCTCGTTACGTCTCTTTTAGTGTAACCCTTTTTATCACCGATACGATCCGACATTTGTTCGTTATCAAGACATGTCATCATGCTTATACTTGGTATATTTAAGTCGTATAAGTCCTAAGGTCGGTCGTTTACGAATCAAGATTATACCTCGAGTGTTATCGCCCGTTTTCTAAGTTATAACCAAAGTCATACTTTTAAGGGGTTCGTTCGCGTTTAATCTCGATTCGAACATTTTTATAAAATCGAAAAACGATCCATTCGACATGTGGTTTTCTCCCACACCTCCCTTTTTACCTCTAATATTTAATTAATAAGATTCGCCACTGATTAAACGACATTTAAGGGAATCAATTTCAGTTACGAACTTTCGTTTACGGTTTCGAACCACTTTTACGAATTTAATCATAACTCCTAAACCGTAAATTGAAATGCTTCGATTCTTTCGCCAAAGTGATCTATGTTCAAAAATCTAGCAGTAGGGTTCATTATCTTGCCAAGAACAGAGAGTTATGGCTACTGTCCAGTTCGGGTTCTTAGTGTTAACGAAATTTCGGCATTACGACGGCTATAAATCGAACATTTCTAAATTCCAAACCTTCCAATAACCATGGTATCCACTCCAACCAACATATACATGATATATAACCATGAACTGAGGCCAAGCAATGCCTTTCCGTTCATCTAAACTATTTTTAACATTTACCAAAACCAAATCATAATCATGCTTATAATCATGCCTATAACCATGTTAACACCATAACTACTTAAATCCATCAAGAACAAACATATTCTTAAAGTAAGGGCTAGGGTTTTGAAAAGTTATACCTTCCATGGAGTGGGTAAAGAACTTGCTAAGCCTTGTATAGTCCTTGTACATCCTTAACCAAGCTTAGATCATCCAAGAAATCAAGATCCAAGAGTTTTGTTCTTGAAAATCACTATTCACCCTCATCTTCAAGGATTTATTTGAAAATGGAAACAAAGGAGATTGAAGCTAGGATTTTGAGGAGATCATTTTTATGAATTATAGGACTCACATAAAAAGTTTCAAGATCAAACAATGGTTGGAAGTGGGATTTTGGTTCTTGAATTAGAGCAAAAGCCGAATGCTCCATTTTTGGAGAGAATGGAGTTGGTTGCTTTGTTTCTTGCTTGGTCCTTGTGCTAGAATGCATTATTTGAGATAATATCTTGCTAAAGCCACTTTATTAAAGTGCTCAAGTCATCCCATGCATCATTGTTGGGATTTATGGGTGATGGAATAGACAACTTAACTAGTTTTATTGGTATACTTAGTTTTTACTAAGTAGAACATACTGTCATAGCCTGAAATGTATTCTTGTAATTTAAATAAATACTGTCATGTAATAAGTGTAATTCTTGGAAGAAGTTCGATTATGTTCAAGCCTCAAGAAATACATAAGTTCGACAGAAGGAATAAAAGTTACTGTCAAGCCCTAACAGTAAGGTTACAAGGAAACATCATGTTGCCTAGGTCGACAGCAAGTTTCACGGAGTCGACAGCAAGTTTCAACTTGACAGCAACATTGGCGGAGATTCTAATGACAGCAACTTTGATATATAGTCTGCGACAGTAAGTTTGGAATTCCTGACAGCAATCTCTGCGGGAAAAACATGCTGTCAATCAAAGCACAACTCTTGACAGCAATCTCTGCGGGAAATTCATACTGTCAACCAAAGCAAAATTCTTGACAGTAATATCTGCGGGAAATTCATACTGTCAACCAAAGCATAATCTATTGACAGCAAACTTTGTGGCAAACATACTGTCATATAGAATCAGCCTGACTTAGGAATTTTCTAAGTCAAATTAAACGACAGAGTACATGTTCAAAAGAAGCAGGCGTGTTGTAATATTCAACCTTTACAGCAAGCTTGGAAAGTCTATAACTGAAGCTCGAGAGATCACATGGAACAACCTGTAAAGTCTAGAACAGATAAAATTGAATACGGCTAGATCTGGGTGGCTCAAATGTGGAAAGCATCTTTAAGTTACTTTGTGCTGATCACATGGAAATAAATCATGGAATGAGCTGCAAAAGGAATATAACAGCAACTCGACAACCCATGTTGATGGTGATAGTACAGTAGATTATCACTCTATAAATAGAGCATTCTACTTATACATTAAATAACTCAACAACTGTAATCTCTTGAGTCTTTGTAGCTTGAGAACTATTTTGTTCTTAAGGTTGTAGCAAAACTTTGCAAAATAAATAAAACATTTATTTTGTGAAATCCTCGTATTTGATTTTACTTGTGTTTGCATTTCTTCTACTAGTAAATCACAAATTCTATTTAAGTTGTTGAAATAGTTTTTGAAATTTATTAGTATTGCATTCAACCCCCCTTCTGCAATACTTTCCTGGACCAACAACTGGTATCAGAGCAAACAGATTAATACACATATCTGAGATCCAAATGGCAAGTATTCAAAGGTCAAGTAATATCAAGATTCCAGCTTTTGATAAGGAAAACTACAACATATGGAAAAAGAAGATTATGTTATTTATCAAAAGTCAGAATCCACTATTCCTAGGTATTCTGGAAAATGGCCCCTTCATTCCTCAAAAGGAAATCCCAGCTGCTACAGTAAATGATGTAGTAATCCCAGCTCATTGGGTTGCTAAGAAGCCTTCTGAGTATAATGACTCAGAAAAAGAAAAGGTAGCACTGGATGATCATCTGCAACTCATTCTACTAGATGCACTTACCCTGGACAAAGCTATGAGTGGAAATATAATAGCATGCAACTCTGCCAGGGATATGTGGAAAAAGATAGAACTGTTATGTGAAGGAAGTGAAGAGGTCAGAGAGAATCAAAAACAAATACTGGTGTCACAATATGAAGCGTTTATGGGCAAGCATGGAGAAGAGCTAACCCACATGTTTGAAAGATTTAGCAAACTGATAGCTGAGCTTCAAATTCATGGAAAGTTTTATGAAAAGAAGGAAGTCAATATCAAGTTTCTGCTAACTCTTCCAGAACATCTTGAGCACAGAGTAACAGCCATAAGAGAAGGGAGAGACTTAAATTCTGTTTCTCTTGAAACATTGTATGGAGTTCTAAAATCTTATGAACTTGAATATTATCAAAAGAAAGCTATACAAAGTGGATCCAAAGGATTGATGGCAAACATGGCTGGTGCTCTAGTTGCTCAAGGACCATCATATTTTCAAGCAAGTGAGCAAATTCAAAATGATCAACAACCTCAATTTTCCTCTGTGAAAATTGAAGAAGTGATTGAAGATGAAGAAAAGGTTGTCCTTCAACTAGAAGATGTTGAAGATGAAGAATTCTTCACTCTAGAAGAAATGGAGAAAATGGATAATCCAACCATGGCTTTTATGGCAAGAAAATTCAAAAATATAAGGTTCAGGAGGAACAAGCCATATAAGCCTCAAGGTCAATTTCCAAAGTATAACCAAGGAAGCTCATCAAAACCTGCTACTGGCACCAAGGGAGGATACAAAACAGGAATGGTAGATAGGTCAAAGTTTAGATGCTACAACTGCAATGAACTTGGTCACTTTGCTACTGAATGCAAAAGACCAAAACAAATACAAAGAATGGAGAAAGGAACTGGGAGTCAATTTAAGAAAGGACAAGGAAAGGCCTATGTGGCTGAAGGAAAATGCTGGGATGAATCTGATAATGAAGAAGAAGAGGAATTTGTGAATTTAGCCTTGATGGCTAGAGAGGATGAAGAAGCATCAACCTCGTCAAGTCAGGTACCATCTCTAGTATTACTAGATATGTCTTTAAATGACTATAAGCAAACCATTGAGGAAATGAGTACTGAAATGTTTAATATTCATACTAGTTTATCTGCTGCAAATGAAGAAATTGCTAGATTAACTAAAGAAAATGAAGTACTCAGATCTAACAATGATGTGTTGTTACTTAAGACCAGTTCTATTGATTCTTTAGCTCAGGAAAACGAAAGACTAAAAAATGATTTAATCTGTGCTAAAGAGATAGAGGATTATCTAAGAAAAGAAATTTCTGAGAATGAATTTAAGCTAAAAGCATTTAGAAATTCCTCTAAGTTAGTTCAAGAGTATCATGAGAATCATACTGAAAGTAAGAAAATAGGCATAGGCTATGATTATAGCAGGAGACCTGGTAAAGAGGCTGTTATACAGAAAAATGATGATAATAATACTGTAAGACCTCACATCCTCAAAAATGTGAGTAACCCAATTTTCAAAAGTACAGAGTTTGAGGTTAATGAAAACTCCCTAATTATTAATCAAGAACTCTGTGATGAAGATGAGAGGATTGACAGTGAATCTAAGAAAGAAAAAGATTTTGTCAAAATGTCTATGAAAGAAACAGTATTAAATAGTCCAACCAAGTGTTCAAAAGATACTGTCAAGAAGTCATCTAAGACAGTAACTTTCAAACCTACTGTCAAGACAGCAAGTACAAAAGATGCTGTCAAAAATAGTTCGACAGCATCTTCTGAACAGATTGTCAAGATAGTTGTCTCTAAGTCCAAAAACAGAAATGGGAAGCTAGGCATTGACAAAAAGAATAATTATGCATATGTTAAGCAGGCACCAAGGAAACTTTGCAATAATTGTGGCTCCTCACATCATTTAACTCATGTTTGTAAGAAATCAACTAGTAGCATATCTAATGCAACAGAGTTGAAAGGGAACTTACACAGAACCCCCATTATGCAAAGAGAATTGGTAGTTTGTAATAACATTGACTGTATGCCATGCAAAATTACTACCATGAGTGCATGTTTTAATTTGCAAATTTCATCAAATGAATTATGTGCTTATATGCAAACTGCAAAGACTTCTGAATCCACTAAAGAAAGTGAGAAGTCTGCTCTCACTAAGAAAAAGTCAAAGACAAAAACTAAGTGGATAATAAAAGAAGTCAAGGAACCATCTTCTGATAATATTGTTTCAAATATTGATAAAGTTTCTGATGATACTGAGTATGCAGGACCCAACAAGACTTGGGTACCAAATGCAAATTAAACTCATTCTGTCTTGCAGGGAAAGAGAGGTAAACAGGTCATGTGGATAATCGACAGTGGATGTTCCAAACACATGACTGGTGATATATCCCTGCTATCACAATATGTTGAGAAAGCTGGCCCAACAATAACCTTTGGAGACAACAGCAAAGGTTACACTGTGGGATATGGCTGTTTAAAAGCTGGAAATGTTGTCATTGAAGAAATCTCTCTTGTGGAAGGTTTGAAGCATAATCTGCTCAGTGTAAGTCAATTCACTGACAAAGGATTCAAAGTAAACTTTGGCATGATGGAATGTTCAATTCACCACAAGAAGGATAGAAGCCTATCTCTGAAAGGAGTAAGGAAAGGAAGCCTATTTGTTGCAGACTTAAACTCAACAAATGAGGAAAGAATATTTTGCTTCTACAGCAAAGCAAGTGTTGGAGATAGCATGCTTTGGCACAAGAAATTTTCTCATCTCAATTTCAAAACAATGAACATGCTGATGAAGAAGGAATTAGTGAGAGGACTACCTCAACAGGAATTCTGTCAAGAAGGACTGTGTGAAGACTGTCAAATGGGAAAATTGAGGAAAGCAATGCATAAATCAAAGCAAGTCAACACTAACACTGAAGCACTCAAGTTGATTCACATGGATCTTTTTGGACCAGTGAATGTTCAATCACTATCTAGAAAAAGATATGCACTGGTCATGATAGATGACTATTCTAGGTACACTTGGGTGAAATTTTTAGAATCAAAGGATGAAGCTGCTCAAGAAATCATTGATCACATAAGGGTACTTGATAGGACCCCTGAAGCAAAAGTTCAATTTCTAAGAAGTGACAATGGAACTGAATTCAGAAATGCTACACTTGGAAACTTCTGCAAAGATCAAGGAATTGTTCAACAATTCTCTGCTGCAAGAACTCCACAGCAAAATGGAGTAGTAGAAAGGAAAAATAGGACTCTTATTGAAGCTGCAAGGACTATGTTGAGTAATGCTAAGTTACCAACATATTTCTGGGCAGAAGCCATCAACACTGCTTGTTACACACAGAACAGAACACTAATCAACAAGGCTCATGGCAATACTCCTTACTATCTTTTGACAGGAAAGAAGCCTACTGTCAAGTACTTTCATATTTTTGGAAGCAAGTGCTTTTTGATGAAAGACAACCATGAAAGAAAAGGCAAGTTTGATACTAAAGCATATGAAGGCATTTTCATGGGATATGGGATAGAAAGGACTGCCTACAGAGTCTATATCATGGAGCACAAAACAATTGAAGAAAGTGTCAATGTCACGTTTGATGAAACCAAGTTTCCAGGGCTACATGAGGATGGTCAAATGCAACCCTTCAGATTTGAGAATCAAGGATACTTGGAAAAAGAAGAATTTGTTGATGAAGAACCAAGTCTCATTCAATCAATGGGATATGAGAAAGAATCTGTCAATTCTCATAATCTAAATCAGACCTCAGCTCAATCACAGACAATTTCAGGCATCAATCAACAAGAATGTGAGACTGGAGAATTTGAGCAAAATGAGCAGAATAATGAAAATGGTGGAGAATCAAATCCTCATATTGATGAAAGACATTCTCATCAAACAAGTAGCTTGCCTCAATCAACAAAGTGGAACAGAGATCATACCAGTAATCTAATTATTGGAGATCCCACTACTGGTGTAAGGACAAGGAGGAATATCTCTGCTGAAAGCATGTTTTCATGTTTCTTATCTCAAATGGAACCAAAAATAGTTGAAGAAGCATTGTTGGATTCTGATTGGGTGATGGCCATGCAGGAGGAGCTCAATCAATTTGAGAGAAACAATGTTTGGAAACTAGTTCCAAGGCCAAAAGGAAAATCAGTCATTGAGACAAAATGGGTGTTCAGAAACAAGATAGATGAAAGTGGAAATGTGACAAGAAATAAGGCAAGGCTAGTGGCCAAAGGTTACTGTCAACAGGAAGGGATAGATTATGATGAAACATTTGCTCCTGTTGCCAGACTTGAAGCCATAAGAATTTTCTTAGCTTTTGCTGCACACTGCAAATTCAAGGTATTTCAAATGGATGTTAAAAGTGCCTTTCTAAATGGAGAATTAGAAGAAGAAGTGTATGTTGAACAGCCTCCTGGATTTGAAAATGACAAACTGCATAATTTTGTCTACAAGCTGTTCAAGGCTCTATATGGCTTAAAGCAAGCACCAAGAGCCTGGTATGACACTTTATCCACTTTTCTCCTGGAAAATCAATTTATAAGAGGTATGGTGGATAAAACTTTATTCTATAAATACCATGGCAAAGACATCATTCTTGTGCAGATATATGTTGATGACATAATCTTTGGCTCAACAAATGAAAAATTGTGTGAAAAGTTCTCATCTCTAATGAGAAACAAGTATGAAATGAGCATGATGGGAGAATTAGCATTCTTTCTTGGTCTTCAAATCTATCAGAAGAAGGAAGGAATCTTCATCTGTCAATCTAAGTATGTCAAAGAACTTCTCAAGAAGTTTAACTTAGAAGATTCATCACCTGCCAAGACACCTATCTCAACAGCCACCAAATTAGAGTTAGATCCTAAAGGCAAGAAAGTGGATTCTAGTACCTACAGAGGCATGGTAGGATCATTGCTGTACTTAACAGCAAGCAGGCCAGATATAATGTTTGCTACATGTCTCTGTGCAAGATTTCAAGCTGATCCAAAAGAATCACACTTAGTTGCAATTAAAAGAATCTTTAGATATCTCAAAGGCACCCCAAATCTAGGTCTTTGGTACCCTAAGGAAACTGGATTTGATCTAATTGGATATTCTGATTCAGACTATGCTGGCTGCAAAATTGACAGAAAAAGTACTACAGGAAGCTGTCAATTTCTTGGGGGGAGATTGGTGTCATGGTTCAGTAAGAAGCAACACTCAGTTTCTACATCAACTGCAGAAGCTGAATATATTGCAGCTGGAAGTTGCTGTGCACAAATACTTTGGATGAAGAATCAATTATTGGATTATGGACTAAAGTTGTCAAATATTCCTATCTACTGTGACAACACTAGTGCCATAGCCATATCAGACAATCCAGTTCAACACTCCAGAACAAAGCACATTGATATCAGGCATCATTTCATCAGGGAGCATGTTGAAAAAGGAGATGTAAAATTGGTTTATGTTCCAACAGATAAGCAACTTGCAGATATATTCACCAAGCCACTGGATGAAGCAACATTTATCAGGTTGGTGAGTGAATTGGGAATGCTAAATCAGGTATGATAATCTAACTGGTTTATCAATTCTAAGTAGTTGAAGCTCATGACAGAAACTTTTAAAGGTACTGTTACAAGAAGGTACTGTCATGAGAAGTTAAGGTACATTGTGATACTTGTTCAGACAACATGTTTGCTATGACTATGCTAAAAGGATTTTTAGATATCATGTTTGCTATGACTATGCTAAAAGGATTTTTAGATATCATGTTTGCTATGACTATGCTAAAAGGATTTTTAGATATCATGCTTGCTATGACTATGCTAAAATAGTTTTACATGTCTGTCTTAAAATGATTTTAAGAAATCATGTGTCCTTAACTTAAGTTATGTGTGAACAGTGACTGACAGCATAATCTTATGATAAGTTTACTGTCAGATAAAACTTACTGTCACTCATGAAGCTGATTGACAGAAATATTGTTAGCGCACAAGTTGCTGTCAATGAAAGTTGCTGTCACAAGAAATTGCTGTCAGAATTGGTAGAGAAAGAAAAAGCGCACAGGTTACTGTCAATGAAAGTTGCTGTCACGAGAAGTTGCTGTCAAAGATAGTGGAAAGATATATTAATTTTTATATATATATACATACGTATATTTCTTTTCACCAATCCACGATCTAATAGCAACTGCCACGTAATATAGCAAGTGGAGTTAATGGGTAATATCATTATCACACGTTCAATTAAGAGAGGTTAAATCGATTCATATTAGAAACTGAATCTACCGTTTAATCTACTATCACTTTCATTTGCAAAAACCTCTCAACCTTCTGCATCCAAAAACCGCATTTCTCTCTCTCATTTTTCAAAGCATTCAACAATGGCACCTAAACAAAGCATTGCTCAAACCAATTTCGCTGGTATCTTTTCTCCTAGTGATGCTGGTGAAAACTTCAAAGGACTTATTTCGTTCTTGAATAAATCCTACCTAGGTCATGCAATAACCTCTGCCCCCAAAATTGATACTGTTAGAATTGAAAAGTTCTGGAAATCAGCAAGTGCTCAAGGAACTGGAGAGAATGAATCAATTAAGTTCAATATAGATGATGCAAGTTATTCTCTTACAGTAAAGAACATCAATGAGGCTTTGGGCATTGTGTTGACCAGTGAAGAAAGCTTTATGGAACTAGCAACTGATGATACCCTGAAGAAGTTCTTTCTGAAGATTGGGTACTCTGGTTCTAAACTTGAAGAAACTTCTGATAAGTGGTATCAAACAGGAGAAATGGACAGGAAATTTCTAAGAAAAGAGTGGAGTATGATTTTTGATGTAATGGTGAAGGTATTCTCTACCAAGACTACAGGATGGAATGGCATACCATCATATATCAAGAAGCTCACTCATTCATTAGTTCATGGATACAAGGTGAACATTGGAAAACTGATAATGACACAGTTGAAAGGCGCAATAGGCAAGAAGGTATCCATCTATCCTCGCTTTTTAACTATGTGTATTAATAGTATTTGTGGAAATATTGAGGACAATTCTGATTTTGAAGAATGTCCTGTTTTAAAGAAAAACACACACACATCTCTTAACACACAGAATTTGAATGTACATATTTCACTATGTTTCACACAACACATGGTAAATCAAGTGCCCAACCTTGATTTTCCATTTCCAACAGGTTACACTGTTTTCACAATAGAGAATGAAGCTGAATTAGACCCAAATTCAGTTAACCCACATTCCACACCATACATTCCACCTAGGGACTCTAGACTACCAAAAGCCCTTAAAATGGCCAAACAGGAATCAAAGAAAAGAACCCTAGAGAGTGCAACTGGTGAACAAGTTGAGAGTCAAGAGGGAGTCACTGCACCTAGTGCAGCAAATAAGGTTGGTAGTGAAAAAGAACCCACAGTAGCCCCTTCTGAGCCTAAGAAGAAGAGAGCTAGAAGGGCCAAGGTTACTGTCAGCCACCCTACAGTTTCCCAAAAGACTGTAGAGGATGATAGGGAAATGAACTCACCTCTAGGTGTTTCTTCTCAACAAGGGACATCTATTGAAATTGGCCTGTCTCCCAAGGCATCTTGTAAAGAGTCTGCACAAACTCAAGAATTCACTCTTGAGGAACCTGTATTTGAAGATACACACATTGAGATAGAGCACAGTGAGGAATTCACTCATACTATTGATGTTCCACAATCATTTTCTGTGGAACAGCCAATTAATCCATCTAAAATTCAATCTTCTTCTTTCATTCCCACATCTGTTGTTTCTTCTAATCAACCTAGAGAGGGGGACAGTACCAACCCCTCAGGTTTTGATCATCCATCTCAAATCATGGATGAGCCCCCATCTAGTGGTCCACAAGAACCCATTTCTCAAAGTGAAATGGATACCACTCCATCAAACACTGGATTAGATCAAGATGCAAACTTGTCAGAAATTGAAACAGCCAGCATCTTGATCGATTCCCTCAAAGCATCTTACCCTAGGGAAGTTGCTGTCACAGCCAAAGATGCTGTCAATGACAAATCAGAAGGTGCTGTCAAACATTCAAGTGACAGTACCATTCCAACAAAAGATACTGTCAAAAGTCCTTCAAAAGATGCTGTCATCCCTGTTCAACCACAACTACAAGAAGGATTAGTGGAAGATATCTCTGATGATGACTTGCCCCTTTCAAAGGCCTTCAAGGTAAAATCTACTCTTTTGCATGTTAGTACTGCTCATACTACTGCATCTAGGATGAGTGAGGGAGTGAAACATCAAAGAGAGATAAAAGAACAGAGAGGTGAGACTAAAAACGAGAGGCAGCCAAATGTGCTGGCAAAAGGAGAGGGACTTGAGCATGTCCAGAGTGAATTTGAGGGAGCCAATACAGAAAAGGCATTAGGCCTTGAGGGAATTTTTGTGAGAGATGATGAGATCATCTATAAAAACACTGAGAGTGTGAGAACCCCAACAGCCTCCATGCCCCAGACTTATCCCTTACCTCCTAAAAGGCTTAGGTCTGGTGGTCCTTCTGCATCCTCAAATGACAGGCTCCAAGCACTGGAGAATCGATGTGCTACAATGGAAAGCAAACTGGACAACCTGTCATCTACTGTGAAGACTGGTTTTGCTGAAATTCAAGCCACACTACTGTCACTCTCTTCATTACTTCATGCTGCAAACTTAACTAAGGGGGAGAAAGGAAAAGATCAGAAAGAGGCTGAGCAACCAGAAAGAAAGGAGGAGTTACAAGGGGAAGCTAAAAGACAGGGGGAGCAAAGGAGTAAGGGGGAGCAAGAGAGAGTAGGAATAGCCTCTGGAACTGAGGAGCTTTTTGAAGCTGAAGTAGATGGGGAACAAATGCTAGTATCCAAGGAGGTATTAAGTCAAATACAAGGAAATAGAGCATCCTCAATCAAAATCAATGAACCAGTTCCTGAGAAGAAAGAATCCACATTGGAGAGGCTATGGAGAGAAAAAGAGGAATCAAATAGGATGGGTAAAGGCAAAGACAAGTTGCCTGAATATGTGTTTTCTTCAGAGCCTATCTTTTGGACTGATGGAAGTACATATTCCCAAGAAGAAGCTGACTTAATAACAGTAAGCCACATGAAGAGCACCTTGAATAATAAGGATGAGGAATTCAAAAATCTGGTGAATGAAGCAATCACAGTGTCTAAAGGAAAACCTGCTAAGTTGGCAGAAGCTTTGAGAGAAAAGATTGTAAATCTGTCAGTAAAGATTAGCTCAGAGAAGAGGTGGGCAGTTGATGTGTACCTGAAAAGTGGGCATTCAATATTCATAACAACTCAACTGTTGGAAACTTTCTCTGCCAGAGTGCAATATATCCTTGGGATTCTAGTGAAGAAAAACTCTACCATCTTTGATGAAAGTCTCTTTATGCAACTGGGCACAATGGTCAACAACAAACTTCCAGAAGTAAGTCTCCAGCCATATGGTGTAAGCTTTAAACAGACAACAGCCAAAGGAGCTAAAGGTCTTGGATTCTTAACTCTTGAAGGCAAAACATCTTTACAAAGCAAAGTCATCATGGATGTACTTAAGGTATTACTGAATGCATCCATCACCAAGGAAAGGATTAAGGCAGTTAAAGATATTCACAAGATTTTGGCAAAGAGAAACATGGAGTACAGTGCCAAAATCAAAAAGCTCATTGCCAAAGCAAATTCAAGAAGAAATGCTCAAGGTGGAAACTGCATTTTTGATGACACCTTGGAAAAAGATGATGATGACAATCAGGATGGAGGTGAAGCTGGAGGACCTAAGAGAATAGAACTGAGAGACTCTTCAAAAGAGCAAACTCAAGTCAAAGAAGCAGAATCAAAGGAAATTTCTGAAAATTCTAGCTCAAGCAAGAAAGTTGATGAAAAGAAAGAGGAAGAAGTACTTGAAGCATTTAAAGGAAATCAAGAAGAAATGGAAATTGACAGTATACATCTTGAAAAAGATACTGTCAACAAAGATGCTGTCAAGGATATCAACAAAGATGCTGTCAGTCAGGATGAAGTAACAGTCATTGAAGATACTGTCAAAGAAGACATTGTCAGAAGCCCTTTAAAAGAAACTGTCAACGATCCTACTGTCAAATCATTCAAGACAGTAAGAATCAAGAGAAAATCAAAAAGACCAACAAAGGGAAAGACTGTCTACAAAGGAGAAGGAAAAGCTACAGGGTTGGGACTCAAGAAACCTATCATGAGGAGAAGAATGAATAGCTTTGAAATGATGCAGCTGAATGCCAAAGAAACAATCACCTCTGTATCCATAGAATTTGATGGACCAAAAGAAGAAGTTGCAAGGTACATTCTATGGCAAAACAATGAAAGGTTGATTACAGTGGAATCTGACTTCACTCAGATATCAAAATCAAAGGTGATATCCAAGAAACTCATTCAAACTTCTGAAACTGTAAAACGAAGAATTGATTTCTTCAATCTGGAAAGGATGGTTGAGCTACTGCAAACCTATGATAATGTTTCAAAGAAGATCATGGATCAAGTTCTCAAGTACTATGAAGCCAGGCATGTTGAATTTATTGAGAAGTTTGGAGATTGGACACTTCACAATGATGATGATGTCTATCAAATCCTTGGTTTGGAGTATGAAGAAGACAATCCTATTCCTGATTATGACTGGATTGAAATGCGAAAACCTTATTCAGAACATGAAATGAAGATGTATGAAGCAGAGCAAAGGTTCAAAGAAGAATTAGCATCAAGGAAAAAATCTCGTCAACAGATAGAAGATGAGATTGAAGCTGAAATGAAGAAAAATTACAGTAAAATCAATAAGATCAACAGTGAAGAATCCAACTATCAGCCATGCGTACTGGACAATCCTTTGAGAATCAAGTATGGCAAAGAAGAAATTTATGTAGATAGTTTCTATAAATTGAAGACCAGTGTGTTAAAAGAATTATTCTGGCAAGTGGTTGGATCAACTAACAGTCTTGAAACACTGTGTTCTTGGGAGCTTGATATGATTCTTGATCAGAGGAGAGGAGAGGATCCCAGCCTGGACAAACAAAGAAGGGAAACTCTAAATCAGTTTCCTGGCAGGAGATTCAAAATGGAGGGAAATGTGCTAAAATTCAGATCAATTGTAAAGCAAAATGTTTACTGGATGGAACTCAGAGATACATTGAACACTGCTTCCTCAATGATCAGAAAATACATTGTGGAAAATGAAGATGATGCACAGTCCCCTGAAGAAAAAGAGTTAATTGAAAATCTCAGAAGAGCTCTAAGGGAAAAGGAGCAAAGTGAAAAGTTCAAATCAAGATAAGTAAAGTTTTTTTTTTGTGAACTTTTGTGATATATTGTTTGAAAACAATTCAGTTTAATCATTGGTCAGAAATGAAGAGTTTATTCTTTCTGATCTATGTTAGTTAAGTTGTCAGCATGATATTTGTAAATTTGTCCTTATTGTCCATAAAAACAAATTGGGGGAGATTGTTGGGATTTATGGGTGATGGAATAGACAACTTAACTAGTTTTATTGGTATACTTAGTTTTTACTAAGTAGAACATACTGTCATAGCCTGAAATGTATTCTTGTAATTTAAATAAATACTGTCATGTAATAAGTGTAATTCTTGGAAGAAGTTCGATTATGTTCAAGCCTCAAGAAATACATAAGTTCGACAGAAGGAATAAAAGTTACTGTCAAGCCCTAACAGTAAGGTTACAAGGAAACATCATGTTGCCTAGGTCGACAGCAAGTTTCACGGAGTCGACAGCAAGTTTCAACTTGACAGCAACATTGGCGGAGATTCTAATGACAGCAACTTTGATATATAGTCTGCGACAGTAAGTTTGGAATTCCTGACAGCAATCTCTGCGGGAAAAACATGCTGTCAATCAAAGCACAACTCTTGACAGCAATCTCTGCGGGAAATTCATACTGTCAACCAAAGCAAAATTCTTGACAGTAATATCTGCGGGAAATTCATACTGTCAACCAAAGCATAATCTATTGACAGCAAACTTTGTGGCAAACATACTGTCATATAGAATCAGCCTGACTTAGGAATTTTCTAAGTCAAATTAAACGACAGAGTACATGTTCAAAAGAAGCAGGCGTGTTGTAATATTCAACCTTTACAGCAAGCTTGGAAAGTCTATAACTGAAGCTCGAGAGATCACATGGAACAACCTGTAAAGTCTAGAACAGATAAAATTGAATACGGCTAGATCTGGGTGGCTCAAATGTGGAAAGCATCTTTAAGTTACTTTGTGCTGATCACATGGAAATAAATCATGGAATGAGCTGCAAAAGGAATATAACAGCAACTCGACAACCCATGTTGATGGTGATAGTACAGTAGATTATCACTCTATAAATAGAGCATTCTACTTATACATTAAATAACTCAACAACTGTAATCTCTTGAGTCTTTGTAGCTTGAGAACTATTTTGTTCTTAAGGTTGTAGCAAAACTTTGCAAAATAAATAAAACATTTATTTTGTGAAATCCTCGTATTTGATTTTACTTGTGTTTGCATTTCTTCTACTAGTAAATCACAAATTCTATTTAAGTTGTTGAAATAGTTTTTGAAATTTATTAGTATTGCATTCAACCCCCCTTCTGCAATACTTTCCTGGACCAACAATCATCCTTGCCAAGTGTTGGTGTTTTGTGGTGAGATGAGGTGTTTTAAGCCAACTAGTTGGTTTGATCTCTAATGGTACTAGTTAGTATTGTAAATATCTTGGCTACTTGACCTTATCCTCTTGCACATGACTATCTCTTGGCTCCCTGCTTGTTTCTTTGCCCATTTATTGCTCAATTCGTTGATCGTTCGGAGGAATAACTCAGTCGTTTCTAGTTAGGGTTTTACCGGAAAACCTTCTTAATAATTATAATACCATTCTCCATCTTTCTTAATACTTCTCGAATTTAAATTCCTTAAATCCCTTAAATAAATCCTTAAGTCTGGCAGTGTCCAGGGAATTCTCGGAGAAAATAAAAGTGCTCTTTTTCTGAATCCGACAGCTTTTACATACACTTATTTTTCTCCTGGATCCCTAATACGAACTCAGAAATCCGTTCCGAATACCGGGTATAACATTATTATAATAATATTCCAAATTCCACCAAAATCACTATTCATCACTTATTTTTATTTAATTCCTATAATTAGGAAAATGAACCTGGTTCACCCTCGAGTGTTCCTTAACCTTTTTACGGAACCGCCGGGCTTATAATAGATATTGATTTGGATGACATGAGGGTATCTATTCCTCTCTAGGGAATCTTATCTTAACTTTCTAGGAGATAGATTATTCTAATCTAAGTTATCAACCAAAGGTATTCTGCATGACATATAATAATTGAATCCAAATCCATTCCATTCATTAAATAGACAGTCGTTACATCGCAGTCATAACCACTATTCATTCCCATATTATTACATAATAAAAAGTTTTAGTTCTACCCAAAAATCTGGGTTCTTACAGTCTCCCCTCCTTAAAAGGATTCCGTCCCGGAATCAGGTAGAAGACAATTGGGTACTTGTTGGTTATTTCGCTTTCCAATTCTCTGGTCGATCCTTACACATTCCAGTCTTTCTAAAGCACATCATACTGGTGTTACAACACACCCTTTATCCGTTCTACCAATTCTTTGATACTTTCGCATAACACATCATCCGGTATACGCTCTTGTCTGGTCTTATACTATTAACCTTATTGGTACGTGCAGTGACTTCGGTATCACTAACGCGCTACGAATTCCGGAGATAACCTCACTCGTAATTTTGCAATTCCTGATCGCTTTAATCTTCGCAATCTCGATGTATATATATTTAGGTGGAAAAAAAATTATTGAGAGATCACTGTGATCAATGAACATTTGTTACATTGCATAGCTAGTACAGAAGGGGGCCAGCCTCTAGTACTTGACAAGCAATTAAACAATTAATGGCATTCCACTTAGACTCCTATCACACAGACAGAGAGTCACGTAGTAGTACCTCCCCTCCTTAAAGGGTTGTTCTTCTCAATTTAGAAGAAAATAAATAAGGGATATTAAAAGGAAAGAATTTCAGAGAATTATATAAGAAGATTTTCATGATTGTCAAAATATCATACTCAGAATTTACCTCTGAACTATAGAGGTTTATTAGGGAAGAAAGTAATCGTATTCGTATCCAATACTACTTTATCGTAATCTCACATATCACATGTCCTTGTTTCTCTGTCCATCATTCTATGGACCTATACTCTTGTTTGATATTAGCATTACTTACTTTTGGAAAATCATTCAACCTCTCAGGTTAAAATCATGGATTTCTCGCTTGACATTATTATTACTGGCATTTCACGCCACGACACTGGCCATTTCATATTCATAATTCTAACACCATCAGGTTGTCATTCCGATAGCTCATTAAGAAAACCCATTCATCACTCCATTCATAACATTCCTTGCTTCACATTCCATAATTATTTCCCAATCTTTTCTTTATCAATCACATCCATCTTATCATCTAGTTCTCATTCACTTCTGTTATTGAACTCCACCGTCACCTTATTAGGGGAACGCGTGTTACCTTTATTCAATATACGTGGCACGTTTGTGGTCAAACTTTCCTTTGTTCAACCATCTAGATTTCACTTTCTCATTCCATGAGTTCCTTTTATTACTCAATCAAACTATTCCATATTTCCTCGGATTTTCCAAACTTAAAAGGAGTCAATTTGTATGTCATTCATGCTCCTAATTCCAACTTTCCGCTTTGGCCAATACCCTTACCTTGCCAATTCCATACTCTTCTCGCTTCATTACTGGAGCTTCTCATGAGTCTGCCTATCTGACTCTCTTATTAATTCCCAATTCTATTTTCATCTCTATCAGTCTCTTGTCTTCATTTCTACTATTATCATTCTATGAACCATCATAGCCTAATCATTTATTTCAAATATCCCGTCGTTCCAGAAATTACACCATCCGAAATAAACCTGGATGATTTCTCTAACTTAGATTCAATTCGACATTTCCACAGTCGTTACCACCTAATTTCTCAGAAGGATCACCATCGTTTATTGTTTACGCAGTGCTTTAATAACTAAGCATCATAATTGTCAATTCAAGATCCTCTAGGAAAACAAAATAATCCCTATTTCCTATCCATAAGGAACGCTTCCTGAACTTGACGTAGATATTACATGAAGCAGATAAAATTGTAGGAAAGCTTCCAGCATCGCAGCTGGAACAGGCTGGTGAGATTATTAATCATATATCTCCGGTAGAAGACTAAAAGCTTAGCGGTTTGCTTAATCGCTTGCCAACCTCATAATTCTCTATCTTGTTTGCACAGAAATACACCAACATAAACTTGCTTGTCATTCATCATCGTGCCATTTGGCTTATCAGTATTTGTACCTTCTCTACTTCTGGTCATTTACTACCAATTCATTGTTACTTAACCTCCCCTCTCTCTTTCCAAAGAAAAGGCGAGTCTCTTGGGGAATTTGGTCTGGTCTATCGCAGAGCCTCCTAATGTCGGTAATGTGCTACTGGCAACATCAGGAATCGAATCTTTACTTAAACTATTCTTATAGTTGATCCTGGCAAAATCATTAGACGGAATGTAACTTCCCCTACCACATTATGACCATCAAGGTCCTTACATTATCATTCTATTTCTTTGGTCTGAGCATTTATACTTACTCCCCCATACTTAAAGTGTCGGCCACCTCGTTGGCCTTTCCTGATTATAATAATTTCTTGGGATCAATGTTTTCTAGATCTATTCCAACTCAGGGTGGAAGCATTCTCCCTTAAATTCTGCTGAATGAGAGAAAGCACCTATCAGTCTTTTCCAAAAGTCATTGCTTCCACCTTTCTAGTGCGATCTTGACTACAGGTACTCCAAATCATACCTAGGATATTTCCTTACTTAACTCCCTTCTTGTTTTTAGGATAATCTCAACCTTATTGGTTCAATCCATACTTTTACATGGTTTCACACATGCTTCCTCTGGCCTTATGGTTACTATGTCATACATTCCTTACCAAACTTCCCTTTTTGAAGTTCATAATATTACCTCTTCCCTTGTAAGGTTTCTTAGGCCATCCTCATCATTCCTCCTGTATCTCCTGGTTACAGGGTATATCAAACATCATTAATCAATTCGATAACAATTCTGTCTATGTACTTTTTGAGACTCCTTTCCACAATTCCTTATAGGTTATTGACACCTTGGTCTATTCATTTATATCATCTGATTTCACAATGCCTATTGTTAGGGGTGATGCTATTCTTTGTGCATCCCCCAGGGTTCGTCTTAATATATGGACATTCTATGCTCAATTCTAGTTTCAAGGAATACTTATATCCTGTACTTGGCAATTCAATCATATATCCTTACTAAGGGTCTCTTTTAATCATTCTCATTTTGATAGTCTATAGGTAGACTAATGCTAACCTCTTCTTTCCAACGAATGTTAGTCTATATGACCTTCCAAAAGACAACACATGTCTATCTGCTCTTTCTTACAGCACTTAGTAATGGTAGCAAGGATGTTCTGGAAGATATTGGTCGTGTTCAACGTGAATCTCTTAATGCCTAATGCTCCTCTTGAGGACACTAAGTTTCAGATAACATTTATGCATCACAGTGCACTAACTTTGGTAATTTTCGTAACTTTTCAGTGGTCACTACCCTCAATCCTGATACGTCCATGGTATATATATAAATCCATCATCCTGTATCTCAATTCATTTTATATCAAAAGCCCTCGCGGTTGGCACTTGATTAGAGGCACCCCGCTTTGTCCTTACATTGTTGATTCAGTCACTTGATAATCCTTAGTGACTTGGCCCCAATGGCCATGCTAAAATATGTGAGTTTAGGGGTCGGCTAATAGCATTACTTTTCTAGCAATTGCTGGCATAGTGCCTTCTACTTTGATACCTTTTGATCTTTTCAAAATTTTACTCCATATAAGTCTCACTTGACTTCTCGGTACCGTCTCCGGTCACCCTTCCTTTATTTTTATCATTTCACCTTCTCTTATCAATTTCACGTACCACGTAAGCTTAACACTTCTAGCATAACAACCTTTTCATTTCAGTCAATCCCGGAATTCCTCAGTCCGGCTTGTTTCTTAATTACATTTCCCTTTTTCCTTCAAATCTCAACTTCATAATTTTATCCCTATAATCAGTCATAATAATCGGGGTCTGTCTACCAGCCTGCATAGCGGCTATCCTACCCAATCCATAGGGTTCGCTCCAGTTGCCATTCTCTTCGGTGACGTATTCAGATAATCAGAAGGACAAGGTTTGCCAGAATTCGTCGAATTCCTTTCCAGGATTAGGGAAATTTCAGTTAATCTATTCACCCACTAGTAACATGCCACATCTTCCCGATACATTTTCGTCCTATTAGTCGATACTACCAAATACCAGTCTTCTTAACAACTAGTCTCAGAAGGAACACTACCGTCGGGGTTAGTCGTTCCTCAACATTGGCACTACCAAGGCCATCCGAATCCGATGAACTGCGCTGTCTAAATGTATTCGAAATTACGCTGTCGTGCTGCATAAGCGCAGACCTATACCTGTATGAGTTGCATCATAATATCTCCCAAAGTTTCCTTCTTCCATTAGGCAACGCCAACCCTGGTCATCACCAACTTTACCTTTAGCTCCAGGAAGATCTTCTCGCGTTTATCTTGTCCATTCAAACTTTTATTCTTATAATAAGTCGGGTTACGGGACTACACTTTCTGTACAGTCCTGAGCAAATCTTTGGTAATACCTTGTGAATTTTATGAAATTTCTCACCTTTGCCAGTGTGGTTGGCCAATCTTCATTTGAAACTGTCTTTAACTTGGTAGGGCCGACCAACACTACTCCTATTGATCATGCGTCCTATTGCTGGACTTCATTTTGCCAAAACTCTTATTTCGAGAACATGTCCTACACCTGTTCTATCAGGTTGCACCTAGAAGCATTCTCAATTACATCTCGACCACTGCTCGCCTTGCCTAATCCATTTATGATTCAGTGTCAGAATAAACTTAAGGTAACTACCATAATCCATTCAAGGAAAAGAAAGAATTTAATATTCTTCTGAATCACATGCAACTAAGGTTTCTGGTTCATCATTTCACTGAATTGAACTGAACTTATACTTGTTTTCTTGACGATAGCCTCATTACTAGTTTATCATAGACTCACTGGTCTTTTAGTCTTGTAGGTTCTGAGATCATTGTCTTGCTTACTATTTTCTTATATACTTGATTCAATCATGCCATCACCTTTCAATGTCTTTATTTTCTAAGTTGATCCATTTATAAGATGGGCATTTCCCTGAATAAAATCACCTTAACAATCTCAATTTGGTTTCATAAATTAAAACCTATGAAATCTGTCTTCTCACGGCGAATTACCATTGACAATATTCACGCTAATCCATTTATCTGAAGAGATGGCACTTGCCACCTAAGTCTTAACTGTTCCTAGGGACTCTGCTCCCCGTCCAATATCAATGTCTTTGATAATCATGCATCATTCTAATTCCTTTCTCATTAATCTGAAAGTTTCTAAGGATTCTTATCTATCCTTACATAAGATCTTGAGTAATTCCTCAAATCCATCTTACTTGCTGGCACTTCATTCGGTAGTCCGGCTATGAATCCAACATGCCTCTTTAATTCTCTTAATAATATCTCAATTCTTTAAGCTCACTTCTCTGAGCACTATATCTAGATTCTTACAGTCTTTCTGGCTGCAGCCCTCATCTCCTCAAGGTAAACTTCTTATACTTATCAATATCCTCCTCCTCTGCAGGAACCTCCTCCGGGTCCTCAGTAGGGTATTCTATCGAATCCACCATCCGATCTTCAGCATCAAAACATGCATCATTATGTTACTACTCGTAATCTCCAAGGCTTGTTGCCTTACTAGTCGGTACGAGAACGAGCTTAAGTTACTATCATGATACTTAGTAGTTCCCATAAGGGTTTTATATGTCAATACTACATTAAGTAGTCCGACTATGAACTTGGCAAGAGTTCTTATTATCTTAATGAATTTATTGTTTTAACGTCGCATCATCTCTGGGATATATAACGCTCTCTCTGATACCATTTCTGTAACACCCCCAGATCCAGGGTCAGGGATCTAGTCGTTACGGTCTCAATATCCAAACTTAATGTAACACCCCCAGATCCAGGGTCAGGGATCTGGTCGTTACGGTCTCAATATCCATCCATAAAACCAACATAATTTAAATTACAACCTTGTGACCCAAAACAACAACATAAAACACACCCGTTATAGTCCCAGAGATGAAATCAGAGTAACCAACAATATTATTAATCACAAGTTTGAGTTCTTACAACCCAAAGAATTACAATTGTACAATTACATACTCTTTGCCATCCATTAATAGATACCATAATATAAATACATTTGAGGCTCAATTGCTAACAACTAGCCTACCAGTAGTTGCATCCTCAACAAAGGGAGCCAAGACCTTAGCGGTAAACCTCTGACGGTTGACACCTGCTTACGCTGCGTGCGCCTTGCGCGGCCATCTGATCTAGCTGTTGTTGTGATATAAATAAATAAAGCAAGGGTGAGCAATAGCCCACCAGAAATATAATTGAACAGTGATAATATATGACAGTCCAAAATATCTTTGAAACCATATGCCATGCATTAACGATGTAGTACCAATATAAGGTATGAGATGAAGTTACAAGGTAACTTAAAAATATATTTGTTTTGAATAAATATCTGCTATGCAAAAGATAAGCAAGATATTCTCAATTATCATAAAAGAGGAACTTGCAGGAAAATATTGCAATTCCGGTTTCAACACTTTTTCACCTTGCCAACACCAACAGTGTTGTAGAAATTTCTCACTTTTAGAAGATGAACTAATACGGGAGCATTGCCGCGCCAGATGCCCTGACGTTTACGATGATCAGTCGTATGTCATGCATCTCATCAGTCGTTCTCTACATGTAGAAGGTAGCTCCAACGGATGTACTTGTCTACCGCCCTCTGGAACTCCTCAGCCAATGGTTGGGCTATTGCTGGACCGGCGCCACTCGGCCACTTACGCGTCTCCTAGTTCGAATATCATCCATGACTCTGAAACGTAAAGTTCGTTCCCCTTTTCCCCCAAGTATAACACTTGTTGATAGGACTCCACAAAGTAGTCGTATCTAATTGGAAAGGAAAATTCACCAATATTTCCCAAGCTGATGCTTGTTAATGGATATAAACTTGTTCCATCAATCTTACCCCTCGAGCTTTGAGGAGGTAACCGAAAGACTCATATCGATGTTTGAACGAATCAAGATGTGAGTGACAAGATAGCTTTAGCAAGTATATGACCGGGCAGTCAAATAAATAACAGCTCTCAAGTGAGGTCCCCTTATATGTTTTTGGAAGTTTGGGCGAGTATTTAAATCTTCTTTTAAGATAGATTTAAATAAAATAGAGTTTTAGGAACCTCCCCTTGATAAAATAGTCATAAAAAAGACTTTGAAATATTTTACATAATATCTGAAGGTAAAAGATAATCTTTGTATGATATAAATCATTATAAAGAGAATTTAAAAGAATTTACATAAATATTCCAAGAATATTTATTAAATCAATAATAATTAAGGACTATTTTTAAATCATAATATTACTCGTAAGTAATCCTCGAATGAATATATAAAATTATTTATTAATAAATCTCTTTTTAAATGAATATTCAAAATAATATTCATTAAATAAATAAAACTTCCAATGAATATTCAAGATGATATTCGATAAATAGATAAACTCAAATAAATATTTAAAATAATGATTATTAAGTAAATCAAACCTTAAATGAATATTTGAAAATAATATTAATTAAATAAATAGTATTCTAAATGAATATCCAATTAATATTCATTTAGTAATCAAACCTTTAAAGAAATATTCAAAACAATATTCCATAAGTAATTAGAACTTCAACTGAATATTTTAAAATAATATTCATTAAGTAAATAAAACCTTAAATGAATATCCAAATAATATTCATTTAATAAATACTATTCTAAATGAATATCCAATTAATATTCATTTAGTAATCAATACTCTCAAGGAATATTTGAAATAATGTTCCTTAAGTAATTGGAATTTCAAAGAAATATCTTAAAGTAATATTCATTGAATAGATAAAACCTTAAATGAATATTCGAAAGTAATATTCATTTAATAAACAATATTCTAAATGAATCTTGAAATAATATTCATGAAATAATCAAACTCTAAATGAATATTCGAAATAATATTCATTTAATATTTCTCGACTGAGATAATACTCAAATAACATTTCTCGAAAGA
Source organism: Kitagawia praeruptora (assembly GCA_037693485.1). Lineage (NCBI taxonomy): Eukaryota > Viridiplantae > Streptophyta > Magnoliopsida > Apiales > Apiaceae > Kitagawia > Kitagawia praeruptora. The sequence goes on from CM075351.1 coordinate 59,071,211, forward strand.
TTTCCAAGTAAATAATACTTTATGGAAATATAATTAATGTTTAATAATAACATTCCTCAAAAGGAATACTAATCTGTCGTTGGAATCCCTCCGGGTTTCCAAGACTACATCTATATCTCAAAATACCGACTCCCGGTCTACATTTAAAGAATGAATATCACATGCCCTTCACTAAGGGTCTTAACCAAAAATCCGGCTTATACTGATATATCGTATCTAGTCTATAAGCCAATATCAATTCAGGGAACAAGTATTGCAATATAACTTGAAAGTAGACATGCATGCTATGGCATATGTATACTACAATCATCATATATATATTATCACAACAACAGTTCCAAGTATTGGAAACTTGCCTGAGAATCGAGTGCGGGTAGGGGTAATGTGTCCCGGGTCAGCTCGACAATCTATAAACAATCAGAATATTTAAGATTAACCACTTAACGCTTATTAAAAGGCTAAGTATAAACTCCACTTAAATCGAAACATGCTTTCGAGTTATCTCGTTACGTCTCTTTTAGTGTAACCCTTTTTATCACCGATACGATCCGACATTCGTTCGTTATCAAGACATGTCATCATGCTTATACTTGGTATATTTAAGTCGTATAAGTCCTAAGGTCGGTCGTTTACGAATCAAGATTATACCTCGAGTGTTATCGCCCGTTTTCTAAGTTATAACCAAAGTCATACTTTTAAGGGGTTCGTTCGCGTTTAATCTCGATTCGAACATTTTTATAAAATCGAAAAACGATCCATTCGACATGTGGTTTTCTCCCACACCTCCCTTTTTACCTCTAATATTTAATTAATAAGATTCGCCACTGATTAAACGACATTTAAGGGAATCAATTTCAGTTACGAACTTTCGTTTACGGTTTCGAACCACTTTTACGAATTTAATCATAACTCCTAAACCGTAAATTGAAATGCTTCGATTCTTTCGCCAAAGTGATCTATGTTCAAAAATCTAGCAGTAGGGTTCATTATCTTGCCAAGAACAGAGAGTTATGGCTACTGTCCAGTTCGGGTTCTTAGTGTTAACGAAATTTCGGCATTACGACGGCTATAAATCGAACATTTCTAAATTCCAAACCTTCCAATAACCATGGTATCCACTCCAACCAACATATACATGATATATAACCATGAACTGAGGCCAAGCAATGACTTTCCGTTCATCTAAACTATTTTTAACATTTACCAAAACCAAATCATAATCATGCTTATAATCATGCCTATAACCATGTTAACACCATAACTACTTAAATCCATCAAGAACAAACATATTCTTAAAGTAAGGGCTAGGGTTTTGAAAAGTTATACCTTCCATGGAGTGGGTAAAGAACTTGCTAAGCCTTGTATAGTCCTTGTACATCCTTAACCAAGCTTAGATCATCCAAGAAATCAAGATCCAAGAGTTTTGTTCTTGAAAATCACTATTCACCCTCATCTTCAAGGATTTATTTGAAAATGGAAACAAAGGAGATTGAAGCTAGGATTTTGAGGAGATCATTTTTATGAATTATAGGACTCACATAAAAAGTTTCAAGATCAAACAATGGTTGGAAGTGGGATTTTGGTTCTTGAATTAGAGCAAAAGCCGAATGCTCCATTTTTGGAGAGAATGGAGTTGGTTGCTTTGTTTCTTGCTTGGTCCTTGTGCTAGAATGCATTATTTGAGATAATATCTTGCTAAAGCCACTTTATTAAAGTGCTCAAGTCATCCCATGCATCATCCTTGCCAAGTGTTGGTGTTTTGTGGTGAGATGAGGTGTTTTAAGCCAACTAGTTGGTTTGATCTCTAATGGTACTAGTTAGTATTGTAAATATCTTGGCTACTTGACCTTATCCTCTTGCACATGACTATCTCTTGGCTCCCTGCTTGTTTCTTTGCCCATTTATTGCTCAATTCGTTGATCGTTCGGAGGAATAACTCAGTCGTTTCTAGTTAGGGTTTTACCGGAAAACCTTCTTAATAATTATAATACCATTCTCCATCTTTCTTAATACTTCTCGAATTTAAATTCCTTAAATCCCTTAAATAAATCCTTAAGTCTGGCAGTGTCCAGGGAATTCTCGGAGAAAATAAAAGTGCTCTTTTTCTGAATCCGACAGCTTTTACATACACTTATTTTCCTCCTGGATCCCTAATACGAACTCAGAAATCCGTTCCGAATACCGGGTATAACATTATTATAATAATATTCCAAATTCCACCAAAATCACTATTCATCACTTATTTTTATTTAATTCCTATAATTAGGAAAATGAACCTGGTTCACCCTCGAGTGTTCCTTAACCTTTTTACGGAACCGCCGGGCTTATAATAGATATTGATTTGGATGACATGAGGGTATCTATTCCTCTCTAGGGAATCTTATCTTAACTTTCTAGGAGATAGATTATTCTAATCTAAGTTATCAACCAAAGGTATTCTGCATGACATATAATAATTGAATCCAAATCCATTCCATTCATTAAATAGACAGTCGTTACATCGCAGTCATAACCACTATTCATTCCCATATTATTACATAATAAAAAGTTTTAGTTCTACCCAAAAATCTGGGTTCTTACAGCTCCACACATTTTCTACGCAACGAGATATTGTGATTGCTTGTATTGTTGTTCATAATTTTATAAGAAAAACAAAATTAGCAGATGAATTATTTGATAGATGCGATGAAAGCAGTGATGGAGAAGAAAATGAAGAAGATTTGGAAGGACCAATAAATGAAACACAATGGGGATCTCAAGCCACTCAATACATGAACGACCTTCGGGATCATATTGCTTCAAATTTATAAAGAAATTTTTAATAATTTCATAGTTTTTTTAGAATTGTGATTTTGCAAAAAGACTTTTTTTTTTGGTACAATAAACTTATTAGTAACATTGATATTCTTGTTTTTTATCGTCTCATTAATATAATTGTTCAAATAGCATAATTTATCATACAAAATTATAAGAAATAGATAATCTAGAAAAAATAATGTTACAACATGGCATTATAGGAAATTAACATCATCCAGATAATTTAGAAAAATTACTAACAAACAACATCACTCATTCAGATTTCCAGATTACCTCTGGTCCAGATCATCCAGAAATTCCAATCATTCAGAAATAACTGTTCAGAGTTAACAAATGACCCCTTAGTAGTGCATCTTTAAAAAAATTACACATATTAAAAAACTTAAATATTGATGATCTAATTTCATATGTACCCATATTTATTGCGGTGATTAGAAAAATAAATACATAAAATTAATTTTTGAAATTAAAAATCAAGGATAATACAGAAAATTTAAGTAAAATATTATCTTGAAGGTAGAAAGTTAGACAACTATTTTGAAATAATATTTTTTTTAAAAATAGACTATTAATTTGAAACGGATGGAGTATATACTAGTCATGTTGTTAATTATTTACTATTTTATCTAATTTGTTATATTTAGTGCTTTATTTTGCTACACATTTTTTAATTATTTTTCACCATATAGTTAAAATGCTAATTTTTAAAAATTTATTTTGTAAATAAAAGTATGTAAATAAAATTATGATTTACAAAAAGAAGAAATTTAAACTAATAATCAGTACTACAAATCTATAATTATATGATCAATTTATTTTAAATGCAGTGCAAAAATGGTAATGTACATAAGAAGGGGTATTACTTTTTTTTATGTGTAGTTAAAGGAAGTACTACATTATGTCGATGAGAATCCTATGGGTGTTCAAACAATATGTCAAATCATGAATTCTAAATCAACAGAAAATGAAATCGGAAAAATGGTTGTTAATGGTCTGATTAACCAAATCATTTATATATAAATGGTTTAATTATGGTTTACAATATTTTAGAAACGGTTAAACTAAACCCAGTCGTTATATAATAATACTTAAAAATTCTAATACATAGTTATAAGTTAGGATTATAAACTATAGTATAAAATGTATATACATATATATAATAACACCAATTGATCTAAAAAGGTTGTCATATAGTTAGAATTATAAATTATGGCTATAATTATATTTTCTAAACAATAATAAATTAGATTATAATTAATATCTAAACAATTGATTTGATTAAAATAAATAAATAAATATGAAGTATGTACATTCGGTTTTGCAAGTGGTTGAAGAGGAGAAAAACAAAAGTATTGAACAAAGCTGATGTTAGCTATATTTCTTCTTAATGTCAAAATGTCAGCTGTACATTTTAGCCAAGGATTTGTACATTTTAGCCAAGGATTTGATAGCCTTCGAGTTCGAGATGCTCTTAGGTCACATAAAAAACCTTGAGCCGTGCCGGGGGTGTATTTAGCAAAACAAGAAATTGGGAATCTTTTTCTTTCACTTATTCTATGGTAACCAAATTCCAAATTTTGATTAAAAAAACTTATGTACGGTAAAGTTGATTTTTGCTTATTTATTACTCCCTCCGTCCCACCCATTTCTTTAAATAAAAAATTACGTATCTGACACGTATTTTAAGGATAATTCTATAACTTATTTTTGATATTTTCTTTTTTTGTATAAAAATAGGATTGTTCTATTTTTATACAAAAAAAGAAAATATTAAAATAAGTTATAGAACTATCCTTAAAATGCAACTTAAATTCCGTATCGAAAATTGGTCCACAAATGTAAAGTTCTACCTAGGACAGAGGGAGTACTTCGTAGAGGATTGATTTAAGGGCCCGTTTGAGAAATCTTATTTTTCAAAAATAAGTTACTTATTCTGAAAAAAATTAGGAAATATGTACTTTTTTCTAAAATAAGTAACTTATTTTTGCAAAATAACGAATATTAAACTCCCAATACACATTAGTCTTTAAAAAAAGTATGTAAATACGAATTTTTTTCGGAAATAAGTAACTTATAAATTGATCGTCAGATTTGCCAAACGAGCACTTAATTTAATTTCCATGATCCCATTGTTGAGTGCAATTAATTTATTTTTGTGTATGAAGACACGCGTGAGATTTGAGGCGTAGCAAATTAGCAATGCTGCAATTGTGGATGGGCATCGGGGCATTTCGGGGTCGAGGAGTGCTATCCCCGCCCCCATCCCCGAATTCAAACCCGATCCCTGTTGGGGATTATTTTTTATTCCCCGTCCCCGGCCCGAACGGGTAACGAGGATCCCCGCGGGGAATCGGGGAATTTCATTTTAAACAAAAAATAATATTTAAATAATATTAAACATTAACTATAGTTTGAAATAATTTTTTCTTGTGATATATAGCGAAATTAGCAACTATAACTAGATTACATGTTAAGATAAAAAACTATTACTTAAATAAACAATTATAAATAACATGGAAATGAAGTTATTTAACTACTAGAAAGACAAACATATAAGATTAAAATATCATTTTTTTTCAAATATAAAGTATTGGAAATTCGTATATATTAATATATGATTAATAATATATAGTTATATACTCCCTCTGTCCCAATCAATTGTTTACACTTTCCTTTTTAGGACGTCCCAACCAATTCTTTACGTTTCCTAAAATAGTAAGTTTTAACACTATTACACCCACTACTTCACTTATTTTAACAATACTTTACACTATTACACCCACTACTTTACTTATTTTAACAATAAAATCACTATTACACCCACTACTTCACTTATTTTAACCATAAAATTACTATTACACCCACTACTTCACTTATTTTAATTGGATATCTTGGTCTCCGTGCTAAAAGCAAACGTAAACAAACACTTGGGACGGAGGGAGTATATTTTAATGTGGTGAAATCGAGTCGGGGATTGAGAATTGGGGCGGGGTTCGGGGATCGGGCCGGGGAGACCTAGAATCCCGTCCCCGGCCCGCTCCCCACTTTTTTTGAAAATTGTCCCCACTCCCCGACCCGTCCCAAAAAAATCCCCGATTCCCCGCCCCGTTCGATGTGGGGAACGGATCGGGATCGAGCGGACCAGGGTGAATGCCCATCCCTAGCTGCAATGGAGGGCCACAGGGAGCATATGTACTTTGACATGGTACGTTATTGTTTACTGTATACTTAAAAGAAACGTGAAACAGCACGTTAGTGCACAAGTGGCTCGACACAATTATTGTTTACTCTACTTGCTGATATTTTATTATTTCTCCCATCCCATCTTATACTTCACTTTGTCTATGCTTCATCCACGTGTTGTGGATTCAGATGAATCTTATTCAATTTTTGGATTTGAAAATGCCAGTCTCATAGTAATATTACTCCTCCGTCACTGTTTCATATATTTTTTTGCCACATTTTCTTTTCTGTTGGTTCCAAAATTATTATTCACATATAATTAATATAATAAACTAATTATAAATTATATTAACTTGTTTGAAAAATAATATAAATTTTTAGTAATTATTAATTTATGAAATAATTTTATTCAAATTTTCAGTGAAACATAATAGAACTGATACTTAATTTGAATTGAATATAGAAAGATTCCAACATGATTTTATACTATAGCAAATATTCAAAATTACTAGCTTATAGCCCGTGCAAAGCACGGGTTACTTTTAATATTTTATAATTTATTTATAATATAATATAATATTATAAATATTGATTTTAATATGTTATTGAAAGAATTCAAACCTTACATATTTGTATATAATAATTTTTAGTATTAAATATAAATTAATATGTTGTTGGCCGGAATCGAAACTTGGACCTTCTGCATATAACAACTTTTAGTATTTTAGTATTGTTAAATCTAACGGTCATGATCTATTTGAGTTGCTGATCTAACGGTGATAAGTGAGGGATAACCAAAAATGCGAATAACCAAAAAAGGGGTAACCAACTACAAATTATACCCCTTTTGCTTATTATAGATATAGTATAGATAGTATAGATATCTTTCAACCAGAGAACCACAACAAACATAACCAATACTAACAAAATTAATACCGATAACAAATATTTAAATGGGAGTGTAGGAAGTCAAATTTAAGATCCTTTCTATACCAAGCTCAAATATTATATTAAAAAATCAATCATTTTAAAATTTTAAAATGTCAAAAAAAAAAAATCTTAACAAATTTTTATGCTATAACAAATACTCCCTCTTTCCCTCTCATTTCTTTACACTTTCCTTTTTAGGACGTTCCACCAATTCTTTACATTAATAAAAATAGTACTCCACTTTTAACAATAAAATACATTATTACATCTACTATTTTATTCCACTTTTTCAACACTTTAAACTATTACATTTAGGAGTGAGCATTTCCCGGTTCGAAACCAGGAACCGAACCGAACCGGGGAAAAAAATATTGTTCTGGTTCTATGATTTTGTAATTTGGTTCCGGTTCGGTTCTAATTTTTATAGAATTTTGGTTTCCGGTTCGGTTTCGGTTCTCTTCCAAAAAAAATGTAAAAACCGAACCTAACCGTATATATATACACACAAATAAAAAATATATATTTTATACTATATATAACAGAGAATCAAATATTCCTTTTATACGTTTATACGTTTTGCTATAGTAGACATTTGTTGTTTGGACTTTGGATGAAATAGTATGTTTATTTTCTTTTCAAATTTTAAAATTTAAATTTAATATAGAAATTGTTATTTGGACGGTTCTTTCGGTTCTGACCCGAACCGAACCGTAATTTATGATCCGATTCCTGGTTCGGTTCTACTACGTAAATGGTTCCGGTTCGGTTCTCAAAATTTCTGAAATTTGGTTCCCGGTTCGGAACCGTTGCTCACCCCTAATTACATTCACTATTTCACTTATTTTAACAACAAAATTACTGTTACACATACTACTTCATTTATTTTAATAATATTACCCTCACTATCCTTGATCTCCCTGTCCAATTCCTATGTAAAGAAATAAGGGGGCGGAGGGACTATTATCTAATGAATACAAGTTTCTAACAAAATTTACGTATAGCAGATTTTCGTTATACCAAATTTTAAGTTTAAAAATGATAGTCTGATTGAACTCGAGCTAATTCTTCAAATCTATACTATACTATTATAAGCAAAATAGGGTATATTTGGTTTGGTACTCTTTTTTTTGTCATTCTTTTTTGGTACTCTTTTTTTGGTCACTCTTTTGATTTGATTACATCTCTATTATTAATAAAATTCAAAAAGAAAAAACACACACGCACACGGCAAAGCCCACGAGAGTCCTTTCTACAGCAAACAAGTCGTCAAGACGTTAAATAGTTTGTCTGTTACAGTACACAATTTTTGTAATCAACATTAAAACTAATTTTGTCACAAAAAAAATTAAAAAATAATTAATTATTAGAAAAGATCGTTTCGAAATTTTGGAGTTTTGAAATATATAATGGTCTATTTTATATTAAAAAAAAGACTATCAGTTATATCAAAAACCAACAATCATATTTTATTATCTTTTATAATTTATATTATTACTAATTAATTAGCAAATATTAAAATTATAAACAATCAAATAAAGATATTAAGATAAAAATATTTAAAATGTAAAAAAAAACTACTTTTATATAATATTTTTATATATCTATACTATACTATTATAAGCGAAATAGGGTATATTTGGTTTGGTACTCTTTTTTAGTAATAATTAAAATACGTAATTAGAATAACATTTATTTTCATGAAATTTATAAAATTCAAAAAATATTTTAATAATAAAAACATATATACAACTTAAAATTTTAATGAAATATAATTAAACAGTTTACAACCGTGCATCGCACGGGTTATTGACTAATTTTAAATTAAGCTCGAAATCGTATTTAAATCACGTCGAGTGCCTTTTCTATATAACTTCGGATGATGTTCAATATGTTGCATCAAAATAATCTATCTTTAAGAGTATTTCCAAGATATTCTTACATTCATTTTTAAAAATAATATAAATAAATAATTTTTAGCAATTATATTGGTTTTATGTCAATTTTCAATAATATATTTTATACTAGTTTTTTATTTAAAATTTATTCATAAATTATTTCTACTATAGCTAAAAATTGTGCAAGAATTGGTAAACATAATTATTTTATTATTAAAATATAAGTTAAGTGTTACTAATATTTCTTGGAAATAAGTAGAGAAGAAGATTTTAGTTCTTTTTTTTTAGAACAACATTTTTATTTTTTCATCTCGTTTTTTGAGTTAAGAAGTTAGAACAAAGAATCTCTTAAAGATGCTATAGGATAGGATGTACAAACACGTATGTGCACGTTAATAACTTAATTACGATAATTTAGACCTTTCTACCAAATCATCATATGTTAACCCACATCTTTAACCATAAAATATTCGACATATATTTTAATCCCATCAAAACCAACCCTACTTAAAAACCATAATAATAGTAATTTAATAATCCCAAAATATTCATAATCCACGTGTCCACATCACTAGTTACAAATAGTTTAGGATTACCTGTGCTTGAATAACATGATTCAATAATGACAGCCTAGTTGTAGGGACCACGACAACAACTTTAAAACAAACAATCAACACAAAAGGAAAAAAAACACGTAAACGTGTCCTTACGAGTTCGTATGTAATGCCGCCACGTGGAGAGTTAACAAGACTTCCCCATGTTTCACCGACACGTGTCCTTGTTTCCCCACCTTAAATCATTGACACGTGCCCCAAGTCAATGGACTATTCATTGTAGTTTCACCAAGACTAGTCCATCCCCCCACTTGGCGACACGCACAAACCAAGAAAATTTAATTATTAAATCCCGGAATTCAAGACTCATATAAAATTCAGTGACTCATGTACACGTGGCACCATGCACTTTCCTCCCCTCTTGTGGATAATAATTTTACATTTAACGAAAATTACTATTCCGATCAAATTAAAATTTTACCAATTACTTAAAATTTTATGTTAATCTTTTTATAATAATAAAAATTTAATCATTTACGTATCATATTTACGTTGTATATCGATAATTTATATCGAAATAATTAGATCGTATTCGAATCGTGTAGATGGAGTCCCGGTGTAGATGGAGTCCCTATCTCTATTCTAAAGGTCATTTTTGAGATAGAGTAAATCTCTGTCTCCCTCTTTCTTGCCTGTTTCTTTCTTTCCTTCAACTATCGCAATTTTTCTTCACCCTTCTATTACATATAATATTTCCGGCGAAATTGCCGGAATTTCAGGAATACTCCGCCGGAAAATAAAGATTCAGTTTTTATGCAAATTCAAGGATTGAAGTGAGAAAACAAGGAGATGGGGTTTGTTATTGGTCGATTTATTCATCTGGGTAAACTAGCTTATTCAGCTAAGTATAGTTGTGCATGAATTCTTGATCATTTTTGTTATAAAGTTTTGATTTTTATTGCTTTTTAGTTTAATGGGTGATGGTAATGAGACTAAGAAAACTAGTAAAGAAATGGAGTATTTGAGTCTTGATAACAGAATTCCTAGAGATTTCTTGCAAAGATTTAGTGGTGTTTCGAGGCAAAATGAAAGGGATATAGATACAAGTAGAGATACAAGTGATAATCTAGAGTTGAATCTTGGTTTATCACTAGGTGGAAGATTTGGTGTTGATACAAGTACTAATACTAATAAACTTGTGAGATCTTCTTCGGTAGCTGGGGCTATTCCTTTAGTTAGAGATGAACCTGAAGTTTTAACCCCTCCGGCAACTGCTCCGGCACCTTTTTCGGGCTTGGTTAGGACCTCTTCGCTTCCGGTTGAGACGGAGGAGCAGTGGAGGAAGAGGAAGGAGATGCAGAGTTTGAGGAGAATGGAAGCGAAGAGAAGGCGGTCCGAGAAGCAGAGAGTGAGGGGAGGGGAGGAGGAGAGGAGGGAAAGTGATGTGAGTTTGAGAGGGAGAGGTGGTCAGAGGCAATTGTATGTTGAGGCTATGAATAAGGTGGGATCATCCGTGGCGCCGCAGTTTGGGTTGCCTTCTTGGGCTGTTGCTGCTAAACAGACTATTCTTGGTGGTGGAATTGAGGGTTTGATTGCAAGAGGGAGAGGGAATTCTGGTGGTAGTGGTAGTGGACAGGAGTCGATGCGAGGATGTTCTTCGAGTATGTCGGAAATGGAGAGTAGTAAAGCACTTCAAGGTATAAATTTTTATTTTATACTGTTGTTAATTTACTAAGTTTTCCTAATTTCGCAAGGTGTAATGATAAAACATTGATATGTATATCATGCTTGTGTTGATACAACTCTCATTAGAAATTTCCATTTCGGGATTGAAGGGTGGATTACTAGGAACCCTCCTTTGGGGAGGGTCGAAAAGAGATCCATGCTAAATTCTTTGAAAACCTTTGAGGCGTTGTGAAGATGCCTTAATATGTATATAATGCTTATGGTGTGATATCTAAAACTTTCTCTAAATGCTCCAACTGTATTAATTCAGCAATAAGATTTTAACGATATTTTGATCTTTGTAAGTGGGGATGAAGAGAACTTTTATGTGTTGTAAATATGTATATGTTGGAAAGAAGATAATGTCTTTCACTTGTGATGCTCAAGATCATCTTTACATGTAGCTGCATTGTTTATAAATTTGCCTTCTTGTCGAAGTTGATTCGGTTTTTTACTTCTAAATTTTAACTGATCTGAGTATGAATATTTTGAATTTGTGTATGGCATCGAAGTAAAGGCAGGTTAATATTTTGAATCTCTAAAGAAGAGAAAGAAGGAAACATTGTGAATGGTGTGAAATCAAGGATCAAGTCTATAAAGACACCAATAGCATTTTATCCACGTGGAAACCATTATTTTTGTTCATATTATTGTCACAAGTAGGCTTTAATGATCATCAATTTTTTTGTAATAGCGGCTGTAAACTTTTGATGTAATTGTATGGCAGATACTAAATGGATAGCGGGTGACGAAATAGAATGTCGTGTAGGGTTTGACATCTTTAAAACATATGTTGCTTGTTTTGTTCCCGTATTTTGGTTATTTACACAGTTCGTCTATGACTGGGAGAAGCTTTCACCATTGTGCCACTCCTGTTTTGAACATATCTAGTTCTTTACTTTGTTATGAATTTACACAGTTCGTCTATGACTGGGAGAGAAGCTTTCACCATTGTGCCACTCCTGTTTTGAACATATCTAGTTCTTTACTTTGTTATGAATTTACACAGTTCGTCTATGACTGGGAGAAGCTTTCACCATTGTGCCACTCCTGTTTTGAACATATCTAGTTCTTTACTTTGTTATGAACAGATTATGTGCTGCGAGTGCCTGGTTTGAATCTGAATATGTAATTACAAACTATATTAACTTAAAACGTAACAAGGCATATTTCGTATGTAAGAAATTAACAATGAGGGTTTTATTTTTTTCGGAACCCGGTATCTTGGGGTCATCTACTTGGAACAATTGGGTGTAATTTTTTTTATTTTTTATTTTTTTTGCCAAGTCACTTGGGTGTAGTTGCATCAATTTTATACTTTTGTGGTTTTTTTTTTTTTTGCCAAGTCACTTGGGTGTAGTCGCATCAATTTTATAGTTTTGCGTTTTGCCTTCCCTTTTCATTTAAGTCACGAAGTCTTCTAATTATTTAGGTACCTTTCTTTCTAACACTTCTTTACGAACTTGAGTTTGTGCTATTGCTTCACTAATATCGTTCCCCTAGGCAGTGCTCGATTGTGTTTGATGCTTATGTTAGACAAATGCTATATGTGTGAGCCAAAAATATTCCTACTATGAAGTTACTATTTTTGGTACTTTAGCCTATGAGATCTGCCAATTTCTTGTAAACTGCATGCGTATAGTCGCATCGCTTCTTTGTTGGCTTTAAGCGTAAAATAATTTATTACTCATAAACTTCATTCACCTTACATCATTTGTAATGAAGCATTTTCAAGTTTCTGAATGCATTTTAAACACTTGTCTATATGTCGTTTACAACAGGTACTCCTAGTTGTGGTGATATTAGTCCAGCTAGCATTCAGTCAGCTCGAAGTAATCAAGACACAGCAGGTTCTTCAGGGAAAAAGGAGGGAGAAATTCCAGGCAGACCTCCAAGGGCTGAGCTTGAAAATCTTAATAAGAAAATGAATGCAGCGAGCAGTGGAACAAAGGATGGTGGAATGAATTCATTGGAAGACATGCCATGTGTATTCACAAAAGGTGACGGTCCTAATGGGAGAAGAATAGAAGGAATATTGTACAAGTATGGAAAGGGAGAAGAAGTGAGGATAATGTGTGTGTGTCATGGTGATTTTTATTCTCCTGCCGGATTTGTCAAGCATGCAGGTGGAACTGATATCGCTCACCCACTCAAGCATATAGTTGTAAATCCAAGTTCTTCCTAGGGCAATTGAAAAGGAAAGGACAGGATTTATGTATATGTATCTATGATTATTTTATTTCCGTTTGAAGGCTATAAGTTCTAGAGGATTTTTGAATGTACCATTTCGTAAGAGAGAAAAGCATGCTGTTGACATGGGATATTTCTATATATCATTTTCCCTGAATATGGCCTTGTTCGATATTTCTGTTTACTTTTCGTGATAAGAGGTGCACTAATGCTGAAAGAGTCAGAGTAAATGTGGGAAGAAAAATGCAAAAAAGATGGACTTTGTGCTTCTCTGTAAAATAAATAACTTATTTCAAACGAATGAGATCCATGTTCAAATCAGGTCAGAAAATTTCTCAGGTTACATCAATTAAAGGTTGAAAAACACAAAAATTTGGCTGCAACAATTAACGCCAACGTGAATTTTGAAAAAAATGGCTTTTCTCTGCATGTTTAAGTATGGGGTCTACCAAGTGCACCTAGCCTGGAGGAGGTTGAAATCTCCCAAGTATGTTGACAACTTGTCTCATTGCAGGCCTGGTAGCTTTGATCTCAGCTGAACACCCTAGTGCTAACTTTAGAATATGGACAAGATGATTCTGTGGAGCTGCTTCCCAAAGACCACTTGTGAAGAACTCCTTTTCATGACTGCTTTCTAGTAGCATCAATGCCCATGATACAATAGTAAAACCGTTTCCATATGAAGAAAAAGAAGGATCAAGAGCTTTCTTATCGGAGAGCAACTCAAGAAGCATTACACCGTAGCTGTAAACATCAGTTTTCTCAGATACACGACCAGTTAAAGCATATTCCGGTGCAACATAACCATATGTTCCTGCTACACTTGTTGTTGCATGCGTTTCAGAGATCCCCAAAAGCCTCGACAACCCAAAGTCAGATAAACAAGCATTATATTCATCATCCAGAAGCACATTGCTTGGCTTGATGTCACGATGTAGAACACGTGGATTACAATGGTCATGAAGGTAAGCAAGAGCACTGGCAACATTTAGAGCAATCTTGTGAAGTACTCTCCAGTCAATAGCCCTTTCTGATCGTTTTTGGATAAACTGCTCCAAATTACCACCGGAAAGAAAATTATATATAAGGAACATCTCTGCTTCACTGGCATGATAGCCGATTAATGTTATGAGGTTTGGGTGTTTTATCCTTCCAAGGATGCCTACCTCAGCATCAAATTGTGGAACACCTTGGTATCTTTCTGCAGTGAGCCTCTTCACTGCCATTATGGTTCCAGGGGCGACTTCAGCCTTGTAAGTGGCACCAAAACCCCCATACCCAATGCAATGGCTTCCATTAAAATTACCTGTTGCCTCAACAACACCTTGGTAAGTCAATGGGACTCCTATATCCTTAAAAACTACAATTTCCTTTCTCTCGGCAGATACAGAAACATGATTTCTTGAATTTGGAGTCTTTCTTTTTATATAGTAAAAGAGTATGACTAGACACAGAAGAAGACCAACAATTGCAGATACAGATACAATTAAAGCCAACTCGACAGAACTAAATCCCTTCCTCGAGTTTTTAGAACCACTTGCTGCTGGATATGCCACAGAGTCTTGTGTATCTTCGCCTGAAGGAACTGAAGCTAAAGTAGCTACCGAAAGAAAAGGATTTCTAAGAACGCTGCTACAACTCATTCTGTTACTACCTAAAAAGAACTGTCCAGACATATTATCAAGTAAAATGTCACAATTGGTGAGCGATGTTGCATTTGAGAACTTCGAGGGGACGTTGCCTGACAGTTTATTGTTATTAAGCAACAGAACAGTTAGGTTACTCAAGTTGACTAGACCCTGGGGAATTTCACCAGAAAAAGAGTTTGATGAAAGTTCTAAACATCGGAGAGAGGTCAACATTGAGAATGTAGTAGGTATGGTTCCATTTAGGTGGTTACCTGCCAAGGATAGATACCTGAGATTCTTCATGAGGCTGAGATCAAATGGAACCTGACCTTGCAACTTGTTCCAACTCAAGTCGAGCTTAACAAGTGAAATTAAATCTCCAATACTGGGAGGTATGATTCCTGAAATCTGATTATCGGAGACATCTAAAACTTTTAGAAAATTGCACGCTACACCAATATCAAATGGAAGTTGACCTGAAAGTCTATTTTTGCTTACATTAATGATCATTCTGAAAAATTCGTTACAATTACCAAGTAAGTCATGTAACGTCCCAGTGAGATCATTTCCACTAGCAAGAAATGCATATTCAATATCACTGCCTAGTCTTTCGGGTGTTACTGGAAGCAGTGGGATTGGACCGCTGAAGTTATTTCGACTGAAATCATGGATAACTGGAAAGCTCACACTTGAAAACGGCAAGTGATTTCTGGAAAGTGTCTTGCATGTAAAAGATGACACATACACAGATGATAGCCTGGGAGATTGGAGATGGTCTGAATTAGAAGAGGGTAAAGAATTGCAGCTAGAGTTGTCGAAACTGGGAATTAATCCAGAAAGTAGGTTTGAGCTAATATCAAACACAGTCATACAGGGAACTGGAAGTTTTTCATCAAGAACCCCACTTATCCTGTTTGAACTCAGATTAAGGAAATGCAGGTTTTTGCATCCACCAAAACACTCAGTTATTTCTCCCGTCAAATAGTTATGTGCCAAGTTCACCATCTCTAAGTTGTCACAATTTCCCCAGTTGCTAGGGAATCTGCCTTTTAAATTTGCTCCTGGAGCCCAAATCACCTTTAACTTCGGAAGCATGGTGACTTCCTCAGGAATGGACCCCTCAAAAAAGTTTAAATCATACGAAGGAGCATTAGGTAATGCAAATGCCTTCTGATGAACGTGACTTGAGAGGATAAGAACGGACAAACTAGAACAGTTTCCAAGCATTTCTGGGATACGACCATGAAGGTTGTTTTGCGATACATCCAAAACTTCAAGCTTCTTGAGACCACCAAGTTCAGGAGGAATAACACCTTCAAATGCATTAGAGGACAACAATAGTGTTTTTAATTGACTACATTTACCAAAACTGCGTGGAAGGTTCCCATTCAGATAATTACCGGACAAATCCATATGTTCAAGACTCCAACAAATTTTCACCACTTCATCTGAAACCGGTCCCTTTAACAAATTTAATGGCAAATGAAGTACTTTCAACTTCGTAAGGTTACCAATGTAATGCGGAATCTTTCCCACTATCTTATTATTAGCTAAATTTAAAATTTGCAGTCCCCTACATTCTGAAAGAGAGTTCGGGATCTCCCCATCAATTCTATTGAAACCAAGGTTCAACACCTGCAATTTCTTAAAACTGTCAAAACCACCAGACAAATTCCCAGTAATCATATTCCCTTCTAGATCAAGTACTTCAATATTCTTTAAACCCCACATTTCACTTGGAAGTTCACCACTAAATTCATTAAACGGAAGCGATAAAACCCTAAGCTCGGATAACTTTCCAATAACTGGCGGTAATTTCCCAACTAACTTACCTGTCCTATCTGAAAAATTCCTTTCATGTCCATAATCATTTAATATAAGTTCTGAAGAATTCAAACAAAAAGCATCGTAAAAATTACCTCCATTACCACCAGGTATCTTCAGCTCCACAACCCTAGAATCTGAATTGCATGTGATTCCAACCCAGGAACAGTAGTTAAAACTTTCGCTTTTCCAGCTGGTAAGAATCTCAGATGGGTCAGAAACAGAGTTCCTGAACTCCAGTAACACCATTTTATCATGGAATACTTTTCCTGAAACTGAATAAACAAAGTAGAACAATACTATCACAGAAAACCAACTTCTAGTTTCAACAACTGATCTCCAATGGCTTCTTCCAAAACACTCCATTTTCTTGATTTGATTAATAATCAAACTCAAAACCCCATATTTTTGGGAAAAAAAAAACTCAAAACCCCATAAGTAAAATCATAAAAAGCTGTAAATTAACACTTAAAAAGATAAGATTTTTTTAGTTATAAACCAGAAATGAATTTTTTTGAGTTTCTTGGAATAGTAAATAAAAGGTTAAAGAGAAAGACTTGGCTTCTTTCTCCAATACTAGTGTTTTTTTTTCTTGAGCAGTTGAGTCTTCCAACCATCATTTACATACATGTTTTCTCTACATGTTTCATTATCTGTGGCCATATGGGGTCATTGACCCAGTTGGTGGTGAAACACACGGCATTATAATAGGTAGTGGTACAAAAGTCTTCTGCTATGTGGACTACCGATCGACCTATTAAATATAGCTGCAGTTTTAATGATTTACCTCGGATAAGTGGGCCACAAAACAATTGCAGTGATAGATTTCTGCACTACACAATGCAATGCATGTACTTGAGGTTGCAAAGGCAGAAGAAAAAGTTGTATACTAGATTAATGCATAGGTAGAATTTAAAAACACACGCATCCATTAATGTTTAACGGTGCAGATAATAACATAATTCACGCCGTGTTATTGGCCTTAAAAAATTTTGTTCGGAATACCACAATTTTTTTAAGTTTAAACTTTTAAGCGGATCAAATCCTGCAGATTTTTATTATTTTTTTTTCCTTGATTGTAATACAGTATATTGATTGTAATTCCTAAGCTTGCTTCTTTTATTTAAACATCAAGAGCTCTCTTGGTTTTCATATGATCTCATAGGCATAGGCATGATTGAGAAAAAGAAAACCTCCATTAATTTAACATACCTCTGATTTGAAGTCACAGACTAAAAGTTATGTGCCAATCTTCCCACCATCCTGCATTTGTGGCCGCATTTATGAACGCCTTTGGCACAATGGCACATATAAATCTTAACAAATGTTAGGAACGGTTTATGAATGTACATACGTGAGGAGAAACTCTAGCTAAATCTAATTCTCGCTGAAAAAACTAAATCAATATCTAGCTTGAGCCATTGCAGTGTACGTCTACAAAATTTTATGAATTTGAAATGCAAATTTTCAGTACAAGATTAGGTATTGAAATCAGTCAGGGTCTATCACAATCAACACCCAACTTTCTTAACACAATACCAGCAGTTATGAAGAAACATGACCTACAAGGTAGAGATAAACAACACCAGCCAAAAATGTTGGAATCTTTCTTTGCATATTCAGTATTCACATACACTGTTGTTGGATGTAAGCCTTGCTGCGCAGCTAACCTCTCTACTAATCTGTTGGATTCCCACTGAATGTATTTGCCTGTCCGAATGGTTGTATTTTTCATTTTTGTCTTTTCTGGATTCAAGCGTAATAGGTGCATGAGACTCACAATGACACAGGAATACAAGGGAGACCACTTATAAACCTTAACAGGGAAATGAGATGCAACATAACTTTTTCCTTCTACAGTTCCAAAGGTGGCAGAACGACCAACTACAACTTGAACAATTGCAGTTGAAGCTTGGACACTATAACTTGCAGCATGATCGAGGCCATTTACAGCAACTGCAGCTTGGCCATTTACAACTACCGCAGCCTGGCCATGTACAGCCGCAGCCTGGCCAGTTACATCCACAGCCTGGCCACTTGCAACCACAGCTTGGCCAGTTACAGCAACAGCTTGGCCTGTTACAGCCACAGCTTGGCCAGTTGCAGCCACAGCTTGGCCATTTAAAGCCGCAGGTTGGCCATTTAGGGCAGCAGCTGGGCCAACTACAGCAGCAGCCTTGCCACGTAGAGCAGCATTTCCAACTCGGCCACTCACACCAAAAGCTTGACCATATGCAAAGGCAGATATCCCAGTCATAGTAAGAACAGGGCCACAGCAGTCTCCATCCGGACCTCTTCTTCTTTCTGAAACACAAAAAAATACTTCTTCCAGCTAAGACAACATGATATTTGAACCGTCGTACATGTTTGCATCTCTAAATATATAGGCAAACTACGCTGAATAGGGGAATGTTAATACATGCAAAGACATACTAAACATTGGTGCAAATATCAAAATCGTTTATGACTGCATCTACATATACATAAAATAAGATAACCACTGTGTGTGCGAGAAAGCAGTACACGTATATGTTCATGTATTTATAGGCATGTTCTCTTTGATGAGAAAGGAAGGGATCTTACTTTGGAAAAGCCAGGGGTTGACAGCTAATTCCACTTTCATCAGATTTTTGACTATAATTTGCAGAGGGATCTTTACTTCCCTCTACTTGAGGGACTCCATGTTTGAGCTGATCAAAGTTTTCATTTGGAGAATCTTTCAAGATTTCATCTTTTTCTTCAAATTTCTTCCCCATGTCAAACTCATTTGTGTTAGGTAGTTTCCCAATTGGAGATTCGTTACGTAACCTGGACCAGATTATCTCAGCAGATTTTCTCAGTTCTCCAGATTTGAATAATTCATCAAACTTGTCTTCGGTCATCGTAAGAAATTGATCCCTGGAGAAACTATGATTCCCAATCTGAATGCTGAACAAAGATTCATTGGAGACAGCACTCCAGGCTGTTGGGGTAGAGGGTTTACTTTCAAAGACAGAAGCTGGAATTCTGTCACGTGCTATATCTCCAGGTCTTTCCATGACTTGAATATCAGGAGCTTGTACTGGAGATACAGTATGCAAAGGAGATTCATAGGTGGCTGATGAGTATGAAGACAGAGAGCTAGAAGACTTTGAATAGTTGGCTGATTCAACTGTCTCATCTCCGTTCATTGCGTTATCTGCACCTATGCCCTGCTTTGTGCTTCCATATCCATGTACAGGCTCCATAACTTATGTTGAGACAATAAGCCATTTCAAAACAATTAGGTATCTACATTTGTGCAAGCTCACACAAGATACAAAGAGTAACCACTTTAGCTGTTTATCTGGGAAAAAAAAACTTATAGTTACAACATTTATACCATGTGTTATTGACTTGAGGTGGATGGCTACAAAGCTTAACTACATAGCTTGATCGATTGAGAAGTACACGTGCGACTGTGCAGAGAGGGTGACCCTGAGATCAAAATTTGATTATAAAGTAGTAAATATATGATCTGCAACGCTTTTGAATAAAAATACCAGACAGAAAATATATAGCTTGATAGCATTACAATAATAACTACGAAAAAATACAACATAACACTGAAGGAACTTCATTTAGATATTTGGTGGATAAGTCTTTTCAACACTCTTTCACCTGAGGACCCATTTTCAGGACAGGGTTCCTCGATCACTAAATGCTCATCTTTTCAGGGTTACCTAGTGTCCATATTCATTCCTTATGTCTTATGAACATTGAAGTAGAAAAGTTCCATGTCCTATATAAACCATTCCTTATGTCTTATGAACATTGAAGTAGAAAAGTTCCATGTCCTATATAAACCAGAAAGTTCTAATACCTTGAGGGTACTAGCTAGTCGAGGGGTTGATTAAATTAATTTCATCTAGCACATTGGTTAATCTTCGGGTCAGTACAAGACATCATATCAATGATCATACTGAATGATTTCTTTTCTTTTTTTCGGGGACTAATCCGGAGTACTGCACACCCGTACCCACCGAGCATGGTAGTCCACTTACTTCTGTGCCTCCTAGTGCTCCTAGTGGGATCGAACCTATGACCTTAGGGTGGTAAGCCCCTAAATCACGGTCCCAACCAACGGACACGATGGAATGATTTCATGAAACAGAAGGCCTTAAAAATATTAACTATCGTAAAAAAGCCAAAATTAGTGAAATGATCTCTATTCACAAAAAACCATCAAATTCAAACTACAAACAAACAAAGATATCACCTGACATGAAACCTTGTAGCCCCTTTTCTTCCCGGAGCGGCAATGGCAACCAGTAGAGGTCACCCTTTAACCGCCCCGTACCTGCACATTACATATTACAAACTCATATGAATTGTGAATATACATGCATGCACATATAAAACTTATAAAAATTTGCATAGACAATGCAAAAGGAGTTGCATGAAAAATACCTTCAGATTAAACTTTAATTGAGGCCGAAGCTTCAAATGGGTAAAATCCAAGAAAAGAAGAAAGAAAAAAACTAGGGTTTTTGGTAACAAAAATGTAATCTACATTTTGATTTGGACAGAAGGGCTAACCGACGTTCACGGGCAATATATTCATACTACAAAATATTAAGGGAATTTGACAAAAATACCAACTTTTTAAATGATTTTTGCAAAAATACCATCTTTCTAATTAAATTGCAATTATACCATCTTTTCAAAAAGAAAAAAGATTTATTGCAAAAATACCATCTTTCCAATTCCCCTCCACCCTTCCTCCCTCCTGCTTTCAGCCGCCTGTTACTTTTTTTTTTTTTTTTTTAAGGCGGGATGCTATTTGGGTTTCATGGCCCCGCCAGGGGCAATATGCAACTGAATACAACTACATTCAACCACATTCAACTGAATGCAACCACTTTTTTTTTTTTTTTAAGGCGGGATGCTATTTGGGTTTCATGGCCCCGCCAGGGGCAATATGCAACTGAATGCAACTACATTCAACCACATTCAACTTTTTAAGATTTTGGTAGATTTGGGTTGCAAGGCCCCGCCAGGGGCAATATTCAACCAAATGCAACCACATTCAACTTTTTTTAAAGGTGGGTGATTTTGGTGGATTTGGGTTGCATGGCCCCGCCAGGGGCAATATTCAACCAAATGCAACCACATTCAACTTTTTTTAAAGGTGAGTGATTTTGGTGGATTTGGGTTGCAAGGCCCCGCCAGGGGCTATATTCAACCAAATGCAACCACATTAAAATTTAGTTGAATATGCCCCTGCGGGGCCTTGGAACCCAAAAGCAGTCCACCTTAATTTTGGTGGTTTTGGTTTGCAAGGCCCAGCAGGAGCATATTCAACTGTTACTGATATCAAGTTCCATTTTTCAGTTGTCATTTTCGACCTCTTTTTTGGACTCTAATATATATATATATATAATATATATATATATTGAAATCAGAAATTTAGTTCAATATGCCGCTGCGGGGCCTTGGAACCCAAAAGCAGTTCACCTTAATTTTGGTGGTTTTGGGTTGCAAGGCCCAGCAGGAGCATATTCAACTGAATTCAGTTACTGATTTCAAGATCCATTTTTCAGTTGTCATTTTCGACCTCTTTTTTGGACTCTAATATATATATATATATATATATATATATATATATATATATATATATATATATATAGGGTTGGACTCCATAGCAAACACCTTATATAACAAACAACAAAGAACACCTCATATCTAATAGATCCATTGCCCCTGGCGGGGCCACCCAATATAAAAAGTTCTTATTTTTTTAGGCTCTATCCATCCAGCAAAAAAATAATTTTTTTTTTTTTTGGAAATTTACTGTTCATCGATGACGTCATGATGACGTCATCAGTGACGTCATCGATGAACAGTAAATTTTCATTTTTTTTGCTGGATGGATAGAGCCTAAAAAAATAAGAACTTTTTGTATTGGGTGCCCCTGGCGGGGCCAATGGATCTATTGAAATAAATGATTTTATAGTGTTCTTTATTGTTTGTTATATAAGAGTGTTCTTTATGGAGCAAAGGCCAACATATATATATATATATATATATATATATATATATATATATATATATATATATATATATATATGAGTCCAAAAAAGAGGTCGAAAATGACAACTGAAAAATGGAACTTGAAATCAGAAATTTAGTTGCATGTGGTTGCATTTAGTTGAATGTGGTTGAATGTGGTTGCATTCAATTGTATATGCCCCTGCGGGGTCATGCAACCCAAAATCATCCCACCTTAAAAAAAAAAAAAAAAGTTGAATGTGGTTGCAAGAGTTGAATGTGGTTGCAACCAAATTAGCACCACAAAAAAAAAAGAAAAAAAGAAAAAAAAGGACACAAGTCACCGACTTACCTGGACAGGAGGAGAGAGAAAGTGAGGGAGGACCTAGTATTTTTGCAATTTTGAAACTTAGGTTGGTAATATTGCAAATAGCTATTCTTAAAGATAGTAAATTTGCAAAAATTTACTTTTTCCTATTTATTTATGAAAAAAGCCCAAATATTAATAAATTAAACTAGGTAATTTATTCGCGCTTCGTGATAAAATAATTTTTATTATTTTTAAATTTTATTGATCTCTTAAGAATTTTCTAAAAGAAAATGATTTAAAATAATTTACATGAATTATTAATTAGAAAACTACTCTCATCATATAAATAAAATTTTGATAATCTTAAAAATATCATAAACATAAAAATTAGCAATAACAATACGAACGTAATCTTTCCGATAAAAATCATAAATATTAAATAGAATAACATGTTAGATATAATTGATGTGATTTAATGTCAGTGTTTAAGTGTTACAGGTAAAGAGAGTTTAACTTGTTATTGAAAGCAGTTGTAACAGAGTTTGAGTATACGCTGATTGCTGGAAGCGCAAACGCTGACAGAGGAAAGCGTAAACACTGATAGCTGAATAACATGGAAGCGCAAACACTGTTAGCGTGGAGAGAACAGAGTTTGCTAAAGTCTGTCTACTGGGAGCGTCTACAAGTCAACAGAGTTTGAAGATTAATTTAATATTAATATGGAAGCGATATCTTTGAAGATTGGATAGCTGTCAAAGAGATTGAGTTGACTTAGAAGACGTGTAGCAATCGTAATTGATATCAATTGTATAGCTTAATTTTAGGAGAATCAATTTACGATTGTACGTAACTGTATATCTTATAAATACAGTTAGGTTAACCCTAAAAGGGTATCCATCGTGAACGAATATCATTCTTGTAACCTAAGCAGCTCTCTGTGATACTTTACATCACCGAGAGAGGAATTATTAATTCCAAACAGTTTTAAGAGTTAAAACGTGTGTTCTTGTTACTTATTCATACAGTACTTGATTATATATTGTGTATTCGACCTAACAAGTGGTATCAGAGCCAAATCTGTTACTTTATTACAGTTAAAGATCCAAACACAATAGTAATCAATGGCAGAGATACCTCCACCATCTGAGAAAGCCCCTACTACTGTTAGTAGATATGAAACAATTAGGGTTCCTATACTGAGGCCATTAGAGTATGCAATTTGGAAGGTGAAGATGACCATGTTTCTGGAGGCCACAGATCCAGAATATCTGGACAGAATTTATGAAGGTCCTCACAAACCTACAAAGTTATCTGCTGCTGCTGCTGGTGAGGAATCAAAAGTCATTCCAAAAGAGAAGAAAGATCTAACTGCTGAGGATCTTTCATCTATTGCAAAGGATGCGAAGGTAAGGCATTTACTTCACAGTGCGTTAGACAATGTTATGTCTAATAAAGTGATAAACTGCACAACTGCAAAGAAGATATGGGATGCACTTGAGGTTAGATGTCAAGGAACACCTGCAATTAAGAAGAACAGAAGGAACATACTCACTCAGGAGTATGAGCATTTTGAGGCAAAATCTGATGAAACCATGACAGAAACTTTTGACAGATTCTGTAAACTGCTCAATGATTTGTCATTGGTGAACAAAGAGTATGATTTAGAAGATTCAAATCTCAAGTTTCTTCTCTCTCTACCTGAAAAGTGGGATGTGAAAACAACCACTATAAGAGATAATTATGAACTTGGTGAAACAGAGATTGATGAAATTTATGGACTGCTCAAAACCCATGAATTGGAATTGGAGCAGAGAAACAAAAGATCTAGTAGAAAGTCAAAGTCTGTTGCTCTTAAGGTTGAGGAGAAACCATCAAAGAAGGAAGCATCAAGGAGAAAGGCAAAAGGAAAAGCTTTAGTCATACATTCAGAGAATGAGTCATCAGACACTGATGTTGACTCAAACACAGATGGATCATCTGATTCTGAAGATGATGAGGAGATGATGCAAATGGCTGCATTGATGGTAAAGACCTTCAAGAAGATGGGATACAAGAACTTCAAGAAGGGAAAGAGATTCTCCAAGGACTACTCAAAGTTTGATAAGAAGAATTTCAAGAAATCTGAGGGAAAGGACTTCAAATCTGGTAAGAAAGAAAAGTCTGAGATTCAATGCTACAAGTGTAAGGAGATGGGTCACTATGCTCCTGAGTGCAAGAAGGGTAAATCTGAAAAGGCACTCTACACCAAAGGCAGAGACTGGGCAGACACTTCAGATTCAGATGAGGAAGTCAACTATGCTCTCATGGCTACTACTCAGACTAAAAATGATGATCTCAAGGTACCCCCAACTACCTATGCTTATAATACTGATAATATAACTGAATTGAGAATTTATCTTAAAGCATTGCATATCAGTTATAGAGATCAGACTTTAGAGAATGAGAGAATAAAGACTGAGTGCTCTCAACTTAAAGAAAGAAATAAACTTGTTGAGGAACAGCTAGAGAACATGAATAAAATTAAAAAAGAGAGAGATGATGCAGTGTTTATTGAACAGGAGTTGCTAGGTAAGTCTAAGCAACTAGAATCAGAATTGGAGGATAGTAAACACATCATTAAAACGTGGACACACTCTGGTAAAGACACTCAAGAAGTGTTTCAGTCAGATACAGTAGGTCTAGGTTACTCTGTAGGAGATGAACTTAGATTTGAAAATCAGGTAAAAGTTAGACCACATTGTTCATCTGAGGGTAATGTCATGGGAACAGGTGGACCTAAGACTGAAGCACAGAAAAAGGCTGTTAAAAGTCATATGCTAAAACTTTTGTTAAAGAGGCTAACATTGGCTTAATGACAAATAAACAACTCAAGCATAAGCTTAAGGAGATAAAGTCTGTCAACAAACAGAGAATGCCTAAGAAAAACAGAAATGGTAAGGTAGGCATAACATCAGGAATAAAGCCAATGCTTGCTTCATTAGCTCCTAGGAAAACATGCTTTAACTGTGGTAGTACTAATCATCTTGCTAGTTTCTGCAGTAAGAATAAGAACATTAATTCTTTGCCCTCTAAAACTGCAGTTAAAAATGATTATGTGAGATCTAGACCACAGACTTTATGTAAACACTGTGGAAGTACATGGCATTCTATTTACACTTGCAGAGATTATCATGCTATTTACTATAATTACTATGAACCCAAGCCAAATTTGAAATGGGTTAAAGTAAACTCTGCAAATGTAAACTCTGAAAAAGTTAGCTTAAACTCTGTTAATGTGAATTCCGCTGCAAAAGCTAACAGAATTAAGAAAGTCAAAGGATCCAAGCAAGTCTGGATCCTTAAAACTAATAATCAGTGATTGTTTGTGATTGCAGGGCACCAGGGTCAGTACCCTAGTCGTGGACAGTGGATGTTCAGGACACATGACTGGAAATAAAGCCCTGCTATCAGAGTATGAGGAGAAGGCTGGCCCAGAAGTTTCCTATGGAGATGGCAACATAGGACATACACTGGGATATGGCAATATTAATCTTGGAAATGTCATCATCACAAATGTAGCTCTGGTTCCAGGACTCAAGCATGATTTGCTATCTGTGAGTCAAATCTGTGACAGAGGATATCATGTAGATTTTCACCCTGAATATTGCCAAGTGATCAGTAAATCTACAGGGAAAGTTGCTCTAGTTGGAAACAGACACAACAACATCTATGAAATAAAATTGTCAACAAACACTGATGGCAAAACAGTATGTCTGTCAACGAGAATGTCCAGTGAAGAGAGTTGGAAGTGGCACAAGAAACTCTCTCATTTGAATCTGAACAACATCAATGAGCTCATAAAGAATGATCTTGCAAGAGGACTACCAAAGTCATTGTTGAATGTAGAAGGCCTGTGTGATTCTTGTCAAAAGGCCAAACAGAGAAAAACCTCTTTCAAAAGCAAATCTGAGTCTTCAATTGCTGATCCTTATCATCTACTACATGTTGATCTTTTTGGTCCAGTGAATGTGATGTCTCTGGGAAAGAAGAAATATGCATTAGTCATTGTTGATGAATATACCAGATTCACATGGGTATATTTTCTTGCAAAGAAGGATGAAACAGCTTTAACACTGACAGAACATATAATCCAACTGGAAAAAGGGTCAGAGCATCAAGTGAAGATAATCAGAAGTGACAATGGAACTGAGTTCAGGAATTCATCTATGGAAGAATTTTGCAAGAGTAAAGGGATCAAACAAGAGTTTTTTGCACCTGGCACTCCACAACAAAATGGTGTAGTGGAGAGGAAGAACAGAACTTTGATAGAAGCTGCCAGAACCATGCTAGATGAAGCAAAGTTGCCAACATATTTCTGGGCAAAAGCAGTTCAAACTGCTTGTTTTACTCAAAATGCAACACTGATCAACAAGCATGGTAAAACACCATATGAAATGGTGAAGAAGAAGAAGCCAAATCTAAAATATTTTCATATTTTTGGATGCAAGTGCTTTGTGTTGAAGACTCATCCTGAACAGTTGACCAAATTTGACCTAAAGGCAGATGAAGGAATTTTTGTTGGCTATCCACTGTCAACAAAGGCATTCAGAGTTTATAATCTGAGAACCAGAGTGATCATGGAGTCTATTCATGTGTCATTTGATGACAAGAAAATAACTGGACTTGAAGATGTTAATGAGCATGATCAACTGCACTTTGAAAATGAAGATTTATTAAACTCGGATGATACAGATCTGACAAACACTGTTGAGGTCAATTCTGAACCTCTACTGGTAAACACTGAAGAAACTTTTCAATCAGAAACAAGGGAAGAACCAGTTGAGGGGGAGCATGAAGAATCACATCAAAGTGATAATTCAAACACTGATAGTGACTCAATTGATAACTCTGAATCAAACACTGTTGATTCAAACTCTGATCATTCAAATTCTGAGCAGTCACATTCAGGGGGAGCATCTGAAAATGAAGAGAGACACCAAGAAAATCAGGAGAGCATGGATCAAGGGGGAGGATCACATGATGACAGAAGCAATCTGCCTTCTGCAAGAAAATGGACTAAGTCACATACACCTGATTTAATTATTGGTGATCCAGATGCAAGAGTAAGGACAAGAAGTGCAACAACAAACGAATGTCTGTTTCATGCATTCTTGTCACAAACTGAGCCAAAGAAAGTAGAAGAAGCTCTGAAAGATGCTGACTGGATAACAGCAATGCAAGAAGAGCTAAATGAATTTGAGAGAAATGAGGTGTGGACCCTTGTACCAAGGCCAAAGAACAGATCTATTGTTGGTACTAAATGGGTTTTCAGAAATAAAACTGACAGTGATGGTGTGATCACAAGGAACAAAGCAAGACTGGTAGCTAAAGGCTATTCACAGCAGGAAGGAATAGATTATGATGAGACTTTTGCACCAGTTGCCAGATTGGAGGCAATAAGGATGTTTCTTGCCTATGCTTCTCACAAGAAATTCAAGGTTTTTCAAATGGATGTGAAAAGTGCTTTTCTGAATGGAAAACTTGAAGAAGAAGTATTTGTTGAACAACCACCTGGTTTTGTAGATCCAAAATATCCAGATCATGTCTACAGGTTAGACAAGGCACTCTATGGACTTAAACAGGCACCTAGGGCATGGTATGAAACACTTGCTAAATTTCTACTAGAAAGTGGGTTTCACAGAGGTACTATTGACAAAACTCTGTTTTACTTTCAATCTGGTAATGACCTGCTCTTAGTACAGATATATGTAGATGATATCATTTTTGGATCTACTAATGATAAACTCTGTAAGAAATTTGACAAGCTCATGCAGTCTAGATATCAAATGAGTATGATGGGAGAGTTAAGCTATTTTCTAGGCTTACAGGTGAAGCAAACAGATGATGGAATTTTCATTAATCAAGCAAAATATACCAGAAATCTTCTCAAGAAATTTGGCATGCTTGACTGTTCATCTGCAACAACTCCTATGGCAACTGCAACAAAACTGGACAAAGATACAGGTTCATCAGTGAATATGACAAGCTACAGAGGGATGATTGGTTCTCTACTCTATTTAACAGCTAGTAGACCTGATATCATGTATGCCACCTGTCTGTGTGCAAGATTTCAGGCAGATCCAAGGGAACCACATTTAACAGCTGTGAAGAGGATTTTCAAATATCTCAAAGGCACTGTAACCTTAGGGCTGTGGTACCCAAGAGAATCAGATTTTAAGCTACTTGGTTACTCTGATGCAGATTTTGCTGGCTGTAAGATTGACAGAAAAAGCACAAGTGGAAGTTGTCAATTTCTTGGTGACAGACTTGTGTCTTGGTACAGTAAGAAACAAAAATCAATATCAACATCTACAGCTGAAGCAGAGTATATTGCTGCTGGTAGTTGCTGTGCACAAATTCTATGGATGAAGAATCAATTGCTGGATTATGGGTTGAGGTATAGTAAAATACCTATTTTCTGTGATAATCAAAGTGCTATTGCAATGACAGGTAATCCAGTACAACACTCAATGACCAAGCACATCAGCATAAGGTATCACTTTATCAGAGAGCATGTAGAGGAAGGCAATATTGAGCTTCACTTTGTGCCTACAGATCAACAACTTGCAGATGTTTTCACAAAGCCTCTAAGTGAAGCAACATTTACAAGACTGGTCAATGAACTAGGAATGGTATCTGGTTTTGACTAAACATGTTGGTTAGACTCAAACTTTTCTAATAAAATGTGTTGCTCATATTTCTGTAAATTGCTAAAGTGCTATGTGAATATTGTTAATTAAACTCTGTCAGCATGATTGTTGGTCATACACTGTTGATACGTTTGTTAAACTCTGTGAATTCTGAGTTGATTTTTGTCTGAATGAAAATACCGATGAAGAAAAATGTATAAAGCATGATTTTCAGTGATAAATCAAGATTCTTTTTGAGTCACTGTAATCTAATCAGAAATTGCACAGTAAGTTAACACAGCATGATACTGTTTCATATTTAGAGCATCTCTTAGTTTATTTGATCCTAAACTCTGAATCTATGAATACTGTATGCATTGCCTCTCATGAATAACACTGATATTGATAAACTCTAAACTCTGATTAGTGACACTCTGTTTCCAAGTCATACTTGATTCTTGATGATTCTATGTTTGCACTTGTGAAAATTTTAAAACTTGAGATATGTCATTGTTTAGTTTGGTGAGAAACAGTTCATGTCTGAACCCTGTGAGATTTTGAGCTGAAGAAGTGATTGATACATTTTATATCAATCAGATTTTATTGTTGTGTGATGTTCATCAGTAAGTATGTTGCTCTAGAACTTGCATTAAACCATTTTGGGACTACATGATATATGTGTGCATGAAGATGATAAAGGCATTAGGATTAACCATCTTTCTTCAAACACTGTTCAAAACATCTTTGAACACTGATCATAAACACTGTTCATAAAACACTACCCTTAGTAAACCCTTTTGAGCCAAATTAACTGCTCATTTTTCTTGAAATACTGAAGTATTAAGAGCAGTTATATTCGTTTGTTAAATCAAATTCAAGCAGGTGAGTATTTCTTAAGAAAAGATATCTTACTCAGTATATATATATAAAAAAAAAAAGAAAAAAAAGGGGTATATATACTGATCATCTTGTACAAATATGTACTAATCATTTGACTGAACATTTTGATCAAATAAATTGTTCAGTTAGAAATTCTCATCTCTTCTCATCTGTTTGATTTCACTCAATTATAACCCTGAACAAAGTCCTTTTGATTTGTGCATAAATGTAATCGAAGTGGTGTAGATTTGGTGGACATTCAAGCTTATGGTAGTATCTGCTTTTACTGATTGAATATGAGAGTAAACACTTCACCTAAACACTTGTGTGATGTGAGAGTTTGTGAGAAAATCCTTGACATGTAACTCACTGAATGATGCTTTGATGTTTATCTCCTGATCTTTTTGTCTATAATGACTGTGTGCTTACGTGGATAATCATGATCATAAACTGGAACAGGGATATTCAGATTTCTGTAATTAAGGAACTACAGAGTTTAGCATTCATCATATACTCTGTGTTTAATATGAGAGTTTGTGCATTCAGTGTTTATTGTTTTGATTTATGGATTTTATGAAATATTAGATGCTATAAAAATTGATTTGGTAAACTCTGCTACTCACACACGAAAATCACGACTGTGCATTTTTGAAAGGGTTTTTGTGATAAAGATTGAAAATTTGACAAACACTGATTGATTGTGTTATGTACTCTAAGGTATATTTTCATTAAGATAATTTGAAAATTTTGGAGTAAATGGAGTAGTTGACAACTGTTAATTAGTGTAATTAGTGGTAACGTATCTTGATAAACGGAACGACAGCGGTAATAATGGCTTTTACTGCGCATGTATTAAGTGAACCGTTGCATGTGTGACACGTGTCCCACTCACTCATCATTATGTCTCACTTTTACACTTTTCAAGGGAACAGTTGCGTGTTTTCAAGTAAAATCGTTTGAGTTTAGTTTTTTAATTAAAACTCAAATTACTTTTTGCCACAATCACTTTTACCCACTCGTATTCACTCTACCAAAACAGAGAACATCTTTGTTTTTCACTTTGGCATTTTCACAAACACCTTTCTTGCAAAACATTTTCACAGTTGTTTCTTGCTTATTTCTTGATTCAATGGCAACTAAACCTTTCACTGTGTTTGGTCTACGTTTTGTGCCTAACAATTATGCAGCTTTACTTGAGAACGACCGGGCTCCAGAGGCGTTCCATATAATGCAAAATTTTCTTCGAGATTCTGAGATTGGGCAAGCGCTGGTTGAACCGGCTACTCTATCTGCTTCCCAAGTTGTTAACTTCTGGCAAAATTCAAGATATATAGAAGGAGGAGAGAATGGAACTCCGTCTATCATCTTCTCTCATGAAGAACAAGAGTTTGTGATTACTCCACAAACTGTTCGTGATGTCATGGATTTCGACACACATACTTCATATGCTGTTGTCTCTGAGCAAAATCTGAGGGAAATGCTGACAGAGATTGGGTACATGGAATCACTTGCCAAGCTGGGCAGTGTGAGGAGGCCAAACTTGAGAAAAGAGTGGAATTTTTTCTTTGATTGTATCACCAGGACATTCCAAAAGAAGGTCACCAACTGGGATGCTATTCCAATGGACAGTCTGCAAATTGGGTATTCTCTACTCTATGGCAGTAATTTTGATTTTGGTAGATATGTTTTAATGAATTTGGGTGATAAGTTGTCAGAGTCTACTACAGTTTACTTTGCTAGATTTTGTCAACTTCTGTTCAATGCATGTGTTTCTGGGTTAACTATTGATGAAGCTGATGAAATTCAACCTTTTCGAGTCACTAAGAGAATATTCTCTGATATGACTAACAAAGATGTTGGAAAAGACATACCTCCTTTAGTATTGCCACTTGCTTTACAGAACTTTGTCAATCAACCACAAGATTCTCCATCACCAAACCATGAACCACGTGAACCACATCAACCAGAACCACAATCTATGCCTGAACCTTTAGCCACTGATCGTACAGAAAACATCCCATCTCAACCTACTCAATCAACTGAGCCAATACAAACAACCACTGATCAACCCATATCACTTCAAACACAAACAGAACCTCAAACACAACCTGATCAAATGACTACTGAACCAACAAACCCTGTCACTACCACTCATCCACAACCACCACCAAAGCCAAAACGGAAGAAACATACTGCAATCAACACCAAACATTCTAGGGCTAAACAGACAACTCCAAAGGCTGTTTATTCTAGAAGATTCATACAAAGAGCAAATAGACCTTCAACACCATCGGTTGAGGAAAGTTCTAGTGAAAGTTCAAGTGCAGAAGAAGAATTGGTTGCAGTACCTCAAGCTAAGAGGAGAAGGCTTATTCTAACTGATTCTGATGATGAGCATGTTGAAGAGGCTCAAGAGAAAATCTCTTTTGATATTCCTACTGGTGAGCCAGAGGTTATCATAGAACCTATAATACCAGAATCCGAAGTCAAGCTTTCTGAACCAGAAGTTGTTAAGGTTCAAGAACATGAAGCTGTTAGAGATGTTTTGTCTCCAATGGAAGAGTTTGCTGAAACTCCAATTTCTTTTAATCATGAAGCATCTACTCCACCACTCATGGAGATTACACTTTCTATCGATACTGGTGTTGCTGATGGGCCTACTGTTGTTCTTGAAGACACTGTGGTTGCATCACACACTGAGTTGAACTCTGATGCCAATCATGTTTCTGCTCATGGTGAGGAGGTTGATAAACCAGAAAAGGTTCTTTCTTCAGAGCAAACTCCAGTTGATAAAGGAAAACAGGTTGCTCAAGAACCTATTTCTGCTCAAGAACCTATTGCTTCTGTTGCCTCTACTAGTGAGTCGATGAGTGATTCAGTTGAAGCTAAGAGTACAGGAGGAGTTGAACAACCACAAAATCAGACTGATGGTCAGAAAACAGGTGAAAAACCAGATTTTGCTGGGCCTTCTGTAAATGAAGTTGATGATAGTTATTTGGCCAAGCAAACTGCTGATTGGTACAAGTCAGAGTGTATTTTTCCTCCTGGAAGGGCAGCAATGTTTCTTGAAGCCAATTCTAAGAAGATTAAAAATCCAGAAATTTTCACTTGTTTGCAAGGCACAGTGATTCAAATCAAAACTTTGAATAATAGATTTGATGATACCCAGAAATCTATTGTTGATCTTCGAACAGAAGTTGCTACTCATGAAGAGAAAGCTCAACTAGCTAATGCTAGGCTCTTTCACCAATTTGCCAAAGCTCAAGCAAATATTAATGACAGACTGAGCACAGTTGAGAAGAATCAGATTTTACTGACTGAGAAGGTTGATTCCATTGCAAATTCTCTTGAGTTAATCACCTCGATTCTGATTCAAGATGGTGATGATGTCAAAAAGGGGGAGAGAATTTCTAAAACCAAGTGTAAGAAAGATCAAACTCTGTCAAAGAAAGATCATCTTGATGATGAAGGCACCAATGCTGATAAGGGCTTAAGAAATGAAAATCTCAGACAAGGACATGGAAGGTCTTCAAGGTCAAAGCCGAATTTGGTGATAGATTCAAATACTCAGAGTACTTCTGGTTCAAAGCCAAAGGATTTGTCATTCTCTGACAATCCACAAACAGATGAAGAATTGGCTGCAAAATTATTTCATGAAGAGAATGCTGAAGCTACACTTGAGGATATTCAAGCTGAAGAAAAGCTGTTGCAGAAAGAGCATTTAAAAGCTCAAAAGTCCAAGAAAGTGAAGAAAGTTGTTAAAGCTTCAAAGTCTGCAAGGCCTGTAATGAAAGGAATTGAAATCAAAGAAAAACTATCTGGTATTCAAGAAGAAGAAGAAGAAGATACTGGAAAGCTGGTTAGAAAGTCTTCTCTTGATACTAAGTTGAAGTTAAAAGGGAAAATTGGTGAAGAAAGCAAGGGCAAAATGATAGTTACAACCTCTGTTGCTACACAAGTTGTACAGACTCAAAGTAAACTCTTACCTGGTTTTTCAAGGCCGAAGATTCCAGTGCAAGAAGAAGCAGGAGTGACTGGTGGATATCAACATAATGTTGCATGTTCAGGAAAGCCACCAGGCAGGAATACTTCTGGCTTAGGTTCAAGAAGAGATTTGAGGGTTGGTAACAGTCTAAGAGATCCCTCTGCACTTGTATCTCTTGGTTCTGGTATAACTCAAGAAAATCTAGACAAGTTGGAGTCAGTTCAGGTAGTTCGTCAAAGGAGCTTAGACATTCACTTTCTACTATACTTTATGGCAGATGGGTCAGTGTATAGAGTGAATGAAGAAGCAATCAAGCTAAAATTATTTGAGGAACTTCAGTATGTCTTGCATATCTTCAGAGTTAGAAATCAAAGAATACAGCTTATTGCTAATTCTATAAGAGAGTATATGCAGAAAGCTAAAGTTGCTACAGGAACAAAGTCTGCTGAAAAGTATGTTCCTAAGTACAGAGACTGGAATGGGAATCTGATTGAAATGCAGAAGGGAACTACAAAGCTGAAGACTGATCTTGGAATTACTGTTCTGGATTTCAATGTAAAGTCTGAAGAATTAAAGTACATCAGGTTGGGAAATGAAATGAGAAGAAACAAGATCTATGATCTCAGAGCTGCTATTTTTCAAACTGATGAGAATGATCCAGATTTAAGAGAGATCAAGCAAGCTATGGAGATTGAACTTGAAAATGCTGAGAGGAGATTGTTGATTGATTATCTCAGAACAACTCCAGATCTTGAGGAGGTTAGGTAGACAGGATTTGTAGGTAATTCGTATTTTCTATAAATTTTGCTAAGTCAAGTTTAAACTCTGATTATATGTTAAACACTGTGTTTTTATTTGTTAGTTTTGACATCATCAATTATTATGAACTTGTACATTTTTTTTTAATGAACAAGTTGGGGGAGATTGTTAGATATAATTGATGTGATTTAATGTCAGTGTTTAAGTGTTACAGGTAAAGAGAGTTTAACTTGTTATTGAAAGCAGTTGTAACAGAGTTTGAGTATACGCTGATTGCTGGAAGCGCAAACGCTGACAGAGGAAAGCGTAAACACTGATAGCTGAATAACATGGAAGCGCAAACACTGTTAGCGTGGAGAGAACAGAGTTTGCTAAAGTCTGTCTACTGGGAGCGTCTACAAGTCAACAGAGTTTGAAGATTAATTTAATATTAATATGGAAGCGATATCTTTGAAGATTGGATAGCTGTCAAAGAGATTGAGTTGACTTAGAAGACGTGTAGCAATCGTAATTGATATCAATTGTATAGCTTAATTTTAGGAGAATCAATTTACGATTGTACGTAACTGTATATCTTATAAATACAGTTAGGTTAACCCTAGAAGGGTATCCATCGTGAACGAATATCATTCTTGTAACCTAAGCAGCTCTCTGTGATACTTTACATCACCGAGAGAGGAATTATTAATTCCAAACAGTTTTAAGAGTTAAAACGTGTGTTCTTGTTACTTATTCATACAGTACTTGATTATATATTGTGTATTCGACCTAACATAACATTTTTTAATCTGACGCCCCTCTCATCACATAAATGTTCAATAATAAAGTAAGAATTTATTTAATTAGAATATTAATTTATTTCGACACAAACAACGGGAGTAACTTTTTTTTTTATCCATTTAATCCGCTGATAAAATAGTTGGGTTGGTTCAATTTAATCGATTTGGTCATAACCTATGTATAATTTATTCATGTGCGAAAATAAAAATAGTTTGTATTTTTTTATACAAATTCCAGATGTTAAGCGAAGATCTATATACTTTCATAATTTATTACGATTTCATAATTTATTACGATAAAAATCATAAATATTAAATAGAATAACATTTTTTAATCCGATGCCCCTCTCATCACATAAATGTTCAATAATAAAGTAAGAATTTATTTAATTAGAATATTAATTTATTTCGACACAAACAAAGGGAGTAACTTTTTTCTTTATCCATTTAATCCGCTGATAAAATAGTTGGGTTGGTTCAATTTAATCGATTTGGTCATAACCCATGTATAATTTATTCATGTGCGAAAATAAAAATAGTTTGTATTTTTTTTATACAAATTCCAGATGTTAAGCGAAGATCTATATACTTTCATAATTTATTACGATTTCCATAATGAGTCATAATAAAAATTGTTTGAGAAGTTGATCATCTTTACTAGAATCGTTCAAAAATAAATTAATGTAGTCTTATAGGGAATAAAAAAGGATGCAATGTAAACAATTTTCAGTCATTATTTTACTTAAATATACACTTAATTTATATATATATATATATATATATATATATATATAATAATGAAATAATAGTTATATGCTCAAATAAAGTTTTCTAAATTTTAAATATGTAAAATAAAGTAAATTTTATATAGATTTAATAGGTGTAATTAATGACTAATTAAAATGCCATTAAGAGTTATTTAATGCAAGAACATATTTTTAATTAAAAAAAATCAAGAAAATGAAAATTCAAGAAAAATATCTAAAACGTTTCTGATGCATTTCCGATCTCTTGGCATTATAATATATATAAATTATCGTTCATGGTATAGATATGATGTTAGTCAAATTGTAATACCCAACCCTATTTATATCTATTATTTGATACTACTTTAATTTATTAAGTGATTGCATGTTAAGCATAAAAGAATGTCTGTAATCATTTTAATCATCTAATACAAGCATATATATATATATATATATATATATATATATATATATATGGTAAATGTAATATAATGCAATGCATTTTTACATGATTTCTTAATTATAAATCGTACTTTGTCTTTGTATGATTTAAATGATATATACTTAGGATAATAGCCTTATTAGTAATGTGTAACGTTTATAACATGTAATAATGCTTGCATAAAATAATTTTATCATGTTTCAAGATTGAAAAAGAAGACTTTGTAATAATGCAGTTATATATTGAAGATGAAAATGTTTTAAGTCCAAATTAGTGAAGTCCATAAAACCCGTAGAGAAGTCAAATTCGAGATGTGAAGAAAGGCAGGTTAGAGATGCTTGAGAATAACTAATTCGTGATGTCAATTCGATATTTTTCAATTAGAGAAGTCATTTAGCTTGTTGGAAAAGTCTAATTCGAAATGTTCAAAAGAGCTGATTTGAGATGTCACAAAGTATTTATTAAAGAAGTCGGTTCGAGAAGTATAACATCCAAATTTATAACTGAATGCACACCAGACTCAACTACTCACCACAGTTCAATGCAATAGTGCCAGTAAATTGTTATATATTAGTTGTAAATTTGTCTCTATAAAGGATACAAATACTCTTATTATAATCTAGAGTAATCAGCACTTTGCACCCCTTATCTTTGGGTGCTTTTTCAATTTGGTCTTGTTATGCCCGAATTTGGCATAAAGTCCTAAACAGGCCTAATGGGCTAGAATATCAGTACATCTCACATGATGGGCCTAAGAATGAGGAATGGGTCATTAAAGTCCGCCATCACAGGGAAGTTCATCACATTATTTTGTAGAGCGGGATCGCCAGCGAGCCCTAGAGACGGGATCGCAGTTCACGAGGTCTAGCGAGGCCTAGAGGTCCAGCGTGACCTAAAGCATGTTTACTACGAAGGCTTACGGTCAGACCCAGCGAGGTCGCGTAAGTAGTTTATCTCCACAAAAGCGAGGATCGCCTTGCATGGTCAGACCCAGCGAGGTCGCATGCGAGACCATCTAGTCAGTTTTACCAATAATTATAATTGTAGCATCATGGCGAGCCGTGGGTTCCCTTTAATGGGTCATGGGTCATGAGCAGTATAAATGGGTAAAACATAACCCAAGGAGACGACTAGTGGATTTGGGCCAAGCCGAGCCCATAGAAACCCTAGCCCGTCTAGATAACTTCTTCTCTAAGTGAACTACGTATGGCTTGATCCCTATAAATAGGGTACGTAGGCATCTTGTAAAGTATGAGAAACAGTTCACCACTGAATATCAATAGACAAGATCAGCCACAATCATTCACCAATCACCTCCGTGTTCTTCGTGTTCATAGCGGAATATCCGTATTTTGCTCCGTAAATCCAGCAACCTCCAAAATATTGTTATACAATATTCTCCCTATAACATTTGGCGCTAGAAGGAGGGGCAAAGTCGTTGATTTGGGAGAACAATGACTAAATCGAACAAAAAGAGAAACGGAGATCGGGAGACCCCGGGGTCGCATAAGAAAGATAGAAACGATCCCCAGAGGAATAATCTACCAGAGAGCGAGGCGCGTAAGGAGGGGATCGAGGACGAATTGGAGAAGGAGCAAACACCCCCTGTCGTCCAACAGGCGGCCTTGCCTGACGAAGTCATGTCATTCTTGAAAGGCCTCGGTGATCAAATGATCGAGGTAAGGGCCTCGGTGGCCAAGATGGAGAAGCGACATAGTTCTAGAGGCTTAAAGAGGAATACAAGGACGGGGGATCGAACTCATCAAGTAGAGAGTAGTAAGGGCCCTACCAAGAAGCTAATTGGAGACTTTGATGATGTGGTGACGGATCAGACGAACCCTGATTGGGAAGAGGAGGCAGCTACTATGGATAAGGAGGGGTCGAAGGCGAAGCCTGCCTCATCAGAAGGACGATCCGTCAGTGTCTTTGATCGGGTTGGAAAGAAACTCAGCGAGCACGATCTCCGTCTCAAGTTGGTGAAGCTCAAAACTAACAAAGATGGAGGGTCTAAAAATAAGAGTAAGGGCTCTCATCAACCCTTATCTCCTCGAAAAGATCGTGAGCGGTCATATCGTTGCAATGACAGAACCCCTCTCCTCGCAGAGAGCGTG
This sequence comes from Kitagawia praeruptora, assembly GCA_037693485.1. NCBI lineage: Eukaryota > Viridiplantae > Streptophyta > Magnoliopsida > Apiales > Apiaceae > Kitagawia > Kitagawia praeruptora. The sequence goes on from CM075351.1 coordinate 59,110,645, forward strand.
AGCGGTCCCATCATCGCGAGGATAGACCCCCTTTCAATCGAGAACGTGAACGATCCCAACATCGCGAGGAAGACCCTAAAAATAAGGATCGCAGGAATGACCAGGAAGAGTCTAGTGCCCCAAAAAAGACTCAATCTCATCATGCAAGTACTGGAGGAAAGAAGGATGGAGACAAAGAGGCCAGGATTGGGGATTATAAGTTAGAAGAGTTAAAAAAGGCATTGGATGCGATGAACAACGAGAAGGGGATTTTCAGTAATATGGGTTCCTCCTCGCCCTTCACTCATGAAATTCGCACTGCCCCACTGCCTATAGTGTTTCGAGGTCATCACTCTGACATGACCTATAACGGAGAGACTGATCCAGCCGAGTTCGTTATTCGGTTCAATAATGAGATGGACGTGTATCAAGTATCATTGTTAGCGAGGTGTAGGATGTTCGCAGCTTCGCTAAGGGGGAGTGCCCAATAATGGTTCTCGAAGCTAGGGTCCCTAGTTGTCATAGATTCTTGGGAACAACTTGTGGATATCTTCAGCAAACAGTTCAAATCTTCAATGCTTTATGCACCTCCTGTGTCCACATTGGCAAACATTAAACAGAAGGAAGGAGAAACTTTGCATGATTATTTCAAGAGGTTCAATGCTGAGGTACCTCGTGTTCGAGGTGCAAATGACGAGGCCGTGAAGAATTTCCTTATTGCTGGGGTGAGGGAAGGAACTAAATTTTGGGAGAAACTACAGGAGCAAACCCCTAGTACACTTTCAGAGCTGCATCGGGTCGCTGAGCCCTTTAAGCGCGTTGAGAAATCACTTGCAGATCTTAAGAAGAATGCTGGGTCGGGTAACAATGGAAGTAAAGGCAAGGGGGTGAAGAGAAGGGATTCCAGAAGCCCCAGGCGAAGACAGGATCGTAGCCCGAGCCCAAAGAGAAGGGATCGCGACCCTCCAAGACGGTCCCCACCTCGGGCCCGTCCGGCTAGAGACGAAGACAAGTTCGTTCCTTTAGTAGCTTCAGTTGATCATATCTATGCTGTCACTACAAATAAAGGGATGTTCACAAAACCTCCTGCCATGGGTGCACAGGGTACGTGGAACACTGCAAAGTATTGTGATTTTCATGAACAGAAGGGGTACGATACAGCGGACTGTTGGCAACTTAAAGAACAAATTGATCGCTTGATTCGAGAAGGGAAGTTAACTGAATGGGCAGTTCACGAAGTGAAAAATCATCAAGGGAACTCAGGAAAATCAGGAATAGGATATCATGTTGTACCTCATGAGGGCCAAAATGCAGAGCCTCGCAAGGAGGGAGAAGAGTGAGGCAATAGCATTCATGTGATCATTGGAGGGCCACATATTGGAGGAGACAGCAACAAAGCAAGAGAAAGGTATGCCCGTGAGGCCAAGGAGCGGCCTCTCACCAATGTGCATCATTTGCAGGAGCGACCCCCAAAGCTTTTCAAGGGGGAAGACACAAATATAATGTTCAGTGAGGAGGATGCGAAGTGGGTACATCACCCTCACTCTGATGCTCTAGTGGTTCGAGTCCGCATTGGTTCCCAGAATATCTACAGAGTGTTGGTGGACAATGGAAGTGCCGTGAATGTCTTGATGTATGATGTCTACAAGAAAATGGGATACGTAGACAAAGATCTAATTCCTACAGTAGGCCACCTCTATGGATTCACTGGAGCTTTTGTTAGTGTAAAAGGACTCATCAGGCTTCCCATCACTTTGGGGGACGAGCCCTGCATCACTACGCAGGTCGCTGATTTCATGGTCGTGGATCAACCATCTGCTTATAATGCTATTGTGGGGTGACCCATCTTGAAAGAAATGAGGGTGGTGACTTCTATCTATCACCTCTCGATGAAGTTTCCTACCCCGCAAGGCGTGAGATGTGTTAGAGGAATTCAACATGAGTCTCGAGAATGCTATAATCAGGCCCTTAAGTCAGCAGAAAAGGGAAGAAATAATATGGAAAGCGAAGAGGATGAGAGGGCTCGCAAGTCGGCATCTCAACCCTTAGTTGGTTGCAATATAATATCTATCGAGGAGTTGCCAGATAATTATTTTGACAACTTAGGTATACAGGTAGAGCCAGTACCAGGGGCAATTATGATGGAGGCCTCGCAACCTGTGTTGGTTCTACAAGAAGGAATTGTTGAGGAAGCTAGCGATGAAGAGGAAAGTCCAGAGCAGGCCGCTGTGCGAGCCCGAAAAGGGAAATGGGTTCGCAAGGAAACATCAACATTGGTAGACTTGCCTAATGGTATCACACGAGAAACAACAGTTGTGACCGAGTATGGACATGTTGGAAGTCATCCATGCTCGGTGGTAGAAGACACAAGGCAGGGCGAAGCAGAGTCTAGCAGAGCTCGTGATGTTGAAATTAATCTAGATCCCCGCATTCCCGAACATGTGGAGCGGGCTGGGGCCGCAGAAGATACAATATCCATTCTTGTTGATCCTAAAGATCCAACCAAGGTGTTGAAGGTCGGATCGCAGTTGAGCCCTGATCTTAAGGGGAGGCTCGTGGAGTTTCTTAAAGCTAATTTGGATGTATTTGCATGGTCTCACGAAGACATGATTGGGATCGACCCCAATGTGATGTGTCATAGACTCAACCTTGATCCTAACAAAAAGGGAGTGCGGCAGAAAAGAAGACCCGTAAGTGGAGAGCGAGCCGAGGCCCTAAAGGAGGAGGTGGATAGGTTTCTCGAGGTCGGGCTTGTCAGAGAGTCATTCTATCCTGATTGGCTCGCTAATCCTGTCCTCGTGAAGAAACCAAATGGCAAGTGGAGGACGTGCGTGGATTTTACTGACCTCAACAAGCATTGTCCAAAAGATAGTTTCCCACTTCCAAGGATTGATCAGTTGGTGGATGCAACAGCGGGCCATGCACTCCTCAGTTTCATGGATGCTTATTCGGGGTACAACCAGATACCCATGTATGGCCCCGATCAGGAACACACTTCGTTTATCACAGATAGGGGTCTCTATTGCTACATTGGGATGCCATTTGGGCTCCTCAATGCGGGTGCCACTTATCAAAGGCTCGTTAATATGATGTTTGCGAAGCAAATTGGGAAAACAATGGAGGTATATGTAGACGACATGCTGGTAAAGTCTAAGGAAGCGGGGGACCATGTAGACCACCTCGCAGAAATGTTTAGCATATTAAGAAAGTACAGAATGAAGCTCAACCCCCAGAAGTGTGTTTTTGGGGTCGAATCTGGGAAGTTCTTGGGGTTCATTGTTAATCACAGAGGAATTGAGGCTAATCCAGCCAAGATAAAAGCTTTGATGGACATGAGGTCACCAAAGAATGTTAAGGAAGTCCAAAGTCTAACTGGTAGGGTCGCAGCACTTAACCGGTTTGTTTCTAAATCTTCGGATAAGTGTCATGAATTCTTTAAGGCGATCAGAAAGGTGGGAAAACATTTTGAGTGGACCCCGCAGTGCGAGGAGGCTTTTCAGCACATAAAAAAGCATTTGGGTACGCATCCTTTGCTCTCTAAGCCCATGGAAGGAGAAGTTCTTATTGTCTATTTGGCAGTCTCAGAATGTGCCATCAGTGCAGTCCTCGTTCGCGAGGAGGAAAAGGTTCAGTTCCCAGTCTATTATGTTAGCAAAAGGCTACTAGATGCTGAGACTCGCTATACCAACATGGAGAAGCTCGCTTATGCTTTGGTTCTAGCTTCGCGGAAGTTGAGGCCTTATTTTCAGGCTCACAGCATTCAGGTTCGCACTGCATATCCTCTGAGGCAAGTAATGCACAAACCCGAGGCCTCAGGTAGACTTTTAAAGTGGACCATAGAATTGAGCCAGTTTGACATTGAGTACAAGCCTCGAGGTGCAATAAAGGGGCAAGCGTTAGCGAATTTCATATTGGAGTTCCCTTCCCAATCTGAGGAAGATGCCTGGGCTCTCGTAGCGATCCCAGAAGTGGTTGACCCCAAACTCAAAGATGAAAATTCAGCCTCGTGGTGGGAGTTATATGTTGACGGGGCATCTAACAAAGAAGGGGCCGGAGCTGGGATCGAGCTTGTTACACCGGAGGGTCGCAAGTTGATTAATGCTGTTCACTTCGCCTTCGAGGCTTCTAATAACGCAGCTGAATACGAGGCTCTCATAATTGGCCTCAAGCTCACAATATAAATGAAAATAGAGAATCTCAATGCATATAGCGATTCTATGTTAGTCACGGGTCATGTTGGATGTGGATGGCAAGCCAGGGGACCCCAGATTGAGCTATATTTAAAGTGCGTGCAAAGGCTTATGAAATCATTCAGGCAGGTAAAGGTGGAGTTTATTAGGAGGGCAAAGAATAAAGGAGCAGATGCCCTCGCAAAATTGGGCTCGCGACGCGAGGCCACTTTACTTGGGATTATCCCCTTGGAAATTCAAAGTAAACCTAGTGTCCCAGAAGAAAGTGTTATGGAAATGGTTGGCCAAGGGTCGACATGGATGACCCCTATTTGGGAGTATGTTAAGAACGGGGCCCTTCCCTTAGAGAAGAAAGAAGCGAGGAGGATTAAATATCAGGCGGCTCGCTATGTGATATATGATGAAGTGTTATACAGGAGAGGGTTCAACACACCATTGTTGCGATGTGTAGATGGTGAAGAATGCAATTATATTCTAAGGGAAGTCCACGAGGGGATATGTGGCAATCACTCGGGGGGTGGTTCCCTAGCTCAGAAAATTCTACGACAAGGGTATTTTTGGCCCACATTGAAAAGGGATGCTTTTGAGTTCGCTAGGCGATGTGACAAGTGTCAAAGATATGCAAATTTCAGTAATGCTCTGGTTGCCTACCTCACTTCGCTGATGAGCCCTTGGCCCTTTGCTATGTGGGGAATAGATCTTATTGGTGAACTCCCTAAAGCTAAGGGAGGAGTAAAGTATGCAGTCATGGCTGTGGACTATTTCACTAAGTGGGCCGAGGCCGAGCCTCTTGCCACCATCACGGCCAAAAAATTAAAGGACTTCGTGTACAGGGCAATTGTGTGTCGCTATGGGATCCCATATAAGCTCATTTCAGATAATGGAAAGCAATTTGATAGCAAGGAAATGAAAGAATTTTATGAGAGTTTGGGAATCAAGAAAAGTTTCTCCGCTGTGAGTCACCCTCAGACAAATGGACAAACTGAGACCATCAACAAAATAATCAAGCATACCCTTAAAGCTAAGTTGGAGGAGAGTAAGGGTAGTTGGCCCGAAGAGTTGCCAAAGGTCTTGTGGTCATACAACACGACCCCGAGATCCACTACAGGCGAGACTCCCTTTTCTTTGACATATGGGTACGATGCCATGGTGCCCGTTGAGGTAGGCTCAGGTTCGTTCAGAAGGGAACATTACGACCCTGAGGCAAATGAGGTCAATCACAGGCTATATTTGGACATGGTACAGGAGTCAAGGGAGGAGGCTCAGCTAAGGCTCACAGCTTATCAAAGGCGAGCTGCAAGGTATTATAATGGAAAGGTTCGTGTGCCACATCTTCGTGTGGGGGACTTGGTGCTTAGGAGAGTGATGCCTAACACTAAGGTCTTGTCTCATGGGGTCTTTGGAGCCAATTGGGAAGGGCCCTATAAAGTTTATGGTGTCATCAATGAAGGGACTTATTATCTAACTGATATGGATGATAAGGTCATGCCACGAGCCTGGAATGCAGAACATTTGAGGAAATACTACCAGTAGAAGCTTCGCTCCTGGTGGTCTCTATCTATTACTACTTAGCATGAATAAATTCATACAAAGTACTCGGGGGGTAGTGATCGTATAGACACCTCCTCGTTATGATGTATTGAAAGTTGGGCTTCGTCCCTAGTATTTATATATATGAAGTTTGTTCTCCAAGAAGTGCAATTTTTTTTTTTGTTAGTGTTTTAAAATTTTCAGGACTAGGCCAGCACAGCGTATGCGGGGCCGAACACCCCTCAGGTCAATGAGGTCGCGAGCGTGCACTTACTGCGACCTGAGGGAATGTCTTCAAAGTTTAATTCAAAAGTATCTCCTTAAAGAAGTTTAAAGTTTGAAGTAAAAAGAAGTCAAGGTGCGACCATCATCTCCGGATCGCGTCTGCGATCTCGCAAGGAAGGCATCGCATATCTCGATTCCAAAGAGATGAGGTACACCTTGAAGTTAAGCAAATTGAAAAGGAAAAGTTACAAGTTTACCAAGGAAAGCTTTGCAGTTGCAAGGTCAATCTACTTTTAAGAAACATAAAGAATGGAAGCATTTTTATGAAGCTAGGGCAAGCACAAGATATAATATGAAGAAACGAGGATAGAATTATATAAATTGTTAAGAGAGGACAGTTACTGGGTCGCTGTGCGAGCCCAACAGAGTTATCAATAAAGTTACCAAAAAGAATATTACAATTTGCGAGACATTCAAAGGGTGTCCGCATCCCCAGTTCAGAGTATCAGAGTAAAAGACAAGAGAAAATTAGGCAGCGGTCTCCTTAGGCTTCTCCTGGTTGGCAGCGCTCGCCTTGGCAGCCTCATTAGCAAGCCTAGCAGCTTCCTTGGCATTTTCAACTTCGATTTCCTTACGGAGATCGGCAGCGAATTCGGCATTTCCAGGTCCGAGCTGCGACCAGTCAAAATCAGGGACCTTCCTTATGAAACCCTTCATGAATTCAGTTTGCGCTGCCTCCTCCACAGCCTCGTGATCAGATTGAGCAGCAACGAGCTCCGCTTTCAGCTTGTTCAACTCCTCCTCGTGTTTTTTCCTAAGCTCCTCCTCATGCTGCTCTGCCTCGGTCAGGGACTTATGGAGTGCTGTTTTTTCGTCATTAACAAATTTAAGCTCAGATCGGAGGGTCGCAGTTTCAGTCTGAAGGACTCGTTTGTAGTTTTCCATCAGTAGCTTCTTCTTCTCTTCAGCCTTGATCTTTAGCAACTTCATCTCCTTTTCCAGCTTGTCATTAGCAGAGACGATGCACTTCAGCTCTCTTAGATGCGAGGCTTGGCGAATAAACGCTTCGGCTAGACATTTGGAGACCGATTCAGAGTTTTCAATCAGCTCTGCACCCACCCACTTGGTGCATTCTTCTTCAGTGGCATGGGTGTACCCGTGCTTCGCATACAGATGATGTACAGGAGTTGTTACAGCGGGCTTCGTTACCTGTGGCAAGGGGCCATCCTTCTTTTGCTTCTTGGAGATATGATGTTCTGGATTGCCCTGCGATGGCTGATGGGGGATCGCAGTAGCATTAGATGTTGGAGGTGGAGGAGGCAGGAATTCATTATTTTTTGGAGGAGGAGTGGCAACCGGGTTCGCAGTTTGAGTGTCCTTGCTCTGCAAGAATGGAGGCCTGCGACCTTTGCCTGACATATCTGCAAAATAAACATAGAAAGCAGTTAGAATCTATGATCATAAAAGAAGAAAATGTGAAGACAATATAAAGAAGTTATTGGACTACGATAGTAAAGAGATTCTCACTCTCTGCGACTACAACCCTAGAGGACGAGGCTTCCTCTTGCCTTTTTCTTTTCCGCGATGCCTTCTTCGCATTTGAAGGCCCCGCCTCAGAGGGAAGCTCGATCCCCTCCTTTAGGAATCCACATTCGATTAAATTTTCTAAAGTGAGGAGGGTTCGTACATTCCTATCCTCACGGGGTGTTTTCAATACATCGTCAGCTCGTGTTTTTTCCTCGCCCTTCAGGACGGTTCACACTTGACCTACTGGAAGATAATTAAATGAAGTCTTTATTCTGGGCACCTCGTGAACATAAAGATAAGGCCCCTTCCATGAGCCTGCGTTACTTGGGGCGCTGTGGTATAGGTCTTTCTTGTTAAATTCTGGCCAGACTGAGAAGTAGACGTAGCCAAAGTCAGATGGCCCACATCTCTTCAGTTGCAGAAAATAACCCATGGTTCTCGCATCGAGTTCAAGATATCCTAATTTATGGTAGATGGCTATCATTGCTCTATACCCATTTGGATTAATATGAATGGGAGCAAGATGGTAAGTCTCGCATACATCTCTGATAAACGGGTGGAGAGGTGAGGAGATACCAATTTTCATCATAGCGGATGACAACACCATTCGAGGCACTCTTCCTCCATTCTCTGTATAGTTGAAGCGATAACAACGCATTGAAGCCTTTGGTAGAATAATTTTGCCTTCAGGTCTGTATGTATCGACCGCCTTTTTCAAGGACTCAGCATTAAGAGTTGTGGATAAGTCCCTGCATCCCAAGATGCGAGGTTGACCAGGCTTCACTTTCGAGCCCTCTTCAATGTCCTCGGGGCGAGGTCCACCAACGTAAATAACGCCCTCTAGCTCCGGTTGAGGGGTCGGTATGTAAGGTCGTGGGGAAGCTTCAGGAACGTAGTTGTAATCTTCAAAGTTAACGACTCTGGCCACTTCGTCCAGACCGCCATCGTCAGAGGAAGGTTCTTCGTAATCAGAATCGTCAGAATTGGCTTCGTTATCACCTCCACCCTCGAGTTCGTAGTAAGCATGGCCAAGAGAGTCTATTGATGAGGTGCTGGTTAGTACTATGGGGCTTATGTTAAGAAGATTCTTATTAAGGGGAGATAGAGGCTTGGGGACGCTGGAAAAAAATTCCTGCCCTCTCTTCAGTAGTTTATCAACCTCACCCTGAACTGACGAGGCTTGAACAGCTGTGGATATTAGGTTTGCTGAACCTAAGGGGATATTGACGGATTGACTTTGCGAGCTGGAGGGTCGTTTGGTTCTCCATGTGTTTAGCGGGGTCTCTCTGGTGAAATCTTCTTGTGACCATTGCGGGTCCATATATAATTTGAAGGAGTTGTCACTTGTGTTTGCAGCCTTGGCGATGTTCGCAGCGGCTTGCTCGCTAATGGAGATGTGTGGAAGAGGTGAAGGAGTCCTTGAGCTATCGCTGGACATCTGAAAAGATTGTGAAGTATTAGTGTGTGCACTTACAGAATATCAAAAGAGAGAAAGGAAGAAAAGATTCAATAGAAGGCACTAAGTGTTCTCACTTCACTCACGAAGAATAGAGGGGTCGCATGTTTACTCTGTTTTTGGTCGTATGTCTACCTATTAAAGGGGTTGCGTTCTTTAGTCTAGCGAGGCCTGGATCGCAGTGTAAAATTAAGTGTGTGGGGTCGCAGTTAATCAGGCTCGCATCGTATGCAATTATCAGCAAATATTTACGAAATTATAAACCATACATGAATTCAAATGAAGAACAAGAGAGAGAAACTTACTTTTTTGATGAAGATCTTGAAAAAACTTGGGGTCGTTCTTGATGGGAAGCGAGCTGGGTCTTTGTTTGATCTGGGAGCAAATTGGCAGCACTTCGGTATGTTGTTAATAAGGAAAGTGACAAATGATTTGAAATTTGGGGATTATATAGTGGTTAGGAGAGAGGAGGATGTGTAACACGTGTCATCATCTCAGCAGCCATGAACGGATCTCGAGACGTGACAGCTGTTAGTAACTATTCGAATTCATTGGGCCTGCGATGAGAGCCCATATGAGTAATTGATAATGGGCCTTGGCCTCGCATTTAATTTTCTGGAAGACATTCTTTGAGTCCACATCACATTTCTAATGGCAATATGGACTCGGGGGTAGTTGTTATGCCCGAATTTGGCATAAAGTCCTAAACAGGCCTAATGGGCTAGAATATCAGTACATCTCACATGATGGGCCTAAGAATGAGGAATGGGTCATTAAAGTCCGCCATCACAGGGAAGTTCATCACATTATTTTGTAGAGCGGGATCGCCAGCGAGCCCTAGAGACGGGATCGCAGTTCAAGAGGTCTAGCGAGGCCTAGAGGTCCAGCGTGGCCTAGAGCATGTTTACTACGAAGGCTTACGGTCAGACCCAGCGAGGTCGCGTAAGTAGTTTATCTCCACAAAAGCGAGGATCGCCTTGCATGGTCAGACTCAGCGAGGTCGCATGCGAGACCATCTAGTCAGTTTCACCAATAATTATAATTGTAGCATCATGGCGAGCCGTGGGTTCCCTTTAATGGGTCATGGGTCATGAGAAGTATAAATGGGTAAAACATAACCCAAGGAGACGACTAGTGGATTTGGGCCAAGCCGAGCCCATAGAAACCCTAGCCCGTCTAGATAACTTCTTCTCTAAGAGAACTACGTATGGCTTGATCCCTATAAATAGGGTACGTAGACATCTTGTAAAGTATGAGAAACAGCTCACCACTGAATATCAATAGACAAGATCAGCCACAATCATTCACCAATCACCTCCGTGTTCTTCGTGTTCATAGCGGAATATCCGTATTTTGCTCCGTAAATCCAGCAACCTCCAAAATATTGTTATACAATATTCTCCCTATAACAGGTCTCAAACTATGTTTCTTGGCAGATTGCACCTCTATGATTTCAAACTCGCTTCAATTTGCACCCTTTTGACCAAATTTCGTCCACTTTGACCGCTACTATTAGGATGAGCGAGGGTAAAAATACAAAGAATTATTTAAGAAACAGTCAATTTACCCTTGATTAGCCTAATAGTAGCGGTCAAAGTGGACAAAATTTGATCAAAAGGGTGCAAATTGAAGAGATTTTGAAACCATAGAGGTGCAATCTGCCAAAAAATATAGTTTGAGACCAAATTGAAAAAATGCCCAAAGATAAAGGGTACAAAATGCTAATTACTCTATAATCTATGTTGGATGTTACAAACACCCTCTCTAAGTGGGTTGATGTTCTCGCGAGTCCACATACAAACTTACGGAACCCGAACAATGCGAAATAAAAAAAAATTGAATCCAAAGTTAAAATCCAAAATTCAATCAGAAAATTCGTGCATTGCACATATTCTAAGCTAGTCTTCTTATATAATAGCCGAAACATTAAAAAAAAATTACCGATTTTTTGGTATTTCGTGAATTTACTTATTTACCCTTCATTATAAAGAAAAATATATACGATATCTATACTATTAAAACACTTAAATAAATAATAACATAATATAATTAAAGGTAATTAGTCGATTGTTTTTTTCACATTATCTTTAGTTGAAAATATTACGTTTTATAAACAACTACAGTAAAACCTCCTTAAATTAATACTCGATAAATTAATAATCTCTCTAAGTTAATAATTTGTTCCGGTCCCAACTTGAGCCAGTTCAAAAAATGATCAATTTCGATAAGATAATAAGATAATAATTTTTTTTGAAACCCTATATAAATATATGGTCCCAATAATATTATAAATTAATAATTCCTTTATAACCATAAAAATATATGTATTAACTTTTTGTAAAATATGATTCTAAGATTCTTAAAATTTGAATCTATATGAAACTCATCTTTAACCATCTTTGTTGCATCCAAAAGTTCGAATGTGGTGTTTTCGTAGAGCATTAAAAAGTTATTAATCAATGTTTTTTATGTCTTGGGTGCTTCTTTACGTGAAAAAAGTTCAAAATATGTTATTTTATCCTTGATATCATCTAAATATACATGAATATTTACTTTGAATCTCCCAAATACTCATTAAATTTGTAAACAATATATATAAAACATAAATTATACAATTCATTCTATTTAAATGTATATAATTGGAAATTAATTTTCTTCGATGTCAAAAATTATCTATAAATTAATAATTATTAATTTATCGATTAATTAATACCTCTCTAAATTAATAGAATTCTCCGGTCCCAACTATATTAATTTATAGAGGTTTTACTGTAAAAACATCAATCGTATCATATCTTCCATACGTTACCTTTTTTATTTAAAACTAATTTTACAATCATTAATATACATCTAAAATAAATAATAACATGATATAATTAATGTTAAACATCAATCGTATCATATCTTCTAATCATTAATATTTTGTTTCGAATTAAACACGTTACCTTTTTGATTTAAAACTAATCTTACAATCATTAATATATACCCGAAAATATCACACCATATTTTTCAGTTATTAATAAAATATATTAAAATTTCATATACGTTATTTATAATAAGGGCACATTAGTATAATCAGTAAACATGAGTATATTAAATTATATTAAATTAAAATTTAAAAATTATTAAAAATAATGATTATATAAAAACATAATTGTAATATAAAATAAAATTTATAACATAATAAAATAAACCTAATTTATGATAATTAGCCGATTACCTTTTTTAAATAAAAAATGTTTACTTATAATTGATGATATTATTTTTTATAAACACCTAAAATATCATATCTTTGATAAGTGGATTTATCTCCACTTGGAGCATTCTAAATCGGCTTAAATTGATTGTCTTGGACTCAAGTTTCTGGTAGTTTTGATGTGTTTTGCTTAGTTGTGCAGATTTACGAGAAGGTTGACTAAGGTGGATGCTTCTATAATTTTTTGGGAATTAATTGATTAAAATTCGGATTTTTAAGAAGGGTTGCGCAGTCTACACTGTTTGGGCCATATCTTGAGTTCTATAAGTCTGTTTTCAGCCCGTAAGCAGTCCACGCGAAGATAACGAGATTCTCTATCATTCTAAGGTGGTCCAGAGGTCCAATTACGTTTGGAACGTTCCAGAAAAATTGAAGAAAAGTCAGCCACGAATTTTCCTTAAAATCAGAATCAGTTTAGGAAACGTATTTTGCAGAAATTCTATTATAATTCTGATCTGGTATTTTCTTGCTGGGCAAGATGCCTAGAGCCTATATAAACACATCCAACCCTTGTAAATTGTATTAAGATAATCATCATTAGGAGTAGAATTATTACATATCAATTACTTAGATTTATTTGTATCTTTTCATACTTTGTTTTTATCATGGTTTCATCAGATCCCATGATGACGAGAGGTTCGATTATGAACTAATCGTTGTCATGGGATTCTAACGGATTTATTTATGGAGCTTTAGTATCTTGATGCTTTAAAGATCTGTGTGTGATGTATATTTGATATCCTCGTATGGTTGTGTTTCATGTATTTAGATGCGTAGCTAACATCTAATTTGTTAATCTCTTGCGAAACGAGAGTGGATCTTGAGATTTAGAACTTGCCATGCTAGCATAGGATAGGTTGATGTTTTAACATCATGATTTGTGGCGTAAATAGAGATATTATGCTACCCTATGTGATCAATGCGGATAACTTGTTCTTCAACCGTTATGTTTTCAAATTCTATAGAGATATAGGGTCTAAGCATAATTGGTGTCTATTCATCTTCTATCTCTTTTGTGGATGTATGTTTAGTTTGGTATTCGTATACTGAGAAGTAGCGTATACTTGTTTCGTGTTATCCGATCAGATATCATAACCATTGCATATAGTGATTAAAGGCGTTAGATCTAAGCAAAGTATTTAATGAAGTTAGGATTCCATGGTTTTTCTTGCAGACGTAATTAGATTTTAATTCTTGTTAGTTAGTTAATTCTTAGTTTTGTTAATTTGTGTCTTAGTTAATTTAGTTTAATAAACCCAAAATTGTTATTGTCTTAGCAGTGCATAATAACCATACATTGTTGCATAGGCATATTTACTGAATAGAACCATAACTTGATCCCTGTGGGAACGAATTTGGACTTAACCTTATATATTACTTGTGACCACGTACGCTTGCGTGATTTAGTGCAAACAAGTTTTTGGCGCCGCTGCCGGGGATCATCGGTGTTTTTATTTTAGTTTATGTGCTTGTCATCAGTGGTCGTTAGCGTTCACTGACTCAGATTTCTTTTTCTCATCTATTCTTGTTGTTAGTTGGTGTTTCAGGTACTTGTCAGAGAGCATTGACGTTAAAGATGGATTTTCTAAATTACTATGGAGTTCAGCAGGTGGTTAGTGTTTGTGAGCTATGTGCGGGCGCACATGAGACGTATCAGTGCTGGAACAACCAAGGTGGTATTCAACAGCCTCAACAATGTGAGCGGTGTTTTGGCGTTCATGATCCCTCACAATATTGTTACTACGGAGGAGTTGATCCATATGTCAGTTATGAGGAACAACCATATTTTCCATACTATCCTCAACAGTACCAGCAAGATGTTCCAGATATGTCATATGTCTTTGGTAGTGAAGAGTTTCAACATCAGCAACCTACTCCTACTTTTCAGTCAGATGATGATTTGAAGGAGATTAGGAAGGAGATTAGGATGCTTGCAGAGAATAATGAGAAGCTTATCAAATCTATGGGGACATTAGCTGCTCAAGTTTTGAGAGTCTTGGAACAAGAGAATCAACAATTCATACCAGAAGCAATTCCAGAAAATAACGATGACTTGGAGCAAGGTACTGCATGCTTAATTGAAGAAGACAAATTCCAAGAGGAGGAGAGTGTTCATAAGCCATGTGAGGAATTTGATCAAGCTAGTGAGGTGGATGATTTGGAAAGGGCACTATTTGAGACAGACACTGATGAGCTACGCAAATTTCAAGAATTGTTTTGTGCGAACCTAGAAGACACTGTTGGGCTACAGAAATTTCAAGAATGGGTATGTGCGAACCAAGAGGCTGATGAACATGAGAAAGATGCAGGTCTTCTACTTGTCTCAGAATTTAAAGATGGAGGTAGCGCATTAGAGCCAATGGAGGAAGTTCTCGTTGAGGAACCAAAGGCTTCAGCAATTTACATTTACCCTCCTCCATTATATTCAAGCGAAGCCCGAATGTTGTTCTACAAATTGTCAGATTTTGGGTCAACAGATGAAGGCATTGGAAGAGGACATGGTTGTTACCTGAATAGGTCAAGCAAGGAGAAGGAGCAAAAAGTGTGCCGCCGAGATGATGATGAAGTATTGCGAAGAGAGGACCAGGCGAACTATTATCATCCTTAATGGAGGCTTGGAAGTAACGTCAAGCTATTGACGTTAAAGAAGCGCTTCGTGGGAGGCAACCCATGCATTAGTGTAGGAAAAAAAAAAATTTTGAGTGTTGTATTCATAAAAAAAAAAAAAAAAAAAATCAGAAAAATCGAATTTTTTGGTGTGTCACGCAGGAGCAACCTGCGTTACAGGGCAAATTGCGCCCCTGTTGCGCAACCTGCGCCTGCGCAACTGGAATAGAGGCAAATTGCGGGGCTGATGCGCAGCTTGCGGTGGCGTGACTGGAATTGGAGCAGTTTGCCCCTCACGACTAGCAGTTTGCGCGTGGTTCTGAATTGGCAAAATTTTTTTTTTTTTTTTTATTCCACCACTGTTGTCCGTGTGTGCACCTTGTGTATATTAAAAAATATTTCTCACCCTAAATCTATTTATACTTCCACCATTCTCCCTAAATCTTTTCCTATTTCAATTCCAAACCCCCCATCTTTTCTCCAAAAATTCTAAACCTATTTCTTTTCTAATTCTTATTTCTTATTATTATTATTATTATTATTATTATTACTATTATTATTATTATTATTTTATTATTATTATTATTATTATTATTTATATTATTATTAGTATAGTTATTATTTATTATTATTATTTTCTTTATTATTATTATCTTTAGTATTATTATTATTATTTATTATTCTTATTATTATTATTATTATTTTTATTTTTATACCCACCTAAAAATCCAATTCCTCTTCTATTTTATTTTAATCTCTAAAAATTCAATTCTAAAGAGGAATTAATTGCAAGTTCACCTCTTTGATTCGTATTGGGTAAATCTTTTTCTCTAATCTTATTTTTATTACGAATTTGTGTTCTTGTCAATTGTGGGTTTTGTAGTATTCAGGCAAGGTGGTCAATCTATGGAGCTCGTGCGCAATATCCTCCACCAGATTCATCCGAGGAGGGTGACTGCTTCGGTATTCAGGTATGTTTTCTACTATCCCTTGTATTTACTTCCATTCAATGCGGACATTGAATCTTTCAAGTTTGGGGGTGATTTGAGGGATTAGTAGATGTTGTTGTATTATGTGTTCATGTAGGATTTCATGTTTTGCATATTAGTAGTAGTAAATTATGCATTTATGTTCGTATTATCTACGTTTGTTCATATAGGACATTTTGTTTTTATGTTAGTATATCATGTGAGTTCATATAGTTTGCATTTGCACCCATGCTTGATAGGAATTTCGTGTTGTTGACGCTTTTGATTGAGAAGTGATATGCTTTGTTCTTGTGCACACACATACACTAGTAAGTTGAAGCTAGTAGACTTATTGAATGTTGTAAGTGATTAGAAGGACATGAATATATGCAAGATGATTTAGTTTGCATGCTTTGAATACAAGTAGGGGCATTAGAGAGATTTTTTGCTTGGGATTGAGTATGTTTTTCCACCAAGTGAGATTTTGAGCCTTATTGCATATTTGCAATTTATTCGTTTGCTTGAGTGTCCACGGATTGTTTGCATTGCTAGCAGTTGTTTGAGGTCTTTCTTGAAACGCATGACATTAATTGACGATTAAAATGATAAAGGCACTTAGGAATAACCGCATATTTTCCCATATTACCATACCATGTTTACATGATCAATTAGTTAACCCGTTGAGCTTAATCCTATTTTTTTTCGGTGACATACCGCATTACTTGCCTAGACCTTTTTCTTGTATTGGCCTTACATTAATTTGAACCCACATTGTCAAAGGCTAGTAGAGTGCTTAAGGGAGTAATAAGGTGTGCAATAAGGGGTTTATTGTTGGTCTTACTTTTGGGGGGAATATTGAAAATTGGGTTTGGTTGTTTACTTGATAGTCGACATATGTAATAAATTCATTGGATCATTGTTATTGTTTATATTATTGTTTGTGTTCTATTTAGCTCTCGAGAAAAAAAAGAAAAAAAAAGAAGAAAAAGAAAAGAAGAAAAAAAAAGGAAAAAAAAAGAAAAAAAAAGAAAAGAAAAATATATATATATATTATGAGAGCATGTTTGTGTTTGTTGCGATCCTATTTCAGTCGACTAGTCGAGTGTTTGTCTTAGTAAAATTATGTGGGGGGGAAAAAAATAGGTGGTTGTGTATGATTATTATAGTTCCTACTAGCTTTTGACACTACACCTGTTTTGGCTTATTTGACATACCTTGTCCCTAGTCCCGTTACAACCCAATTAAAGACCTTTTGATTATCGTCATTGATGTATGTTGTGTTAAGAGTTAGATTGATACCAAATGTCAAGCGTGTTTATGATTTTGTTGGAATTGAGTGATACACTTACCCTTGTTCTTGAGTGAATATTCTTTTGTGAGTGGATTGTGAGTGTTTGCTTGTTCTTGCGTATGAGATCCCGAGTGTTGTCTCAAAGATGTACTCTTGTAGGCTTAGCATGTTTACTAACTTATTCTTACACTTGACATGGGCTTGTGAGAACTTATGCATGTTCATTGAGTAGACTATGTGAATACTTGCACTTTCGACACCAAGACATTGCGTATTTACTTTGATTCTTAAGTTGATATGGCATGAGAGGATTTGAAGGTATGGTAGATTAGATTAATTGCATTTTTCATAGTAGTTGCATTCATGCATTGCATTGCATTAGGTTAAATGGATTTTGTGGGTACATTCGCTATAGGCCCTCACGAGACCTTACTCGTCCACTAGGGCTGCCTAGGGGTTTAAAGGGCTTGTTGCATATGCCAAATGCAACCGTGATCACCTACGGAAGTGGTACTAGTTAGTTAGTTAGTTGTAATTGTTTATGCTTGAGGACAAGCATCGGTTTAAGTTTGGGGGTGTGATAAGTGGATTTATCTCCACTTGGAGCATTCTAAATCGGCTTAAATTGATTGTCTTGGACTCAAGTTTCTGGTAGTTTTGATGTGTTTTGCTTAGTTGTGCAGATTTACGAGAAGGTTGACTAAGGTGGATGCTTCTATAATTTTTTGGGAATTAATTGATTAAAATTCGGATTTTTAAGAAGGGTTGCGCAGTCTACACTGTTTGGGCCATATCTTGAGTTCTATAAGTCTGTTTTCAGCCCGTAAGCAGTCCACGCGAAGATAACGAGATTCTCTATCATTCTAAGGTGGTCCAGAGGTCCAATTACGTTTGGAACGTTCCAGAAAAATTGAAGAAAAGTCAGCCACGAATTTTCCTTAAAATCAGAATCAGTTTAGGAAACGTATTTTGCAGAAATTCTATTATAATTCTGATCTGGTATTTTCTTGCTGGGCAAGATGCCTAGAGCCTATATAAACACATCCAACCCTTGTAAATTGTATTAAGATAATCATCATTAGGAGTAGAATTATTACATATCAATTACTTAGATTTATTTGTATCTTTTCATACTTTGTTTTTATCATGGTTTCATCAGATCCCATGATGACGAGAGGTTCGATTATGAACTAATCGTTGTCATGGGATTCTAACGGATTTATTTATGGAGCTTTAGTATCTTGATGCTTTAAAGATCTGTGTGTGATGTATATTTGATATCCTCGTATGGTTGTGTTTCATGTATTTAGATGCGTAGCTAACATCTAATTTGTTAATCTCTTGCGAAACGAGAGTGGATCTTGAGATTTAGAACTTGCCATGCTAGCATAGGATAGGTTGATGTTTTAACATCATGATTTGTGGCGTAAATAGAGATATTATGCTACCCTATGTGATCAATGCGGATAACTTGTTCTTCAACCGTTATGTTTTCAAATTCTATAGAGATATAGGGTCTAAGCATAATTGGTGTCTATTCATCTTCTATCTCTTTTGTGGATGTATGTTTAGTTTGGTATTCGTATACTGAGAAGTAGCGTATACTTGTTTCGTGTTATCCGATCAGATATCATAACCATTGCATATAGTGATTAAAGGCGTTAGATCTAAGCAAAGTATTTAATGAAGTTAGGATTCCATGGTTTTTCTTGCAGACGTAATTAGATTTTAATTCTTGTTAGTTAGTTAATTCTTAGTTTTGTTAATTTGTGTCTTAGTTAATTTAGTTTAATAAACCCAAAATTGTTATTGTCTTAGCAGTGCATAATAACCATACATTGTTGCATAGGCATATTTACTGAATAGAACCATAACTTGATCCCTGTGGGAACGAATTTGGACTTAACCTTATATATTATTTGTGACCACGTACGCTTGCGTGATTTAGTGCAAACAATCTTCCAATCAATAACTTTTCTTTTTTAATTAAAATATGTTAACTTTTAATTTAAAACATTATCTTGCAATAATTAATATAAACCCAAAAATATCACACCATATCTTCTAATCACTAACAGAATGTAATAGAAATTCGTATATTATGAATAAGGACCGTTAGATTTTTAGTTAAAATTCAGAACTGTTAGATCTAATGATTAAATATATTATATAATTAAATTAATTTACTTAAATTTCAAGATTCGAAATCCATCAATATCATATTTATTTTAAAACTTTATAATATAAGTTTTAAGACATGCATATCATTAATTAAATTTATATTAAATTATTTAAAAATATAATTATAACATAAAATAAAATTTATTACATATAAAAAAATCCATTCATTACACTGGTTATAAGCATATAGTAAAAAAAAAATTGTTCAAAATTTTAATTTTTTTATCAACATGACTTCTGAAGTTGTTTTCTAGAACATCTGACAAGCAGCCTGGCAATGGCAAATATAAAATGTTAGTATTTGTGACGTTTTTGTCTAAAACCCAGATTCAAAAACATTTCTGTAAAAAATTAATTATTAATCTCTCCGTCTCATTAGATTTCCGTCTCATTGGATTGTATACATGAGATTGAGATGACACATTTTAAGCTTCCTAAAACTTTTAGTATAGTTACATAATTTACTTTTTGTTTTCTTTTTATGAACAAAAATTTAATGTTTAATTTTTTATTAAAAAAAAGATTAAAAATAAAATATGGAAGCAAAAAAAAACTGTATAGAAATAAGCCGAACGAAACTGTATAGAAATAAACAGAACGGAATGAGTAGTATTAATAATGAGTCTGTAATATTCTCCCCCAAAATTTATTTATTTACTTTTTATTATTTTTTTTGCTAATTCAAAATTTTATCCCTGTCGTAAATCTCAAAACCCCAAAACATTTTCCCCAACCACAATGACTAACAAATACTCCGTATCAAATACACCCGAAGACGCAATTAACAAATACGCAATCCGAAATGGAGTTTGTTATAACTGATTTAAGGAAAGATATATTAGTTCGTTACAACGGCTCGTTAATATCAAAATGATTAGAGTAGTGCTAGGGATCCCAAATTTAGTCCCCAAAAAAGTCCCCAAATGACATGGCATGAGTGATTTGACAAATTATAGTGTTTTAATTGGATGGCCCTGGCGGGCCCATTAGAATTATAACCAATCACATTCATTTGGTAACAATTTTTGGTACCCAATTTGGTACCGCATTTTTCAAATGATTAACGTGAATAACATTGTATTCTTTGAGAAAACATCGAATGACATTTCATTTACAATGTGTTCACTGGTAATTTTTGACTCTTGTTTATTGAGCAACAATGGCCTTGAATTTATTGTGTTACATTGAATATTAAAATTCCTTGTACTAGTAGTTGGTTCCTTTTTTAGATATGATTGTTGTGCAATGGAAAGAATCATGATGATCTTTATAAGCAAAAAGGCTTTAAAAGTTATGAAGTTGATTGAAATGCTAGTACCAACTCAAGCTTTTATATTGACAACATAAACACATACAGGCTCAAAATTACTTGCATTAAAAAGGGCTAATCTATCATTATAACACCTTACATAGCAATGTTAAAGAACACTATAGTCATCATCATCTTTACCAAATGAACACACCAAAACCAATTCATTCCATGTCTTGAGTATCCCAAAGAGGTCTCCATTTGGGAATCTTGATTGCTCCCTAACTTGGAATCTGCATCTACATTTTTCCCATAAAGATTGACCTGTTGTTGACATGACATGTCTTTACTCCATAAGGCACTTTGCTAGTTGATATTACACCAGTTTGGTAACAAAGATTTGGATTATCCCATGCCCCAAGACGCCTACCCATTTTCCCATAAAATGTTTCTGAGAACTTGAGCTCTCCTGTCAAATTATTGCCATGAATGTAGATTGCACTATTGGTTAATGTTGCTAGTTCTGATGGGAGTTCGCCTGTTAGATTGTTGTCATTAAGACCCAAAAATCTCAGGTTCTTGAGCTCTGAAATAGACTCTGGAACTTCACCTGTTAACCTCATATTGGACAAATCAAAGATAATTAGGCTTTGAAGATTAGGCCAACTAAGCCTCATTATGTCTCCACCAATGAGGTTTCTTGATAAGACTAACTCTTGTAAGGATCCCAATTCTTGGAATGATTGTGGTAACCCACCTGAAAATCTGTTGTTACTAAGATCCAACAAAGTTAAATTCTTCAGGTTTCCAATTTGGTTGGGTATGTTTCCAACAAATTGGTTCTTGCTTAGATCAAGCTTTAGTAGTGATTTCAAGCCACCAAGAGTAAACGGTCAAGTCCCTGATAGTGAATTTCTGCTTAGGTCCAGGATTAAGAGCTCGCTTAGTGCACCAAAATTAACTGGGACTTGACCTGTTAACTGCTTTTCTGATAACACTAGCCGCTTCAAGTTTGGTAGGTTGCCCAAATTTGTTGGTACATTGCCACTTAATCCATTTTCCAGCAGTACCAGAGACTAAAGTTTCGTAAGGTCGCCAAAAGTGGTGGGGATTTGTCCGATAAGGCCCGGGTTTGTTCTAAACTCGAGTGATTCTAAGCTGCCAGAAAGTGCACTCCAGTTCTGTGCAGGGATTGTAACTGGATGGCTTCGGTGTGGCATGCAATTGAAAAATGAGAGAGATTTGAGGTGCCCAAGTTGAAACAGTTAAGGACAAAATTTTATATTTGGGGCACAGCCAAGAGAATTCTCATGAATTAGACCAATGTTCAAGGTTGTGACATACCAGTAGCCATCATATATATCACAAGCAACACCCTGAAGTACATATAAAGTGATATCTATTAACATAATCACTAACATGTAAAATTCAGATATGCAAAGATAAATTTTATGCTATCCAAGTAAAATTTTTCTATATATAATAGGCCAACAAGGTAAAAATAATCACGAGACATTTTAATCTCATGAAAAGACAATATTATCCTTAAGGCAGAAGGTATCGAGACATTACATTACAGATCCGCTGTAAGAACTAAGAGAATTTTCATACTTCAACCTCAAATTCTCACCAATTCAATCACTAACATGTAAAGTGATACCTATTAACAACATAATCACTAACATGTAAAATTCAGATATGCAAAGATAAATTTTATGCTATCTAAGTAAAATTTTTCTATATATAATAGGCCAACAAGGTAAAAAAAAATCATGAGACATTTTAATCTTATAAAAAGACAATTTTACCCTTAAGGCAGAAGGTATCGAGACATTACATTACAGATCCGCTGTAAGAACTAAGAGAATTTTCATACTTCAACCTCAAATTCTCACCAATTCAATCACTAACATGTAACGTGATACCTATTAACAACATAATCACTAACATGTAAAATTCAGATATGCAAAGATAAATTTTATGCTATCTAAGTAAAATTTTTCTATATATAATAGGCCAACAAGGTAAAAAAAATCATGAGACATTTTAATCTTATAAAAAGACAATTTTACCCTTAAGGCAGAAGGTATCGAGACATTACATTACAGATCCGCTGTAAGAACTAAGAGAATTTTCATACTTCAACCTCAAATTCTCACCAATTCAATCACTAACATGTAAAGTGATACCTATTAACAACATAATCACTAACATGTAAAATTCAGATATGCAAAGATAAATTTTATGTAATCCAAGTAAAATCTTTCTATATATAATAGGCCGACAAGGTAAAAATAATCATGAGACATTTTAATCTCATGAAAAGACAATTTTACCCTTAAGACAGAAGGTATCGAGACATTGCATTACAGATCCGTTGTAAGAACTAAGAGAATTTTCATACTACAACCTCAAATTCTCACCAATTCAATCACTAACATGTAAAGTGATATCTATTAACAACATAGTCACTAACATGTAAAATTCAGGTATGCAAAGATAAATTTTATGTTATCCAAGTAAAATCTTTCTATATATAATAGGCCAACAAGGTAAAAATAATCGTGAGACATTTTAATCTCATGAAAAGACAATTTTACTCTTAAGGCAGAAGGTATCGAGACATTACATTACAGATTCGTTGTAAGAACTAAGAGAATTTTCATACTACAACCTCAAATTCTCACCAATTCAATGGCAGTTAGTGCAACTTCCACCATTGTTTCCAACTAGAACAACTCGAACAACGATACAAAGCAGAAACAACAAATCCCGATGTACGTGTTATCAATGGCAAGATTTATGATTTGGAGAAAGGGAAAACATGTCACCATGTATATCTAATTTTCTTAGACCCTAGAATTTGACTCATTTTTCTGATTTATGTTTTTGTTGTGCCCTAACAGTTTTGTAAAATTTAATTTGATGTTTGGCTATAGATTCGAATGATTTGATGAATCTGAGGTTTATTAAATTTAAGATCTAAATTATGTTGTTTAGTTTGCGGCGTTACATTTTAGTGAACATTTGTAATAGGGAGTATTTAATTTGATGTTTAATGATAGATTTGATGATTTAAGGTTGACTGAAATTAAGATATGAATTATGTTATTTGGTTTGTGCCGTAATTTTTAGTGAATGTTTGTGAATTGATTTGATGTTTGGCGATAGATTCAAATGATTTGATGATGTAAGGTTTACCAAAATTAAGATCTAAATTATGTTATATGGTTTGCGTTGTAACATTTTATTGAATGTTTGCTTGATGTTTAACGATAGATTCGATTGATTTGTTGAATTTATGGCTGACCTAAATTAAGATCTTAATTGATTTATATATGCTTGGTATAGTGCCTCGATGAGTTTGGGGGTTATTAATAAGGTTGATTGAACAGACATGTTTTTTCTGGTTTGATGTCCGATTATAGCTTTACTCCCCCCGTCCTAATCAAATCTTTACCCTTTTTTTTACACTTTTTGGCAAGCATTTTAAGATGTATTTTAAGGATAGTTCCATAACTTATTTTTAAAATTTTCTTTTTTTATAAAAATATATACATTATATTTTTATACAAGAAAATTTTAAAAATAAGTTATGGAACTACCCCTAAAATGCACCTTAAAATGCGTGTCAAAAACCTCATTCTGAAAGGTAAAGAACTTATTGGGACTGAGTGAGTAACAAATAAATCATAAAGTCAAACGTGTAGATGGTATAATGTATTAATATTGTCATGTAATTTTACTTCTAATGTTGAATAAGCTAATAATAAATAATGTGCTAGGTTTCAATATCATACTAATACTAACCTTTAACCCGGGCAAAGCACGGGTTATTATATATTATTATTATGAATTAATATATTATTTATTTGATTTAATATTAAAATATAATTCATTTTAATAATTTTTATTATTAACTTTAAATTTACATATGTTCCATTCTTAAATTCAAGACATATGTTAGGAATAATTCATGAGTTGTGATGTTAAGAATATAATTTTACTTATACTTCTTGTATATCCTGATCTATAAAGGATTTAGCACTTTGTATAGGATATATGTATTAGACAGTAATCTGTAGAATTAAGTCAGGAACAGTGCATCGAGGACTACGTGTCAGGAACTGAGATCGAATCCTGATATGTCAAGTCAAATACTGATCAAGTACTGATGGAATGGTCAGATCTTGATGCAAGGTGAAATCGTGATATCAGTCATGTTACTGATGATGTCATTATGGATGCTACAGAAACTGGCAAGTGCTATAAAACAGGATCTTTGTTTGGAGAACAAGCAAGAAGATATCATGAATGAAAGAATTTTCTATTGATGGAAACTATCAACTGGATGACAGAACATTGTCATGTATAGATTATCTTTCTGTTATTAGTTGATAGGTAGCATTATAAATACTCTCTCTATATCATTGTAAAAAGTGTTGAGCGAGTTCGTGAGGTTTGTAATCGTAAGTATACGAGAGTACAAACAGAGAGAAATTTATTTTGTCAGCAGCTGCTAAAGGTATTTGTACACCTTTGGTAGAGTTTGTATTTGATCCTATTAATACAAACAGTTTGATTCATTCGTTTATTCTTGTTTATTTAATCAAGCAAAAATCAGACACGATTATATAACTTATATTCAACCCCCCCTTCTACAAGTTATTCGAGTTAACAATTGGTATCAGAGCGGGTTGATTTCGAATAATCATAAAGATCTGCAATCATGTCTGGTTACAAGGACGGGAATACTAAGATTCCTATGCTCAAGAGAAACGAATATACTCTATGGGAAGTAAAGATGTTGCATCATCTGGAAGCAACAGATCCTAATTATCTTGACAGGATCAGTGATGGACCTTTTATCCCAACGAAGGTTGTTGGACAAGCAACTGTTGATGGTAAAGTTGTTCCGGAACATACAGCAGAGAAGCCTAAATCTGAGTGGTCAGATAAGGACAAGGAGAATGTTCTTAAAGATGATAAAGTGAGAAACATATTATTCAACAGTCTTGATTCTGTTCTCACTAACTCTGTTCTCTCTTGTAAAACTGCTAAGGATATATGGGATAATCTTAAGGTTCATTGTGAAGGAACTAAGCCTGTCAGGAAGAATATGAGGACACTACTTATACAACAGTATGAGTACTTTGAATCCAAGTCTGGTGAGTCACTTACTGATACCTTTGATAGGTTTATAAAACTCATCAATGAGATGGCCATGCATGGTAAATATTATGACTTGGAGGATATGAATACTAAGTTCATGAAAGCCTTGCCTTATTTCTACAATGAGAAGATATCTCCAATTGAGGAAGCTAATGATCTAGATGAGATATCATTAGAGGCAGTGTATGGAAAACTGAGGGCTTATGAACTTGACAAGCAACAGAAGAAGAGCAGGAGTGAAGGAAAGATGAAAATTGTTGCACTTACTGCTCAATCTGAATCAAAGAAGCTTCCAGAGGAACAGCATGAAGAGCCTGCTGTAAAGAACTCTAGGAAGAAGAAAAGCAAAGAAAGTTCTGAGTCAGAGACTACTGATATAGATCCTGACGATAGTGATTCTGAATTAGAGATGCAGGAACTCTTTGCTATGTTTGCTAAAGCTTTCAAGAAAGGAAGATTCAACAGGAAAAGATTTAGCAAAGGACCTTTTCAAAAGAAAGAGGAGAAGAAAAGTGATAAAAGCAAAAGTACAATTGTCAAGCTTGATAAGGCCAAGATCAAGTGCTTTAACTGCAGCGAGCTTGGACACTTTGCTAGTGAGTGTAAGAAGCCTAGGAATTCAGGAAAGGGCAATGCACTTATGGTCACACAGAAGAATTGGGCTGATTCCAGTGATTCTGAAGATGAATTGGATTATGACAACATTGCATTGATGGCAAATGTTTCAGATAAACCTGGATCTCCAAAGAAAACTTCTCCATCTTCTGTTAAGGTATCACTTCACTCTCTTGATTCATTTGATAGCTTAAATTCTGATGAAATTAGATCTATCCATGCTGAGTTTAAGAATCTTATGATTAATTTTAGAATTCTTATCAGTGAAAGAGATGAACTCAAGGTTAAGAATGATGAATTAGTTGATAGAAATAATTTTCTCGAATCTGAGTTAATTCAAATAGAAGAATACAAGCTAAGTTCTGATAAAGCTAAGCATGATTATAGTGTTATTCTTGAGGCTTATGACTATGTCAGAAAAGAACTAGAGGAAGAGAGAGATGTGATTAAGACCATTAATAATTCTGGTAAAAAGACTCTAGAAATCTTTGAAAGTGGAATTCGTGGTAAGGTTAATGGTTTAGGTTTTGATAAAGCTAGACAAGAAGAAAAAGTAGCTATTGTCAATAGTGATAGTAAAGGAGAAGCTAGCACATCTAAATTTGAAGGTAAGAAAATTGTTTCTGAACCTAATCATGTTAAATTTGTTGATTCAAAAGGTACTCCTGTTGTACACAAAAGAATTAACAATAGTAATTCAGATGAGAAAGTGTTAGAGAAACCTAAGAATGTAAACATAGGGTTCCTGTCTAAGTCTCAGTTGAAACATAGATTAGATGGTCTTTCAGAGTCTAGCAAGATCAAAAGAAATAGGAATGGAAAAGAAGGTATTAACAAAGAGAATAATCACAAGAATGTACCTGATGCACCTAGGAAAAAATGCTATAAGTGTGGAAATCAAAATCATTTGGCCCTAGACTGCAATCAAAAACCTTCTTGGAAAACTGAGTCCAGATTCCCCAAGACTCGGAAAATTCAATATCAACCACAAAAAGCATGTTATCATTGTGGTAGTTTGCTTCATTCCATTTACATGTGTAGAGAATATCATGAACTGTATTATGACTATTATTCTTTGAAATCTGAAACTCCTAGTCACAAACAGTTTGTGAAATTAGAGTCAAAGGGTGACTCTGCAACAGGTAAAGTAAAAGCAAAATCTTCAAAGCCTGTTGTTTCAAAATCTAGTAAGAAAGGATCCAATCAAAGTTGGGTCCTAAAAAATTCTAACTAGTTACTTTTTGTTTGCAGGGCATAGGAAAGAAGCATTCAATTATCTTGGACAGTGGATGCTCTGGACATATGACTGGAAAGAAGTCCCTGCTTACAAAGTTTGAAAGGAAAGCTGACCCAGTAATATCTTTTGGTGATGCCAACAAAGGAGAAACTCTGGGATATGGCTCAATTGTTTTGGGGAATGTCATCATAGAAAACGTAGCACTAGTTGAAGGCTTGAAACATACTCTTTTAAGCATAAGTCAACTGGGTGATAAAGGTAACCAATCAATCTTTGACAGAGAAGGATGTAAAATCTTGAATATGCAGAATGAAGACATTGTGCTAACTGGTCAAAGACATGGTAACATATATGAAGCATGCCTAAGTGATACATCTAAAAGGATTGTTAGATGTCTCTACAGCAAAGCGACAAGTGATGAAAGCTGGAATTGGCACAAGAAGCTCTCACATCTCAACTTCAAGAAGCTTAATCAACTTGTTAAGTACAATCTGATGAGAGGCCTACCTCAGGCAAATTATGTGCAAGATGGACTTTGTGATGCTTGTCAGCTTGGAAAACAAAGAAGAACCACTTTCAAGAGCAAGATTAAAAATTCAATTACTGAACCATTTCACATGCTACATCTTGATCTGTTTGGTCCAGTAAACATTATGTCTATCAACAAGAAAAGATATGCTCTAGTGATAGTGGATGATTTCACAAGGTTCACATGGGTGTTCTTTCTACACAAGAAGGATGAAGCTCCTCAGCAAATCATTGAACTTGTCAAGAATATACTGAATAACTCTGAGTACAAAGTCAAAGTACTTAGAAGTGACAATGGTATAGAATTCAAGAATTCTACAATGGAGGGGTTTTGTGCAGACAATGGAATTACTCAACAGTTTTCTGTACCTGGTACACCTCAGCAGAATGGTGTAGTGGAAAGAAAGAACAGAACTCTCATAGAGGCAGCAAGAACCATGCTTGCAGATGCAAAACTTCCAACCTATTTTTGGGCAGAAGCTATTAACACTGCATGTTTCACTCAAAATTGTACCTTGGTAAATAGTCATGGAAAAACTCCCTATGAGATGATCAAAGGAAAGAAACCATGTGTGAAATACTTTCACATCTTTGGATGCAAATGCTATGTCCTAAAAGTTCATCCAGAACAACTTGGAAAATTTGAAGCCAAATCGGATGAAACAATCTTTCTAGGATATTCAGCATCAAAGGCCTTCAAGGTTTATAATCTCAGAACTCACATTGTTATGGAATCAATTCATGTTGCATTTGATGACAAGAAATTTGGAATTCTTCAAACTGATGAAAGCCATGACAAATTGGAATTTGAAAATCTGAAGAATTCTGAGATACTCTCCAGTGATGATGAAGGTTCTCCCGAAGGAATTTCTATTGCTTCTCAAAGAAATGCTACTGTTGAGGGGGAGCAAATGAATCAAGGAGGACACGGTGATCATCAGGAGCAGACTAGCTATTCAGAGTCTACTCCATTAGGAACTGATCCTTCAGAATCTACTGATGAAAGATCAGTAACTAGAAGCAATATGGAATCTATTGATTCTATTGATCAAAGGAGAGCTATTGAAGGTAGAGAGAGTTCTTCTACATGAGAAACCACTAATTTAGGGGGAGAGTCTAGCAGGGGCAATCTACCACCTGTTAGAAAATGGACAAAGGATCATACTAAAGATTTGATTATTGGTGATCAAAATAGTGGTGTTCGAACTAGAAGATCAATTCAGAATGAATGCTTGTATAGTTGCTTTCTCTCAAAGAATGAACCTAAGAAGGTTGAAGAAGCCTTACAGGATCCTGATTGGGTGATTGCAATGCAGGAGGAGTTAAATAAGTTTGAGAGAAACAAAGTCTGGAAACTGGTACCAAGACCTAAAGATAGATCAATTGTTGGTGCAAAATGGGTTTTCAGAAACAAGCTAGATGAGTCTGGTATGATTGTAAGAAATAAAGCAAGACTGGTGGCCAAGGGTTACTCTCAAGAAGAAGGCATTGATTATGATGAAACCTTTGCACCTATAGCAAGATTGGAAGCAATCAGAATGTTTCTTGCATTTGCAGCTTATTCAAAATTCAAGATATACCAGATAGATGTAAAGAGTGTTTTTTTAAATGGCAATCTTGATGAGGAAGTGTATGTGGAGCAACCACCTGGATTTGTTGATCCAAAATTTCCAAATCATGTCTACAAACTTGACAAGGCACTTTATGGACTAAAGCAGGCACCAAGAGCATGGTATGAGACTTTGTCTAATTTTCTTCTTGAAAATGGCTTCACAAGAGGTACAATTGACAAAACTCTATTCTTTAGAAATAAAAAAGGTGAATTGCTTTTAGTTCAAGTTTATGTTGATGATATCATATTTGGCTCTACTAATGAAAAGTTGTGTGCTAAGTTTAGCAAGCTTATGCAGTCTAAGTATCAGATGAGCATGATGGGTGAATTAAATTATTTCTTAGGCTTGCAGGTCAAACAGACTGAGACTGGTATTTTCATAAATCAGGCAAAGTATATCAAAGATCTTTTAAGAAGGTTTGACTTTCAAGATTGTGCAGTTGCAAAAACACCCATGGCAACAGCCACTAAACTAGACTCTGATCCTAAGGGAAAGAGTGTGGATAATACTAGTTATAGAGGCATGATAGGTTCATTGTTATATTTAACTGCAAGTAGACCATATATAATGTTTCCTACCTGTTTATGTGCTAGATTCCAAAGTGATCCTAAGGAATCTCATTTAATTGCTGTGAAAAGAATTTTTAGATATCTCAAAGGAACTCCAAATCTTGGTTTGTGGTATCCTAGAGAATCTGACTTCTCACTAATTGGCTATTCAGACTCTGATTATGCAGGGTGTAAAATAGACAGGAAAAGCATTACAGGTACATGTCAATTCTTGGGAAACAGATTGATTTCTTGGGCAAGCAAGAAGCAACAATCTGTCTCAACCTCAATTGCAGAAGCTGAGTATATAGCAGCTGGTAGTTGTTGTGCACAGCTCCTTTGGATAAGAAATCAGTTGATGGATTATGGTATGTCACTTAGTAATATTCATATGTTTTGTGATAATACTAGTGCTATTAAAATTGCAGAAAATCCAGTTCAACATTCAAGGACTAAGCACATTGATGTCAGGTATCATTTTATTAGAGAACATATTGAAAATGGTACTGTGGAACTTCATTTTGTTTCTACTGACAAACAACTTGCAGATATTCTAACTAAACCACTTGATGAGTCTACATTCAGTAGATTAGTAAGTGAGTTAGGAATGTTAAATTTCTAGATCTTTAACATCTGCAAAAGTAGCAAGGTATGTTGTTTTTAGCTTATGGACTTGATATTCTTGTCAAGATCTATATCTAACTGTTAAATGCTTAAGCTGTAACACTATACTTTGATAAATTTCAGTATGATAGACTTGTTAATAAACATCAGGATCAGGATTACTATCAGTATGCTGACGTCATCAGGATTTTATCGTCAGTATCAGGATTGTGAAATTGTTATTGTTTCAAATCCTAAAGTTCATTTTATGTAGTGGTCAAATTCTGAGTTTTGATAAGTCTAGATTAGCAAATTTTCATACATGCATACTGATAATTTATACATCATTCAAATCAGTCAATAAACAACAGAGACAAGTAGATAATAAGAAATTGTATTTTCATTAATTAAAAGCATTACATACATGGAAATGAAATACAACATCTTTTTGTCTAACTTCTACTGATAATCCTATACTTGTCTAATGATATGGATTATGAGATACAGGACAAGGAGCATCTCAAGAAATCCATCAGGGGATTTGAACAGCCTCATTTACTCCTGGATTCCTTGTCTGGGCGACTTGAATGAGAGTAGCTAACTTAAATGTATAGCAACCCCATCAAGATCAACCTCAGACTCTCGACCAAATTCTTCATCCTCAAGTTTTGAGGAGGTTAGAGGGTGATTGTATCCAACAGATGGATGTTCTAAGAGAAGGTTCTGGACATTATGAGGATCTACTCCAATCACGTCTAAAACGATGAGAAAAGTCATTTCTTCAAAGAGACGAATATTGAATCTTTGGTGTTCATCATCTGTGAGAAATCGAAAGATTGGGTTGAAGGTCATTGTGTATTGTGGAAGCTCTGTGTTTACAGAGAAGAGATTGATAGGTTTTTGGAGTACGGCATAAGGTGTCTGTTTCTTTTATAGAAAGACGAGAGAAGCTGAACAGTCACTTGAGATTATCAATGCAGTCAGTCATTATTGCACATGACTGTATTTCTTGTATTTTCAAGAAATGTTAAACGTCTCTAACTAATTGATTTTGTTCAGAAAATTGTTTAATTCTTTTTCAGGAAAAAGAAAATTGCCACGTGGAACTCCATTTAATCTTTGGAATCAGGATGATATTGATCAGGAAAACGAAAGTGATTTCATCAGGATTGATGATTATTTTTATTATTTTTAATCACATTCAGAGTTGTGATTATCTTGGTGAAAAAGATCACATCAGAAAATGAAGCTGATCAGTATTGATTTTTATTTTGATTTTACCCTGATTTATTTAATAGAAATCAATTTTGGATTTTATTTTCCAAAAATCGTGGGTAAACTGCATTTTTCAGGGACTTACACCTGTGAACTTACGTGTCAACGTGGGTTAGTGGGTCTGAAGGAATTTTGAATATATCTTTATTTTGAGACTCTGATTGTTTATTGCTAACTTCTAATTCGAGTTTCCAAAGGCAAAAACATTCATTTAAGTTCTCAAAATCTCTAATCAATTTCAAAATTTCTCAAGTTCTTTTCAGATCAAAAATGGCAGCTCAAAGAAGTCTACCTAAATCAGCAGCTTTCAAGTTTGGTGACTTTGATTTTATGATGAATAATCATGTTGCAGCAATCACCAGCAAGAAAGGAGTATTAGCTGATTTTCATCCAGTAATGGATTTTATGGCTATTGGACCTTTGCATTATGCATTGACAGCATCTCCAGAAATAAATCAAGTTGCTGTTTCACAAGCTTGGGAGAATGCTGAGGTAATTGATTCTACTCAGAGTCAATCAGGTAAGATTGTTCTACACTTAGGACAAGATACTTATGACATTACTGAATCTGTTGTAAATTCAGTACTTCGCTTACCTGTTACTGATAATTATGCAAGTGAACCATCTAATGATGATGTAAGAACTATGTTGTCTGCATTAGGTTATAGTGGACCTCTAGACAACATGAGCCAGTTAAATAGGTCTTTTCTTAGAAAGGAATGGTCTTTCTTCTTTGATCAAATTGCTAAATGTTTTACTGGTAAATGTAGTTCTTTTCAACAAATTACTTCTGTTACATCACATATTGCTTATAGTTTGCTTTATGATAGAGTAATTAACACTGGTAACATTATCTTAAGTCAGATGTGTATTAAACTTGGGTTAAGAGATCAAAACAGGAAAATGGTTTATTATCATAGATTTATGCAAATGTTTATTAACCATTTTATTCCTGATGTTGAAGCTAGATTTGGTAGGGAACATTGTGTTTCTTCTTATGTACAGCAAAAGAGAATTTTCTCTGACATTACAAAGAAGGACAATGAAAAGAATCTAGATGAAATACCTGCAATTTATTATCCACATCACGTTCAGGTAATTCTTAAAACTCATCTTCCTACTCTCTACAACTCTTCTTTCTTTTGTGGTGAAATGACTAAGGAATCTCGTTTGGAGGAGAACCCCCCTTTGTCTACCCAAGTAGCCCAAAACATTATAGTCTCTAAAACAATTCAAGAAACAAGTTTTGATCCACAGTCTATTGTTTCAAAGAAACCAATCTCTGGTGTTTCTCAAAAGACATCAGTTGTAAGGAAGAGAAGATTTGTTGTGTCAAGTAGTAGTAGTTCTAGTGAAGATGATGATAATATATCTCTTGCTGAGAGAGAAGAATTGAAGGCTGCAATTCAACTTTCAAAGCTAGGACAAAGAGATGAAGCACCTAGTCACAGCCAGGCTGCAGTCTCTCAAAAGACTGTAGTACTTAAAAAGGGAAAACAGTTACTGGATACTGTCTCTCAAAAGACTGTGTCTATTGAAAAAGGATCTCATCCCAAGATCATTTCTGTGTCTACACCTCTTGAGTCTTCTCAGGATAAATCTTTTGCTTACTATACTAGGAGAACAAGGAGAAAGATTAAATTGTCACCTACACACACAGAGTCTAGTCCAACTAATATCATGCAGGTCTCTACAAATGAAGCTACAATCAAGTCAGCAAATGACAATAGAGATCTTGATATTGATTCTTCATGGGAAACTACATTATCATACAGACTGGCTATGGAAGTTATTTCTATCAAAGTGAAGCTGTCTAAGCCTGTTCTAGATTTTCTAATTGAAAGAGTACCAAAACTTTCATTTCCAGAAGAGTATGGACTTCTACATCAAAGACTTGACTTAATGAAGATGTATTTCTATGTATCTGTCAGAAGACAACTAGTCAAGAAATTTGGACTCTCAAAACATGTTGCACTTCAATCACTTCATGCATATTTATTTGACAAGGATGTTATTATTGAAGATGCTTCAGCTCAAGGTGAACAACAGGAGGAAGTAGCTAGAGGAATGCAGTCAACAGAAGATACTATTGCACCAGTGGTGGATAGTAGGAAAGATCAGATCACAGTCACTGCAACACAAGAACCATCTAGTCAGAGGTTGGATGACTCAGGAGCTGTGATAGCTGATGCTGAAAGGTCTTCTGTGATGACTGAAATTGCAAGTGAGAAACCCTATGATATGGGAGGAATAACTTTTACTGATTTTCCTGAAGATCAAACAAATATTGCTCAGTCAGAGTCTATCCACCTTAAGGGTGAGTCTCAGCAAACAACACTTAAAGACGGTGACATACTAACTATGGTGTCTAATGAAGTATTACTGAAGACATCAGAGTCTAGTAAAGAACCTGAAAGTGGTATACTGGAGCCTGTATTCTCTGGAAGGAAAGAAGATGTTTGTGAGGGTTCAGAGACTATAGCAGCTCACTCCTTGGAGAAAACCTCAAGCCCCTTGCCAAATGTGGAACCCTCTCTCCATGTTAGTTCAGGTATAAAAACTTCTTCTAAACTCTATTTTTCTGTAGGTCATGAGAGCACTTATCCAAATTTGAGTGATACACTTGAAAAGATGGATATTGATCCACAATCTGAGACGCTGGCTCATGACCAGGCAAAAGGAGAGGTAAAAAGAGTGTTGACTTTAGATAGTCAAAGTGAGAATGAGGGTATAGATGATCAACTACATAGTGAAGGAGAGAAAATTAGGAAATCGCCATCATTTGATTTCTGGGATCAGGTTTTTCCTGAATCTTGGTCTGATAATCTTGGTATGGATGCTGGTACTTATTCTTTTATTAAGATGTTTGAGAAGAATGACTTAGCAAAGCACAATGCAAAGCCAGAAGTTAAAGCTCAGAAGCAAAAAAGAAAGGCTTGCAGCAATTATTAATAGAAGAGGTGAAAGGCTAAGACAAACTTCTACACTACTTGTACCAGAAGATATTCCTAATGATCCAAGTATTCCTTTGTTTGTACTACCAATATCAGCAAGAATTGAGACATCAACAGTATCTGATCAATCTAAGGAGGTGTCAGGATTTGTAGATGTTAGTACACAGAATACGGGTGAAGGACAAGATGATCATTTTGATTAACTTTAGATCAGAAAGATGAAGATGTTTGTAATTCTAATCGAGTATTATTAGTTGAATATCATTCTACATAGGCACCTTCTTCTACAAGACTTGAATCTGAAGATATTCCAAACACTTCCGACAATGAAGTTGATTCTGACGTTCTACATGACATTCAGAAATCTCAAGTTGAAATTCAATCAAGACTTCAAACACTTGAAGATAACCAAGTCATTATTATGGAAAATCAAGCAGTTCTGATGAATCTCATTTGTTCTGTTACTGAATCTCTTGGAATTAATGTTGCTGATGTCAAAAAGGGGGAGATAAAAACAGTTAGGCAACATACTGGGGGAGATACACAGACTGGGAAAGATAAAAGAGGAACTAAGGATGACAAAGGTGAATCTTATCATGGAAGTGGTAAAGGAAAAGAAGCATCAAATAGTTGAATTCTTTTTTCTAAGTACTAGGTACTTTGTCTACATTTGAAGAAGAAGGTACTTAACTTCATGATTTTTGAATTCATAAATTCTATTCTGATTGTATTGTTATATGTTTTGACATCAACAACTCAGATTTATGCTTCAGATTTTAAAGCATAAATAGGTGGAGATTGTTAGGAATAATTCATGAGTTGTGATGTTAAGAATAGAATTTTACTTATACTTCTTGTATATCCTGATCTATAAAGGATTTAGCACTTTGTATAGGATATATGTATTAGACAGTAATCTTTAGAATTAAGTCAGGAACATGTTATGCTATAATTACGCAAGCGCACGTAGTCAAAAGTAATATAAATTAAGTTCGTTCCACAGAGATCTGGATATGGTTCTATTTAGTAAATATGCCTATGCAACAATGTATGGTTTTAATTCACTGCTAAGATAAGTAACAAATTTGGGTTTGATTAACTAAATTAAACTAATATGCAAAATATTAAACTAAGAATTATTATCTAATGAGAATTGTAATCGAATTACTTATATGAGAATAAACATGGGATCTTAACTTCATTAAATACTTCCCTTAGATTTGACGCCTTTAATCACTATGTGCAATGGTTTTGATAATTGATCGGATAACACGAAACAAGTATACGCTACCTGTCAGCATACGCATACCAAACTAAACATACATCCACAAAAGAGATAGAAGATGAATAGACACCAATTATGCTTAGACCCTATATGTCTATAGAATTTGAAAACATAACGGTTGAAGAACAAGTTATCCATTAAGATCACACAGGGCAGTATAAGTATTTTCATCTCACACCACGAATCATTTTGATAAACAATTATGAACCTATGCTAGCATGGCAAGTTCTAAATCTCAAGATCCACTTTCACTTCACAAGAGATTAACAAATTAGATGTTCACGATGCATCTATCTATTAAGCATAACCATACGAGAATATCAATTATACACCACACACAGATCTTTAAAGCATCAAAATACTAAGTTCCGTAAATAACTCCGTTAGAATCCCATGACAACGATTAGCCCATAATTGAACTGTTCATCGTCATGGAATTTAATGAAAACATGATAAATAACAAGATATTGAAGAACGAAGTAATAATATTATAAAAATAAAGAGTTGAGAAAACAAATCTATAATCCAACGTATACAAAAGATGAAGTAGATCTAGATCCGTGCTTGTCACGAGCGTTGAATCCTTCTCTCCTTTTCTCCCTTGCAGATCTGAGCTGGTTACAATAATAAAACTATGATAATGTGTATATCTCTATTACAATGGTAGGATGTGTTTAAATAGGCTCTAAAAGTCTTGCCCAGCAAGAAAATACCAAAACAGAATTATAATAGAATTTCTGCAAGATACGTTTCCTAAACTGATTCTGTTTTTAAGGAAAATTCGTGGCTGACTTTTCTTCAGTTTTTCTGGAACGTTCCAAACGTAATTGGACCTCTGGACCACCTTATAATGATATAGAATCTCGCTATCTTCGCGTGGACTGCTTACGGGCTGAAAACGGACTTATAGAACTCAAGATATGGCCAAAACAGTGTAAGCTGCGCAGCCTTCCCAGAAAATCAGAATTTTAATCAATTTAATCTCCAAAAACGATAGAAGCATCAACCTTAATCAACATTCTTGTAAATCTTCACCACTAAGCAAAACACATCAAAACTACAAGAAACTTGAGTCCAAGACAATCAATTTAAGCCGATTTAGAATGCTCCAAGTGGATATAAAATCCACTTATCACACCCCCAAACTTAAACCGATGCTTGTCCTCAAGCATTAACAATTACAACTAACTAACTAACTAGTACCACTTCCGTAGGTGATCACGGTTGCATTTGGCATATGCAACAAGCCCTTTAAACCCCTAGGCAACCCTAGTGGACGAGTAAGGTCTCGTGAGGGCCTATAGCGAATGTACCCACAAAATCCATTTAACCTAATGCAATGCAATGCATGAATGCAACTAATATGCAAATGCAATTAATCTAGCCTACCATACCTTCAAATCCTCTCATGCCATATCAACTTAAGAATCAAAGTAAATACGCAATGTCTTGGTGTCGAAAGTGCAAGTATTCACATAGTCTACTCAATGAACATGCATAAGTTCTCATAAGCCCATGTCAAGTGTAAGAATAAGTTAGTAAACATGCTAAGCCTACAAGAATACATCTTTGAGACAACACTCGGGATCTCATATGCAAGAACAAGAAAACACTCACAGTCCACTCACAAAGAATATTCATTCAAGAACCAGGGTAAGTGTATCACTCAATTCCAATAAAATCATAAGCATGCTTGACATTTGGTATCAATCTAACTCTTAACACAACATACATCAATGACGATAATCAAAAGGTCTTTAATTGGGTTGTAACGGGGCTAGGGACAAGGTATGTCAAATAAGCCAAAACAGGTGAAGTGTCAAAAGCTAGTAAGTATCATAGTAAATCATACACAACACCCTATTTTCCCCCACATAATTTTTACTCCTTTTCTTCCAACAAAAATGCTCGACTAGTCGACTGAAATAGGATCACAACAAACACAAACATGCTCTCATAATATATATTTTTTCTTTTTTCTTTTTTTTTCTTTTGTTTTTTTCTCTTGTTTTTTTTTCTTTTTTTTTTCGAGAGCTAAATAAAACATAATATAAACAATAACAATGATCCCATGAATTTATTACATATGCTGACTATCAAGTAAACAAACCCAATTTTCAATATTTCCCCCAAAAGTACGACCAACAATAACCCTTCCTTGCACACCTTATTACTCCCTTAAGCACTCTACTAGCCTTTGATAATGTGGGTTCAAACTAATGAAAGGCCAATACAAGAAAAAGGTCTAGGCAAGTAATGTCGTATGTCACCGAAAAAAATAGGATTACGCTCAACGGGTTAACTAATTGATCATGTAAACATGGTATGGTAATATGGGAAAATATGTGGTTATTCCTAATTGCCTTTATCATTTTAATCGTCAAATAATGTCATGCGTTTCAAGAAAGACCTCAAACAACTGCTAGCAATGCAAACAATCCGTGGACACTCAAGCAACGAATAAATTGCAAATATGCAATAAGGCTCAAAATCCCACTTGGTGGAAAAACATACTCAATCCCAAGCAACATCTCTCTAACGCACCAACTTGTATTCAAAGCATGCAAACTAAATCATCTTGCACATATTCATGTCCTTCTAATCACTTACAACATTCAATAAGTCTACTAGCTTCAACTTACTAGTGTATGTGTGTGCACAAGAACAAAGCATATCACTTCTCAATCAAAAGCATCAACAACACAAAATTCCTATCAAGCATGGGTGCAAATGCAACTATTATAAACTCACATGATATACGAAAATAAAAACAGAATGTCCTATATGAAACAAACGTAGTTAACACGAACATAAATGCATAATTTACTACTACT
Organism: Kitagawia praeruptora; assembly: GCA_037693485.1. NCBI lineage: Eukaryota > Viridiplantae > Streptophyta > Magnoliopsida > Apiales > Apiaceae > Kitagawia > Kitagawia praeruptora. Next base: position 59,149,768 of record CM075351.1, read on the forward strand.
AATATGCAAAGCATGAAATCCTACATGAACAAATAATACAACAACAACTACTAATCCCTCAAACCACCCCCAAACTTAAAATATTCAATGTCCGCATTGAATGGAAGTAAATAAAAGGGATAGCAGAAAACATACCTACTCGTCATCCTCCTCGGAGGAATCAAAATCTGGCGGTGGATACTGCGTACGAGCTCCATAGACTGGCCACCTTGACTGAATACCCGCATCTCTCAAAGCTGTAGCCATATCCTGAGCATACTCCCGGTTACAAGCATGTATAGCATCCATCCGCCTGTACAACCGCCTAAAGTGGGCATCCAAAACTCTCGGTACTCTCGAACCCCGTGACGGAGCGCCCGCTCCATGACCACTAGCACCAGCACCATCACCATTAACAATATAACCAAGCCCCCTCGGATGTGGAACCCCACCTTGCCAGTCAGGCATTCGATCAATAGACACATCAGTAATGGAAGCCAAAGGTGACTGCAACTCCTCATCCGCACCCCAGGTAACACCACTATCTTTACATAAACCAGCTATAACAGAAGTATGGGGCATCGATGATAGCGCATTAGAATTTAAAAACCGTAGAATATTCTGATGAACAATATAGGCTACATCAATGTACTTCCCCTTAGAATGCCCAAAAGAAGAATCGCTCTATCAACTGTGACCTCACCTATATGAGAAGTAGGCATAATATTCGCACAAAGAAATGCATACCATACACGTGCAAATTTATTCATAGCAGAAGACGGAAAATTAACCGGCTCAGTGGTTCCCAATTTATACTTCCAAACTGTACCAGGAACACATAACTCACGAACAATTGCCTCCAAATCCACATCCTTACTAGTCTTCCTTGCCCAATCTTCATCCCCCACAAGCTTAGGTGGTTGTCCCAAAATTGCACGAATAGCATCAATACTATAATCCACCTGTTTACCTCGAACCACACACACCTTATCCGGCTCACCTTTAGCATTTGCATAAAACTCCCTAACAACATTCACCGGAACCGGAACAGGTGCCTTACAAATCTCTCCCCAACGTAACTCACTAATCACATCAACCAACCCATAATGACGAGTTGGCAAAAACCCCCTTTCTTTCGCCACTGACCTTGATAACAACCGAATATACTCAACCTCCGCATCCGGAGAAGAAAATCTCTCCACCCTAATAGAACCACCCCTCATTCGCTTAGGCGCCATAATAATCAAAACCCCACTCAACAATAGCACCACCAACTACTACCAAGAAATATCCCACCAAAAATCACCAAGAAATATCCCACCAAAAATACCCAATTACAAGACTAATACAAAACCCCCAACTTACAAGAACACAAATTCGTAATAAAAATAAAATTTAAGAAGAGATATCCCACTACGAATCGAAGAGGTGAACTTGTACTAATTTTCCCCCAAACTTTAATTTTTTAGAGATGTAGAGGAGGAATAGAATGAATTGGGTGTGTATGTATGGGTATATATAGGCAATGGAGTGATAGGATGAATATAAGAATTTTAATGTGAAAAGAAAAAAATTTGGGTGGAAATTGAAATTTGATATAGGATAGAAAAAATATTTAATGAATAAAAGAAAAAGAATTAGAAAAGAAATAGGAATTTGAATTTTTTTTTAGGAGAGATGAGGGGTTTTGGAATTGAAATAGGAAAAGAATTAGGGAAAAGATTGGAGTATAAATAAGATTTGGGGTGAGAATTTTTTTTTTTTATACACAACAGCAATACACGGACATATCAGCGAAGGAACACGCTGAAAACAAAAAAAAATTCTGATCCTGGACGTCACCTGCCTTGCGCGCGTGGAAGGCAATTTGCCTCAATTGCAGATGCGCCCGTGCAACTTGCGCATCAGGGGGGCAACTTGCTTCCAGTCCAGATGCGCAGGCGCAAGTTGCGCGTTGGGAGCGCGAACTGCCTCCAGACCTGTAACGCAGGAGCAAGTTGCGTTATACACTATTTTTTTTTGAAAGAAGTAATAATGTATACAACAAGGCTTGGGTTGCCTCCCAAGAAGCACTCGTTTAATGTCATTAGTTTGACATTCTTTCGATAATTCATGTCGACGCCAAAATGGCGGAAACCTTCTCGCGATCAAACGGTCCTCCATAGTAATGCTTCAACCTCTGTCCATTTACTTTGAAAGTATGATCCGGTGTTGTTTCATAAATTTCAATAGCTCCATGTGGAAACACCGTCTTAATAATAAATGGACCCGACCACCTTGACTTGAGTCTTCCCGGAAAAAGCTTGAGGCGAGAATTAAATAGCAACACTTGTTGACCCGGTACAAATGCCTTGGGCGTCAACCTTTTATCATGCCACCTCTTGACCTTCTCCTTATACATTTTATTATTTTCGTAAGCTTGCTCACGAAATTCCTCAAGTTCATTCAATTGAAGCAACCGTTTAGCACCCGCAGCCTTAATATCCAAATTTAACTTCTTCAACGCCCAATATGCCTTGTGTTCTAACTCTGCAGGCAAATGACATGCTTTCCCATAAACTAATTGAAACAGAGACATACCTAGAGGAGTCTTGTAGGCAGTTCTGTACGCCCACACAGCTTCATCCAACTTCAATGACCAATCCTTACGAGACGGATTCACCACTTTCTCCAGAATTCTCTTGATCTCTCTGTTAGAAACTTCCGCTTGACCATTAGTTTGAGGGTGGTAAGCAGTGGCAACACGATGCATCACATTATACCTTGCCATCAACGTAGTAAATTGACGATTACAGAAGTGTGTCCCCTCATCACTGATTATAGCACGTGGAGTTCCAAAACGCGTGAAAATTTGCTTGTGAAGAAAATTCAGTACCACCTTAGCATCATTGGTCGGTAAAGCTTTCACCTCGACCCATTCAGACACATAATCCACAGCTAGCAAGATGTACTGATTATTGCATGAAGAAATAAAAGGTCCCATGAAGTCAATTCCCCAAACATCAAAGATCTCCACCTCAAGAAGCATATTAAGAGGCATCTCGTTCCTTCTAGAAATATTGCCAACCCTTTGACATCGATCACAACTCATTACAAACCGATGAGCATCCTTAAACAAGGTAGGCTAATAAAAACCTGCTTGTAGTACACGAGCTGTTGTCTTTTCTCCACCATAATGACCACCATACACAGTTGAGTGGCAATCCCTCAAAACACTCTCTGTCTCACTATACGGAATGCATCGTCTGATAATTTGATCCGCTCCTTGTCTAAACAAAAACGGTTCATCCCAACGGTACCACTTCACATCATGTAGGAACTTTTTCCTTTGAGCACTTGAAAGATCTGGAGGAATAACATTGCTCACCAAATAGTTCACATAGTCTGCAAACCATGGCTCTTCATCTTGCACTCCAAAAAGCTGCTCATCTGGAAAAGATTCATTAATAAGAGATTTACCATGTGAATCCTTACTGTAGTCCTCCAAACGCGAGAGATGATCCGCTACTTGATTTTCCGTGCCTTTCCTATCTTTGACTTCCACATCAAACTCTTACAAAAGAAGCACCCAACGAATCAATCTAGGCTTTGAATCCTTCTTCGACATGAGATATCGAATTGCAGCATGATCCGTGTAAACAATCACCTTCGTACCAAGCAAATAAGATCTGAATTTCTCGAAAGCATAGACAACTGCTAGCAACTCCTTCTCAGTAGTGGTGTAGTTAAGCTGAGCATCATTGAGGGTTTTACTAGCATAGTAAACCACATGAAAAATTTTGTCTTTCCTTTGCCCAAGCACAGCTCCAACAGCATAATCACTAGCATCACACATTAGCTCAAACGGTTCCTCCCAATTAGGTGCGGTAATGACAGGTGTAGTAGTCAACTTCTTCTTCAAAAGCTCAAAAGCCGCAAGGCACTCATCATCAAACTTGAAAGGAACATCCTTCTCCAATAGGTTGCACAAAGGTTTAGAGATTTTTGAGAAGTCTTGAATGAATCGCCTATAGAACCCCGCATGACCAAGAAAACTACGAATTCATTTAACAGAGATAGGTGGAGGAAGATTTTCAATTGTCTCCACCTTGGCTCTATCCACCTCAAGACCATTACTAGATACCTTGTGCCCAAGAATAATTCCTTCTTGCACCATAAAGTGACACTTCTCACAGTTAAGAACCAAATTAGTCTCCACACAACGTTTCAATACCAAGCCAAGATTATGCAAGCACTCGTCATATGAAGTACCAAAAACTGAAAAGTCATCCATAAAAACCTCAACATTCGTGCCAATCATGTCTGAGAAAATAACCATCATGCACCTTTGAAAAGTAGCAGGAGCACCACAAAGTCCAAAAGAAACTCGACGAAAAGCAAAAGTACCAAAAGGACATGTGAATGTGGTCTTCTCTTGATCTTCCGGAGCAATACAGATCTGATTATAACCAGAATAACCATTAAGCAAACAATAATACTCGTGTCCTGCCAACCTGTCTAGCATCTGATCAATGAATGGTAGAGGGAAGTGATATTTTCTCGTGGCTTTGTTGAGCTTCCGATAGTCCATGCAAACTCTCCACCCCGTAACTGTCCGAGTAGGAATGAGCTCGTTCTTCTCATTAGCAACAACTGTCATGCCTCCTTTCTTTGGCACACATTGAACCGGACTCACCCAAGAACTGTCTGAGATAGGATATATAATACCCGCATCAAGCCACTTTAGAATTTCCTTCTTCACCACCTCTTTCATAATAGGATTAAGTCTTCTTTGATGTTCAACAGTAGGCTTAGCTCCTTCTTCTAGCAGAATTTTATGCATGCAATAAGAATGGTTGATTCCCTTGATATCCGCTATGGTCCAACCAATTGCTGGCTTGAACTCCCTCAAAATTCGCAAGAGCTTATCTTCCGCACTAGTTGACAAGTTAGAAGCAATAATAATAGGTAATGTAGATGCATCACCAAGAAAAACATACCTCAAGTGCTCAGGAAGTGGTTTGAGTTCAAGTGTAGGAGCTTCCTCAATAGATGGTTTAAGACGCCCCTCAGAATTTTTCAACTCTGCTAACCCAAGTGATTCAAAAGGCATGTCAAATCTCTTTCTCCACGGAGCTGAATTCAACTGTTGTAATTGCTCGGCTATATCTTCTTCTTCAAAATCAGCATCACCAACTAAAACTTTTTCCAAAGAATCAGACTTTAGCAACTGCTCAAGCTCCATAGTAACTGAAAAATCAACAAAATCCACCTTCAAGCATTCTTCTTCATCTGTAGGAAATTTCATTGCATTGAACACGTTAAAAGTGACATTCTGATCTTGCACCCTCATGGTGAGTTCCCCTTTCTGCACATCAATCAAAGTCTTTCCTGTAGCCAAGAACGGTCTTCCCAAGATTATGGGAATCTTCTTATCTTCTTCAAAATCCAAGATCACAAAATCAGCAGAAAATATGAGTTTATCAACTTTCACCAAAACGTCCTCCACTATGCCTCTAGGATATGTGATAGATCGATCAGCCAACTGCAAAGAGATGTTAGTTGGCTTTGGTTCTGGTAGACCAAGTTGTATGTAGACTGACAAGGGCATGAGATTGATGCTAGCTCCCAAATCACACAAACACTTGCTGAATGAAAGATTGCCAATAGTACAAGGAATGGTGAAACTTCCCGGATCTTTAAGCTTAGGTGGCAACTTCTGTTGCAGAACGGCACTACACTCCTCCGTTAGAGCAACGGTCTCTAATTCATCAAGCTTCAATTTACGAGAAAGAATACCCTTCATGAACTTGGCATAGCTCGGCATCTGTTCAAGAGCTTCCGCAAAAGGAATGTTAATCTGCAACTTCTTGAACACCTCTAAGAACTTAGCAAATTTCTTATCCAAATTCTGCTTCTGGAGTCTTCTAGGATATGGCGGAGGAGGATAGATCTGAGTAGACTGCTCCACAGAAGTTTTAACAGGTTCCTTGCTCTTCTCTACTTCACCATCTAGCTCATCAGCAACTAAATCAGATTTCTCAATTTCGGGCGCTGCAGATTTTTTGACTTGCTGATTCTGCACTTCTTCATCTTCCTTAGTGTCTGATTTAGGATCTGATGTCACCTTTCCCGATCTCAAGGTCACAGCCTTCACCTGCTCCTTGTTGTCTCTCCTACCTGGATTAGTCTCGATATCACTAGGAAGAGTTCCTTGAGGCCTACCAAGTAAGGCACTTGCAATCTGTCCTATCTGGGTTTCCAAGACTTTCTGGCCAGCTTGTAGGTTCTTTACCGCTATCCACACATCATCTGATTTATCATTAGATGATTGCCCCATATGAGCCTGGGGCTGTTGCTACTGAAATCCAGGAGGTTGATATGGTGCCCTTGGAGCATAAGGCTGTTGATAGCCTTGATTGAATGGCTTCGCTTGCTGATAAGATTGTTGAGTATTTTGATTATTGCTCTAGCTGAAATTTGGATGATTCCGATTATTAGGATGATAAGTGGCTGGAACTGGCGCAACAGGTCTCTGGAAATTACTCACGAACTGTGCTGATTCAGAAGAGATAGCACACTGATTCGTCTCATGGGCGCCCGCACATAACTCACAAACACTAGCCACCTGCTAAACTCCATAATTAGCAAGAGAATCCACCTTCATAGCAAGAGCTTTCAACTGAGCCGTAATCATTGAAGTTGTATCTACTTCCAAAATTCCTGCTGCCTTGCCTTGAGATAGCCTTTGGGTTGGATTTTGATATGCATTAGCAGCCATCATCTCTATAAGTTCATAAGCTTCATCATAGCTCTTTGCCCACAGAGCTCTTCCTGATGCTGCATCTAGCAAGGGCCTAGATTGTGCTCCCAACCCATTGTAGAACCCAATAATAACCATCCAATAAGGCATGCCATGATGAGGACACTTCTGTAGCATCTCCTTTTAGCGTTCCCAAGCCTCACACAATGACTCACCAGATTGTTGTTGGAATTGAGTTAACTGGTTCCTTATTGCTGCAGTTTTCGCCATAGGGAAAAATTTAGTAAGGAACTTCTGAGCAAGATCTTCCCATGTAGTAATGGAACCAGGTGGAAAAGAGTGTAGCCAGCTCTTAGCCTTATCCCTCAGAGAGAATGGGAAAAGCCTCAACCTGATAGCATCATCCGTCACACCATTACATTTGAAAGTGTCGCAGATTTCGATAAAGTCCCTAACATGCATGTTAGGATCCTCCGTAGAAGCTCCCCCAAACTGGACTGAATTCTGCACCATCTGAATTGTGCCCGGCTTGATCTTAAAATTGTTCGCTGCAATAGCTGGCCTAACAATGCTAGACTGGATGTCATTGAGTTTCGGCTGAGAATACTCCTTCAAAGCCTTGACTGCTGCTGCTGCGTCACCCATCTCTACAGTAGTTTCAAGTTCCTCTTCTTTATTATCCACTATAAGGCCGTCTTCCGCCAGTTCTTCCAAATGAGCTTGTAAGCGTGTTCGCATACAAACTTAAGTACCTGAAACACCACGAATCAAACAAACTAAGTAAGAAATCCGAGTCAGTGAACGCTAACGACCACTGATGACAAGCAAATAAACTAAAATAAAACACCGATGATCCCCGGCAGCGGCGCAAAAAACTTGTTATGTTATAATTACGCAAGCGCACGTAGTCACAAGTAATATAAATTAAGTTCGTTCCACAGAGATCTGGATATGGTTCTATTTAGTAAATATGCCTATGCAACAATGTATGGTTTTAATTCACTGCTAAGATAAGTAACAAATTTGGGTTTGATTAACTAAATTAAACTAATATGCAAAATATTAAACTAAGAATTATTAGCTAATGAGAATTGTAATCGAATTACTTATATGAGAATAAACATGGGATCCTAACTTCATTAAATACTTCCCTTAGATCTGACGCCTTTAATCACTATGTGCAATGGTTTTGATAATTGATCGGATAACATGAAACAAGTATACGCTACCTGTCAGCATATGCATACCAAACTAAACATACATCCACAAAAGAGATAGAAGATGAATAGACACCAATTATGCTTAGACCCTATATGTCTATAGAATTTGAAAACATAACGGTTGAAGAACAAGTTATCCATTAAGATCACACAGGGCAGTATAAGTATTTTCATCTCACACCACGAATCATATTGATAAACAATTATGAACCTATGATAGCATGGCAAGTTCTAAATCTCAAGATCCACTTTCACTTCACAAGAGATTAACAAATTAGATGTTCGCGATGCATCTATCTATTAAGCATAACCATACGAGAATATCAATTATACACCACACACAGATCTTTAAAGCATCAAAATACTAAGTTCCGTAAATAACTCCGTTAGAATCCCATGACAACGATTAGCCCATAATTGAACTGTTCATCGTCATGGAATTTAATGAAAACATGATAAATAACAAGATATGGAAGAACGAAGTAATAATATTATAAAAATAAAGAGTTGAGAAAACAAATCTATAATCCAACGTATACAAAAGATGAAGTAGATCTAGATCTGTGCTTGTCACGAGCGTTGAATCCTTCTCTCCTTTTCTCCCTTGCAGATCTGAGCTGGTTACAATAATAAAACTATGACAATGTGTATATCTCTATTACAATGGTAGAATGTGTTTAAATAGGCTCTAAAAGTCTTGCCCAGCAAGAAAATACCAAAACAGAATTATAATAGAATTTCTGCAAGATACGTTTCCTAAACTGATTCTGTTTTTAAGGAAAATTCGTGGCTGACTTTTCTTCAGTTTTTCTAGAACGTTCCAAACGTAATTGGACCTCTGGACTACCTTAGAATGATAGAGAATCTCGTTATCTTCGCGTGGACTGCTTACGGGCTGAAAACGGACTTATAGAACTCAAGATATGGCCAAAACAGTGTAAGCTGCGCAGCCTTCCCAGAAAATCCAAATTTTAATCAATTTAATCTCCAAAAACGATAGAAGCATCAACCTAAATCAACATTCTTGTAAATCTGCACCATTAAGCAAAACACATCAAAACTACAAGAAACTTGAGTCCAAGACAATTAATTTAAGCCGATTTAGAATGCTCCAAGGGATATAAAATCCACTTATCAGAACAGTGCATCGAGGACTACGTGTCAGGAACTGAGATTGAATCCTGATATGTCAAGTCAAATATGTTGGGTATTTTGCACTAAACACAACAATGAGGCAGTGATATATATTAAACAAGAACAGGCATAAAACCAATTAACAGAAACAAATCACGAAGGCAACACAAAATATAATTAGAGACTGTAATAAACGAGAAAAAGTAAGAACAAACTTATCTCCCACAGAAGCTATTAGCAATACTGATCAGAGAGAGAAGAACAGCTGAGTCACCAAGCCCTTCGAGAAGACTTTGCTGTTCTTGAAGAGATTATTGCCCCACTTACGTTGTGTTGGGTTGCTGCAATAACACTTCCAGGATAAAACAGCTCCGATCAATGTGTTCACAGATACACCAGAGATCAACGACGACCAGCACCTCAGTTCACCTAAGAATTATGTAAATAATCTGTTTGTGTCGAGAGAGAACAGAGAAGAAGAACGAACAAGGGTTTTCCTTATCCTTCTTAACGTTATATCTTCGATATATATAATACCCAAAAATAAAACGTAAGAGATATGCCTTAAAAGGAAAGTAAATATTCTGATTTAATTTCATTAACTGCATCAGTATTTATTTTTCAGTTACAACTGCGTCAGGATCTGGCCATCAGTAGCATCAGGATTTGATGTCCGTCAGGATCAGGATTCAGTGCTCGTCAGGAACTGATATCCATCAGGATTTAGTCCATCAGTATCTGATTTCTGACTAAGTCCATCAGGATTTGTTCCAAGTACTGATCCATTCATTTCCAGTACTGCTATAACAAATAAATCTGAAACCTGTTAAAATAAATCAATATTCCAGGTAATAAAATTCTTCGCCCAGGTCGCCTCGCGTACGCGAGACGCCGAGACATTCGCCCAAATCGCCCTTCGACCCGAGTCGAGTCGTGTCGTGTCGTGATGTGGCGTGGCGAGGCGGGCGGCGACGGCGCGCGTGTGTGTGTGTGCGCGCGAGGCTCACACTACAACCATGCACACCCACATGCCTTAGTAGTTATACACTACACTTGCACATGGAGATATATAAAGCCACCAACCTCTCATTACCAATTCTATGTGGGACTCAAGTTATTTCAACTAACTAACCCACATAACCCATTTCAAGTAAGCAACTTCAACTCAATTTATTTATGGATTCCACTAAGAAAATGTCTTAGATCCAAACATGAAAGTTTAAGTCCTTATAACAAGGAACAACCTTCACTTGTTAGTTTCCGGAAATTACATCAAGAACATATTATAAATATGCCTCAAACTTTCCATTTTCTAATAATCCCCCACGAATCCATACAGAAATGCATATCGATTCTCATCAGGACTTGTTTTTCAGAGTAGGTACCCTTCCGGGTTTGAACCCTCCTAAGTCCTCTACTTCGATGGCTACCAGATTCAGATGGAATGTTTCACCTTGAATCTTTATCCGTTTGGTGTAACCACACTCCATAGACGATGATAAGTCAAAGGCTATGGTGCTAATCCACGGCTTTGAGACGTTAATGGTCATGTCTCGATCCTGTTCGTCGAATGCTTCAAGGAATAACCCTTTCCTCTAATTGCGACCACACAATTACATTCGCTTAGCTAGGCATCTCCAGAGATGTACTGCTAGCATCTCGTCATACAACTTGACCCCATTCAGAGTTCAAATAACTCTTGCTATTCTGGCAGTTACAGTACCTTTTAGGTTTACAGGGGATAGACTCCAGATACGTAAGTATCAATCTATGTAGTTAAAGGTACAACCAATTCACCCTTACAACTTGTTATTACCACATTGAATACACTTTCGAGGGATCTCCTCTCATGTGTATTGGGTTCCCGCTGTAGATGAATTACTTTGGGCTATCAGTCCCATCCCCAACCTAGACTTAAGGACTACAGCATGCTCAAGCCCTTTAGTCAAAGGATCAGCTAGGTTTCTTTGAGTTCCAATAAACTCAACAGCCATGATCCTGTCAGACATTAGACCCCTTATAGACTTCAGTCTAACTTGGGTATGTCTCTTTGTTTTCACATTATACTTCTTGCTGTTTATCTTGTCGATAGTTGTACGGCTATCACAATGAACAGCAAAAGCAGGAAGTGGACGACTTACTACAGGTAACATTGACATCAGTCCATGTAACCATTCAGCCTCAGTCCCCGTGGCATCTAATGCACACAACTCAGCCTCAAAAGTAGACCGAGTTATAACAGTCTGTCTAGAAGACTTCCAAGACACTGCTCCACCCGCTAGGGTAAACAAGTATCCAGTCACTCCATTGGAACCAGACTTCTTAGCTATCCAACTTGCATCACTATATCCCTCTAGCACTCCAGGAAACCTCCTGTAATGCAAACCAAGATATACGGTGCCTTTCAGATATCTAATTACTCTATCAAGAGCATCCCAATGAGTCTTGTTTGGACAGCTTGTATATCTTGCTAACTTAGACACTTAATATGAAATATCCGGCCTAGTACCATTAGCAAGATACTACAAACTCCCAATAATCTGAGAATACCTTAACTGAGACACAGGTACTCCTGAATTATTCTTGACAAGGGCAATTTTATGATCATACGGAGTACTTGCAATTCTACAATTTGAATAACCATACTTCTCAAGTATAGATTTCTCTATATAATGAGATTGTGACAAGGTTATTCCATCAGTTGACTGAGTCAACTTGATTCCAAGAATCACACTAGCCTCTCCCATATCCTTCATTTCAAAATGCCTTTTCAAGAAACTTTTTGTCTCGTTAATAATCTCAATATTGGTTCCAAACAACAAAATATCATCCACATACAGGCACACAATAATACATTCATTCCCTTTAACCATGTAATAGACACACTTGTCACTTTCATTAACTACAAATTCTGATTCTAAAATAGTTGCATCAAACTTTTATGCCAGTCTCTTGGAGCTTGTTTTAAGCCATATATAGACTTGATTAACTTACACACTTTCCTTTCATTTCCAGAGGTAACAAATCCCTCAGGCTGATCCATATAAATCTCTTCTTCAAGTTCACTATGAAGAAAAGCTGTCTTTACATCCATTTGATGGATGATAAGACCATGTACAGAAGCCAATGCTATAAGCATTCGGATTGTTGTCATTCTAGCAACTGGAGAGTATGTGTCAAAGTAATCAATGCCTTCCTTTTGCTTAAAGCCCTTAGCTACCAGCCTAGCCTTATACTTATCTATTGAGCCATCCGGGTTCATCTTCCTTTTGAAGACCCATTTACATCCTATAGTAGAACACCCAGGAGGAAGATCAACCAACTCCCATGTTCCATTAGAAACAATAGAGTCAATTTCACTTTTTACAGCACCTTTCCAGTACCTAGATTCTGAAGAATCCATGGCCTGTCGGAACGTTAAAGGTTCATCCTCGATATTGTAAGTGATAAAATCACTTCCAAAATCCTTGACTACCTTAGCACGCTTACTCCTTCTAGGTTCCTCTACTTCATCAGGAGTAGAGCTACTACTAGGATCCGCCCCCACATTTGTCATCCTTTCCACATAATTAGGAATGGACCTCGATGTGTGAGTGGGATCATCATCAGAAATACCCTGAGGTATACCAGTATTCATAGGGAACACATCCTCAAAGAATGTTGCATCTCGAAATTCAACTATAGTGTTAGCCACTATTCTGTCTATGTCAGATTTTAATACTAAAAATCTCATAGCCGTAGTGGTTTCAATATAGCCCAGAAAGATGCAATCAACAGTTTTCGGTCCTAGTTTCTTTCTTTTGTGTTCAGGGACAAGTACCTTTGCAAGACACCCCCACACACGAAGATATTTTAAACTAGTCCTTTTCTCTGTCCATAATTCATAAGGTGTCTTGTCCATATGTTTCAGAGGAACTCTATTCAGAATATGGCAAGCCATATTCAGAGCTTCTCCCCACATGTACTTAGGCAACCCAGAATTAATCAACATACTATTGATCATATCCTTAAAAGTTCTGTTCTTTCATTCTGCCACCCCATTAGACTCAGGTGTGTATGGTGGAGTTACCTCATGAACTATACCATTGCTCTTGCAAAATTCATTAAACGAGTTACTCGTATACTCACCACCTCTATCTGATCTCAAACGTTTAAGTACTTTACCAGTTTGTGTTTCAGCTTCAGTTTTGAACATAATGAATTTATCTAGTGCTTCATCTTTATGTTTAAGCAAATAAACATAACAATATCTACTACAATCATCTATAAAGGTAATGAAATATCTATTATGTTCCTTGGTCAAAACACCACCAAATTCACATATGTCTGTGTGCACTAAATCTAACACATTCGAATCCCTAACCACATTATGAAAGGGTTTCCTAGTTTGTTTAGCAGTCACACATACTTGACATTTAGATTTCTTATCAATGGCATGTTTTGGAATCAACTCTAAGTTCATCAAATTCTTTAGAGCACCAAAATTCAAGTGACCAAGACGTGCGTGCCACAAATCAGATGATTCAACACAATTAACAGAAGGAGCAACATTATTATTAATAAAACTGCCCAAAACAGGCTCAACATTTATTAAAAATAATCCATCCGACAAGTAACCTTTGCCAAAAAATACACCAGTATGTGTAATAACTACTTTATTACATTTCAAAGAAACTTCAAAACCATTCTTAACTAAACAACTTTCACTTATTATATTTCTACGAATATCAGGAACATGGTACACTCTAGTGAGGGATAGAACACGCCCAGAAGCGAACTTCAAGTCCACGTTTCCTATTCCAAGTACTTGAGCTGCACTAGCATTCCCCATCGTCACAGTCATTCCATGAGTCTGTTGATAAGATACAAATAGAGTAATATCAGTACAAATATGTACATTAGCTCCAGTATCAATCAACCATTCATGAGACGAATAAGTGGAAAGAAGTACAGGGTTGTAGGTCACATACCCGTTGTCAGTTTCAGAAGCAATAGCCTCACTAACAACCATGTTAACCATAGACCCACCAGTGGTTCCAAGCACAGTGTTAGCTTGTGCTCCCACAATTGGTTTCTTAGCTTTCTTTAGAGGACAGTCCTTGCTCCAATGACCAACCTGTCCACAAGACCAACATGGTTTGTTTGCCTTTGGTTTCTTAGCCTTGTTCTTGTCCTTAGACTTAGTGTTTTCCTTCTTAGTGACAGACTTTCTTTTCTGTTCTACAGTCACTACATTCACCTTCGAACTCCTAGCATGTTCAGTAGGCATCACATGTCCTTGCTTGGACTTGTGTTGCTCCTGCACAGAGATGTCCAACATCAGGTTTGTCCAAGTGATCTTTCCTTTCTGTCTTTTCAGGGAGAGTGCAAACTCTTCCCAAGACTTAGGGAGTTTTTCAATCACAGACATAACCTGAAACTTTTCAGGTAAGTCTATACCAGACTCCTTCAAAGCATGAACTAACATCTCAAACTCATGCACCTGCTCAGTCATGGATTTAGTATCCACCAATTCAAAGTCAAGGAACCTAGCCACAGAATACTTTTCCAACCCTTGCGAGTCAGTATTATGTGTCTGGTCAAGCTTCTCCAATAAAAGCTTAGCAGTGTAGGAGTCAGATGAATAAACATCGAATAGAGTGTTCGCTAAAGCTGCCAGAATTGCTGCCCTAGCCACCCCATCCTTTTCCTCCCACATGGCATAAGCCTTAACAGACTCAGCTTTCTCCTTAACCACAACTGGTTTCTCATACTGCACCACCGGCCATAGACCCTTTACCGTTAACCACAGTTTCATTTTTTTCTGCCAACGAGAAAAACCAACACCCCCACCGAATTTATCAGGCATACCTGACATATCGATAGGTTGTGGGAAACGGTACGTAGTCCAATCAATGGTGGGTACAGTAACACCAGACCCAGAGCTAGTCTCAACAATAGGAGTTTCAGTTTCGTTAACCATCTTGTTAATTAACAATATATAACACAAATAATCTCTTCAAGATTGTTGGGTATTTTGCACTAAACACAACAATGAGGCAGTGATATATATTAAACAAGAACATGCATAAAACCAATTAACAGAAACAAATCATGAAGGCAACACAAGAATATAATTAGAGACTGTAATTAACGAGAAAAAGTAAGAACAAACTTATCTCCCACAGAAGCTATTAGCAATACTGATCAGAGAGAGAAGAACAGCTGAGTCACCAAGCCCTTCGAGAAGACTTGCCTGTTCTTGAAGAGATTATTGCCCCACTTACGCTGTGTTGGGTTGCTGCAATAACACTTCCAGGATAAAAAATCTCCGATCAATGTGTTCACAGATACACCAGAGATCAACGACGACCAGCACCTCAGTTCGCCTAAGAATTATGTAAATAATCTGTTTGTGTCGAGAGAGAACAGAGAAGAAGAACGAACAAGGGTTTCCTTAACGTATATCCTTCTTAACGTTATATCTTCGATATATATAATACCCAAAAATAAAACGTAAGAGATATGCCTTAAAAGGAAAGTAAATATTCTGATTTAATTTCATTAACTGCATCAGTATTTATTTTTTAGTTACAACTGCATCAGGATCTGGCCATCAATAGCATCAGGATTTGATGTCCGTCAGGATCAGGATTCAGTGCTCGTCAGGAACTGATATCCATCAGGATTTAGTCCATCAGTATCTGATGTCTGACTAAGTCCATCAGGATTTGTTCCAAGTACTGATCCATTCATTTCCAGTACTGCTATAACAAATAAATCTGAAACCTGTTAAAATAAATCAATATTCCAGGTAATAAAATTCTTCGCCCAGGTCGCCTCGCGTACGCGAGACGCCGAGACATTCGCCCAAATCGCCCTTCGACCCGAGTCGAGTCGTGTCGTGTCGTGATGTGGCGTGGCGAGGCGGGCGGCGACGGCGCGCGTGTGTGTGTGTGTGCGCGCGAGGCTCACACTACAACCATGCACACCCACATGCCTTAGTAGTTATACACTACACTTGCACATGGAGATATATAAAGCCACCAACCTCTCATTACCAATTCTATGTGGGACTCAAGTTATTTCAACTAACTAACCCACATAACCCATTTCAAGCAAGCAACTTCAACTCAATTTATTTATGGATTCCACTAAGAAAATGTCTTAGATCCAAACATGAAAGTTTAAGTCCTTATAACAAGGAACAACCTTCACTTGTTAGTTTCCGGAAATTACATCAAGAACATATTATAAATATGCCTCAAACTTTCCATTTTCTAACAAAATACTGATCAAGTACTGATGGAATGGTCAGATCCTGATGCAAGGTGAAATCCTGATATCGGTCATGTTACTGATGATGTCATTATGGATGCTACAGAAACGGGTAAGTGCTATAAAACAGGATCTTTGTTTGGAGAACAAGCAAGAAGATATCATGAAGGAAAGAATTTTCTATTGATGGAAACTATCAACTGGACGGTAGAACATTGTCATGTATAGATTATCTTTCTGTTATTAGTTGATAGGGATCATTATAAATACTCTCTCTATATCATTGTAAAAAGTGTTGAGCGAGTTCGTGAGGTTTGTAATCGTAAGTATACGAGAGTACAAACAGAGAGAAATTTATTTTGTCAACAGCTGCTAAAGGCATTTGTACACCTTTGGTAGAGTTTGTATTTGATCCTATTAATACAAATAGTTTGATTCATTCGTTTATTCTTGTTTATTTAATCAAGCAAAAATCAGACACGATTATATAACTTGTATTCAACCCCCCCTTCTACAAGTTATTCGAGTTAACAACATAAATAAATATCATCAATTTAAAGTTATTTTTAAATTTATTATTAAATATCTTAATAATTCCATAGATATTTTTTAAAAATTATTTAGTATAAATTAAAATCATAGAAGAAAGAATCGTAGGAAGAAGTGTGTGCGGAAGATGATTCTAATCAGGATATAATTGAAAACAATATATAATTTAAGTGAATTTGGAATTTTTAACACGTTTTATTAAGTTTTTAAAAGTATGTTGTTTATAATAAAAAATTATTATTATTAATATAATTTTTTAAGAAGGAGTTAACAATTTTTTGGAAGGCGTTAACCAACCAACCAACAAACTCACCAATTATACCCTATTTCGCTTATAATTGTATAAAATATGTGATTTTTTATTTTTAATAAGAGTAACATGAACCTGAGGTTGACCTTAGGGTGCTACCTGAGGTTATAAGTATTTCTAATATGAATGTAGGAGGGTAGATTTGTAAATTCAGGATGAGCCATTAGTATTTACAAAAATGCAATTAAATTTATATGGAAAATGGATATAACCTCCTGGGAGTTACCTGAGGTCATCCTCAGGCCCATTTTTCTCTTTTAATAAATTATATATAGTTTAAATGAATTTGGAATTTTTAACACGTTTTTTTAATTTTTTTTAAAATATATTTTTGTGCCTTATTTATAATAAATAAATTAATATTTTTAATATTTTTTTTAACTTGTTATTTTTAAGAAGGTTGGAAGGCGTTAACCAACCAACTAACTAATTGTTTTGCATATAGTATTAATCTAATTAGTAAATTCAAATATAGTAAATTCAAATATAGATCGATGTGGATTGAGAGTAAATACCGTATATTAAGTGGATGGAGCTCTAAGCAGAGTAGAAAACTGGTAGTCGATGGTGAGATTTAAAATTTGAAGTGTAGTACAATACCATTTGTTATTAACACCTATAATGACTTTGTATATTATATAGTTTATTTATATATAATTTTATTTAATTTAGTAGCTAAATAGGAAAGTTGTACATTTTTTCGGAAGGTATTAACCAAAACCAACCGGCCAGTTATACCTTATTTCGCTTATAATAGTATAGTATAGATAATTGAAAATAAAATATAATTTAAGTGAATTGGAAATTTTTAACACTTTTATTAATTTTTTAAAAATATTTTTTTGTGCCTTATTGGTAAATTTTGTTGTTTATAATAAATAATTTATATTTTTAATATATTTTTTTAACTTGTTATTTTTAAGAAGGTGTTAACAATTTTTTGGAAGGCGTTAACCAACCAATAAACTAACTAACTAATTATACCTTATTTCACTTACAATAGTATAAAATATGTGATTTTTTATTTTTAATAAATTATATATAATTTAAGTGAATTTGGAATTTTAACACTTTTTTTTAATTTTTTTAAATATATATTTTTCTTCCTTCTTTATAATAAATAAATTAATATTTTTAATATAATGTTTTAACTTGTTATTTTTAAGAAGGTTGGAAGGCGTTAACCAACCAACTAACTAATTGTTTTGCGTATAGTATTAATCTAATTAGTAAACTCAAATATAGTAAATTCAAATATAGATCGATGTGGATTGAGAGTAATACCGTACATTGAGTGGATGGAGCTCTAAGCTGAGTAGAAAATTGGTAGTAGAGGGCTGAGATTGAGAATTTGAAGTGTAATACAATACCATTTGGTGTTAACACTTATAATGATTTTGTATATTATATAGTTTATTTATTTATAATTTTTATTTAATTTAATAACTAAATAGGAAAGTTGTACATTTTTTTGAAAGGTGTTAACCAAAACCAACCAACCAATTATACCCTATTTTGCTTATAATAGTATAATATAGATAGATCGATGTGGATTCAGAGTAATACTGTACATGGAATGGATGGAGCTGTAAGCAGAGTAGAAAACTGGTAGTAGAGGGCTGAGATTGAGAATTTGAAGTGTAATACATAACCATTTGCTATAATTTTTTTAACTTGTTATTTTTAAGAAGGTTGGAAGGCGTTATTTTTAAGAAGGTTGGAAGGCGTTAACCAACCATCTAACTAATTATTTTGCGTATAGTATTAATCTAATTAGTAAATTCAAATATAGTAAATTCAAATATAGATCGATGTGGATTGAGAGTAATACCGTACATTGAGTGGATGGAGCTCTAAACTGAATAGAAAATTGGTAGTAGAGGGCTGAGATTGAGAATTTGAAGTGTAATACAATACCATTTGCTGTTAACACCTATAATGATTTTGTATATTATATAGTTTATTTATTTATAATTTTTATTTAATTTAATAACTAAAAAGGAAAGTTGTACATTTTTTTGGAAGGATTTAACCAAAACCAACCAACCAATTATACCCTATTTCGCTTATAATAGTATAGTATAAATACATAGCAAATTTTAATTTGCTTTCATAATTGGAGAGATTTTCATGTTCAGGCTTATCTGATTATTTTAAAATTCCATATCTGGCCTTTGTGTTGTAAATTCAAAAATTTGTGCTCTCCTTTAAGTACAAGCTTATAGCATGAATTTTCCAGAGCAGCTCGCAACATAATAATATATACTAGAGAAAATGCTCAAAATGGCACAATTTTAGGGTTCAATGTCCAAAATAGCACTCTCACAAAACCTTGCCCTCATATGGCACAAACATCACGTGGATGCAGAATGCATTAAGCATAACGCATATTTCTTATGCGTTTATGACCTTAACTAATTCAACTGTTGCGTTTTTCTTTTCTTTCTTTTTTTCTATTTTTTATTCATCAAAAAGGAAAGCACTGAACGCATATGTTAATTGAGTTTTTGTTATAACGCATAGGCTGAATGCGTTTTTAATGTCTAAAATAATTTTTTTCCGTATTTTTTTAGGAGTTCAAATGTTAATCTTTGGGGTTCAAAAATTCATTTTGGGTTTTAGAAATATTCCGAATGATGATTTAGAAATATTCAATTTTTTAATTTTATTTGTATTCCCTTGGGGGTTCAACAAGTATATAGATTAGCAAACACTAATCCGAGAATCAAAACGAATCAGCAAGCACTGAAACGAAAGTAAAAGATTTGGAATCCACCAAGGAAAAGAGAAAACTCTTCAGGTTTAATAAAAATAGTCTGCCCCAAAACCCTTATTACAATTATGTTTAAATACTTCTTAGGAAAACCCTATTACTCAGGCCCAAAAGACCCTGGGGTATAATAAATGCAAAACGAATATTTAAAAACTTAAAAGCCTATTTCCTTGTGTGCCTCTCAATTTCTTCCTCTATTTTTGACGCCATTCTTCCTACATCGGTCTCCTCCACCTCCGAAGAACTCGACCTCGAGTTCTCTTCAGGATAAAGCACCACATCAGCATGAAACTCATATATATCAGCCACATTAAAGGTATTAGAGATGTTCATACAATCTGGAAGAGCCACAACATAAGCATTATCATTGATCTTCCTCGTCACCGTAAAAGGACCATATTTGCGAGGCTACAGCTTAGTGTAAGTATCAACCGGATATCTTTCCTTGCGAAAAAACACCATTACAGAATCTCCCTCTTTAAAAACTTTCACCCTTCGACGCTTGTCAGCATGAGCTTTATTCTTCTGCCCTGTAGCTTCCAGCTTAACACGAACATATTCTTTGACATCTTGAATCTCCTTAACCATATTCTCTGCCGCTGCACTCTTTCCCAAAGCTTTAGGCAACTCCACCAAATCAACCACATGCTTAGGAACAGAAGTATACACCAGAGAAAAAGGTGATTTTCCTGTAGCAGAATGCACAGCACTGTTATAAGCAAACTCTACCTGGGGCAAAGCTAAATCCCACTGCTTCGGTTTGTCGCCACATATACTCCTAATCATGTTGCCGAGAGTTCGGTTTGTAACCTCCGTCTGACCATCAGTTTGGGGATGAGCTGTTGAACTTCTGTTGAGGGAAGTTCCAAACAATCTCCACAAAGTGATCCAGAAATGACTAAGAAACTTGGTATCCCTATCAGAAGTAATAGTTTTAGGAATCCCATGCAAGCGCACAACCTCCCTGAAGAACAGTTTGGCTATATTTATTGCATTAGCAATCTTCTTACAAGCAATGAAGTGAGTCATCTTGGAAAACCTGTCAACAACTACAAAAACAGAATCTACACCTCTTTGTGTACGAGGCAACCCCAAAACAAAATCCATTGAAAGATCCTGCCATATATCTTCAGGAATAGGTAAAGGACCAGTATTTTGAGATTGTCCCTTAGAGACCTGACAAGTGTAGCACCTTTTAACAATAGCTCCAACATCCCTTCTTAAATGTGGCCAGTAACATCTTTCCTCCAAGGTAGCAATGGTCTTGTCTCTGCCTACATGACCGCTTAGACCACCACCATGTAATTCACGCATCAGCTTCTCTCTCAATGAAGTAACAGGAATGCACAACTGATTCCCTTTAAAAAGATAGCCATCTAGAACATGGTAATCTGAAATTGGATGATTCACACTGCATTTGACCCATATCTCCTTGAACTTAGGATCATCAGCATACAACTCCTTCAGACATTCAAAACCCACAATTTCTTGTGACAAACTAATCATCAAGGAAGCTCTCCTACTCAATGCATCTGCCACTTTATTAAAATTGCCAGATTTGTGTTGAATAATGATAGGAAATTTTTGTAGAAAACTCATCCAACGAGCATGCATTTTATTAATCATTTTCTGACTATGAAGGAACTTCAAGGCCTGATGGTCCGTGAATAGAATGAATTCCCGCTGAATCAAATAGTGTTCCTATTGTCTCAAGGCTCTAAAGATTGCATAAAATTCCTGATCATAAACAATCCACTTTTGTCGCGCTTCACTTAACTTCTCACTGAAGAAGGCAACTGGTCTCTTTTCTTGAGACAAAACAGCCCCTACGCCAACTCCACTAGCATCACATTCAACTTGAAATATTTTATCAAAATCAGGCAAAGCAAGGACAGGTGCGGTACAAAGCTTTTCCTTAATCAAAGCAAAACTCTGATCTTGCTCAGGACCCCAAAGAAACTTCCCTTTCTTCAAGCATTCAGTAATAGGAGCAGTAATTGTACTAAAATTTTGCACAAATCTTCTATAGAAAGTAGCCAGACCATGAAAACTACGTACCTCGGTAACGGTTGTTGGAGTAGGCCAATCCTTAATAGCACTAACTTTATCCTCATCAACTTGAATCCCATCTTCACCAACAACAAAACCCAAGAACAGCAACTTGTTAATACAGAAAGTACTCTTCTTCATATTGATGTATAATTTATTTTCTTGAAGAACCTGTAAAACTTGCTTGACATGATCCAAGTGCTCTTCTTTGTTTCTACTATATATCAAAATGTCATCAAAATAAACAACCACAAAAGAACCAATGAATGGACGAAGAACCTGATCATAAGTCTCATGAAAGTACTAGGTGCATTAGTCATTCCGAAAGGCATCACCAACCACTCAAAAAGTCCGTCTTTGCTCTTGAAAGCTGTTTTCCATTCATCGCCAAGTCTGATTCTAATCTGATGATAGCCACTGCGAAGATCTATCTTTGTGAACACCTTGGAACCAGCTAACTCATCAAGCATATCCTCCAAACGAGGAATAGGAAACCGATATTTGATCGTAATTTTGTTAATAGCCCTACTATCAACACACATACGCCACTGATTTCCTTTCTTAGGAACAAGAAGGACCGGTACTGCACAAGGACTCATGCTTTCACGAATAAACCCCTTCTTCAACAAATCTTCAATTTGATCTCGTAAAAATTCATTCTCCTTAGGACTCATGCGATAATGGGGAAGATTTGGTAAGCTAGAACCAGGAATCAAGTCAATTTGATGTTGAATATCACGCAGGGGTGGCAACTCATTCGGCAACTCATCAGCGACCAGCTCTTCAAAGAATGTTCTGCACCTCTTCCGGAATAGTTGCATCTTCTTTCACTGCACTCATTAACCCTTTGATCACAACTGGGCAGAAATACCCATTTTCTTGAATAGCTTCATCTATCTCCTTTTCATCCCGTGTCATCACCAGAAAATTTGAAGTTTTATGCTCAACACTTCTATCAAATCTCAAAACAGGAGCCATGGCAATCTTATGTGATCCCCAATTAAACATCAAGACATTATCACGCCCTCTATACGTAACATCATTATCAAACTGCCAAGGTCGACCAAGCAAAATATGACAAACATCCATATTAATAACATCACAAATTACCTCTTCTTTGTAGTACTTCCCAATGGAAATTGGAACTGTGCAGGTTCGTGTCACCTTCACTTGTGGTCCCTTACTCACCCACCGAAGGGCGTATGGCCTCTCATGAGGATGTGTGGGTAATTTCAAATGGTCCACCATTTCTGAGAAACTAAATTTTCGGTACTGCCATTGTCCACTATCAAATTGCACAATTTGTTATTAATCGAACAATGAGATTTAAAAAGATTGTTACGATGCCCTTCTTCTCTACCTGACAACAAGATCCTGTGAAGCACAATATTCAATGGCTCAGAAGATTCCTCTTTAGCAAATTCAATTCCGTCATACTCGTTATTGCACTCCTCCTCCTCTTCGTCTTCTTCCACCAGGGCAACTGCTTTTCTACTTGGACAAACATTTGATTTATGCCCAATTCCACCACAACGATAACATTTATCACCAGCCGGTTTAGTGTATGGATTATTTGGTTTCTGTGTTGGCGCTTTATTTTGTATTGCACTATTAGGGCTAGTATCCTTAGAGGTTGTACCTTTTCCTTTATCCACTGCTACCTCATTATTGCTCTGCTGGCCATAATTATTTTGTTGCTGCCCGTATCTCCGATACGATGAAAAGGTACGCGGAGATTTCTCCATCAATTCTGCCTTTAATGCCAAGCTGGATGCTTCAGTTATTGTCCATACTGTCTGCAACCCAATCTTCTCCTGTATAGAAGCCTTTAAACCACTGATGTAACGAGCCACTTTCTGAATTTCAGTCTCTCCCAATTCATTACGCTCAGAATAGCGTATGAATTCTGCAGTATAATCTGTTACACTCCTAGATCCCTGAACACAATCAATATACATTCTGTACACGATCTGCTCATAGTCCTCCGGTAAAAACTGTTCTAGCATCAACTGTTTCATCCTTCGCCAAGAAGTGATTGGTCTTTTTCGTTGTTTCTGTCTCTGAACAACAAGCTTATCCCACCAAACAGCAGCAGTTTTCTTAAGCCGAATAGCAACCATCTTCACCTGCTTACTTTCAGGAACACCCATGACATCGAAGAACCTATCCACTTCGATCTGCCAATCCAGAAACTCTTCAACCCCCATAGTTCCATATAATAATGGAATATCAGCCTTCACACGATAATCATGATTATTCTGCCGAGTCCCATCCTCAACTTCGTCCTCCACAAAGTCTTCCTCTTCAGAACTCGAATTGCCAGCAAAATTGTTTCATCCTCGAGGAACCCTATTCTGTTCTTCCCTTCTATTTCCCCGCTGGTTGTTATAATAATTGGCATTAGCTATTTGATTAGTTAACGTCGTCATCTGATTGGTTAAAGCAGTTAGGGCCGTGGTAAAAGCCGCCGTAATCCCTTCAAGATCTGCTTTTGTCACTGGTTGATCTCTCATGGCTGCTTAAGCTACGAAAAGAGAAGGAAAATACCAAGCTCTGATGCCACTTGACGCAGTAGGAAGTATATAGATTAGCAAACACTAATCCGAGAATCAAAACGAATCAGCAAGCACTGAAACGAAAGTAAAAGATTTGGAATCCACCAAGGAAAAGAGAAAACTCTTCAGGTTTAATAAAAATAGTCTGCCCCAAAACCCTTATTATAATTATGTTTAAATACTTCTTAGGAAAACCCTATTACTCAGGCCCAAAAGACCCTGGGTTATAATAAATGCAAAACGAATATTTAAAAACTTAAAAGCCTATTTCCTTGTGCGCCTCTCAATTTCTTCCTCTATTTTTGACGCCATTCTTCCTACATCAAACAGTTAATCTTTGGGATTCAATAGTTCCATTTTGGGTTTTAGAAATATTTTGAACGACGAATAAACCGTATACGAACTTAGGGTTTGGGGTTTAGGGTTGTTTACAACCCTAAACCCTAACTTATCCTGATTTTTAAACGCTAACGCGTTTAAAAATCAGGCCGACGAATTCAATTTTTTTTAATTAAAATTTTTAATTTTTATCTGTATTGCCTTGGGGTTTCAACAGTTAACCTTTGGGGTTCAATAGTTCCATTTTGGATTTTAGAAATATTCCGAACGACGAATAAATCGTATACAAACTTAGGGTTTACAACCCTAAACCCTAACTTATCCTGATTTTTAAACGCGTTGCCGGATTAAATTTTTTTAATTAAATTTTTTAAATTTATTTGTATTCATTTAGGGGTTCAATAATTAGCTTTTAGGGTTCAATAATTCCATTTTGGATTTTAGAAATATTCAGAATGGCTTAAAAAAATGGTTGCACCCTTAAAAAAAACGTGTACAAAACTTGCGTTTTGCTGAGAACGCAAGAATTAATTGCGTTATGTAGTACAACGCATGTACTACTTTTGTTTTGACCTGCCATCAACTGTAACAAAAAAAAAAAAAGTAAACGCAAGTACTACTTGCGTTTTGGGGTAACGCATGTAGCACATGCGTGAAGCATGTGCTAGTGTGGGGTACTGTTTTCAGGGGTGCCATTTTGAGCATTTTAATCAACATTTGTGCCATTTTGGCACTTCACCCTATATACTAATGCTATTAACATACCTGGGGGATTTTACGTAAAGTCACTAGAATAGCTTCTGTTGAAGCTGCAAAGCAATAGAACAGGAAAGCCTCTGTTTGGCTTTATTAAGCTTGTGTACTGGTCGGGAGGCTCATTCGCATCTTGTTTATTGATAAAGGGGAAAGGTATCCTGTTAAATTTTTGGCTGCTTATGATTTTGAGCCATTCTCATACAGAGTGACACAAGCTTGTTCCAATATTTGCTTTACAAATAATAACCAAAAAGCTCTACCTATTTAGGAGCAACAAAGTCCAAATTCCAAAATGTTAAAATGTAGATGAAAAGGATTGTGACAGCTAATATATATGTAATGGATTCCATTGTTTTATTTGTTATCTTAAAGATGCTCGTCTAGGTCTTATTAGTCACAAATTAGGTGCCTCTGCTTAGTCGGTTATTATAGGCTCCTAGGCAAAAGCAAGGAATCATCTGCTAAAGAGCTAAAGAAGCCCATGGCTGTTGTCCTAGGAACTTGAACAGTATCTCATATATATCAGACTTGCATGATAAATGATGAATTCATTCATCTTCTGTGCATTTACTAAGAGGAAGGGACATAAAGTGTTTACATCTTCTCATCGTCCTCCTCCTTGTCATCTTCGAGTTCATAACTATAAAGTATAACACCTTTGACAACTTGTTTAGCAAAAAAGGGGTCTAAAGACTAGTAGGCAATAATGGCATCTCATCTTAGCTTGATCCAGACATAACTGATATATATTCATACCTTGGATCTAGCTGAAAGTTTCATGAAACCCACACAATAAATTAGGTAGTATGTTAAAAGTACCACCAACTCAAGCGGTAAATTACCCAAATTTGGATCATTGTCTACAGTATAATCCAGCATAACAACAAACGGAATATAATGAAGCTGAATTTAAAATAGGAATATGTTGTGTTTTGTGCCAAAAAACAAATATGTTGTGTTCAAACCTACCAATGGCTGATGATGCAATTCACGAGATACCTAGTGAGATACCTACTGAGTTAGCGGTAGTCATAGCACATAAGTTAAGTTCTTGCAAGAATTTCAGGAATTTTTCATATCATAGAAATTAGTTCTGCCTAGATTCAACCAGGATTAAAAGCCATTGTTTCCTTCCTAGTCTCCACATCTCCTTCTGGTTAAGGAAGTTACTCAAGGTGCTATACTTGTGGACTCGAAGACACATATTTCAGTGTAGTTCTCCAAGAGCTTCGAAACAATGTTCATGATTAATGGCAACTAATATCATGTGTAAAGCTTACTTAGCAGAATCACATTGATATGGAGACATTCAATGGGCACTATAATCTACAGAATGTAGCAGTGGGATACAAAAAACAACTTTTATGAAGCATGATCTCAAGCTGACAAGAGTACTTCATTATGATATTCAATACACAAAAATAAGGTCCAAAAATAAAGGAGTTGTACTCATTGAATTGTTACTAGAACCCTGTAGAAATGGAAATGATGAACTTCATCTGTCGCCCATTCATCAACCGCATCAAGTCTGGACATTGAGGCTTCAATAACAATTTCATATTTTGATAATTTTTTTTTATACAAGTATTTAATGTATGTTTGATATTCCATAAGTTGCAAAAAAAAGTGTTTTTTTTTCAGGAAAAAAACTAGGAATCCTAGCTTATTTCTTAAAATAAGTCCTTATTTCTGGAAAATAAGTTTAGCCAATGACTGAGGTCCAAATAAGATATTAAAAAGAAAGAACAACACCGAATCTGTGATGCAATCATTTGAGATCTAACCATCATGATGACCTTTTGGTGGTTCAGTCAAAGCCTGATCCGAAGACTGGGAAGGCCAAATTTACGCAGACCTCATAGCCTCTCCCTGTTCAAAGGAGCAAAAAGAAGGCTATTTCAGTGAAGAAAAAAAATCATATATTACACTCGGAAGTGGTCCGAAGCCAGGGAAGGCCAAATGTATCCAGACCTCATAATTGTTCCAAGGAGTAAAAAGAAGGCTACTTCAGTGAGAAAAAAAATCTTGGAAATTTACAAAATCTTCAGTAAAAAAACCCTCTCTTCCAAAAGCAGGCAGAATATAATTTCAAGAAAAATCATAACAATCATATCATCAAAACTAAATACTACATGTTCACAAATAACACCCTAATGAATCAACACTGCAACAGTACAATCAAGAAATCAACTCAAAATAATGCTTAGATATCTCATTCATATAAAACTCAAAGTACCCATCAGCAAAAGTGATTAAATATTTCAAAAAACGCTGAAAATCATGTAATTACACACAATAATCTACAAGGGTTACCAAGAAAAATATAAATCTTGATTGCAAATTAAAAATATTATAAAGATTTGATTTTGGGGCTTACCGGAGAGTGAACAAAGTTGGGTTAGTTCTTTTCTGTCAATTTAATCTGTACTGTGATGTTTTCTTGTTTTGTGCTTTGTGGTGATACACAATTAAGGGATTATTTTTTTTAATAAGTAGGTTTATATACTATCTATTCTCACAATTACAGGGTTCATATATACTTACATAGCCGCTGTGTGTCCATGCATTTTAGTACTACTAGACATGCAGGACCGGCCCTTGGGTAAGGCGACCAACATGAGCGTTTAGGGCACCATCCAGATAAGGGGTACCAAAAAATTTAGTATCTATATATATTAAATGATCGTACATTTAAAAACAAGAAAAAAGAAACAAGGAGCTCTGAATATCTGCTTCTTCTCTCTCATGAGAGTCGAGTAACCAGCCTCCCCTTCCCCCCTCTCCGCCCCCTGCCTTCCATTCTTCCACCTTCGTCCCATTTCCCCTCTTTTTTCAATTTTCACAGTTTTTAATTCAATAAAGCTCCGAAAATTCCTTCGAATTTTCTCAGATCTGTTCCGATCTTGAGCTAGTTTGTGCAACCAGCAGAGCTTAAATCATCAGAGCTTCCGTTGTCCTTCTTCTCAGGTTCAAGCGGGTGGATATTCGGTTCCTCTTGTTTTTGTGATTTCGCTCCGGATCTAAGGATTGCTTGTTTTAGTTGATCTAAGTTTAATTCGAATCTAAGGTTTCTAAGTCTTTTCCGATTTTCCGATTGTAAGATCGATTTTGTTTTGTTGTCTCACCTTTGTGTGAGTTTGCTTTTGTCTCACCGTGTTTGTGAGTTTTGATGCTGGATTATATTATCTTGGAGGCTTGTACGGATAATATGGATAAACACTTTGATGAAGTGTTAGTGTGTTACACACATAGGTCTGCGAATATTGTAGCTCATTGCTTAGCGAGGGCGACATATTCTATGTTAGGTCTTTCGAAGTGGAATGTTTCTGCTCGAGATTGCATCATCTGTAACCTTGAGATATTTTAATGCAAGTACGATTTTATCAAAAAAAAAAAAAATAGAAAATTTGCTGAAGACTTGAAACTTGAGAATTTTATACTTTGCCTCCACCATAACTATTTGAACTCTTCTTCTCCTTTAACAAGTATTTCATTCTTCATCCTTCAACAATTTAGAATTTAACTTGAACTCAACTTATAATGCCAGTTATGGTAAGACTCTTGGGGATAGAGAACAAATTTTTAATTCAATAGTATTCTTCATTAAGATTTTCGTTTTATAATATACTACCTTATAGCCCGTGTTTGCACGGGTTACTTTTAATTTTTTATAATTTGTTTATAGTGTAGTATAATATTATAAATATTAATTTTAATATTTATTGGAAAAATTCGAATCTTACAACTTTGTATATAACAATTTTTAATATAAAATATAAATTAATATGTTGTTGGCGGGAATCAAACCTTAAACCTCTGTATATAACAACTTTTAGTACTGTTGGTCTGTTGTATCTAACGGTCATAATTATAAATATTAATTGTAATATGTTATTAGAAGAATTCGAACCTTACATCTTTGTATATAATAATTTTTAGTATTAAATATAAATTAATATGTTGTTAACCGGAATCGAACCTTAGACCTCTCTATATAACTACTTTTAGTATTGTTGTATCTAACGGTCATGATCTATTTGAGTTAAAGATCTAACGGTTGTGAATGAGGGATAACCAAAAATAGAGGATAATAAAAAATAGGGGTTAACCAAACTACAAATTATACCCTTTTATAATATAGTATAGAAATGCTATTTAGAAATTATAGTTTTATTTTACGATTCCAATGATATTGAGTAACTCTTATATGGTATATGGACCTGTTACATAACATTTATCTCGCGATGTTAAAGAACGTTTCAAACCTGAACTTTCATATTTGTTTCGTAAGACATATTTGGAATGGTTTTAATAATTTGTGGCTTATTTTTTTATATCTAATTTACATCTTCATTTGCGCTTTTTTTCAAATTTGTTAGGGCATTCTTCTATCTGATACATTGAGATGTTTCATGACTTCTGCATCTTTAGACAATCACGATATATTTTGCTAACATGATTGATTTTGCAAGAAGACTAACTAATTTTATCACCGATTCCGTAGGTGACCAAATATTTCTTAAAAAATCTACCTACAAGTAAACCATTTCTTTGGAAAGTTGTGTTATCTATGAAAAAGGGTACCAATTTTAAAGTTCGCCTAGGGCATCCAAATCTCTAAGACCGGCCCTGTAGACATGGAGTTTGCAGGCTGTGTGACAAAAATTGTTAATTATTGTAAATTAATCTGGCAAGGTGGATAAGGCATCTCATTGGAAGAAATCAATATTCATTTTCATTTCGTGGGCAAGGTCAATTACAAGAAATTTAAATACTCACGCGCACACATCTGCCTCATCTGGTGCTCAGACTTTACCTTTAATTACCAAGGAAGGGGGATATCTGCTAGGCTAAGCCTTGCAGAAATCAATATTCTTTTTGGATGGGTTCTCACTTTTTGTAGCCGGTTGAAAAAGACTCGAAGTTCTTTTTCTACTGAAACCTACATGGTTTACTTGGCCTACTTTTGCTAGGAAACAGTAGGGCTGCTACTTTAACTAACATTCTTCACTAAACAAGATGAACAGAAGTATATACTATTTAGAACTTTCTAAAAAATAAATATTTTGCTCATGTGAACTTTCTATGAATGGACCCCTGCCACTATAAACTTGCAAATTAAACTCTCTTCTGGGCCATTGGTAATATAATCACTGACTGAGAAATGTAAAAGGATCACATAGATTTCAGGTAAAACTATTTTTGTCATTTTATGGTCGACTTTGGAGTTTGGACTAGAGATATAAGTATAACACGGTTTTTCAGTTACAAAACATATGCATAATATTTGTCCGATAAAATTTCTTCTCATCGTATTATAGTAAAAATAGATGTAAATAACAAATGCTCAAAACAATATAAAGACACGAATTTGACGAAAGAACACCTATGCGCAAGACATGAATTTGAAGAAAGAACACCTATGTGCTACCATAAAAAAAGGGTACTCAAGAGTCAATACAGACACAAGTATTCAACAATACAGACAATAATATTAAGTAAAAAGAACCATCAAAAAATACTATCTTACATATTTAAGTTCTTCAAGTCCTCCACGGCTTGTTTTATTGCATAGAATATCAATTTGTTAATCTGTTGCAACATAAACTCCAAATAGTAGCAAAAATGAGGTCATATAATTACCCGAAAAAAACTGAAGAAAACCATAGACATTAAATTATTATACCTCCAACTTGTCAACTTTTGCTATATGATTTTGAGGAAGCACACGAATTTCCTCTGCAAAACGAATACACTCCCGAACGTGTTCAGGTGAGACAAAGTCCACCGCAACATTTATGCATGACTGAAAAAATAAAAATAACATCGTTAGGGATTAGTGGATGGAGACATGGAGCACCGAGCACCCCATGTGCCTAAAACAGATTGCTGACTGTAATATAATTCATCCTGATTTATTCATTTACTCGCACCCAACAAAGCAAGGGTGTAGGTAAAAGAATTCACAATAATATAATTATCATCGCCCATGGAACTTAAACATTCTAAGTTTAAAAGCTACTACATTATAATTGTTGTGAACAATGGTAATGGAACCGTACAAAAAAGAGGTGGAATATCGCATGTTAATCACAAAACGGGAGCAAACGGCATGAAAACACACAAACTTATTTTTTTTTTTAGCATACACAACCGAAGTTATTAAGTTCAGTAGATGTCAAGCGGACTGCTGTAATTAGACTTAAGTCCACTACAAAAGATTCGGTTTCTTTTTGCATCAAGTTTTTTGCTAGCACTTTAAACTTTACCATGTCAGCTTCTAAGGGGTCCATAGGAGATGTACTGAACAACGCAAAGAAAGACCAACTGTAGTAATCTTTGTGGGTATTGGTATATATTCAAAGATGCTTTCAATGTAGTTAAGCAAGTGCACTCAGCACTGTACTGTGAATTCAAGCAAAAAAATTCTAATGGACGACAAATTAGCTCTCTTTTCAAGGTAGAAATAAAACCTCGCTTAATTATAATCAATAAATTAATAGCTCACAATAAATTAATATTTTCAGTGCCAATTTTTAGTCCCAACATAACAGTAATAGCAGGGACGAGGCTACATAGGGGCCAGAAGGTGCCATGGCCCCCTAGGGTTGTCATAATACTAGTAATATATGTTAAAATTTTATATAAATTTATATTTTTTTACTTATATGTTTATGCAAAATTAATTTTTGGCCCCTACTGAATATAAATTTTGACTCTTATAAAATTAAATTTTTTGGCCATCAAAGTTCCACTATTAATATTATTTATTAAATTCCTTTCAAACAAATATTTATTAGATTAAATCCGAAATTCTTGATAAAAAGACCAATTCAAAATTAAAAGTAAATGAAAATATACTAGTACTTTTGTGTATTTAATTAATTGGATACTTTATTGTGTTGATGAAAAAAAATTTGGCCCCCCCTATGAATGTTTGCTGGCTTCATCCCTGAGTAATAGTATATATTTTACCTCGATAAATTAATAATCTCGTTAAATTAATAAAATTTGCCGGTCCCAATGTTATTAATTTATAGAGGTTTTACTGTATTCTATTTATGTGTGTTCTTAGACACCATATTATCAATTTACTATCTTCTATTGCCACCACAATCCTTTCAGCAACAAATATGACACAAAGTACAGAAGCTTTTGCATATTCAAGTCCTAAAATAAATTGAGTATTCAACCAAGTAAAATGAGAAAAGAAAAATCTTGCTAAAGCCAACAGAAACTTAATTTGACAGGGAAACGTCTGTTTATTTTGCTAAGTACAACAATCTAATTTCTTTCAACACTCCTGATTTTAGTGGTTGCATTTTACAAGTAGCAGATATTAAATTCTAATCTTTTGAATTCTGGCATTGCTATACATGCCTTGCATCATAAATCACTAATATATATTACTGAATTAGGCAGACCATAATATATATATATATATATATAGAGAGAGAGAGAGAGAGACTTATTCTAATAGAAACCACTCTTATACTAGAAACTAAATAAAAAAAAATCTAAATCGCGTCGGAATATAGCACATATGGTATGCAAACTAATCCTTGGCAGATGGAGAAAAATACAGTGAAGTCGGATTTCAAAAAAATCTCACCGATTGACGGAAAAAATTAAATTAAAAACGAAGGGAATTAGGTGGAATTGTGTATGTGAGGGTGCATTTGATTTGTGTGTGGTGCCCCTAGCGGGGCCATTGCTATATATAGCCTATATATATATAGGCTAGTGATCAAATAGAAACTAGAAACTAATCTTAGCCCTTAGATCAATCTAACCTAATGGTCCCGCTAGGGGCACCACACACAAATCCAATACACCCTCACACACAATCCCACCTAATTCGTTCCATTTTTAATTTGATTTTTCCCGTTAATCGGTGATATTTTTTTTTAAATCCGACTTCACTATATTTTTCTCCATCTCCCAACGATCAGTTTGCATACCATATGTGATATATTCCGAAGCGATTTTTTTATTTTTTTACTTAGTTTCTAGTTTCTAGCCTAAAAGTGGTTTCCATTAGAGTAAGACCCCACATAAGGGGTGAAAATAGGTGGATTTTGAAAGAAAAAAACGTGTCTGCCATACCCATACTCCATCCTTTTCCCTAAAGCTCGAACACCAATTAAAAGCTAAATTTACCTTCTTAAAATACATTAAGCGTGTCTAAAATGGTGGCTGCCGTCAAAAAACCACAACCGATACTAACAAAAAACGAAACCTACTCAGTTATAATACCACTCAGTGGTGTCTGAGGAGGGTAGATGTACGCAGACCATGCCCCTATACAATAGGGAGGCTGTTTCCGAAGGACCCCCGGCCAAATACAGAATTACAAATACAGAAAGGAAACCTAATACAAACTAGGAAACTCACGCACACACAGGAGTCGAACCCCTGACCTCCTTAGGAGGTCAGTGGCTCAACCACTGCACCAACATGTTGTTGGCTACAACCGATACTAACACATAAGGGTAAAATTAGGTGGATTCTGAAAAAAAAAAAAAAAAACGAGCCTTCCATACTTCATCCTTTTCCCTAAAGCTCGAACACCAATTAGAAGCTAAATTTCTAAATTAACAAGATCTTGCTTGATCCTGCTTTAGGGATTTATAAATTTTAATTCTGCAGGTTTAATGTGTACCCACCCTACATGTCACATATACATGACCTGTTAACATATAAATATAAGAGCTACAAATAACTTTTATGTATTCATTAGTTACTAAATCACCACTAACATAACATATTATAATTCTTACATGTACATAGATAGTAATGATTGAAAGGATACAAGTTAGTAAGATATGGCAAGACCAAGTTCATTTAGGAAAACACATGGGGATCAAATGGTTTTATTAGACATAATTTTATAGCTCTTAGTTCTCCAACAGATCCAAAAGAAACCACTTGCACTTTTGCAAGTTACATAAAGCCATATTCTGTGACCCAATACCAAATCAACTAAGATATTAACAGGTATAGTTACATGTCCTTTACCGAACAACTCACAAGAAACACAGAAAGGAATATGAAGTGATTTACCTTTAAATTTCTGATTTGATAAGGACATCCAGCTGGTATAATTACTGCATCTCCTAGTTTTTGGACAAATGTCCATGGTTCTATTCCTACACCGCACAAAACATAAATGGTAAACTTACACACACCCACAAGTAGCAGTTAACGCATTTTATGTATGACAAACTAACCATATTCCTCCTTAAGCCTTCTTTTATGCTCTGTAGACAAGTAAAATGTCTGGTCATGGATAGGGTGTACCACCTATGTTACAAAACTGTTAATATCATGCATTGCTACTCTATACACTCTAAAGGAACAATCAAGTAAAATATAATAGAACTTGTATATCCGATTTCACAAGACCAAAGTACTTGTATCTCATTTAAATAACTCCTGCACGCACTTAGACCGGATGAAGAGCAACAGGTAGGATCGTAAGAAGATACTCTTTTTTACTTTTAAGTGACCTAACAATTGGTTGTCCCCTTGAAAAGAATGGAATGGAGAGGGAATGGAATGAAGATTTAGGAACAAAATTTATAATGAAAAAAGGATGTATAGGAAAATAGTGAACAAAAATGAGAGAGTAATTTTTTGCTGTAATGAAGATTGCAAGAAAAATGAGGAAGAAGGAGAACGGAGATTCCTTCCAAAATTGGTGGTTAGACTTCTACTTTAAATTGTAAAAAAAGAAAGGAAGGCAGGAAGGGACGAAAATTATGAACATTTCTCCCCAATTCCCTTAAATAAGAGGGCAAATCTCATTCCACTCTCTTGCCACTCCATTCTATCCAAGTGGACACAACCTCGGCATATATTGGCTTAGAAGCAATTTAGAATTAGAATAACCAAACTTGCGACATTGTTTCTTCGTAAGATCTAGTAGAAGTGAACAAAATAATCTGATTTTCACCCCTTTTCTATAAAAAAAAAATAAATGGTAGTAGAAAATGATAAAATTTGACTGTTGATTGTCATGTAAAGGAAAAGATTCAACATCTGTTGCTATTAATTGTCACATACATCAGAAGATTCAACATCACTTTACAACATTTATTAGGTTTTGCAACGATATATAACAGTAGTCAGTATAAACTATAAACTTCAAGATAGTTAGGAATTACATATAAAGTAATTAATCTATGTATCACTATAGAAAGCAAGACTAATGTTGCTACATCTTAGAAATCAGTAAAAACTGTGGTCTAAAAAAGGTTACAAGAAGATAGTTTTACCTTATCTAAAGGACGGCAATATATATGTCTGAATTCTTTGTAATATTTCCTCAAATATTCTTCCAGCTTGGGAGAATCTTGTCTCCTAAAGATGTCCCATAGAGCACCGCCCTCTGGGTGTTCAATCCCCTCTATATTGTTATCTGAAGATCCAACATCCATATTCCTTGCAAATTCATCCGATTCTCTGCCCTTTTCTTCGTTGACATCTTGTTGTTCCGTGTGGTTTTGGCTCATCATTTTACCATTTCTCTTCTTAACACCAATAATACCAGCAGATTCTCTGTTAAATCGTAAGCCCTCTGACTTTGACATTGTCCTATGAAACTCTATTTCATCCTGGACAATTTGTTGCTGTTTTAACTCCTCTATCTTGGCCTGATGACCAGATGTAAAATTTACTTCTTGAACATGTGTCAACACATATACCTGTACCATACAATGTAATGAGACATAAAGAACTACAAAAGGAAGAGCATAGAATCAGGAATCAAACACCAAGAATGAAATTTTTTGTTCTAATGTAAGGATTCACCGTTCAAACAAAAGTTACTAAACACAATTTGGTAAAACTACGATCTTATAATAAGCTATAGTTGTAAATACTGAACTACAATCATACCGCATCAGATACGTCATAGTGGAGCTTTGTCACAGATTCACCACGACCGAGCTCTTCAGCCATTCCATAAGATATGTATGTCTTAGGCCCCATATCTGGTTTTAATGATTGTTCTGGCATCTTGACAGCAAGATTTAGATAGCCACTACGTGGATTTGTATATTCCTTAAAAGGCAAACTACTGAGAAACTCGACACAATGGCGTGGCAAGTGCTCATCGAATAAACTGGATGGGGGCCAGTCCTTCAACTTCAAAATTTGGGGCCACCCATATCTATCAACTTGACCTTCCCAATAACCTTTGAAAAATTGTCGTGCACTAACATCCACCTGCACTCCAGAAGAAGCAGCCAGAAACATATGACAAGTTTGATAATTAGCAACACATGGACCCAAAACTTACAAAGATATTAAAGAAGCAAAACTATTAAGGTTGCAGAATTCTGAAAAGATACATAATTTATGGTTCATTGGTATTTACATCATGACAGCAATGAAAATGGTATTGTATAATGAGGGGAGAAAAGAGATACAGTGTCAGGAAATTGCATGTACATCTAGATTCTAGAATAATAATTTCGAGATTATAACATTGTCATAATTACCTTACATTCTTACTGAATGTTGTATTAAAAGTTCTTCAGGAATTCCAGATGATTTGTTGTTTATTAATATGGAGTGAAGGTGAAAGCATTAAAACTTAATATACTCAAGATTTGCGTAGAGTTTTAGCAGCATACACATAATCACACTAGAAGTAAAACAAGACAAGAGTTTAAGAATTTAATTGCTAAAAGAGATAAACTCCGGAGATACAAGGATTATAGTACATTGGTTTATTAACAACCTGTTTTGGTTTTCACAATCACAGTCCTTTCTACACTACAAATAAATTGTGTAAAATCAGCACCAACAGTGTACTATCAGTATCAAAAGTAATTTCTGTGATTCAACCGCTTACACTGGGAAATAGTGACCCAAAAAAGGAGAAATCAACTGACCTCGCACCAGTTTAAACAATCAATGGCCACTACATTCAGTAGCTTGGGACGAATCTGGTTCTTAATCTGACGAAATGCGCGCCACATGACCATAGGTTCCCAACTTAAACCACGTGTTGACTGAAGCACATTATTGACAATAACAGGTTCGCCTTTGAGCCAGTGGTACTGAAAATGACTAGAGTCCCTGGCTTGAAGTTGTACAGCAGTTGGACAATACAGATAGTTATCACTGGAACCTTCTCGAGATGCGGCCTTCAGTAAATTTATCTTGTCAAAGCCAATTCCGGGTTCTAAATCAAAACAGAAGCACTGTTGTCCAGGAGTTTCAAAGAGGAGTTTGTGTTTATCTGATACTTCCTCAGCAGCAACTAGCAAGCTGGAAACAGAATCCTTTTTAAGTATGCACTTCAACTCTAATATGCCTTCACCGCAACCACCCAAACTTATTGGGGGACAAGGGATCCTATCATCTTCATGGGGTTTCCACTGAGTTATTGACTTCAAATGATCTCCGTGACTAGTTTCATCTGGTAGTTGTAGACCGCTACCACCATTTTTATTTGACTTGCCCGATCTTGACTTTGGTTTACCTATACCATGCATGTAAGGGGACCCTGGGTCTTCAAATTGCATATTAACTTCTTCTTGAGACACTAGCAGACAGCCATCACGTAACTCCTGACAACATATCAGGCAAAGATCAAATGCACAACTTGAACAACTTCTGTGAAAATCAGCAATAGAAGTTCTACAACTGTTGCTGCAACAAACAATTCATAAAACCAACATTTTAAAGATGCCAGTAAATACATAAAGGTTCATAGTGACAAGAGACGACTTCTGTACACTTACCAATAAACACGCTCATCCGACCCACATTTTGCCGTTTTTACTTTTAACTTTGATAAAGATAACCCTGCATC
This sequence comes from Kitagawia praeruptora, assembly GCA_037693485.1. NCBI lineage: Eukaryota > Viridiplantae > Streptophyta > Magnoliopsida > Apiales > Apiaceae > Kitagawia > Kitagawia praeruptora. Next base: position 59,188,257 of record CM075351.1, read on the forward strand.
AAAAAAGAAAAACGCTAATATTATAATCTTTTTCCTCATATCTATAGCAAATTAAAATTTATCCATTTTATATCTTTATATTATTAATTGAAAAGGAACATATATCTAGTATATATAATATTTAACAATATGAAACTAGACTTAGCTCTAAGTGAACTTCTTCATCTTGACAGTTGACACTTACCAGAATAGCAGGGACTTATAAGCATGGAAGGAAAAAGAAGACAATACATAAAGAAGCATTCTAATACATAAACACGGGTACATTTCACCTACACATATGAAAACTCTATTGAAAATCATTAAAGTAGCACAGCATAGTAAAATGAACTCATGCATGACAGTAATCATATAAATTATCAATTATTTGTTAAAAGCCCACACCACTTTCAGCCACTAAAAAGAACATTAGAGTCACTGAAATTTAGAAATCAAGAAGTAATACCTTGAATATTCGCTTCTATCTGTTTCTCGCTCATCTGTTTCTCATTGAATTGTTTCAGGAACGGGAGAAGCATTCGAATTATATGCTTGGAGTATTGAATTTTTTCTTCACCAGTGAACTTCAAATCGAAGATTTTCTTGTCCTACAAATAAATGAAAAGACAGAAATTACGTGAGCTTTAAACGAAGGAAATATCAAAAACTATTACAATTTACAAGTGTTGAGAAGCAAGATCCCAACCTTTTTGGGTACCTCTAGTCGCAAGCAACTTTTACAGTTACAGTTAACTCGACAAACAGGGCAGAGCCTGGCAAAATCATCTTCAGTCATCTTAGGGTACCTACATGAGACAGTGAGCTTAACCTGTTACGGCATCTGCAACAGGAAATGTGGTTGCTTATACTATACAAAAGAAGCCCCACGACATTATTTCATTTGGCATCATACATGTTACCGCTCCATTCGGACATTATCTAACAGGTTGGAGTTGATTAAAATGTGTGGCTTACTTGTAATTACTTTACTTTCTTGTGAAATTTTACTACTAAATATGTTTAAAGACTTGTGCAATGCTTATGATGTAATTTTTTATGACTTTTGATGTTTTCATTTTATTCAGCATACTTGCTAGCTAGTCAGTATATACTATAAACACCACATTGCCATATTGTTGTAGAGGTCCGCAGTTGCCTGCGGCCCGTAACAAGAATGCTCTAATGACGTAACAAATGTAGATTAAAATCAGATAGAAACTAAAAAGAACAGAAGTCCAAGAAATATAGATACCATGTCAACATACAGGGAACACAATATCGCTTCCACCTACAGTTGGTGCATGTGACAACCCGACCTTTGTCATTCCTCTGGCACTGATGACACATATTTGATGTTGGATAGCCCTTTAACATAAACACACACACATATAGTACTTTCTTGTGAGTTAAAAGCAAAAGCCAAAATTATAGGTATAAACATAATGCCAATCATAGTAACAATGACTTAAAATACAAAAGATAGAAGCAGAAAATACATTCTTATCTGTTAGCGCCCTTCCCTTTTGCTTTTGCAACGCATCAGCAGTCCTCCAAGCCTCACCTCCGTCTGGACCATCTTTACCTGTACCAGTTTTTTTCTTCATCCGATTTGGAGGAGTGCGATTTTCCTCTTTCATCATTGAGCTCTTCTTGTGTTTCTTCCGCGAATGACCATCTTCCTCAAAATCTTGTTCAACTCTCGGGTCCTCGGAATTCAACTCATCATCATTACTCCTTTGAGCTAACCCCATGTCCTCCTCACCCACATTCCCATGTTGAATTCCAACATCCAAATAATCATCATCATCATCATCATCACTACTAATAATACATATATCTACACCACTCTTCCCACCCAACTCACTAATTTTGTTCATGGAAGCTCTCACAATCTCATCTAAATCAAGAACACTCCTTCCATCATCATCACCCAAATCAAGAAAATACCTCTGATTATCTTGAACAAAACCCACTTCATTTTCACCAAAATCTGTCATCATCTCCACTACATTGTCACATTTTTTACCCATATCATCAACACCCTTGTTGTTGTTTTTAGGCCTCCCTACTTTTCCTTTCCTCCCTCTCTTCCTGTTCACATGGAAACCCTCTTCTTCTTCTTCTTCATTGCCTTGTAATTTCCCCATCAACACTCTGATTTGTCGTTCTTTTCTCTTAGCAAACCCTTTCATCTTCCAATAATTTTTGTCAGAAAAATCAAAATGAAAATGATGTGTTTTAAGAAAAGAGGGTTTCTGAAGGGTTCTTGAGTCTTGGGATCTATGCTCAAGATAAATTTATAAATTTATAAAATTTATATTCTTCATAACATAGATGCTGTTCGGACTTAGAAATAATTTGTTATGAACTGATTTCCGGATAAAAAATGCATATTTTAATAAATTTTTTTATATAAGTATTTTATATATATTTGAGATTTTATAAGTGGTAAAAAAATTTAGAAAAAATTAAAAATTTTAGCTTATTTCTTAAAATAAATTAATTTTCTTGAAAAATAAGTGTACTTAAACACCCCCATAATATAGAGCCCATTTGGGTTAACTTAAAAATTGTTACTTATCACTTAAAGTGTAACTTAATCACTTTAAGTGAAAAGTGATAATTTTAACTTTAAGTTAGGGATATTTGTTTGGCTAATTTACTTAAAGTATATTTTTTTAAAAAAAATAATTAAAAAAATAGAAATTTATATTTTTTAAACATAATCTAAAAGTATAAAATACAAATATAGGCAAAGAATATAATGTGAGTTAAAAGGTGAATCGAATATATAAAAATTGATAGGAGAAAAAAAATAAGTTGGAAAAAAGTACCTCAAAGGTACTTAAATTTTTTAAACTAAAACTTACTTTAAGTTGAAAATTTTAAGTGCAGACAAACACCTCATTTTCACTTTAAGTGGAACTAACAATCACTTTAATGTTACCCAAACGGGCTCATAATCTATACTATCTATACTATCTATATTATACTATAATAAGCGAAATGGGGTATAATTTGTAGCTTGGTTACCCCCTATTTTTGGTTATCCCCTATTCACACCCGTCAGATCTTCAACTCAAATAGATCATGACCGTTAGATACAATAATAAGTTGGAAGCCTAAGGTTCGAATCCCGCCACCAACATTTTAATATAAAATTAATACTAGATTATGTTATATAGAAAGGTTCAAGATTCGATTCCCACCAACATCGTATTAGTTTAGATTTAATACTAAAATTTATTTATATACAAATGTCTAAAATTTGAATTCTCCCAACATATTTAAAGTAATGTTTATAATATTATATATACTAAACTATAAATAAATTAAAAAAAATTAAAAGTAACACGTGTTTTGCACGGGATATAAGCTAGTGTATATAATAAGCGAAATGAGGTATAATTTGTAATTTAGTTATCCCCTCATTTTGGTTTTGGTTATCTCTCGTTCACAACTGTTAGATCTTCAACTCACCAGATCATGACCGTTGGATACAATTATACTAAAAGTTATTATATATAGAGGTCTAAGGTTCAATTCCCGTCAACAACATATTAATTTATATTTAGTACTAAATATTATTATATGCAAAAATGTAAGGTTCGAATCCTCCCAACAACATATTAAAATTAATATTTATAATATTAGGTTAGAAGTTAGTAGAACTAAATGCTGTATCATAATGTTATACTACAGCCTCGTAGAGGGGTTAAAAGTGATCCGGGTGATACCTGGTATACCCTTGCTCAGGTTGATAAGTGGATTTTATATCCACTTGAAGCGTTCCATATCGGCTTAAATTGATTCACTTGGTCTCAAGTTTGTTGTATTTTTTATGTGTTTCCGTATAGTGTGCAGGTTCGTGAATCATCGGCTAGGCTTTCCATTTTCCATTGGTTTTGGCGTAGATTACGAGTTTGGAATGAAGAGCGGAACCTTTTCCCTACAAGTATTTGAAGATCCTAGGTCAAAAGATTGAAGAACGGAAGTGGCAAAAGAATTGGAATAGAAAACGAAGGAGAAAGGAGCAAATTGTGTAAAATTCGGATTTTCTGGGTAGGTTGCGCAGTATTCACTGTTTTGGCCATATCTGGAGTTCTACAAGTCCGTTTCTGACGATCTTACAGCTCACGCGAAGACAACGACATTTCTACAATCTTAGACAGAAATCTGGGTGCAGGCTGCGCGTGGTACACGCAGGAAGCGCGTGGTACGCGCAGGAAGCGCGTGGAACAGACCGCGCAGGCTGCGCGTGGTGGGCGCAGGGTGCGCGCGTGGGGGCTGGAAGTTGCGAAAATTATCAATTCTCTACCCTATTTCGAATTGAAGATGTATTTTAGGACTATTCTTGTTGGACAAGACTTCTAGGGCCTATATAAACACAACGTATCATTGTAATTTGGGGATAACATATTATAACATAGAATTCATATCTTGTTTCATTATCATGGTTTCACTTGATCCCATGATGACGAGAGGTTCGATTAAGAACTAATCGTTGTCATGGGATTCTAACGGATTTATCTATGTAGTTTAGTAGTTTGTTTGCTTTAAAAATTTGTGTGTGATGAATTCTTGATATCCTTGTATGGTTGTGCTTATTCTTCTTGAATGCGTAGCTAACATCTAAGTTGTTTGTTAATCTCTTTTGAAGCGAGAGTGAATCTTGAGATTTAGAACTTGCCATGCTAGCATAGGCTCATGATTGTTTATCAACGTGATTCGTAGTGTAAGATGAGAATACTTATGTTGCCCTATGTGATCTTAATGGACAACTTGTTCTTCAACCGTTATGTTTTCAAATCCTATAGAGATATAGGGTCTAAACATAATTGGTATCTACCCATCTTCTATCTCTTTTGTGGATGTATGAGTAGTTCGATATTCGTATACTGAGAGGTAGCCTATACTTGTTTCGTGTTGTCTGATCAGTTATCATAACCATCACATACTTTGATTAAAGGCATCAACTCTAAGCGAAATATTTAATGAATGTAGGATCCCATGTTTTCTCTTGCATAAGTAATTAGATTTAAATTCTCGTTAGTCAATTCATTCTTAGTTTGTTAATTTGTTTCTTAGTTAATTTTTAGTTAATCAAAACTCCAATTTGTTAGTTGTCTTAGCAGTGAATAAAAACCATACATTGTTGCATAGGTGCATTAACTGAATTGAAACCTAAACCAGATCTCTATGGGAACGAGCTCAACTTAATTCTATATTACTTGTGACCACGTACGCTTGCGTGATTTAGTGCAAACACAGGTCTCGGATCATTTACTTTTATCGTGTCCAGATTTGGGATCGGTATCGTTTAATTCGGATATGATCTGATCCCGAGTATTTAGGTCCGGATCCAAACCGAATATGAGCCGGTATCATATTTTCTTTTTTCTAACCGGGTAGTTTGTGATCCATCGAATACGAATCAAATATGATCCAGCAACATTAGTATCAATTTTATTTGAACTATATAAATAATCATTTAATCGTTTTTATTTGTATTAATCTGTTAATTGTTAAAGTTTGAATGGCAACTTTCACTCCAGTTGCATAATATTTTAGTTGCTAGTGTATTTTAGTTCTTTGATAATCAACAAACTGAATAGAATTCAGTTTTATGGATATGAGCCTGGTTCGGGTAATATGGATATGAACCTGGTTCGGATATGGTTCGTTTTATAAAAATAATATGATACCGGATATGGGCGAGTAGGATAGTTCTCAGATTCGGGATCATATTTTATCCGGGCTCAAAATTTCTGCCAGATCCGTATCGTTTACAAAACGAATCTGAGACATGTATCATATTTTCGAGCCGGATATAAGCCGAGATACCAGATAGATAGTCAGGATAAGTTTTCAGCCCGCACAATTCAATAATCTTGGTGTTTTTTCTACGAATTATGATAAAAAATTCATTTTTATTTAATTATATTAAATAATTATCTTATTTTTCATAAAATTTAACATAATTAACATATAATGTTAGAAATGATTGATGAGAACAGTGTTTGGAAGCTATAGTGACAAAACAGAGTTTAGCTGGAAGCAGTCAGAGTTTAGTTAAACACTGACTGGAAGCGCAACAGAGGTTGTTAAACTCTGTAGCGGTATTGTCTGAAGAGTCAACAGTGTTTAAAGGTTGATGCAAGATAAGTATGGAAGCAATATCTTTGAAGATCGGAAAGCTGTCAAAGAGATTGAGTTGACTTGGAAGACTGGAGCAATCGTGATTGATATCAATTGTATAGCTTGATTATAGGAGAATCAGTTACTGATTGTACGAAGCTGTATGTTCTATAAATACAGTTAGGTTAACCCTAGAAGGGTAATCGAACATTGAGAAATTCATTGATTGTAACCTAAGCAGCTCTCTGTGATATTTACATCACTGAGAGAGGAATTGTTAATTCCAAACAGTTTTTAATTGTTAAACAGTGTGTTCTTGTTAATACTCATACAGTATTTGATTGCTTATTGTGTATTTGACCGAACAAGTGGTATCAGAGCCTAATCTGTTACTTTATTACAGTTAAAGATCCAAACACAATAGTAATCAATGGCAGAGATACCTCCACCAACTGAGAAAACCCCTACTACTGTTAGTAGGTATGAAACAATAAGGGTTCCAATACTTAGGCCATCAGAGTATGCAATCTGGAAGGTAAAAATGACCATGTTTCTAGAAGCCACAGATCCAGAATACCTTGATAGAATTTATGAAGGTCCTCACAAACCTACAAAGTTAACTGCTGCTGCTGCTGGTGAGGAATCAAAGGTCATTCCAAAAGAAAAGAAAGATCTAACTGCTGAGGATCTTTCATCTATTGCAAAGGATGCAAAAGTGAGACATTTACTTCACAGTGCATTAGACAATGTTATGTCTAATAAAGTGATTAATTGCACAACTGCAAAGGAAATATGTGATGCACTTGAGGTTAGGTGTCAAGGAACTCCTGCAATCAAGAAAAACAGAAGAAATATACTCACTCAGGAGTATGAGCACTTTGAGGCAAAGTCTGATGAAACCATGACATAAACATTTGACAGATTCTGTAAACTGCTCAATGATTTGTCATTGGTTAACAAAGAGTATGATTTAGAAGACTCAAATCTCAAGTTTCTTCTTTCTCTACCTGAAAAGTGGGATGTGAAAACAACCACTATAAGAGATAATTATGAACTTGGTGAAACAGAGATTGATGAAATTTATGGGCTGCTCAAAACTCATGAATTGGAATTGGAGCAGAGAAACAAAAGATCTAGTAGAAAGTCAAAGTCTGTTGCTCTTAAAGTTGAGGAGAAACCATCAAAGAAGGAGGCATCAAGGAGAAAGGCAAAAGGGAAAGCCTTAGTCATACATTCAGAGAATGAGTCATCAAACACTGATGTTGACTCAAACACAGATGAATCATCTGATTCTGAAGATGATGAGGAGATGATGCAAATGGCTGCATTGATGGTAAAGACCTTCAAGAAGATGGGATACAAGAACTTCAAGAAGGGAAAGAGATTCTCCAGGGACTACTCAAAGTCTGACAAGAAGAATTTCAAGAAATCTGAGGGAAAGGACTTCAAATCTGGTAAGAAAGATAAGTCTGAAATTCAATGCTACAAGTGTAAGGAGATGGGTCACTATGCTCCTGAGTGCAAGAAGGGTAAAACTGAGAAGGCACTCTACACCAAAGGCAGAGATTGGGCAGACACTTCAGATTCAGATGAGGAAGTCAACTATGCTCTCATGGCTACTACTCAGACTGAAAATGATGATCTTAAGGTACCCCCAACTACCTATGCTTATAACACTGATAATATAACTGAATTGAGAATCTATCTTAAAGCATTGCATATCAGTTATAGGGATCAGACTTTAGAAAATGAGAGGATAAAGACTGAGTGCTCTCAACTCAAAGAAAGAAATAAACTTGTTGAGGAACAGCTAGAGAACATGAATAAAATTCAAAAAGAGAGAGATGATGCAGTGTTTATTGAACAGGAGTTGCTAGGTAAGTATAAGCAACTAGAATCTGAATTGGAGGATACTAAACACATCATTAAAACTTGGACACACTCTGGTAAAGACACTCAAGAAGTGTTTCAGTCAGATACAGTAGGTCTAGGTTACTCTGAGGGAGATGAACTTAGATTTGAAAATCAGGTAAAAGTTAGACCACATCGTTCATCTGAAGGTAATGTCATGGGAACAGGTGGACCTAAGACTGAAGCACAGAAAAAGGCTGTTAAAGAGTCATATGCTAAAACTTTTGTTAAAGAGGCTAACATTGGTTTAATGACAGATAAACAACTCAAGCATAAGCTTAAGGAGATAAAATCTGTCAACAAACAGAGATTGCCTAAGAAAAACAAAAATGGAAAGGTAGGCATAACATCAGGAATTAAGCCAATGCTTGCTTCATTAGCTCCTAGAAAAACATGCTTTAATTGTGGTAGCATTAATCGTCTTGCTAGTTTCTGCAGTAAGAATAAGAACATTAATTCTTTACCCTCTAAAACTGCAGTGAAGAGTGATTATGTGAGAACAAGACCACAGACTTTATGTAAACACTGTGGAAGTACATGGCATTCTATTTACACTTGCAGAGATTATCATGCTATTTACTATAATTACTATGAACCCAAACCAAATTTGAAATGGGTTAAAGTAAACTCTGCAAATGTAAACTCTGAAAAAGGTTAGCTTAAACTCTGATAATGTGAATTCCGCTGCAAAAGCTAACAGAATTAAGAAAGCCAAAGGATCCAAGCAAGTCTGGATCCTTAAAACTAATAATCAGTGATTGTTTGTGATTGCAGGGCAACAGGGTTAGTACCCTAGTCGTGGACAGTGGATGTTCAGGACACATGACAGGAAATAAAGCCCTGCTATCAGAGTTTGAGGAGAAGGCTGGCCCAGAAGTTTCCTATGGAGATGGCAACATAGGACATACACTGGGATATGGCAATATTAATCTTGGAAATGTCATCATCACAAATGTAGCTCTGGTTCCAGGACTCAAGCATGATCTGCTATCTGTGAGTCAAATCTGTGACAGAGGATATCATGTAGATTTTCAACCTTAATATTGTCAAGTGATCAGCAAATCTACAGGGAAAGTTGCTCTAGTTGGAAACAGACACAATAACATATATGAAATTAAATTGTCAACAAACTCTGATGGCAAAGCAGTGTGTCTGTCAACAAGAATGTCCAGTGAGGAGAGTTGGAAGTGGCACAAGAAACTCTCTCATTTGAACCTGAACAACATCAATGAACTAATCAAGAATGATCTTGTAAGAGGCTTACCAAAGTCATTGTTGAATGCAGAAGGCCTGTGTGATTCTTGTCAAAAGGCCAAACAGAGAAAAGCCTCTTTCAAGAGCAAATCTGAGTCTTCAATTGTTGATCCTTATCATCTTCTACATGTTGATCTTTTTGGACCAGTAAATGTCATGTCACTTGGAAAGAAGAAATATGCTCTAGTCATTGTTGATGAATACACCAGATACACTTGGGTGTATTTTCTAGCAAAGAAGGATGAAACTGCATTAACACTGACAGAACATATATTACAACTGGAAAAAGGGTCAGAAAATCAAGTGAAGATAATCAGAAGTGACAATGGAACTGAGTTCAGGAATTCATCAATGGAAGAATTTTGCAAGAGTAAAGGGATAAAACAAGAGTTTTCTGCACCTGGCACTCCACAACAAAATGGTGTAGTGGAGAGGAAGAACAGAACCTTGATAGAAGCTGCCAGAACCATGCTAGATGAAGCAAAGTTGCCAACATATTTCTGGGCAGAAGCAGTTCAAACTGCTTGTTTTACTCAAAATGCAACACTGATCAACAAGCATGGTAAAACACCATATGAAATGGTGAAGAAGAAGAAGCCAAATCTAAAATATTTTCATATTTTTGGATGCAAATGCTTTGTGTTGAAGACTCATCCTGAACAGTTGACCAAATTTGACCTAAAGGCAGATGAAGGAATTTTTGTTGGCTATCCACTGTCAACTAAGGCATTCAGAGTTTATAATATGAGAACCAGAGTGATCATGGAATCAATTCATGTGTCATTTGATGACAAGAAAATAACTGGACTTGAAGAAGTAAATGAACATGATCAACTGCACTTTGAAAATGAAGATTTATTCTCTGAAAAAGTAAACTCTGATCAGACTGATTTGACAAACTCTGTTGATCTAAACTCTGAACCTCTACTGGTAAATACTGAAGAAACTCTTCAATCAGAAACAAGGGAAGAATCAGTTGAGGGGGAGCATGAAGAATCACATCAAAGTGATAATTTAAACACTGAAAGTGACTCAGTTGATGATTCTGAATCAAACTCTGTTGATTCAAACTCTGTTGATAATTCTGAGAAGTCACATTCAGGGGGAGCATCAGAAAATGAAGAAAGGCACCAAGAAAATCAGGAGAGCATGGATCAAGGGGGAGGATCACATGATGACAGAAGCAATCTGCCTTCTGCAAGAAAATGGACTAAATCTCACACACCTGATTTGATTATTGGTGATCCTGATGCAAAAGTAAGGACAAGAAGTGCAACAACAAATGAATGTCTGTTTCATGCATTCTTGTCACAAACTGAGCCAAAGAAAGTGGAAGAAGCTCTTAAAGATGCTGACTGGATAACAGCAATGCAAGAAGAGCTAAATGAATTTGAAAGAAATGAAGTGTGGACACTTGTACCAAGGCCCAAGAACAGATCCATTGTTGGTACTAAATGGGTTTTCAGGAATAAAACTGACAGTGAGGGTGTTATCACAAGGAACAAGGCAAGACTGGTTGCAAAAGGCTACTCACAACAAGAAGGAATAGACTATGATGAAACATTTGCTCCAGTGGCAAGATTGGAGGCAATCAGAATCTTTCTTGCATATGCCTCTCACATGAAATTCAAAGTGTTTCAGATGGATATAAAAAGTGCATTTTTGAATGGAAAACTTGAAGAAGAAGTGTTTGTGGAACAACCACCAGGTTTTGTAGATCCAAAATATCCAGACTATGTCTACAGATTAGACAAGGCACTCTATGGACTTAAGCAGGCACCAAGGGCATGGTATGAAACCCTTGCCAAATTTCTACTAGAAAGTGGATTTCACAGAGGTACTATTGACAAAACTCTGTTTTACTTCCAAACTGGTAGTGACTTGCTTTTAGTTCAGATATATGTAGATGACATCATTTTTGGATCTACTAATGATAAACTCTGTAAGAAGTTTGCCAAACTCATGCAGTCAAGATATCAAATGAGTATGATGGGAGAGCTTAGTTATTTTCTAGGCCTACAGGTGAAGCAAACAGATGATGGAATTTTTATAAATCAAGCAAAATATACCAGAAACCTTCTCAAGAAATTTGGTATGCTTGATTGTTCATCTGCAACAACTCCCATGGCAACTGCAACAAAATTGGACAAAGATGCAGGGTCATCAGTAGATGTGACAAGTTACAGAGGAATGATTGGTTCTTTACTCTATTTGACAGCTAGCAGACCTGATATCATGTATGCAACTTGTTTGTGTGCAAGATTCCAGGCAGATCCAAGAGAACCACATTTAACAGCAGTAAAGAGGATATTTAAGTACCTCAAGGGCACTATAACTTTGGGGCTATGGTATCCAAGAGAATCAGAGTTTAAACTTCTTGGTTACTCTGATGCAGACTTTGCTGGATGTAAGATAGACAGAAAAAGAACCAGTGGAAGTTGTCAATTTCTGGGTGACAGACTTGTTTCCTGGTACAGCAAGAAACAGAAGTCAATATCTACATCTACAGCTGAAGCAGAGTATATTGCTGCTGGTAGCTGCTGTGCACAGATTTTATGGATGAAGAATCAACTGCTGGATTATGGATTAAGGTATACCAAGATACCTATTTACTGTGATAATCAAAGTGCTATTGCAATGACAGGTAATCCAGTGCAACATTCAACGACAAAGCACATCAGCATAAGGTATCACTTCATCAGAGAGCATGTAGAGGAAGGCAACATTGAGCTTCACTTTGTGTCTACAGAACAACAACTTGCAGATATCTTCACCAAGCCATTGAGTGAAGCTACATTTACAAGACTGGTCAATGAACTAGGAATGGTCTCTAGTTTTGACTAGAGATGTTGGGTTAGTTTTTCTTCCTAGCAACTATGCGGCACCACTGGAGAATGCAAATGCTCCAGAGGCGTTTCATTTGTTCCAAAATTTCTTGAAAGATTCTGAAATAGGGAAGGCTTTAACTGCACCACCAACATTATCTGCATCACAAATTGCTGCTTTCTGGACAAACTCTGTATATGATGATGGAGAAGAGTCTGGCACTCCTACAATTACTTTCACTCATGATGAATCAGAGTATATCATTACTCCAACTACGGTTAGGGATGCTCTGGATTTTGAGACACACACTTCTTACAGTGTTGTTGGTCATGATCGCTTGAGGACAATGTTGGAGCAAATTGGATGTGCAGGAAACTTGAATAAGATAGGGTCTTTGAGACGGCCAAGTTTGAGAAAGGAATGGAGTTTCTTTTTCGATTACATCACAAGAGCTTTTGGAAAGAAGACAACAAACTGGGATGCACTTCCTCTTGACACTCTCCAAATTGGTCATGCTCTATTATATGGAGGTAATTTTGATTTTGGTAGACTAGTGCTAATGAACTTGGGAGAACGTTTGTCTGAGACTACTACTGTCTATTTTGCTCGTTTTTGTCAATTGCTATTTACTGCCTGTGTGCCTAACATTCCAATTGATGAAGCTGATGTGATTCAGCCTTTTCAAGTTGCTAAAAGAATGTTTTCTGATTTGACAAACAAAGATGTTACTAAACAGCAAATACCAGATATGTTTATGCCTTTAGCCTTACAGAACTATGTAAACCAACCACAAGACCATCAATCACCACAACAAATGCCTGAACCAATAGACACTATAAACTCTGAACCAACACCCACAACACCCACAACCACTGTACCTACTACATCTCATCAACCACAACCAGAAACCTTAAACTCTTCACCCATAAACTCTCCAATACTAAACTCTCCAATAATAAACTCTCCACCATTAAACACTGAAACCTTAAACACTGAATCTTTAAACTCTGAGCCAGCACCTACTGAAACAGCCAAAACCAAGCCAAAGAGAAAGAAACACACCGCTCTAAACACTAAACACTCAAAGGCTAAACAGACATTACCTGGAGCTGTTTATACTAGAAGAATGAAGCAACATGCAAACAGACCTTCACTTTCACCAACTAAAAAGAGCTCAAGTGAAGATGAAGAGGAGATGGTAGTGCCTCCAATCAAGAAGAGGAGATTAATTCTTTCTGATTCAGATGAAGAGAATGTTGTTGAAGCTCCAGAGGTGGTTTCACAGCAAACACCTACTGTTGAGGTTACAGTGAATGTTGAAATACCTGCAGAGGTTGAAATGCCTGCAGAGGATATTGTGGCTGACAAAGTTGAAATACCTGCAGAGGTTGAAATGCCTGCAGAGGATACTGTTAATGTTGAAATACCTACAGAGGATAAAATGCCTGTAGAAGAGGATCACAGAGATGGTTTTTCACCAGTGCATGATGTTCTTGATTCAATTCTTGATCCTATCTCACCTGTTGATTATGTTGAAGCTCCTGGTGTAGCTGATGAGCCTGCAGTAAATGTTCCTGAAGCTGCAGCATCACACACAGAGCTGGTATCTACTGCTTCTCCTATTGCAGACAAAGGTGATGAAGTTGATCAGGCAACTAAGATAATTTCTGAATCCATACCTGTTGAAGCTACAAAGGCAAACTCTGTTGCAGAGCCTGTGCAACATGAGGTGACTATGGAAAAGGTTACAGAAGTTGTTGAAGAAACTGTGGCTGACACTGCTCAGAACATTGGTTCTTTAAAAGATGTCCAAGCTAAAGATGCAAGTGCTGAAGATGAATCTGATAGTAGTACAAACTCTGATTCTTTTGTGAGTGCACCAGCACAGGCAGATAATAAGCATACACCTTTTGATCAGCCTTGTCCATCTCATGCAGTTGAAGTAGAGCATCTTGCTAAATCTGCTGAAAATTGGTATAAACAAGACTGTATTTTTCCAAAAGGGAGAGCAGCTGAGTTTGTTAAGCAAACTGCAAAGAAAATTTCAAATCCAGAGATTTTATCCTGTTTAAAGGCAACTGTGGTACAAGTCAAGACTCTGGAAGGAAATTTTGCTGAAACAAAACAAGAGATTGCTTCTTTAAAGACTGAGATACAGTCAAGAGAATTGAAGATGGAAAGAGAGTCCAAAATAAAAGCTGTTCAGCTGTCTAAAGTTCAAGACACTCTCTTTGCCAGGCTAGGAAAAGTTGAAGAAAATCAAACTGCTCTGTTTTCTAAGGTTGAGTCTATTGCTAATTCTTTGGAGCTCATTACATCAATACTCATTCCTGATGATGTCAAAAAGGGGGAGAGAGTTGCTAAGTCTAAATGCAAAGTTTCTCAAACTCTGACTCAAAAGGATGATGCTGGAGATGGAGGGGCAAGTGATAAGAGTAAGATCTTAAACTCTGAAAGGCAAACTCTGAGATCTGACAAATCTTTTAAATCACAGTCTGTTGGAATAAACACTGAAACTCAAGGTACTTCAAAGACCAAGAGTTTGGAATTAATATCAAATCCAAAGACTGATGAGGAGTTAGCTGTTAAGCTTTTCATGGAAGAGAATGCAGAAGGAGTTACTTTAGAAGATGCTAAAGCTGAAGAGAAGAGTTTACAAGAAAAGCATTTGAAAGCTCTAAAGTCTGAAAAAGCAAAGAAGAATGTGAAAGTTGCTAAAGCTGCAAAGCCTGTTCTTAAAGGCATTCAAATCAAAGAACCAGTTGGTACAAATCAAAGAATGCAAGTATTTAGAAAACCAACAGATGCAGAAGCTAAGCAAAAGCTGAAAAGTATTGTTACAACCTCTGTTGATACACATGTTGTACAGAAAAATGAAGACACAACCTCTGTTGCTGCACAAGTTGTGACCACACCATTACTGTCTTCTCAGTTGAAATCAACATTTAAGAAAGGTGCTCCTCATGACTCAAGACTAGAAGCTACAATTCCAATGGATTTTACTGATGATAGAGCTTTATCTGGTAAAGTTGGATACAACAAAGAAGGCATAGGCTCACACAGAGATAAAAGGCAATATGTTGGTCCTAGAGATCCTTCTTCACTGTCTGTTCCAGGTCGTGGTGTCACTGAAGAGAGTTTAGACAAACTGGAATCAGTACAGCTTGTATATCAGAAGAGTCTAGAGAAGGATTTCTTGCTATATTTCATGGCTGATGGAACAGTATTTAAAGTTTCTGAAAAGGATATCGAATTAAAATACTGGGAAGAACTTGAATATGTTCTGTATATTTTCAGAGTGAGAAATCAAAGAGCTCAGTCAGTTGCAAATGTGCTTAGACAAAGAATGATTCAAAACCTTGCAAGAAGGCAAATGAAATTCAACAGCAAGTATGTTCCTAAATACAGAGATTGGAATGGAAATCTGATAGAAATGGAGAAAGGGACTACAAAACTGAAGACTGATCTTGGAGTTACTGTTCTGGATTTCAATGTAAAGTCTGAAGAAGTGAAGTACATAAGGCTGGGAAATGAAATGAGAAGAAACAAAATCTATGATCTTAGAGCTGCTATCTATCAAACTGATGAGAATGATCCTCAGTTGAGAGAAATCAAGGAAGCTATGCAGATAGAGCTTGAAAATGCTGAAAGAAGGTTGCTTATAGACTATCTCAGAACAATGCCTGATCTTCAAGAGATTAGAAATTAAAGTCTGTAAGAATTTTTCTTATTTTCTGTAGAATTTGTTAAGTAATAGCTTAAACTCTGTTTGTATGATTAAACACTGTAAACTTTGTATTTGTTTTGACATCATCATTTACTGTAAACTTGTACATTTTTGCTAATGGACAAGTTGGGGGAGATTGTTAGAAATGATTGATGAGAACAGTGTTTGGAAGCTATAGTGACAAAACAGAGTTTAGCTGGAAGCAGTCAGAGTTTAGTTAAACACTGACTGGAAGCGCAACAGAGGTTGTTAAACTCTGTAGCGGTATTGTCTGAAGAGTCAACAGTGTTTAAAGGTTGATGCAAGATAAGTATGGAAGCAATATCTTTGAAGATTGGAAAGCTGTCAAAGAGATTGAGTTGACTTGGAAGACTGGAGCAATCGTGATTGATATCAATTGTATAGCTTGATTATAGGAGAATCAGTTACTGATTGTACGAAGCTGTATGTTCTATAAATACAGTTAGGTTAACCCTAGAAGGGTAATCGAACATTGAGAAATTCATTGATTGTAACCTAAGCAGCTCTCTGTGATATTTACATCACTGAGAGAGGAATTGTTAATTCCAAACAGTTTTTAATTGTTAAACAGTGTGTTCTTGTTAAGTTACTCATACAGTATTTGATTGCTTATTGTGTATTTGACCGAACATATAATCTATCATCTATTACTATATATTATACGACGACAGAAGGGTAAAAGTTACCAAAAAAAGGGACGTCAAATGACCGATTTAACCTGAAGTTACTGGAAATAACTGGAATACCTTGCTCTCCTCCTCCTATTACACAATCTCATCGGCGAGTAGGCACAAAGGTGGAAGGGAAGAGCTCGATAGTTGTGTGCTCATATCAGTTACAATCATCGGTACATCGATATCTTTGCTCTATTTTTTCGGGTATTTACTGGTACGTGCTATTTCCCCTAATCTAGATATGTGATTGTGATCTGTGTCGTTACCCTTCCTCTATTAAAGATCAAATCAGACATGGTTCTTCATTGTTATCCTTTGATTACAACCATTTGCAAAATGTTGCAATTTAGTACTTTTATCCGCTTATATCAATTATGATTGTGATTATATAATCTTTGTTTGTCTTTTGCGAATTGTCATTGGTGTGTTCTATTCTTATGTTGCCCTTAATTGTTAAGCAATTTTTGGATTGAAGTTGATCATAGTGTCCATAATGCCCATTTTCTGTTATATTGGGAAAATGTTGTTTGTTAGCAGCTTAATGTGCTATTTTCTAGGTTTAATGAATTTGCTTGAAATGCTGTAAGACGGATATGTATTAGTAAAAAGTAGTGTTCTATTACATTTTATTATTGCGTCAGTTAAAAGTATCTTTTGATATTTTAGGGTTCATAAGATTTAGAGGGAGGTCGTAGCAGCAATGTTCTATGGATTTGTGTGAGATTGTACTTTTGTTATTTAGGCAGATGTTTGGTTGCTTGAAAAAAATGTTCAGAGAAGAAAATGACCAAGAAAGCACGCAGGGCGCCATCCCTGTTTGTGATCGTCAAGATGTCTGTTGTGAGATATTCTAAAAATTAGTAAAATTTGATGAGAATGATGTATAAGCTTAAAGGATTAAAATTCTAATACATGGGTCTTAATCGGGTTATTAAGTCATGGTTGTTTCATTTTCATATCCTTTATTTGTAAATCCTGTAGATAATTGAGGTGGATTCAAGTGAGTTCTGGATACTTTAAGACATTGCCACCTGCTAGCTCAATATGATGCAATAATCATTACTTGTGCAAATCCAAGTAGGATAAAATAGGGACATATATCACATTTGATAACGGCATTAATGAATGTTATAATCCTGGTCTTTACCTTTTTTGGAATAGTTGTATCATCTACATTGCACTACCTGCCCCATCAGCATGGATATAATTATATTTTTGTCCTTATGTTTACTTCTATGTTTTTGTGCACCAGCTTATTTTATTTGTTTGCTAATTATGCTTAAAGTAGATGAAAGTGACACCTTTGACCACTACCAGGTAAACATTTTTCCATTTAACAGTATAAAAACTTCTTGGATGTATGCTCTGGTGTAGTGTAGAACACGGTTTATCGTAATCTCTTTGTAGACACAATCTCTTTAGTTCCTTATTACATTTTATTTTTTACCTATCGTGCTTGGCTGTATATATTTAATTTCTACCTGATACTCAAAAAAAAAAATCTATTGATACATTTGCATTTTGATTTTTAGTTATAGACAATGTTATAATTTATATTACAAGAAAATTATATAATTTATTTTACTGTATGTAGGAATTGTCCAAAGCTTTGATTGGTTTCATCATTGTTGGTGGGTTTACTTTGCTTTGTTAACTCACAGAAACATCTTACAAAATCATAAATTCCAAGCTGTTGGACTTGGTAAGTAAAGCTTGTCCTAAGTGGAAGGGATAGATCCTTTTACATTGAATTTCTGGATGTATGTTATGAGCTTAGGACTTCATAGATGACGCTCTATTAAAAATCAGTATGTTGGTTGAAGTTCAAATAATATGGGTAAAAAAGATGTTGCCTATTTGTTGACAATTTGTTGCTATCACTATCAATAAGTTTGTTAAGTAGATCAGCCCTTAATTCGATATAGTTAACTAATTACGAAAGTTTTAGAAAAGTTAGTGGTAGTTAGCTTCTTTGTGCATTATGCATGGCTAGAAGTACTGTGAAGTAGTAATATGCAGTTTATCGTAAGTCTGACATGCATTACAGGTTCAGGCATCACGGGTTTTTTTTTTTGGCATTTTTCATTCAGTTTTTCTTTATCCTTTTTTTCCCAATATTAATGCAAATCAATTTACGAATTTATTTTTACATTTTCATATTTGCTAAATGTTTAAAACTAAAAAAAATAATGTTTGTCTAATGCTCTGTTTTTAATTTCACTATAGATATTATAATTGCATGTTAACTAAAAATCTTATTTAACACATTTAAATAAAATATGATGTTCATTAGTAAAATATTATAATTACCTAAATATGGTGTACTCGGTGTATCAGACAATTAATCTATCTCGGTAGCTTTGGCTTTTGCAGCTGCCTGTTGCATAGATTGGCAATGGCATCCTTTTGGAATGGTGTGAGAGTATTGAAATTTACTTAGGACTATATATTGCAAGGGCTTGAAGCAAATGCAACACTGGTACTCTTTTATCTTTTCATTATGAGTCCAACTAAAGCAATTTAGATGTTGTATATGTGCATTTGTACGTCACTTGTAGACACATAATATGCGTAATTTATAATGAGTTTGCAAGTTTATATATTATACGTACCATTGTGTATGGGCACATCAGACCTGTTAAAATTTAGTAATTTACTTGGTATATTTCTATCTTCTAGCAGTAACTGGTTTAAGTAACTTTCATTTTGGCTCTTTTTTGTTTCGTTGGTCTAGGTGTTATGCATATTTCAGCTCTTACACATGCAGTCCCCGCTTGCTACATTCCCAGGCTCGTACCTCATATTTCTTCTTGATGGATATCAAACTAAAATGTATAATCTCTGGTCTGCAGATTTAGGTGTACATCTGCCTACTGTTTCGGAAAAAATATCTCAAAATGGGTAATGTTTTTTATAATTTCAGTTTTGATTTTTTGTATCATCCATTAGCATTATCTCCAGTTCGAATAATAAATTCAGGTCCTGCATTAGTTAGAAAAGGCAGATTGTAATTGGAACACGATCTCCTCATTGTAGTTGGCAGAAAGCTTCCCCCAAAACAGGAGTCTCAAGTTTGTGATTCTAATGTTATAACTCCTGGAAGTGAGTTTATGGTAGTTTGTCAGTTGCTCTGCAGTATTATATCCATCTTAGAATTAACAATGACCCTGGATGGAAATCTGTAAAGGTATTATATCCCCTTAAAATATACATTTGGTTTCTGGATTTTCTGTGGAGCTTATGCATGCTTCCAATTGGAAATGTAAGAACCCTAATTTTTGGTAATATTTTATTTTATTTAATATCTTGTGGCAATGTCAATATGGAACCTTTCTGGTCATCCCTGTGATTAATAGAATTGATTGTCTGAGAAACTGTGTTGCTGTATTCATTATGTAAGATAAGAAGGGAGATTGTGAAGGCAGGAGTCTTATTGTTAGTGAGATTTATAAAACTTGGGATTTGAGAATGATTAGAGTGTTACAAGATTTATTGAGGATCATGACAAGGAATTATGGACATTAGAGGAATTTACACAATTAGTACTTAAGGAATTATAGGGGAAATCTCTACGCGACAAAATATTATTACGAGAGATTAATTAAGATACAATACGAATTAAAGATTAGATAATAAGCATT
The DNA here is from genome assembly GCA_037693485.1 of Kitagawia praeruptora. NCBI lineage: Eukaryota > Viridiplantae > Streptophyta > Magnoliopsida > Apiales > Apiaceae > Kitagawia > Kitagawia praeruptora. The sequence continues at coordinate 59,208,428 of CM075351.1, forward strand.
GGTGGGAGAATAATAATACAAGGAGTAGTATTGCATGCAAGCTCATGCAAGCTCATGCAACTAAGTAGTTAGGAAAGCAAACTAGATGAACCAAATAGCAAGGGGAATAGTAACTAGTTGGCTTGCTTTTCAAAAAGAGGAGACAAGAAGTACCACTAGCCATGCTTATAGCCATGCCTATGTTGTACCATGCATATACTCACAATAATACATATCAACCTCATCTAATACCACTCATTCACCCAACACCAAAATCAAACACAAAAACACTCTTCCCCCCCCCCTTGATATTGCTCTCGGCCTAAGCTAAAAAAGGGAGAAGAAAAATTCTTCTTCCCCATTTCCCATCACTCATAATTCACACCATAAATCCTAGGTCATCTACATCATCTAATCAAGGTATGCTAGCAATTTCACTTCATTTCATCCATCCAATTCCAAGATATAAATTGTTAAAGATTGGGTGAATAGTAACCATGTTTGATTTTCTTTTAGATCTTGGATTATAGGTGTTGTAGGAGATCATCTAAGGTGTTGTTGTGTTGTGAAAAGCTTACCCAAGGTCCCTAGGAGCTCAAGAAGGTATAAAAATCACAAACCCTCTTGGTTATGTAGTATTTATAATGTTTGGTAGTAGATCCATGCATGTATGAGCTAATCTTGGTTGTATAAGTGTTGGATGACTTGGATCTTGAGTTTTTATGTTGAGATTGTGACTTTTATGATTATGGATAACATATGTATCTCCATGAGTGTTATGAACCATGATTTGAGTGTATTAAGTGTTGGTTGTATGGTGGAATTGTGAAAAATGATTGATGTAAGTGGTATGTTCATGCTGAGTTTTTCCAGGAGCAATGACCTGTATTGTGACACGATTTTGAACACCCAAATGATGTCCCCTGATGTCCTACCTTATATTGTTGGAAAGATAATTGAATGTAGTTTCTGGATATGTAAGATTCATAGCTAGGTGATGTGTGGATTTTTAGTTATGGCCGGAGAAGTGATTTTTGTTTCTGGACTATGGACTGCATAAAGTGACCCCCTTGTGAACCTTGTTTAAACACCTTAAAAAATATTTGGGATCATGGAAAAATTAGAGAAGCTAGGAAATACAGTGGTGAAGGCTACCCAAAAAGAATTGGATTAAAATATGAATTTTTGGATTTTATAAAAATGCTAGAGTAAATTTCGCGCAAGGGAAAAAGTCGTTAGTGGAGCATAATTCTAGGAGTAATGGTTATGGTTCGAACGTGGTAACTAAATTAAGTCGAGTAAGTGACGAGCGTAAACGAGTGATGTCATGGACCTATAGTGGGGCTAGGGAGTCATAAGACGAAGTCGTTAAGTTAATTTCGTGTCCCCTTAAAACCCCGTAATTAGAAAGAAATTGTTAAGGTACTAACGAACGATTATTGTTTATGTATAGATCGTTCGAATTCACACGCTCGACCACCCCAACCAAACCAAGGCAAGTTTACTTTTCAAAACTTATCCCTATACAAGGATTTCACTGTTGTGTTTGTAGTTTTCAAATTATATCAAATGCTATGTTTATCGAAGTATTGATGCAATTGAGATTGAACAAGTACATGTATGCTTTTACCCCTTGAACTTAGATTGAAATGTTTTCTTCGGACAACGACTCTAGCAATAGAGGTCGTAGCGGTCCGTATATACTATTGACCGGGGAGCGGTATATTATTATATCGTATCTATATTGCGAAAACCCGAAGGGTCATTCGGGTGGTATCGTATATTCAAATAACTATTATTATATCTTCGTAAATACTCGAAACCCTATCTTGGATTAAAAGCTTATTTTATTAAATAATTATTTTATTAATTATTAATATTAAATCTTAAAATATCAATTAATAATTATTGTTCACTATTTTAAAAACAAAGTTAATCCAAGATACCTTTTAATACTTTCAAACTCGAACTTTCTCGAACTCAAAACATTTTCGAAAACCCCCGGTCAGGTTCTGCTTCTTGTATGATTTCAAGAATTATCGGTCGACTGATGTCGAACCACAACTACTCTGTTTTCAATCAAAATCTGGTTTTTAAAAGAAAAAGAAAAAGGGACTCTGGCAGGTGTGGGAACCGTTGACGAACGATTCCCGGGATGTGTAAGCGGCCGTGAGCCAGGCGGTCCATCACTTATTATTCCGGCCCAGGTGTTGCCGAAGGATGATTACGGATGTAGTTTTCATCGAGGGTGATTACGGATGTAGTTTTCACTCGGGGATAGTTACGGATGTAGTTTCTATCCTTCTACCGGTAGAGAAGACCCGCGGATTATTGGACTCGGATGTGGCGACTGATCATCGTCAATCCCTGTCAGGTTTTATGTTTTCTTTAAGTCCCATTCCTCCACTTTGGAAAAATGCTTTGACACTGCATCTTAGGCCTATGTGCCAGTTGCCGATAGTGTCCTATTTTGATGAGAAATATGTTGACTTTATGCAGTAGCTAGAACTGCAAGGTTATTTTGAAAACAAGGGCACGTGCTGGTGCACCTTTGAAATTTACCAATAATGACAAGTGATTTTATAACTGATTGATATAACGAGTTTAATGACTGTTATACATATGAAATGCTATATTACTTATCTTATACCTATATTCTTGCTGAGCTATAGTTGCTCACTCTTGCTTGTTTTCAAATTTTACAAACACAACAGCTAAGAGAAATGGCAAGAACCTGTCAAACTATCCGAAAGCAGGTGACTAGACCCCAGGCTGCAGTTGAGATTCCACCGGTAGGCCCCATTAGCCGGATTGGTTGGCAGCTTTTGTTAGTACGTTTTATTTATAAGTATGACCTGTGCAAGGCAGTGTACCGTAACAAACTTTCAAGCCGTCAGCTTCGCTTCATATCGAAGTGTTGCTGGTAGCATAAATGCTATTTAATTCAGTCTGTAATAACTCTAAAACTTTTACTTTTGCTTAATCAAATGTATGACGTTTCTGAGACTCTAACCTGTGTGTGTGTGTGTGTGCGGTGTGAGTTTATTGTGGGGTCGATGGTTGTTTATTTATATCATGTGCAAGAACAAGTATGTTATTAATGGAAAATGGACCGTGAGCGCCTAGATCTCCGACCCCGGATCTGGGGGCGTCACAGAAATGGTATCAGAGAGAAGGTTACAGTTCTCAGAAACGATAGTAATTTAGGAAAGCAACCATAATAATACGAATAATATAACACTAATAATAATCCCATTAATACCTAGAGCTCTCATCGAGTTCACAGTCGGGTTATCGGATATAGCCCTGACTTCTAAGGCCCGAGAGGGAACTACTTCTTAAACCCTTCTTTTTGGTTAGTAACCTAGCTTATTTCCCTTGTGTAGATGGAGGATATACCAGACCCTGAGGCCTATGAGAGGGAGCATGATGAGGCACTACTGAGAGAGACTGAGGACCCTGTTGAGGATACTGATGCTGACCCTGAGCTGGGCCCCTGGATTACGATATTAGGGGATACTGATGATGAGGATCCCGAGGAGGAGCCCTTTATGGAGCCTGAGCCTGTTACCCCCTCCCCTGTGGCCACTGATGAGGAGAGTGTGCGACCCGGTGAGGACCGTGTTGTGTCACCCCCACCCTCTCCACAGTCATTGAGCCCCACTTCTTCAGATGATGACCCCGAGGAGGATACTGCTAGTGAGGAGGAGCGTGACCCTACCCCTGCTCCTGCCCCTGTTATGCCACCCCCACCACTGGACCTACCCCCGGTGTCGGGCGCTGAGCACGCCTATGTCGTGCAGTTCATGACCCGAGACTTACTTTCTGCGGAGGCCCGACTTAACGAGGCGAGGAGGGTGATAGTGGAGGAGCGCGAGGCGCGCTTGAGGATCCAGGCTAAGATGAGGACTACTGTTGCTAGGAGGACTAGAGCTCGACTCCACAGGATTGAGAGGAGGAGTCGCGAGAGGGTTCTCGGATTAGGGATCCGCGGGGGCGGAGTGATCCAGGCTAGGGATGTTAGGCGTGTTGTGCGTCGTGCATTTGCCCGGGTGAGGGCCTTGCTCCGTCGCGGTGCGGCCCCGTGATGTGTTACTGATAGCTCAGTCCCCTAGGTTCAGATGACATTAGTATGTCGATTTTGCGGGACAGTTGACTTGTGCAGTGGCGTCCTTTCTGACCAGTGGATGAGTAGACTGACCTACATATATGTAGATGTGACTTCGGATAGTATGTATGGATGTAGCCCTACTTTTGTGTAGCCCTGACTATTCGGATTATGTACTTATATTTGTTCCACTTTTGCTAGACTTTGACATCGGAACTTTGTATTTGGCACTAACATCCAAACTTTGTGACCTCCCTTGTACCGTACTTATTTAGTTTCAGTTTCCTTGATATTGTCTCAACTGTTTTACTTTCCGATGCCATGATCTACTGTCTTGATATACAACTGTGATTATACAACTGCTACAAGCCACAAATACAACCATGCTATTTCAAATTTACGATATGCGATTTCAAATTGTTCTCTACATTTCCAAAATGTTCCTACAATTTTTCTAAAATAAACCTTTCAAAAAAAAAAAAAAACGGTTTTAGTATTTAAAATTTTGAAAAAATTTCTATAAGTTCGAAGTTTTGAAATCTTGGAAATTCCTACAAATGTTTTCGAACCACGTAACGACTTCCCTTAAAAAAAAAAGAGTTTTACAGTTTATCGCCATCATAAGGGCACTACGAGTTTCGAAATTTTAACCCTGTATAAAGAGGAACAATACGTTCCTGACTTCTCTAAATACGGTCAAATAATCTGCAAACCCTAACCCATTTCTGTCTTATTATCAGAATCATGCCACCCAGAAGAATGAACACTCGAGCTCACCCGGCCAGCTCTGAAGGCCAGGGTAGCCACCATGGGCCGGAAGGCCACCAAAACCGAGAGAGAGAGGATCAGAACCTGAGCGAGGATGAAGGTAGTGACTATAACTTGTTTGATAACTCTGAGTATGATGAAGAGGAAGCTGAAGATGATACCCTAGAGGTGGAAAACCCAAGGAGAGACCCTATGGAGCGATTCATGGACCTACTTAGGCAGAACTTGGACCGTCCCCCGGTTCAGCCACCACCCAACAATGCGAATGCCAATGCCTTTCGGAATTTCAAATCCCTGAAACCCCCGGAGTTTAAGGGAACTGCGGACCCAGTCGAGGCAAGAGCCTGGCTGAAAGAAATGGAAAAATCTTTTGAGATACTAGGAGTCGCTGAAGAGCAGAAAACTGTTTTCGCCACCTATCTGCTGAAGGGTGAGGCAAACTACTGGTGGGAAGCTAAAAAGAATTTGGAGGGAAGAGGTGTGGTGACCTGGGAGAGGTTTAGCGAGTTGTTCTTGGAAAAGTATTTCCCTAGGTTCATGGAAACACAAATGGAGCTGAAATTTTTGGAACTCAAGCAAGGTAACATGACGGTGGCCGAGTATGAGGCAAGATTTACTGAGCTGTCAAGGTTTGTGCCGGAATATGTGAACTCTGAGGTGAAGAGGGCCCGAAGGTTTCAATTAGGGCTAAAGCAATGGATTCAGAATCGTGTGGCGGTTCTTGAGCTGACAGACTATGCCACCCTGGTACAGAAAGCATCGATTGTTGAGGCTGGAAGTGAACAGATGCAGAAGGAGAGGGAAGGAAAGAAGAGGAAGTTTGATAGTCGAAAGGGAAACTCTGCGGGAGGGAGCTTTCCGAGCAAGTTTAAGCGAGGAACAGTGTCCCAACCCAGCGGAAACTTTGGAACCAAGAAAGCTGAAAGTTGGAGTGTGGGCCAGGGCGGCCGACCACAGGGATCATCGTACTCTACCCCACCCCGAGCCCCACTCCCGGAATGCAATAAATGTGGAAGGAAACATGCGAGCGTGTGTAACCTGCAAGATGTGAAGTGCTTCAAGTGTGGGCTGACGGGACATTATGCTAACACCTGTCGAGGGACTAGTAACAACACCAGCGCTGGAGGTAATTGCTTCAAGTGTGGGAAACCAGGGCACCGAATGAGGGAATGTATGTCCTCTGGGCCAGCTGCATCAAGAGTGAGTGGAACTGCTTCTAACAGGGCCCCGACTGCAAGAACTTTTAACATGACTGTGCAAGATGCCGTGAGGAACACGGATGTGATCGCAGGTACCCTACTACTCAACTCAGTTAATGCGAATGTTTTATTTGATTCGGGAGCCACCAAGTCTTTCATATCTCTAGATTTTGTATGTCGGTTAGGCCTTAAGACTGAACCACTGAGAGACAGACTGCAAGTAGAGATAGCTAATCATGAAATTATTCCTGTTAACCAAGTATGCCCAGGTTGTGACCTAGAAATAGAAGGGCGGCACTTTCGGGTAGATTTAATACCTTTTAAATTAGGGGAGTTTGACGTAATAATAGGTATGGATTGGTTGACAACCCACGGAGCTCAGATTGATTGCGTGAAGAAAAAGGTGAGTTTAAGACTGCCAGGGGATAAGGAAGTAGTGTTTAGTGGAAAACGACAAACCCAAAAGTTCCTGACTATGATTCAAACTAAAAGGCTATTACGTAAGGGATGCGAAGCCTATCTAGCCTATGTAAAGGATACCAAGAAGGAGGCACCCAACCTACAGGAAATCCCAGTCGTTAATGAATTCGCGGATGTATTTCCGGATGATCTTCCAGGACTACCACCTGATAGAGACATCGAGTTCGCTATAGATTTAGTTCCGGGCACGGCCCCAATTTCGAAAGCCCCATATAGGCTAGCCCCAGTGGAGATGAAAGAGTTGGCCACCCAATTGCAAGAGCTGTTGGATAAAGGAATGATAAGACCTAGTGTGTCACCGTGGGGAGCCCCGGTGCTATTCGTGAAAAAGAAGGATGGCAGTATGAGATTATGCATAGACTATAGGGAGTTGAATAAGGTGACCATAAAGAATAAGTATCCTTTGCCCAGAATAGATGACTTGTTTGACCAACTAAAGGACGCGGTTTATTTTTCCAAGATCGATTTGAGAACCGGGTACCACCAGTTAAGGATTAAGCCAGAAGATATACCAAAGACGGCCTTTCGCACCCGGTACGGACACTATGAGTTTTTAGTAATGTCGTTTGGGTTAACAAATGCACCCGCAGCTTTCATGGACTTAATGAATCGAGTCTTCAAGAAGTATCTGGACAAGTGTGTTATAGTCTTCATCGATGACATCTTAATTTATTCCAAGACGAAAGAGGAACATGCAGAGCATCTGAGAATTGTATTGGGAGCATTAAGAGAAGAAAAGTTGTACGCTAAGTTCTCGAAGTGTGAATTTTGGTTGAAGGAAGTTCAGTTTTTGGGACATGTGATTAGCGAACAAGGCATCCTAGTGGACCCAGCCAAAATAGAGGCTGTATCAAACTGGGAGAGACCAACCACTCCGACAGAGGTGAGAAGTTTCATAGGATTGGCCGGCTACTATAGGAGATTTGTCCAAGACTTTGCCAACATAGCAGCCCCTTTGACCCGGCTAACTCGCAAGACCGAGAAGTTTGTGTGGACTGAGAAATGTGAAGAAAGCTTCCAAGAGTTGAAAAAGAGGTTGGTGACAGCACCAGTACTAGCCCTACCCGATGATAAGGGAGATTTTGTGATTTATAGCGACGCGTCCCATAAAGGTTTAGGGTGTGTGCTTGTGCAGCACGGTAAGGTGATTGCGTATGCGTCCCGACAACTTAAAGAGTATGAGATAAGATACCCCACCCATGATTTGGAATTAGCAGCGATAGTTTTTGCTTTAAAGATCTGGAGGCATTACCTGTACGGAGAAAAGTGTGAAATCTACACGGATCACAAGAGCTTAAAGTACATATTCACTCAGAAAGAGTTAAACATGAGGCAGAGGAGATGGTTAGAGCTAATCAAAGATTATGACTGTGAGATTTATTATCACCCAGGGAAGGCCAACGTAGTGGCCGATGCACTTAGCCGAAAGGAGAAGATTAAGATGATAACGTCAGTGGACGAAGTGATCAAGGACCTCGAGAGGCTGGAGATTGAGGTGAGGCTGCCAGGAATCGGCCAAGAGAGCCTGATGGAAATAAGAGTCCAACCACCGCTATTGGAAAAGATTAAGTTATGCCAGGAAAAGAAGATAGAAGAAGAAAAGAATTCAAGGGAGAAAATTTTGACTGGCGAGGAAATTAAGTGTGAGAAGGACGGGAATGGAATTATGAGGTACGCATCTAGGATATGGATCCCGAACGTTCAAGAATTGAAAGATGAGATTTTGCAAGAGGCTCATAGTTCAAGGTATTCGATTCACCCTGGAGGCACTAAGATGTATAGAGATTTAAGAGAATACTATTGGTGGCCTAATATGAAAAAGGACGTGGCAGAGTGGGTAAGTAAGTGTTTGACATGTCAAAGAGTGAAGGCCGAACATCAGAGGCCCAGTGGATTGTTGCAACCCTTAGAGATACCCGAGTGGAAGTGGGAACAGATTGCGATGGACTTTGTGGTCGGATTACCAAGGACCAAGACTAATCATGATGCCATTTGGGTAATTATTGACAGATTGACCAAGTCAGCACATTTTCTTCCAATCAACGAGAGATACACCGTCGACAAGCTGGTGGATATTTACTTAAAGGAGATTGTGGTTAGGCATGGGGTTCCTGTGAGCATTGTATCAGATAGAGACCCAAGATTCAACTCCAGGTTCTGGAGGAGTTTTCAGGATTGTGTGGGGACTAAGTTAAACATGAGTACTGCATACCATCCCCAAATAGACGGACAGAGCGAGAGAACCATCCAGACCATCGAGGACATGTTGAGAGTATGTGCCATAGATTTCAAGGGAAGTTGGGACGACCATTTGCCATTGATCGAATTTTCCTACAACAACAGTTACCACGCGAGTATAGGCATGCCCCCTGATAAGTGGATGTTATATCCACTTGGAATGCTTCGTATCGGCTTAAATTGGTGTACTTGGACTCAAGTATGTGATGTTTTTGATGTGTTTGTAGTGAATTTGTGCAGGAATAAGAGTCGGATGTGGGATGATGTTTTCCATGTTTAATTGGTGGGTTTTGAGATTAAAGAATGATAGTACATCAAATTGCGAGAGTGCCGGAAGAAACGGAATGAAAATCGGAGTTAAAACGAAGAAAATAGAGCAAAATCAGCAAATGAACAGTAGGTCGGGCGCGGGCGCGCGGCTAGTGTGCGCGGGCGCGCGGAAAAGCACTATTTGGGCGCGGGCGCGCTGATTTGTATGGTCTTCAGGCGCGGGCGCGCGGGTCCGTCTGCCAGATTTCCGGATTCAGTGTTTTGACCATATCTTGAGTTCTATAAGTCCGTTTTGGATGATTCAACTGCCCACGCGAAGATAATGGAATTTTCTATCATTCTAAGGTGGTCCGGAGTCGAGAATTATTGAAGAGAATTTTCCTTAAATTCAGAATCAACAGAAATTGCCAGAATTCAATTCTAAACAGGAAATTGCCACAATTCCTACTTCTAATCAATATGGTAATTGGCCTGGACGGTGGGAACATTCCAGAATCAGTATTACGCATGGAATTTGCAAATCCTATCCCGTTTAAAGATGGAAATTGCCACAATTCTATTCCAACTCAAAGATGGTAATTGCTTGATGGAGAGGCAAATTGGGGCTATAAATACACATCTTGGGGACACAAAAAGGAGACCACGACAAGACACAACACACCGGAAATTTATATCATTGTATTTGTTTTACATCGTGTTTTCATTAGACCCCGTGACGATGAGAAGTTCGATCATGAGCTAATCGTTGTCATGGGGTCCTAACGGATTTATTTATGGAATTTAGTAGTTGATTGCTTATTTGATATGTGTGTGATGAATTATTGATATCCTCGTATGGTTGTGTTTCATGTGTTTAGATGCGTCATGAACATCTATTTTGTTAATCTCTTGCGAAACGAGAGTGGATCTTGAGATTTAGAACTTGTCATGCTAGCATAGGATAGGTTGATGTTTTAACATCATGATTTGTGGCGTAAATAGAGATATTATGCTACCCTATGTGATCTATGTAGATAACTTGTTCTTCAACCATTATGTTTTCAAATTCTATAGAGATATAGGATCTAAGCATAATTGGTGTCTATTCATCTTCTATCTCTTTTGTGGATGTATGTTTAGTTTGGTACTAGTATACCGAGAGGTAACTTTTACTTGTTTTGTGTTGTTCGATCAGATATCAAAACCATCACATATATTGATTAAGGCATGATCTCTAAAGGAAGTATTTAATGAAGTTAGGATTACCATATTGTCTCTTGTAGAATTAATTCGATTCTCATTAGTTAATTAATTCTTAGTTTATTAATTTGCGTCTTAGTTAAATTTAGATAGTTAAAACCCATATTTGTTATTTGTCTTAGCAGTGCATAATAACCATACACTGTTGCATAGGTGCGTTTACTGAATTAAAACCATAACCAGATCTCTGTGGGAACGAACTTGACTTATATCTGTATTACTTGTGACCACGTACGCTTGCGTGATTTAGTGCAAACAAGTTTTTGGCGCCGCTGCCGGGGATCATCGGTGTTTTATTTTTAGTTTATGTGCTTGTCAATAGTGGTCGTTAGAGTTCACTGACTCGGATTGTTTCTTATATATAGTTGTTTAGTTTTATGTGTTGCAGATACCAATGGGAGAACCAGTAGCAGCAAAAGTGAAAGCATTGATGTATTATTCTCAACCAAAGATCAGTGACATCCAATTTAGCATTGTCAGGCCAGCAATTGCAGCTAATACTTTCGAAATCAAGCCTAGCATAATTCAGATGGTGCAGAATTCATTTCAGTTTGGGGGTGCTCCTACGGAGGATCCTAACATGCACATCCGGGACTTTATTGAGATCTGCGACACTTTCAAGATCAACGGGGTGTCGGAAGATGCTATCAAATTGAGACTTTTCCCATTCTCTTTGAGGGATAAAGCTAAGGGCTGGTTGTACTCTCTACCAGCAAGTTCTATTTTGACATGGGAGGATCTTGCTCAGAAATTTCTCACTAAATTCTTCCCAATGGCAAAGACCGTAGCAATCAGGAACGCTATTACTCAATTTTCACAGCAGTCTGAAGAATCTTTGTGCGAGGCTTGGGAGCGATATAAGGAGATGCTAAGGAAGTGTCCACATCATGGGATGCCTGAGTGGATGGTGATTAACTGCTTTTATAATGGCTTGGGTGCACAGTCAAGACCCATGCTAGATGCAGCATCAGGTGGAGCTTTATGGGCTAAGAGCTATGCGGAAGCTTATGAGCTAATTGAGATGATGGTTGCGAATGAATACCAGAATCCAACTCAGAGATTTTCACAAGGCAAATTAGCAGGAATTCTGGAAGTTAATACAGTCACAGCTCTAGCAGCTCAGCTAGAGGCACTTAAAAAGAAATTGGATTTTATGTCAAAGCATGGGGTGCCTCAAGTTGCTAGTGTTTGTGAGCTATGTGAGGGTGCACATGAGACGAGTCAATGTGCCATATCATCTAAAGCGACACAGTTTGTGAGCAACTTCCAGCAACCTTTGCAACCAGCTCCAGCCATCTATCATCCCAATTTCGACTGGAGCAACAATCAAGATTTTCAGCATCAACAGTTTCATGGGGATGATGGTCAATCTTCGAATGAAAAATCTGAATTAGATGAATTGAGGTTGATGATTAAAAGTCAGGCGGTATCTCTCAAGACATTGGAGAATCAGATTGGGCAAATTGCAAGTGCCTTTATCAACGGACCGCAGGGAGTTCTTCCTAGTGACACAGAGGTGAATCCAGGAAAACAAGATGGCATGGAGCAGGTTAATGCCATAACACTCAGATCTGGAAAAGTCACGAACGATCAGAATTCAGCAATGAAGGATGAAGAAGGAATTCATGATCAGGCTCCTATAGAAAAAGGTGAAAATTCTGTTTTGTCTGAACCTGTGGTGGATAGTGATGAGGGGGAAGAGTGTGAGTCGCTCGGCTTGGCTGATCTATGGGATTCTAAGGTACTGATTGATGAGGTTGTTTCATGGTCAAATCTTGAGGATAGTGCAATTCAACCTTTTCTTGAGGAAGACAAATTCCAAGAGGAGGTGAGCATTCACAAGCCATGTGAGGAATTTGATCATGTTAGGATGGTGGATGATTTGGAAAGGGCACTATTTGGGACAGACACTGATGAGTTGCACAAATTTCAAAAATTGGTATGTGCATACCAAGAGGCTGAAGAACATGGGAAAGATGCAGGTCTTCTACTTGTCTCAGAATGTAAAGATGGAGGTAGCGCATTAGAGCCAATGGAGGAAGTTCTCTTTGAGGAACCAAAGGCTTCATCAACTTACATTTACCCTCCTCCATTATATTCAAGCGAAGCCCGCGAGTGTGTGTTGTTCTACAAATTGACAGATTTTGGGTCGACAGATGAAGGCATTGGACTAGGACATAGTTGTTATACGAATAGGCCAAGCAAGGAGAAGGAGCAGAAAGTGTGTTGTCGTGCTGATGATGAAGTCTCGCGAAGAGATGACCAGGCAAACTATTATCATCCTTAATGGAGGCTTGGAAGTAACGTCAAGCTATTGACGTTAAAGAAGCGCTTCGTGGGAGGCAACCCACGCTTTTCGGCATTTTTATTTAGGTATGTTTTCTGCTATCCCTTGTATTTACTTCCATTCAATGCGGACATTGAATATTTCAAGTTTGGGGGTGGTTTGAGGGATTAGTAGTTGTTGTATTATTTGTTCATGTAGGATTTCATGCTTTGCATATTAGTAGTAGTAAATTATGCATTTATGTTCGTGTTATCTACGTTTGTTTCATATAGGACATTTTGTTTTTATGTTTGTATATCATGTGGGTTCATAATAAATTGCATTTGCACCCATGCTTGATAGGAATTTTGTGTTGTTGACGCTTTTGATTGAGAAGTGATATGCTTTGTTCTTGTGCACACACATACACTAGTAAGTTGAAGCTAGTAGACTTATTGAATGTTGTAAGTGATTAGAAGGACATGAATATGTGCAAGTTGATTTAGTTTGCATGCTTTGAATACAAGTAGGTGCGTTAGAGAGATTTTTGCTTGGGATTGAGTATGTTTTTCCACCAAGTGAGATTTTGAGCCTTATTGCATATTTATTGCAATTTATTCGTTTGCTTGAGTGTCCACGGATTGTTTGCATTGCTAGCAGTTGTTTGAGGTCTTTCTTGAAACGCATGACATTATTTGACGATTAAAATGATAAAGGCAATAGGAATAACCGCATATTTTCCCATATTACCACACCATATTTACATGATCAATTAGTTAACTCGTTGAGCTTAATCCTATTTTTTCGGTGACATACCACATTACTTGCCTAGACCTTTTTCTTGTATTAGCCTTACATTAATTTGAACCCACATTGTCAAAGGCTAGTAGAGTGCTTAAGGGAGTAATAAGGTGTGTAAGGAGGGGTTATTGTTGGTCATACTTTTGGGGGAAATATTGAATATTGGGTTTGGTTGTTTACTTGATAGTCGACATGTGTAATAAATTTGTGGGATCATTGTTATTGTTCATATTATTGTTTTATTTAGCTCTCGGAAAAAAAAAAGAAAAAAAAAGAAGAAAAAGAAAAAAAAAAGAAAAAAGAAATATTATGAGAGCATGTTTGTTTTTTTTGTTGTTGTGATCCTACTTTAGTCGACTAGTCGAGTGTTTGTTTTAGTAAAATTATGTGGGGGAAAATAAGGTGTTGTGTATGTGGGGGAAATTATGTGGTCTCCTTTGTGTTGGGAAGAAGTTGGAGAGCGGAAGATTTTAGGGCCTGAACTGGTCCAATAGACAAGAGAAACTATCGAACTCATAAGAGGACGGCTGGTAGCGGCCCAAGACAGACAGAAGAAGTATGCGGACCAGACCCGCAAGGACAAAGAATATGAGGTAGGAGAGTTTGTGATGTTAAAAGTATCACCGTGGAAGGGATTGATGAGATTTGGTAAGAAAGGGAAACTAAGCCCGAGATTTATTGGACCTTTTGAGATCTTGAAACGAGTTGGAAAGTTGGCCTATGAATTGGCTTTACCTCCGAGCTTACAGCAAGTACATAATGTGTTTCATGTGTCCATGCTACGACCCTACCATACCGACTTCCGACATGTGATAGAACATGATCAAGTGGATCTGCAACCAGACTTAACATATGTGGAGCAACCCGTAGAAATCATGGATAGAAAAGAACAGGTGCTGAGGAACAAGGTTGTCAAACTAGTGAGAGTCTTGTGGAGGAACCAGAATGTCGAAGAATCAACATGGGAACTAGAAAGCGCAATGCGTGAAAAGCACCCCCAACTGTTTTCAACCTGATTCCGGGACGGAATCCTTTTAAGGAGGGGAGGCTGTAAGAACCCTAATTTTTGGTAATATTTTATTTTATTTAATATCTTGTGGCAATGTCAATATGGAACCTTTCTGGTCATCCCTGTGATTAATAGAATTGATTGTCTGAGAAACTGTGTTGCTGTATTCATTATGTAAGATAAGAAGGGAGATTGTGAAGGCAGGAGTCTTATTGTTAGTGAGATTTATAAAACTTGGGATTTGAGAATGATTAGAGTGTTACAAGATTTATTGAGGATCATGACAAGGAATTATGGACATTAGAGGAATTTACACAATTAGTACTTAAGGAATTATAGGGGAAATCTCTACGCGACAAAATATTATTACGAGAGATTAATTAAGATACAATACGAATTAAAGATTAGATAATAAGTATTGGTGGGAGAATAATAATACAAGGAGTAGTATTGCATGCAAGCTCATGCAACTAAGTAGTTAGGAAAGCAAACTAGATGAACCAAATAGCAAGGGGAATAGTAACTAGTTGGCTTGCTTTTCAAAAAGAGGAGACAAGAAGTACCACTAGCCATGCTTATAGCCATGCCTATGTTGTACCATGCATATACTCACAATAATACATATCAACCTCATCTAATACCACTCATTCACCCAACACCAAAATCAAACACAAAAACACTCTTCCCCCCCCTTGATATTGCTCTCGGCCTAAGCTAAAAAAGGGAGAAGAAAAATTCTTCTTCCCCATTTCCCATCACTCATAATTCACACCATAAATCCTAGGTCATCTACATCATCTAATCAAGGTATGCTAGCAATTTCACTTCATTTCATCCATCCAATTCCAAGATATAAATTGTTAAAGATTGGGTGAATAGTAACCATGTTTGATTTTCTTTTAGATCTTGGATTATAGGTGTTGTAGGAGATCATCTAAGGTGTTGTTGTGTTGTGAAAAGCTTACCCAAGGTCCCTAGGAGCTCAAGAAGGTATAAAAATCACAAACCCTCTTGGTTATGTAGTATTTATAATGTTTGGTAGTAGATCCATGCATGTATGAGCTAATCTTGGTTGTATAAGTGTTGGATGACTTGGATCTTGAGTTTTTATGTTGAGATTGTGACTTTTATGATTATGGATAACATATGTATCTCCATGAGTGTTATGAACCATGATTTGAGTGTATTAAGTGTTGGTTGTATGGTGGAATTGTGAAAAATGATTGATGTAAGTGGTATGTTCATGCTGAGTTTTTCCAGGAGCAATGACCTGTATTGTGACACGATTTTGAACACCCAAATGATGTCCCCTGATGTCCTACCTTATATTGTTGGAAAGATAATTGAATGTAGTTTCTGGATATGTAAGATTCATAGCTAGGTGATGTGTGGATTTTTAGTTATGGCCGGAGAAGTGATTTTTGTTTCTGGACTATGGACTGCATAAAGTGACCCCCTTGTGAACCTTGTTTAAACACCTTAAAAAATATTTGGGATCATGGAAAAATTAGAGAAGCTAGGAAATACAGTGGTGAAGGCTACCCAAAAAGAATTGGATTAAAATATGAATTTTTGGATTTTATAAAAATGCTAGAGTAAATTTCGCGCAAGGGAAAAAGTCGTTAGTGGAGCATAATTCTAGGAGTAATGGTTATGGTTCGAACGTGGTAACTAAATTAAGTCGAGTAAGTGACGAGCGTAAACGAGTGATGTCATGGACCTATAGTGGGGCTAGGGAGTCATAAGACGAAGTCGTTAAGTTAATTTCGTGTCCCCTTAAAACCCCGTAATTAGAAAGAAATTGTTAAGGTACTAACGAACGATTATTGTTTATGTATAGATCGTTCGAATTCACACGCTCGACCACCCCAACCAAACCAAGGCAAGTTTACTTTTCAAAACTTATCCCTATACAAGGATTTCACTGTTGTGTTTGTAGTTTTCAAATTATATCAAATGCTATGTTTATCGAAGTATTGATGCAATTGAGATTGAACAAGTACATGTATGCTTTTACCCCTTGAACTTAGATTGAAATGTTTTCTTCGGACAACGACTCTAGCAATAGAGGTCGTAGCGGTCCGTATATACTATTGACCGGGGAGCGGTATATTATTATATCGTATCTATATTGCGAAAACCCGAAGGGTCATTCGGGTGGTATCGTATATTCAAATAACTATTATTATATCTTCGTAAATACTCGAAACCCTATCTTGGATTAAAAGCTTATTTTATTAAATAATTATTTTATTAATTATTAATATTAAATCTTAAAATATCAATTAATAATTATTGTTCACTATTTTAAAAACAAAGTTAATCCAAGATACCTTTTAATACTTTCAAACTCGAACTTTCTCGAACTCAAAACATTTTCGAAAACCCCCGGTCAGGTTCTGCTTCTTGTATGATTTCAAGAATTATCGGTCGACTGATGTCGAACCACAACTACTCTGTTTTCAATCAAAATCTGGTTTTTAAAAGAAAAAGAAAAAGGGACTCTGGCAGGTGTGGGAACCGTTGACGAACGATTCCCGGGATGTGTAAGCGGCCGTGAGCCAGGCGGTCCATCACTTATTATTCCGGCCCAGGTGTTGCCGAAGGATGATTACGGATGTAGTTTTCATCGAGGGTGATTACGGATGTAGTTTTCACTCGGGGATAGTTACGGATGTAGTTTCTATCCTTCTACCGGTAGAGAAGACCCGCGGATTATTGGACTCGGATGTGGCGACTGATCATCGTCAATCCCTGTCAGGTTTTATGTTTTCTTTAAGTCCCATTCCTCCACTTTGGAAAAATGCTTTGACACTGCATCTTAGGCCTATGTGCCAGTTGCCGATAGTGTCCTATTTTGATGAGAAATATGTTGACTTTATGCAGTAGCTAGAACTGCAAGGTTATTTTGAAAACAAGGGCACGTGCTGGTGCACCTTTGAAATTTACCAATAATGACAAGTGATTTTATAACTGATTGATATAACGAGTTTAATGACTGTTATACATATGAAATGCTATATTACTTATCTTATACCTATATTCTTGCTGAGCTATAGTTGCTCACTCTTGCTTGTTTTCAAATTTTACAAACACAACAGCTAAGAGAAATGGCAAGAACCTGTCAAACTATCCGAAAGCAGGTGACTAGACCCCAGGCTGCAGTTGAGATTCCACCGGTAGGCCCCATTAGCCGGATTGGTTGGCAGCTTTTGTTAGTACGTTTTATTTATAAGTATGACCTGTGCAAGGCAGTGTACCGTAACAAACTTTCAAGCCGTCAGCTTCGCTTCATATCGAAGTGTTGCTGGTAGCATAAATGCTATTTAATTCAGTCTGTAATAACTCTAAAACTTTTACTTTTGCTTAATCAAATGTATGACGTTTCTGAGACTCTAACCTGTGTGTGTGTGTGTGTGCGGTGTGAGTTTATTGTGGGGTCGATGGTTGTTTATTTATATCATGTGCAAGAACAAGTATGTTATTAATGGAAAATGGACCGTGAGCGCCTAGATCTCCGACCCCGGATCTGGGGGCGTCACAGAAATGGTATCAGAGAGAAGGTTACAGTTCTCAGAAACGATAGTAATTTAGGAAAGCAACCATAATAATACGAATAATATAACACTAATAATAATCCCATTAATACCTAGAGCTCTCATCGAGTTCACAGTCGGGTTATCGGATATAGCCCTGACTTCTAAGGCCCGAGAGGGAACTACTTCTTAAACCCTTCTTTTTGGTTAGTAACCTAGCTTATTTCCCTTGTGTAGATGGAGGATATACCAGACCCTGAGGCCTATGAGAGGGAGCATGATGAGGCACTACTGAGAGAGACTGAGGACCCTGTTGAGGATACTGATGCTGACCCTGAGCTGGGCCCCTGGATTACGATATTAGGGGATACTGATGATGAGGATCCCGAGGAGGAGCCCTTTATGGAGCCTGAGCCTGTTACCCCCTCCCCTGTGGCCACTGATGAGGAGAGTGTGCGACCCGGTGAGGACCGTGTTGTGTCACCCCCACCCTCTCCACAGTCATTGAGCCCCACTTCTTCAGATGATGACCCCGAGGAGGATACTGCTAGTGAGGAGGAGCGTGACCCTACCCCTGCTCCTGCTCCTGCCCCTGTTATGCCACCCCCACCACTGGACCTACCCCCGGTGTCGGGCGCTGAGCACGCCTATGTCGTGCAGTTCATGACCCGAGACTTACTTTCTGCGGAGGCCCGACTTAACGAGGCGAGGAGGGTGATAGTGGAGGAGCGCGAGGCGCGCTTGAGGATCCAGGCTGAGATGAGGACTACTGTTGCTAGGAGGACTAGAGCTCGACTCCACAGGATTGAGAGGAGGAGTCGCGAGAGGGTTCTCGGATTAGGGATCCGCGGGGGCGGAGTGATCCAGGCTAGGGATGTTAGGCGTGTTGTGCGTCGTGCATTTGCCCGGGTGAGGGCCTTGCTCCGTCGCGGTGCGGCCCCGTGATGTGTTACTGATAGCTCAGTCCCCTAGGTTCAGATGACATTAGTATGTCGATTTTGCGGGACAGTTGACTTGTGCAGTGGCGTCCTTTCTGACCAGTGGATGAGTAGACTGACCTACATATATGTAGATGTGACTTCGGATAGTATGTATGGATGTAGCCCTACTTTTGTGTAGCCCTGACTATTCGGATTATGTACTTATATTTGTTCCACTTTTGCTAGACTTTGACATCGGAACTTTGTATTTGGCACTAACATCCAAACTTTGTGACCTCCCTTGTACCGTACTTATTTAGTTTCAGTTTCCTTGATATTGTCTCAACTGTTTTACTTTCCGATGCCATGATCTACTGTCTTGATATACAACTGTGATTATACAACTGCTACAAGCCACAAATACAACCATGCTATTTCAAATTTACGATATGCGATTTCAAATTGTTCTCTACATTTCCAAAATGTTCCTACAATTTTTCTAAAATAAACCTTTCAAAAAAAAAAAAAAAACAGTTTTAGTATTTAAAATTTTGAAAAAATTTCTATAAGTTCGAAGTTTTGAAATCTTGGAAATTCCTACAAATGTTTTCGAACCACGTAACGACTTCCCTAGATTGAGGTCGTGTAAGGCCTTCATCTTAGGCTGATCGTGAGGTTTATGAGCTCAACCCACGACCTGGATTGAGGTCATGTAAGGCCTTCAATTTAGGCTGATCGTGAGGCTTACGAGCTCAACCCATGACCTGGATTGAGGTCGTGTAAGGCCTTCAATTTACATTGGTCGCGGGGTGTGTGACCTCCTTCTATGACCTCGATTGAAGTCTTTTTAAAGCCTCGTTCGTCCTAGGTCTTGGGTCATCACAACCTTACCTCTGAGACCTAGAGGAGGTCAATCGTGAATTGAAATTCCAGCCCTTGATCACAATGATTGAGGTCATACTTTTGTCCTCTAACTCGATTATTAGGCTAGCTCATTCCACGAGTATTGAAAAATCCATATCTTTTTGCTCTTTGCTCAGATTTGAGCTTACAATATATCGAATCGAAGCATGTTTCGAGCTCTAACTCCTTACAAGTATTGTTTCAACTTATTTCTCGCATTTTTGGAGCCTTCAAATGGATGGTACGTGATCTTTTCGAGCCTTTGGTTGGACGAAACACGGTCTCTACAAGCTTTCATTTGAAGGGAGTGGGGCCTTCACGAGCCTTCAGTCGGGTGGAACGTGGCCTCTTCGAGCCTTCAGTTCCTTACATCTAGCTTCCCTGCCTCCGTGGCATCGTTTAGCAACCAGCCATTCTCAAGGTGTGCTTTGATACGATCTATCCAACATCCTCCTATCCCGATAGGAGCAATAAGCTTTGAATCAATTGTAGCGGTTCTCAGAACTTGGAAGTAGACGCTCCCAGAATGGGTCTCGACCTCTGAAGAAGTATACTGAGATAAGGCATCGACATCTGTATTCTCCTCCCTTGGGATGTACTCAACGTAGCAATCGTCGAACTGGGCTATCGTAGCTTTCACAATCCTCAAGTATTTGGCCATATTCTTTTCTCTAGCCTCAAACTCTCCATCGACTTGTGAGATTACCAGCTTTGAATTTCCACAGACTTTCAGGTTCTTCACCTTCAGGGCTATTGTCAATCCAAGGTCGGTTGTCAGAGCTTCATACTTTTCCTCGTTGTAGGTTGTTTGGAAGTCCAACTTCAAGGCATACTCAACTACGAACCCATCGGGGTTTTGCAAAATTAAACCTGTGCCATTGGTTTTTGTTTTTGATGCCTCATCAAAATGGAGTATTCAATACTCCTTCTTTTCTTCCAGGGGCTTCTCACCTTGCTGACCTTCCTCCTGCCCCCCCCCACTTCTTTGTTGTCAATGGTATTTTCAACCACGAAGTTAGCTATGACCTGGGATTTGATGGCCATCCTAGGCTTGTACTTAACATCAAATTCTCCTAGTTCGATTGCTAACTTGATGAGCCTTCAATTACATTGAACGTGGCCTATTCGAGCCTTCAATTGCATGGAACATGGCCTATTAGAGCCTTTAATTCCTTAGAGCTAGAAGCTTGTGGTTTCATCGAACCTTATTCCACTTAGTCTGATCAGGTGGAGTGTCCTAACCTGATGCTCAGATACGATAAACCTTCAGATTTTGGGTGTGCCAAGTCTAGGCACCACATTTCTTTCAAATAATTCCAGCTTGTAAGAGCCTTGTTTTTGAATTGTCATCCATTTCTGGCTACAAGGATTGGTGGAAGTCCATATCTACATATCACACTTTCCCACAGGAATTGTGTCATTTACTTGGTGGTTATCCAGGCTTGGGGTTTCGCCTCAGTCTACTTCATGAAGGTATCAATTGCAACTATTAGGAACTTCCTCTGGGAATTTGCCACTTGGAATGGTGGAACAGATGGTTTTCAACATTTCAGGGGATTGATCAACAGTTGCGTATTTATGGATATCGATGGCATAAACTCTCAGCATCAGCCATTATTTTTTACTAGTAGAATCCCAGTTAGGCCATCTAAAGGTCAAGGGTTATGCCCCCCGAGTGTTGCCTACAGTTTTTCATATGAGTTTCTTTTAAGGTTTGTTAGGAATAATTCATAAGTTGTGATGTTAAGAATAGAATTTACACATTATACTTATTGTAATCCTGATCTTATAAAGGATTTAGCACTATATATATGATTTATGTGTAAGACAGTTATCTGTACAGTTTAGTCAGGAATGAACAGTGTATCGGAGTCTACATGTCAGGAACAAAGAGCAAATCCTGATGACGGTCTAATACTGATGATGATCAGATACTGATGCAAGATGAAATCCTGATATCAGTCATGATCAGATACTGATGCAAGATGAAATCCTGATATCAGTCGTGTTACTGATGATGTCATTATGAATGCTACAGAAACTGGCAAGTGCTATAAAACAGGATCGTTGTTTGAAGAACAAGCAAGAAGATATTATGAAGGAAAGAGTTTTCTATTGATGGAAACTATCAACTGGACGGCAGAACATTGTCATGTATAGATTATATCTTTTTGTTATTAGTTGATAGGTAGCATTATAAATACTCTCTCTATATCATTGTAAAAAGTGTCGTGTCGTACTCGAACAAGTGTGTGTTATGAGTTCATGTGCATAGCTCTGTATAAGGTTTGTATTCGAGAATTCGAAACAAACAGAGAGAGAGATTTGTATTGTCAGCAGCTGCTAAAGGTATTGTACACCTTTGGTAGAGTTTGTATTTGATCTTATTAATACAAACAGAGTTTGATTCATTCGTTTATTCTTGTTCATATAATCAAGCAAAAATCAGACACGATTATATAACTTGTATTCAACCCCCCTTCTACAAGTTATTCGAGTTAACAATTGGTATCAGAGCAGGTTGATTTCAAATAATCATAAAGATCTACAATCATGTCTGGTTACAAGGATGGGAATACTAAAATTCCTATGCTCAAGAGAAACGAATATACTCTATGGGAAGTAAAGATGTTGCATCATCTGGAAGCAACAGATCCTGATTATCTTGACAGAATCAGAGATGGACCTTTTGTTCCAACAAAGGTCGTTGGACAAGCAACTGTTGATGGTGTGGTTGTTCCAGAACATACACCAGAGAAGCCAAAATCTGAATGGTCAGATAAGGACAAGGAGAATTTTCTTAAAGATGCTAAAGTGAGAAACATATTATTCAACAATCTTGATTCTGTTCTCACTAACTATGTTCTCTCTTGTAAAACTGCTAAGGATATATGGGACAATCTTAAGGTTCACTGTGAAGGAACTAAGCCTGTCAGGAAGAATATGAGGACATTACTTATACAACAGTATGAGTACTTTGGATCCAAGTCTGGTGAGTCACTTACTGATACCTTTGATAGGTTTACAAAACTCATCAATGAGATGGCCATGCATGGTAAATATTATGACTTGGAGGATATGAATACAAAGTTCATGAAAGCTTTGCCTGATTTCTACAATGAGAAGATATCTGCGATTGAGGAAGCTAATGATCTGGATGAGATTTCATTAGAGGCAATATATGGAAAATTGAGAGCTTATGAACTTGACAAGTAGCAGAAGAAGAGCAGGAGTGAAGGAAAGATGAAGACTATTGCACTTACTGCTCAATCTGAAGTAAAGAAGCTTCCTGAAGAACAGCATGAAGAGATTGCTGTAAAGAATTCAAGGAAGAAGAAAAGCAAAGAAAGTTCTGAGTCAGAGACTACTGATATGGACTCTGACAACAATGATTCTGAATCTGAGATGCATGAACTCTTTGCTATGTTTGCTAAAGCTTTCAAGAAAGGTAGATTTAACAGGAGAAGATTTAGCAAAGGACCTTTTCAAAAGAAGGAGGAGAAGAAGAGTGACAAAGGCAAAAGTACAATTGTCAAGCTTGATAAGGCCAAGATCAAGTGCTTTAACTGCAGCGAGCTTGGACACTTTGCTAGTGAGTGTAAGAAGCCTAGGAATTCAGGAAAGGGTAATGCACTTATGGTCACACAGAAGGATTGGGCTGATTCCAGTGATTCTGAAGATGAATTGGATTATGACAACATTGCATTGATGGCAAATGGTTCAGACAAACCTGGATCTCCAAAGAAAACTTCTCCATCCTCTGTTAAGGTATCACTTCACTCTCTTGATTCATTTGATAGCTTAAATTCTGATGAAATTAGAGATATCCATGCTGAGTTTAAGAATATAATGACTAATTTTAGAATTCTTACTTTTGAAAGAGATGAACTTAAGGTTAAGAATGATAAATTAGTTGATAGAAATAATTTTCTTGAATCTGAATTAATTCAAATGGAAGAATACAAGTTAAGTTCTGATAAAGCTAAGCATGATTATAGTGTTATTCTTGAGGCTTATGACTATGTCAGAAAAGAACTAGAAGAAGAGAGAGATGTGATTAAGACCATTAACAATTCCAGCAAAAAGACTATAGAAATCTTTGAAAGTGGAATTCGTGGTAAGGTTAATGGTTTAGGTTTTGATAAGGCTAGACAAGAAGAAAAAGTAGCTATTGTCAATGATGATAGTAAAATAGAAGCTAACACATCTAAATCTGAAGGTAAGAAAATTGTTTCTGAACCTAATCATGTTAAATTTGTTGATTCAAAAGGTACCCCTGTTGTACACAAAAGGATTAACAATAGTAATTCAGATGAGAAAGTGTTAGAGAAACCTAAGAATGTAAACATAGGGTTTCTGTCTAAGTCTCAGTTGAAACAGAGATTAGATGGTCTTTCAGAGTCTAGCAAGATCAAAAGAAATAGGAATGGAAAAGAAGGTATTAACAAAGAGAATAATTACAAGAATGTACCTGATGCACCTAGGAAAAATGCTATAAGTGTGGAAATCATAATCATTTGGCCCTAGACTGCAATCAAAAACATTCTTGGAAAACTGAGTCCAGATTCCCCATGACTCAGAAAATTCAATACCAACCACAAAAAGCTTGTTATCATTGTGGTAGTTTACTTCATTCCATTTACATGTGTAAAGAATATCATGAACTGTATTATGACTATTATTCCTTGAAATCTGAAACTCCTAGTCACAAACAGTTTGTGAAATTAGAGTCTAAAGTTGACTCTATAACAGGTAAAGTAAAAACAAAATTCTCAAAGCCTGTCGTTTCTAAATCTAGTAAGAAAGGATCCAATCAAAGTTGGGTCCTAAAAAATTCTAACTAGTTACTTTTTGTTTGCAGGGCACAGGAAAGAAGCATTCAATTATCTTGGACAGTGGATGCTCTGGACATATGACTGGAAAGAAGTCCCTGCTTACAAAGTTTGAGAGGAAAGCTGGCCCAGTAATATCTTTTGGAGATGGCAACAAAGGAGAAACTCTGGGATATGGCTCAATTGTTTTGGGGAATGTCATCATAGAAAATGTAGCATTGGTTGAAGGCTTGAAACCTACTCTTTTAAGCATAAGTCAACTGGGTGATAAAGGTTACAAATCAATCTTTGACAAAGAAGGATGCAAAATCTTGAATATGCAGAATGGAGACACTGTTCTAACTGGTCAAAGACATGGTAACATATATGAAGCCAGCTTAAGTGATACATCTAAAGGAATTGTTAGATGTCTCTATAGCAAAGCAACAAGTGATGAAAGCTGGAATTGGCACAAGAAGCTCTCACATCTTAATTTCAAGAAGCTTAATCAACTTGTTAAGCACAATTTGGTGAGAGGCCTACCTCAGGCAAATTATGTGCAAGATGGACTTTGTGATGCATGTCAGCTTGGAAAGCAAAGAAGAACCACTTTCAAGAGCAAGACTGAAAATTCGATTACTGAACCATTTCACATGCTACATCTTGATCTGTTTGGTCCAGTAAACATTATGTCTATCAGTAAGAAAATATATGCTCTAGTTATAGTGGATGATTTCACAAGGTTCACATGGGTGTTCTTTCTACACAAGAAGGATGAAGCTCCTCAGCAAATCATTGAACTTTTAAAGAATATTCAGAATAACTCTGAGTACAAAGTTAAAGTACTTAGGAGTGACAATGGTACAGAATTCAAGAATTCTACAATGGAGGGGTTTTGCGCAGACAAAGGAATCACTCAACAGTTTTCTGCACCTGGTACACCTCAGTAGAATGGTGTAGTGGAAAGAAAGAACAGGACTCTCATAGAGGCAGCAAGAACCATGCTTGTAGATGCAAAACTTCCAACCTACTTTTGGGTAGAAGCTATTAACACTGCATGTTTCACTCAAAATTGTACCTTGGTAAATAGTCATGGAAAAACTCCCTATGAGATGATCAAAGGAAAGAAACCAAGTGTGAAATACTTTCACATCTTTGGATGCAAATGCTATGTCCTAAAAGTTCATCCAGAACAACTTGGAAAATTTGAAGCCAAATCGGATGAAGCAATTTTTCTAGGATATTCATCATCTAAGGCCTTCAAAGTTTATAATCTCAGAACTCACATTGTTATGGAATCAATTCATGTTGCATTTGATGATAAGAAATTTGGAATTCTGCAAACTGATGAAAGCCATGACAAATTGGAATTTGAAAATCTGAAGAATTCTGAGATACTCTCCAGTGATGATGAAGGCTCTCCAGAAGGAATTTCTATTGCTTCTCAAAGGAATGCTACTGTTGAGGGGGAGCAAATAAATCAAAGAGAACACAGTGATCATCAGGAGCAAACTAGCCTTTCAGAGTCTACTCCATCAGGAATTGACATTTCAGAGTCTACTCCATCAGGAACTGATCTTTCAGAGTCTACTGAGAAAAGATCAGTAACTAGCAGCAATATGGAATCTACTGATTCTATTGATCAAAGGAGAGTTTTTGAAGGTAGAGAGAATTCTTCTTCAAGAGATACCACTAACTTAGGGGGAGAGACTAGCAGAGTTAATTTACCACCTGTTAGAAAATGGACAAAGGATCATACTGAAGATTTGATTATTGGTGATCCAAATAGTGGTGTTCGAACTAGAAGATCAATTCAAAATGAATGCTTGTATAGTTGCTTTCTCTCAAAGAATGAACCTAAGAAGGTTGAAGAAGCCTTACAGGATCCTGATTGGGTAATTGCAATGCAGGAGGAGTTAAATGAGTTTGAGAGAAACAAAGTCTGGAAACTGGTACCAAGACCTAAAGATAGATCAATTGTTGGTGCAAGATGGGTTTTCAGAAACAAGCTAGATGAATCTGGTATGATTGTAAGAAACAAAGCTAGACTGGTGGCCAAGGGTTATTCTCAGGAAGAAGGCATTGATTATGATGAGACCTTTGCACCTGTAGCAAGATTAGAAGCAATCAGAATGTTTCTTGCATTTGCAGCTCATTCAAAATTCAAGGTATACCAGATGGATGTAAAGAGTGCTTTTCTAAATGGCAAACTTGATGAGGAAGTGTATGTGGAACAGCCACCTGGATTTGTTGATCCAAAGTTTCCAAATCATGTCTACAAACTTGACAAGGCACTCTATGGACTAAAGCAGACACCAAGAGCATGGTATGAGACTTTGTCTAAATTTCTTCTTGAAAATGGCTTCACAAGAGGTACAATTGACAAAACTCTTTTCTTTAGAAAGATAAAAGGTGAATTGCTTTTAGTTCAAGTTTATGTTGATGATATTATTTTTGGTTCTACTAATGAAAAGTTGTGTGCTAAGTTTAGCAAGCTTATGCAGTCTAAGTATCAGATGAGCATGATGGGTGAATTAAATTATTTCTTAGGCTTGCAGGTCAAACAGACTGAGACTGGTATTTTCATTAATCAGTCAAAATATATCAAAGATCTTTTAAGAAGGTTTGACTTTCAAGACTGTGCAGTTGCAAAAACACCCATGGCAACAGCCACTAAACTAGACTCTGATCCTAAGGGGAAGAGTGTGGATAATACTAGTTATAGAGGCATGATAGGCTCATTGTTATATCTAACTGCAAGTAGGCCAGATATAATGTTTTCTACCTGTTTATGTGCTGGATTCCAAAGTGATCCTAAGGAATCTCATTTAATTGCTGTGAAGAGAATTTTTAGATATCTCAAAGGAACTCCAAATCTTGGTTTGTGGTATCCTAGAGAATCTGATTTCTTTCTAATTGGCTATTCAGACTCTGATTATCATGGTGTAAGATAGACAGGAAAAGCACTACAGGTACATGTCAATTCTTGGGAAATAGATTGATTTCTTGGGCAAGCAAGAAGCAACAATTTGTTTCAACCTCAACTGCAGAAGCTGAGTACGTAGCAGCAGGCAGTTGTTGTGCACAGCTCCTTTGGATAAGAAATCAGTTGATGGATTATGGTATGACACTTAGTAATATTCCTATGTTTTGTGATAATACTAGTGCTATTAAAATTGCAGAAAATCCAGTTCAACATTCAAGGACTAAGCACATTGATGTCAGGTATCATTTTATTAGAGAACATATTGAGAATGGTACTGTGGAACTTCATTTTGTTCCTACTGACAAACAGCTTGCAGATATTCTAACTAAACCACTTGATGAGACTACATTCAGTAGATTAGTAAGTGAGTTAGGAATGTTAAATTTTTAGATCTTTAACATCTGCAATAGTAGCAAGGTATGTTGTTTTTAGCTTATAGACTTGATTCTTGTCAGGATCTATATTTGATTGTTAAGTGCTTTAGCTATAACACTTTGCCTTGATAAATTTCAGTATGATAGACTTGTTAATAATCATCAGGATTAGTTTTGTATCAGGATGCTGACGTCATCAGTATTGTGTCAGTATCAGGATTATGAAAATTGTTTCAAATCCTGACGTTTACTTTGTGTAGTAATCTAATTCTGTGATGTGTTAAGTCTATGCCAGCAAGTTCTAATATTTGCATACTGATAATTTATACATCATTCAATAATCAAAAGACAAGTAGATAATAAGAAATTGTATTTTCATTAATTGAAAGCATTACATATATGGAAATGAAATACAACATCTTTTTGTCTAATTTCTACTGATAATTCTATACTTGTCTATTGATATGAATTCTGAGGTACAGGACAAGGAGCATCTCAAGAAATCCATCAGGGGATTGAATAGCCTCGTCTACTCTTGGATTCCTTGTCTGGGCGACTTGAATGAGAGCAGCTAACTTAAATGAATAGCATCTCCATCAAGATCAACCTCAGACTCTCGGCCAAATTCTTCATCCTCAAGTTTTGAGGAGGTTAGGGGAAGATTGTATCCAACAGATGGATGTTCTAGGAGAAACCTCTGGATATTATCGAAAACCAATCCATCCATGATTAGTTCGATGAGAAGAGTCATCTTTTCAAAGAGATGATCAAGAACAGGATGTTCATCGACTGTGAAAAATCTAAAGAATGGGTTTGAAGGCAATTTTGGTTTGAGAAGCATTGTTGAGAAGAAAAGAAATTGAAAGGTTTATGGAGAAAGGCATAATGCGTCTGTTTCTTTTAAAGAAAGACGTGAGAAGCTGAACAGTCACTTGGAAGTTTTAATGAAGTCAGATGCTAATTATTGCATATGACTGTATTTCTTATTTTCAAGAAATGTTGAATATATCTAACCAATTGATTTTTGTTCAGATTAATTGTTTATTTCTTTTTCAAATAAAAGAAAAATGCCATGTGGAAACTCCATATTAAGTCTCTGGAATCAGGATGATATTGATCAGGATTTCATGTGTGACCATCAGGATTTGAGAATTATTATCACATTTTGTGATTATTTTGATGAGAGGTCAACAGGAAAAGGAAGCTGATCAGTATTGATTATTTATACCCTGATTTATTTCATGAAAATCAATTTTGGATTTTATTTTCCAAAAATCGTGGGTAACCGCACTTTTCAGGGACTGACATCTGTCAATCTATGTGTCAACGTGGGATAGTGGTCTGAAATATTTGTGAAATATATTTGTTTTAAAACTCTAATCGTGTAATTGCTTTCTCTAATTTTACATTCTCTAAAGCAAAAACCACTCTTGAGTTTTCAAAATCACTAATCCATTTCAAGAATTTTTCAAGTTCTTTTCAGATCAAAAATGGCAGCTCAAAGAAGATTACCTAAATCAGTAGCCTTCAAGTTTGGTGACTTCGATTTTATGACAAACAATCATGTAGCAGCTATCACCAACAAGGAAGGAGTGTCATCTGATTTTCATCCAATCATGGACTTTCTGGCGTATGGACCATTAAGTTTTGCATTGACAGCATCTCCACAAATTAATCAAGCAGCTATTTCACAAGCTTGGGAGAATGCTGAGGTAATTGATTCTACTCAGAGTCAATCAGGTAAGATTGTTCTACATTTAGGACAAGATTCATTTGACATTACTGAATCTGTTGTTAATTCAGTACTTTGCCTACCTGTTACTGATAATTATGCAAGTGAACCATCTGATGATAATGTAAGAACTATGTTGTCTGAATTAGGTTATAGTGGACCTCTAGACAACATGAGCCAGTTGAATAGGTCTTTTCTTAGAAAGGAATGGTCTTTTTACTTTGATCAAATTGCTAAATGTTTTACTGGTAAATGTAGTTCTTTTCAGCAAATTACTTCTGTTACATCACATATTGCTTATAGTTTGCTTTATGATAGAGTAATTAACATTGATCATATTATCTTAAGTCAGATGAGTATTAAACTTGGGTTAAGAGATCAAAATAGGAAAATGGTTTATTTTCATAGATTTATGCAAATGTTTATTAACCATTTTATTCCTGATGTTGAAGCTAGATTTGGTAGGGAACATTGTGTTTCTTCTTATGAACAGCAAAAGAGAATTTTCTCTGACATTACAAAGAAGAACAATGAAAAGAATCTAGATGAAATACCTGAAATTCATTATCCACATCATGTTCAGGTAATTCTTAAAACTCATCTTCCTACTTTCTACAATTCTTCTTTCTTTTGTGGTGAAATGGCTCAGGAATCTCATTTGGAGGAGAACCCACCTGTGTCTACCCAAGTAGCCCAAAACATTATAGTCTCTGAAACAATTCAAGAACCAAATTTTGATCCACAGCCTACTGTTTCAAAGAAACCAACCTCTGGTGTTTCTCAAAAGACATCAGTTGTAAGGAAGAGAAAATTTGTTGTGTCAAGTAGTAGTAATTCTAGTGAAGATGATGATGATTTAACTCTTGCTGAGAGACCAGAATTGAAGGCTGCAATTCAACTTTCTCTGTTAGCACAAAGAAATGAAAAACCTAGCCACAGCCAGGCTGCAGTCTCCCAAAAGGCTGTAGTTCTTAAAAAGGGAAAACAGTTACTGGATACTGTCTCTCAAAAGACTGTGTCTATTGAACAAAGATCTCATCCCAAGATCACTTCTGTGTCTACAACTCTTGAGTCTTCTCAGGATAAATCTTTTGCTCACTATACCTGGAGAACAAGAAGAAAGATTAAATTGTCACCTACACACACAGAGTCTAGTCCAACTAACATTATGCAGGTTTCTACACATCAAGCTACATCTATGTCAGTGTTTGACAAGAGAGATCTGGATATTGATTCTTCATGGGAAACTACATAGTCATACAGAATGGCTATGGGACTTATGAAACTTTCCAGGCCAGTTCTAAATTTTCTAAGTGAAAGTGTTCCTAGACTTTCATTTCCTGAAGAATATGGACTTCTACATCAAAGACTTGACTTAATGAAGATGTATTTCTATGTATCTGTCAGAAGACAATTAGTCAAGAAATTTGGACTCTCGAAGCATGTTGCACTTCAATCACTTCATGCATATTTATTTGACAAAGATGTCATTATTGAAGATGCTTCAGCTCAAGGTGAACAACAGGAGGAAGTAGATAGAGGAATGCAGTCAACAGAAGATACTATTGCACCAATGGTGAATAGTAGAAAAGATCAGGTCACAGTCACTGCAACACAAGAAGCATCTAGTCAGAGGTTGGATGACTCAGGAGCTGTGATAGCTGATGTTGAAAGGACTTCTGTGATGACTGAAATTGCAAGTGAGAAACCCTATGATATGGGAGGAATGACTTTGGTTGATTTTTCTGAAGATCAAACAAATTTTGTTCAGTCAGAGTCTATCCACCTTGAGGGTGTGTCTCAGCAACCAACACTTAAAGACGGTGATGTACTAACTATGGTGTCTAATGAAGTATTACTGAAGACATCAGAGTATAGTAAAGAACCTGAAAGTGGTATACTGGAGCCTGTAGTCTCTGAAAGGAAAGAAGATGATAGTATGGGTTCAGAGACTATAGCAGCTCACTCCTTGGAGAAAACCTCAAGCCCCTTGCCATATGAGGAACCCTCTCTCCATGTGAGTTCAGGTATAAAAACTCCTTCTAGCCCCTATTTTTCTGTAGGTCATGAGAGCACTTATCCAAATTTGAGTGATACACTTGAAAAGATGGACTTAGATCCACAAACTGAGAGGCTGGCTCCTGACCAGGCAAAAGGTGAGGTAGAAAGAGTGTTGACTTTAGTAAGTCAAAGTGAGAATTAGGGTATGGATGATCAACTCCATAGTGAGGGAGAGAAAATTAGGAAACCTCCATCATTTGATTTATGGGATCAGGTTTTTCCTGAATCTTGGTCTGAAAATTTAGGTATGGATGCTGGTACTTATTCATTCATCAAAATGTATCAGAAGAATGACCTAGCACATCACAATGCAAAGCCAGAAGTTAAAGCTCAGAAGCAAAAGGAGAGGCTTGCAGGAATCATTAACAGAAGAGGTGCCAGGATAAAGCAATCTTTTGATATATATGTACCAGATGAAGTTCCTAATGATCCTAGTGTTCCTTTGTATGTACTTCCAATATCAGCTAGAATTGAGACATCTACAGTCTCTGATCACTCTAAGGAGGAGTCAGGATTTGAAGATGTTAGTACACAGAATACTGGTGAAGGAGATGATGATCATGTTTCAGCTACAAATCAGAAAGATGAAGATGTTGATACTTCTAATCAGGTTTTATTACTTGAATATCATACGACCCAAGCAACTTCTTCTACAAGACTTGAAGATACAGTTCTTTCTGATTCTGATTCTGAAGATACTAGAAGCACTTCCAACATTGAAGTTCATTCTGATATTTTGAAAGATATTCGGAATTCTCAAATTGCTATTCAAACAAGACTTCAATCACTTGAAGATAACCAAGTCACAATTATGGAAAATCAAGCAGTTCTGATGAATATCATTTGTTCTGTTTCTGAATCTCTTGGAATTAATGTTGCTGATGTCAAAAAGGGGGAGATAAAGACAATTCAAAGACAACAACAACAACACCAGACTGGGGGAGATAAAGAGCAGACAAAGGGAAGTAAAAAGAATACAAGTTATTCAAATGGAAGAATACAAGTTAAGTTCTGATAAAGCTAAGCATGATTATAGTGTTATTCTTGAGGCTTATGACTATGTCAGAAAAGAACTAGAAGAAGAGAGAGATGTGATTAAGACCATTAACAATTCCAGCAAAAAGACTATAGAAATCTTTGAAAGTGGAATTCGTGGTAAGGTTAATGGTTTAGGTTTTGATAAGGCTAGACAAGAAGAAAAAGTAGCTATTGTCAATGATGATAGTAAAATAGAAGCTAACACATCTAAATCTGAAGGTAAGAAAATTGTTTCTGAACCTAATCATGTTAAATTTGTTGATTCAAAAGGTACCCCTGTTGTACACAAAAGGATTAACAATAGTAATTCAGATGAGAAAGTGTTAGAGAAACCTAAGAATGTAAACATAGGGTTTCTGTCTAAGTCTCAGTTGAAACAGAGATTAGATGGTCTTTCAGAGTCTAGCAAGATCAAAAGAAATAGGAATGGAAAAGAAGGTATTAACAAAGAGAATAATTACAAGAATGTACCTGATGCACCTAGGAAAAATGCTATAAGTGTGGAAATCATAATCATTTGGCCCTAGACTGCAATCAAAAACATTCTTGGAAAACTGAGTCCAGATTCCCCATGACTCAGAAAATTCAATACCAACCACAAAAAGCTTGTTATCATTGTGGTAGTTTACTTCATTCCATTTACATGTGTAAAGAATATCATGAACTGTATTATGACTATTATTCCTTGAAATCTGAAACTCCTAGTCACAAACAGTTTGTGAAATTAGAGTCTAAAGTTGACTCTATAACAGGTAAAGTAAAAACAAAATTCTCAAAGCCTGTCGTTTCTAAATCTAGTAAGAAAGGATCCAATCAAAGTTGGGTCCTAAAAAATTCTAACTAGTTACTTTTTGTTTGCAGGGCACAGGAAAGAAGCATTCAATTATCTTGGACAGTGGATGCTCTGGACATATGACTGGAAAGAAGTCCCTGCTTACAAAGTTTGAGAGGAAAGCTGGCCCAGTAATATCTTTTGGAGATGGCAACAAAGGAGAAACTCTGGGATATGGCTCAATTGTTTTGGGGAATGTCATCATAGAAAATGTAGCATTGGTTGAAGGCTTGAAACCTACTCTTTTAAGCATAAGTCAACTGGGTGATAAAGGTTACAAATCAATCTTTGACAAAGAAGGATGCAAAATCTTGAATATGCAGAATGGAGACACTGTTCTAACTGGTCAAAGACATGGTAACATATATGAAGCCAGCTTAAGTGATACATCTAAAGGAATTGTTAGATGTCTCTATAGCAAAGCAACAAGTGATGAAAGCTGGAATTGGCACAAGAAGCTCTCACATCTTAATTTCAAGAAGCTTAATCAACTTGTTAAGCACAATTTGGTGAGAGGCCTACCTCAGGCAAATTATGTGCAAGATGGACTTTGTGATGCATGTCAGCTTGGAAAGCAAAGAAGAACCACTTTCAAGAGCAAGACTGAAAATTCGATTACTGAACCATTTCACATGCTACATCTTGATCTGTTTGGTCCAGTAAACATTATGTCTATCAGTAAGAAAATATATGCTCTAGTTATAGTGGATGATTTCACAAGGTTCACATGGGTGTTCTTTCTACACAAGAAGGATGAAGCTCCTCAGCAAATCATTGAACTTTTAAAGAATATTCAGAATAACTCTGAGTACAAAGTTAAAGTACTTAGGAGTGACAATGGTACAGAATTCAAGAATTCTACAATGGAGGGGTTTTGCGCAGACAAAGGAATCACTCAACAGTTTTCTGCACCTGGTACACCTCAGTAGAATGGTGTAGTGGAAAGAAAGAACAGGACTCTCATAGAGGCAGCAAGAACCATGCTTGTAGATGCAAAACTTCCAACCTACTTTTGGGTAGAAGCTATTAACACTGCATGTTTCACTCAAAATTGTACCTTGGTAAATAGTCATGGAAAAACTCCCTATGAGATGATCAAAGGAAAGAAACCAAGTGTGAAATACTTTCACATCTTTGGATGCAAATGCTATGTCCTAAAAGTTCATCCAGAACAACTTGGAAAATTTGAAGCCAAATCGGATGAAGCAATTTTTCTAGGATATTCATCATCTAAGGCCTTCAAAGTTTATAATCTCAGAACTCACATTGTTATGGAATCAATTCATGTTGCATTTGATGATAAGAAATTTGGAATTCTGCAAACTGATGAAAGCCATGACAAATTGGAATTTGAAAATCTGAAGAATTCTGAGATACTCTCCAGTGATGATGAAGGCTCTCCAGAAGGAATTTCTATTGCTTCTCAAAGGAATGCTACTGTTGAGGGGGAGCAAATAAATCAAAGAGAACACAGTGATCATCAGGAGCAAACTAGCCTTTCAGAGTCTACTCCATCAGGAATTGACATTTCAGAGTCTACTCCATCAGGAACTGATCTTTCAGAGTCTACTGAGAAAAGATCAGTAACTAGCAGCAATATGGAATCTACTGATTCTATTGATCAAAGGAGAGTTTTTGAAGGTAGAGAGAATTCTTCTTCAAGAGATACCACTAACTTAGGGGGAGAGACTAGCAGAGTTAATTTACCACCTGTTAGAAAATGGACAAAGGATCATACTGAAGATTTGATTATTGGTGATCCAAATAGTGGTGTTCGAACTAGAAGATCAATTCAAAATGAATGCTTGTATAGTTGCTTTCTCTCAAAGAATGAACCTAAGAAGGTTGAAGAAGCCTTACAGGATCCTGATTGGGTAATTGCAATGCAGGAGGAGTTAAATGAGTTTGAGAGAAACAAAGTCTGGAAACTGGTACCAAGACCTAAAGATAGATCAATTGTTGGTGCAAGATGGGTTTTCAGAAACAAGCTAGATGAATCTGGTATGATTGTAAGAAACAAAGCTAGACTGGTGGCCAAGGGTTATTCTCAGGAAGAAGGCATTGATTATGATGAGACCTTTGCACCTGTAGCAAGATTAGAAGCAATCAGAATGTTTCTTGCATTTGCAGCTCATTCAAAATTCAAGGTATACCAGATGGATGTAAAGAGTGCTTTTCTAAATGGCAAACTTGATGAGGAAGTGTATGTGGAACAGCCACCTGGATTTGTTGATCCAAAGTTTCCAAATCATGTCTACAAACTTGACAAGGCACTCTATGGACTAAAGCAGACACCAAGAGCATGGTATGAGACTTTGTCTAAATTTCTTCTTGAAAATGGCTTCACAAGAGGTACAATTGACAAAACTCTTTTCTTTAGAAAGATAAAAGGTGAATTGCTTTTAGTTCAAGTTTATGTTGATGATATTATTTTTGGTTCTACTAATGAAAAGTTGTGTGCTAAGTTTAGCAAGCTTATGCAGTCTAAGTATCAGATGAGCATGATGGGTGAATTAAATTATTTCTTAGGCTTGCAGGTCAAACAGACTGAGACTGGTATTTTCATTAATCAGTCAAAATATATCAAAGATCTTTTAAGAAGGTTTGACTTTCAAGACTGTGCAGTTGCAAAAACACCCATGGCAACAGCCACTAAACTAGACTCTGATCCTAAGGGGAAGAGTGTGGATAATACTAGTTATAGAGGCATGATAGGCTCATTGTTATATCTAACTGCAAGTAGGCCAGATATAATGTTTTCTACCTGTTTATGTGCTGGATTCCAAAGTGATCCTAAGGAATCTCATTTAATTGCTGTGAAGAGAATTTTTAGATATCTCAAAGGAACTCCAAATCTTGGTTTGTGGTATCCTAGAGAATCTGATTTCTTTCTAATTGGCTATTCAGACTCTGATTATCATGGTGTAAGATAGACAGGAAAAGCACTACAGGTACATGTCAATTCTTGGGAAATAGATTGATTTCTTGGGCAAGCAAGAAGCAACAATTTGTTTCAACCTCAACTGCAGAAGCTGAGTACGTAGCAGCAGGCAGTTGTTGTGCACAGCTCCTTTGGATAAGAAATCAGTTGATGGATTATGGTATGACACTTAGTAATATTCCTATGTTTTGTGATAATACTAGTGCTATTAAAATTGCAGAAAATCCAGTTCAACATTCAAGGACTAAGCACATTGATGTCAGGTATCATTTTATTAGAGAACATATTGAGAATGGTACTGTGGAACTTCATTTTGTTCCTACTGACAAACAGCTTGCAGATATTCTAACTAAACCACTTGATGAGACTACATTCAGTAGATTAGTAAGTGAGTTAGGAATGTTAAATTTTTAGATCTTTAACATCTGCAATAGTAGCAAGGTATGTTGTTTTTAGCTTATAGACTTGATTCTTGTCAGGATCTATATTTGATTGTTAAGTGCTTTAGCTATAACACTTTGCCTTGATAAATTTCAGTATGATAGACTTGTTAATAATCATCAGGATTAGTTTTGTATCAGGATGCTGACGTCATCAGTATTGTGTCAGTATCAGGATTATGAAAATTGTTTCAAATCCTGACGTTTACTTTGTGTAGTAATCTAATTCTGTGATGTGTTAAGTCTATGCCAGCAAGTTCTAATATTTGCATACTGATAATTTATACATCATTCAATAATCAAAAGACAAGTAGATAATAAGAAATTGTATTTTCATTAATTGAAAGCATTACATATATGGAAATGAAATACAACATCTTTTTGTCTAATTTCTACTGATAATTCTATACTTGTCTATTGATATGAATTCTGAGGTACAGGACAAGGAGCATCTCAAGAAATCCATCAGGGGATTGAATAGCCTCGTCTACTCTTGGATTCCTTGTCTGGGCGACTTGAATGAGAGCAGCTAACTTAAATGAATAGCATCTCCATCAAGATCAACCTCAGACTCTCGGCCAAATTCTTCATCCTCAAGTTTTGAGGAGGTTAGGGGAAGATTGTATCCAACAGATGGATGTTCTAGGAGAAACCTCTGGATATTATCGAAAACCAATCCATCCATGATTAGTTCGATGAGAAGAGTCATCTTTTCAAAGAGATGATCAAGAACAGGATGTTCATCGACTGTGAAAAATCTAAAGAATGGGTTTGAAGGCAATTTTGGTTTGAGAAGCATTGTTGAGAAGAAAAGAAATTGAAAGGTTTATGGAGAAAGGCATAATGCGTCTGTTTCTTTTAAAGAAAGACGTGAGAAGCTGAACAGTCACTTGGAAGTTTTAATGAAGTCAGATGCTAATTATTGCATATGACTGTATTTCTTGTTTTCAAGAAATGTTGAATATATCTAACCAATTGATTTTTGTTCAGATTAATTGTTTATTTCTTTTTCAAATAAAAGAAAAATGCCATGTGGAAACTCCATATTAAGTCTCTGGAATCAGGATGATATTGATCAGGATTTCATGTGTGACCATCAGGATTTGAGAATTATTATCACATTTTGTGATTATTTTGATGAGAGGTCAACAGGAAAAGGAAGCTGATCAGTATTGATTATTTATACCCTGATTTATTTCATGAAAATCAATTTTGGATTTTATTTTCCAAAAATCGTGGGTAACCGCACTTTTCAGGGACTGACATCTGTCAATCTATGTGTCAACGTGGGATAGTGGTCTGAAATATTTGTGAAATATATTTGTTTTAAAACTCTAATCGTGTAATTGCTTTCTCTAATTTTACATTCTCTAAAGCAAAAACCACTCTTGAGTTTTCAAAATCACTAATCCATTTCAAGAATTTTTCAAGTTCTTTTCAGATCAAAAATGGAAGCTCAAAGAAGATTACCTAAATCAGTAGCCTTCAAGTTTGGTGACTTCGATTTTATGACAAACAATCATGTAGCAGCTATCACCAACAAGGAAGGAGTGTCATCTGATTTTCATCCAATCATGGACTTTCTGGCGTATGGACCATTAAGTTTTGCATTGACAGCATCTCCACAAATTAATCAAGCAGCTGTTTCACAAGCTTGGGAGAATGCTGAGGTAATTGATTCTACTCAGAGTCAATCAGGTAAGATTGTTCTACATTTAGGACAAGATTCATTTGACATTACTGAATCTGTTGTTAATTCAGTACTTTGCCTACCTGTTACTGATAATTATGCAAGTGAACCATCTGATGATAATGTAAGAACTATGTTGTCTGAATTAGGTTATAGTGGACCTCTAGACAACATGAGCCAGTTGAATAGGTCTTTTCTTAGAAAGGAATGGTCTTTTTACTTTGATCAAATTGCTAAATGTTTTACTGGTAAATGTAGTTCTTTTCAGCAAATTACTTCTGTTACATCACATATTGCTTATAGTTTGCTTTATGATAGAGTAATTAACATTGATCATATTATCTTAAGTCAGATGAGTATTAAACTTGGGTTAAGAGATCAAAATAGGAAAATGGTTTATTTTCATAGATTTATGCAAATGTTTATTAACCATTTTATTCCTGATGTTGAAGCTAGATTTGGTAGGGAACATTGTGTTTCTTCTTATGAACAGCAAAAGAGAATTTTCTCTGACATTACAAAGAAGAACAATGAAAAGAATCTAGATGAAATACCTGAAATTCATTATCCACATCATGTTCAGGTAATTCTTAAAACTCATCTTCCTACTTTCTACAATTCTTCTTTCTTTTGTGGTGAAATGGCTCAGGAATCTCATTTGGAGGAGAACCCACCTGTGTCTACCCAAGTAGCCCAAAACATTATAGTCTCTGAAACAATTCAAGAACCAAATTTTGATCCACAGCCTACTGTTTCAAAGAAACCAACCTCTGGTGTTTCTCAAAAGACATCAGTTGTAAGGAAGAGAAAATTTGTTGTGTCAAGTAGTAGTAATTCTAGTGAAGATGATGATGATTTAACTCTTGCTGAGAGACCAGAATTGAAGGCTGCAATTCAACTTTCTCTGTTAGCACAAAGAAATGAAAAACCTAGCCACAGCCAGGCTGCAGTCTCCCAAAAGGCTATAGTTCTTAAAAAGGGAAAACAGTTACTGGATACTGTCTCTCAAAAGACTGTGTCTATTGAACAAAGATCTCATCCCAAGATCACTTCTGTGTCTACAACTCTTGAGTCTTCTCAGGATAAATCTTTTGCTCACTATACCTGGAGAACAAGAAGAAAGATTAAATTGTCACCTACACACACAGAGTCTAGTCCAACTAACATTATGCAGGTTTCTACACATCAAGCTACATCTATGTCAGTGTTTGACAAGAGAGATCTGGATATTGATTCTTCATGGGAAACTACATAGTCATACAGAATGGCTATGGGACTTATGAAACTTTCCAGGCCAGTTCTAAATTTTCTAAGTGAAAGTGTTCCTAGACTTTCATTTCCTGAAGAATATGGACTTCTACATCAAAGACTTGACTTAATGAAGATGTATTTCTATGTATCTGTCAGAAGACAATTAGTCAAGAAATTTGGACTCTCGAAGCATGTTGCACTTCAATCACTTCATGCATATTTATTTGACAAAGATGTCATTATTGAAGATGCTTCAGCTCAAGGTGAACAACAGGAGGAAGTAGATAGAGGAATGCAGTCAACAGAAGATACTATTGCACCAATGGTGAATAGTAGAAAAGATCAGGTCACAGTCACTGCAACACAAGAAGCATCTAGTCAGAGGTTGGATGACTCAGGAGCTGTGATAGCTGATGTTGAAAGGACTTCTGTGATGACTGAAATTGCAAGTGAGAAACCCTATGATATGGGAGGAATGACTTTGGTTGATTTTTCTGAAGATCAAACAAATTTTGTTCAGTCAGAGTCTATCCACCTTGAGGGTGTGTCTCAGCAACCAACACTTAAAGACGGTGATGTACTAACTATGGTGTCTAATGAAGTATTACTGAAGACATCAGAGTATAGTAAAGAACCTGAAAGTGGTATACTGGAGCCTGTAGTCTCTGAAAGGAAAGAAGATGATAGTATGGGTTCAGAGACTATAGCAGCTCACTCCTTGGAGAAAACCTCAAGCCCCTTGCCATATGAGGAACCCTCTCTCCATGTGAGTTCAGGTATAAAAACTCCTTCTAGCCCCTATTTTTCTGTAGGTCATGAGAGCACTTATCCAAATTTGAGTGATACACTTGAAAAGATGGACTTAGATCCACAAACTGAGAGGCTGGCTCCTGACCAGGCAAAAGGTGAGGTAGAAAGAGTGTTGACTTTAGTAAGTCAAAGTGAGAATTAGGGTATGGATGATCAACTCCATAGTGAGGGAGAGAAAATTAGGAAACCTCCATCATTTGATTTATGGGATCAGGTTTTTCCTGAATCTTGGTCTGAAAATTTAGGTATGGATGCTGGTACTTATTCATTCATCAAAATGTATCAGAAGAATGACCTAGCACATCACAATGCAAAGCCAGAAGTTAAAGCTCAGAAGCAAAAGGAGAGGCTTGCAGGAATCATTAACAGAAGAGGTGCCAGGATAAAGCAATCTTTTGATATATATGTACCAGATGAAGTTCCTAATGATCCTAGTGTTCCTTTGTATGTACTTCCAATATCAGCTAGAATTGAGACATCTACAGTCTCTGATCACTCTAAGGAGGAGTCAGGATTTGAAGATGTTAGTACACAGAATACTGGTGAAGGAGATGATGATCATGTTTCAGCTACAAATCAGAAAGATGAAGATGTTGATACTTCTAATCAGGTTTTATTACTTGAATATCATACGACCCAAGCAACTTCTTCTACAAGACTTGAAGATACAGTTCTTTCTGATTCTGATTCTGAAGATACTAGAAGCACTTCCAACATTGAAGTTCATTCTGATATTTTGAAAGATATTCAGAATTCTCAAATTGCTATTCAAACAAGACTTCAATCACTTGAAGATAACCAAGTCACAATTATGGAAAATCAAGCAGTTCTGATGAATATCATTTGTTCTGTTTCTGAATCTCTTGGAATTAATGTTGCTGATGTCAAAAAGGGGGAGATAAAGACAATTCAAAGACAACAACAACAACACCAGACTGGGGGAGATAAAGAGCAGACAAAGGGAAGTAAAAAGAAGAACTAGGAATGACAGTGGTGAATCTCAGCTAAGAAGTGGTAAAGGAAGAGCAGCATTAATAGTTAAAATTCTTTCTTCTAAGTACTAGATAAACGTCTACATCTGGAAGGAGGTACTTAACTTCATAATTCTACATTCCTAAATTCTATTCTGGTTGTTTTGTTATATGTTTTGACATCCATAACTTAGATTTATGCTTCAAGATTTTAAAGCATAAATAGGGGAGATTGTTAGGAATAATTCATAAGTTGTGATGTTAAGAATAGAATTTACACATTATACTTCTTGTAATCCTGATCTTATAAAGGATTTAGCACTATATATAGGATTTATGTGTAAGACAGTTATCTGTACAGTTTAGTCAGGAATGAACAGTGTATCGGAGACTACATGTCAGGAACAAAGAGCAAATCCTGATGACGGTCTAATACTGATGATGATCAGATACTGATGCAAGATGAAATCCTGATATCAGTCATGATCAGATACTGATGCAAGATGAAATCCTGATATCAGTCGTGTTACTGATGATGTCATTATGAATGCTACAGAAACTGGCAAGTGCTATAAAACAGGATCGTTGTTTGAAGAACAAGCAAGAAGATATTATGAAGGAAAGAGTTTTCTATTGATGGAAACTATCAACTGGACGGCAGAACATTGTCATGTATAGATTATATCTTTCTGTTATTAGTTGATAGGTAGCATTATAAATACTCTCTCTATATCATTGTAAAAAGTGTCGTGTCGTACTCGAACAAGTGTGTGTTGTGAGTTCATGTGCGTAGCTCTGTATAAGGTTTGTATTCGAGAATTCGAAACAAACAGAGAGAGAGATTTGTATTGTCAGCAGCTGCTAAAGGTATTGTACACCTTTGGTAGAGTTTGTATTTGATCTTATTAATACAAACAGAGTTTGATTCATTCGTTTATTCTTGTTCATATAATCAAGAAAAAATCAGACACGATTATATAACTTGTATTCAACCCCCCTTCTATAAGTTATTCGAGTTAACAAGGTTGAATTCACGTTTTGAGGCCTTAGTGTTCTAACTGATAACTTCCGTACCTCCAAGGCATTATCGGGTATCTAACCAGTTTCTGATTTGTCAAATTATACCTAACCGCAAGCGCACGGTGTCTATTTCTAGTACAGATGGCAAGCGGGTCGAATCCACAAGGAGACAAGTTCTATTAATTCCTTTTCAGTTATCGCTAATTGTTTCAGGGACAAACTATTATTGGAGAATATTAATTAACTAATTAAACAAGATTAACAGTAATTAAACAGATGATAAACAAATTATTTAAAACCTAGGGCAATCAGGTCCACTATGCTTACACAATTGGCTCTTAAGCTAAAGCAATCAATGTGATCCTATAACTAGAGTATGTTAATCTTTTTCAAGCATTAACACTCTCGAAACATTCAACACAATTAACCACTTTTAGTAATTCAATCAATCAGGTAATTAGAGTCAAGTTAATCTCTTCCAAGCATTAACGCTCTCAGAAATCCAATGATGCTTCCGCACTCAAATTCAATTCTGTTAATCGTATGTGTGCCTCTAGTAAGTAAATCTCTCGATCCATACCCCTATTTGCATATAATTAATCCATGATATCGGCCGATTACACAAATTAATGATTAAAACATATCAATCAGAATTAATCATAACCAATCAAACCACTATGAAAATCATGCCAATATTAGTGCAAACATGGCTTCCCTTTAAACCCTAGAAATAACTACTCGCTAATAATTAAACAAGTAAAACAACTCATAAAACAAGAAAACATAATTAAACTAATAAGAACAAAGAAAAGATTAAGAGAACAAAACCTTCAAACTTCAATGTTGTCACCCAAAAGAAGAGTCATGGTGTTTCTCTACATCTCTAACTAATAATAATACTACTCTACTCTAAACTATATTATCTAATCTAATATTATATCTTTAATAATGTGTCCCAAGATGTGTTTATATAGCCTCTTGATATAGCCTCCAAGCAATTGTCTTCTTAGAGTTGGAATAGAAGATGGCAAGTTTCCAAGCTTGAATAGAAGTAAGAATTGCAAGTTCCATGTGTAGATCTGATTCTGGAATGTTCTAGCCGCCCAAAACAATTACCATACTTATTAGAAGTAGTAATTATAGCAATTTCCTTGTCAAAGTTGAATTTCTGCAGTTCGGCACAAAATACGTTTCCTAAATTGATTTTATTTTTAAGGAAAATTCGTTGCTGACTTTTCTTCAATATGACATCTGGACCACTTTAGAATGATAGAGAATCTCGTTAGCTTCGCGTGGACAGTAAGATCGTCCAAAACAGACTTGTAGAACTCTAGATATGGCCCAAACAATGAATCAGGATTTTTAGGACAATTTCTCGAATTTCCAGAATACCCTCGAGGCTGCATCCTGGAGTTCTGAGGCCGCGGCCTGGAGCCAAATCTGCCCAAGATTGTAGAAAATCTCCCAGGCTTCGCGTGAGCTGTAAGATCGCTGAAAACGGACTTCTAGAACTCCAGATATGGCAAAAACAGTGAAGACTGCGCAACCTACCCAGAAAATCCGAATTTTACACAAATTGCTCATTTCTCCTCCGTTTCTTTTGCATTAGCTAACATCTTCAATACCATGACACATGTAACTCCTTGATAGCACAACACAAGTATCCAATCTTCGTTCCAATGCTTAATTCCACTCTAATATCGATTAGAAACACCAACACTAACCGATAGCTACAACCCTGCACAACTACACAAAACACATCAAAAATACAACAAACTTGAGTCCAAGACAATCAATTTAAGCCGATATGGAACGCTCCAAGTGGATATAAAATCCACTTATCACACCCCCAAACTTAAACCAATGCTTGTCCTCAAGCATAAACAATTAACACTAGGTGATCACAGTTGCATTTGGCATATGCAACAAGCCCTTTAAACCCCTAGGCAGCCCTAGTGGACGAGTAAGGTCTCGTGAGGGCCTATAGTGAATGTACCCACAAAATTCATGTAACCTAATACAATGCAATGCATGAATGCAACTAATATGAAAATGCAAATAATCTAGTACTAATATCCTACCATACCTTCAAATCCTCTCATGCCATATCAACTTAAGAATCAAAGTAAATACGCAATGTCTTGGTGTCGAAAGTGCAAATATTCACATAGGCTACTCAATGAACATGCATAAGTTCTCACAAGTCCATGTCAAGTGTAAGAATAAGTTAGTAAACATGCTAAGCCTACAAGAGTACATCTTTGAGACAAAACTCGGGATCTCATACGCAAAAACAAGCAAACACTCACAATCCACTCACAAAAG
Source organism: Kitagawia praeruptora (assembly GCA_037693485.1). Lineage (NCBI taxonomy): Eukaryota > Viridiplantae > Streptophyta > Magnoliopsida > Apiales > Apiaceae > Kitagawia > Kitagawia praeruptora. Next base: position 59,253,426 of record CM075351.1, read on the forward strand.
AATATTCACTTAAGAACAAGGGTAAGTGTATCACTCAATTCCAACAAAAGCACGCTTGACATTTGGTATCAATCTAACTCTTAACACAACATACATCAATGACGATAATCAAAAGGTCTTTATTTGGGTTGTAACGGGGCTAGGGACAAGGTATGTCAAATAAGCCAAAACAGGTGAAGTGTCAAAAGCTAGTAAGAACTATAATAAACCATACACAACACCCTACTTTCCCCCCACACATAATTTTACTATTCCTCTTCCAACAAAAACTCTCGATTAGTCGACTAGAGTAGGATCACAACAAACACAAATATGCTCTCATTATATATTTTTTTTCTCTTTTTTTTTTCTCTTTTTTTTTTTCGAGAGCTAGATAAAACAATAATATAAACAATAACAATGATCCCACAATTTTATTACACATGCCGACTATCAAGTAAACAAACCCAATTTTCAATATTTTCCCAAAAAGTAAGACCAACAATAAACCCCTCCTTGCACACCTTATTACTCCCTTAAGCACTCTACTAGCCTTTGACAATGTGGGTTCAAATTAATGTAAGGCCAATACAAGAAAAAGGTCTAGGCAAGTAACGTGGTATGTCACCGAAAAATAGGATTAAGCTCAACGGGTTAACTAGTTGATCATGTAAATATGGTGTGGTAATATGGGAAAATATGCGATTATTCCTAATTGCCTTTATCATTTTAATCGTCAAATAATGTCATGCATTTCAAGAAAGACCTCAAACAACTGCTAGCAATGCAAACAATCCGTGGACACTCAAGCAAATGAATAAATTGCAAATTTGCAATAAGGCTCAAAAACTCACTTGGTGGAAAAACATACTTAATCCCAAGCAAAAATCTCTCTAACGCACCGACTTGTATTCAAAGCATGCAAACTAAATCATCTTGCACATATTCATGTCCTTCTAATTACTTACAACATTCAATAAGTCTACTAGCTTCAACCTACTAGTGTATGTGTGTGCACAAGAACAAAGCACATCACTTCTCAATCAAAAGCGCCAACAACACAAAATTCCTATCAAGCATGGGTGCAAATGCAACTATTATGGACTCACATGATAATAATACGAACAAACATGCATGAATTACAACTAAAATGAAAACATGATATCCTACATGAACACATAATACAACAACTACTAATCCCTCAAACCACCCCCAAACTTAAAATATTCAATGTCCGCATTGAATGAAAGTAAATAGGAGGGATAGTAGGAAACATACCTAATCATCGAAACGCATGGGTTGCCTCCCACAAAGCGATTCTTTAACGTCAATAGCTTGACCTCCTCAAAAATACTCCGGTAAAGGCGTAATATCCACTTTCTCGATCATAAACTCGCCACCACAAAAAGTATCAAGAACATCTGTGGTTGTCTTTATCCTGCAGAAAGTCTCCAAACAAGCATCAGCAAAATAAAATATGTCATTAATAAGCAATAGAGAGAGTGCTTGTGCAGTTTAGGAAAACTTTGTGATAAAACAACGATAAAATTCAACACCACGAAAATATTGAACTCCCTTGACATAAGGTGGAGGTTCTGGTGGTGGCTTTTCTTCACTCCTCACTTTCACTGGAGTCATTCGGACATCTTGGCTTATCACATCATTGGCTAATAAGACACTTCCATCTTCTCCCTCTTCTCGAGCTTGAAACGTATGAGCCACTTTGTATGGATCCTCAACCAGAATTTGAGAAATATCATCTTGGACAATATTTGTTATCACATAAACCTTGAAATAAGTGTTCTTGAGCAAAGAAGCCTTGTAAGTAGAGGGTAGATCGAGAGCAAATTTATCAATACATGGTAGCTTAGGCACAGGTTGTGGAAGAGAAACAACAACCGTCTTTGTATTGCTTTCCTTTGTAGCCTCATTATCAGTCACGTTGTTCTCGGTAACAGCAACATCATTGATCTCGTCATCGGTGGCATGCTCCTTCTTTTTATCAATGGCCTCATCATTAACATACATGGAAAAACTATCATATTCCTGATCGCTTGTGAGATTGATAGCAGTCAGGTCCTCTTCGTATCGGATAGATGATGATGGTAAATAGTCGAGCTGCCCTGTAGTAGAAGAGTTAGCCAACTGTGCAATTTGAGATTCAATCGCCAAACTTTGAGTTTCTAATTCTTCAAAACTCTTTAACAATTTATTCAAGATATCCCACATCTCATTTGTCTGATCAGCTTGCACATCTACACTGGGTTGAGAAACATGTAGATCTTCTTGTAGAGGAGGATATTGATATTCTTGCTGTGGCGGCTGCTCATATGACTGATAATATTGTTGCTCAAACTGTTGCTGATTATGATATGAAAAATTTTGAGCACCATTTTCCTGGTAGTAGAAATCTGGTTGATTCACACATTCTTGACCAAAAGTGTTTGAATACTGATTGTACCCATATCCTTCTTCAAAAGAATTCATTTGTCCGCACTAAGCACTCTGAGAATTATAGACATTGTAAGAGCATTCAAAACCAAAGTGACCTTGAATACCACAAACTTGACAGAAGTTGTAAGTTTTAGGGGCCACTTGTGACATCTCATTGATACTCATTGGACGCATAGTGGGCTCTGTAGGGCTGAATGAGGCAATTTCTCGAGTATGTGCCTCTACTAGGGAAGATAAGAGTGCAACTCCTTGTGCAAAAGTATCAACGTCACCCATTGCAAACCTGTAAACTCTCAACAAAGCCAAGAAAACGTAAAATCTGCCTCAATTGGAACAAAAATTCCAATGAGACAATGGAAACAATCTAAACAACTAAATTAAAATCAATAGAAACTCGATGTCTCCCCGGCAGTGGCGCCAAAAACTTGATGTGTCAAATTATACCTAACCGCAAGCGCACAGTGTCTATTTCTAGTACAGATGGCAAGCGGGTCGAATCCACAAGGAGACAGGTTCTACTAATTCTTTTTCAGTTATCGCTAATTGTTTCAGGGACAAACGATTATTGGAGAATATTAATTAACTAATTAAACAAGATTAACACTAATTAAACAGATGATAAACAAATTATTTAAAACCTAGGGCAATCAGGTCCACCATGCTTACACAATTGGCTCTTAAGCTAAAGCAATCAATGTGATCCTATAACTAGAGTATGTTAATCTCTTTCAAGCATTAACACTCTCGAAACATTCAACACAATTAACCACTTTTAGTAATTCAATCAATCAGGTAATTAGAGTCAAGTTAATCTCTTCCAAGCATTAACGCTCTCAGAAATCCAATGATGCTTCCGCACTCAAATTCAATTCTGCTAATCGTATGTGTGCCTCTAGTAAGTAAATCTCTCGATTCATACCCCTATTTGCATATAATTAATCCATGATATCGGCCGATTACACAAATTAATGATTAAAACATATCAATCAGAATTAATCATAACCAATCAAACCACTATGAAAATCATGCCAATATTAGTGCAAACATGGCTTCCCTTTAAGCCCTAGAAATAACTACTCGCTAATAATTAAACAAGTAAAACAACTCATAAAACAAGAAAACATAATTAAACTAATAAGAACAAAGAAAAGATTAAGAGAACAAAACCTTCAAACTTCAATGTTGTCACCCAAAAGAAGAGTCATGGTGTTTCTCTACATCTCCAACTAATAATAATACTAATCTACTCTAAACTATATTATCTGATCTAATATTACATCTTTAATAATGTGTCCCAAGATGTGTTTATATAGCCTCTTGATATAGCCTCCAAGCAATTGCCTTCTTAGAGTTGGAATAGAAGATGGCAAGTTTCCAAGCTTGAATAGAAGAAAGAATTGCAAGTTCCATGTGTAGATCTGATTCTGGAATGTTCTAGCTGCCCAAAGCAATTACCATACTTATTAGAAGTAGTAATTATAGTAATTTCCTTGTCAAAGTTGAATTTCTGCAGTTCGGCACAAAATACGAGTGAGGTTATCTCCGAAATTCGTAGCACGATAGTGATACCAAAGTCACTACCAATACCAATAAGGAAAATAGTATATGACCGAGTAAGAGCATAACCCGGATAGTGTGCTGTACGAAAAGTGGCAGGGATTAATGAAAAAAAAAGAGTAAAGGATGCATTGTAGCACTAGTAAGATGTTTTGAAAAAGGATATGGATTGATTGAGGATTGACTGGAGAACTGGAAAGTGAAATAACCAACAAGTACTCAATTGTCTTCTACTTGATTCCGGGACGGAATCCTTTTAAGGAGGGGAGACTGTAAGGACCCAGATTTTTGGTAGAATTAAAACTTTTTCTTATGTAATAATATAAGGAGTGAGCGGTGGTTATGACTGCAATGTAACGAATGTCTCTTAAATGAATGGGATGGATTTAAATTCAAATATTTATATGTCATGAAGAATACTTTGGTTGACAGCATAGACAAGAATGATCTATCTCCTAAGGATATAAGTATATTATTCCAAGAAAGATTATTCTTGTGTCATCTTAATCAATATCTGTTATTAGTCCAGTGGTTCCGAAAAAGGGTTAAGGAATGCCCTAAAGGGGACCAGGGCATTATTATTATATATAAGGAATAAAAGGAATAATGAAGTGTGAATAGTGATTTTGGTGGATATGGGTATATTATTGGACGACGCTATATAGAAGTATTCAGAACGGATTTTCGAGTTCGTATTCATGATCCAGGGGCAAGATAAGTGTATGTAAACGATATCAGATTCAGAAAAATAGCACTTTCATTTTCTCCGAGATTTCCCTGGACCCTGCAAGACTTAAGGATTTATAAAAGGGATTTAGGGAATTTAAATTCGAGAAGTATTAAGTAAGATGGAGGATGGTATTATAATTAATAAGAAGATTTTCGGTAAAACCCTAACTAGAAACGAATGAGTTATTCTTCCGAACAAGCAAGGGAATTGAGTAATAACCGGGCAAAGAAACGAACAAAATAACCAAGAGACAAACAAGTGCAATTGGTGGAAAAAGGAGAAACCTAAGTGACATGTTTGTAAGTCAACTACAAGCTAGGTGGTATAAGTGCACTTTTGCAAAAATGGACTTGTTTAATGTGGAAGCAACACTTGGACAAGTAAGAGGTTGACAAGTGGCACCAATAGATGAGTGACAACACACTAAAAAGAGATGCATCCAAGTATATACATAAGGATACATGCCTTTAGTCATTTCATACAAACAAAACACAAACAAACATCACCACCACTCTCTCTTGTAACTCTCGGCCAAGAAAAGAGAAAAGGGGGGGGGGAGACTTGCCACCATCCATTCACTTCAACCTATAGCTTAAAATCAAGCTTGAGACTAGTAGAAGGTAAACCCAAAACCTTAGCATCATCCTTTGAGTTTTTCATTTTCAAAAGAATTATGAAAGTGATGATGAATAGTAACTAACATTCTTGTTTTGATTTTAATCTTTAGTTTATGGCTTCCAAAGGATAGTATAAGCAAGGTTTAGGAGTTGTAAGAGTATATTAGCACTATAAAGCTTCAAACAAAGGTATAACACTTGAAACCCTTGGATGAAACATGAGTTTTCATGGAGTTTTATAGTTATATGCATGTTTAAGACACTAAGTTTATGTTTGGGCTTTGATAATTGTTAAATTAGTTTAGATGAACGGAAAGACATTGCTTGGTCTTAGTTCATGGTTGAATAACATGTATATGTTGTTTGGAGTGGAAACTATGATTATTGGATGGTTTGAAATTTGGAAATCATGTAAACATAGCCGTCGTAATGCCCGATTGTCGTTAACCTTAAGAAACCGTGAATAGCAGTAGCATTACCTTACTGTCCAGTCCCGGATTTTGCTATGTTTACTTAGTTCATGTTACGAGCTTCGTTTTGATATAAAGATCGAGTGAAATGGATATACGGTTTAGGAGTTATGATCGAATTAAGATAAGTGGTTCGTAAACGAGAGCACCAGTTCGTAATCGGAATTGAACCTGTATAAATTCGGTAATGCAGTAGCGAACCACCGGAATTAAATACTAGAGATGATAAGAAAGGTGTGAGAGAAAACCTTGCGTTAAAACGATCGTTTTACGATTTTATAAAAATGTTCGAATCAAGGTTAAACGCGAACGAACCCCTAGAAGTATGCTTGATTATGACTTTGGTTAATAACTTAGAAAACGGACGATAAAACTCGTAGTACAATCTTGATTCGTAAATGATCGATATTAAAACTTACATGGCTTAAGTACGTATTAGGTGTGGGCTCAATGACGGGTCATAATAGCGAACGTATGTCGAACCGCATCGGTGATAAAAAGAGTTACACTAAGAGGTGTATAACGAGATAATTCGAAAACGTGTTTCGACTTAAGTTAAGTCTATATTTAATCTTGTAAAGTATTAAGTGATTAATCCCGAATGCCTTGGCTATTTATAGATCGTCAGGCTGACCCGGGACACGCTACCACCACCCTTACCCGCACTCGCTTTCCAGGCAAGTTCAAATCCTTCTTTAAGGCTGTTGTTGTGAATATATATATGTTTTCTGTTACAGTACATATGCCATAGCATGCATGCCTATTTTCAAAGTCATATTGATATACTTGTTCCCTAAATTATTGTTGGCTTATAAGCTAGATAGTTATTATATCGGTTATAAGCCGGAAATTACTAAGACCCTTAAGCGAAGGGCAGTTGAATCTCATTCTTTGATTATAGACCGGGAGTCGTTATTTCTTGATATATTGATATTATTTTCAGGGGAAAATATTTAAATAAATATTTTCCATTTATTATCTGGTAAATGTTATTCGGAATATTCCTTGGAGATTATGTGATAAATATTATTCGGAATATTCAGCCGATATTCATTTATTCGATGAATACTATCTTTAATATTCATCTAAGGTCGATTTAATATTCGAATATTATTTCGAACTCTCAGCTAAGTTATTTACTCAGGGAATGTTCATTCTTATTTCTTCGATAAATATTATTTTGAATATTCATTCGAGTTTATTTATTTAATGAATATTATTTTAATATTCATTCGGGCCTTATTTATTTAAATGAATATTATTCCGAATATTCATTCAATCCCTATTTATTTTATAAATATTAGTTGAGCATTGATTCCAACCCTCAGCTAAGTTATTTACTCAGGGAATGTTCATTCTTATTTCTTCGATAAATATTATTTTGAATATTCATTCGAGTTTATTTATTTAATGAATATTATTTTAATATTCATTCAGGCCTTATTTATTTAAATGAATATTATTCCGAATATTCATTCAATCCCTATTTATTTTATAAACATTAGTTGAACATTGATTCGAACTCCAGACATTCGATAAATATTATTTCAAATATTCATTCGATAATCATTTCTTCTATAAATATTATTGAGTGAATATTCATTGGTTGTTCAATGAATATTGTCTCAATTATTCAGTTGATCATTATTTTATCAATAAGTATCATTCTTAAATATAATATTCATTATTGATTCAATGAATATTATTTCAATTATCCGTTTTAGGATTATTTCATCAACAAATATTATTATTAATTTGAATATTCATTATTTGTGCAATGAATATTATTCAGAGTATTTACTCAAAGATTATTCCAAGCAACCCTTTTTCAATATCTGCGACTAATAAATATTCTTGGAATATTTATTTGATTCTTCTAACTCGTTTCAAAAATGATTTACTTCATTCGCATAGTATAATTGACCTTCGAATATTATATAAATTATTTCAGAGACGTAATACTATTTTTTTATTATCAAGGAAGGTTCTCAAACTCTACTCTTCGTTCAATCCTGCCTTTCAAATAATAAGGGAACCTTACTTGGGAAATGTTATTTATCTTGTGACTGCCCGGTCATAAATTATTCGTTTCACTCGCAACTTGGTTGCTATTATTCATGGAATTGTGTATACCCACTCATTATTCGAGGGGTAAGAATGTTGGAACAAGTTGGTATCCATTAACAAGCGGTAGCTTGGGAAATATTGGTGAATTTTCCTTTCCAATTAGATACGACTACTTTGTGGAGTCTTATCAACAAGTATTATATTTGGGGAAAGGGGGACGAACTTTACGTTTCAAAGTTATGGATGTGAAATGATCTAGGAGATGCGTAAGTGACCCAGTGGCGCCGGTCCAGCAAATGGCCCAACCGTTGGCCGAGGGGGTTCCAGAGGGCGGTAGACAAGTAAATCCGTCGGTGCTTCCTTCTACATGTAGTAAACAAGAGGTGGGGAGCATAACATGCGACTGATCATCGTGTAAATGCTATGTCTCCTGGCGCGTCAAACTCCAGTATTAGTTCATCACTCAATGTTGGAAATTTTCTGCAACATCATCATAGTTAGCAGAGTTGAAAAGTATTTCAAACTGGAATTGCAATATCTTTCTTGCAAGTTCCTATTTTCATGAAAATGATGCTATCTTGCTTATTTTGGCATAGCATATGCTTCCACAAAATATATACCTGTTGAGTTACCTTGTAACTTCATCCTTTATATTAAACTGGCACTATTTTCGCTAATGCATGGCATATGATTTCAAAACATATCTTTGAACTGTCATATATATTAGTGCACAGTTATATATTGTTGGTGGGGTATTGCTCACCCTTGCTTTATTTATCTATATCACAACAACAGCTAGATCAGATGGCCGCGCAAGGCGCACTCGGCGTAAGCAGGTGTTAGCCGTCAGAGGATTAACCGCTGAGGTCATAGCTACCATTGTTGAGGATGCAGCTTCTGGTAGGCTAGTTGTTAGCACTTGTACATCAAATGTATTTATAATATGGCTCATACCAATGGATGGAAAAGAGTATGTAATGGTAAAATTGTAATTCTTTGGGTTGTAAGAACTCAAACCTATGATTAATAATATTGATGGTTACTCTGATTTCATCTCTGGGACTATAACGGGTGTGTTTTATGATGTTGTTTTGGGTCACAAGGTTGTAATTTAAATTATGTTGGTTTTATGGATGGATATTGAGACCGTAATGACCAGATCCCTGACCCTGGATCTGGGGGTGTTACAGTTGAATTTCTGCAGTTCGGCACAAAATACGTTTCCTAAACTGATTTTATTTTTAAGGAAAATTCGTAGCTGACTTTTCTTCAATATTTCTGGGTCGTTCCAATTGTAATTGGACATCTGGACCACTTTAGAATGATAGAGAATCTCATTAGCTTCACAGTAAGATCGTCCAAAACAAACTTGTAGAACTCAAGATATGGCCCAAACAATGAATCAGGATTTTTAGGACAATTTCCCGAATTTCCAGAATACCCTCGAGGCTGCATCCTAGAGTTCTGAGGCCACGGCCTGGAGCCAAATCTGCCCAAGATTGTAGAAAATCTCCCAGGCTTCGCGTGAACTGTAAGATCGCTGAAAACGGACTTCTAGAACTCCAGATATGGCCAAAACAGTGAAGACTGCGCAACCTACCCAGAAAATCCGAATTTTACACAAATTGCTCCTTTCTCCTCCGTTTCTTTTGCATTAGCTAATATCTTCAATACCATGACACATGTAACTCCTTGATAGCACAACACAAGTATCCAATCTTCGTTCTAATGCTTAATTCCACTCTAATATCGATTAGAAACACCAACACTAACCGATAGCTACAACCCTGCACAACTACACAAAACACATCAAAAATACAACAAACTTTAGTCCAAGACAATCAATTTAAGCCGATATGGAACGCTCCAAGTGGATATAAAATCCACTTATCAGTTTCCTGGTGAATCTTTGTAGGATCTATCCAATAGCTTTCCACACCTACAGGTGCTGTTAGTTTTTCAATCATTGCTTCGGGCCTTCAAGACTTGGAATTGAAAACTTCTATAAAATTCTCTAACTCCGAGGAGGCAAACTTGGGTAGGACATCAGCCTTTACATATTCCTTCCTCTGGATGTATTTTATGTAACACTCATTGAATTGAGTCAGGCTTCAAGTATTTGTCGTGGTTCCAGCCCTTCCCTCAAACTCACCTTTCACTTGCGGTATTATCGATCTTGAGTCTCCACGGACTTTGAGGTTTTTGACCCTCAGGCCTCAAGCCAAGTCCGGCTATCAAGGCTTTGCATTCAGCCTCGTTGTCTGTCGTAGTGGTGTAAATGAGTCAAACTGTTCGTGAGCTACTCGAGCTCGGCTCGTAAAATATTTGAATTCGGTTCGATAATAACCGAGCTGAGCTCGAGCTATTCGAATAGTTGATCGAGCCGAGCTCGAGTTTCATATTACTCGATTCGTATGGCTCGCGAGCCTAATCGAGCTTATATATATTTTATTATTTATATATATTTTTTATTATTTATATATTATTTTTATGTTCTTTATATATTATTATATAAATATTTAATATTTTTATATATTAATCGAGTCGAGCTCGAGCCGAACTTAAGATATTCGAGCTTTTGTTGATAATTAGTGAAATTGACTCGAGCTTTCGAGCTGAGCTCGAACATATCACATATATGTCGAGCCGAGCTTCGAGCTTGAATTTTATGGCTCGGTCGAGCTCGAGCCCGAGCTCGAGCCCGGACTATTTAATCGAGCTCGAGCCGAGCCTGGTCAGTGTTCGGCTCGGCTCGTTTACAGCCCTAGTCTGTCGTTGGGAAATCCAACTCTGGGGCATTCTCAAGCATGAGCCCATCGGGGTATGTTCTGAGTTAATTTTGTTTTTGATTCTCCATCAAAATTGAGCATCCATTACCCTTGAGTACCGCTCTTCAACCTTCATTCTCTAATTCCTTGCCCTCCTAGGGTACTACCTCTTCCCCCCGACTTCGTGGTTCTCAATGGTGTGTTCAACCATGAAGTCAGTGAGTGCTTGGGGATTTATTGTGGTTACTTTGTCCAATGCAAGACCTTTTTCACATAACAGATGGGTTTCTGAACTTTGTTTTCGACACTCAAATCCGTATTAAATACATCCAAGTATAGATACAATGACTTTACGTAATTTGGTTATGTCAAGTATTGTCAACACATGAGGTTCCATGTCAAGGATTGCTCTACCCTAATCGGGGTTGACCTCAATTTCCATGTTTGGAGACCATCAAACCTAAAAAATTTCTGATCATATGCTGAAGGTGCATTAAGTCAGATTCAGTATCATCACGTGGCGTCTTAACACCTCAAACACCTCATAAGAATGCTCGATGTGATGTGCCTTATTGAGGCTATTGATTAACACATCATTTCCATGGACTTATATAGTCTTCCCACTAAGATGCTCAAAGATTTTATTCTTCAATCTTCAATATGTCGCCTTTTTGGGTCGTCACCTTTGTTGCATTGGTCAATGAATCGTTCCTTGGTAGGGGAAAGTAGTCACTAAGACATGCATCTTTCATATCAATGAAGTCAATACACATCCTTCATTCTCCATTGGCCTTCCTGCCTCTTGGAATTAAAATTTCTTGTTTTCCGTTTCATCGTCTCCCTATTCGGGTGGACGTCTAGTTTACGTAATTAATTGGGGATCAACCCCTTGCATATCAGCTACTCTCCAAGCAAATACAACAATGTTCTCTTGTAGGAATGCATCCAATTTGCCCTTCAAGGGCTTATTCATCAATGCCCTATGTGTGTAAATTTTCAGGTTCTTCGGGAACTAGGGGAGTGAGGACTAAGTCCTAGGTAGGCTTTCCTCTTGTTTATCATCTTTTCGGACATCCATGTCTTCAATCGGGAAGACCTGCCCCCCGACTTCATCAAGCCTCAAGGCGGCTGGATATCAATTCTTTGTTATTGTCTGATCTCTCTTTTCTTCATCAACTCCATTCCTTGTAGGATTCTTGATCATCAGGTCTTATCTTGAGGCAACCGCCTTAAGGGTATGCAAGCATGTCCTTCCAAGGATAACATTGTAAGGAGAAGTTGATTTAACCACCAAAAGGTTCAACATCTGAGTGGCCTCCCTAGGCTTCCGTCCTGTTATCATGGACAACCGAATAGTTCCTTCAACTCTCGACTCAACTCCATTGAACCCATAGACGGGCATGTTGGAGGGGGTCAATTGAGAATTGTTGTATCCCATCTTCGAGAATACGAGATATCCACTGATATTCCATTGTCTATCGAGACTCCTTTCACTTGCGAGTTGCCTATCACAGGTGTTATGACCAACGGGTCATCATGGAGGCACTTCACCCCTTCCAAGTCAGAATCATCAAAGACAATTGTTATTTCGGTATTTGCTCGCTATGGAGCTTCTCCTATGATGTGCATAACTTCTCGAGCAGAAGCTTTACAAGAGCTCCTTGTATTCTTGACCGCCGTCGGGCCTTCAACTTTTCTCTTTGGATCAGAAACTTGATCTTGTGTTTCAGCTGTCTATAACCGTGAATGTTTTTCCCCATGGCTTATGGAACTGACTATATTGATTCTTGTTTCTCTCCCAGGGATCAGCCCTTAATGGCTTTGGCCATCAGAGATTCTTATTTCTCAATGTCCATCAGGACTTGGGTGTTGGGAGTATTCAAATGTGAATAGCTGGTGAACCTCGGTCCTTTGTTTCTCTTCTTCCAGGTAGAGTCAGAGCCTTTACTTATTCGAGGATACCTATCCTTAACATCCCACTCGTGACCACCTTCGCTTCTCGTTATTACCTCCATTGCCTCTAGCAGGGGTTGAGGCTTCCCTTACACTTTCCTCTACCTTGATTGCTGCTTTATCATCCAAGTTCGGGACCTTCAAGGCTTCCTCGGTGATTCGGTCCATGTAATCCCTCAAGGATTCATTCTTTCCTTGTTCCACCTTCAGGGGGATATAAACGTTTCTCTTGAACTTTTTATCAATAAACGGGGAGAACAATGCCCTTCCTAGTCCTTTAAAGGAGCCGATTGAGTTTGGGGGCAACCGACTATACCATCGTTGTGTAATGCCCCCCAAGGTTTTAGGGAACGTCCTATACTTGATTGCGTCAATCACTGGTTAAAATTAGTAGTGCATTGGAGTATGTCCTTACATGATTAATTGGATCTCCTGCCCCATCACATGCCTCGATGGTGGGCATCTTGAATTTCCTTGATATATGAGCATTCATTATCTCATTGGTGAAGGACGAGATTGGATCATCATGACCTCCTATGGGCATCGAGTCATCGGGATCAGCCCTTTGTGTATCGACCCTTCTCCTCCTAGGGGTATCACTTGAATTAAAAACCTTGGGGATCCTAGCCCTTGGGGGCTGCCTAGCCTATTATATTTCCAAGTTTTTCTTGAATTTTCAGATATGCGCTTCATGAGCGAGTATTGATGTGTTAAATTATGTCTAACCGCAAGCGCACGGTATCAGTTGTAGTAGATACTAGCAAATACGGGTCGATTCCTCAAGGAGACAGTTTCAATTTCAATTCAACTATTATCAATTGTTTCTAGTCACAAACGATTATTTGGGAATTTTATTAACTACTAATGCAAATTTAACAAAGTTTTAAATCAATTAATTAAAGGATCTAGGGCAATTCAGGTTCACCATGCTTACACCAAACAAATCACAAAGGTATAGCTTTTTAATGGGATTAAGTAATTAAAGCAATGGTTAATCTTTTTCAAGCATTAACACTCTCAGAATATCTAATGATGTTTTCACACTCACCTTCAATTCCGCTAATTGTATGTAAGCCTCTAGTAGTAAAATCTTTCGATCTATTACTCCAATTGCAATCGACTAATCCGTGATATTGCGCAATTACACAAATTAAGAATTAAAACATATCAATCAGAATTACTCTTTACCCATCAATCTACTAATCAAATTACGCCCAAATCATGGTGCAAACATGGCTCCCCTTAATACCCTAGAATTAAACTACTCACTCATACTATGATTAAGAACAACAAAAATAATAAAGAAAGCCATATAAAACATATAATAATAAACAAGATGAGATAAAGAATACCTTAAACTTTGTATTAATGAAGAACAATGAAGATCCAAATTAAACCAAGTGCTTACAAATGAGGAGATGAAGAGAGCCAAAAAAAACCAAAACCCTAGCTTTTGTAAAAATACCCGCCTGTATCCCTCTTCCCACGTTCTTTTTTCTCTTTTATAATAAAACTCCTAATAAAATCTGATCTCTATCTCCTAATAAAAGTATTTTTAATATTCTAATCAATTTATAAAAAGATATCCATAATTGAATAGGATTTTCTTGTAAAATTCGTCATTTCTTTTTCTCCTCTGTTTCTGGGCTCTTCCAGTTGGATTTTGCTTATTGGACCAACTCTGAATTAAAGATAATTCCCTAAGCTTCGCGTGGACAATAAGATCGTCAAATTCTGACTTCTGGAACTCAAGATATGGCCCAAACAGTGCAGGCAGCCCGTGTAGCCCAATAATACGAATTTTCTCCTATTTTATCTCAAAAATAGCTCTTTTTGCTCCAAATCCTTCCAAGTCATGAATTATTTATTTCCTACAATAAAACAATCAAATCTATTAAATAAAAATCCAAATCGATGCAAAACACAATAAATATGAGAATAAAATCATCTAAAATATATATAAAAATATATTCTATCAAACATCCCCACACTAAGCATTTGCACGTCCTCGGGCAAATAAGTGAAATAAAAACTAAGTCCTAACAAACATCACTTTCGTAGATGACACGATTGCATTGAGCATATGCAACAAGCCGTTAAACCCCTAGGCAGCCCTAGTAGGACGAGTGTTGTCTCGTGAGGGTTTATAGTGAATGTACCCACAAAATTCATCTAACCATGCAAAAGATCAATGCTAACACAACACCACACACACAAGTCCTCTCATGCCACATTAACTTAAGAATCAAAGTAAACATACGATGTCTTGGTGTCGAAAGTGCAAGTATTCACGTAGTCTACTCAACCAACATGCCGAATGTCATAAAAATTCATGTCAAGTGTAAAAATCGTTGGTAATCATGCTAAGCCCACAAGAAATACATCTTTAAGTCTAAACCTTGGATCTCCTATGCCAAAACAAGTAATAACTCACCTTTCACTCAAAAATGAATATTCACTCAAGAACAAGGTTAAGTGTATCACTCAATTCCAATAAAATCATAAACACAACTTGACACTCGCAATCAATCTCACTCTCAATACAACATACATCACTGATGACAATCAAAAGGTCTTTATTCGGGTTGTAACGGGGCTAGGGACCAGGTATGTCAAGTAAAGCTAAAACAGGTTAAATGTCAAAAGCTAGTACCCAACAATAATCATTATTCAATTCCCTTTCTATTAAAACAAATACTTCCCCACACTTGGATTTTTCAATAACCCTTACATAATAACTTGACTAGTCGAATGAAGAAGGATCATACAAACATAGGAATGCTCTCAAATTTATTTTTTTTTCTTTTTTTTTTTTCTATTTTTTTCAGTTTTTTTCTATTTTTTTTCTTTTTTTTTGAAGAGCTAAGGAATAAACACAATGATCCATAGATATTTTTATGAATTTCGACTAGCAAGCATCAACCCAAAATCAATATTCCCCAAAAGTATGATCATCAATAACCCCTGAAAGGCATATGATGTAGCCTATTTGTATTTCGAGGATACAACTCAACTTAAACAAGATTGTATTACTAAATAGTATATAGACTGTCACAAGGAATCTCAGAAAGTATTATCTGTCAGAAGAAAGAAGAAAGTCAATCTATAGTTTTGATATCCTACACTGGAAGAAGATTCAGCTTACTGATCATGCCCCAGTTCAGGATTGAAGCAATTGGATTCATTTAGAGTGACAGAGATTATTATTGAGACAGCATCAGTACAAGAAGAATTAAAGAGTGTTAAGAAAGTACATGGATCACAACTGAGAGTCAAAGTGAAGAACAGAGATTGGAGTTAGTCGTTCATGAACCAGACAGTACATCGAACGTCAACAATAATCCAGTGGAAATTTTTCACTACTTACAGTGATTCATTGAGGTAAATTAAGTATTTATTGATTTTAATTAGTTCACCTTTAATTGATATAAATCATTATAGTTTATTTAATTAATAAATTAATTCTAAAAGAATTAATTTATTTATTAAATTACTTATTGTATCAATTAAGTATGAATTAATTAATTAATCATTAGATAGTTAATATGGTTTATATGACTTAAAAGAATGATTTAACAAAGCTGAATTATGTCATATTGAAAGAGAACAGCTGAGTTATGTCATATTGAAAGAGAACAGCTGAATTATGTCATATTGAAAGAGAACAGCTGAATTATGTCATATTGAAAGAGAATAGCTGAATTATGTCATATTGAAGGAGAACAGCTGAATTATGTCATACTGAACTGAAGACAAGATTATGTCATGTTCAGATATGTCATGTTCAGATTATGTCATACCGAGCTGTTCAGATTATGTCATGTTCAGATTATGTCATACCGAGCTTAACAGGTTATGTCATGACACAGATTATGTCATACCGGGTTTTTCAGATTATGTCATGACACAGTTTATGTCATACCGAGCCCAACAGATTATGTCATGGAGCAGTTTATGTCATAGTGACAACAAAAGATCAACTTGGCTATAAAAAGAAAAACAATCAGAAGGCATTAAAAAACACAGAGACATACACGGACACACTTACAGAAAGAAAAAGAAGAACAAAGCATCTCATCTCTTTCATCTTCAAGCAATTTAATTGCCATAAATTCTTGAGTTCTTTGTATCAAAAATTGTATCCATTGGAACTTAATTATTTGTGATTCTTGTACTACTAGCGAATTAAGTTTCCTAGTTCATAACTTGATATCTTGATTTTTATTAACTAAATTAGAAAAGTTCATGTCGAATTTTCTAATTAGTTATTAATTACTTAATAATCATTTGTATTGAAATTGTAACACCCATCAAGTTAATATATTGTTATATTCAACTTGAAAATTTGTTTCAATTTATTCCGCACAAAATTTGTCTAAGTCAAAATTTATTCAAAGGACAAATTTCGAGAAAATGGTATAGATTGTATTCAACCCTCCTTCTACAATCTTATCGGACCTAACAATTGGTATCAGAGTCTATTGATTGATACACAAATCAAGATCATATTTTTACTCAATCAAAAATCAAGCTCGAATTTTTAACTCACTTAAAAATTCATCATGTCTTCAAAAGCCATTGTTAAGATACCCATATTTGACAAGGAAAATTATGAACAGTGGAAAAAGAAAATGACCCTTTTTCTACAAGTGGCCAATCCTAAATATTTAGGAATATTGAAAACCGGGCCAATAATTCATATGGTTACAGAAGAGGAAGTAATTGTGGATGGAGTTGTTGAATTTTCTGAAAGGACGTATCCAAAGGATCCTAATAATTATACCCCTGCTGAAAAGGAGGAAGCTGCCCTGGATATGAACCTACAGCTGATTTTGATGGAATCCCTAGATTTAATCATGCAAAATCATGTTGTTAATTGTAAAGATGCAAAGCATATTTGGGATACCATTTTGACAATAAATGAGGAAAGGGTAGATGACACTTCTACTGCTTTGGTTGGTGAAGACTCGATAAAAATGGAAGCTAAGGTTGTTCAACCTTACAGCTCTGAAAAGGAGGTGATTGTAGCAGAATATGGGAATACAGCTGCAAGTCAGGGTTGTGGAGAATTTTATTCATTAGAGGAGCTGGAGCAGTTGGAGGAAGAGTCAATGGCAATGGTTGTAAGGCAATTTGATAATTTCAGATTTAGAAGAAGTCAAAATTTCAGATTCAAGTCTACTGAGAATAGATTCCAGCATGGAGGTTTTTCATCAAGTAGCACAAGGGGTGGCTACGAAACTGGGATGGTAGACAGAAGCAGGATCATGTGCTTTAAATGTAATGAACTTGGACACTTTGCAACTGAGTGTCATCAACTTCAACAAGATGCAAGGAGAGAGTATGCATATGGTAAGAAGAACACAGACAAAGCCTATGTGGTACAAGGCAAAAGCTGGGATGACACAAACAGTGATGATGAAGAGTTTGGTAATTTTGCGCTGGTGGCAAATGCTGAAACATCAACTCGTTATACTACACCGGTAATTCTTACTGACGCTGAGTTGATTGATAGCTTATATAATTCCATGGGTAATGCACAGAAACAAATTGAAAGAATAACTCTATTAAACACTAAACTTGAAAATGAAGTGTCAGAATTAAAAAAGGTGCATGTTAATCAAGATAAGCATATAGAGGAAATAGCTCGACTTAACCACAGAGAAAGTCGATATCAGAATACATGCATAAACAAATTGTTAAAGTTGCTGAACTTGAAACAAAGATAAAGGAACAGAATGTCAAATTATCTGCTTGCTTTAATTCTGTTAAAATTTCTAAAGAGTTATTCAATAAACAAGTTGTAGAACGAACCGTCGGAATAGGGTTTGGCTACAACGAAGCTGTTGGAATGTTAGGCATAAATTCCCGTAATCTTGTTAGTGCTAAAGAAAGGGGAATACCACATGTGCTTAAGAATGTTGAAGATCCACTCTTTAAGAAGTCTGTTACAGAGCCTCTAGATATGACTTCTCTTGTTATTCAGGAGGAGATGCGTACTGAGGACAGTGCTAATGGAATAGTCATTGATAATGAAAAATCTGTTAAGGCACTTACAACCAAAAATGTTAAATCTAATAAGGTTGTTTCTATGAAACCAGTGAAGTTTGTTCCCAGTTCATCTAAAATTGAGTTAGGTGATAACAAGTTGGAACAGAATAATAACATGTCTAACATGAATACCATGCCTATCATTGATTCTAATCATAAAGCATGTGGTGTTGTCAATTGTATGTCTTGTGCTTTTAATGTGATGTCTGCTTACTTTAATGGTAATCATGCATGTGCTAATAAGACTGCTCCTCGACAACACATGAACAGAAATAAAAATGTTAGATCAAAGACTGCTAGTCCTCCTCATGTTAGGAGAGAGACATTTGTACTTAAGCCTAAACAAAGTTCTACTAAGGCTGTCTACATGGTCAAATGTCCAGTCAATGAAACAAGTGTTATTGCTGGTAAACAAACATGGATACCCAAAATGAAACAAAAGATTGTCAAATCTGTTTATAGGGTAAAATGTTTGTTGACTAATGGTAAAATTGGTGTTAAGGTGAAAAATGTTGTTTTGCCTGACAAAGGCCAATTCTTTAAGTATTCCGGACCCAATCAAATTTGGGTTCCGAAGAAGGTTTAATCCGTTTGTCATTGCAGGGTGTTGAACAGGTTGAACGAGTAACCTGGATTTTGGACAGTGGATGTTCAAGGCATATGACTGGAGACAGAACCCTGCTGACAAATGTGGTGGAGAAGGTCGGCCCAGTAGTTACCTTTGGAGATAACAACAAAGGTAGAACTGATGGATATGGCAGACTTGAAGCTGGAAATGTTATCATTGATGAAGTCTCTTTTGTGAAAGGACTTGAGCACAATTTGCTCAGTGTTAGTCAATTCTGTGACAAAGGATATGAAGTTTATTTCAACAAGAAGAATTGTCTAATTTCACACAAGAGACATGAAAAGCCACAACTGACAGGAGTTAGAAAAGGCAATCTGTACGTAGCCAATATGAACTCAGGAAGCACTGCAGAAATTACTTGCTTCTACACTAAAGCATCTAATGACGAGAGTTGGCTATGGCACAAGAAACTTTCTCATCTCAATTTCAAAACAATGAATTCTCTAGTTAAAAGAGAATTGGTGAGAGGTTTGCCTTCAATGGAATTCACTCAAGAAGGACTGTGTGATGCATGTCAAAAAGGCAAGCTAAAAAGGGCAAGTCACAGGAGCACTGACACATCTTCAATAACTGAACCATTACAATTACTTCATATGGATTTGTTTGGTCCAGTTAATGTGATGTCTATGTCAAGGAAGAGATATGCTCTAGTGATCGTTGATGATTTTTCAAAATACACATGGGTCATATTTTTGAATTCTAAAGATGAGACTCCACAACTGGTGATTGATCACATCAAATTAATTGAGCAAGATTCTACGTATCCAGTGAGAGCTATAAGATCAGACAATGGAACTGAATTCAAGAATGCAGTTCTAAATGACTTCTGCACTGAGAAGGGTATAACTAGACAATACTCAGCTCCAAGAACTCCTCAGTAAAATGGGGTAGTTAAAAGAATAGAACCTTGATTGAAGCTGCACGTAATATGTTAAGTGAATCAAGGCTTCCATTGTACTTTTGGGCTGAAGCTGTCAACACTGCTTGCTATACCCAGAATCGAACTCTAATCAATAAAGACCATATGAAGACACCCTATGAAATTATGGCTGATAAGAAACCATCACTCAAATACTTTCATGTATTTGGGGCAAAATGCTTTGTGCTTAAAGATGGTGATGATCAAGGTGGTAAATTCGATACCAAAGCATTTGAAGCAATTTTTATTGGTTATTCAATGAGGGCATACAGGGTGTATGTGATTGATGAACAGAAGATGATGGAAAGTGTCAATATAACATTTGATGACACTAAACTCCCTCGTATCCAAACTGAGGATTCATCTGAAAAGCTATCTTTTGATGATATGACTGATCCAGATTCAGATGATGACAATCCACCTGATGTTTTTGCTAATGCTAATGACAACCATGAAAATGGTGATGATGATGATGATCAGGGTAATGGTGGTGAAAACAATGATAATAATGAAAATATCCCTGACACTCCTGAACAATCATCTAGTCAACCTGGTAACAACTCAGGGGGAGATAATGAAGGATCAACTAGTCATACTCAACATCACAATGAAGAACAAGGCGAATCATCAAGATTAAATCTTCCAAGACAAATAGTTTGGAATAGAGCTCATCCTTTTGAGCTGATTATTGGTGATCCAGATGTTGGAGTCAAAACTAGAAGTGCTACTCAAAATCAATGTAACTATTCAGGGTTTCTATCTGAAATGGAACCTAAGAAAACTGAGGAAGCTCTTTCTGATCCTGATTGGATGATTGCTATGCAAGATGAACTCAATCAATTTAAACAACAAGAAGTATGGAAGCTGGTACCCAGACCTACAACAGAAAAGTGGTTGACACAAGGTGGGTATTCAGAAACAAGCTAGATGAAGATGGTACAGTGACGAGAAATAAAGCAAGACTGGTAGCAAAGGGTTATTCACAAGCTGAAGGAATTGATTATGATGAAACCTATGCTCCAGTGGCAAGATTTGAGGCTATCAGAATATTCTTGGCATTCGCAGCATTCTCAAACTTTAAGGTTTATCAAATGGATGTCAAGAGTGCCTTTCTGAATGGTAAGCTAGATGAAGAGGTATATGTAGAACAGCCCCCTGGCTTTGAAGATCCAGAATTCATGGACTATGTCTACTTTCTCTTCAAGGCTATCTATGGTCTTAAGCAAGCGCCAAGAAAATGGTATGATACTCTCTCTGAATTTTTACTTGAAAATGGTTTTGTTAGAGGTGTCATAGACAAAACTCTCTTCACAAAGAAACATAAAAATTATACAATATTAGTTCAAATCTATGTGGACGATATAATATTCGGGTCTACTAATGATCTTCTTTGCAAGAAATTTGCTAAGTTAATGCAGGGTAAGTTTGAAATGAGCATGATGGGTGAGCTGAAGTTCTTTCTTGGATTGCAAGTAAGTCAAAGGACAGATGGGATATTTATCTGTCAATCCAAGTATGTCAAAGAGCTTCTCAAGAAATATCAAATGGAGGACTCATCTTCAGCAAGAACACCATCATCTACAGCTGTTAAATTTGGAGCATGTGAAAATTCTGCTAAGGTAGATATCACAAGCTACAGAGGTATGATAGGCTCATTACTTTACCTTACTGCAAGTAGACCAGATATTATGCATGCTACATGTTTGTGTGCAAGGTTCCAATCGGATCCTAGAGATGTTCATCTCATTGCTGTTAAACGAATCTTGAGATATCTTAAGGGTACGCCTAACTTAGGCATCTGGTACCCTAAAGATTCCGGTTTTAATCTTGTTGGATATACATATTCAGATTATGCAGGAAGTGTTGTAGATAGGTAAAGCACCTCTGGAAGTTGTCAATTCCTAGGTGGCAGGTTGGTCTCCTGGTACAGCAAGAAGCAACAAACAGTTTCCAACTCAACAGCTGAAGCTGAATATATAGCTGCTGGAAGCTGTTGCGCTCAGATCTTGTGGATTAGGAATCAGCTAAGGGACTATGGCTTTGTACTTGATAGGATTCCTATCCCGTGTGATAATACAAGTGGCATAGCAATCTCCAACAATCCTGTGCAGCATACGAGGACAAAGCACATCGATATCAGGTATCATTTTATTAGAGAGCATGTCATGAATGGTACCATGGAGTTACATTTTGTACCCACGGAAGAACAAACAGCAGATATTTTTACTAAGTCTCTTGATGAATCCACATTCACCAGAATTGTTGGTGAATTGGGTATGTTAAATAGTCCTAGTAATTAAACTAGTTAATATCTGAGGTTTGCTCTTTAATAATTTATAAGTGATTACTTTGTAAATATTTGTTATTAAAATCACTTGTATAATTATTTTATCAACTTATTTTCTTGCTTGTTAATTCTTAAATCATTGTCATTAGCTTTTTAATATATTCCTACTTACTTCTTTTAATTTTAGAATATCTTAATTTTCTCTAAAAATATTTTTCTCAAATTTTACAAGTTGAAATTTTTTAGAAATCTATTTTTGTTGAAAATTACTTTTGAATATTTGTGTTGATTTAATAAGTCATATTTTCTCTTTAAATGATTTTCTATAAGAAAGTTATTTTATTAAGAAAATATATAGATTTATTAATTTACTACAAATATTTATGTAAATAGTTAATAGTTTATTAAATGGTTTGTAGTGTTTGTCCTTTTGTTATTAATGTTTGACTAGCTTAAAACCCGTGCGATGCACGAATTTTTTTAATATTATATTAAAATTTTTAATTATTTGAATTAATTTTTTTAAAACATGATTTTTAATTTTTAAATGAGATTATATGATGATAATTATATAAATGTTATTCGTGATAATTCTAGAAAATGAGGAATTTTAGTTAAAAATTTAGAAAAGATGATGGATTTTAGTTGAAAAAGATAATCGGTTAATTATAAGTAATTATAAAATTATTTTTTTATTAGATAGAATGCCCATGATATAATTGGAAAAATAGAGGATTTGGTTAGAGAAAATTAAAAAGGTAACATGTTTTAGGTGAAAAAGGTATTTGATTAGTTTATAGTAATTATAAGTTAATTATGTTATTTTACTAAATAAATTGCTTGTAATGTTTTTAGAAAAAGAGAAATTATTGTTGCCCGTGATATTTCTAGGAAAAGAGAGATTTTAATTATAAAATAAAAAAAAAATGATATGTTTTAACTGAAAAAGTTAATCGATTAATTATTAGTATTATCATATTACTATTTTATTTTATATAATAGAACTACCGTTAATATACTTGAAAAATGAGATATTTTAGTTAGAGAAAATAGAAAAGAAAACGGGAAAATTAAAAAGGTGACATGTTTTAGGTGAAAAAGGTAATTGATTAGTTTATACTAATTATAATTTAATTATGTTCAATTACTAATTAAAATTGCTCCTAGTGTTTTTTAGAAAATGAGAAATTAACGTTGTCCGTTATATTTCTAGAAAAAAAAAGGAAATTAATTATAAAAAAAATAGAAAGATGATATGTTTTAGTTGAAAAGATAATCGATTAATTATTAGTATTGCAGTGCACGGGTTTCTTGTATTATGTTATAAATTTTATTTAAAATTAAAATTATGTTTTTATATAATCATTATTTTAATAATTTTTTTAATTTTAATTTGTTATAATTTAATATACTCATGTTTACAGATTATAATAATGTTTCCTTATTATAAACAACGTATATGATTTTTAATATATTTTATTAATAATTGAAAATTTTGGTGTGATATTTTCGAGTATATATTAATGATTGTAAGATTTGTTGTAAATTAAAAAGGTAACGTGTTTTAATTAGAAATATTAATAATTGAAAAATATGATACAATTGATCTTTTTAGGTGTTTATAAAAGGTAATATCTTTAACTGAAAGTAAATATGAAAAATGCAATCGACTAATTACCATTTATTATATTATATTGTTATTTATTTTAGGTGTTACATTTTACTTGAAAATTATGGTGTGATATTTTCGGTTATATATTAATGATTAAAAGATTTATTTTAAATTAAAAAGGTAATGTGTTTTAGTTCGAAAGGAAATATTAATGATCGAAAGATATGATATGATTCATGTTTTTACGTGTTTATAAAATGTAATATCTTCAACTAAAAGTAAATATGAAAAAGACAATCGACTAATTACCGTTAATTTTATTATATTAATGTGATATTTTCGGGTATATATGAAGTATTGTAAGATTTGTTTTAAATTAAAAAGATAACGTGTTTTAGTTCGAAAGGACATATTAATGATGGAAAGATATGATACGATTGGTGTTTTTAGGTGTTTATAAAAGGTAATATCTTGACTACTTACCATTAATTATATTATGTTATTTTTATTTTAGATTGTAAGATTTGTTTTAAATTAAAAAGGTAACGTCTTTTAGATTGTTATAAATTTTATTTAATATTAAAATTATGTTTTTATATAATCATTATTTTAATAATTTTTTTAATTTTAATTTGTTATAATTTAATATACTCATGTTTACAGATTATAATAATGTTTCCTTATTATAAACAACGTATATGATTTTTAATATATTTTATTAATAATTGAAAATTTTGGTGTGATATTTTCGAGTATATATTAATGATTGTAAGATTTGTTGTAAATTAAAAAGGTAAGGTGTTTTAATTAGAAATATTAATAATTGAAAAATATGATACAATTGATCTTTTTAGGTGTTTATAAAAGGTAATATCTTCAACTGAAAGTAAATATGAAAAATGCAATCGACTAATTACCATTTATTATATTATATTGTTATTTATTTTAGGTGTTACATTTTACTTGAAAATTATGGTGTGATATTTTCGGTTATATATTAATGATTGAAAGATTTATTTTAAATTAAAAAGGTAATGTGTTTTAGTTCGAAAGGAAAAATATTAATGATCGAAAGATATGATATGATTCATGTTTTTACGTGTTTATAAAATGTAATATCTTCAACTAAAAGTAAATATGAAAAAGACAATCGACTAATTACCGTTAATTTTATTATATTAATGTGATATTTTCGGGTTTATATGAAGTATTGTAAGATTTGTTTTAAATTAAAAAGATAACGTGTTTTAGTTCGAAAGAACATATTAATGATGAAAAGATATGATACGATTGGTGTTTTTAGTTGTTTATAAAAGGTAATATCTTGACTACTTACCATTAATTATGTTATGTTATTCTTATTTTAGATTGTAAGATTTGTTTTAAATTAAAAAGATAACGTCTTTTAGACTTTCAGTTCGAAAGGAAATATTAATGATGGAAATATATGATACAATTGATGTTTTAAGTTGTTTATAAAAGGTAGTATCTTGACTAATTATCATTAATTATATTATGTTATTACTTATTTTAGGTGTATTTTTTTTTATAATGAAGGGTTAATAATTAAATTCACGAAATACCAAAAATAAGTACCAAAAAATAGTACCAAAATTTTAATGTTTCAACTTTTATATAATAGTATAGAATTGTTTTAAATTAAAAGTTAACGTGTTTTAGTTCGAAAGAAAATATTAATGATGGAAAGAAATAATACGATTTACTCCCTCCGTCCCTTTGAATTCTTTACGTTTGCGGACCAGTTTCTGGCACGGATTTTAAGGTTTTATACAAAAAAAAATAAAATATCAAAAATAAGTTATAGAGGAGTATGTTTTTAGGTGTTTATAAAAGATAATATCTTGACTAATTACCATTAATTATATTATGTTATTACTTATTTTAGATTGTAAGATTTGTTTTAAATTAAAAAGGCCCTATTTTTATACAAAAAAATAAAATATCAAAAATAAGTTATAGAGGAGTATATTTTTAGGTGTTTATAAAAGGTAATATCTTGACTAATTACCATTAATTATATTATGTTATTACTTATTTTAGATTGTAAGATTTGTTTTAAATTAAAAAGGTAACGTGTTTTAGACTTTTAGTTCGAAAGGAAATATTAATGATGGAAAGATGTGATACGATTTATATTTTTAGTTGTTTATAAAAGGTAGTATCTTGACTAATTACCATTAATTATATTATGTTATTACTTATTTTATGTGTATTTATTTTTTTTATAATGAAGGGTAAGTAAGTAAATTCACGAAGTACCAAAAGATAGGTACCAAAAAATAGGTACCAAAACTTTTAATGTTTCGGTTTTTATATAATAGTATAGATTTTATTAATAATTGAAAAATATGGTACGATATTTTCGGATATATATATTAATGATTTTAAGATTAGTTTTAAATCAAAAAGGAAACGTATTTTAATTCGAAAGGAAATATTAATGATTGGAAGATATGATAAAAGGTAACATCTTCAACTAAAAGTAAATATGAAAAAGCCAATCGACTACTTACCATTAATTATATTACGTTAATATTTATTTTAGGTGTTTTAATATATATTTTTCTTTATAATGAAGGTTAAATAAGTAAATTCACGAAGTACCAAAAAATAGGTACAAAAAAACTGGTACCAATAAACTGGTACCAATTTATATAATCATTATTTTTTACATAATTTTTAATTTTAATTAATATAATTTAATATACACATGTTTACGGATTATACTAATGTTTCCTTATTATAAGCAAAGTATATTTTTAATATATTTTATTAATAATTGAAAAATATTGTATGATATTTTCGGGTGTATATTAATGATTGTAAGATAAGTTTTAAATCAAAAAGGAAACGTATTTTAATTCGAAAGGTAATATTAATGATTGGAAGATATGATAAAAGGTAACATCTTCAACTAAAAGTAAATATGAAAAAGACAATCGACTAATTACCATTAATTATATTATGTTAAAATTTATTTTAGGTGTTTTAATATATATTTTTCTTTATAATGAAGGGTACATAAGTAAATTCACGAAGTACCAAAAAACAGGTACCAAAAAATTGGTACCAAAAAACAGGTACCAAAACTTTCAATGTTTCGGAATTTATATAATAGTATAGATTTCGTAAAAAGGATAACCTATGGTATTTTTAGTATTTTTTATTTTTTTTATTTAGCTATTTTTAAGTAATTATATTGTTGTAAATGTTTTTGTAAATTATTTTCTTTTATTTCTAATATTCTGTAAATATTATTAATACAGTTATTTTTTAATAGTAAAAAAAAATCGTATTTTTTTTTCTTCTTTCTTTTTCGTTTTTATTTTATCTAATTATTATGTATATTATTTCTTATTTTTGAATATTATTTTTCATGTGTATATAAATAGTTTGTATAGTTTTTCAGTTTAGTCACTATACTTTCAAAACTTACAAGTAGGTCACTGTATTTGGTTCTTTTGTTGTTCTTCTGTTTGACACACACATAACCTGCAGTTTTAATTCTAATTCTTTGTTATGTTATTGTTGTTGACAGACTTTCTTATATAGGACCATTGTTGGTATCAAAATGGTATATGTCAATTCAATTGTTTAGAAATTAACGTTTGATTTTCATGTTCTAACAATTGGAAGACAAGACCTAACAAGTGTTAACAAGTGATAACAGTTGGTATCTAACATACAGGATCTAAAACATGATAAAATAGTTTTGTTTGTATTGGTTTAAACATTAACATTCATTAATTTGATTAATATTTATTATTAATTGGATTTTTGTTTATGTTTTTGTTTAGTAAAAATCGGCTCAAGATCTATATCTTTCCTAACTCAAAATTTCTTTCTACAACTGTGATTGCTTACATTGTAAATCTTTTGAAATCACAACTGTGTATCATTCTATCTCTATTGCTCATATTCTGTGATGTAGGTTCATCTACATGGAATTTTGTTTTCTCACATGATTAGTCATAAGGTTGTAAACCCAACAACTTTTATCCCAGACTACAGTCAAACTCAAACACATTCTATCTTACACCCTAAAAGGAAGTAACCTATCAGACTAGAGGTCACCAGGGAGTAACTGCACTTGATGCAGCAAATAAGGATGTGTGGGATATTCAGTTGGAGAGTCACTACCTTATACACTAACCAAAATATTTCATATGCACAAAGTGAGAATGCACACATTAAGGATGAATTGACGGAAACCTATAATCCAACCATTTGACGGTTAGAATTATAAGTTAAAGATATTTCTTTAATGAACCAAGTGTCTTTACAGACATTAGAAGGAAATCTTGATCTCAATGCTAAATTTCTAGATCATTGTTTACCTTCTCAGAATTCAAATCTGAAAACCCTAAAAAGGGAAAATTAGCAACTTGTAGATTATGACTCAGATTCGTCTGACGAGTCTAACAAGGATTTGGGATTTGCGAACTCCCATTACACCACCACTGACCTCTCTTGAAGGGGCTAGGGTGATTTTTTCTTGCAGGTACACTAAAGGATGTTGGAGCTATGAGTGATATGAGTGATACACTAGTGAGCAAGAGTGTAAACACAGAGAGAAGTGAAACACTCAACACAATTGAGTGGAGAGAAGAGTGAAACACTTGTGAGGTACACTAAACACTATCACACACTCACAGTGAGGAAGAAAGTAAAGCTTCCTTTCTAACAAAGAACTCTATAATTGGTACAACTACTTTGTCAACTAGTTGATTGGAGGATTCCTCAACTAAGGGGGAGAAGTAAAGGGGGTACAATAAAAAGGAAGAAAAAGGAGAGTAGGTTAGAAAGGGGGAGCATTTACAGACTTTGAGAAGTAAGTCAAGTTACTAAGGGGGAGCCTTAGATGGAAAAATAAGGGGAGATTCAGTTTAGAAGAAAGGGGAGATATAAGGAGAAGTTTACATCACAATACTATTCTATTAGTCTTTCAATGTACTATATATAAAGGCTAACTGGAGGAGTAGTAGATTTCCTAGAAGTTATAGAAATGGTATTGATTCACCATTGTTTATATAGTAGGAGCAGTTGTTTTTCTTAAGTGAGAAAAGTTGTGTCAGAAAAGGGAAGTGATTGTAAATCAAGAACTGCTGATAATCACTAATGTAAGATGTGAAGGATTATCAGGCAGAGATATGAAGAATCAGAAATGAAGATGAGTTATCTATTGAAGATCAGTTCAGTGCTAGAGGAACAATCATCTATCATTTCATCAACTAAGGATTCTGGAATTGTTAAATTCAAACCAGAGAAATTTTTTAATGTACTATTTACTAAGCTCTTAAATGCATAATCTTTTTCTTGTTTAAGTGAGTTAGTTGAGTTATCCTCTAGGTATTTGCTTGTTATTGTCTAACAAACAAATAGGGGGAGATTGAAAGGCATATGATGTAGCCTATTTGTATTTCGAGGATACAACTCAACTTAAACAAGATTGTATTAGTAAATAGTATATAGACTGTCACAAGGAATCTCAGAAAGTATTATCTGTCAGAAGAAAGAAGAAAGTCAATCTATAGTTTTGATATCCTACACTGGAAGAAGATTCAGTTTACTGATCATGCCCCAGTTCAGCATTGAAGCAATTGGATTCATTTAGAGTGACAGAGATTATTATTGAGACAGCATCAGTACAAGAAGAATTAAAGAGTGTTAAGAAAGTACATGGATCACAACTGAGAGTCAAAGTGAAGAACAGAGATTGGAGTTAGTCGTTCATGAACCAGACAGTACATCGAACGTCAACAATTATCCAGTGGAAATTTTTCACTACTTACAGTGATTCATTGAGGTAAATTAAGTATTTATTGATTTTAATTAGTTCACCTTTAATTGATATAAATCATTATAGTTTATTTAATTAATAAATTAATTCTAAAAGAATTAATTTATTTATTAAATTACTTATTGTATCAATTAAGTCTGAATTAATTAATTAATCAATAGATAGTTAATATGGTTTATATGACTTAAAAGAATGATTTAACAAAGCTGAATTATGTCATATTGAAAGAGAACAGCTGAGTTATGTCATATTGAAAGAGAACAGCTGAATTATGTCATATTGAAAGAGAACAGCTGAATTATGTCATATTGAAAGAGAACAGCTGAATTATGTCATATTGAAGGAGAACAGCTGAATTATGTCATACTGAACTGAAGACAAGATTATGTCATGTTCAGATTATGTCATGTTCAGATTATGTCATACCGAGCTGTTCAGATTATGTCATGTTCAGATTATGTCATACCGAGCTTAACAGGTTATGTCATGACACAGATTATGTCATACCGAGTTTTTCAGATTATGTCATGACACAGATTATGTCATACCGAGTTTTTCAGATTATGTCATGACACAGTTTATGTCATACCGAGCCCAACAGATTATGTCATAGAGCAGTTTATGTCATGGTGACAACAAAAGATCAACTTGGCTATAAAAAGAAAAACAATCAGAAGGCATTAAAAAACACAGAGACATACACGGACACACTTACAGAAAGAAAAAGAAGAACAAAGCATCTCATCTCTTTCATCTTCAAGCAATTTAATTGCCATAAATTCTTGAGTTCTTTGTATCAAAAATTGTATCCATTGGAACTTAATTATTTGTGATTCTTGTACTACTAGCGAATTAAGTTTCCTAGTTCATAACTTGATATCTTGATTTTTATTAACTAAATTAGAAAAGTTCATGTCGAATTTTCTAATTAGTTATTAATTACTTGATAATCATTTGTATTGAAATTGTAACACCCATCAAGTTAATATATTGTTATATTCAACTTGAAAATTTGTTTCAATTTATTCCGCACAAAATTTGTCTAAGTCAAAATTTATTCAAAGGACAAATTTCGAGAAAATGGTATAGATTGTATTCAACCCCCCCTTCTACAATCTTATCGGACCTAACAACCCCCCCTTTTATGAACACCTTATTACTCCCTTAAGCACAATACTAGCCTTTGACAATTTAGGATCAAAAATTACTGTAAGGCCAATACAAGAAAAGGATATAGGCAAGTAATGTAGTGTGTCCCCGAAAGAATAGGTTAGGCTCAAAGGGTTAACTAATTGATCATGTTTAAAAGGTGTGGAAATATGGGATATACGAGGTCAAACCTAAGTGCCTTTATCATCTCATCATCAAGTAATGTCATGCATTTCAAGAAAGATCTCAAGTAAGTTCTAGCAATGTAAACAACATGTGGACACTCAAGCAAATGAAAAATCATGCAAAAGATATGCATATAGGCTCAAAACTCACTTGGTGTGACAAAACATAATCAATCCCAAGTAACAAGACTCTCTAACGCACCTACTTGTACTCAAAGCATGAAAACCAAGTCATCTTGCACATATTCATGTCATTCTAATCACTTACAACATCCAATTAAGTCTACCAGCTTCAACTTGCTAGTGTAAGTGTGTGCACAAGAACAAAGCACGTCACTTCTCATACAAAAGCGTCAAGAACACAAGAATTCTATGCATGCATGGGTGTATCAAGCAAAATACTACAACTAGTCAAATTGCATGGCTAGAATTATTTTGGGTATTTTTCATTTTTTTAATTTTTTTTTTTAAAAAAATTCTCTTAACTTTGAGAACCCTTCCCCACACTTAAGCGGTTCATTGTCCCCAATGAACTAATGAACAAGATACAAAACTACAACTAAAAAGAAAAGAAAGAAAACTCCCCTGGAATCCATGTAACCTCCGCCTATAAATTCAACCTCCGCCGTCGGAGACGAAAATTGCACAACACTAGAATCACCTCTCCCACGCTTAGGAGCCATAAGAATCAATACCCAACTCCCAAGAAGCTCCACCAATAATTTCCAAGCAATATCACACCAAAAATAGCCCAAATTCCAAGAATAATACAAAATCCCAATTTACAAGAACACAAATTCGTAATAACCATAAGATTAGAGAAAAAGATTTACCCAATACGAATCGAAGAGGTGAACTTGTAATTAATTCCTCTTTAGAATTTAATTTTTAGAGATTTAAATAAATAGAAGAGGATTTGGATTTGTATGTATAATGGGTATATATAAATAATGGAGTGATAGGATGAATATAAATTTTAATGAATTTTTTTTTAAGAAGGTATGTTAATAATAAATAAATTATAATAATAAGTAAATAAATAAATAAATAAATAATAAATAATATTAATATTAATAAATAATAATAATAATAAATAATAATAATAATAAATATGAATTAGAATAAAAATAGGTTTAGAATTTTTTAAGGAGAGATGGGGGGTTTTGGATTTGAAATAGGAAAAGAATTAGAAATTAGGGATTGGGGTTATAATAGAAAGAATGACCAAAATAACCATTTTTTCCCTACCCACTGCCCAAAATGCCCAGTTGCGCGAAAAACGATCGAAATGCCCATGGGATGCGCCGTTTCGGAAGGCGCATCCAATGTACTGTTCATGCCAGAAAATTAGTAAACTCGCCAGAATTTCAGAGGTGCGATTACACCGGCGACTTCGACGGAAAATTCCCATTTCTTAGTCTACCAACCATTCATCGTCTACCATCGTCCAAATCATCACCACAACACAAGCAACTCGTCTCCGACCTGATACCCAACTCCGTTTATCTCTTTCGGCCCCGCAGGGGCAAGAACAAGCTCGCCGGATTTTCGAATCGGGAAAAAAGCTTGAATTGGGCGTTTTAAATCCTGCAAATTAAACTTAAAAAAACTGGTGTAGTTGTGTAGAGAATCGAATTGCGATTCTATTGGTATATAGAACGTTGATGGAATGTTTGTGGTATGGATGGATGAATCGATACAAAATATACGTCGGAATCGTCTTTGCCGGATGGTCTGGAGACGATGAACAGAGGTACGATACGCCGTCTACACATGCGTATCTCTTGATACGCTTCTTACAGATGCGTATGCTGACGTCAATGATGACGTCAGCCACGCCGTTTACAACTGCGTATCTCGTGATACGGGGCTTACCAATGCGTAGCCAATAGCATTTTTGTTACCATTTCGTCCGTATCCTCTTAATACACTTGTGTGGTGGGCGTGACAGCATATACGCCTCTGCAAGAGGCGTATCAAGTGGGTATTCTGGTCAGGCTTTCCGCTCCGTGGGTATTTTGGTTAGGCTACATTAAAAAGTGGGTAAAAAGGGCAATCACCCGTTATAATAATAGAAGAGAGGTGTGAGATTTTTGTGTTATAATTACACAAATAGGCGTGTAAAATATGTACCAAACAGACAACACCTGGCGCCACCGCCTTGAATTTCCACGCCGCAGCCTTGAATCTGTTCTGCCGACTTCCGAATTTTTTTTTTTTTTACATAACAACAAGCATGGCAAAAAAAAAAACTTACCTGGACCGTGGACTACACGCGCCTGGCATGTGT
Organism: Kitagawia praeruptora; assembly: GCA_037693485.1. Lineage (NCBI taxonomy): Eukaryota > Viridiplantae > Streptophyta > Magnoliopsida > Apiales > Apiaceae > Kitagawia > Kitagawia praeruptora. The sequence continues at coordinate 59,286,963 of CM075351.1, forward strand.
AGATGACCCAGCGTTGCACACATCCGTTGCACACATTCTGTCGGCAGGTTTTTATGCAAATAATTTTTTTTTTCTAACAACACCACCTCGTCAACTTACACAGAACAGAAGACTGCTGGCGCTGCATCCTTGATATCCCACGCCGCGGCCTTGGACACAATCTGTTAACAGTTCAAAAATTTTGTGATTTTTTTTTTTTCACAGATTTTTTTTTAAGAACACTAAATTTTTTTTTACACTATTGCATGGGTTGCCTCCCACCAAGCGCTTTTGTTTAACGTCGTTGGCTCGACTCAGCTGGTTCAGATCTCCGTGGAAGGGTTGTCGAGATAAATCACTTCCATTTTTCCTACGAATGCACCATCCACATATAATTTAAGGCGTTGACCGTTGACCTTAAATTTTATTCCATCTCGTCCCATAATTTCAATAGCACCATAAAATTTGACTTCGGTGACAGTAAAAGGTCCAGACCATCTTGATTTGAGCTTTCCTGGAAAAAGTCGAAGTCTGGAATTAAACAACACACCTTGTCACCAACCTGAAAATTTCTTCTCTGAATCATCTTGTCATGCATCTTCTTCTTTCTCTCCTTGTAAAGCCGAGAGTTGTCATAAGCATCAAAACGAAGCTCATCTAACTCATTAAGTTGAAGAAGTCTCGCTTGCCCCGCAGCCTTCAAATCCATGTTGAGTTCTTTGATAGCCCAAAAAGCGCGATGTTCCAATTCCACTGGCAAGTGACATGCTTTGCCATAAACCAACCGGTAGGGAGTGGTTCCTATAGGTGTTTTGTATGCCGTCCGATAAGCCCACAAAGCATCATCTAACTTCAAGTACCAATCTTTCCTTGACTTTGCAACCATCTTCTCCAAAATGCTCTTAATTTGGCGATTAGAAACCTCCACTTGGCCGCTTGTTTGAGGGTGATATGCAAGAGCAACCTTGTGAGTAACGCCATATTTATTCACCAAAGTTTCAAACTGTCGATGGCGGAAATGAGAACCACCATCACTTATCACTGTTCTAGGAACTCCAAATCGAGGGAAGATAATATTCTTGAAAAGCATCATAACCACCTTGGAATCATTGGTTACTGATCCAACAGCTTCAACCCACTTGGACACATAATCGACAGCAACTAATATGTATCTCATCCCACAGGAACTTGGGAAGGGTCCCATAAAATCAACACCCCATACGTCAAATATCTCGACTTCAAGAATACCGGTTTGAGGCATCTCATGGCGTTTAGAAATATTACCCGTCCTTTGACATGCATCACACGCCAAACAGAAAGCACGAGCATCCTTCAATAGAGACGGCCAAAAGAAACCAGATTAAAGTACCTTAGCAGCAGTTTTTGAAGGACCATGGTGGCCTCCACATGCGAGAGAATGACAATGCTTGAGAATGTCATGTACTTCGAACTCAGGGACACATCTACGAAAAATTCCATCAGCACACTTTCGATACAAGAAAGGGACATCCCAAAAATATTGTTTAGCATCATGATAAAACCTCTTTCTTTGCTGATAAGTCAATTCTGGAGGGTGAGATCCACTAACACAGAAATTTGCAAAATCTGCATACCATGGAGTTTGAGTAGCAACCGAAAACAAGTGATCATCTGGAAAAGAATCGTCAATAAGAGTGTTTGACGCAATATCTGATTTGAAACGCAACCGTGAAAGATGATCCGCAACTACATTCTCAGCACCCTTCTTGTCTTTGATTTCCAAGTCAAATTCTTGGAGTAACAGAATCCAACGAATAAGCCTTGGCTTTGCTTCCTTTTTCGCCAAAAGATATTTAAGTGCAGAATGATCAGTGTGAACAATGACTTTGGAGCCAATGAGATATGCTCGGAATTTGTCAAGAGCGTAGACCACAGCTAGAAGTTCCTTCTCAGTCGTAGCATAATTAACTTGAGCTTCATCCAAGGTTTTACTTGCATAGTAGATGGCGTGCAATACCTTGTCTTTCCTTTAACCGAGAACTGCTCCAACAGCATAATCACTTGCATCACACATGATTTCAAATGGAAGATTCCAATCTGGAGATTGAATGATTGGTGCACTTGTCAAAGCTTCCTTAATCCGGTTAAAAGACTCCAAACAAGCATCAGTAAACACAAAGGTGGCATCCTTAAGCAACAATTGAGTGAGGGGTTTTGCAATTTTTGAAAAATCTTTTATAAAACGACGATAAAAACCCGCATGACCAAGGAAACTCCTCACTCCCTTGACATTAACAGGAGGAGGAAGTTTCTCAATCACCTCAATTTTTGCTTTGTCTACCTGGATGCCACATTCAGAAATCAAATGACCAAGTACCACTCCTTCATTAACCATGAAGTGGCACTTTTCCCAATTCAAAACCAAATTCACCTCTTCACAACGTTTAAGCACTTTAGAAAGATTATGCAGACATACATCAAAATCAGACCCTTAAACACTGAAATCATCCATAAATACTTCCATGATAGACTCTATGAAATCAGAAAATATGGCAGTCATGCAATGCTGAAAAGTAGCAGGGGCATTGCACAAACCAAAAGGCACTCTACGATATGCAAAGGTACCATATGGGCAAGTAAATGTAGTCTTTTCTTGGTCATCAGGATGTATAGGGATCTGAAAGAACCCTGAATATCCATCTAAATAGCAAAAGTACTTATGCTTAGCAAGTCTTTCTAACATCTGATCAATGAAAGGAAGAGGGTAATGGTCTTTTCTAGTAGCAGTGTTTAACTTACGGTAATCAATGCACATTCGCCAACCGGTGACAATTCGAGTGGGAATTAATTCTTCTTTATCATTTTTAATTTCCGTTGTTCCTCCTTTCTTAGGGACTACCTGAACTGGGCTTACCCATTTAGAATCAGAAATCGGGTAAATGATGCCCGCATCTAACAATTTCAAAACTTCTTTTTTAACAACCTCTTGCATGTTAGGGTTCAAGCGACGTTGTCCCTGTATGCAAGGCTTATGGTCATCATCTAAGTGAATTCTATGCATGCAAAAGTCTGGGCTAATCCCGATAAGATCATCAATACTATACCCAATAGCTTTTATATGTGCACGCAAAACGATAAGAAGCTTAAGAACCTGGTTATCATCAAGACTAGAGCTAACAATCACAGGACAAGTCTTTTCATCATCAAGAAACACATATTTAAGATTAGATGGCAAAGACTTTAACTCTAACTTGTTTACCTGAGGTTCACCACAAGAAGTGACAGTGTTGGTTACCTCACAATTCGGATCAGCTGCACCATCCAACTCAAGAATCAATGAATCGACTTCAGCATGTCCTTCTCCTTCTGAAGCTTCAAGCATGAGCACTGCTTCCAATGCATCATTCAATAGAATCTGAGGCGTCTCATCTCGGACAATTCCATCTATAACATCAATCCTGCAACAAGTATTCTCAAGCAAAGGGGATTTAAGAGCAGAGGTTAGAGTAAAAGTAATTTTATCATCACCAACGCTCAATGTGAGAGTCCCACTTTTAACATTAATTACAGCACCTGCAATACAAAGAAATGGTCTACCTAAAATAATAGGTATTTGGTTGTCCACTTCCATATCTAGAACTACAAAGTCTACAAGAATATAGAATTTTCCAACCCTAACAGGCACATCCTCTAAAATTCCAAGAGGATATTTTATCGAACGGTCTGCCATTTGAAAAGTCAGATGTGTACATTTTAATTCTCCCATATTTAGTTTTTGAAAAACCGATAGAGGCATGACTGAGACACTAGCGCCTAAATCACATAAAGCTTTATCAATGAACAATGCACCTAAATGACATGGGATCGAAAAACTACCAGGATCTTTAAGCTTAGGTGGAGACTTATTTTGTAAAACAGCACTACACTCTTCAGTAAAAGCTACTGTCTCCACCTCACCAAAAGACCTTTTCTTAGTGAGAATATCCTTAAGAAACTTTGCATATGATGGAACTTGAGAAATTAAATCAGTGAAAGGAACTGTTACCTCAAGATTCTTGACAAGTGTCATGAACTTACCAAACTGCTGGTCCACCTTAGTTCTGTTCATCCTGCTAGGGATGGGAGCTTTGGCACAAATGGTGGAGGAGTAACTGCAGTCTTCTCTTTGTCATTTTTCTTGTTTTCCTCAGTTTCATCTTCGTTTGTACCTTCAACAACTTTCTCTACCTTGTCTTCCTCAGAATTCTCTTCTTCTTTCTCAGTAGGAACATCATCAGTAGGCATTGGAGGAGCATCATATGTACGACCACTCCTAAGAGCAATGACATTCACATTTTCCTTTGGCTGAGTTGGTTGTGCTAGTAGAGAGCCTTGTTGCCTTGTAGATGAAGAACTGGCCATTTGAGCAATCTGAGTTTCCAGCATCTTATTATGTATCTCCATCTGGTTCATCTTTGTTTGCATTTGTAACAATATCTTCATCATATCACCTTGATTATCAGCCTGTGCAGCTTGATTGGCTTGAGGAGCATAATTCTGAGGAGGCCTTTGGAATCCAGGGGGATTCATAGGTCCTTGCGGAGGCCTATACTGTTGCTGTGGAGGAGGCTGGTACGACTGCTGATATTGCTGCTGATTAGGAACATTTGTATTCTGAGCATTATTGTTCCTATATGAGAAATTCAGATGATCTTTCCAACCAGGATTGTAAGTGTTGGAATACGGATATATTGTTGCCTCTGTTGGAAAACATTTGCTTGCTCCATCTGAAAATGTTGTGAATTTTAAGCATTGTATTGGCAATCATTACCATAGTGGCCTTGGATGCCACAGACTTCACAAACAGGATTATTCATAGGAGCCATGGATGACAATGCATTGATACTCATAGGTTGAGTAGAGGGCTGAGATGTCTTCAATGAGTGGATCTCTTGAGTCAATGCAGCGAGTTGAGATGATAATAGAGAATAAGCATCCACTTCAAGTTTACCCCCTTTCTTGGTTGCTCTCGGATTACTGAAGTGATTGGCAGCCAAATTTGAAAGAAAAGCATGTGCATCATCAACTCCTTTATCCAGAAATACACCACCTGCAGCGTTATCAACCATACCTTTTGTTTCAGGATCTAGACCATTGTAGAAGCGTTTAAGCATAAACCACTTCTCAAGACCATGGTGAGGGCATGCACGTTGATAATCCTTGAATCTGTCCCAAGCATCCCGAAGAGATTCACCATAATCTTGCTTAAAACCCATCATCTTGTCGATCAAATCGTCGGTTCTGTTAGGAGGGAAGAACTCAGTTAAGAAAGCCTGAGCAATCTTATCCCATTCGGTCAAGTCAATATCATTCAACCACTTTTGAGCTTTATCACGAAGAGAGAAACCGAACAACATGACTTTCAACTGGTCTGGAGTGACTCCCTGATGTTTAATTGTAGAACATAGCTGTTGAAACCTTTGCAGATGAAGTGTAGGGTCTTCAGAGGCAAGCCCAGCAAATTGATTCTGTTGGATTATAGTAAGCAGGCAGGCTTGATCTCGAAATTTGCTGCTTGAATCGTAGGCATAACAAGGCCAGTAGGTACCCCACTCGGAGAGGGCTGTGAGTAATTCTTCAAAGATTTAGGAGGAAGATCCGCCATTTTAATCTTTGGTTCAGATATCCTTTGTTGCTTCTCTTTCCTTTGTTGATCTATATATTGTTGACAAGTAATTCCAGAATCTGGACTAAGAGGAGTTGTATCCTCTTTCGCTTGATCTTCTTTCGTTTGAGACCTGGTCTTGGGCATCAACAACTAAACAAGGAAAAGCAGTAAGATCGTTCTCAGTTGGAACAAGAGTTCCAAAGAGACAAGAGAAACAATCTAAAACAATCAAACTAAAATTATAAAAACTAGGCGTCTCCCCGGCAGCGGCGCCAAATACTTGATGTGTTAAATTATGTCTAACCGCAAGCGCACGGTATCAGTTGTAGTAGATACTAGCAAATACGGGTCGATTCCTCAAGGAGACAGTTTCAATTTCAATTCAACTATTATCAATTGTTTCTAGTCACAAACGATTATTTGGGAATTTTATTAATTACTAATGCAAATTTAACAAAGTTTTAAATCAATTAATTAAAGGATCTAGGGCAATTCAGGTTCACCATGCTTACACCAAACAAATCACAAAGGTATAGCTTTTTAATGGGATTAAGTAATTAAAGCAATGGTTAATCTTTTTCAAGCATTAACACTCTCAGAATATCTAATGATGTTTTCACACTCACCTTCAATTCCGCTAATTGTATGTAAGCCTCTAGTAGTAAAATCTTTCGATCTATTACTCCTATTGCAATCGATTAATCCGTGATATTGCGCAATTACACAAATTAAGAATTAAAACATATCAATCAGAATTACTCTTTACCCATCAATCTACTAATCAAATTACGCCCAAATCATGGTGCAAACATGGCTCCCCTTAATACCCTAGAATTAAACTACTCACTCATACTATGATTAAGAACAACAAAAATAATAAAGAAAGCCATATAAAACATATACTAATAAACAAGATGAGATAAAGAATACCTTAAACTTTGTATTAATGAAGAACAATGAAGATCCAAATTAAACCAAGTGCTTACAAATGAGGAGATGAAGAGAGCCAAAAAAAACCAAAACCCTAGCTTTTGTAAAAATACCCGTCTGTATCCCTCTTCCCACGTTCTTTTTTCTCTTTTATAATAAAACTCCTAATAAAATCTGATCTCTATCTCCTAATAAAAGTATTTTTAATATTCTAATCAATTTACAAAAAGATATCCATAATTGAATAGGATTTTCTTGTAAAATTCGTCACTTCTTTTTCTCCTCTGTTTCTGGGCTCTTCCAGTTGGATTTTGCTTATTGGACCACCTCTGAATTAAAGATAATTCCCTAAGCTTCGCGTGGACAGTAAGATCGTCAAATTCTGACTTCTGGAACTCAAGATATGGCCCAAACAGTGCAGGCAGCCCGTGTAGCCAAATAATACGAATTTTCTCCTATTTTATCTCCAAAATAGCTCTTTTTGCTCCAAATCCTTCCAAGTCATGAATTCTTTATTTCCTACAATAAAACAATCAAATCTATTAAATAAAAATCCAAATCGATGCAAAACACAATAAATATGAGAATAAAATCATCTAAAATATATATAAAAATATATTCTATCAAGTATCCACCCTCCTAAAGTATTGGGAGCCAATTCTTTGGATCCTTGGGGCTTAGAAGGCCCTAACATTCCTTAGAGCTCCTTGCCTGGTCTTCTCCTATGATATCCCATTGGAGGGAACTTAAGTTCGTCGTGTAACGATGGAGTTGGACATCTATAGTCCCCACGGTGTGCTAGAGTGAAGACACCACTATCCGGAGGGGATTCATCCCTGGATTTATTAAACCCACAATCGGCTGCTGTGGATGAGTAATTTGAGCCCCAAAATCCTTTCTTTTTTGGCCTAAAGAGCCGTTCCTTGAGTCCCTCAGGGTTAAGAACGTCCTGATCCTATGATGGGCTCCTTGCCTTGACGTCTCTTGCTAGAACGAACATCCTCTTCTGTATCTTCTTCAGACGAGAAATGGTCTTGGCTGTATGATCCGAATAAACTTTGATTTTCTCTAATAAGGGGACCAAGCCTTTAATATATTGAGGCACATACTTCTCATGAGTGGATCGATGGTTTCATCGGCAGTTGGGTACGGTGACAACCCACAAACAGGGTTTCGATTTATTGGAATTAACATGTTGGTGGTGGCGATCCATGCTTCATGTGCTCTGTTAGACAGAGGTAAAACCACCACAAACAGGGTTCCGATTTATTGGAATTAACATGATGGTGGTGGAGATCCATGCTTCATGTGCTCCGTTAGACAGAGGTAAAACCACCATCTGCAATTGGGAATTCTCACCTTGAGTTAGTGGATTTTGGGATCACCCCTTGGGGATCACCCCTTGGAGACACGCCTCTGGGGAGTCGTTCCTTGATTGGTAGTCGAGGGTAGTGGATCATCGTCATTAGTGCACAATTGAGACTTCTTTTTCCTGCTATATATGGAGGTCTCAAGCCTTAGATACGTGGCGAATCATCCCCTCATTAGGGCGGAAGCCCATAACTTGGGTTCTGATCTGTTAGTGGTGGAAGCACTATGGCAGAGATTTATAATCATGCTTGTCTATTATGGGCATAGTCATGCCTAGGATTGGGGGATTCGCCCCTTGAGAGTTTAGACTCGTTCTTTGGACTCCATCTTCTTGGAGACTCATTTAAATTCTCATTCCCAGAGGGTTCAACCCTTGAATGGTGGTACATGTTGACTGCATACCAACAACGATGATCAGAACGTGAATTGAGGCTGGTGAATCATCACATCATCCGTGTATTTTCCATGGTTGACGTCCTCGTCCCACAGACGGCGCCAAATGTTGTGGAATAAACATACTGTTGTGGAATAAAAAGTAGGGTGTAATTAATACGTGTATTGATTGCAAAAGATTGAGAGCTTCGAGCTTTAATGGTGGCTGCTCTTGTTGTCGGGGACTAACTCGATCCTAACAAGATGCCTACGTACCTTGATGGATATCAAAAATCAAGCCAAAACGTAGTTCTAGAATTGCCTACGTGGCTTGATGCGCCCTCGCGGCGTAGTGATGTAGTGGCTTGCACGTCCTTATTCGAGGATTAAGCCTAACGTGGTGGATGTGTCTGGAGATGTGCCCCCAAAAACGTTCTCCTGAGAATGAGGGGTCAGACCCTTTATATAGGCTTGAGAAGCCTTGGAATTAGGTTTTAGTAACTTGGTGGGCAAGTTATCCACTTTAGATGGGCTTCTAGATCCTTCCATAAGAAGTCTGACTTTCATTGGACTTAGATTTCTTGGGGACTACTCCTTAAAGGAATTGGTTCCCTTTTTGGACTCAATATTGGAGTCTGAAAATTAGCTAACTCATTAATTACGAAATTATTATTTAATTAGGATTTCAGGCCTCATTAATGGGCTTTAACCTTGGACCAATCTAGGTTTATTTAATGCCACATTAAATGTGTATTTAATGATTATTTTCAGCCCATATCACATACAATTTCCATCGTTGGAATCTTTTTTAATATATATAAATATATAAATTTTTTATTTTTTATTTTATAAATTTACCTATCAAATTGTTGTTAAAAAATTAATAACATTTGTACTCTATCTAAATTCTTAAAATTTGACTTTGACGATTTTACAGCCCACGTAAAATCAACAAAATAATCTTTTAGTGATGGTTTAACAATTATTTTCCAATTAAACCTATGCAGAAACAAAAGAGTAAGAAATTGACGATTTTTTATGTTGAAAATTCTATTCGATTTATGAATTCTACTTATAATTCGTTTTGATTATCAAAATACCCTTGTTATTATTTGAAGATAATTCTACTAATAACCAAATATAATTTTAATAATAAATGTAGGAGAGATTTTGTCCAAAATTTTGATAATCGGTAGTCTGGTCCTTCGTGCGACAAAATAAATAAGAGCGGTTAGATCTTAAAATAAATAGAAGAAAACCATTGGATCTAATATTAAAAAAATTTATATTTAAATATGTTATAAACTAAAATGTGTATTTGTATTGAAATAGGAAAAGTTGTATGTCAATGATTTAAATTATATATAATTAAGTTTTCTATATTGAATAACATTATCAATGTAGGTCTGCTACATTGAATATGATTAATGAAAAAATTCGTAATTATATTTTCTCATGAGATTCTGAGTGTTTTATTTGAATAATAATTATCAAATCATCACTAAATTAAAGATAATTTTATGAGTTTCGCTTGGATTGTAAAATCATCCAAATCAGATTTATAGATCTCAAGATAAAACCCAAATAGTAAATAAGAATTTTTTTTAAATACTAATAAATAAATAAATAAAATTTAATTCTAACACAATCTCAAAATTTTGATAATCGGTAGTCTGGTCCTCCGTACGACAAAATAAATAAGAACGGTTAGATCTTACAAATAAATAGATGAAAACTGTATGATCTAGCATAAAAAAATATTTTATATTTTAATATATTATAAACTAAAATTTATTTATATTGAAATACGAAAAAGTGTATGTCAATAATTTAAATTATATATAATTAGATTTTTTACATTGAATAACATTATCATTGTAGGTCTTATACTCGTAATTATATTTCTCATGAGATTCTGAGTGTTTCTGTTTGAATAATAATTATTAAATCATCACTAAATTATAGATATTTTTATGAGTTTCGCTTGGATTGTAAAATCATCAAATTAGATTTCTAGATCTCAAGATAGAGCCCAAATTGTAAATTTGAATTTTTTTAAATACTAATAAAAAATAAATAGAATTCAATTCTAATACAACCTTTTTTAATTATATCCTTTCAAAATTATAATTTTCTTTTTAAAATTCAATTCTCTAATACAACCTTTTTTATTATATCCTTTCAAAAAAAAATTTTTTATTCAATTCTAATACAACCTTTTTAATTTATCCTTTTAGATTATAATTTTATTTTTAAAAATATTAACTTCTAATGCAACCTTTTCTAATTATATCATTTTTAGATTGTAATTTCCTCTTTTAATATGATATAATCTTGATAGTCTATTTTTAAAGATATTAAATTCGACAGTTGAGATTATTTTGGTAGTATAGTGACGAAATTTATGGATAAGATCCCTCTTATGTTTATAATATATGTTTATAATATAGAAGGATATAATTTTAATGATAATAATATATATACATATATATTATGGTTTGTAGTATACATATGGTTTTTAGTATATATTTGTTTTTTTCTTGTAAATAGTTTTTATCTATTATAACTCGTGCAACGCACTGCTCTTTTTTCTAATATTTATTATATTTTTTTATCATTTATTTGTTATTGGTTTACGTATCAAATTGTTGTTATGAAATTGATATATATATATATATATATATGGTCTTGTTCTAATAGAAACTAACTTAGAATAGAAACTAGAAACTAAACCTAAATTAAATATTTCAAGCCAATCTAATGACCAAATTAGGGGTACCCCAATACAAAAACCGTTTAAAATTCTTGGCTCTATTCAACAAAAATATAAAAAAAATTAAAAAAAGTTACTGGTCATATGATGACGTGGCACGTGAAAAGAAACTTTTTTTTTTATTTTTTTAAATTTTTTTATATTTTTGTTGAATAGAGCCAAGAATTTTTAAGTTTTTTGTGAAGGTGCCCCTAGCGGGGCCATTAAAATAAATGAAATTTAATTTATTTAGTGTAGGTTTCTAGTTTCTATTCTAAGGTTGGTTTCTATTTGAACGCTAGCCTATATATATATATATAAGATTTTACACGTTTAATTTATTATGTGTTTTATCTTGAATTCTTAAAACTTGATTTGGATGATTCTACAGCCTACGTGAAATTAACAAAATTATCTTTAATTTAGTGATGATTTAACAATTATCTACAATTAAAACTACCAAGAAACAAAAGAGAGATGAAATTGACGATTATTCGTATTGAAAATTTTATTCTATTTAGGAAATCTACTTATATTTTGTTTTGATTATCAAAATAACCTTCTTATTATTTGAAGATAGATATACTAACAACCAAATACAGTTTTAATAATCTATACAATATTATTATAGGCAAATTAGAGATTTTTTGTAGTTTGTAGTTTTGTTAACCAAATTACTCATAACAGGTGGATCTTCAATTCAAGTAGAACATGACTGTTAGATACAATAGTACTAAAAGTTATTATATACAGAGGTCTATGGTTCGATTTCCTTCAACAACAACAATATATTAATTTGTATTTATATTTAATATTAAAAATTATTATATACAAAAATTAAAGATTCGAATTCTTCCAATAACATATTAAAAATAATATTTATAATACCATATTACATTATAAATAAATTATAAAAAATTAAAAGTAGTCTGGTCCCTAGTACGATATAAATAAGAACTGTTAAATCTTAAAATAAATAGATAAAAAACGTTGGATCTAGTATAAAAAATATTTAATATTTTAACATGTAAACTAAAAAATGTATTTATATTAAAATACGAAAAAGTGATTGTCAATGATTTAAATCATACTCCCTCAGTCCCTCTCATTTCTTTACCATTACTATTTTGGGATGTCCTTCTCATTTCTTTACGTTACCATAAATAATAAGTTTCCATCATTATTACACCCACTACATTCCCCCACTATCTCATATTTAATAATAAAAAATACTATTACATTACACCCATTACTTTCCTCCACTATCTCAAATTTATTATTAAATATTGATAGGTCCCACTACTTTACTTACTTTTCATCTAACTTTACTCATTTTTTTTATGCATTGTCTTGGTCTCTGTGCCCCCCTCCAATGTAAACAAATGAGGGGGACAGAAGAAGTATATAATTAAGTTTTCAATATTGAATAAGATTATTAATGTAGGTATTTTAGACTAAACTAGCTTTGTAGCCCGTGCAAGGCACGGGCATGCTCTAGATTACAAATTTATGAATTATTCGTAATCACGTAGGATTGATTTGTTGATATCTTCGATTGTTCATATCTTTGTAGCAATTGTTCTGAGTAAATAGAATTTATGCAATACCCGATCGTGACATGCAAATTATAATTCTGGTTAAATTAAATCTATTTTATATTTTACGCTATGTTTTGTTTTGTTAAAATAAACTTGAACGATATGTAATAAATTGGTCAATGTTAAGATCAAAACCGTACTTCGAAATATAAATATATAGAGTTAACATGGATGGATACAGAGATACATTCAAGTATTAATTACATAATAATAAATGCATATTAGTTCATATCAGTTATTATTATATATGTAATAAATATGTTAGTGTTGCAATACCTAAATAGCCCCCGGAAATATAACATAGATATAATTAGTAGAGGTAAATATGACTTTTATATGAATAAATTTGCTCATGGAACCCCCCCATTTGCTCTATTATATATATATATATATAGGGTTGGACTCCATAA